>OX122939.1:732500-3132500 GCA_944738685.1 Synanthedon myopaeformis
GGCGTTCTTGATTAATGGCGTGTGAGAGTTTTACACCCCCCCACACACAAAACAAGACGCGCACTCGTAAATGAAATATTTAAACGGACGAAGATAATTCGAACCGTCACTCTGCGTGCGTGCAACAATATTACAACATATTGTTGTTGCCGCAATGTGGCAATTGTTTTTATGCAGCCGGCCCTCAGACAGGAGTGGTCCTGGATGTGTCTCCACGGACCGCAATGTGCGTTCGAAATGTCGATGTTCAAATGTGTCCTGCAGTTCACACTATGACGCGCAGTTAACTGCGTTCTTCATCGACCCGCGAGCCAAGTGATCCACCGTCCAGGGTAATGTTTTATAAAATAGTAAGACAATAAAAAATAAAAATAAATTTTATTAAAAAATGTATACCGCTCTCTCTCTCTCACTGAGTGTGTTTATAGACTACTCGAACGGTGCGGATTCTCACCGTTCTGAACGTCTCTTTGTAATAATATTTATATATTAATATGTTTGTTGTGTGTGTTGTATATAAATAATAATAAAACACAAAAACAAGACACGTTAATGATCCTTCCGCAGGTTCCCCTACGGAAACCTTGTTACGACTTTTACTTCCTCTAAATGATCAAGTTTGGTCAACTTCCCAACGACGCCGACGGCCGTGAAGCCACCGCGTGTCGGTCCGAAGACCTCACTAAATCATTCAATCGGTAGTAGCGACGGGCGGTGTGTACAAAGGGCAGGGACGTAATCAACGCGAGCTTATGACTCGCGCTTACTAGGAATTCCTCGTTTATGGGGGACAATTGCAAACCCCAATCCCCAGCACGAAGGAGTTTCAACGGGTTGCCCGGGCCTCTAGGCCAGGGAGAACATGCTGATTCCTTCAGTGTAGCGCGCGTGCGGCCCAGGACATCTAAGGGCATCACAGACCTGTTATTGCTCAATCTCGTGCGGCTCGAAGCCGCCGGTCCCTCTAAGAAGAATTTGAATACGCAGCGAGTGAGTAGCGCGACACGAGTGCCGCGCACACCTAAATCGCTACGCCTATTTAGCAGGCTAGAGTCTCGTTCGTTACCGGAATTAACCAGACAAATCGCTCCACCAACTAAGAACGGCCATGCACCACCACCCACCGAATCAAGAAAGAGCTGTTAATCTGTCAATCCTTCCGGTGTCCGGGCCTGGTGAGATTTCCCGTGTTGAGTCAAATTAAGCCGCAGGCTCCACTCCTGGTGGTGCCCTTCCGTCAATTCCTTTAAGTTTCAGCTTTGCAACCATACTCCCCCCGGAGTCCAAAATCTTTGGTTTCCCGGAAGCTGCCCGCCGAGCCATTGTAGTAACGTCGGCGGATCGCTAGATGACATATTTACGGTTAGAACTAGGGCGGTATCTAATCGCCTTCGAACCTCTAACTTTCGTTCTTGATTGATGAAAACACCTTTGGCAAATGCTTTCGCTGTTGTTCGTCTTGCGACGATCCAAGAATTTCACCTCTAACGTCGCAATACGAATGCCCCCAGTTATCCCTATTAATCATTACCTCGGAGTTCTGAAAACCAACAAAATAGAACCGAGATCATATTCTATTATTCCATGCACGAAATATTCAAGCAGCTTTTTGAGCCCGCTTTGAGCACTCTAATTTGTTCAAAGTAAAATTGTCGGCCCATCTCGACACTCACTGAAGAGCACCGCGATAGGATTTGTTATATTGAACCGGACGTTTTACCGTCGCGGCTCACCGACGATATGCTCCGCAAACGTGTCAGTATCACCGCGGATGCGATGCACCGACAGCGCGCAGCACAAATGCAACTACGAGCTTTTTAACCGCAACAATTTTAGTATACGCTATTGGAGCTGGAATTACCGCGGCTGCTGGCACCAGACTTGCCCTCCAATTGTTCCTCGTTAAAATATTTAAAGTGTACTCATTCCGATTACGAGGCCTCGTAAGAGTCCCGTATCGTTATTTTTCGTCACTACCTCCCCGTGCCGGGAGTGGGTAATTTGCGCGCCTGCTGCCTTCCTTGGATGTGGTAGCCGTTTCTCAGGCTCCCTCTCCGGAATCGAACCCTGATTCCCCGTTACCCGTGACAACCATGGTAGTCGCAGAAACTACCATCGAAAGTTGATAAGGCAGACATTTGAAAGATGCGTCGCCGGTGCTGGACCGTGCGATCGGCAAAAGTTATCCAGATTCATCAAAATTAACGACTTCGAACGCGAGGCTCTCCGCCGATTGGTTTTGATCTAATAAAAGCGCTCATCCCATCACTGGTCAGAGTTCTGATTGCATGTATTAGCTCTAGAATTACCACAGTTATCCAAGTAACCGAAGTAAGATCTAAGGAACCAAAACTGATATATTGAGCCATTCGCGGTTTCGCCTTAATACGGCTTGCACTGAGACATGCATGGCTTAATCTTTGAGACAAGCATATAACTACTGGCAGGATCAACCAGGGAGCTACCACCATATCTAGAGCAACACCGTCGAATCTCGGCGCAATATGCGCAAGATCGACGAGTTCTTCGATAAGGCTCCATCGTACACGATATAATTATAAATTATATAATTATCCATACGACGGCTCCATAATACTACAACGCCAGAGGAGAAATATACCATATACAGATACGAAGACCTGTGTTTTATGTTATTCTTCTTCTCTGGCGCGCATTTTCACTAAGAGACAATGATTGTGTGCTGGCGGCACACAATCTCGCTCTCGATACGAACGTTCGCAACGGACACTTTTCACATCACATTTGTGCGTAGAAACACACAGATGATTTTTGTAAAACAGTCTCAAATTCGTATAACACAAACGAAACACACGCGCCCGGTGACAGAGAGTATCAAAAGAAACCTCTGCTAAATAAATGGACACCACCACACAACGTGTGTGGAGGAAATATCCGTTAAACTCAAAAATGTTGAATTTTTGAGGCGTTCGCCGCTCTATTATTACAAGTAACAGAAGTGCGAACATCAAACGGACAAACGATACCATATAGTTTGCGTTTTCGAAAGATGAAAAAGTTGAACGCGGTCTGCGCGCGCGCAGCGCGCTTTTACTTTTGGCTGGCTGCGCACGCGCAGAGCGCACGACGACAAATTTTAAAAACACGAACACCGAGTACGACGATTCAGCCCCGAAAACAAACGACGCGCAGACACGAAGCGTGTCGGCGGTCGTCGTTTGTTCGGAACAGATAGTGTTTTGTTTTTTTTCGTTTGAGAACCAAGTTTCTATTCAATTTTTAGCGCCTTCGATTTCAGCTTTCGAAAACATATATACGGTTGCAGCATACTGAGAATATAACACGACAAACGGTGCACTTTGATGGCATAGGTATGAAGAAGAAGAAAATAAAATTTAAAAAAATATCCAACCGCACGAGGACATTTAACTAAAACACGTCCTAAAAGCAAAATCCACAGTGCAGTTCAATACAAATAACAAATAAATCTCCCTGTCGTTGACGCAGAGTGAGAGTGTAAAAGGAAAATAAAAAAAAAATTAAACAATAAAAAAAAAAAACACTCCACGAGTAGAACGTCCTAAAAGAAAAAAAATCAACAGTGCAAAGCGACGAATAAATTCCCTTGTGGATTGTTGTCGCAGGTTGGGTGGGTGGTGGGTGGTTGCGAGTAGTGGGCGAGTAAAAAGTAAAAAAAAAAAAAAAAATTTAAACAATAAACAAAAAAACACTCCACGAGTAGAACGTCCTAAAAGAAAAAATCAACAGTGCCAAAGCGAATAAATTCCCTTGTGGGTTGTCGTAGGTTTTGCGAGTGAGGGCGAGTAAAAAAAAAAAAAATTTAAAAATTTAAAAAAAAACAAAAATTGCTTGCATCCGCAGGTGGGTGGCTGCAAATGAGAATGAGTGAGTGGAAGTAAGTGAGTGAGTGAGTGTGAGTGAGTGAGTGAGTGAGCGAGTGAGTGAGCGAGTGTGAGTGAGCGAGTGAGTGAGCGAGCGAGTGAGTGAGTGGAAGTGAGTGAGTGAGTGAGTGAGTGACGGACTGACTGAGTGTGTGAGCGAGTGGGAGTGAGCGAGTGAGTGGGAGTGAGCGAGTGTGTGAGCGAGTGGGAGTGAGTGAGTGAGCGAGTGGGAGTGAGCGAGGAGTGGGAGTGATCGAGTGGGAGTGAGCGAGTGAGTGGGAGTGAGTGGGAGTGAGCGAGTGTGTGAGTGGGAGTGAGCGAGTGTGTGAGTGGGAGTGGGAGTGGAAGGTGAGGGTGAGGGTGAGGGTGAGGGTGAGGGTGAGGTTGAGCTCGCGTCGTCGTCAGTTATATAAGTTGACAATTGGCGGCCCCCTCGCTTGCTTTTGCTCGTGTGGTATGTATGTGCGTGTACATGTACAATGTACATACGACTAAGAGTAAGAGTTTGTATTAAATCTAACTAAGTACTCACCCGAGTTTAATAAATATGCCACCGCCACCGCCACCGCCACCGCCCACCCTCCAGTCAGCCCGTCATCAATTTTAGTTGACATGAAAAAAAAAAAATATGTGCGAGTCTAATACGGTAGAGGGCGCTTTTTGTCTATGGTTTTGATTCGTACATAAATTAGGTATCAAAAGTTCACAATAAATTTCGACATACATACATTTTTAAAGTTTTTGTTTATCATAATTCATAACCGTAGACGTAAACTGATTAAATGGCCTTAATTAAAATAGATTACATACATATATTTACTTAAAAGTATAACTCATAGTTCGTATTTTATTTATTATTCTTATTATTATAGTATTCTTATTATTATAGCGCCAACTGATTTAATGTCACTTTTCACTGACAGATGGCGCTAGTTACTTACTAAAAAAAAAATAATTAGATATTTATAAGCATGATGTTTTATACGTACAGCTCGATAAATGGACTATCCAACAATTCGAAACAGTAGTTCCTGAGATTAAAGCATTCAACCAACCAACCAACCAACCAAACAACTGAACCGATTTTGATAAAACTTCGTGTAACTATGTGTAATTTGGTACAACTTAAAAGATAGGATGATAGTTTCTCATATTTTTTTTTTTGCAAATTATGTAATATTATTAACAAAGCGCCATCTGTTGGATACTTAATCAAACCATAAAGTTATCTGTGAGTTCCATAAAAATTTAACGGATGGCGGTGTAAAGTATTTTTAGCGGTTGGATTGAATAAAAATTGCACCAGTGCGAAGCCGGGAGCGGGTCAGCTAGTAAATATTACAAAATAAAAAAAAATAATTAAAAATAAACATTTCTTAAAAAAAAAACCATCTTTTTCTATAGGTACTTGACTCAAAACCAAAAATTCAAACCTTACTTCACTTTTAAATTGTTACATTGTTATCTTTTTAATTTAAATACATTCTGAACTGCTTGCATCCGAAGTCTATTGTCATTAGTGCAAAAATTTAAAAGAAATTATAAAAAAAACCTATTGAAATATGATGACCGTATTTAAATAGTTTAAACTAAAAAGCAACAATCAAACAACAAAACATTTCCCAAGCCGACTGGTCCTCGTGGGAAATTAGACCACGACCCTCCACCTGACATAAACAAAAACAAAAACAATAAAAACAAAAATAAAGACAAAAACATCAACAATAACAACAACAACGGCGACGACGACGACGACGACGACGACGACGACGACGACGACGACGACGACGATGATGACGGCGGCGGCGGCGGCGGCGGCGACGACTACGACAAAACAACAAAAACGATAACAACAAAAACTACAACATCAACAACAACAAAAACAACACGAGTGTAGACAGCAATGACATAAATGAAAGTAACAACAACAAAAGAAATAAAAACAAAAAGGAAAACATTAATAACGAGAACAAGTTCAAAAGGTGGAGGAGGCCTTTACCCAAAAAGGGATCCATATTTCATAATTTAAAAGGAAGCCTAACAAAACACTAACAACTAGATTATAATTAAGAAATTATAAAATCAAATACTAACCACTAATTTTAATTGTAATTTTAATTGAGATATGGAAATAAAAGGCTATATTATTATTATTATTATTATTTAAATAGTTTTATTAATTGGACAGAATAGCTACCTACATAATTATACATATACATATATATTTTTTAGAACTTGTCGATAATGCAAACAATCCGCCATATTTAGTAGCTTTGTCAATGGTTGAATCAAAAAACTAGCGATTGATGGGAACTATTGAAAATTACAAATGAAAAATATATATTATGTAAATGTAAAAAGTATATATGTACTTAGTTTGGATATTACTGCTCGCTTGGTTTTAAATTTATTACCAAGCAAAGTTTAGAATGATAGATTGGATTTTTAAAATATATATATTCAGGGTATTTTTAGATTAAAATAAATTTTACTATATAACTACTGTACAATTTTAAAACTTTTAAATTATTCTCCACAATTTCAAAAGTACCACATATCAAAATTACACTTTTTTACTTATTAGATATTTATCAAATATATTATACATCGTTAGAAGCGTATTTTTAAGTAGCATTAAATGTTTTTAAGTACTTTTATAATAAACTGAATACTAGAGGAGATATAAGCATAGGTATGTTACTTTTGAATATAAAAAAAGATTAAAATATACTAAATATGGAATAAAACGACCATAAGTCTTTTTGCAACATACAATATGAAGAATTGTGATTGTATTTTTGCAATAAAAACATTTTTGGAATTTCTTTATTTGTGGTACTTTTGAAGCGCGCTTGGCCGCGATCTCACTTGATGTAAGGTGCAGATGCGGCCGAATTAAGTTTCTCGAAATTGGGCTTACGTTTCGACCCAAAAGGTGTAAACAAATAATTTCCGCTTTTTCGACAATAGTTAAATTTCGTGACATGTTTACTTGACAAATTGATATAACTTATCTAAATTTAAAAAAAAAATCTTTCAAAACTAAAGAGGTTATATACCACTCGAGTACACTGCGAGCTCGCAGTGTATACTCTCATGTACTCTCTGAGTCAAAAATATCGCCCCTCCGCGAAAAATATTTTCAACAGACTAAACCTTATTCGGTCGAGGGTAAAGGTATGATTGTAAGGTATCAATTGAAAGGTAATAAAATCTATTTACTTAGGAAAACTAAAAAAATAACTCATTGGATCCAAAAATTAAAGAAAAAACATGACGGTCAGTTGAAAAATGTTTATTCAAACTTTACAATAAATGCATAACAAAAATTTACAAAAACCTATAGGGTTACCCGCAGTAGCCCTGTGAGCCACGATATTCTCTCGTAGTCTTCTTCTAATCGTAGAGACGCTAACTGCGGTGGTCCGAGCTACCCTGAGGCGTCGTTGCACCTGAACAGCACTGGAGAAACGATTGCGTAGTGAAGACGTCACAATGAAGCGATCGTCTCTTTGAACCGCTGGAATACTCGGCGGACAGCATAACGGCTTAAATTCAGTTTCCGAGCGACATCACACTGACGAACTCCTGCTTGCAATAGTGCGACGACTTGAGCAGATTCAGCGGCGGTGGTTTCCATCTTCGAGGGAGCTCCTCAGATGTGTTTTCTTCGACGTTTGGACAGTGTATGATTGACATTTGACCTTATACAGATCTTTAATACCCCAAGGGAACAGGCACAAATAGCGACCCTTCAACCGCGAGTTTGACACCTTTTTTTTAAAGCTCAGACCTCGTGGCTTTTTATTTAAATTAACCAACGATTATTAAACGTGCTTTCATTTGATATCAGTATTAATAATGTAAAGTAATTTTTATAAAGTTTATATTAGCTTGAATCATATTTTCGCGGAGGGGCAATATTTTTGACGCTGAGTTTATTATTACACTTCAAAATTTATTAGTTTCTATTGTGATGCCGTTTTAAGTTTGCACATTTGACAGTTCGTGACGGACGTCCGGGATAACTTTGAAACGGCGAGCTCATTACGACGAAATATTTCAACTTTACATTTTCACTAATTAAAACAAAATGTGATATAGTACGTAGTTTTACAATAAATGTAAATATCAACTATGTTTAACTCTTAAACTGTTGGTTAATAATTAAGATTGCACTATTTTTTTCGTGATTTCTCAAATCCTTACTGCAATGTTAAGGTGGAAACGAACCGCGTCCGACTGCCACGGCCAGTGTTGCCAAATGTGTAGCGTCTAAATTTCGTATGTGTATTGTGTATTGTAAGAAAAATAGCAATTGCAAAAAATACAACTGTTTTCATAGGCTTCATTTATTAAAAATTAAATTGACAATATATGATTTTAAATAATTTTAATAAATGAATTTTGTTTGTTGATTTTTTAAATAATTGATAAATAAATTAAAATAAATTAATTCTGGAATGTGGCAAACTTAACGATGACTTATATAAATGTGGATATAACAAATTTCCATCAGCTGGATTAAGTCGTCAACATTTCTATATTTTCGTTTGTACCTGCAGGCAGCGCATAGTTTACGTTGGAATTATTTCTTAAAGCTCTCCATTTTGTATAGCGTTTATATATTTTCTTGCTCTATCAAATTAAGAAAATGAAGTGCCATTATGAACAATTGACTGTAAACTGAAAATAGGTCACGACAAATTATTTGAAATTAGTTGATTGCTACTATATGTAAGACTAATATTTCCCAATATTATGTAATTTCGTATTTATTTATGAAAAATACTACTTATTGTATTTCTTAAATCCTTATAAAATTATCATTATTATTATTTTATATTTCTGAACATATAAATCCGTATAAAAATCTGTATGTGAAAGTTATACATATGTAAAGTTGAAAATCCGTATCATATATGGATAAAACCGTATAAATTTGGCACATTTGTTATAACAAGCATGCGCAAGTAACGAAAGACGATTGGGCTAAGGTTGTAGAAAAAACCATGAAAATAATTACGAAAATAATTTGAACGCGATATCAGAATAAACTGCATTACTGATAATAATATTGTAATTTAAGTCGGTGAAGGCTATGATGACGACAGCGCCTTAAGCTATTCGCTGACCGATTGTGAATAATAAATATATTTAAATTAAAATAAAATAAAAATTCTCGAATTGTATGCTGGCGAAAATATACGGTACAGTAACAAGTCGCGAGTTCAATGGCTTTTTTCCCCATCTTAAAAATTCCAAGTTTACACTTTTAAAAAAATGGAGATTAGATGGCCCTGTTTTGTTTTGTATGGTTTTGGAAATGAAATAGAAAAAATGTTTTTATAGAAGTTATGTTTATTTTATCAATGTTTAATCTCTATACCTATGTAAAGAAAATCACTTCAGTCATAGTGTTTTCTTTAGTTTAAATTTGCCGCTCTTTCTTGAATTTAAATTTACCGCGTTACCGACAGCCTAACGATATTTCAAGATTGACCACTATGAAGTAAAATAATAATGATTGGGTAGATTATAAACGAATGTGTGAGTTAAATTTAACAGCAAACTCATGATAATTATAAAAAGAGAAATTATAGGCTTCGAATGTTGTTTCTTTCGTTTTCACAGGTTAGTAAATTATATAAACTTTAAGAATAATAATGTTATCGATCAAATTGTGAACATATTTTGTAAATAAACTTTCGTTTTCACAGAAACGCAATCACGCCTTTGTCATTTCTATTTGAGCTATTCCAAGTATAAAACAACATTATACCTATATGTATATGTATATAAAAATTTCATCACATGTTTGACGCCAATGAACTAAACTACTGAATCAATTTTGACAAAACTTTGTAACTAGTGTAATTTGGTTCAACTTAAAAGGATATGATAGTTTTTATTTTGAACGTGGAGCGTGTTGTAGCTAATATTAATATACACTAATAATTATAGCTACGTATGTTGGTGGGTCTTATTGTCACCATAATTTCAGATAGAAATTTTGGATTTGTAGTAGTAGCAAATCCCTACTATACATACTAATATAATAAAGGTAAAAGTAACTGTCTGTCTGTTACCTTTTCACGCCTTAACTACTCAACCGTTCATCATGAAATTTTGCGTACACGTTATCAGGGATACAAGAAATGACATAGGGTGTAAATTACTGTTCCCAAGGGATCATCTAAAATAAAATAAAAAACTTACGCCTAGCCAAAGTCTTATAGCAACAAGAGGTCAAGTGTTATATTGCTTACTAGCTGGTGCCCGCTAATGGTGATCGGTTCAGTAGTTTTTGCGTGAAAGAGTTACAAACATCCATACATCCATAGTACAGATATATTTTTTATTTTTCAACGCGGACGACGCCTGACTTGTTTAAACACTCTTTCTTTTAGTGAAATGAAAACCGCATTAAAATCCTTTGCACAGTTTAGTAGAGGATCTAAGTAGACAGATGGCTTTAAGCGACTTTATGCTATGTAAAAAGATGAAAAAGTTTGCGAGGGTTGTGGATGTATGTTAGTGTTTTATGCAAAAACGGCTGACCAGATATGGATATAATTTGGCACAAAGATAGCTTTTTACCTGAATTTAACATTTTGGATATACTTCTTATTTCTTATCCTAAAAAATGTTGGGAGTGTCTAACAGTGATGAAGATGTTGATTTTTTCTCTGGCGTTACCGAGACTTTACATTTTTCAATGCGGACAAAGTCGCGGGTACCAGCTAGTGTGTGTGTGTGTATATATATATATAAAAGGCATCACTTACCAAAATGAGCCAGATTTTCTTGTAAAAGTTGCAGTGGCGCCTCTGTTTCTGAAGCATTCTCATTTCTCTGCTCTACCGCTTTATTTCTCCTGTAATTAGGTAGTTTTTTTGTAAGTTTTAATAATTTTTTTGTGGGTGGCAGGCACACTGCGTTATACAATCACCTGGCGGCAGAAACCACCCCTTTACACAAGACCACCGTGAAACCTTTCCCTATCCCCTTAGCCTAATACTTTTTAAATATTTTATTCAACTTAGTTCGTAGATACATGTATGACCAGTTCAAAGAAGAAATTCATCATTAGTTACAAATACTGTGACATTTGTAATGTGACAAGCAAACATTATTATATTGTTAACAATCATATTTTAAGCGTTCAATTGTTAACCCAAAACATTATTTTGAAAAAAAAAAAAAATTGTAGGTAAAGTAATAATTAATTAAAAAAAGAAACACTGTATGTAATTTAGTAGTATTTGATTTTTAAACTCAAGTAAGAAATAGTATCTATGTATTAACTTTTGTTAGTTATAATCCATACTATTATTTTAACTCTTCACGCATTAACTACTCAACCGATCATCATGAACTTTTGCATACACGTCAGAAATACAGGAAAGGACATAGGCTATGTATAACTCAGAAAAATCCCGACGGAGATATATGAATCTTCGGTTTCACTGATGGTTTATTTTGGCTAAATTATTCAGGCTTTCGGATACTATTAATTGCGGAATACACTGCGTTTTACAGTCATTTGGCCAGGGCCGCCCGTCTGGCGACAGTAACCACCCTTTACAGAAGACCACAGTGTGAAATAACATCATGTAATGAGTAAGTATGTGCTGTTGTTTCAGTGAGTGAGTAAGGGATGCCAAAACTCATTTCCATATCCTTAATCCTACTATGGTCGACAGCTCATTGGCAGCACCTGTGGCGTTGCTTGTGTTATAGGCGCTGCTAGCCACCATCATGTGGACACAGCCTGGACAAGGTCCTTTCGCCTATCCTATATTCTTTATCCTTACTAATCCTTAATCCTACTGTGGTAGACAGCGCTCTTGCAGCACCTATGGCGTTGCTTGTGTCATAGGAGACGGTAGCCACCTACCATCAAGTGAACAGTCAGCCTGTCTTGTCGACCTTAACATTTGAAACTAACAATGCACCTCAAAATGTGGATACATGTCAAAGCATCCTATCCTTACTTTATACCGAACTTTAATTACTGCGGATTTATAAGGCACGTATACCTTATTCACAGGTAGCGTCCCTTCTCAAGTTCTCATATAAAAAGTTATTGCGTTGTAATTTGTAATGTAATCCAAAATGGCGTACCTATGTACTTAGATTGAAAACATTTTTTGCGTGTTAGGAACAAAACTAAACACAATTCGAAAGGGATATTTCAAAATACTCACCAAAGTTAAATGATAAGTATATTCACTAAAAAAATAACACGCAAATCGTCTCAATCCCGATGCAAAAACAGCCTATAGTTGTGAATGAATTTTACCAATATTTCAACATATTTAATATTTTAACAATGAAATTACAATAAAATACGTTTTTTCGTTTTGCATTGGAACAAAAAAAAGCCAAAATTATTAACTTTCTGAACACGATTATCCAACTATTCACGGATTTTAGCAAAAGAAAATGTGCCTGTCGAGGGACGCCATTGTTTAACACAATGATTTTATGGTTTAACATAATTTGTAGAGCGGATATAGAAAAGAAAACGCTGCGAAATGTACATACCTGGTTATTATATTAAGATGATTACAAGATAAATAATTAAATTAAACATACCGTCCGTGTCTTCTCGAACGATTCGCGGTCACACGTCTGCCTGGCACGTCGACAAAACCAAAATGGCAGAGCCAGGAGCGAGATCAGCGAGAGCTAGACAAGAGAATGAGACAATAGGGATGTACCTTTAATCGAATAAACACATACACAATTCCATACAAGTTCATAAATAGCCGCAATAAACTTTTTTGTGGGAAGGGCCTGGGTTATTAAAATTATATTATTGCTATTTTATATATCTAAATATTATACTTAAAATTATTCATTTATTGGTTTCGTGAATCGCACTAATACAATATTTCATCAGATATTTTAAGTATTAGCATGATTAACACTCATTATATCCCCATAATGAGGATATTTGTTTTCTATTGGGATAGGTACTTTCATATACATATAATAAGTAGTCGATATAAGTCCTTGAGTATCTAACGTTTAAAAAAAACCCGAAAATGCAAAAGATTCTCACCTGTTTCACCGAGTATCATCCTCGGTGAAACAAATAGGAAATACTCGGTGCCTGTTTGCCAGTTTAGCATTAAAAGTTATTTTTTAAATGTTTTAAATTAAATATTTAGTACAATTAATTCATTAGAACTGCTTTACGTTACTGGTGGACACCAAGGAAGACCCTTTGGACAAGGGTAGTGGGGGAATGGGTACCTAGAGTAGAGCATAGATAAGAAAAAGTCTACAGAGAGATTGCGGTTTTCCGCGATAGGACGATGCGATATATTAAGGAAAAGGACAGGTGTGACATGGAGACGGGTAGCAAGAAATAGACAGCAGTGGTTAAAGATTGGGGAGATTTTGCCTCGGAGGCAAAGTACCCATATAAACAAATTATGTATTTTAACTGTTGTTTTCTGTATGTTTCTGGTTAGGCTTTTTTAATTTTAATTTTATTTAATAATTTATGTACTACTTACTTTTCTTCTCAAAAATTGATCTTTTGCCGTTGAACACTTTCTATCGTAATGCATTGTACAATGACACCTATTTTTCGCCTTTAAATCTGCACTTTATATTGGTCACAATCGTGTCCTACTTTTTTCCTCCAAAAATTTATTTCACACGAAAATCCAATTTCCAACATTAGTAGCATCATTCGCTTTACTTAAACTATACTTACTGACTTGATTTTTACAATTATTGATTTACTTTTTATAATGAAGTGTTATAATTTCGAGCGTACCTATTTCCAATAACCTATTGAAAGATAAATGTTTCTGCAGGTGGGGGTTATGGGTAGCAGTTGAAGAAGTGATTATCAGTTATACTTTTAACAGTAATTGTACCTAAGTATATTTATATTATTTTTATATAAAGGATTAGGTATACTATTTTCTAGGTTCATGTCTACTAGTATATGTACTACAGCTTAGAAGTTATTATGACATTAACTGACACTTCTAATATGTTTTTATTTTTTCTACTTTCTACATAGGTACGTATGTACAGCCAGCTCTCTCGCATTAAGCATGTGATAAGGTGAAGGTGATAAGTATCCAACAGTTTCAAAGGCTTTCTTTATAATTTATTATCTTCTAATATAAATTTATTAAATTATACTTTCACTTATTTATTATAATAGGTGCTTTTTTGACAACTTCTATTTTCTTCTTTTATATTTTAAAATATTTAATTGAATTCTTTAAAGTAAGTACAAACTAGAACTTTCTTGTTAATTGTTGTTGAGATAAAAAAAAATCTACGATCGACAACATCAATAATTGTATGCGCACCTCCATCAACTAAATGGTTTAGTTGTGTGGAAATTACGAGAAGTACACAACTCGACAAAACAGTTTAGTCGATGCAAAAGTTGTGTGTAATGCGTTGCTCTACCCTCTTTTCTAAGAGAAATATTAATCTTCATAAACTATAAGAACCATCTCGATCACCTCAGCTTTCTAACAAAAATAAAACGGATCAAAATCGGTCCATTGGGAGCTATATTCCATACACAGACACACAGATCGTTTTTACGTCGGACGTCAGGGATAAACTAGTTAATTACTTACCTAGAGTAAAGTAAATAACACTAGGTATTTTTTTTAATTCTTTTGAAAAGGACTTAATTAGTAGCGCATGTTAAATGAATTCAATTTTAGAAATTTTGTGTATTAGGTACTTTTTACCTTATATATTTATATATGATGACACGGCAACCCTGCTCGTGTTTGCTCTATGTAAGAATTTTGTATGAGTATTGAGTCTTTGGAATGGGACATCACTACTATATAGTCAATGTAGCAATTATTAAAGATCATTCTTTTTATTGTTCTTATTATCTATTAAATCCTTACAAATTTTATTTTAATATATATTTAATATGAATAAATTTTTACTTAGAAACTTCTTTTAAACCGTAATATGAATTATTAATAGTAAATGTCAAGTCGACTTCCGGCGTTCGTTACCTACCTGACGGAAGCGCCTAAATGGTATTTGATTGGTTTAGGTAATAGGTATAATAATTATGTATTATGGTATTTATGGTTGGTGTTCACTTCTATGTACCAAAACTCAGAACAAGATCAAGATACATTTCATATTCCCTACTGTAGAACCAATCATTCTAAAAATTCCTTCTTTCATCGTTCTATGTCAATAAAGTTCTGAATGATATTGACTTACTTTCCAACAATTTGATTTCTTATAAAAAGAAAATTGGCGAATTACTTTTGAAAAAATAAATTTTATCACTTATAGAATATTCTCCTTTTTCTTTTTGGTCTTATATTTTTTTATTTTTATTAATAGATAAATGTAAAAAATATAGTTCTTATGATTCTTTAGGCCTATTTGTATATAATCTATAATATATATTTTTTTAATTTATTAATCTAAATAAATTACTATTCTAAATACTTACTTATTTATTCATTGCGTCATGGTTGTGGTCGTGGTAAACACACCACAATGATTTATCGCAAAGATTTAAATCGTAAGATGCGCCCTTGCCATACTTCAGACGGCCGAAAATGTGTCATCGTTGGGAAGAGTGAGCTCACTCTTCCCGCCTAGAAAAGTGAGCGGTGTAACGTAGCGTTACTTATTTTATTTATTTTATTAGTTATATTACCTTATTTGTTTATTTATTTATTTAAGTATTTAAAACCTTATTTTTTTTTTTTAATATATAGAATTGCATTTGACGTTCAATATTCAAAATTTTCAGTTCAGTAGAGCGTTTTTTGTTTCTCTGTCGCTCGCAGAGAGCGGTTTAGTTTTTGTGCTGATAATAGCCTGTATTTGCCAGTTCATTTTCTTTTAAAATTTTAATTATTCAGTTTAAAATATTTATGTAGAAAAACCCCGGTTTATAAATGGGGTTTTTTTTGTTTTGGTTTTTTTGTCATTCATGGATTTAATTAGAGATATATAAATAATATATAATGAATCCTGGGTTTATTCCGCATTTTACATTTTGATGAGCCTTCTTCATTTTTTTTTGGTGACACTGATGAGCAGCGTGTTTTATTTTGCCGAGAAGGAAAACTTTATTATTACATCCAGCCATTATTCACATCCAGCTAAGTTTTTAACTTTTATTAGCCGGATTTATTTGAATCAAATTTTAAATTTCCTATATATATATATAGGAATGTTATTATATATATATATATAATAACGTACGGGCTTAAGGATCACCCCCTGTGTTTTTTTTTTGTTGTTTAAATATATTTTAAGTGCTAACATATGATTTTTTTTTTCATTTTTTTTTAGTTAGCTGGCGCCCAATTTTTTAGTTTTTTTTTTTTTATTTTAATTTCATAGCCGATAACGTTATCTTATTTCAATTATTTTCAACGTTTCATTGGCGCCCAACGTGGGGCTTTTTTACAGATAACATATATTGTTGTTACTGTAAAATACGTGAAATTGTATATATATATTATCTTATTTATTTTTCAATATTTGATTCACTAATTCTGTTGATTTAATTTTTTGTAAGTTATTAATTTCTTCAATTTCCTGTTTTTGTTGCAGAATGACATTTTAATTAATTTGTTATTTCAGAATGATTATTTCTTAATTTTCATTTTTTTCATGTTAATTTATTTTAATTATTTTAATAAATTATTAATATTTAAGATGTCATTCGCTATTTTGTTGTAACAGGCAAATAGGTTATTGATTTAATTTGTCACTATCGTCACAAATAAGATGTTGTTTTTTAAAAAAAGGAATTAGTATTTTCATCTAGGTTTACGTATAATGAGGTTAAGAAACTCTTTAGTTTAATTCATTGATAGTTGTTGACATTTTATTGTCATATCATACGTTTCATTGACATCGTTCTATTTTTCAAATTAGTAAATAATTATTGTTATTTATAAGTGTATATATATATATATATATATATATATATATTTCTTTCTCTCGTTACTTATTTACTGTTATTGATTAATAACAATTATTATTATTATTATTCAGATATTTATTTTTTTTATCTTAAATTTAAATTTTTTACAATATAAATATAAAACAATAAATATTATAAAAAACTTAAATCTAGAGTGCCGCAAGTAGCGGGGTAAGGCCCAAGCTACCGGTGGTTAGGGCTGCAGAGTGAGGAACCTCCTGACAATTCGTGCCGTGTCAAGAAGCACCGCCTTCTGTATCTGTCCCTTGACCCAGCCATCTAGTGAGAGCCTCTGGAGGTGTTGGTCGAGGCTCTTCGCTATAAGACCGTTCGCAGATACGACTATCGGGACGATGATGGTCGAATCAACATCCCACATGGCGGTCACCTCGTGAGCCAAGTCTATATACTTACTAAGTTTATCTTTTTCGGCTTTCACGAGGTTTTCGTCATGCGGGATAGTGATGTCAACAAGCATCGTCCGGCGCTGAGATCGATCGATAACCACGATGTCAGGTTTATTGGCAACAATAGTTCTGTCCGTGATTATAGATCGGTCCCAGTAGAGCGTAGCATGACTATTTTCGAGAACTGGCATAGGCACGTACTTGTAGTACGGCACCTCAGATTCGATTAGACCATATCGAAGAGCAAGTTGCTGATGTATTATCCTGGCTACTTGGTTATGTCTGTGCAAATACTCGCCGTTAGAAAGATGAGCACAACCGGAAATAATATGCCTGAGTGTCTCTCCAGGACGGTGGCATGCCCGACAGATGTCGACCGTACCGTCCTTCAGGATATATTTCCGGTAATTGTTCGTCTTAATAACTTCGTCCGCAATCGCACAGACAAAGCCTTCGGTTTCCCCAAAGAGGTCACCGAAACGTAGCCAGTTCACTGACATGAGCGAGTCTACATCAGGACCCGTCAGTGCTTTGTAGAACCGCCCATGTAGTTCCTTGCCCTTCCATACGTTCTTTCGGTCTTCGGTGCTAAGAACCACAGGCTTACGCCAGTTCTCGTTAGCCAGAGATAGAGGCGTGAGGTTTTTGTCGATTGCTACGACGTCTCGATGTACACCACTCTCATTGTGTAGGAAATATTCCCTGAGACTGTACACCTCACGGTTATGGAGGTTCTTGGCGTTTAAAAAACCGCGACCCCCCAATTTCCGTGATATGTACAGTCTCATTACCGATGAGTGTGGGTGTAGCATGCGATGCGTCGTGAGCAATCGACGAACCCTCCTGTCTAAACCATCGAGCTCAGTCTGAGTCCACCTTAGTATGCCAAAGGAGTATGTGAGTAAAGGTATAACCCAGCCATTGAAAGCGCGCACCTTGTTACCTCCTGATAAAAGACTCTTAAGAACTTTTATCAAGCGTCCAAAGAAACGCGTCCTCACTGTCTGTTTTATATCTTTATCACTAATACCCAACGACTGTGACATACCAAGGTATTTGTATGTCTCAACTTCGGAGAGGGATCTAAAAGTCATTTCATTTGAAAGTTGTAAATTTGGTGAATTTACAACTTTTCCCTTCTGAACATGCATGACCGCGCACTTATCAACACCAAAATCCATCCTGATTGCGTTACTGAAACATTTAGTTATTTTCAGTAACTCTAACAGGTCTTTGGGTTTCGGTGCAAATAGTTTAAGGTCGTCCATGTAAAGTAGGTGTGAAATGACTTCACCCCCCCTCCGCAGTCGATAGCCTAGCTTTAAATTTCTCAGAAGAGTGCTGAGAGGATTTAAAGCTAGACTAAACCACAACGGACTCAAACTGTCGCCCTGGAAGATCCCGCGTTCTATCTTTACCGTGTCTCGCAGACCAGCGGCGTCTCCATGATTTCCTGGTTGATTCAGTACTGTGATCCATTGCTTCATGCACACAGTTAAGAAGGATCTCAGAGTCGTATGTATTTTATATAACTCTAATATCCTCCTCAACCAAGAATGGGGCACTGAATCATAGGCCTTCTGGTAATCAATCCAAGCTACCGAGAGGGCGCCACTGTTGCGCCTGACACGTTGGCAAATAGTCATGTCTATGAGGAGGAGCTCCTTAGTACCACGGGACCCAATCTTACATCCATTCTGAGCAGTGTCTAAAATATTGTTTTCAAAAATATGTGAATTAATTTTTGATCTCAGAATAGATGTAAGTAGCTTGTAGATGGTGGGTAAGCATGTGATAGGTCTGTAATTTTTAGGCTCCGTGGTACTACCAGATTTGTGGAGCAGAAAGGTGATACCAGTTGTCATAAAGGTTGGGAGAGTACCTAATTCTAGGGCTTCTTGGAATTGCATTGCCAAGCACTCGTGCGAACATGTAAACATTTTAAGCCAGAAGTTGTGCAATCCGTCCAGTCCAGGACTTTTCCAGTTCTGGGTAGAACGGACTGCACAACTTACATCTGAAGGACTGATGGTGACTGTCTTCATGGCTGTTATAGGTTCGCACGCCTGCTCGACAATGGATATCCAATCACCCTCAGTATGCTCGTCGGACAACGACCAGATATTACGCCAGAAGTTCAGCATAACTTCTGGGTCAGGCGGATGTCCGACGTTCATACTTTGGTCGGTATTCTCCCAATCTCGGTATACCTTTCTTTGGTCACTTTGAAAGAGACGATTCTGTCGGTATCTATGCACTCGTTCTTTATATCGTTTCACACGGTTCGCCAATGCATAAACTTTTTGTTTAAAATAGTCAATGCGTTCCGTTGTCGAGGCCAAGTAGTCTTTTGATTTAATATTAGTATCTACAAAGGCCTGGGCAACGAAACGCATGACTCGGGGTCTATGATTTCCCTTACTAAATGAAATTAGTTTAGCAATGAGAGTCCTAAATTTACTGATACGTCGCTCGATTCGTACTTGCCATGCAGGGACATCCTCGGCGTTACGCGCTGCCCGGTCATTGTTTAAAAATTTGACACGTGCAGCGCGACACGCCGCGATGGCCCCACAGTACAAAATCGAGTGAGTATCAGTTAAGTCTCTGCTGGCCATTATGTAAGGGGTCAGCAGAGTATTCAGGACTCTCACCAATGTAATATTTTGTTTATGCATTGGTAAACGCGGGAGACGTGGCCTGTCGTCAGGCTTGGTGCGATACCGCACAATCGTCTCCTCCAAAGTCTTCCTCAATTGCGCTTTCATTTCGGTACTCACATCCGTTCTCGCATAATCTGTTTCTGGTTCAACAGGATCGGTAAGTGGCGTTACCGATGTTGAGATTATCGGCAGGGTAGCGCGTAGATCCTGTGTCGGTATAGAGGTTATTATTATTATTATTATTATTTTTGTGAGATTAGGGCATCAACATGTCTACTTATCCGATTAAGGTTTCATCGTTACATAAGTTAGAATTAGGTTATGAAATTTCTATTCGTAACGTTGTTATTTTTATTTATTTATTTGTTATTTCTATTCTTGTTACTTAAAGATATGAACGGTAAGAACTTAGGTTCGTGGCATATTAAAGATATTAAATTGCCAGGCCTAAATAATTCTTGATTATGTACATATTTACTTAATATTATTAATTCCTTAGTTATTCATTTATTTAGTTATTATTTAATTATTTAACTAATTAGTTTTTATTATACCTACAGAGCGGATTACAACTCTTTAAACAAGCCCTAAAGTTCATAAACAGAGCGGATTACAACTCTTTAAACAAGCCCTAAAGTTCATAAGCAGAGCGGATTACAACTCTTTAAACAAGCCTTAAAGTTCATAAGCAGGGCGGATTATTAAATAAAATAATTTAAGCCTTGAAGTTATCGTCTAGTTATTTGTCTGGGCGTTTGTTATTATTAACAATGTAGTTCCTTTTTGTTTTTAAGGAATCTATTTTGTTTAAGTATTCTTTGGTTGAATGCTTAGTTGTCTGGGCGTTTTGTTCGCTTGGTGTTAATTGTTTCCTCTAGTTAGGATTCAGTTATGTTAATAATTAATTATTTTTTTAATTTTTTTTTTCTTTTTCTCTTTATACTCTTCCTCATTTATTCCTTCAACACTTCTGCTTTAAGGTCAGCAGTTTTATACTACTGCCCTATCTTATGCAAGTTACTTCTTCAAGAAAATATCTTGAATTAGTTTTTTTTTTTTTTTGAAAGGAAACATTTGAGTACCACAACACAGTTTTAATAACTAGTGCTGCAATTCTCACTGTTAATAGTATGGAAGGTTTTATTTTTTGAACGTAGGATGAAAGTGGTAGCATTTGTGTATGGGCACAAAGAATTTTTTTTTATCCTAATAACGGAAAAAAAAAATTCTTCTGTAGGAAGAGGGGATATGTAACGTAGCGTTACTTATTTTATTTATTTTATTAGTTATATTACCTTATTTGTTTATTTATTTATTTAAGTATTTAAAACCTTATTATTTTTTTTAAATATATAGAATTGCATTTGACGTTCAATATTCAAAATTTTCAGTTCAGTAGAGCGTTTTTTGTTTCTCTGTCGCTCGCAGAGAGCGGTTTAGTTTTTGTGCTGATAATAGCCTGTATTTGCCAGTTCATTTTCTTTTAAAATTTTAATTATTCAGTTTAAAATATTTATGTAAAAAAACCCCGGTTTATAAATGGGGTTTTTTTTGTTTTGGTTTTTTTGTCATTCATGGATTTAATTAGAGATATATAAATAATATATAATGAATCCTGGGTTTATTCCGCATTTTACATTTTGATGAGCCTTCTTCATTTTTTTTTTGGTGACACTGATGAGCAGCGTGTTTAAATATATATAGGAATGTTATTATATATATATATATATATATATATATATATATAATAACGTACGGGCTTAAGGATCACCCCCTGTGTTTTTTTTTGTTGTTTAAATATATTTTAAGTGCTAACATATGATTTTTTTTTTTCATTTTTTTTTAGTTAGCTGGCGCCCAATTTTTTAGTTTTTTTTTTTTATTTTAATTTCATAGCCGATAACGTTATCTTATTTCAATTATTTTCAACGTTTCAGCGGTTCACATTGCACACAAACATATTAGGACAGTTTTCAGAAGCACAGGGCGCATCTTATGATTTAAATCTTTGATTTATCGTAAAAAAATATCTGTGCAGTTGTCCGTCTGTGCGCAAACGGACTGATATATTCCGGCTTTATAATTAAATATTCCGGCTTTATAATTAAATTGTCAATTTATATTAATATACTTATAATTAATACAATTAAATTGGAATATATCAATTTAATTATACTTTTATAATTAAATTGATATATTCCGGCTTACTGATTGGTTGTCGTGTCGCCCCGGGCCTCTCGGCGAAGGACCAATGACGACCGGTCGTTACGTTAGTCCATAAAATACCGCCCAGGCGATTAAACCGGGCAGTATATTATTTTACGGACGGGCGGCCCGCCCCGGGTGAACTGGCACGTCCCTTCTACCTATTTCCACCATCTCTATCTAGGTATCTTCACTGATAGGGATAAACGGATTTGTTGAATAGCTAGTACCCACTGTTTGAAAATTCGGGGCAGTAGACGTTTAGTAAATAGGTAAACCTACCTACTACTTCGTAGATCACTTATAGCACTATACGCTAGTATTGTTATATTCTGAGTCGTCAGGTAATAAATCATTTTTAGGTAGGTAATATGTTTATCTTGCTCGATTTATCACTGCAAACTAGACATAGTAGTAGTGGCAGGGCACACTGCGTTTCAAAGTAATTTAGGTCAAAGCCCCTCTGGCGGCAGAAACCATTCCCTTACAGAAGATCGCGGTGAAATAATAGCATGTGTGCTGTTGTGTTCATTGAATAGGGGATACCAGAACCCATTTCAATATCCCTTCTCAATCACCTGTAGTCGACAGCGCACTAGTAGGATTGCCTGAGTTACCTATAGGCGACGGTAACCACCTACCATCAAGTGAACCGTCAGCCTGAATTGTCTAGTAGTGATGTGCCGGATATCCGTATCCGCGGATATCCGAGGGAGAATAACTACCTGTATACGAGGACTACACTAAAAGTATCGGGATTGGAATATTTACATTGTTCTTGGTATAATAAAGTCTTTATACTTAATTGAAAACTCCTTGGTTTTATTAATCGAATACCATTTATTTATGTTTTAAAAAGAACCCGGTCTTGTCGAACTTGTAGTCAGTGTGAAAATGGAATTGACTCGAGAAAAGCCAATAGCAATGATTTATTATGACTTTAGAAGTGGTTAAACACAAAAACAGTGTGTCGATCGGATGCTTTCTGCATTTGATGATAAAGCCCCATCTAAAACCACAATTTATCGCTGGTTTGCGGAATTTCAACGTGGACGTGTCAAGCTCTGTAACGATCCCCATCAAGGTCGCCCAAAAACTGCAGTCACTCAAGATAACGTTGACGCCGTGCGTACGCTGATTGGGGAAGATCGACATGTGACATATCAGACAACTTTAGACATTGGCATGAACAATACAAATAATCTTGCATAAACAATTAGGTATAAAAAAGTAGTTTTCCCGATGGATCCCGCATTCGCTCTGTGAGAAGCAAAAAACGGTTTGTGTTACTTGGTGCGTCAGAACTCTCGAGAGATTCCACAGAGGATCTTTAAATGCTGTATACAGCGTCGTATCAGGTGACGAATCCTGGATATACGCATACGAACTCGAAACAAAAATCCAGTCACGAGTTTGGGTGTTCGAAAATGAGTTGAAGCCAAAAAAAGTTGTTCGTTCAAAAAGCGTTGCAAAAAAAATGGTGGCCACGTTTGTCTCTAAAACTGGCCATGTTGCGACTATTCCTCTTGAGAGACAAAGAACGGTCAATGCAGAATGGTATGCTAGCATTTGTTTGCCGCAGGTCGTATCTGAACTCCGTAAAGAGAACTGCAACCACCGATCATCCTCCATCACGACAACGCGAGCTCTCATACCGCCCACAGAACAAAAGAGTTTTTCGAGCAAGGAAACATTGAATTATTAGACCATCCGCCGTACAGCCCTGACCTGAGCCCGAATGATTTTTATACTTTTCCCAAAATTAAGAACAATTCGTCACTTGAAGAAGCTGTAGACGCCTACAAAACGGCCATTTTGAATACCCCAAGTTTGAATGCTTTAATAATTGGTTCCATTGAATGGAAAAATGTGTCAAGTTTCAAGGAGAATACTTCGAAAAACAATAAATATCATTTCCACTAATAATGTCGTATCACTTCCTTGATTCCCGAAATTTTCAGTGCCGCCCTCGTATGTCATCGATGTGTACTCATATGTATAGAATTTCATCTATGAATTGAAAATTAATAAGGTAAAAGATCCGCCAAAAAGTAACGTATACGGATATTCAGCCATCACTACTGGCAACACACATTCGTTTCCGAACGCTCCCCATTCGAGTTGTGGCCCTAGCTAAGAGCAACCGTACAGTCGTAAACGCTACGCTCAGGCTACGCTACGCTGGGAGAATGCATTGTGATTGGTTAAAATTTTATGTGGGCGTTGCAACAACCAATCACCGGGCTTTATTTCTTTCGTTTCGTAAGAACGCAACGAAACGTTTGCATTGGTTTGGTTCTTGGCTAGGGCCCCTGGATTCAGATGATCATTATAAGATTTAGGTGCTATCTCCTTAGTAGCCTAGTTGCACAGACAAAATGAGGATCCACCGCCTATGAGTGAAGATTATTAAAAAAAATGTAATATCTAGTGTACCTAGGTATTTATTTCAAATTGAAGTAAATAAAATGATCTTCATCAGAAATGGATGAGATAATTTTCAAATGCATTTTTATAACAAAAAACTAGTTATATTCTGGTTTGCATGTAGCGTCTGAAACCTTACTTGACTCTCTTGTCTTATAAATTAATTACTCATTGTAATAAAATAAATATTGAGGGCCTCTGTTACCAACTACAAGTAAAGTGTTGATTAGTCACTTTTATAAATAATTTTATGTTTTATTAAATTATGCACTCGGTTTACTGCATCCTTCGATAGGCGATTTTTTTTATTATTTTCTTTTCAATGTTTGGGACTTTTACCGTACAAACAAAGGTACATCAGCTCTATCATTCCCGATGACTAAATGGCGGTTAGCCTACTTGACACATTACTCAGAGATGGTGAAAGAGGCCCTTAATATTTTTTGAAATTGTGTCAACCCTGACCACACAAACTTTCTATAAAAATCTCTTAATCACAAAAACACATCATTTACTGGAACAATTATTCTTATATGTGTCTTCAGTTCAGCTAAATCCTTTTATTCAAAAGTTAAATATTTACAGTACAAAGGGACGGAGGGGCTTGTTGTAACAGTTTTGAGAAAAACGAATATATATCTTGAGATCAATGTATTTAATTACTACTAAATAAACATAGAGGAAAAGTTAATGTATCAAATCACTATTTACTCTATGGTATCAATCTATCACATTAAGTAAAATTATTCATAACTAATATAACTATCATTACTATATAATAACTATAGTTATTATTTTACAATTATCATTTCTCTAAGGAAACCATGGCTGCGGTGTTTTTATTTATTTTATTTTTTTTTTATTTATTTATTTATTTGCCTGTACATATGTACATATGTATCGCAATATGTATTCATTAAGCCGCAATTTAGATTCCACTGAATCTGAACATAATTTTTTTTTTAACCCTGTCCACTTCAGTTTTATTTTTTGTTGGTTTACCTTTTCCTTTTTCCTTCCTCTTGATATTTCCCTTTCCACCTTTGTCATCTCTTTTCTGTTTTTTCTTTATCTTTTCTTCATATTCCAGTCGTAAAACTTCATTTCAGGAGTATCACAACAGTAGATCTGTCAAAACAGTAGATTATCTTTTGCCTCTGCTAGTTATATTTGTTTTCCTCGGTGGCGCCTTTGGTAAATGTCTAATCTCTGATGGCAATAAACTTTTTTGTACAAATGAGGAACTTGAAGTTGGTTCGTTCGCAGTTTCAATCTGGCGAATGATTTCCGTGGTGCTTATATCTAATTCAAAAACAGAATCTTAATATTTCTGGATTTCTAAGATCTTCAGTTACATTTACAGTAGGATTTGGGAGGTCAGTAACATATGATGGCGCGAAGTAACTGTCTTGAAAAATATCAGCATTAAAAGGCCATTTACCAGAAGCTTTAAATCCACTTATAATATTTGTAGGGTTTAAGGCGTATATTGTCATCGTTTTTGTTTAGATTATTTTGCATTCATGTTGCCTGTGCTCTGTTTACATAGTTTTTAAAGGGGCCCTAGACTCCTACGTCTAAAGGCTGTAAATTATGGGAGCAATGAGGAGGAAATGATAATATGATAATTTCTTTTCTTTTTGATTTTTCAACAACTCCTAAAGGTAACGTTGTGAGCTATGGTTACCTATCAATAAGTACCAGAACTGGGCTTTTCTTTGATAGGTTTTGAATGTTTGATAAAATGATCCATAAAAACTGTAAACTCTTCTTCAGTCATCCACTTGGCACTTGCCAGCTCCAATACAATCCAGAGGCCCACAGCGAAAAAAAATTTCAGAATATTTGGGCCTGGGATAAGCATCGGTGGAATAAAATTACCCGCAGCGTTTATCGGGACCCTTGGAACAGAGCGTTATAAGAAAGCAGCCACTCATCCAACGAGTCTAGCGATTAGCGACTGAATAGCATTTTTTATGAATGTAAACTCGCTGCATATTATAGGTAATGACATGTTAAGTACCTACTTGTTTGATGTGCATAATTGTACCATCCAAAATGCTAATTGTTGAAATATATATCATTTATTTATCTTGCTCAGCAAGGCTTGCTGCTGTTTAGTTCAGCGGACTTACTACTTTGTTATCACAAATCCACTTTCAGTCATTGTTGAGAGAATGCAGGCAATTCTCACAAGAAGAAAAGAAAGTTACGGGCTGACGGGGAAGCGTAAAAATAAAAATAAAACTCAATTTCTCATTTTTGTGTAAATTAAATAAACTATCCTAAATTAACCTAATGCTATACATACATACATAACATAAATAAAGAAAAGACAGCTAATAATAGATTAAATTAAAATTAAATTCTGTTGCTCTGTGGCAACATACGGCGCTTATACGCAGATTAAACGTTATATTATCCTACGTCCATTGATTAAACACTTATCTTATATTTAGGGCTTGGTTTCATAGTCACCTCAACAGAAAGCAATATTCCGCAAATAAATAAACCACCTACATCCCAGCCTGCAAAATTTCAAAACACCTTATGCGTGATGGGTGGATGTTCTGCGCTGCGCTTGTCGTTCCGTTGCTCTCCTTTCATATACACGGCTTTTATTTCCTGTTATAACTTGGTAGGCAACAACGCATTAAAGATTTCTTTTAGTGACAATGGCCTAAGAACAATATGGACCGGGCATACCCCTACAGAACCGGCGTGCATACCTACTAAAATTTGGTACATAAGATGGCTACCTTTCATAGTAAATAATGTTGAAATAATGAAAATAACCGTTGTAAAATATTAATGTAACCAATGAAAGGGCCAAAATGTTACGATACATGACTAAATACATAAAAACATTTAAAAAAAAATTGTTACTAACCTGTGTAAGCTAATTGAATAATTATGTAGGTATAATTATTCAATTTAGAACAAAGCCTTGCACACCACATAAAGTAGTTTTCTTAATCGTTCTCTCACAAAAACAACAAAATATTTCCTATACTACCACGAAACTCGGCACATAACATGGCGGCACCGGTCAAATTTTGGTAAAGTACTGGTAAAGTCATGAAGTCAGCAGTGTTGCCAAAATTTGCGCTTAACAAGATAGCATTTATCTCTTTTTTCTTATTCTACTGTCACCTATTTAAAATGAGATAAAATGATTTTTGACATTAACGTATCGATATAACAGATATTTATAAAGGCTACGGTTCATATAGTAGAATAATGCGCCTCCATAGGTTATTAATTACTCATTGTTTGGTGATGTCTTAAAAGTTGGAAGCCGAGTCGAAACTTTGTTGCTCATTCTTCTCTTTGGAAGACATACTGAAGCGCCATCTACTAAAAGGATAAGATTATTTACTAAAAGGAAGTGAAAAGGAATACGCACTCACAAGTCTCAGAACTGTCAGTTTTGTAATGGCGTTCGTATCATTTCATATTGTAATGGTGCCTGACCTGCTTCATTGATTGAAAAATCATTGCTGACAACTTCCATGGAATAATGTTATGATTTTTAAAAACTACTGTTTTGAATATGTAGTCGAATTGTTTTCATTTATTACAATAAAGTACGTATTTTTTTTTGTAAGGTATCGTTCAACGCGTTAATTTGTGATAAAATATAGTGTTATTGTTTTCATAAAGCGTATAATGGCGATCAATTGCATGAATATTGCTATTTATGTTCATAAATGTGCAAGGAATATAAATTTCTTTCGTGTCAACGGTTTGGTGGGCACTTGAATTTTTTTGAGAAATGTTTGAGAGCAAAAATGTTTTATTTTTATCGATTGTTTATTACATAACTATAGAAAATGGTAAGCAATTATTGGTTATATACAGGAGTTATATACTAATATTTTTAAAGTAGTCGAAGTTTGTAATGATTTCTATATTTAATTGAATTCTATAATTTATATTGTTTTGTTATATTTTCAGGATGAGTCAACGATGCTTTATATGTAATTTGCTAATAGGACCTTCGCCAAAACTCTCAACATTAATTTTCGAAGATCGGGTATGTCGTGTTTTAATCTTCACCCTAATTCCTTACCCAGATCGTTTAGAATTAATTTTGTTAGAACACACTAAGTGGCAATGTAATTAGTGATGATATCTTTGTTGTATGTTATTTTATGTAGAGTTTTGGTTCAAAAATAAATAACTAATAGTGGATGAATAAACCTATGTTCCTAAATACATTTGTCTAAATAATGCTAATAAATAATAATCCCTTTATAATGCACACTGCCAAGGTTTGGAACTCCTTGCCGGCTTTGTGTTTCGAGCTGATATAACCCAAATCTTTTCAAAGTTCGAGTGAATAGGCATCTTCTGGGTGAGCTTGCTCCATCATAGGACTCGTCTTTGCTACACGGCTAGATGCTGACCAAGAGCAAACCCATCTTTAATAAAAAAAAGTTGACTTAAGCAGATATAGTGTGTTTGGGCTCAATAGAAAGTCAGGGGTTAGTTTATAATTTTAATTAACTACAGAGTGTAACATGGAATTGTCTCTGTCGAATAGTTAACAGCGGGACAAGTTCAGAAAGTTGACAGCTAACCTTCAAGACTAAAAGGCACTGAGAGACAGAGATATCGCTTGTAACATATAAAAATTGTATTTTCAGGTGGCCCTACCGTCGGGCAAGAAACTGGTAAATGTCATTTGCAATATAATAGATAAGAAAGTTGATCGCAATACAGCACATTCTCCGTTCTTATGCAAAAAGTGTTATGTGCAATGTGTTGAGTATGATAATCTTAGTGTCAAGTGAGTATATTATATATTTGGAAAAAAAAAATACTAGTGTTGTTATAATTTGTTCTTGTTGTTAAAAAAAAACTTGTTAAATAAAATGTCTGTGTTGTGGACATGGTCATATGTTTTACATGCGTATGTTACGAGTAATATTTTCTTTGAGCGTATTATATATGTATATATCCAAAAATTCGAATATACCATATATAGCAAAAATTCTTTGATCCTGTACTTATTGAGTGATGTAATTAAATTTTGAATGTAAATGACAGATATTTTTTTATCATCACTTTTCTGATTTACCTCCCACTGTGGAAGCAAATCGAAATACGCTTTGCCATCAGGTGGCAACTTACCTATACTAATATTACAAAGAGAGAAGATTTGTATTTTTATTTGCTATGAATAAACTCAAAAACTACTGGACTGATTTTAAAAATTCTTTCAACTATAGAAAGCTACATTAACAGCGAGTAACATAGGCTATATTTTATAAAGTTACACAGACGAATTCGCGTGCAACAGCTAGTAGCAGATATAGAGTGTTTGGCCTCAACTTAAATTAAAAGTTACCATAAAATTAATAATTACAATGTATTGTATCTAGCTCCATAAGGGCCCTGACTTGTTTAAAGGAGTACATGTAGTATAATAAAAAAAAAAAAAAATTGTGTTGACAGGTTATCAAAAGTGAAATCAGAGATAACAAAGAAATACCAGCAAACCTTTGACAGTCACAACGGGAATTATAAGAAAGCTGTATCAACGACTTCGTCTACTTTGGACCCAGTGCAAATAGTGAAGATAGAGAGAACGGTTAAACCGAAAACTGTTGTGTTGCAAGCGTCACAATTACAGCCTTTGCCTCCCAATTACGTGTTGAAAATCGGAGACGTTTCTTCTGTACCTTCGCAGGTTTGTGTGATGTATTTTTCATATGACTATTCCGATATAGTAAACACTGATTCAGGAGTTCACAACCTTTGGATCAAATGATCAATATAAACAGTTTTGTAATGATTTTATTTTTTGTATAAAAAAATATAGGGATATATAAAACAAACTGAGACACATTTCAAATTCGATTGACAGCGTCCCAAATGGCGGCCCAAATGTTTACCTTCTAAGTATAGAAGGTAGAGGTAACGATTCTGTTTAATGGTATAGGAAGCCATCTTGACAACACTTGAAAGTTTGTTTACATTCTTTGCGCTGTCTCGTTGGCCTTGCTTTAGTCAGTTCTGAAGTAACTATGGAGGGTAGAGGTAACGATTCTGTTTAATGGTATAGGTATGGTATGGTATATCTTGACAACACTTGAAAGTTTGTTTACAATCTTTGCGCTGTCTCGTTGGCCTTGCTTTAGTCAGTTCTGAAGTAACTATGGAGGGTAGAGGTAACGATTCTGTTTAATGGTATAGGTATGGTATGGTATATCTTGACAACACTTGAAAGTTTGTTTACAATCTTTGCGCTGTCTCGTTGGCCTTGCTTTAGTCAGTTCTGAAGTAACTATGGAGGGTAGAGGTAACGATTCTGTTTAATGGTATAGGAAGCCATCTTGACAACACTTGAAAGTTTGTTTACAATCTTTGTGCTGTCTCGTTGGCCTTGCTTTAGTCAGTTCTGAAGTAACTATGCAGGGTAGAGGTAAGGAGTACCGACTCATAGGACAATCAAACTGAAAAAATGGTCCTCTCTAACAATAAAATAAGGGCTCTAAAAGTGGCCAGAATAGCGCTATCTATCTTTGTCTAATTTACTCGACAATGCTACACTAGCGCCATCTTAATTTACTGGTATTCTGAGACTACTTTTTAATATAAGTAGTTCTATTAAAGCAAGAAACATATTATACTCTCTGGTTCTGTGAGACGAATTCCAGTAGTGTTGGGTAGGACACGACTTGAAAGAGTTTGTAAGAGTAGTCTCTTTTCTACTGAGCCAGTACAATGTCCTACTTCAAATGAGGCATGGCGTACTGAAGCCCGGTTCATAAATATTTTTTAATCACAACTTGTTAATATTACAGAACGAAACACTGAAACCGTCCACGGTTAATCTAAAAGTGACAGTCGGTTCGTCTGTTCTCACGCAAAGTATAAAAACGTCAATAGCCAAAACGCCCACCAAGAAAGCGCTCGTAGACAATGAAACAGAAGAGAATAGAGGTTTGCCTCTCCGAATAGAGGACCTGATAAACAAAAATAGGTCACCCACCTTGGAACCTGTGAATAAGTTTCCGATACTAAGTAAAGATTCGCTGGATTCAATATTTAACGTGCTAACGGAGATAAGAGACCCAGAAGATGGTAAGAGAGTGAAGCGAGTTCTCAATGTGTTTGAAACTGGTGAGGAGCTGATGAAAATTGATAATCAAGGTAATAATAATCGGTATGTGATAAAGTTATATGTGTATATATGTTTGTATTTATATGTAATACTAGCTGGTGCCCGTGACTTCGTCCGCGTTGAACGATGAAAGGTACCCTATGTCCTTTCTGGTGTCTCAGACAACGTGTATGCAAAATTTCTCGGTGATCGGTTCAGTAGTTTTTGCATGAAAGAGTCACAAACATCCATACATCCAAACATACTATCGCATTTATAATATTAGTACGAACGGATGTTACTCTTTGATAACATAGCTTTCTATATGTGAAAGAATTTTTTAGTAGTTTTTGAGTTTATTCATAACAAACATACAAATCTTCTCTCTTTATAATATTAGTATACATTAGTTAGTATTAATATCGATGGAACAGTTTTATAATTGAAAAAATTATAAACACAAAAATGGTACAGGCCCTTTATTAAATTAATAAAGAGCCTGTGTCTTTCTTATGCGGGAGAAAACATCTTAATACCTACATAGTATTACATATTACAATTTTATATTTAATTAAAATTATAAACTAACCCCCGACTTTCTATTGAGCCCAAACACGCTATATCAACATCCAAACATAGTTTCGCATATATAATATTAGTACGGATATCTTCACACATTCCACACATCACCATCTAGTTCCACAGTAAGCAACTAATGCTTGTATTATGGATACCAGACAATTGATATAATACATAGATTACTTTTTTTTCATGACTCAAGTGTACAATGGTAAAATGTTAACACACAAAAATTTGCCTCCCAGCGGGATTCGAACCTGCGACCGTTTGGTTAACAGCTAGGGTTTACTAGCCACTAGACCAAACGTGTGTCTGTTAACTTTTTCACATAAAACTTTATTCACATGAACGGATTTGGATGAAATTTGACACATTAGATGGTTTGTTATAAAACGGAAAATGTAAAATTATTTTATTTAATAAAAAAATATAATTTCTCTTTCAGAGCAACGCATTTCGGTTTTTTATTTTTACAGTCTATACAAAATATACATATATATAGAGAGATTTTTGTTTGTTTCAGCTTGTTCGTATGCGGTTATAAATGCGAAAGAGACAGAGCCCTTAAAGGATTTTGTCGAAGAAACTGTAAGTGTGTTTTTTTTTTTATGTGATACTATTTATTAGCTGACCCGGCGAACTTCGTACCGCCTCAGAATAAAAACGATATAAAATTTATGAGAAAACTGGCAGGTGCCCTCGTCTTTGTCCGCGTTGAAAAAAAAATTACTTAAGCAAGATAACACTTGACCTCTTGTTGGTATTACACTTTTGCCAGGCGTTAATTTTTTATGGTACTATAATTTACATTTATTTATAAATTCAATGGTTACCTCCAATATAATTTAAGCTTATGTCAATAAAATTTACAGTGTCACTGCTGAAGCTAGGCCACTACATTTCAGATGGGACCTGTGGGAATAAAGTCTAAACTAAATGTCTAAAATATGTTGGTGTATCAAAAATTATACAGCCCATAATATCTCAATTTTTTATTGTTTTTTTATTACTTTTTCGTCTATCTTATAACAAAATTGTAAAAATTTATTTTGAGTATTTGGTTCCTTAATCAGTTTTGACGCATTTTCCTCTATGATCTGTGTATTAATTTCCTGTTCTACATGGAACCTTTCCAAGCTATAAATGGGGCACTCGAATATCACATTGGACCGTCTCTTTAATTCCAGGTCTTTTCCACAATTTTATGCCTTATAGTTGGAATTGTGGTTCTGATGTATCGGTCGGTCAATAAAAGTGTTGCGACTCAACATAAAGTGTTTTAATTAATTTGCCCGAAGTAGAGATTGTGTTCACGGTTTACAGACATCAAGTGCAGAGTCTAAGTTGAGCGATGACTATATGAATGTGAGTCTAGTGCCAGCGTTGGGCAGCGGTGCGAGCGAGACGGAAGATACGTACATATTCGGGGAAGTGGAGATACTGAACGGGAAGGAGGATGACAGCAGACGTGAGTTTTTTTTTAATATCTTCACACATTCCACACAGCACCATCTAGTTACACAGTAAGCAACTATTATGTATACAAGCATTTGACAGTTGTTATACTACATATATTACTTTTTTTTGTAAATACATATTATAAATACAAACATCCATGACATGACTCAGGTACAAAGGTAAATGTTAACAAATAAACATTTGCCACTAACGGGATTCGAACCCGCGACCGTTTGGTTAACAGCTAGGGTTACTAGCAACTAGACCAAACGTGTCGTCAAAGTTACTTCCATGGGGGGTAGAGGTAAGGGGGACCGACTCTATGTATTAAAAAGTGGTCCCAGAATAAATTAAGATGGCGCTAGTGTAGCATAGACACGGATAAATTAGACAAAGATAGAAGATATGCTACACTAGCGCCATTGTGGCCACTCTTAGAACCCTTATTCTTGGAGAGGACCATTTTTTCAGTTTGATTGTCCTATGAGTCGGTACTCCTTACCTCTACCCTCCATAGTTACTTCAGAACTGACTAAAGCAAGGCCAACGAGACAGCGCAAAGATTGTAAACAAACTTTCAAGTGTTGTCAAGATGGCTTTCTATACCATTAAACATTATCGTTACCTCTACCCTCCATAGTTACTTCATAACTGACTAAAGCAAGGCCAACGAGACAACGCAAAGATTGTAAACAAACTTTCAAGTGTTGTCAAGATGGCTTTCTATACCATTAAACATTATCGTTACCTCTACCCTCCATAGTTACTTCATAACTGACTAAAGCAAGGCCAACGAGACAACGCAAAGATTGTAAACAAACTTTCAAGTGTTGTCAAGATGGCTTTCTATACCATTAAACATTATCGTTACCTCTACCCTCCATAGTTACTTCATAACTGACTAAAGCAAGGCCAACGAGACAACGCAAAGATTGTAAACAAACTTTCAAGTGTTGTCAAGATGGCTTTCTATACCATTAAACAGAATCGTTACCTCTACCCTCCATAGTTACTTCAGAACTGACTAAAGCAAGGCCAACGAGACAGCGCAAAGAATGTAAACAAACTTTCAAGTGTTGTCAAGATGGCTTCCTATACCATTAAACAGAATCGTTACCTCTACCTTCTATACTTAGAAGGTAAACATTTGGGCCGCCATTTGGGACGCTGTCAATCGAATTTGAAATGTGTCTCAGTTTGTTTTATATATCCCCTAAACCGTCCTAAACCATTAAACAGAATCGTGCAAGGGAAGAGGACTTAAGGCCGGGTTTGTTTACATTGTTTGCGTTGTCTCGTTGGCTTTACAATAGTATTATGACTAACTGGTAACTAAGTACAACTGGTAGCTAACTTAGTCTGTCGACGTTAACTAACTAACTTAGTCAACCGTCACGTGTAACAAAGTATTATTTTTTTAAATGTCAAGGTCGACAGACAAGCTGACGGTCCACTTGATATCCACCTATAACATAAATGTATGTGTAGTATGTGCAAAAATGTATATTTTACAGTACAGAAAAAAATTACCCGATTGAAGCGCTATCTATATTGTCCAAGCTGCTACCCAACATAAATAACTTACACTGCCATCTGTTAGAAACTTGTGGACCTTTAAACTCTTTGTTCTATAGATTTTTAGTTATATTTGTATGTAATTTGTTTCCAGACACGATTGTGATGGACGGTGACAGCAGCACCATATTGAGAATGGTGTCCGGGCAAAAGTTGCTGGACGATGAAAATTTGATATCCCTCGTCGTCCCTGGCAACGGCCACCACAGTTCCAATGGACACGAAGTGGAAGGTTGGTTTTTTTTTTTATAATTTTTAATAAAACATGTGAGTGAAATAAGTAACAGAACCCATTTCCTTAATCCCACTGTAGTCGGCATTGTTTGGTGACATTTAACATTAAAAAAAAATCTAACCTCAATTATCATTTTTCATAAAAAATGTCACTTTAAAATTATAATAAGTGTTCTCATTACTTATAGGTAGTAATAACCTGTATTAAAAAAAAAAAAAAATTACACACTCCTTTTTAATTTAGAAAGAAAGAAAACAGTTTAATTAATCTGAAATGATTTTTTATTTTAGACTCAAACGACGAGTCTCAAATAGAGTTACAAATGTCGGGCGACGAAGAAACAGCGAACGCAATAATTGCGGCTGCGCATCAACAGGGTAACTTTACTTTACATACTACTTGTGGAATATGTATTGTTATTTTTTTTGTCTTTTTTACTATATATTTTTGTTTCTGTTCTAATATAATAATAAATAAAAAATTGTTTAGGTAGCTTGCCCTTACCTGTGGCAACACTGCACTCTCCATGTGTAACTTCAACCATGTCAAATATATATATATTTAACTAGCTGTTGCACCAGACTTCGTCTGCGTAACTTTATAAAATTTTTTCGTCTGCCTATGTTACTCGCTGATAATTTAGCTTCCCAACAGTGAAAGTGATTAATCGATCGTGTACTTATTGTTAATGATAATTGATAATTGACACCCAAAGACAACTGATCCGTCTCAAATTACCATAATGTGCATGAAAAAAAATTGCACCCCTGCAAAGCAGAGAGCGGTTCGCTAAAAGTTCTACGCAAATGCGATAGATGTCGCGTGACCGTCTCTATCGTTTCACCTAATTCTGTTTTAAACTACAACGGATAGATGGCGGTAACAGTCGCTTAGTGAGATTTAATATAGCAGACAGTTAAGGTCGTACTGTTCCCTCGGCAGGTGCTCTAATTAAGGTGGAAGGTTCCGACACGTATCGCGTGGAGCTCGTCAGTAATCCCGTTGACGATGATGGCGGCAGTAACCAACAGGAGCAGGACGATCAACGCAAGCATGTGCAATTGGTTAGTATACGACTATATATATATATATATATATATATATGGGTGTGCAGTCTACGCAAAAAGGCGCGCGTGCGCGCGTGCGTGCGCGTGCGTGCGCGTGCGTGCGTGTGCGTGCGTGCGTGTGCGTGCGCGTGCGTGCGTGTGCGTGCGCGTGTGTGTGTGGAATCGTAACTTCCGAACGGATGGACGAATTTGATGTGTTTTTTTTTTGTTAAGCTAACAGTTATTTGTTAATTATTGATAATTGTTATCCGTTTATTTTTTTATGCAAAACAATAAAAAATTAGCTTAAATTAAGTTAAGCACTTTTCAAAAAATAGACAAATACTCTATTTGTAGATATTTATGCGACACTGTATCACAATAATATTTGTTTAATAATAATATATTTGATAATAATTTGTTTTAGACGTTTGGTCTAGTGGTTAGTAACCCTAGCTGTTAACCAAACGGTAGCGGGTTCGAATCCCGTTAGGGACAAATGTTTGTTTTTTAACATTTTACCTTCGTACCTTAGAGTCATGGATGTTTTGTATTTATAATGTGTATGTTAGGGTGTCCCAAAAAAATAAAAGTATTTTTTTTCCAACGCATACCCTCTTATTTTGTTTCAATGATGTCAAAGGTATTATAAATAAAGTTTCACGTATTTAGAACCACGGCAACCCGTGCCGACTTGCATCGAAACATGTCGGTACTTGTTTACTAAGGCGCGCGGGAGCCAACGTATTGATGTGCTTGATGTTGCTTGTTTGTTGATTAGTAAACGCATTGTTTTCATTCTGTCAACATGTCAATGGAGTTACGCAGTTCTAAAAAGGGGATATTTTTAATAGGGGACGTAAAACATCAAATTACTGGTTCAAAACTTCCCTCTAATGGACAGGTACTGGCAGTTCTGTTCTATAATATTCGAGAAGTTAATTTAAGTGTCAATGAAAGCGCCAATCTTACTATTCGTGAGTGCATTATTTACTGGGAAAAGGCACGTATACCAACTAAGTCTTTACCAAACTGTGTTAAAAAACTAGTTAACTTGTACCAAGTTTGGAGAGATTTGCAAAAAAATGCAAATAAAACTCAAGGCGTGTTTGTGCAGCGTCGGCGAGAATTTATTTCAAACTTAAATGATTTGTTTGATCTTGCACACGCCGATGCCCTTAATTTAATGAGGATTAATGAAGATAAGATCTTCCTGCAGCGCCAGAGGGAGCCAGGTCGGCCTGGTCACTTAGCTGGAGTGGATAAAAAACTGGCCGAAAAGGAGGAAAAAGCCTACGTTAGAAACATTGACGAGCAAAAGCGACGTGATAAATATCTGTCATCCTTAACTCCTTCATCACCTTCTTATGAACCACTACAAGAAAATTCGTCTTTTGAATCTGAAATAATGGATTTGCAAGAAAACTTGCCCACCTTTACCGAGAGCACACAGTCTAACACTTCTATGAGGAAAAATTTCATAACTCCGAAATTAGTGGCAGCTTTAGATAGGTGTCAGTTAAGTATGCGAAATTCTGTATTTATTATTGAAGCAACTATTGAAGCGCTTGGACATAACACTGACGAATATCCTATAAGTAAGTCCTCAATTCAAAGAATTCGTACAGAAAAGCGAAAAGAGCGCGCAGAAGCTATAAAAGTTGATTTTCAAAACGAGGTACCGGATACTGTAACTGTCCACTGGGATGGCAAACTCTTACCAGCTTTAGATAGACGAAAATCTAAAGAAGAACGTTTACCGATAGTTATTTCGTACGATCATATAGAACAACTCATCGCTGTGCCAAAATTAGAGAACTCTTCAGGAAACGAACAGGCACAGGCAGTTTGGAACGCTATGATTGATTGGAATCTTGAAGATAAAGTGCAGATTCTCTGTTGTGATACCACTACTTCCAATACAGGTCGTATTAATGGTGCCTGTGTGCTTCTCGAACAGAAAATGAATAGAGAAATGCTCGTTTTTGCTTGCCGCCATCACGTCTGCGAGTTGGTATTAAAAGGTGTGTTTGAAGCCAAAATTAGCCAAGTCACTACGAGCCCTGACATTCCACTGTTTAAAAAGTTCCGAGAAAACTGGAAAAATGTTGATCCCGAAAGGATACAGAGTTATTCAGAAAAGCTAGCATGCCTAAATGTTTCAGAAATTAACGAACTGCTAGACTTTTACCAATCTGAATTAAGTAAAAAAATTGCTAGAGATGACTATCGTGAATTAATAGAGCTATCAATAATATTTCTCGGCGGAGATAGAGAGAAGAGATTTAAGATCCGGCCTCCAGGTGCCATGCACCAAGCTCGATGGATGACGAGAGCGATTTATTCACTGAAAATAACTTTACTTAGCTCTCAATTTAAAATTTCGAACAAGGACAAGGTAGCTCTATTAGACGTGTGCCTGTTCATCGTGACATCCTACGTGAAGCCTTGGTTGCAATGCACTTTAGCGGTACAGGCACCATACCAGGATTTATGCTTTTTGAAGACCATGAAGGCTTACGAAAGTATCGACAAAAGCATCTCAAAAGCAGCTTTACAGAAGTTCTGCCAGCATTTATGGTATTTAGTAGATGAAGTATCTGTCTTGTCTATATTTGATGATAATGTAGACCAGGAAACAAAAGTAAAAATTGTTGCTAACTTAGCCAAAGAAAACTCATCAGCCTACGGTAAACGCTACATCCCATCGAAGGAAGAACTATGTGGCCCACTTTTCGGTTAGTAGAACTAGTAAAAATATTTGTTTTCTTTTATCACTTTGCTTAGATAACTTATTTCTATCTTTTTCAATTTCAGAGAAAAGCATTGATGATTTTGTGTCAATCAAAAGTAAGGCTGTATTCAATCGACTCAAAATTGATGACAGTTTCCTCAACGAGTGTCCTGCTTCATGGTCGAATAATACCTCGTTTCAACATGCTAAGAAAAAGGTGCTGGCACTGAGAGCAGTTAACGATACGGCTGAAAGAGCGGTTAAGTTAATGCAAGACTTCCATGGCTTAATTACTGTGGAAGAGGAACAAAAGCAATTTTTATTACGTTGCGTACAAGAACACAGACAGGTATATCCGGATTGCAAAAAGCAAACCTTAAAAAGAAAATTTAGTAAATAATGTTCTTTTAACGATTAATACTTAATAAATATTATATACGGGTAAAACAGTGTTTCATTTACTGAAATACGTATTAAGTTCTACAACCTCTCTATGGCTTCCATACTAACTTTTCATTTAAAGTTTGACATCAAGTCGGCACGGGTTATCATTATCCGATCGCCATAATATTTATTATTTAAGTCATTAGGGTCAAATGGAAAAAAAATAAGGGGTATGCGTAACTCCATTCGCAAAAAAAAAAATTGCCCTTATAGCCTGGGACACACTAGTGTATGTATTTACAAAAAAAAAAGAAAGTATCATATCAACTGTCTGGCATCCATAATACAAGCATTAGTTGCTTACTGTGGAACTAGATGGTGCTGTGTGGAGTGTGTGGAGATATTTATTTATTTGATTTAATTGATATTTTCAGATTGCACCGATGGGTGACAAGAAATTCAAATGTTTGCTGTGCCAGAAAAGAGACAAGAGTGAGTCACTATTGTTTTTCTTTGAATAGGTGTTGTGCATTATTTATTTTTTTGTTTAAATTGATATGATGCATCTGTCGTTAGATCCAGAGCAAGTGTCGGGTAACGCCGAGTTCATAATGTGTCACCTGCGCGTGTATCACGACGCTCGACTCTACGTCTGTCCAGTGTGCAGTATGTTACTGTACAAACGGTCAGATTATTCTGCCCACATAGGTGCGTCCTTTAGAAAACGTTATTTAGAACACCACACACGCGCGCACGCACCCCCCCCCCCCCCCCCCCCCACACACACACACAAGAGAACGCGCACATTATGTACACAATATGCATTCACAACACATGCGTCCCTTCATTAATTTAATTTAATTTTTATTTTAATAATTTTTTGTGGCTATAATCTACTAATTACTACATGCTTAATTTTGGATTACTTTTTTTTAAATTGTAATACACAACTCCACATTAAAATCTGTGAGTAAACAATAAATCACCCCTATTTTTCCACCCTTAGGTTAGGAATTATTTTTCCAAATTTATATGGGACCACCTTCGGGGTTATACCCTTTCCAATAAAAAAATAATTATCAAAATCGAACTACTCTGTAAAGAGTTATGCGTGATCATACATACATTTAAAAAAATATACGCGCCGAATTTAATTTTTTTTTTTCGTGATAAATTCGGGCGATTGCTATTAACTCTGTCTATGTACCACCTTTGGCATTTGTGATGCAAAATTTATAGTTGTTGTAGATTGATGCGTATTTTATTTAATTTAATTCCATTTATGAAATAACCAGCTGGTTTATTTTGGTTTTAAAAGACTCGCCTCCATAACTACCTTTAATTTTTTTTTAAAGTGTATAAAAAAAGTGTAATTTTTTATTTAAAGTTGCGGCGTAAAATGAGCTCTTGTGATTTATTAAAAAAAATATTTATGTAATGTTACCAAGAAAGAGAATTCGGGCTGCAATTTTTTTTTTTTAAATATTGTCTCATTTTTTTCCAGCTCGACATGCGACATCAACGAATGGCAAAAACAAAATGTACGAATGTTCAATTTGCAACAAAAAGTTTAGGTATAGTATGCTTAGAAATGTATGGGAATATTTGAAATAGCTCCCTCTGTACTTAAGGTGGTTTGTGTTGTAGTTCTCGCGCGCTGCTGTCGTCGCACTGCAACATGCACGCGGGCCTTAAGCCGTACGTTTGCGACGTCTGCGGCAAAGGTTTCGCCTCTAAGTACACACACATCGCTCACGTCAAGACGCACAGGGTGAGTTCTGTCTTATATATATATATATATATATATATACGGGTATGTTAGCCCTACTGCACCTACACCTACTCGTAGCTTCAATACTGACTCCAACCATAAATCGTATAGTATCATGGCTTGTTTTTTTTTTTTCGAAATCCTGGTAAATTTAAATTTATAAGAGTTTCTTGGAGAAACCTAATTGATAAATGAATATTTTTATTTCGAACTGTATCTAGATAGTTTGTTACAGCAAGAGAGAGCTTATTGATGGTTTTACATAATATAAACAAAATTCACGGCTCATGACTCGATTTTCATCACAAATGTTGTTTCACATCAAATAAAAGTTATATAAACATTTTTATGTAAAACTATATTCTCTAAAATATTTGTCTGAAACTTTTTTTGTAAATCTTACCATTTTTCAACCGACGCTCTCAATTCGACGCGTTTTTTTTAAAAAAAATTTATGTATGATCACGCATAACTTTTTACAGATTAGTCCGATTTTGATAATTCTTTTTATATTGGAAAGGGTATACTCCGAAGGTGGTCTCATATAAATTTGGAAAAATAGTTCCTACCCTAAGGGTGGGAAAATAGGGGTGATTTATTGTTCACTCACAGATTTTAATGCTGAGTTGTGTATTAAGCCACAAAAAATTATAAATTAAAAACTTTTTAACAAAAAATTAATTATTAAGGTTAAATAAAATTATTTTTCGCTTTTCAGTTTTTTCGGCGGTATAATTTTTTGTTAAAAAGTTTTTATGTATAATTTGATGTTTTAGAATCTACATCTAGAACCAACAAAGTTTGTAAAAATCTGTGTAAAATGTATTTATTTTTTAAATATCAGGATCGCCCGCGTCCGTTCAAATGCAATCAATGTGCGAAGAGTTTCTTCACACAGCAAAACCTCTTGTCCCACGAAAAGACTCATGTCGGTATCAAAGACTTCAAGTGTACTATATGCGGTGAGTACTCTTTTTTTTGCGGCGGCTGAGACCTGCTTTTGGCGTCAGACGCCAACATTTGGCCAAACTTTTGCCCAACACGTGCTGTGTAATAGCCGTTGGTTTTAACTGAAGATTTTAATGTTCAAATTTTGATCATTGAATAGTCCAGTGAATTCAAAATTCAAATTATGCCTTTAGTTTCATGAATATTTTCTATACAAAATAGTGTCCAATATTTTTTAACCGAGCCGGTTAAATTTGATAAAAACTAAACTTTTATGATATAAAATAACACGTATAAAAAGTCGTGTTATAGTTTGCTATGTAATTGGATGTTATGGTTGTAGAGAAAGCGTTCGGCACACAGCACAACCTGGAAATGCACGGCGTCGTACATTCGGGCAAGAAGCCGTTCGTTTGCGGAGTCTGCAATAAGGGCTTCGCCAGACGGGCCGAGATCAACGACCACATCAGGACTCACACTGGTAAAGGCGCATTCACATCAACATTCTTTAAATATTTCTACTTATAATATATATGTGCAAGTAATTGTGTTTGTTAATTTTTCACGCCTTAATTACTCAACCGATCATCATGTAATTTTGCATCATGAAAGAGGACAGAAAAAATGTACTTTTCTTGAAAAAAAAAAAAAGTAACGGGCGCCAACTAGTGAAGAATATTGATGTGTTGTGTACAGGCGAGAGGCCGTTCGGATGCGATATATGCGGAGCGTCGTTCTCGCAGCGATCGAACCTGCTGTCGCACAAACGCGCGACGCACCTGAACGATTTTCGCTATCCCTGTGACCATTGCGAAAGGCGCTTCAAGAGGCGGAGGTGAGACGCCATTTTCATTTCTCAGGCACTCTGACTCAAATTTCGTGGGCAGCGGGGCGGGAGATGCGCGGGAGATGCGCGGGAGGGACGCGGGAGATGCGCGGGAGGGACGCGGGAGATGCGCGGGAGGGACGCGGGAGACGGCGGCAACATCTTTTTGATTCAAATTTATTCCTAACGCTCGATTTATTGTGGGCAAAAGAAGATGTAAGGAAAATAAAAGGAGAGTTTTATCGAAATTACGAAGAACAGAGACAATATCCCGACAAATTCTAAGACTACACGAGAATGAGTGTAGAAACTTTTGACTATATTCTTGAAGCTATCAAGGGCGATTTAGAGTCTGGCATTAATCCGAAACGGCATTATAGAGGTATATATATCTCCAGCAGAAAAATTGTACTTTGCTGTTCCATATCCGGTGTTCTATCAAAAATACCTGAAATAATTTGCTCCATTACGTACGAGGACATTTCGAAACGTCACAAAAATAAATTGCTCGTCGCCCTCTCCCGCCCCGCTGCACCCGAAATTCGAGGCAGAGCCCTAAGTCCTATGTTCATTACTTACTAATGGATTGCGCCAGGTACAGAAAGGAAAGAGCTTCATTGATGCATAAATATAAAATATACAGCCATAGGCGCCTTTAGTGTTGTGCTAGCGGAGCAAATGACTTATATGGTACAGTTTTTATTTGAAAGCTGACGTGATCGAGTTCGTTCAGGCGTTTGGAGATCATGACGTGGTAAATTAGTCCTATATTCTATTGTTGCCTTAAAATGTGCGCGTGGCGTCGCCTATCGGTGTGAGCTGACGCCTCAGTGTGCCGTCAGCTTGTCTGCAACGTTTCACCATAGAAAAATGTGTCCTGCAGACTGTTGGAGTACCACATAAAGACGACGCACACTGGCGAGCGTCCGCTCGTGTGCACAACCTGTGACGCCACGTTCGTGTACCCGGAGCACTACAAGAAGCATCAGCGGATACACAGCGGCGAGAAACCCTACGATTGTGAGGTTCATATCCCCAATGTATACAGGGTGTTTCATTTAATTTTAAATTGGTGCAAACACAAAGTCAATTGTCGCGCAGGTGTGCGGCAAGTCGTTCAACTCGCGCGACAATCGCAACACGCATCGCTTCGTGCACAGCGACAAGAAGCCGTACGAGTGCGTCGTGTGCGGCGCGGGATTCATGCGCAAGCAGCTCTTGCATCTGCACATGGAGACTTCGGTGAGTATTCTGAGTATGCGCAACAGCAAACAAGAGATATCTCATCGCGTAGAATATCGTTTCGCATACGACGTACGAGATATCTCGTCTGAAAAATCTCGTATAGCATACGTAGAACGAGATATCTCGTATAGCATACGAAGAACGAGTATATCGTCTGAAAAAAAAAAATCTCGTTTAGCATACGTAGAACGAGATATCTCGTATAGCATACGAAGAACGAGTATATCGTCTGAAAAAAAAATCTCGTTTAGCATACGTAGAACGAGATATCTCGTCTGAAAAAATCTCGTTTAGCATACTTAGAACGAGATATCTCGTCTGAAAAAATCTCGTGTCATATACGAAGAACGAGATATCTCGTCTGAAAAAAATCTCGTTTAGCATACTTAGAACGAGATATCTCGTATAGCATACGAAGAACGAGTACATCGTCTGAAAAAAAAATCTCGTTTAGCATACGTAGAACGAGATATCTCGTCTGAAAAAATCTCGTTTAGCATACTTAGAACGAGATATCTCGTCTGAAAAAATCTCGTTTAGCATACTTAGAACGAGATATCTCGTCTGAAAAAATCTCGTGTCATATACGAAGAACGAGATATCTCGTCTGAAAAAAAATCTCGTTTAGCATACATAGAACGAGATATCTCGTCTGAAAAAATCTCGTTTAGCATACTTAGAACGAGATATCTCGTCTGAAAAAATCTCGTTTAGCATACTTAGAACGAGATATCTCGTCTGAAAAAATCTCGTGTCATATACGAAGAACGAGATATCTCGTCTGAAAAAAATCTCGTTTAGCATACTTAGAACGAGATATCTCGTATAGCATACGAAGAACGAGTACATCGTCTGAAAAAAAAATCTCGTTTAGCATACGTAGAACGAGATATCTCGTCTGAAAAAATCTCGTTTAGCATACTTAGAACGAGATATCTCGTCTGAAAAAATCTCGTTTAGCATACTTAGAACGAGATATCTCGTCTGAAAAAAATCTCGTGTCATATACGACGTACGAGATATCTCGTATAGTATACGAAGAACGAGATATCTCGTCTGAAAAAAATCTCGTTTAGCATACTTAGAACGAGATATCTCGTCTGAAAAAATCTCGTGTCATATACGAAGAACGAGATATCTCGTCTGAAAAAAATCTCGTGTCATATACGACGTACGAGATATCTCGTATAGTATACGAAGAACGAGATATCTCGTCTGAAAAAATCTCGTTTAGCATACGTAGAACGAGATATCTCGTCTGAAAAATCTCGTGTCATATACGAAGAACGAGATATCTCGTCTGAAAAAAATCTCGTGTCATATACGACGTACGAGATATCTCGTATAGTATACGAAGAACGAGATATCTCGTCTGAAAAAATCTCGTTTAGCATACGTAGAACGAGATATCTCGTCTGAAAAATCTCGTGTCATATACGAAGAACGAGATATCTCGTCTGAAAAAAATCTCGTGTCATATACGACGTACGAGATATCTCGTATAGCATACGAAGAACGAGATATCTCGTCTGAAAAAAATCTCGTTTAGCATACGTAGAACGAGATATCTCGTCTGAAAAAATCTTGTGTCATATACGACGAACGAGATATCTCGTCCCGTAGAACGCCCAATTCATCTCTATGTCTTTGATAATGATAAGGGCTTAAGGCTTAGGCTGATGAAGGGTTAATGGCTTCACAAATATGAGTATTACTTTCAGAGCTAGGTTATAGTCTGTCAACTACTGGCAACCTTTGAAGTTGTCCCAACTTGCGTCGCAATGACTAAAAAAAAAAAACATAGGGAACACGCATTTGACTGTACCTACCTGCGCGAAATAACAACGGAACCAACTTCAGTGATGCCCAAATCCCAATAACGATTCCTCTTCCGATAAATTATTGTTGAAATATCCCGACACTTATTCTCTTAAATAATGTTTACACGTGTTACTTGTGGCAAGTCGCGCAAGCTATTAAACTTGCAGAAGTTAGCTTGCCGTTGCCGTTCACGCATAAAATTTTGCTTGCAGAACTCATATTCTGCAAGTTTTGTTGCCTTGTTAGTCTAAACTTTGCTATAGAGAGTCAATATGCTTGGTTTTTCAGAGTCACATGGCCGAATCTATAGTAGTGAACCAGCCGAGGCTTGTAAACTTAAAAGGCAACGTAAGTGAATGTTACACATTGAACGATTTTTATTTTCCTTTGATAAAACACTAGTTATATTACTTATGTGGGCGCTTCGCTTTCAGGATAATAAAGTCACCACAGGCAAGGTAAGTGTATTATACAAATAAAAAAAATAATTAAGTGTCCGTTTGTAGTAAATATGATCAAAGAACACATCATTTAGTAATGACAAGGCACACTTGTTTTTTTGCAGTCATTTGGGCAGCCCGTCTGGCGGCAGTGACCACACCCCATCACAGAAGATCAGTATGTGTGCTGTTGTGTTTCGGTGAGCGAGTAAGGTATATCCTTTTCCATCCCAATCCCTTATCCTTATCCCGTGGCGTTGCTTGTTTGTACAAACACTAATTTTTGTAGTTTTTCGCAGATACCTAACCGAGCAGATTTAATATTCTTTTTCTTAAATATTGTGTAAAATGACTGTCTTTTTGGGCAAAAATTTACTATTGTTTTTTCTCTGAAAATAGATTTTTTTTTTGTATATATCTGTCCCAACTCAAACTTTTTAAATATATTTGAATGTGCAATGTATTTTTGAAGTGAAAACTTCTTTAGACGCGTAGCGCATTTTTGAAATGAAAAAAAAAACCCCAATGGACTCGCGACATGTTACCGTAACCGTGTAACCGACACCTCTGTATATAAGTAGGTGTGTACTTTCCTGGCGATTCAAAAATGCACACGTAATTATTCAAGTTTTCACTTCTTAAGAAGAATTAGGCGGTCAAAAATAACAACGCTTTTCTACAAATTTAATAACGCTCGCCTTAAGTTGATAAAATAGTCGTCTTTAAAGAATCTGCGTTTATATTTCAAATTAATTTCAGGAATTGGAAACAGTGCATCAGTTCAATTTGAATACTAACAAAAGTTCAGGTAAATATAAATCCATTTTTTTTTAAAATTTATTATTATATAACGTGAAACTATATTCCGTCTGTGTGTTACGCGTTACTTTTGAAATCAGATAACGGTGAGAGTAAATTGAAACCCGTGGGCACATTGTTGGAAGCGATGTCTTCGGATGCACTCTTAACAGAAGAGTCCATGAATGTGAGTCTCATATCTTATGTTCATTCCGCTTTACACAAAGATAAATTATATATAAGTAAAAGTTGAACAATTAACCTAAAACTAAAAACCTTAAAAAAATATATAATGTAATGTAGTCTTGAGTCAAGAGGCGTAAACAATTAAACTTCTAGTTTATGTTCTTCTTATTTATTAAGTTGGATTTTACCGTTTTACATTTAGTCTTTTCACTTATATATAACTTAAAATCATTCACACATCAAACTAATTCACCTTTGTTCATTGCGTGTTTTCTTTGTTAGGGTTTTTATATCCATCTTTTATAGTGGCGCCACAGTTTAACTAAATACGTCAACAGAGTAATGTCACGTCACAGTATATTTTATGTTAACGTTATAATTCTCAATATTACAAGTTCTTCTTCTTCTTCTTAGGTTTAAAATGGCAATGCGGCTCATTTAAAAATAATATTACAAGTTAAACCTTAGTCTGAGTAGTTGACACAATATATTTATTATGTATGCATTATGATTATGATTGTTACAGTAATAACTAAAATATATTATTAAAAGGAGTCCCTTTGAATAGCTACACTTATTCTTTGTCCGAGGTAGCTGTCAGCTCTTCGGTCTCCTGTGATGTCGACTAACCTTTTTTCTATTTCCTTAGAAAGCCTTATAGCGCTAGGACCCCACGGACCAAGGGTCTCTACACCGAATGGGACTAAATCATATTCGGGGCCTAGAAAATCATAAACATTAAAAATATTCGGAATTTGACCCAATTCCGAATATTTTTAATGTCCCACCGATATATACTAGTATCAAGAACTATAAAATTCCCATCGCGGAAGCGTTCGTTCAACTGTCAAATTACCTTTTTTTAATGTCATGCCACAGAGTACTCGATATTGTAAAGTCACAGAGTACTTTGTACTATACCCTCTGTAATGTAAATAGCAGACGCTAGCGTGTTATTTAAGGCTTGTTGATGATATTTTTATCGTGTCGTCGTAAAACACAAAAATCTACATGCTATGTAAAAAAAGTTACACTTGAAATGTTGACAAAAAAAGTTTTTTCAAAAATGTTGCATGAAGGTAGATTTTTTTTTTTTAATGTGAAAGTATCTTTGTCTGCTATTAACCTTTTCGGGCTTTAACCACTCAACCGATCATCATAAAATTATGATGAAAGAAAAGGACGTAAGGGGAATAAAGTACTGTTCCCGAGGGAAAAATAAAAATAAATTTATATTTAGAGTGAATAAATATTTTGTGTAGGTGATATCAACGGACAGTGGGTTAATGAGACTCGTGCAGGTCCAACTGGCCGAGGGCAACACTGGCTGGGTTGCCATTGAGCAATGATTTCCTCATATTCGGTATCGGCAAATAAAAATAAATTTTTAGTGTGTGTGTCATTGTTATTTTTTTAAAAATATTGTGTAGATGGCGCAATATCTCTGAGATATTCAAAAATATTCAAAAATATAAGTTATCGTGTGACAATTTTGATTTTGATATGACAAAATCGAATAGGAAGGGATTGTTAGGCAAATATGGCCTTTGACATTCCTTACTCGCTCACCGCTCACCGAAACACAACAGCACACGTGCAGTTATCTCACAGCACACAGTGGTCTTCTGTAAGAGGGTGGTTACGGCCGCCAGACGGGCTGCCTAAATCCTGCCACTATTTTACAATGCAATTGTACGTTTAGACGGAGTAAGTCGGATTCAAAATTTGTTTGTATCACTGGTTGTTTACAAAAGAATGATTTTTTCATTTAAATACAAAAAGTCGGTCAAAGTTTCTAAGAAATTAGAAATTTGTATTTGTTGGTATTAAAGAATACTTAAAGGATTATGACTTTTTATTTTTATACATTAATAAGAATTATAATTAAAATATTTTTCAATGTAATAAAATAGGAATGTATTTTCAAAAGAATATCCTCAGGTTTTTTTTATAATTAAAAAATTAAAAACGATGTAAAAGCGCGAGGGCAACGCTCTTTTTATTTGCCGAGTATTGTAATCAGTAATTTTTTGTTTGTAAATAAAGATATTTATAAAGAAAAATATATATTTTATTGTTGTAAGCATAGTATAAATTAGCCCCACATCGCACTAATCATAGATAGAAGCAAAAAAGGAAGATACGTGACTCACCGTCTGCGCATTGATCTTATAAACTGAGTCCAGTGGTCTCACTTTATTTTAATCTTTCAAACAACACTCGAACGGGGAATAACCGCCCGCCATTAGAATACATTGACCTATCTCTCCAAGTATTCTATATTGGAATTGTTATAGCTGTATCCGGGCTAACTTCTTGGATTATGTTTTTATTATTAGCATAATACCAATACCATCATTATGAGCATAAATTAAGGAGGTAAAAATATATAATATTAAGAAAATGCATTATATTACACCACACTACTTATAAAATAAAACAAGGATAAAATTCAATTTTTTATTAATATCGAAACAATAATAATTTTATAAATTCAACAAAATTAATTAAAAAAAAAATAACAATATGAAATTATAACATAGAAATGTTTTTCAACATTAAAAATTAACACCGAGAACTTATTTAATGGAGTAGCAGTAGGAAATAAGAATAACAGTGACACCGATACATTGCTATATATATATAAAAAAAATTTCGTGTCATGATGTATGTTCGGGATAAACTCCGAAACTACTGAACCGATTTTGATCAAATTTAGTAACTATCTGTAATTGGTCAAACTTAAAAGATAGTTTTTATTTCGATTATATTGCAAATTACATGTTTTTTTTTTATAAAGCAAAGGGTGTAAAGTTCCACGAGATTCTAACAGATGGAGGTGTAAGTGAGTTTGTTGACATGACATTTAACACATTTTGTTATTTATGTTCGGTAACAGGTTGGACAACATAGATGGCGTTTAAATCGGGCAACATTTTTTTTTCGAGTTCGGGCAAGACTACGTCTGCTGGGTTCGCTAGTATTATTTTATATTATAGCCACATCTGTGTTGGGCCTTAATCTCTTAAAATTTACAGTTCTGATCTAGTTTTTCACGCCTTAAATAAATGCCAGTGTTTTGCATATTAGTCTAGACTATAGATTTTACATCTCCATAAGATAAATAAATACTCGATGTGATAAAAGGAACACATTTAGAGGTACATAAGTATATTTTCAATCTATATATGTACATACATACATATGTACATACAAAACATTTAATTAATGTAAGATTTTAGTAAAAAAAAAAATAATATAGCTTGTATATTTATCTAAATGTACTTATATAGAATCAAGTTTAGTAAGTAAAGAAACAGAAGTAAGAAATAAAATTTAAAAGAAAATATAAGAGTAACTACATTTATTCAGCTTAATTCAGCTTTTGTCCATAAAAATAAGTTTTGGATGGAGACGCGTACTCTACCGTTCAGATTTCCGAATCTATTCAGCTTTCGCGATAGACAAGCGAAAATTAGGACAAGTGTTTTTTTATTATTTTATTCGCATGCTAAGGCACCTGTCACACGGTAGGGTAACCGAACGTCCCAACTAAGGTCACCTTGCCAGTTTCCAATCGTGTGGCCAGTATGAGTTTATTTATAATGACCGTACTCGCTAGGCGAGTGTAAAATATTTGTATGGAAAATTGACAATGTCAAATTGACAATAGTTCAGCTAGAGAGTAAAATATTTGTATGGAAAAATGTCAATGCCAAATTGACAATTGTCCAGCGAGAGCGTAAAATATTTGTATGGAAAAATGTCAATGCCAAATTGACAATTGTCCAGCGAGAGCGTAAAATATTTGTATGGAAAATTGACAATAGTTCAGCTAGAGCGTAAAATATTTGTATGGAAAAATGTCAATGCCAAATTGACAATTGTCCAGCGAGAGCGTAAAATATTTGTATGGAAAAATGTCAATGCCAAATTGACAATTGTCCAGCGAGAGCGTAAAATATTTGTATGGAAAATTGACAATAGTTCAGCTAGAGCGTAAAATATTTGTATGGAAAAATGTCAATGCCAAATTGACAATTGTCCAGCGAGAGCGTAAAATATTTGTATGGAAAAATGTCAATGCCAAATTGACAATTGTCCAGCGAGAGCGTAAAATATTTGTATGGAAAATTGACAATAGTTCAGCTAGAGCGTAAAATATTTGTATGGAAAAATGTCAATGCCAAATTGACAATTGTCCAGCGAGAGCGTAAAATATTTGTATGGAAAAATGTCAATGCCAAATTGACAATTGTCCAGCGAGAGCGTAAAATATTTGTATGGAAAATTGACAATAGTTCAGCTAGAGCGTAAAATATTTGTATGGAAAAATGTCAATGCCAAATTGACAATTGTCCAGCGAGAGCGTAAAATATTTGTATGGAAAAATGTCAATGCCAAATTGACAATTGTCCAGCGAGAGCGTAAAATATTTGTATGGAAAATTGACAATAGTTCAGCTAGAGCGTAAAATATTTGTATGGAAAAATGTCAATGCCAAATTGACAATTGTCCAGCGAGAGCGTAAAATATTTGTATGGACACAACAAAATAAAAATTTGTACGTCGTAATTACGACAGTGTGAATAGAACTTTATGTATATTATTTGTCATTGTACTCACATTCTCATGCAAATAGTTATATATATATTATTGTTATCATTGTCAACTGTCAATGTCAAATCTACAATTTCCCATCTCTCGCTAGCGAGTGCGGACATTATCAATAATAAACTCACAGTAGACTAGAGCCACAGTTGTTTGCCAGTTACGATTTGCATAGATTATCACTCACAGTCATTTAGAGCTGTACGCGGCTGATATATGCGGAACCAAAATAGGCCAGTGAAAGCCGAATTGTGCTGAATAAGTGTAGTTAAGTTGCTCCCTATGAAAAACACTTTGTGACATCAACAAGGAGGCGCGTCACAACAAAGTCACTTCACAAATCCGTGTGCACGGGACATTGGACGCCGTGACAAGTTTCACCGTAATCGAGACAAGGACGATCCGCCACCTTAAGTGGTTCAGCCTTGGGACAAAATTGAATTACACTGAAATAAAATACATCGAAGTTCAAGTATAATTTCAAACAGTTGAACAAATTAAACAACACTTAAATGTTATTTGTGAGTGTCATGTGTATGCAAAAAAATATATATATGTGAAAGTAACTCAGTCTGTCTGTTACCTTTTCACGCCTTAACTATCTTGTGTGACTTGTAATTTATAATATGTTTTAGTAATTTAGTGGAAACTTTGCTGATTTATGTTTTTCTTGTATGTATATTTATAATGTGTAGCGACATATTGTATGTTTCCCTAATATAAATAAATAATGAAATTTTACATTTTCTTTCAGAAAAACTGTTACCGAGGAATCATCTAAAATTAAGAAAACAAAGGCCTGGCAGAAGTGAGGCGTTATATTACTTATGATTATTATTATTATTTTAATTATGAACGCGGACAAAGTCGCGAACACCAGCTAGAATTATAAATGTGCAATTGAGTTGGTTTGTTTGTTTGTTACGCTTTAACCACAGTTCCTGCTCACCCATAATCGCCGGTCGTCATCCAGTTCTCGGCGAGGCCCACTTTTCTCAATTGATCTAGTTTGCCTTTGGGCAATGCACAGATCACATCCGCCTTAACTGTCCTTAAGGCGATCACCGGCGCCGGAATGAAACCTTCAAATACCAATTTATAGGTACTAGTCAAGAAATTTATTAAAAATAAAATACATTTATTTTCAGGTGTTTTCTTTTAAATCCCACAGGAACCTGACATTTATTTTTTTCAGGATAAGTAGTGGTAGTACAGCCCGTCTGGCGGCAGAAACCACCGAGTTACAAAATACCACCGTGAAATAACAGCACGTGTGCTGTTGTGTTTCGGTGAGTGAATGAGGGATGCCAAGCCCATTTCCCTATCATTAATCCTAATATAGCCGGCAGTGTACATGCAGCACACCTGTGGCATTGCTTGTGTTAAAGGCGACGGTAGCCACCAATCATCAAGGTGACCGTCAGCTTGACTGTCGACTTTAAAATAAAAAAAAAGCAAATATCGATTTGTTGGTTAGTTGCATAGGTCTGTGGGCAAATCGTTTTTTCTGAGCTACAACTATACTAAGTATATTTTTTTAGAACTTGTCGACAATTTAAACAAACATTTAGTCTTTATTTCTCTATGCACTAAATTTGATTTCCTTCATAAAGTATTAACTTTCTTATCATTCTTCACAATCATCAATCACAAGAAAATTTTAATATTCATTAAAACCCACTAAATAATTTCAATAAAAACTGAAATTCTATTTGCTGTTGACGTTTGCACGTCAAATTTTTTGTCTCTGACATCTATCTTACGAACTTAATTTCAAGAAATTAAATTAAATTTAATATTTTCCAAATGAAATATTAACACATTTTATTGGAAATTTAGAAAAAAAAAACCTCAAAAAATGTGTTCTTTAATTTTTAATATTTATTTAGAGGCAATATGCTGTCATATAGATTTGCACGATGTACCATAAACGCTAGTGTTTTTACACATGTGCACTATGGACTTATTTTATACAGAGCGCGGACGAAGTCGCGGACACCGTCTAGTGTTCTATGTTAGTTCGCAGTGTTTTTTGTATGGCGTGAGAAAATCCATAGTTTTAGTTAGATTGATGGTTCCACCTAAAAATGTAAAGACAAGACAAAAAACAATAATGAAAGCCTCACCCTGAAGACAAGACTCGAAGCCGGCGTATGGTGGCCAATTCTTATCAGCCAAAAGCTTTCGATAGTTCAAGTCGCCCTTGAAGCAAACGGCGATGGCGAACTGGAGCTTTCTGTACAGATTCGGTTCGTACTTCTTCATGTCCTTGTAGGGGTGGGGCGATGTCCAGAAATTGTCGCTCTGTTGTTACAAAACAACATGTTTTATCTTCTTCTTCTTCTTCTTCTTCTTAGGTTTAAATGGCAAAGCGGCTCATTTTAAAATGGCCATTGTCTGCCAGTGTCAAGTTAATGTTGATTGTCGCGTTACGATTTTGCCAGTGTCATTAGTAAAAATATCAATTTGTAATAGCTTTTTTTTTTAAAGAAAGGCAAAATTAAGTTACACACTAGTTAGTCAAGTCAAGTCTATAATTTTTCATAGTTTTCCAAAACAGGTCCGTCAAGTCTAACAAGTCAGGTCAAGTCATGTTTTATCTTCCACTTGATGACAATTGGCTACCGTCACCTATTGACACAAGCGACGACGCCAATAGGGAATTTAGACATGCTCTAGCGCCTAAATCAAAGCCATGGAGACAACTCAAAGGATGTGAATTAATTTTATTGTCTAATGTATACTTTTTTATATATATCTTCACACATTCCACACAGCACAATCTAGTTCTATAGTAAGCAACTAATGCTTGTATTTGTATACATGCATTAGACAATTGATATACTACATAGATGACTTTTTTTTTTGTAAATACATATATATTATAAATACAAAACATCAATGACTCAGATACAAAGGTAAACTGTTAACACATAAACATTTGCCCCTAGCGGGATTCGAACCCGCGACCATTTGGTAACAGCTAGGGTAACTAGCCATTAGACCAAACGTGTCGTCTTATATAATATAATTATATTTTTGACGAGCCCGTTGGATGAGTGGTGGGAGTGCTTGCCTAACGTATCAGGGGCCCCGGGTTTCGATTCCAGGCTGGCTCAACTTTGGAAATGAACTTTTGTGTATTATAACTGAAAAACATTTTAGGGATTTTATGTGAAAAGATTCCAATAAGTGTGAAAATAAATTGATGGTAACTGACCATAACAATAAACTTGCCCTCCCTGAAATATTGATCCCACATTGCACCGAGGCTGTTGAGGGATTCCGCCGTTAGCACTTTGGGAGGTTCTGGCGGTGCATTTTCATCCTCTGTGCCACAAACACATCTTTGTTTTTATAAAAAAATTCTATGAAAATTATTGCTTTTAATTTTATTTTTGAAGCAAAGGACATATAAAAACACATATATATATATATATAAAGATATGTCATATACTAGTATAAAGAAAACACAAACGCCACAGTCATTGTGATTGGTTGGCCTAGTATCAGTAGTCCGATTACTCAGTCCGATGATGTCTTCCATCGGACATACAGACATACAAATGGTTACCATCCTCATCTTGTCGAAATCCCTCTACTCGTATATCGGACCAATCGCTTTAAAACATCTTTTATAATGCGCACTGCCAACGTTTGGAACTCCTGACCTCATATAACCCAAATCTTTTCAAAATTGGAGTGAATAGGTATCTTGTGGGTTGAGAATGAGGTTCGCTCCATCTTAGGCCTCATCCTTGCTACTCAGTTGGTTGTTGGTCAAGAGTAAACCCATCTTTTATAAAAAAAAAGGACTGATGAGACTTTTTCGTCTCAGTAGTCCCATCGATGATTTAGAGCATCGGACTACTGAGCCTTTTAGTCAGATGATAACACATGGTTAACATTAGTCTGCTAGAGACTATACTGAACGCAAACGCTCCTTATAGTTGTTCCATTCGTTTATTTACTAATCGAGTACTAATCAAATAGTGATGCTATTTGATTAGTACTCGAGCTGTCAAAAGTACTAATCAAATAGTGATGCCCTGATTCGTTACCAATTCAATCGATTTTATTTATGAAGAAGTTTTAATCGATTTAACACATTCATATATACATATTATTTTTGCTCAACATTATGATTTGTTTTATAAACATTCACAGGTGTTTAAGATACTTTATCTTATATATTAAAATAAACCACTTAAGTATGTGAAGTTAATATTTTTAACACTTCCTATGGCAATTTAGTTTTTTTTTTTTTTTTTTTTTAATAATGTTACTGAGAACTCGAGTGATGATGACTCCAGTTCATAAGGTGAAGAAACAGACGTTTATTTATAATTAAAAATAGTATTACAGTACCCTATTTTAGTTTTATTTTAATCGATTTATTTCAAAACGGTTTTTATAGTCTGTGGTCATTCATTACGAACGTCAAAAGTTAAATAAACGATTGGAACAACTATAGTAGTACCTAGTAGTAGGTGTTGCCCTGGCACACTGGGCCATCATAAATCATTCAAGCGCTAGTAGGGTTGCGCATGCGCATGTTCCGCACGCAGTTTCGATACTTTGAGTGTTGCTAAGAGATATTTTTTTTTATTTTTTTATTTTATTTTTTTCAATTTAATCCACAATCAGTTGTAAGACTAATTGGAAATGTTGCAATTGAAATTTGTTGCAGCTAGAAACGATTTATAAGCATGTTGATTTTACTTCGTTTTTAGTTTTTAATTGTGTATAATTTTAGGCTGTGTATTTTGTTAAGTATATAAATAAATAAATATAATTAAAAAAGATAATAAAATATAACATAACATGATGTCATCACTATTCTAATTCTAACAAACACATTCTAATGTGATTTTCATTGGGAACTCGTCTCCTGGAATGGGTATTAATAAGCGACGGTGACCACCTACCTTCAACACGACCGTCAGCCTTAACATTAAAAAGCTTAATATATATATAAAAAAAACTTACCTACAGTTGTAGTATTGGGGATTTCTTTCCTAAATGAAGCTGTGGCACACGCGTTTATTACATATCTGTTAATAAAAAATATATTCTGTATATCGGAAGTAAACTATCCAATGTCACATTTAGCAAATTAGATAAACATAAATTTAGATAATTTATCTATTTATCATAATCTGAGTATAAGCATGTAACGAGTTGGACTCGTAACATGTTGGACTCGTAACGAGTTGGACTCGTAACGAGTTGGTCTCGTAACGAGTTGGACTCGTAACATGTTGGACTCGTAACGAGTTGGACTCGTAACGAGTTGGACTCGTAACGAGTTGGACTCGTAACGAGTTGGACTCGTAACGAGTTGGACTCGTAACGAGTTTACAAGAGCATAAAATACTTATTTTTCATCACTGCTCGTCAATCTCTCATACTTACTTGAAATCCGTCGGAGTAACATCTGAGACGAACCACGGAATGTTCTTTAGGTGGTATCGCACCTAAAAATTAAAAAAAAGTGTGTGTGTTGTGTGTGTCAGCACGACTGGAGTTTACTCCTTACGAACGATTATAAAATACATAATAAAAATTATAATAACGAATCAATGTCAGCGCCATCTCTTTTGCTCAGGTGTCATCTAGTTTTTTGCAACAATGTATTGTTACGTAACATATTCTAGTTTCAGTGATATTGTGTAGATGGCGCTAAGTTATAAAACTAACGCGTAACGCGTGACATGTGACAATTTTCATTTTACTCCCATAATTATGAAATTTTCTATTCTTAAGGAGTTAACTCCAATAAGAAAAACTTAAAATTTTGAAGTTTCGTGTGGCAAATAAATATAGGTCCACTTAATGGTAGGTGGCTACCGTCGCCTACCAAGCAATGCCACAGGTGCCGCTTACCATAGAAGGATTAAGGATAAGGGATGAGGAAGGGATGGGGTAATGGGTTCTGGCATCCCTTGTGTTATTTCGCGGTGATCTTCTGTTTAGGGGTGGTTACTGCCGCCAGACGACCAAATGACTGAAATTCACTGTTACCCTTAACTAATATACCTACTTAAAGAATCAATTATTGAATAGTTATTTAGGATTACATCAAAAAATAAATAACTGCAAAATTTGAAAAAAGTCGTCCAGGTTTTTCCCCATTTCTTCAAATCTATCTCTATAATAATCAAATGACTTGAAATTTTTTCTTATTTTTTCCAGAGTTGGTATAATCTAGCCTATCGTCTAAACACACGCACACACACACGCGCGCGCACACGCACACACACACACACACACACACACGTTCTTTTCCCAATATTAAAAATGCCCAACGCTGCTAAAGAAGTTTTCTTAAAAAAAAAAAATCAATTTACCTTTTCCACTACCCCTTGCGATATAAGGAAAGAGCCAAGACACAGATCGGCGAATAGTTCGTAGCCAGCATTGTCGCATACGATATCTGAAAAATAATTATCAATTAGCATAATTATCATAAATCACACTTTCATTGTCCTTATTATGTTTCAAGAACATGTCGTCACGGCGATAAAGATGTCGGGCTTTATCTAATATTATAAATGTGAAAGTATGTTTGGATGTATGGATGTTTGTAACTCTTTCACGCAAAAACTAGTGAACCGATCACAATGAAATTTTGCATACACGTTGTCTCTGGGACACCAGAAAGGACATAGGGTACCTTTCATCGTTCAACGCGGACTAAGTCGCGGGCACCAGCTAGTACTCACATATTTTCTCAGGAATTTTTTTGGAGTTTATTAAATAAGAATCGATTTAGATATACATACATATATAATATATATGTATAAGCCCTGGTTATGAAAATTTATGGGAGTAAAATCAAAATTGTCACACGAATGCGTTATGTTATGCGTTATAGTTACGTTCTATTTTTTGTATATTATAGAATATCTCTAAAGTTTCAGATATATTGCGCCATCTAAACAATATCTCTGAAACTAGAATATGTTACGTAACAATACATTCTTGCAAAAAACTAGATGGCACCTGAGCACCAGAGATGGCGCTGACGTTGATTCGTTATTATAATTTTTATTATGTATTTTATAATCGTTCGTAAGAAGTAAACTGCAGTCGTAAGTCGGAGCTGACACACATAGACACACTTTTTATTCATAAGTCACAGTTATCACAAATGAACTTTTAAAATTTAAGAAATAAACTTACCAAACATGACGTACTGTGGTACAGTCATTTTGGCTGGACAAGGCACCTTGGGGGGTTCTTCGCCTTCCGGTTCCGGAGGGGGGGTGTCCTTCTTTACAGCGGGGGGTGCCTAACGGAACAAAAATAGTACGTTAATCTCAGTGTGCTCCTAAAAGTGTATATTATGAAGTCAAAAATTCCCAATGATAAATATTAGACACATACTAGACGTCGTCGCTGTCAAACCAAAATATGCTATGTGCACTTTTTTGAGAATCCAACATTTTGACCTTAGTGAATAATTTACTCCAACAATTCGACCTTAGTGAATAATTTACTCCAAAAATTTGACCTTAGTGAATAGTTCACTCCAACAATTCGACCTTAGTGAATAATTTACTCCAACAATTCGACCTTAGTGAATAGTTCACTCCAAAAATTTGACCTTAGTGAATAGTTCACTCCAACAATTCGACCTTAGTGAATAATTTACTCCAACAATTCGACCTTAGTGAATAATTCACTCCAACAATTCGACCTTAGTGAATAATTTACTCCAACAATTCGACCTTAGTGAATAATTTACTCCAAAAATTTGACCTTAGTGAATAGTTCACTCCAACAATTCGACCTTAGTGAATAATTTACTCCAACAATTCGACCTTAGTGAATAGTTCACTCCAAAAATTCGACCTTAGTGAATAGTTCACTCCAACAATTCGACCTTAGTGAATAATTTACTCCAACAATTCGACCTTAGTGAATAATTTACTCCAACAATTCGACCTTAGTGAATAGTTCACTCCAAAAATTTGACCTTAGTGAATAGTTCACTCCAACATTTTGACCTTAGTGAATAGTTCACTCCAACAATTCGACCTTAGTGAATAATTTACTCCAACAATTCGACCTTAGTGAATAATTTACTCCAAAAATTTGACCTTAGTGAATAGTTCACTCCAACAATTCGACCTTAGTGAATAATTTACTCCAACAATTCGACCTTAGTGAATAGTTCACTCCAACAATTCGACCTTAGTGAATAATTTACTCCAACAATTCGACCTTAGTGAATAATTCACTCCAACAATTCGACCTTAGTGAATAATTTACTCCAACAATTCGACCTTAGTGAATAATTTACTCCAAAAATTTGACCTTAGTGAATAGTTCACTCCAACAATTCGACCTTAGTGAATAATTTACTCCAACAATTCGACCTTAGTGAATAGTTCACTCCAAAAATTCGACCTTAGTGAATAGTTCACTCCAACAATTCGACCTTAGTGAATAATTTACTCCAACAATTCCACTTTAGTGAATAATTTACTCCAACAATTCGACCTTAGTGAATAGTTCACTCCAAAAATTTGACCTTAGTGAATAGTTCACTCCAACATTTTGACCTTAGTGAATAGTTCACTCCAACAATTCGACCTTAGTGAATAATTTACTCCAACAATTCGACCTTAGTGAATAATTTACTCCAACAATTCGACCTTAGTGAATAGTTCACTCCAAAAATTTGACCTTAGTGAATAGTTCACTCCAACAATTCGACCTTAGTGAATAATTTACTCCAACAATTCGACCTTAGTGAATAGTTCACTCCAAAAATTTGACCTTAGTGAATAGTTCACTCCAACAATTCGACCTTAGTGAATAATTTACTCCAATAATTCGACCTTAGTGAATAATTTACTCCAAAAATTTGACCTTAGTGAATAGTTCACTCCAACATTTTGACCTTAGTGAATAGTTCAATGCCTTATCTATTGTATAAAAAAACTGCTAAGCGCTTATGAGCACTATTTGTCTGCATATAACATATAAAATAAAATATATGCTATATGCAGCAGCTACGATATGTAACATGCAAAATTATCATCAAAATAATAAATAAACTAATAAGTTTACGTACAACAAACCTAAGTTTCAAATAAAATACTTTTTTCATAAACCTTCATGTAAATATTTTTAGGAAAACTTTTTTTTTATCAATTATTCCAGAGTATACTTTTTGCACATACATAATATGTTGAACCTAATATAAGTGCAAAAAGCCTCCTACTAAACTTTTCTTAAAAAAAAATTCTGCCCACGTGAATGTCCCCACAGGATTACAACCAGGTGCACGAATACAAGTGCAAGCTGCTAGTTTATCTAATAAATAATTAAATAAATTTAAGAAATTATTAAAAAAAAAAAAACTAAAAACATCGGTTGGGATTACTTTATAAACTACACATCAAAGTATTTTCATAATTTACAATAGCACTAAATGAAAACTACATGATAATTAAATCATTTATACACGTGTTTAGCTATGCGTAGAAAATACCGCTTTTTTTTAAATACTACATTTAACGATTTTTTTTTAAATTAATAAATTCAAGTGAAACACAAAAACCTCGTCTTTGCACAGCGGCACACCCGCCAGAGTTGCTAGTCTATGGCAACTGCATTGAAATTTGAAAGTGGTATTCTGAAATTACCACAAATCAATCATTACTCAACTCCCATTCGCAGTCACAACGTCGGCAGACCGTCTGGCGGCAGTAACCACGATAGCCGGTCAAATAGTTAACTCGTTAATAAAAAAGTTAACTTCGTTAAACGTTAAAGCGTTACATTTCAGGAAGTTAACGGTAGTTAATGAGTCCGTGGACTTATTAGTCCGTGGACCTTTATTAAAGTTAACTTAAAAGTTAATCCGTTGATCGTTAATCACGAGTTAACGGAAAGTAACGTTAATCGTTAATTCGTTAACACGTGATAGTTTTATAGCAGTACTTATAAAAACTGTTATAAAACCAAAAAATAGTAGGTACTAGCTAATCAACGATTAACGGTCTTGAGGAAAGTTAACGGTAGTTAATAAGTCCGTTGACCTTTATTAAAGTTAACTTAAAAGTTAATCGGTTGATCGTTAATCACGAGTTAACGTTAAGTAATGTTAATCGTTAATTCGTTAACACGTGATAGTTTTATAGCAGTACTTATAAAAACTGTTATAAAACCGACAAATAGTAGGTACTAGCTAATCAACGATTAACGGACTTGAGGAAAGTTAACGGTAGTTAATAAGTCCGTTGACCTTTATTAAAGTTAACTTAAAAGTTAATCAGTTGATCGTTAATCACGAGTTAACGGAAAGTAAAGTTAATCGTTAATTCGTTAACACGTGATATTTATATAACATTACTTATAACAACGATTAACGGACTTGAGGAAAATTAACGGTAGTTAACGAGTCCGTTAACCATAAAGTTAAATTTAAAAAAGGTTTTAACTTTTATAAAGTTAACAATGATTAACGGATTAAAAAATGTAAACCATAAAAATACATTTCTTATACACAGATTAAGTGACCGCACAAATGCTACTTACAGCTTCAATATTCTTCTTAACAGTCTCCGCCTTGGCGAACACTTGGTCCGCAATTTTCGCCGACTCATCAGCTATTAACTGTAATGTAAATGAAAATGGTTCATCTATCTATACTATTTTACCCTTGGCGTCTAAAATATCGATCATCGTTCGCACCAACTTAACAACGCTTTCTTGTTGAATGTTCCTCAATGATTGCATCCTGAAGGTGTTCAATTGGGTTTCAGTCAGGACTCCTGACTGGCAACGGCAAAACAGGGATCCCAAAATTTGTACAGATTTTTGATGATCCCTCGGGGACAGTATTTTTTTTTTCTGGATGAAAGGTACCCTATGTAATTTCTGTATCGCTGACAACGTATATGCAAAATTTCATGATGATCGTAAAGGCGTCAAAAGGTAACAGACAGACATACAGACAGAGTTACTTTCACATTTATAATATTATTAAAGTATGGAGGATTACAAGGCATAGACAACTTACCTTGTCTTTCCAATCGTTGATAGCTTGTAGGGGATCGAACGCCGTAGTGACATTGTCACCGTTTGACAGTGACAGATCGCACTTATTGCTCCACAGAGATAGCTGCAAGATATTTTTACTTATGCTTATCAATTTGGAAATCTTTTAAATATTTCTTGCCTGTGATTTTTTTTTTACAATAAAAGAAAAGGCTTCCGAAATTAATTGGCACATAAAGATTCCACCTTCAAATTTATTTTAGATAAGACTTAAAAATCTTGCCAACAATAAGGAATACCTTCAGTAACGTGATGAAGTCCGCCTTTCTCTTATCCTTTGGACTCTCGGCCATCATTGCTAACACTTTTTCAGAGACCAAACACATAGGTTCTATTGCGCTCTGCAACGCCTCATTCTTTTGGGCGGCAAAAACGTCGAAATTTTGAAGACCTTTCCTAAAAAAAAAAATCGCATTTTGCTGTTATCGTATGTATAACGGAGGGCATATATCCAACATATAACATCTGTCTGTCTGGAGACTGTTAATATTTTTATTTTATTAATCTTCGGCACACAATAAGAAACAAAAACAAAAATATCTTCTTCTTCTTCTTCTTAGGTTTAAATGGCAATGTGGCTCATTTTAAAATGGCCATTGTCTGCCAGTGTCAAGTTAATGTCGATTGTCGCGTTATGATTTTGCCAGTGTCATTTTTAAAAATATCAATTTGTAATAGCTTTTTTTTTAAAGAAAGGCAAAATTAGTTAGACACTAGTTAGTCAAGTCAAGTCTATAATTTTTCTTAGTTTTCCAAAACAGGTCCGTCAAGTCTAAAACAGTCAGGTCAAGTCCCAAATCAAAAATATATTCTAGTAAAAAAGATAAAAAAAAAACACATATTTCACAAGTGTGTGGACACAGATAGATATTACATTTAAGAGAACAGAACCAAACATCAAAATGGTTATTACGATGATGATGATGAATTATTTTTCTACTTACCGTCAGCCTGTCTGCCATTAAAAAAAGATAGTAAATAAAATAAATATCTTCACACACTACACACAGCACCTAATAGTTCCACAGTAACTAATGCTTGTATTATGGATACCGGACAATTGATATAATACATAGATTACTTTTAACTACATACATATTATATTATAGATACAAATATCTATGACTCGGGTACAAAGGAAAATGTTAACACATAAACATTTGCCCCTAGCGGGATTCGAACCTGCGACCGTTTGGTTAACAGCTAGCGTTACTAACCACTAGCTAGACCAAACGTGTTGTGTGTAGTAAAAAATAATTTACATTTATGTGTTCTATGTGGCAGTTCTATGTGAGTGGTAGGTATGTGATAAACTCTTGTGTATATGTGTATCTATGTGTATAATGTAATACGTGATTTAGGTGATTGTATTATTCCCATTGTATAAATGTAAAATCCGTAAGTAATTGGATGTTGGTTATGTTTATGTTTTTGTCTGTAAATTTTTATGTTGAGAGCTGTGGATTTTTTTGATAAATAAATAATAAATCATTTAAGTAAAAAAAAATTTTTTTTATTTTTTATTTTTATTTAATCTTAATAAGTGAAAAACGTTACTTACCTGAGCTCACAACCTTCCCTGAGCCTCATGTAAACGTAACACTCGGTAAACAGCCAAGTGTTAGTGAAATAATAAGAATTATCAGCGTTCGATATCCACTCGTTCCATTTCTTCGCTTCAGAAGTTTCCACAGTCAGGAGGTCGTACTTTTTGTTTGTCATTAAGTCGTTTTTCAGTTTTGATATATATTGTATGAGACTGGTACAGTCTTCTGCTGACTAAAAAACGTACAGACATAGCTAAAAAAATCATCTATAGACATTTAAAATCATGTAACCCACCTGTGATATATAACTAGATGTTGCTCGCGATTCCGTCTACGTAACTATTTATAAAATATAGCCTACTAGCTGATGCACGCGACTTCGTACGCGTTGAACGATGAAGGTACTCTATGTTCTTTCTGGTGGTGATCGGTTCAGTAGTTTATGCGTGAAAGAGTCACAAACATCCATACATCCAAACATACTTTCGCATTTATAATATTAGTACGGACGGATGTTACTCTTTGATAACATAGCTTTCTATATGTGAAAGAATTTTTTAGTAGTTTTTGAGTTTATTCATAACAAACACACAAATCTTCTCTCTTTATAATATTAGTATACATTAGTTAGTATTAATATCGATGGAACAGTTTTATAATTGAAAAAATTATAAACACAAAAATGGTACAGGCCCTTTATTAAATTAATAAAGAGCCTGTGTCTTTCTTATGCGGGAGAAAACATCTTAATACCTACATAGTATTACATATTACAATTTTATATTTAATTAAAATTATAAACTAACCCCCGACTTTCTATTGAGCCCAAACTACTCTAAGTTGCTGAGGAGTTAAATATCCCACAGACTACTCGATACTGCAGCATCAGTTCAAGGTTACCATGTCATGGAAATACGAAGCCAGGGATTAAATATTTGTTTAGCATAAATTAAAGATTATTTCACTCACGCATCCAGTTGAAGATTTAATTTTCGACGAATCTCTACTTATATAATCTATAATCTTTGTTAATATCACAGGTAGCCTCTCTTTTAATGAATAAAATGCGAACGACCTGGAAACGAAACAATAATAATATATTTTAGTAATTATTAAATCTTTTTTTAAGTCGACTTCGTACGCATTGAAAAATGAATAACATAATATAACACTTGAGAAAATATCTGACATCTTTGTCGCTGTGATAACAATGGCGTACAATTTTTAGATATTTTTAGACAATTCCTCTAAAACCTAACAATGTTCCAGGATAAAAAGTATCCTATATGTTTATCCAGGTAAAACACTATGCATGCGCCAATTTTCATCCAATCCGTTAAGCCATTTTTGGGTGATAGAGTAACAAAAATCCATCCATACTCAAAAACTTTCGAATTTATAATATTAGAAGGATGTCTGCCTTGACAGGCTAGTGATAGTGATGGTTACCGTCGCCTAAGGACACAAGAAACACCAGGGGGATGCAGGTACACTGCCAAATCTGCAGGAATTTGTATACGGCTCGCTTGATTAAGTCCATATTATAGCTAAGTGGAAACTGGAAACACCTCAGAAGGCAGAGATTTACATTTCATTTTAGCGAATAAGAAAATCCTCAAATTTAAAAAACATTTCAAAGGTAATATCAGCGCCATCTATCATTCCATATTATACAAAACTTTTTAGTCTCAAGCGGTGAAAATTGTTAGCGAGAAATGTGGTAGATGGCGCTAGTAATCTAAATTGGTTTGGTAGGTACGTTTATAAATTATTATAATTTTATAAATTCCTATAACCAAAAAAATACTTGAAAAAAGTTCCTCTAAAACGTCTATAAAGAAAAAAACATATCTAATTTTATAAAAAAAAGGACTGCCGCCCGAACAGGGACTTGAACCCTGGACCCTTGGATTAAAAGTCCAATGCTCTACCGACTGAGCTATCCGGGCTCTACATGAAGTGATGAAAATATTGAAGATATGATGCATTAATCACTGATAACATAACCTTTTGACATTGAGATAGTTAAATCAGTAAGAAAAATGTTGAATTTTTAAATTAAAATATCTATATAGATGGAAAAAGATAAAATTTCAGTACCTTATATGTGAAAGTATTTATTTTGTTTAACACTTAAACCTGTCACAAACGTAGCTATAATACCTATATATTAATATACCGTACTATAATAATATAACGGCAGACATTGGTGATGTCATAGAAATATATAATTATTATAGCTGCGTGTGTGGTCACTCCAATATTTGTATAGAAAATATATTATAATATATAATTTATATTAATATATATTATAGCTACGTGTGGGACGGGCTTTAGCTATTGACATTAATAAAAAATAAAAAAAGTGTATGTGTATCAGCTCCGATGCATGACTGGGGTTTACTCCTTACGAACGATTATAAAATTTAAATTTTCACAATTTGAACACACCGAAAGAACAACATTGTTCTTTTTTTAAATAATATTGTTTAGATGGATATCTCTGAAACTCTGAAAAATATTCAAAAAAATAGAATGTAACTATAATGCATAACATAACGCATTCATGTATTTTGATTATACTCCCATAATTTTTCATACCATGGGCTTATATATATATATATAATGTGAATCACCAAAAAATATTTACATAGAAATTATAACTTCAATATTCAATTATTATAGGTGTAATAGTATAATAAATAGGTATTTGAGAATTAAATAGACAATTGTAAGTATTATGTATTGAGATTATTGATTCATTATTTAAGCAGAAACTGCAAGCAATATAAAATTGTAAATAATAAATTATGGTACCTATGCATAAACTATGGAGACTAGCAAATATAAATAATAAATAACTGTAGGCATACATACTTTTTAAAGGTTCCCGAAAGAGCAATATTTATTGGCGTCGCTATATCCATAAATGGAGATAAAGTTTTAGGTTCCACGAATGGTCCTCCATAAATGAACTCCGGTTGCTGACTGTAGTCTATTTCTTCGACAACGCTCGTTTGTACGGAAACTTTCGAACTCGTTTTCGAACTCATTTTCTGTTCTTACTTACTGATTTGAGTATTTTTTTTAAAAAAACTAAGTACCTAATTTATTTTAAAAATGAATAAATATGACGAAAAATTTTGAGCATATGCGCAACACAATACAACCAAGTAATAAATATTTCAATCACACACTAAATAGTAGTTGGATTGGAAGTGGAGGTACGAGGTATATTTATGTTTCGTTTTCTTTGGAAAATTATTGGTTTCATTTATTTATAATTTTGAAATTTGAATGACGTTTCTCTTGTTGAATGGCGTTGACATGAATGACATGGAGTCATGGACCAGTGATGGGCTTGTAAGGTAAGATAAGATTTAATTACGATTATGTTCGATTCGTAATATTTTTTTTTGTGATTCTCGATTTTAACTCGGCACTGTTCTGGTTAGCGTCATACCAAATGACATTATAAATGCAAAAGTGAGTTTATTTATTGCGTTTTCACGCCCTAACTACTCAACCGATCATGATGAAATTTTACATGGGTACACGTTGAAAGGAATGCAGAAAACAATATAGAGTACCCAATGAAAATCCAGATAAAAAAACTGTTCCGAAAAAATATAATAGAAAAATCTTGAAACAATAGAGAAAAATAAATACACACTCAATACGGCTATTGTACACTGCAAGGATTTTTCACAGTCCGATGCGGCATAAAAAAAAGGAAGATTGATTTGTGCACTTGTTGCTGGATTGTTCTTGAGAAGCCCTTTTCAACTGTATACGTTCTGTATATTTTGATTTGGTTTTTCGACGAGTAGGCATAGGACGACATTGTATTATTTACTTTAATTTTAACCACATTTATATTCACTATAATTATTTCACATTAATGTTTTATATAGGTACGCAATCAAGCTTCTCCAAGTCCGACTTTAATTCTGTTTTCTCCTATGGAAAGAACGGAAAACAGGGAAGCCGAGATCGGTTCACTATCAGGTATAATAAATAACGCAGATGATTACTTAAATTCCTCCCACTATGGAAACTAAAGATGCATTCATGTCAAAAGGTATCATTGGTACCCAATAATATGAGTTTTTAGATTTTATATATTATATAATATTATATGGTTGGTATCGGTTATAGTATCATTATTCTATTTATTACATAGACAATAAAAACAGGGAGAGTGCTAAGCTAAGCCAAGTAACAACACTATAGTGACGAAATTTCACAAAATGTCCGACAGTGTCAGGAAAAGTGATTCTTCAGATTATTTGCCTTGCAAAAAAATTAAAATTGACCATGAAAATGGCAATAGTGTAAATGAAAATCAATTTCAACTAAAAGACTTTACTCTAGAAAGAATTTTAAGTAACAATACAAACAGGAAAGTGGTCTGTGTGCAGGGCACATTTAAGGACAAAAGTGGTGTTGCTTTGATAATTTTTGAAAAAAATCCTTTCAAAGAAGAAGAATTGAACAGTAAAGGCTATTTCTCGGAGGACAGTGAGCTACGTACGTTCTTCCAAAACGATATTTACGGAAATTTCGAATGTTTTCCTAAATTTTCGTTGAATGGTTGGTAAAACTTCAATAAAACTTTCACTTCTTAAGGTGTTTCATACAAATAATAAAAACATGACTAACCTTGTAATGACAGAAGGTCGTTTTCTTTGTCCTGTTCAGTAAAGTGGGTAGGTACGGCACATACTAACAGTCTTTTAAACTTTTCCCTTTTTTTTTTGTTTCAACAGGAATATAGTTCCAAACATATTTTTTGTAAATAGGTACTTTGTTTCCATACAAAACAAATATAGATTGTAAACTTAATAAGTTTTATAGGTGTCTTTTTTTTATAATCTATACCTACTAATATATAAAATTAAAGTGGCTGTAATATCAAAATTAAAATTTATATAACCATACTCGATGGGAGGATGAAATCGGGTAAACAGCAGGTTAACTATGGAGAAGGAAAGCAATAGACAAAGGAATGAGGCGAGTTGCCAAAAGGCAAGCTGACACAGAAAAAGAAAACTAAATAGGTGTACTTCTTAAAAAGAAAAAAAATAATAGAAAAATGTAACTTATTAATAATATAGAAAAGAAAGAAATATTGTACAAAAAAAGAAATAATGTAAAATGTCAGCAATAAAGGCTTTATTTCAGTATCCAGTACAGTGCACACCCCATGGGGTCAGCTAATCTCCTTATGTATTCCTTTCTTTCCTTTTTCCAGGTGTTAAAACAACCATAATATGTCCAGCAACAGAGAAGCATATCTCAAAATATTCTCAACAGGAGACACACTTGATTCTTGAGACTCCAGAGTTTTATCAGAACTTTACTTTGCCTTACATTGAAAAGGAGCAATTCACTTTAGATGTAAGTGGAGATATTTAAACTTTACAGAACAGTCTTCTACCAATAAGGTCAAAGGTGTTTGAAAAAATTCATCTCAAAAGAATAGCAAAGGTACTCTTAGAAAGTTTCTACTAATCCAGCTCATCAGATTGGGTTTAGTCAGGGGCACTCTACAGTTGAGAGAGTTTACCAAACGATTAGATCTGCATTAGAACAGAAGAATACTACGGAACATATAACGTAGGCCACGAAGTGCCTGACTGCAAGGCTGCCGTAAATGACTGGCTTAAATAATCTATACTAATCAGAGGCGTTTCTAGCCCATGCAGCGCCCGTGTGCAATCATTCCACTAGAGCACTAGGCACCAGCTTGTAGTTAATAATAGTTACATGTCCCCTAACTCTAGGTGCTGTTGGTGAAAATGGGCGTTACTGTTACTTTGGTATTTTCATGACATAGTAACCTTCACCTGATGCTGCAGCATCAAGTAGTCAGCGTGATACCCAACTTCTCAACAACTTACAGCAGTTATAGCATCTTTGGTCTCTATAGAAAGTCACAACCAGAGTATTTTTATTTCCAGTGGGTTTACAACATATTAGAGGGCAGATCCGAGCAAGACAGAATAGTTTACGACAATAAGTGTGACAAGGAAGGATTCTTGTTGATTCCCGATTTAAAGTGGGACGGTCTAACGAAAGAGACCCTGTATCTCCTCGCCATTGTCAGACAGAGGGGGTTGAAATCGCTGCGGGACTTGGATGGTAGTCATCTTAGTTTACTGAAGAAGATTCGCGACGAGGGCAAGGTATGAAATGTGTGATATTTTTTTATTTAATTATTGAATAAAAATCCCACATTAACCTAACATTTTTCCAGGATAAAAAGTATCCTGCATGTTAATCCAGATAATAAACTATCTGTGTGGCAAATTTTATCCAAATCCACTTTCGCGTACATACAAACTTTCGCTTTTATAGGATTTAGCAGGTTTTTTTTATGGAATTGTCAAAAATATCTGACAACTGTGCCAAGTTGAGTCAAATAAAAACAAACAAATCAAATATATTTTTCAATAAAAAAGAATTACAATTGAAAAAATATGTTGCTACATATTAATGACTTCTTTTAGACATTTAGAACATTTCATCCAGAAAAAAAATCTACTGATAAAAATCCAATGAAATAAAAAGTTATCACAGAAATAAATATAGAATATTATTGTTTTTTTAAATTTTTGAGATTAAGGATAAAGGACTGGGAAGGGTTTGGCATCGCTTACACACTCACTGAAACACAACTGCACATGTGCTGTTATTTCCCGGTGGTCTTCTGTAAGTGGGTGGTTACTGCCGTCAGACGGGCTGCCCAGATGACTGCGAAACGCAGTGTACCCTGTCTCTTCAAGTCGCTGTCGCATTTCTTCTTAGGTGTCATAAAAACAAATACAATTTACAAAGTACCCACATTTAATAACCTCAAATATATATATTTTTTATTACAGAAAGCGATATTAGAGAAATATAAAGTAGCAGGAAGTCAACTTCGCATTTATCTGCATTACCAGCCGTCTTTCTATCATTTACATGTGCATTTTACGTATTTGAAGCACGACGCTCCAGGAATATATGCGGAGAAGTCTCACTTGTTGGACACGGTCATTGATAACCTGTCGATGATGCCCGATTATTACAAGAGGGCCACTCTATCGTTTGCCATCCGTGAAATGGACAAGTTGTTCAACATTTATGAAACCAACGGTCACGTGAAGAGAATTGTTGTCAGTGATAAGACAGAGTTGATCGATAAGTAATCCTTTCTAGTGGGGCGATTAGTGTAAGCGAAAATGTTGGTGAAAAATATTTTCATGGAGCTCCGCTCTAGATTGTGCAGTTGCAATGTTTATATAACAACAGAAGGCATAGATTACAATAAAAAATACAATTTGAAGATCAGTATCAAGGCTGATTGCATAGTTTTGAATTACTACCCTCATGATGATGATGATGATGAGAAATTGAAAAGGTCAAACAGTTATTCGTCCATAGAAAGCCTTTCGGATTGCTACTCCGATGAAGAGTTGGAATTAGAGAGAACCACGGTGATATCAATAGAGAAATATTGCAAGATTATCCCAAATTCAATGTCTTGTCTAAAAATTGAGAAGGATAACATATCTTTTAGGATACTAACAGAGCAGAGACAAAAGGGAAGTTTTTATGCCCAATTTTTAGCCGTTGACACTCTAAAAAGCAATGTTGCCAGAAATAGTGCAATAATCAATGTGAATTCTGAGGAAGATTTGAAAATAACTTGTGCGAATTGCTCGAATCAAATCTCCAATGGGGCCATCAAGTTTGACAGAATTCTAGAATTGCCATCGACAAATTTGGACATGTCCGAGTGGTTTTGTCACGGACATGGAAACAGTCCGAAGGAGGAGGTTTTGAAGCCAAACAAAAACGATTTTTTGTACAGACTTACGTATTTTGTGATTAACAATAGTGCATTATCGGAGAAAACTAATAAATTTAATTCAAAACGTGAAATATATCATTGCGATAGATGCTTGGCTTGGTTGGGACTAAAAAATAAAGATACAGTCAAGTTGTTTAATTCGGAAGTGAAGGCGTATCAGAATGGGGTAGACGGGAAAGTGTTTGGACATAAAAACTCATTAGGCAATTCGGCCATAGACGATTTTATATATACCATAGAGAATGTTGCCAAGGAGTTCAATATAGGTTTTCAGTATGCGGTCATGTGCAAGCTTGTATTAGAATGTACAATGTCAAAGAATAATAAGCAATATTTGTTAATTTGGATAATGGATAAAGAGTTGCAAGTGCTAAGAAATAATATAGACTGTAAAGATTCAAAAGAGATTCAGTTGCAATCGAGTTTTTTGACCAAGATTTTGTATAAAATAGAGTCTTCGATAAATGAGGAAGTGGAATTGTGGCAATCGGATCCGGGTGTGGTCACTACGGAGATTTCAAAGTCGATGTTCAATCTCGGGTTAGAGCATTTGAAGAATACGTCATTGAGTGTTCCGGAATCTTTTCGCATGACAAACGGTTACCATGTCACTTATTTAAAAGTTTAATAAATTAAATGTCAAACTTTTTTGATATGTTTTATTTTCGAAAAGCCACATCTTTAAATAAAAAAAAAAATATAACTGTCTTAATCGTGTCTTTAGCTGCCAGAGTCGGATTTATCCGACAATTATCTTAGTTCCCATTTGGCCGGAGCCGCATATATACGATAAATTCCTCTACTTGTATGTTTATTATTAAATCATTGCGTTGCTTTCTCTTAAAAAAGTTCTAGGGGCACGACAACTCCTATAAAACCAAGCAGTTAAAAGGGTTAATCAATCGATAATAATAAAATAACAAAAAAACATTATTGTTGATAAGGAATTGGGAAGAGATTAGGGAAAGGAAATGGGCTCTTTAATATTGAATTTTATTATTTTTTTCGTATTTAGTCCCATTCAAAATGTATTTATGGGACTGTCGACCTTATCTATAACTGTTTTCGGACCTAAATCTTAGTGAGATTAAAGTTAAACTTTTTTTTTTTTAATTTTTAAAAAGCTACTTTTGATATTGTTACTTTTGTGGCAATTGAGACTGGATGTTGTGTTGATGACAGCCCGGCAGCCATTTACCATTATGTGAGTTGTCAACCTGCTTACAAACGTTTTAGACAGCAAAATTTTCTTATAAAAAATGCAAAACCTTAAATTTTAGGTCCACATAATATTCCTTCATAATAATGCAATAAAATAACTTTTTCAAGTAAAAAGATTTTATTCTTAAATTATATTTGGTTCACTTATGTAACAAAACTTACTCTAGGATAAATACTGACTTGATAAAAACTATACAATAACAAACATAATAGTAGGTAAGCATAGGTATATAAAATTATGAATTTGTAGTAACTATCAAAAAAATATTTAGGCATATTGCCAACTGAAAGATCTATACCCCAGGGACCCCAGGGTGTGTTTAGCACTTTTTTTAGCCTCCGTCCACTTGGCTCCCACTAAATCCATAAAATTAAAACATTTAAAATAACATCTTATGTTATCATTAAAATGAAATTAGATTCAAGGGCTTTAAATAATTATCCTACGATCCTTTGGAGCCAAAGGAAATAAAAAAATACTTTAGAACCAAGTGGACGATGGCTTTTTTTTATTCACCAAAGATATCTTTTTTGACAATATTAAGACTGTTATAAAATAACAAGCTATTATTAAAAATTATAAACTAACCTATGGCTTTCTATTAAGTCAAATATGGAAATACCAAAGTTACAGCAAGTATACAACATTTCATATCATACAAACGTGTGGAAGTTAGTGGGATCTCTTCATCATTTAGAAAATGGGCTGATGGTCTTCAAACGCCTGAACAGATCTTCCTAAATTATTGCTAAAACCCATCTCGATCATGTTAGCTTTCAAACAAAAGAATTATTCTTCCATTTGGGAACTATGATATACGTATAACACCCCCCACATTAAAATATATATAATAGAACTAGAAGAAATGTTTTATTTTAATTACGAGGATGTGTCCTAGGTTGTGATTATGACATAGGTCTCCAACTTAGCTCTATCTATTATTATTGTTGTCAGTTTTAGTTCTGTTTTTAAAGACTATTGTTTTGTTAGTAATTACAAATTCATCCCAGATATATATTAAAATAATTAAGAATCTTGTATTATAGTTTCCAAGTTATGGTTGTGACCTCGCAGCTGAGATATTCCACCGACAATAACCAAGTAGTTGAAATACCAGAACAATGCGAAGATGGTGGCTAGAAAAAGATCTGTTTTACAGAGTTAAGGTTATTATACACTAGACAAACATTAAGGCACTCATTGCTTGTTGTAATTTAGATATATATATATATTATATATATAAGCCTGTGGTATGAAAACTTATGGGAGTAAATTCAAAATTGTCACACGAATGCATTATAGTTACGTTGTATTTTTTGAAAATTTTAGAATATCTGAATTTTCAGAGATATTGCGCCATCTACACAATATTATTTAAAAAAAAGAACAATGTTGTTCTTTCGGAGTGTTCGAATTGTGAAAAATTAAATTTTTAATTTAAGGAGTAAACTCCAGTCATCTGTTTTTATATTTTTAAGAAATGAAAGTTTGAACACCTTTTTTTATGTTAAGGTCGACAGACAGGCTGACGGTCCACTTGATGGTAGATGGCTACCATCGCCTATAACTGTGCTACCAACCATAATAGGATAAGAGATAGCGTCTGTGTTTCCAACATCATATAACCCAAATCTTTTTAAAGTTCGAGTGAATAGCCATTTTCTAGGTCAGCTCGCTCCACCATCTACCTCATCTTTCTTGTACGGCTAGATCCTGGCCAAGAGCAAACCTATTATTGTAAACTATATAGGTAAAATGTTGAGATCCTTCAGAGGTTCTAAAACAAAATTCTTAAAATCATCTCGGGTGCACCTCTGTTTATTATTAATTAAAAAAATTGGGCTCTGGCGTCCCTTACTCATTCACCGGAAGACTGAAGCATGGTGGCTTTTCTATTTTAATACTCCTGCCCCCTGTAACCTCATGTAACTGATGCGGCGAGAGCTATTAGAATGATAAATGCATATTTTTACTTATTTCCACTAAATAAATAAGCCGATTCTAGTAAAGACAATTAGCAGGATATGAAATACTGAAATAAGTACTGTAAGTTGTCTTAGGAAAAGAATTTACTTGGTCGTCACGAGTTCAGGTTCATTTTATATATATATATTTTTTTTAATTTTATATCTAGTTAAAAAGGATACGAATTGTAATTTTCTCCCATGTTTCTACCATATAAAGTTCTGTTGCCAATAAATATCTCAAATACCAGTATCTTATGAAATGATACAATTTCTTCAAAATTTCCATGTCGGTTACTATATGTATCTTCTCTTATTTACACCGAAGTGGAAGCGATTATGTACGCGAAGTATTTATTTAAAAAACGTAAATTAACTTTTCGATATTCCGATACAAAAATATTAATTATCTTAATTGAAAAATATTAAATAATGCACACGTAATGTAATAATAATAATAAATAATTAGTGATACTCATGTCTATTCCTTGCTCATTGACTTAGTGATTCGTGATCTTCGTGTGCCTGACAGATGTCAGACATGACAGCTGGATGTTCATCGATGTCAATCTGACAGCTAACTGACAGTTGGCAGTTTATCAATAACCATAAAGAAATATGTAAAGGGGACTGGTGTTAATCTGAAAGACTCATGCTGTCAAGCTACAACCATGAAATAATGGTTCATAAATTGGCCCAAATAGCTTGTTCACATTACTCCAGTCCGGTGAATTTACCGGACCGGTAAGTCCAGCGACTGTTCACATTATGCCGGACAGTTTGTCACTGCGAAGTGCAAAGATCCGCAGAAAGCCCGGACTGGAGTAATGTGAAGAAACCATTATAAATAAAATGCTACTATGCATGCATTGAGAGGTTAAGTACCCAAATAGCTATTGAATTTCTTATCTCTATTTAGTTTTTATTGTTCATAGACAATACAGAGTAATTTTACCACGGGACTTTCCCGAAAGTTATATACTACGGTTAGCTTATTTTCTTTTATGTTTTATACACTTGTGCTGTGCTGTGCAGCTCGCATTTGTGCACAGTATTTCGCGTCGCTAACACGTGAAAGAAATCTAATTTTGTAGTTTCATTTGTACCAGATAATTAATTGTTAGTAAGTAAGTAAGTAAGTACCTACCTACTACTATTTTATATCTTTCTAATTTCTATTTGAATAAAGTACCTATTTAAGCAAATGTTATAATGTACTTTGTGTGGTGAATTTAGATTGTGTGTGTATATTAATAGAACTTTGTTTAATTTCGAATCGGTGCTTGCAGAGGAGTTATTTAGTATTGATTACATTTAGATACAAATGCTTTAATACCACTTGCTTCTTAACATGCTTATCGGCTTATCTATTTTAATTACCTTCTTACATTGCATTGATTGCATAAATTACATGTCATCTTTAGTTTTAAGGTCGCGTGTGGACACATAAATTATGTGATGGTACATTTCATTTCAAATAAAAATTAAACAAAGCAATTATTATACCTAGGGTACCTACTTACACAATGTCTGTGTCTGCTATATTGTAGGCGGGCGTCATCGACGCCGGGCGCCATTTTCTTATACAATACTGGCTTCGCTGTGGCTAAAAAGTATATAAAAACACACTTCTGTAAAAAATTTCAAATCAATCCATTGGCTAGTTTTCGAATTTTGTGGACACAAAACATACGGATGTAAATTTTTCGGGGAAAGTCGGGGGTTAGTTTTTGATTTTAATTATAGCTTGTTGATTGATTTCTTCAACTAAAAAATTCTAGCGTCTTAAAAGGATGCTTATAATATAATAATTATACTTCTTCTTCTTCTTCTTAGGTTTAAATGGCAATGCGGCTCATTTTAAAATGGCCATTGTTTGCCAGTGTCATTAGTAAAAATATCAATTTGTAATAGCTTTTTTTTTAAAGAAAGGCAAAATTGAAATTAAAATCAAAAGTAGCAGATCCAGACACTAGTTAGTTAGTTTTTCTTAGTTTTCCAAAACAGGTCCAGTCAGGTCAAGTATAATAATTATAATTTCCAAAAGTAATTTTACATTGTCTGTTTTGCTTCGGGTGACCAATTCTGGAAATTTGTTTTGTGTAACATTCGCTACTATTGACATTTATCTAACACAGAATTATAACTAGCTGGCGCCAGCGATTTTGATCGCGTTGAAAAATTAAAAATATAACACATGAAAAAATACATGAGTAGGTAATATACCTAACGCCTGACATCTTTATCGCAGTGAGGACGGTGGCGCGGATTTTAGACGATACCTCGGAAACTTAACATTTGTCCAGGATAAAAGTATTCTATATTATCTAGCTAGAATACTTTTTATCCAGGAAACTATCTGTTGCCAAATTTCATCCAAATCCGTTCTGTCGTTTTTGCGTTATTGAGTAACAAACATTCAAACATCAAAACACAAACATACACTCTTTCGCATTTATAATATTATTAATTAAGATTGCATGGATTTGTTTCAGATCTCGTGTCCAACAACATCATCATGGAGGATTTCGTTGTGAGTGAATTTAAATAATTACTCAGTTCCATTTCTATAAATTTACTGAAGGCTTCACAAGCGCTCATCTTTCAAGTCCATGTCCAAACTGTTCGCTATAATGCCTGGCAAAAGTTTTCTTTATTTTAGATGATCGTTCGGGAACGGTACTTTTTTTCTGGATTTTATGTCCTTTCCTGTATCCGTAACAACGTGTATGCAAAATTTCATGATATTGAGTAGTTAAAGTAACAGACAGATACTTTTACATTTATAATATTAGTATGGATTAGAAGCGATTGCAGATCTTCGACCTATCTTTAATTACCATCTTTAAGTGAGATTGAGGCCAATCGTTTTTCCGTATACAATTTAAAAACAATCATTAATTTAAATTATGTTTCATTTAAAAAAAAAAAAAACTCCAGAAAACGCTCCGGGATAATACGCGAATAATCGAATGTAATCGAAACCATTTTAGCGAAGAGTCTTATCAGTAGATAGATAATTCTCTATGACTTTAACTTTACTTATTGATAATAATTTTCTTATCAATTCTTTGATGGTACCTTACTTATCTAAATAATATTACTTCTTATTGGCGCATTAAATGATAATAAATTTACATATACAAATAGTAACTATACATATACTAGAGTTGTTGCGGATGTAGAATTTTCAACATCCGCGAATTGCGGTTATTCTTAATGCTTAAATAAATGATTTTATTAAATTTTTATTATGTAATGAAACTTTTTTTAGAAAATTGAAACGATTTAAATAAAAAATAATTAAAAAAATTCATAATTCGTCCTGGGGAAATCTGCCTAATTTAGGACTAGCGCCATTTTCGTATTCGCAAAAGATTCGCATTGATTATTGCGGATGCGGATACAGTTGCGTATGTTTAAATCGCGCGGGAGTTCCGCATATGTGGATGCTTATGCGAATATCCGTAACAGCCTTTTTCACTTATGTGGAAAATCTTTTGGCTGTTTTTTGATTTGGAATTGATCACTAGCTGTTAAATTTGTATTTTATGACTTTCCATGTCATATGGCTACCATCGCCTATAAAATAATGGCATCAACACTATGAAGGGTAAGGGCCAAAGTGAAAGAATAGGATAAGGATAAGGCAACCCTTACTTACCACCTCATCAATGCAAAACATACCTAAGTAATCTAAGTATATAATGTTTTGACCTTCTCTACAGGGGTTGTTGGTGATAATATCCCCACTATTCCCTATTATTGGTATTTTTAACCTATAAATAGGCACATTGTAAAAAATGTTTTTTTTTTTTAATTATATTTTAGCAAGCTCTTCCAACTGCTCTCCTTGAAGCTCATAAGATAATGAAAGCCATGGAGGAGGATGAAAGGAAAGGTACTACCAGAAACACTACCGAAGCACTAGCCGGGACTGTGGGGGCTATCATGGGCGCAGCTTCGGCTATAGCAGGTGTTTTATCATACTTTTTAACCCCCAACACTCCACGCAAAAGCGAGGTGTTATAAGTTTGACTCGTGTTCTGTGTGCCTGTCTATGGAATAGCTCCCAAACGGATTGAAAGATTTTGATCCGTTTTTATTTTTACAGCCGATAAGAACTCTTGTAGACCTCGGCGCAACTTCTCTGAAGTGGTAGAGCGTGCAATGCATGTTACTGCCGCAGGCGCAGCTGCAAATCAATTTTCACAGACTATGACGCAAAATGCACTTGACATGTTCGAACATGATGTGAAGGAAATTAAGTGAGTGATTTTTTTAGACTAAATATTTTTGTTTTGTCCTACTTATTTTGTATTTTGTACTTTGTACTTTGTATTCCCCCTGGTGTTGATTATGTCCTTCAAGTGGACCGTCAGCCTGTCTGACACGCTTAATAATATGTCTGTATGTATGTTCGAGATAATCTCAAACACTACTGAAATGATTCTCATGCAGTTTTCACTAATGGAAAGAGCTTTAAACTTGGAAGTTTTTATATATAATTTCCAAAAATAATACTGCCGCCTTCGACTCTTTACCAGTTAGTTCACAAGGAGAGGAGTTCCTTACAAAATCCCTACAGAACCTTACAGAGGCAGTAACCCTTAGGGATTTCGAGACTGATATCTGCTATATCTTTAATGTAATCATAATTTTTGCCTTAGCGATGAGTTGGAATGAGAATTGTAGACATAATAAAAGAGCTGTTGCACATATTTTTAAGAGCTTCATCGACAATTGACACCTGTTTAAACCAGTATACTGGACTGAACCATCTGACTTGTATATAAGTTGATTAAGTATATTAAGTAAATTTTATTTTATTGTTTCAGATGTAGATCTTGCAAGAGAATGTATAAGTGCCGAGTTTACGCCCACGAATCTCGGGAATTTTGTAATGCTTGCGAATTCAGAGCAAGCTTGTCTTTTGATTAAGGCAAAATGATTAATGCATTTTTTTTACTTTTTTTTTTACTTTTAAAATATTAGATCTTTATAGAAAAATTAGGAAAATAACCGTTAAAAATTAAAAATGTGTTTTTCCTTTTGGTAAATTGTATTACTTAAACATTCACAGTGCCATAAGTTAAGATAGATTTAGCTGTGATGAGAACCAATGTTTGTTTGTATCTTATATAAAAAAAAAAAACTAATTAAAAAAAAAATTATTGCCTCAAAAATTAATTTTTTTTAAGGCAGCTCCCTCAAAAATTCGTCATACAATGTTCAATAACATAAATCCGTAAATAGTTACATAATATACAAGATCGAAATTGAAAATACCTGATGTAATAAAACTTTATAAGTATATCGTGTATGAATAATAAAGATCTTTTTACAATGCTTTTTCTTCGTGTTTTTTTTTCTTTTACGATTTCGACCTTAAAAAAGGCAAAGTAGTTATTGACAGAACATTTCTGAATGCAATAATCTGTGGAACTATTAAATTTAAAGCCAATACCCCACATATTTGAATAGTACCAAAAAAAATTTCTTCTTCATCTTAGGTTTAAATGGCAATGCGGCTCATTTTAAAATGGCCATTGTCTGCCAGTTTCAAGTTAATGTCGATTGTCGCGTTATGATTTTGCCAGTGTCATTTTTAAAAATATCAATTTGTAATAGCTTTTTTTTTAAAGAAAGGCAAAATTGACACTAGTTAGTCAAGTCTATAATTTTTCTTAGTTTTCCAAAACAGGTCTGTCAAGTCTAAAGCAGTCAGGTCAAGTCCCAAAAAAAAATTTAATTAGCATACGTAAATATAAACGTTTATAAAATTATAAAATAACCCTCGATTTTCAAGTGAGCCCTAGTATCTATAGAGCTTACAAAAAAAGATTTATTTATTAATTAACCAAACCAATACCTATTTATTAATGTATAGAGTGATAAACATGGAAGGTTTGTGCAAATAATTTCCAGAAAAACCATAAGCCTGCTTTATTTAATTTTGTACTTTAACCTATCTACTAGGTCGACACTCGACTTGGAATAACAATGGCCGTCTTGTAACAGTAGACTATCTCTTATCGAGTGGACCGTCAAACGTAACTACATAAAAAATATGGCGGACCCATTATAAAGAAAAAATTATAAAAGAAATTTACACAACGAAATTTTTAGGGTTAGAAATCGATAATAGATTAAATTGGAAATGTCATATTGAAAGTGTCAGAAAATAACACTTTAAGCATTGATGCACTCTTATTAGCATATTATGGACTTGTTGAATCTGTGTTAAGATATGGGCTTCTATTCTGGGGTAACTCGACAGACAGAAATTTTATTTTCAAGGCACAAAAGAGGTGTATTAGAGCCATGTTTAAATTAAAAGTTATAGATAGTTGTATGCCCTTTTTCAAAAAGTATAAAATCCTGACACTTCCATCGCTATTTATATATGAGGTTGTTGTATATGTAAAAGCCAACCCCAACCTATTTAAGCGAGTCTCTGGTGATAGTAAAAGAGCACAAAGAGATCCCAACAGATTATGCATTCGAAAAGCACACACAGCCCTAATGCATAAAAGTGTTTTTTGTCAAGCGCCAGTTATATATAATAAAATTCCAAACACCATTAAAGAACTTAATATTAATTTATTCAAGAAGAAAATGAAGAAATTACTCGTCGACAAATGCTATTATGATATAAAAGATTACATGTCTGATAATTCGTTGTAACAATTAGTAATATCAATTAGCTTTATTGTTTTCGTGTACTTACTTAAAATATTTGCACACCCTCAAAGGATAGAATGTAGCGAAATTTATCTACTGTAAAACCATTGTAACCTATATTCAGCAAATAAATGATTATTATTATTATTATTATCATACGTCTAAGAATTGCAAGTTGGAATGCAAAGGAACATAACGGTAGCGTCGATGTATGATGTCATTACAGATTCAATAAATGCGTTTTCTTTATACCCTTTAGCCGCCAGTCGGATTTATCCGACAATTCGCCAGAGCCGGATACCTATATACGACAATTTTCTCTACTTGATTATTTTTAAATCATTGAGTTGCTTTCTCTTAAAAAAAATAATTAAAAATCTTGCTAGCCAGGCGCTAGGGGCACGACAACACCTATAAAACCAAGCGGTTAAATGGTAACATAGCGACATGGTTTAAAAATATTTTTTTTAAATTTTTTGGATGTCCTTAATTAATTTGTATTTTTTATAAATGTTTTTAGACAGGCTGACGGTCTAAAATAAAAAAATAAAATAAAAATAGCCTTTATTCACTGACATACATGTTATATACACTTTTAAAATTAATTTTAAATAGCAGTATCGGCAAGCTGTAAGTCAGGTTGTCCCTTGACATAGGCCTCCTCCAGGCTCTTCCACATCTCTCTATCCCGAGCAGCTCTCCTCCAGTCTTTGGGTAAGTCGTCTTCCCATCGTCTTATTGGTCTGCCCTTTCGTCGCTTTCCTTCTCTGGGATACCATTCGGCGACGTCTCTCGTCCATTTGTCTCTTTCCGATCTCATCATGTGACCAGTCCACCGCCACTTCAGCATTTTTACCCTACTGATCACATCTGTGAGTTTTGTTCTTTCTCTGATTTGAGTTAATCGCCACTTGTCTTTCAATTTAATTTTCAATATGCTCCTTTCAATTCCTTGTTGACATACTTTTAGTTTTTGCATGATTTGGTTTGTGAATGACCATGTTTGGCATCCATAGGTAAGTACTGGTAGAATGCAGGCATCAAACACTTTCCTTTTATGTGTTATTGGTATATACTCGCTTTTCATTACCTCTCTTAACATCCAGTATCTTGACCATGTGTTATTTACCCTACGCTGTAACTCTAATGACATCTGTAATTTAGGTGATATTATGTGACCCAGATATATATATTCATCCACGTATTCTACTTCTTGATCACCTATGAGTATCTTTACTTTAGTGCCATTTGTTAACGCCTTTGTCTTTGTAACATTCATGGTCAGTCCAGCTTTTGCACTTTCCATAGTCAGTTCTACTAACATTGCCTGTAAGGTAACTGGGTCTTCTGCAAAGAGTACAAGATCATCGGCGAAACGAAGATGATTTAATTTTGAACCATTAATATTTAAACCCTTGCACCAATTGAGGTTTCTAAAAATTTCTTCTAGAACTGCTGTAAAGAGCTTAGGGGACAGTGGATCTCCTTGTCTTACGCCTTTTCCTATTTTGAATTCCTTTCCCACTTTCTCTAATTGTATTTTAGACGTGCAGTTCTTGTATATATTTTTTAGGATCCTTATAAACTTATTGTCAACCCCTTGACTATACAAGGCTTCGTATATAAATTTGTGATCTAAGCAATCAAATGCTTTGTTGTAATCCACAAACGCAATATAGTATATTTTGTTGTATTCGTTAAATTTTTCCATCACTTGCTTGACAACGTGTATATGGTCAATGGTGGAAAAACCATTTCGAAAGCCGGCCTGTTCTTTAGGTTGTTGCTTGTCTAAGATGTTAGTTAGCCTCCCAAGTAGAATTTTGGAGAATATTTTATAGAGGTTTGACATTAGACTAATAGGTCTATAATTATCTATCTTGCTTTTGTCGCCTTTTTTGTGTATGAGGACTATTGTCGACTTTGTCCATTGACTTGGTATTTCTTCGTGGAGCACAATTTCATTAAAACGGTCTACTTGATGGTAAATGGCTACCGCCGCCTATAAAACAAGCAACGCCACAGATGTTGGAAACATACATGCTATTATTCCACGATGATATTCTCCAAGTGTGGCTAGTGTCGCCAGACGGGCTGACTAAATAAATGAAACGCAGTGTGTCTTGCCAATACTTGCCAGATAGCCAGATATGGACCAGAGCCTATTTTTAAAAGTTTATTTTTAAAGTTGGCCCTAGCCGAGAATACAATCCATAATCCCAGTCAGAACCCCAGAGGCAAGAACTTTTTAACAACTCCATCCACAATGAACTCATTAAAAAATGGACTTTGTTCAAATAAATGCTTTTAAAACTAATAACCTATAGTCTATTCTATACTTATTAAAATTGCTGACACTAGAGTCCACATAATACCTATGTGCTTTCATTCAACCTTCAAGGTCAGGTCTGCGCGGTACAGAGTTCATAATTCATTCCCATCAGAAAAGATAATGCCTACTTATAAAAAGTCTATAAATATCCTCATATTTAAAAAAAATTACTTACCATAGACTAAAATTTAGTCATGTAGAGTTTTAATAGCGAATATAGACTACGAGTACAACAAAATATGCGTTACAGAGTATTTATATCATACCTATGTAATGCACGGGGTATACAGCTAATCTTGTTTAAATTTTTTGTATTTACTTGTCTTCTTTTTGAACATTTCCTGGGACCCATTGAGTTGATTAAATAAGTAAACTTTCTAAAATGTTCACATCAAAATTTATTCAATCTTCGTTTTACATAGCTATATAAAACATCTTCACCAAATTTACATTACGACCATATTAAATATACAATTTCTAAAACACGCTACTCTGTTCAATATCTTCAAATAAACTGACATACATTTGTAAAAAACCCTTACGTTTGTTTTTCAAATTACCTACATTCTAAATTATGTTTCTTAATTTTACACCAGTGTTTAAAATTTAAACCTCTAACAGCTAATACACTTTATCCATTTATGTCATAAAATTATCTGCTAATAGTTATTATTTTCAAAAACGACATTGGATACTTATAAGCTTGACAGCTAATAAGCATCCAATCATCACTTTTCTGCTTCATATTAAACCTTTTAAAATATTTCTTTTTGTTTTCAGTAAGTAAGTTTTGCTTTTAAAAATTAAAACTTGGCTAATAAAACATGAGAGTGAGTTTTTTTTAATCAAACTGGTAATCCTAATGTCAGACAATTGATGTTTGTCATTACTTGTCGAAAACTGTCACGATTTTGTTTACTTCTCACTAGATTATGAAGAACCACTGAAAAGTAACTCATAAAAACTTTGTTTTGACTATGATTATAGCATATTCAAAGAAAACCATAAAGAAAAAAGGCATCCTTAATAAAAAATAAAATAAAAGGTATTCATCAGAATTGGCGAGCATATAAGCAATTTTTTTATTAAAGTAGTGATTAGGTATATTAAAATTTATTAAAACATTATTCGTTTATATGCTCTTCCAAAACGTTGTTCATAGACAACACACTAATCAAGGGACTTCCTCGTAACATAAAATATACGTATCGGAATCCACGTCGCTTGATTTGATATTGATAGGCGTGCTCAGTGCTCTGCTCACATTCTTGATTCTGTAAGCACAAGTTTGTTTGCCCATTTGTGCTAAGTTTCTTGCAGTGTTAACATTCTCATCAAAAAATTTATTTTTTTAGGAAAGTACGTACCTAGGTAAGTACATTATAAAGTAATTTATATAAAATATAATAGGTACCTACAAAATTTAATAAAAAAATCTATAAAATTTATGCCAGTTGTGTATTTATATAGGTATAGGTACCTACCTATTATGTAGTATTCAATTTAACCTCTGGGAAAAAATAAAATGTAGTGTTCTCGACAGTCCAAGACCATTAATAAGATATAAATCCACAAATTATTTTGGTATAATATACATCTACTTTTATAGTAGGTAGGTATATTTAGTATGTACAATGAACACTTAATATTATTAAGTATAGATATTTTTGTAACTAACGTTTATAAAACTTAAGAATTTATTACTTACATCATGTTTTACCTCTTTACAACATATAAGTATTTTAAATTTTAATAGTTAGATACCTTAAAAATTAAATATATAATCATATCCAGTACATAATATATCAGTAATTTTCATTTATGTCTTATTTTCATATATAAAACCAATTTTAGTTTAAAATTTTAACATTACATATAGGTAGGTAAGCTACCTATAGACTTGGACCTTAAAAAACATCAAAAGCTTTTATATTATCGATATTATCTCTACAAACCTGTACAATCGAGAAACCGTAGATTTCTTCAGTAAGTAGGTAGGTACATAATTGATCACCGATCTAACTAAACCATACCTACAAGCTTTCTACAAGGATGCAATATTTTTGTGCTTTTCTCAATCGATACTTCAGTACATATTACCTTAAGAAAAATGTTGTTAAAACAAATACAGTTATTTTGAATTAATTGGCAAAGACATTTAAATGAAGTTACGAAAGTATTTTATTGAAATTAATTTAAATTAGCAAGTGTTTGTAAATATTAAATACCTAAATCTTGTTTGAAAGTATTTTATTGCGTGAATACGTGTTTAAATTTGCTTCCACGGTGGGAGACAATTTAAAAAAAGTAATAACAAAATGGGGAATATAGTTTGATTTAATTACTACTTATAGGATCTATCATATACCTACATCTGAAATTCAAGGTTTTTTTTGGTTTATATATGTTGTATATTCGAATTCTTTGGACATATAGATACGTATACAATACGTTCAAAGAAAATATTACCTGCCTAATCGTAACAGTCTCTTAACGTATACGTATTTACGTAAGCACAGCCACGCCCTGTTTTTTGTCATTTGTTTCATGAATTCCATTTTTAATTTTAATTTTTTTTTAAATTTTAACAACTAGGCATAATTTATTTTACATACATAAAAACATACTTACTTACACAAAATTCTTTTCATTTTTTTTACAGAATTCAATATCACCACTATGTCGTTTCTAGTAAGTTAAACAACATTAATTACCTACATAACCTGTTAAAATTATAGAACTAAAAAAATGTAATTTTTTGACTCTTCTGTTGTAAATTCTGATCACTTAGGTATTTGATCAGATCAGCTCTTCTGATCACTTATTTGATGGTAAATGGCTACTGTCGCAATTAAACTTAACGTTTTTCTTACCATTAATAACTAATTACGTATGTGTGTATGTATATACATACATACACATACATATATAGGTATACATTATTTTGTTTAGCCAGCTCTGCCAACTGCAGTCATGGAAGTCAATAACTTGTTGAGGGCTATGGAAGAAGATGAGAGGAGAGGAACGACCAGAAACACTACAGAGGCGTTGTTCGGCACTGTAGGTGCAATCATAGGTGTTGCTAAAGAATTTGCAGGTACTTACTTAATTGTTACGTTGGGAATTAAAATATTATTATCCTTACATATTATAAAACAAAGTCCTCCGCTGCGTCTGTCTTTCAGTTCACGATAAACTCTAAAACTATACTGCACCGATTTTCATGCGGTTTTCACCAATGGATAGAGGGATAATCAGGGAAGGTTTTTAAGGAAAAAAAAAATGAACCCCGGGTGAACCCGGGAGCGGTACAGCTAGTTATAAATAAATATAAATATCTTCGCACATTCCATACAGCACCATCTAGTTCCACAGTAAGCAACTAATGCTTGTATTATGGAAACCAGCCAGTTTGATATAATACATAAATTACTTTTTTTGTAAATACATACATATTATAAATACAAAACATCAATTACTCTGGTACAAAGGAAAATGTTAACACATAAACATTTGTCCCTAGCGGGATTCGAACCCGCGACCGTTTGGTTGACAGCTAGGGTCACTAGCCACTAAACCAAACGTCTAAAAAAAATTATTTTAATTTTAAATTAAATAAAAAATTTAGATATTAATAGTACAATCAGACTACGTGGTACTGTTAATGCCAAAATATCACTAGTACCATTAGTGGTACTGGCGATACCAAGTAGTATCACTAGTACTATTAATGGTACAGTCCAATGGACAATGGTACTAGAGCAACTACAGCCAATTCACTAGTTCACTATGTTCGATTGATGTTAAAACCACTTCGACGGCATTAAACGCTATGTGCCTTAATAATTATGTTGATTAAAAATTAAAACTACTTTGCTAAAAAAATTCAAAAGATAAAATTCGCATAAACACGTAATAGCATAAATAAATTCAATTTACAGCCGCAGAAGAGGAAGAGACCGATCGCATTCGACATAAAGTGAATTTCGCTGAAGTGGTGGCTCGCACCATGCAAGTTACAGCCGTTGCAGCTTCTGGTGAAAAATTCACTAGAGATATTGCGGCGAATGCCCTCGATTTGTTAGAAATCGATGTCAAGGAAATCAGGTAATCTTTACATAGTATAAACAACATATATATACATACATATACACCATTATACAAAAGCTGAGAGCTGGTCAATGAATCTAAATAGCATTTTGTGTTATTCTATCTTATTCTGTTGTAAATCAAAATTGGTTTTTGCGTGAAACTTATAAACATCTGTAACTCTTCGCAAACTCTCGCACTTATACCTAGTATTTATACTATAAATACTTGTTGTTGCATTTATTCTAGCTATCGCATTTATACTAGCTGTTGCATGCGCCTTCGTCCGCGTAACATTCTAAAATATTGCCTGTTACTCGCTGATTATGTAACTTTCTAAAGGTGAAAGATTTTTTAAAATTGGTCAAGTAGTTTTTGAAGTTTTTCATTACAAACAAAAATACAAATCTCTTATTGTAATATTAGTATAGACCATCGAGACAACATATCTTTACAAGCACTAATGTAGGTCCTGTAATAATGTTGACAACCACCTGACAATAGACAGATTCGATGATCATTTGTTCTAACTGCGAAGAATACTGTAATGTTAATTAGTAATATTAATTAGCTTTGTTTTATGTAGTATACTTAAAATATTTGCACACCCTCGAAGGGGTACATTCTACATGTAGCGAGATTTATCTACTGTAAAACCATTGTAACCTATATTCAGCAAATAAGTAGTTATTATTATTATTATTCAGGTATTTATTTTCTGTCTTAAATTTTAATTTTTTACAATATAAATAAAAAACTTAAATCTTGAGTGCCGCAAGTAGCGGGGCAAGGCCCAAGCTACCGGTGGTTAGGGCTGCAGAGTGAGGAACCTCCTGACAAGAGGAACCGCCTTCTCTATTTGTCCCTTGACCCAGCCATCTAGTGCCATCTAGTGAGAGCCTCTTGAGGTGTTGGTCGAGGCTCTTCGCTATAAGACCGTTCGCAGATACTACTATCGGGACGATGATGGTCGAATCAACATTCAACATCCCACATGACGGTCACCTCGTGAGCCAAGTCTACATACTTACTAAGTTTATCTTTTTCGGCTTTCACGAGGTTTTCGTCATGTGGAACAGTAATGTCAACAAGCATCGTCCGGCGTTGGGATCGGTCAATAACCACGATGTCAGGCTTATTGGCGACAATAGTCCTGTCCGTGATTATGGCGCGATCCCAATAGAGCGTGGAATGACCATTTTCGAGAACTGGCGCAGGTATATATTTGTAATATGATACTTCAAATTCAACAAGGTGATATTGAAGAGCAAGTTCTTGTTATTATTATTGTTAATATTACGTTTTTCTGTGTCAGATGTACCGCTTGCGACAAGATCTACAAGTGCCGCATGTACACGGACCAGTCCAGGGAGTACTGCGATACTTGTGTAGAGAGAAGAGCCATTTGCTTCCATTAGCAACATTGAAACAGTTCGAGTTACGAGTAGAGTCGTAACTCTACTCGTAACTCAATAAATAATTGTTCTGATGCCTTTTTTTTTATTTGCAATAAAGTGTTTATTCATTCATTCATTTATTTATTATATTTTAGGGAAATTAACAGGTATAATATTACATAATGAACAATTTAAACAGATAACATAGGTACACCTAATGAAAAAATATCTACTTATACTTAGATAAAATATTAAAGCCAACCACTAATACTTTCAAACTTAAATATCTAAAAAAAAACCATTATTAAATTACACATTTTTCCAGTAAAATTAAATTTATAATTTCTTCTTACCTAATGGTGCAAGTTTCAACCGTTAAAACGAAAATAAACCTATTACCTGATCTACATACAAAACTTATAGTATCTGACTTATTGCTTATACATAAAAACGGATCTGACCAAAAACGGTACTGTCGAAATAAGAATATGACCAATGTCGTGAGATCCACTGATTGATTTCCTTTATCTACATACTAGCTGGTGCCAGCGACTTCGTCCGCGTTAAAAAAAAAATGTAAGCAATATAACGGTATAACACTTTAGGCCAGGTATTTTTTTTAATTTTATTTTAGATAATCCCTCGGTAACAGTCCTTTTTATTTGGATGAAAGGTACCCTATCTTCCTTTCCTGTATCCCTGACAACGTGTACCAGAGTTACTTTCACATTTATAATATTAGTATGGATAGTACTTATGAATTTGTATTTAGTCAATTTTATTAGCACATTTATAGATATAAAGGAGCCTATTGTGGTCATACCTATTTAGGAACTTTGGTGGAAGTCCCCCCGGTCGCTTTTCAATGATTTTCCACTATATATTTTGCTTATTAACTATATTTTATATTTAAAAAATTGTAAACAATTTTACTGTCTTCGTGACATTTTTTTCTATCAACCTAATGTTATAAACTAGTTAGTAACTAAATTAAGTAGCAAAATTTATAAACACAATTTATGAAAAACTAGCTGGTGCCTGCGAATTCGCACGCGTTGAAAAATGAAAAATGTACCTAATACCTGAGAAAATATTTAATTAAGTATTATAACAATCTTTATTATTAATTAAGTATATATAAAAATGGTAAGTTGGTTTGAGTAAGCTTCAAGAGTACTCAAACTCGAGAATGGGTAGACCTATTTCAATTCGGTTATCACATGTCGAAAGGGGAATAATTTGGAAGGTTTTTATATATAAAAATTGCACTCCGGGCGAAACAGGGAGCGGGTCGCTAGTTTTTTAGGTAGGTACATATATTTTTAGACGATTCCTCCGGGAACCTAATATTTTCCCATTATAATATCTATTTATATCAGGGTTGTTGCGGATGCAAAATTTTCAACATTCGCGAATGCAGATATGCATGCGAATTATAAAAGGATCATATCCAAGCCGGAGGCAGGTCGTTAGTTGTCTATGAAAACAAAGATAAATAAGATATTGATAACCTAGATTAAGGTTTTTCCCTTGACTTACCTAATAGATTGTACCCACTTATAATAGATACAACAATTTAAATTATCTACTAGTATAATAGTTCACTCTTTATCTATGTAATTAAATATCTATGCCTTGTTGCCTGAAATAACCTTATAAACTCGTACTCGTGCTTCATTGGTTTCAAGCATTCACAGTGCATAAGACATAAAAATTGCTTTTTGAAATAAAACAGTGTATACAATTCAATAGTTGCATAAAAAATATGAAATCGCGTGCTAAAATCGGTTTTTGGAACGTCAGAACTTTGTGTGGACCTCACAGACTTTTGGAAGCTGAGCAGAATTTAATGGATTATAATCTTTTGATTCTTGGCATGACTGAAACACGTTTACTCGGAATCGGTGAAATGGAAACTGCTAATCGCTCGACCTTACTCTATTCTGGAAAAGTTGGCGACAATGTAAACCGAGAAGCCGGTGTCGCTTTTCTTTTATCTAAAGAGGCTAGGAAAAGTCTTATTCATTGGACAGCTGTATCGGAAAGGATAGTGTTGGCACGTTTCAATGCTGATTTCAAGACAACTGTGCTACTTTGTTATGCACCAACAGAAACCTCAAGTATCGAAAGTAAAGATAATTTCTACAATCTACTTAATCTAACTATAACTGACATTAACCCTGAAGACGTTTTGATTGTGATTGGAGATTTCAACGCCAAAATTGGAAGTTACGATAAAGCATTTGAAAGATGCATGGGAAAATTTGGATTTGGTAATAGGAATTCTAATGGTGAAAAGTTTTTACATTTTTGTTTGGAGAACAAACTAATCGTTGGCTGGTCCCTGTTCGCACATCGTAGTTACCACAGGTTTGTATATATTTGAATATTTTAAAAATATCTAGATTCTATCATTTACATACATACTAATGATGATTATTCGTGAATCTTAGCCTATGATCTGAGCCTTAGATGACCTCTGTTCTACATAGACCTCCCCCATAGCTTTCCAGTAGAACCGGTCAGAAGTAGCCTTCTCCCACGGCCCTTATTAGGTCGTCAGTCCAACTTGGGAGTGAACGTCCAGCGGCCCGCAGTCATGATTTTATCTCGATGAAGACCTCTAGCATAGCTCTCTCCATAGCTCTTTCAGCGACGTCGTGGACTGCGCCGTTGAACATGCTTATAAGGCAAGTTTTGAGTGTTTAGGAACTTTGGACAAGAAGATGTCTCGGAGCTTCCCGAACGCTTAGCCTATTAAGAATGTAATATTTTCTGCTGACTCGACGATTTATATGGCACATACCTATCAAAATTACAATTAGAATAGTCAACGCTTCTTGAAAAATCTCAATAGAAAAATCTAAATATTGACAGAGTGCTACGGGAAGTTATGTTCGGGGATTTCCCGTTATAGTAAAATTGTAGAACTATAAACTTCATAGTTCATAGATAATGGGACCTAGCCAAGATGCAAACGCTTCGTTGTGTACTTCGGAAACGAAGAGAGAAAGCTTGGTGATTGGTTGTTGTAACGTCAAAATAAAATTTTGACCAATCACCGAGCTTTCTCTTAGCGTTCTCTACTCGTTTCCGAAGTACTCATGGCTAGGGGCCAATATGTATCCGGCCGGAAACGCTACGTTGACGCGAAACTACAATATTTCACCCTCCATTAAGAATTACGTCAAAAATTATAAAATTACTAACTAAATTAAATACCAAAGCAACAAAAGTTTGGTCATGATTAGATATTAATCATTTAACCGCTTGGTTTTGTAGTTGTATTTTTTTTCTTTTTTTTTAAGAGAAAACGCAATGATTTAAAAATAAACACTATACAAGTAGAGGAATTTATTGTATACGTTGGCGAATTGGACACGAAAATAATTACTCTGACAGAAAGAACTCATTTCTTAAATACCATTTCAGTTACACGTGGACTTCCCCTAATGGAAAAATACGCAATCAAATCGATCACATTGCTATAAGTGCGAAAAGAAGATTCCTTTTAACGGACGTCCGTAACAGAAGAGGCGCTGACATCGACAGTGATCATGAACTTGTGGTGGCCATAGTTAAATTGAAACTTAAAAGCTACCATCACTGTTCATTTAACTCCATTGAACAAACCCATGCACAATTTGAAAGCTTTTGTGTGGTGGATTTGCAAAAGAAATTTGAAGAATTGGGGTTCCATATTGAAGACAAATACATTACCGGGATGAATTTATCGCTTTCTGGAAAAACTTGGCAATTAATTCGTTTAAGAAGGAACTTGAAGATAGAACTATTGTCAACGTCTCTGCAAAGTGATAAAATAGTTTTAAGAGAGAAATATCGTAAAATAAGAATATTAATATATAAAAGTATTAAATGAAATACCTATGAGTAATCACTATTGTAATTGTATCACAATATTGTAATCACAATGTGAAAAAAATATAATTGAATTTTAGTATTGTATAATTTACAAATGTCAGCTGTTGTACCTATATGTAATTTATATTTAAGTATATACTTAAGTAAGTATACAACTTTGTAGCTTCAACTTTGAATCACGATAAGTAGGTACAATTTTTTTTTTCGAAATGTGTAGATTGGAATAGAAATGTCTTGCTCTTACGATGATGGAAAATATCGTAGATATATCTGTGTGTGTAAGACCAGCATTATTTTAAAGGCATGTAGGTACCTAACTAAAGGTCCTGCTCATCCACATTGCAGTGAGGCGTTTGTCCAAGATTTATATATATGACCAGCAATAGAAAATAAATGCCTCATTGTACAATTTCTTCTGGGCGATAAAATCTATAAATCTATTTATGGTATTTTCATAAATATATATACATCTGACTCAGATGCGTATGCGTTCAGATGATCTGAGCGCATATGCTCACACAACAGAAAATATACCTACAGATTAATACTTAAGGTGCTTACTTAGTGGCGTCAAATGGGTAAATAGTACTCCTCGTTTATGGCTAGAAAAGCTTGAAAAAAAGTGAATTATCCAGAGTTTGGACATTTGTTTTTTTTTCGTATTAGGTACCAAAACTTATATAGTACCTATTTAAGAAAATGTTAACCAAATATTGTTTTATGGCTTGAACTCATCGAAATAATATTATCTTTGATTGAACTCCCTAACTACCTACTAAGCGGGTACGGCGATTGGAAATGTTTGCACGCTAAAAAATTAAAAATCTGTTGTATTTGTGGCGAATGTCATTGTACTGTGATCTGTGACAAATTTTAGTTTTAAGAGAACTGTCATTATTGACTATGTATTGATTCTAAATATAGACGCGAGTGCTAGTAAAATTTTTCCGACAGAAACAGTCCTTTTATTTTCTCGACGCCCCAGTAGTTCGGCTTGATCCTGGATTCGAGAGGCTGAACTACCTACGAGTATCACTCCATCCATCGACACCAGTAGGCGCTCGACTTCGGTCACTTACATATTATTATAATTTATGGTAAATCCCCGAAAAAGCACTGAACACTCACGTCGTGTATGCAAGATAGAAGGGGATTCCCACAACATGATAGTCAACGCGTGACTGCTATATTATTATTAACCTCGTATTGATTATGTTTAATGTTTTCACTTCTGTCGTGTGGTCTTAAGCATACACCGATTTTTTTTTTAAAGTAACTAAGGGAAAGAGTAACTATAGGTATACAAATATTTTAAAAATAATGAAACAAAACAACTCGAAAACATTATTTTTATTCTATACAATTTACATTACTCACGCTTCTTTGTGCAGCCTCTAAAAATGTATCCACTTAAACTACAGGTACCTTTATTATAATTATTTTAAAATAAATGACGCAAAAATTTCAATACCTACTTACTAATTTAATACACATACCGACCCGTCAAATAATCATTATAATTATATAAACATTTAATATTGAATTTGTGAAAATTAACTGCGTACCTATAAATAATACTAATTATTTATTTCAATAATGAAATATTATTTATCAGCTATAAGCAAATAGGCACCGTCGGCTACTGGCATTCTTAAAAAAATTAATCAAACCAGACTTTATATATGTTTTATTTATGAACAATTTCTGAATTAATAACAAAACAACAGCATATTTCAAATTTGGGGAAGAGATAATTTATCTGAACTTTGAATTGGACTAAATGCCACTGTAAGATTTAATAAAAATATCAATCAATTAGAAACATTGGAAAATAAAGAATAATTGAGAACATTTTTAGCAATAGATTTAATTTTAATAACATATTGTAGAAAAAGTAAGTACATAACATATATTATTAATTTAATTAATAATACAGACCTAAGTTACAATGCACACTGTTCGAAATTATATTAATTAATTAAAGAAATTAGATCTAATGCTAATTGTAAATTTTAGGTAGTTGGGAAGTTTTGCAATAATTTCTTATGAAAATATGTTTTCAAACAGTCGAATACTTACTAAAATGTTGTCTCCTTAGTGAAATATAGAACAATATTGCGACTTTAGGAGAGATATTTAAATTTCAATATTGTAAGTTCAAAACTCAGTACCAACTTAATACATATACATATATATATATATCGAAATCTTCATGCTGCAACAAGAAATATTTAATTGTATATAAGAGTCCATCTTACCTCTTATCAGCGAATGACTTGCTCGTATCTTTGACTCTTGATTCTATTTTATAACGATTTTCTGTGGTGACATTTTTAACCAGCTTATTCTTACAAGTCAGTACCGTGTAGAATTTGGATGTAAAATTAACTGCAATTGAGAATTAGGGTCATTTCACACTGAATTGTCGAAGAGGCAAGATGCTTTACTATGCGGATTGCATAGTGCGTCGTTGCGTTACGCAGGTGACACTATTTTCGCGTACCTACTCACTGAACTGCGTACCTTTTTGTATAGTAAATAAATTCAATATTGTATTGTAACCTTAGCTTTGCGTTTCGGTGTGAACTGAGACTAAAATGTCCCTCGCGACGCATAATGTCCCAAAAAAATTGAAAAATCTTAGCATATTGTTCAATTCTCTTTCACTCTACTCTGTCACATTTCCTGACTTACTGCATTCAAACTATAAGATAGCTGTCAAGTCGCAGTTTGGATGCGGCTTTAGTGGTCTATCTACCCTTGAGAATCTTTAGTAGTTATTTTCTAATGTTTTCAAGTTTACTTACTCCTAAAGAATCGATTTTCATTTAAAAGCCACAATATGCTTCAATACATATTAATATAATATAATACATATAATATATTATATTAATATGTTTTAATTAAATTTATTAAATTATTTATTTATTTAAATTATTATAATAATTACAATACAAATTAATAAAACTGACAAAATGCATTCATTTACCCTCATTTACTAATCTATGTATTTTATAATCGTTCGTAAGAAGTAAATACTTTTTTATTTTCGCAATCTTGAGTAAACTTATAAAAATACATATGCATAGAGAGTTGTTACGACTGCGGGACATTTCTTTTGTGTGACATTACGTGCCGGAAGGACATTTTGTTCGAGTCCTTTTTAGTGAGGGAGATGTTTCACGTGCAGGGATATCACACGACTGTCACAAATTCAAATTCTGATAAACAAGACACTATAATTTATCAATATTTAGTCAATTACGAAATTTATTTGGAAAATTTGAACAAGATAGATTTTTTTACGAATAAATATAGCTTTTATGACCTTTTATGTCCAGTCAGAATTCAAATCAATGACATGTCTTTGCCAGGAAAAGGTGCGTAGAGGTTTCTTTAATCTTTCCTTGTGCAGTTAAAATACTGTGTAATGTCAGTCACTGTCCCCTTTTACCCACAACACATTGAAGAGTGTTCCGGACGCTCGAGTCTTAATTAAAATTAATTAACTGGCATATAACTGCTTCATTAAAATTAATTAGTAAAAGGTCTTTCGATTCATTGTTCGATTGAAATATATTGCGTTTTATTATATTTTGTTGCGCCTTAATTCGACTATTAGGGTCAGGTCACACCGAAAGGCGACGCGGCGCGCTCGTTTAAGGTAGCAATACATTATAGAACTTGTTACACTACACAAAAAGGTACGCAGTCCAGTATGTACGGTACGCGCCGCGATATGCAGCGCGATTGCGTACTCGCTGAACTATATACCATTTGTGTAGTAAATTAGTTCTATATTGAATTGCTACCTTACAATGTGCGCGAAACCTCGCGTCTCGTTGTGAGCTGACCCTTAAGCGACATCTATTCAATATATATTGAAAATCGATGAAATATCCCTGCCGTCAATAAAGTTCTGCCATTTTTTAAACAAGAATTTCCCAAAAATATGACTCCAGCGTACGGAACACTCAGTCGAGTGAATGTTACGACGCGATCGTCACGGTTTGTGTATAAATGAAAGAATATTTTGTTGTGTTGACATGTATTTAATGTTTACCATGTTGCTACAAGTACCTAAGTATTCAATGCAATCTAAAAGTATTTGAAAAAGAAAAAAATTATAATAATTAAACATTACATTATCTTAAAATGCCAGAGAACAGTTTCTTGATGTCACTGTTTGAGTCTTATATAAAACCGTGACATTTTATTGCGCAAGACCGAATAATTTGTCGGCAATATTTATTTATTTTACGAATATTCTACAAATTTAACACAAATCATGGTCACCCTACATGAGTTAAGCTCAGCTGTAGATCTCGGCAAAAATCTTGGTACAATTTGGGCATAGTGGGATCATACGAGTGACATCCTACAGTGAGGTGACAGTGTACCTCACTGGCTAGCCAATCACAGAACGCTGTTGGCGCAATTCGACTGATGAACCTCCCCTGTCCCCGCACCCCACCACCAAAGAGACCTAAAATTTGGCTTCCGCGTAGTTACATTGTAACCAATGTAACTACATTAGTTACATTAATATAGTTACATTAGTTAATTGTAATTAACTAATGTAACTACATTAATGGTTTACATTTGTGTCAAGAAGTTTGCCGGATACTATAGGTCTGTTATCTTTGACAGACGACGAAAAGAAAAATAGACTAATTCCCTGCGTAAATAAAACGTCACGAATCCTTTTTGATATTCTGTGTTTTGAAGTTGTGAATCAGACAATAAAATTGACATGTACATTCGCGCTCATATACAGTTTAAATATCAATTTTATTGAAATCACTAGAATTATGTTTGTATTTGGCATTTATATGAGTGGAAGTGTAATTTGTCAGTAAAGTTTCCTATTTATTAACAACAATCAGAACCACTTCTCCCCCTCTGTAACGAATCCGATAAATTATCTGCAACTACATGTGAACGAAAAACAAAACAGAAGCTATCACGACATCGACGCCCTAACACTAAACATTTAGGATTTTTTTCATTCGAAAATAGTTTCTAAAGAGAAAAAGATATGCATCTATTTATCTGATAACATTTAATCTCAATATACTCAGCTATTTAAGAGAATTACACATTTTAATTTTGACTGTCTAGTATACTGTTTACGCTATGACAAGGAGGAGGGAAACGCAACTAGAACACATCATAAACAGTAATGTAGACAATAGAAGTACCACAAATCACATGATACAAACATCTATTCATATAATACTCATGAATTAATTAAACGAAAAAGATATATTGCATTTTTGTAGTGTCCAATTATTTGGTCTAACTCTAGACATTCTTGTACTAGAATCAATCAATGTTCTGGTGTGATGACGAAAAATTTTATTTTAAGAAAAATTTATAGAAAATCTTTTCGATCATATTTCTTCACTAATCGAATATAATTGACATTGCAATGACACTTAAACTACTAGCCTAAAGAGTGCTAAACTATCCCTTATTTTATTTAAAATTTTTTTTTGGTTCTTCAAATTATTATTTTTTAGGTTCGAATTGAACGGTCAAAATTATTTCCACATATATATTTAGTGCCACTATTTCTGTCTTTGTTTGACTGTAAGAGTGAAAAGAAAAAAACAACCAGACGTGCAAACACAAGAAACATGCGTAGGTACTCTAGACACGGACCTAAAGCTAAAAATAATAATAAAAACGAAACTCAAATGTCTATTTTATTTCTTGTACAATTCACAACTGACAGTACAAAACTCTTGTTTCGTTTCACAAACACAAATTCGTAATTTTATGTCTATCACTTTGTTTAATAAAACGCACAAACATTATTCTTACACAACAATATTACAGTGCTTAAGTTAAATATTAAAAGGGGAAACAATACATTGTAAAATAAAGTGATCCTTCAATTTTAATTTAAACTAGAAATAAAAATATTAAAAATTTCAATGATGGCATATTTAACGAAACAAAAAAACATAGATAATTAAAATTGTTACTTACCATCATAAAAAAAAAGACGATATCATTTCAAAAAATATCTTTAAAAAACAAGGTTCAAATTCCATTCATCTAAGGAACGTTTAAGTTTGCGTCCCGATTGCTGGCGTATCGCGTGAGCGGATTTTGGAGCGTAGAAATGAGCGGACGGCTGCACTTAGTGCACGCGGATAAGCGCCTGAGTTGTGTTTGTCCTATTTGTATTAATTTAATAATGTTTCGATCAAAAGTTACACAGTATCTAGAAAGAATTAGTTTCTTTACTGATGACATAATGTTTTGTTTCAAAAGAAGAAAGCATGAAATTTTGTCTACGGCAAGAGGATATAGCGAATACGCTACACAATATGAAGAATTAAGACACTATCACGATACTTTTTTTAATATACTCGTATGAAACACTTTCGAGTATATTTTAAAGAGATGATTCGACGAGCGGATCCGCCAGCGTAATCCGCCGAATCGTGTGCGCGAACGTTCGCACTAAAGCCTTTATAGCACACTGCAACGAACAGTGAAACTTTGTCTAGTATGGTTTTGAATGACGCGTTACACATCGAACGCGGAACGAAAGCGAAACGAAATCAGAGGCCCTAGCCAAGAGCAAACGTACAGTCGTAAACGCTACGCTCAAGCTACGCTACGCTAGGGGAAAGCTTTGTGATTGGTCAAAATTTTATGTGGGCGTTACAACAACCAATCAAACGGGCTTTATTTCTTTCGTTTCGGTAGAACGCAACGAAACGTTTGCATTGGTTTGGTTCTTGGCTAGGGCCCCAGTCCGCTTTGCATCTGCGATCCGTTATAATGTCGTATCCGGTATTATAACGGATCGCAGACGGTATTATAAAGGACCTATAGTAATTCTGATCTAACGTTCAGAAAGGTTTACTACACTAATGTGAAAAAAGAAATTGTTATAATAGAACGACGGTGGACTAAAGTCCGCGGTCGTTTCGCTTTTGTCTACGGTCGGTAGTCTTGTAGAAAGAAATAAAAAATGTTTATTTGCTACATTGTACATTATAAAGTATAGAAAATTTTATAATTTATAAAAAAAATGTATCCGCTCAGCATGTTGTCTTGACAAGACACACATGACACACGCTAGAGACGTTAGAACATGTTCAAAACAAGTCGAGTACTTATTTATATCGTCCGCTACTGGATCCGCTTCCGCTATACGCCGTCACTCAGGACGCACACTAACAACGACACGCCGAACGTCTAACATAACTTATATCAAATACTTGAAAAGAAAAACAAAAATTGGGAATCAACTTAATCGATAGGTACTTAAAAACTAGATTCCATACACAAACCAAATGCGTGGACACATAATGGAGCGGCGCTCCGTAAAATAATAATAATAAAAAAAAATAAAAAAAAAAAAACTCATGGAAATGTATTAGACAAGTGTTAATTGGTTTGAAGGATTGTATTTGCGTCTATGAATCTAATATTAAAATTAAAAACTATGTCTTTATTGGAGTGATACTGATCACAAACTATATTATATAAACAAATATATAATATATAGATATATATATATGTAAAAATATAATTATAATAAGGAATATACATAAACGCCACAGTTTAAAACAAACCCCAGCCCTGGTGGTGGTAACTTACAGTTTTTTTTTTTTTTAAAGTGTGGTACTAAAAAAATAAAATAGTCTATAGTTAAACCCGACTGCGCAGAGCGATGAGTGGTGGTAACCGTTATGGTGTATGTATATGGTATATGGTATGTTTATGACGAATATTTGTTTTGAGGCTCTATTAATTTCCACATAAAAAACGTCAAACACGTCAACAATTAAAAAATGGAATTGGGAATAAATTGAAAAATAGATTTTGGGAATAAATTGAAATAAATTTAAAGAAAAAAATTTATTTTCTTATTGAGACCAAAAAGATTTATTATATATCTTAAAAAGTTGAAATTTCAATAAGAAATTATGTAAATATCTACAAAGATGATTAACTGTTATTTTAGAATAGTGTGTTCATTAACATCTATTAGTTTATTTAAAAAAAAAAAAAAAAACTTTCATTTATAGACTTTATCTCGATATAGCATTTCCGTCAATATTGACGGCTCTTTCATTTAATTAGGCTTTTTTTTTAAATTATTTGTTTCACGTTAAAGTCGAAAGACAGGCAGGCTGACGGTACACTTCATGGTATGTGGCTACCGTCACCTAAACACAAACAACGCTGCCAGTGCGCTGACGTCCACACAAGATTTATAAGGTATAGGGAAATGATTTTAAATGGCGCCTTGTTTTTCGTTTCCTATGTGGATTGTCTCAGACGTTCATAGACATAGATAGATAGATGAACTGAGCAAGTGCCTGCATTAAATTGACCTTTCTTTAGACAACTACACACTTATCAGTCAATTATCTCTATGTCTATTCTATTGTGGGTACGTTCAATATTTATTAATTCAATCTCTGTGGCAGTCGGATGATATCTTATTGAATTTTAGTTAAATTGGTAGTAGTGACGTGTTTTCATGTGACAATGGCAACCCCGGCACTCGTGGTGTTGTGCCTGTGTGTGTCTGTGTGTGGCCGTCCTTCTTGATATGTGTCTGTGTGTGTGCGCCGCCGAATCGCCGTTAGCTAGAACCAAACATGTCACTGTCAATTCAAAATGAACGAGCGGGGCGACGTCTTACTGGAAAAAGTACTTAAATATTAAAAATATGTACTGAAAAAAAAAAGCAGTAAATTGGTACGTCATTAGCGCGTGAAAACTGAAGACAACCCAATTGGTGTGTGTATCGATGAGTACTTTCAATGTATCGTTGACAAATATCACTGGCTGCATTGACAGTGATTGCTAATATTGATTGATTGATTTATTTATGAAGCTTTGGGTTTGCTCTTGGCCAACAACCAACTGTGTAGCGAAAATGAGGCCTAAGATGGAGCGAACCTCATTCTCAACCCAGAAGATGCCTATTCACTCGAACTTTGAAAATAATTAATAATAATTAATGTATGCATTATGTATAAAAGTGTTACAAAATGTGGAATATTGACACGTTTTAAATTAGTGCAGTTAAAACAGAATAAGTGCAAGAAAACGTTACAATGATCGATATTATATGTATCTATAGTGTGCGACACTATAGATAGACTAAGTCTATAGACTTTAGAGCCTATAGTGTACGTGTGGGCTTTAGATAGTTACGAGTTTACCAAATCACTACTTCTCTATAGACTATCGGTGACGTGACGTACTAAATATAGACGTATCATAGGGTGACCACACTTTTTGCAAACAAGAATATATTTTAAATAAAATGTAAATAAATATTTTTCTAAATTGTACTTTTTCCAGTTAAGACCGCTTCATGTACTGTGAGTAAGTCTATTATGTTGATGTCAAATGTTCATTGGAACAATATTAAACAAAACTAGAAAAAAAAATAACTAAAAAAATAATTCGAACAAAACTTGAGCAAAACGTAATGTGAACTGAAATACTTAGTGTTTTTCTTTATATTTAAAAAAAAAAAAAAAAGAATTTAAATATATCTAAAAGTATTATTTGTCGTGATGATATGTCAAAATTGTCTTAGCCAAGTGCGTGTGACGTTCATACAAAGTTCATACAAAAATTCCATTGTAGGTATGAATTCTGTTTGTATGACAATTACAATATCTGATACAAAATTTCTATATTAAATCATTTTAGTTTAAATATTTAACACGGAAATAAAATTTACAAATTGACATTAATTTCTTTGACGGGACAAGCTTTCGCGTACAGGCGAGCGCAAAACGTCTTCACACTTACAATTTAAATATTAACTATATTATAATAAAAATTCAACTAGCTCAGCGTTTTTTAAGTACAAATCTAACTTTAGTAAGCTTTTTAGCAAGCGCCATCTGCGATCAAAAACACTTTCGCGCTCGTCTGTACGTCAATTTTAAGTACAATTATACAACCTTAACTAACATCTTCAGCAGATATTCACGTCATTGTCATATTTATAGATATGTCATTCTTTTTTCATTTCAATAATACATTTTTATAGACAATATAATTCTTTAATTGATATTTAAGCTAATTAGGTAAATTCTTCTTAATCAGTTACGTAAACATTTCCATTTTAATTTTTTTTTTACAATAGGTACACGCTACATCTCTTTCGACACATCCGACATGTACGCGGTTGCACTATAACTAATATAGAGGCGAAATAATTTGTTTAAGAGCTCTTGTATGTACAATAATTACATAACACTATATATTATATCATTTATGTTACAACTAACATGTCTATACATAATATGTACTTTGGCTTTATATTTGGCTTAGAAAAGAGAAAATGAATGAAATATATATATATATGTATTCTAAGATCGGTTTTCGTGGCGAATGAAAAATTTATATTCTTTTATCATTTGTGGTCCTATAAATATCTGTAAACAAATCTTCGGGCTTTGTGTTCAAATAAGGACTGTGCATCCTATTTTATGTTCAAATAAGGACCGTGCCTCCCATTTTATGTTCAAATAAGGACTGTGCATCCTATTTTATGCTCAAATAAGGACTGTGCGTCCTATTTTATGTTCAAATAAGGACTGTGCTTCTATTTTATGTTCAAATAAGGACCGTGCCTCCCATTTTATGTTCAAATAAGGACCGTGCCTCCCATTTTATGTTCAAATAAGGACTGCACTTCCTATTTTATGTTCAAATAAGGACTGCACCTCCTATTTTATGTTCAAATAAGGACTGCACTTCCTATTTTATGTTCAAATAAGGACTGTGCCTCCCATTTTATATTCAAATAAGGACCGTGCCTCCCATTTTATGTTCAAATAAGGACTGCACCTCCTATTTTATGTTCAAATAAGGACTGTGCCTTCTATTTATGTGTTCAAATAAGAACCGTGCCTCCTATTTATGTTGTTTATATTAAACACGGTAAACATACACACTGTTCAAATGAAGGAATATTTAAGTCAATCAAGTATGAAAGAAACACAAGTTATTATTATAAAAAAAATGTCACATCTATGTAATTTGTGCCCGATGCGAATTAATTTCTCTAATGAATTTGTCTAGGTATAAATTTAAAGATACCTAATATCATTATTATAATGTCAAAAGCAAATGACACATCAACTTATTAACATAAAAATCAACTTATTGTTTTAACTTTTTCCATACATGAAAAAAGATAGATGTGAATGTCTGTGATTTGAAAAAAAAAAAAAAAAAGTGAAAAAGCACTTTTCATTAAGCTCATATCATTATTTTCACATTACAAAAGCTTTTTAGACTATTTTTATTTAATTTCAGACATATACCTACCTGATTGATTTTGGATCTTTTTTTTTTTTTTTTGATAAAAATTAAAAAATAGAAACTCCATTCAAACTGTTTTATCTATGAATCAATTTAGATTACGATTTCATTTTTAAAAGACAGTAACAAGATAGTTCTAACAAAAATAACATTTCAAAATCTAGAAAGTCGTGTACACTTTTATATGAATAAATATATACTTATATAAACTTTCATAATTTTTTTTTTCATTAAAATGAATAGGAGTAGGTATATCACAATATAAAATTTTTATTACACCTTTTTTTACGTTTGATTGTTCCCTACTTTAAAAAAAACATATTAAATGTATGTTTTATTATCATGTTTTAAAATCCATCAACACGTCTGAGTTAATTCAAAAGACTTTCACTATACATATATATATATATATTTTTACATAAATTACAATAATATTTCTATAAGAATATTAGATTTATTTATTAAAAATCAGGAAAGTATTATAGTAGGGATATTTTATTTAAAAAATGTATTTGTTTTATGTTGATATTATAATTATGAAATATTTCACATTCTTATGGATTAATATTTCTAAATCATTTTAAATGCATCATTAAAAACACGGTCACATAATAAAATATTTATTGAACTGTTCATATAAAACTCTGTAAAGGAAATATATTTTAAATTTACATTAATTTTAATTTGATTTTTAAAAAGTGTAGATGTACAGTTAGTTTTATGTTTTTTTTTTAAATAAATGGTTAAAATCTAAAATTCAAAAAATTCAAAAGTTTGTAAAGCGTTTTTTATCATCAAAGTGTATTTAAATGTCTAAGTATGTCACTATTTATCTTCGAACTATTTATCATTGATTTAAAGTTTTTATATATATATAATTAATTGAAACATATTTTTATCTACACAATTTTGAGATAATTAAGTACGAAATGAAATGAAGGAACACAAATATTCAGAAAAATATTTTCTCCGCGTGTTTTGAGTTATTTGCATTATATGTATACTACAATATTATTAGACCTTCTGTTTTCCAGATCGAAAATTATTTAAAGTATTAAAATTAGATCAAAAAATTAATAAAGGTGTCGAGCTAATTTTAATTTTTTTTTCTTTTTTTCCACGATCACAAAGAGGAACCTCGCTTTAACGTTGCCCTATCATTTCTATACCAAAGATTTTTTTGGATCCGCCTTAAACGCAATTTAAAAAGAAACATTTACATTACGGATAATGGATATAATAAAAAAAAAAAATAATATGAAAAAAACGTAAAATTCATAAAAAAAAACTGTTCATAAAAAACAGTCGAATTTATAATTAAATTCTAAAGTAAAATACAAAATTTCAATTTTCTATCAAAAATCATTTAATATTATGTGAATGCGATATCATTGTTTTTCTTTTTTTATGGGAAAAAATTAAAAAAAAATCAAAGACAATTTTGTTTGTTAAAGCTGGTTCTTTAAAAAAAAAAAAAAATCTTGCAACACCATCTCGTGTAGGCATATTATATTATATATAATGATTATATACGTATATATAAATAAATAAATAAATATGTTATTTGTAAAAATAAATTTCAAATACAACTGCTTCTAACCTACAATACGCACACTAAATATAAATTATAGACTACATTACAATTTACAACGTACAAATTAATTATTAAACTATTAATATCTAGAACAGAGACAACAGGCCGTGGTAAATGGTAACATTTCGGGAGATTTTTGGTAAAAACATATTCGACTAATCAATCGCACACATCCCAAAAACTGGAAACTCCTTGGTCCGACAAACGTCCATTGAAAACACAATTTATTATGTCTTTTTTTTTTCCACTCAGTTCATTTATTTCATTACATTACCTATATATATATATTTTATAACATCGAATTTCCGTCACGCAAAAAAATTAAAAAAAAAAAAAAAAAAAAATTATGCACAGTTTAGTGCTGGGGGTCAACGATAACTTAATTAATTGTTTGGAAATAAATTATTATTATTATTATTATTCAATAGTCACGCAAAAAAAAAAAAAATAATTAAATAGTCATAAGTTTCAACACAAAAATCATAGTCACCCTACGCTCTCAAAAAGATCATCGTCAACCAAATCAAGTACTTTTATAAACTTTATAAATTTTATCTTTTAAACTTAACAATATAAATATTATTATTGAATAAAATGGGAAGTCATAGAGCGTTTTCTCTTTCACTCAATTCCATACAAAAGACAAGGACAGCGAATCTTTACAATAATGGGTTTACGTTCATTCTACGCTACTTTTAGTCTTGTGAACTATAATAAAATAATATTATAGTAATACCTTCGTTTTTTTTTGAAGTCAAAGAATTAAAATTGACATGTTCAGTCAATTTATATTAGATATTATTTAAAGAAAAAAAAAAAAACATACATTTCCTTGTTGTTAAAAAAAAAAGGCACCTTAACATTGTACTTATAAATCGACGCTCTGTGGCTTTTTGGGCACCAATAATTTATTAGACATTATTATTATTATTATTATTAACTTTCACGTCTCTGACTAAATTATTGATTTAAAATAAAGACAAACACAACATATTTTTTTTACAACAATTAAACAACCGTATAGTATAAAACAATAACACTTTTTTATAACAATTTGTATTTATGACTAGTAAAAGGACGAAACAAAGAATGTCGATAGGTTTCAATGACTTTTATATACTGAGAAGAGACTCGCTTGAGCGGAATGTAAATATTTTGCGTTTAGTTACGGTTAATTCTCGGTTCGGTTAAAAGGAAAGGATTGTAAGGAAAGAAAAGAAAGGAAAGGAAGGCGAAGGAAGAGATTCCTTCTTTCGCTTGAAGGAAAGGAAAGGAAGGAAGGAAAGGAAGGAAGGAAAGGAAGGAAAGGAAGGCGAAGGAAGAGATTCCTTCTTTCGCTTGAAGGAAAGGAAAGGAAGGAAGGAAAGGAAGGAAAGGAAGGAAAGGAAGGCGAAGGAAGAGATTCCTTTTTTCGCTTGAAGGAAAGGAAAGGAAGGAAGGAAAGGAAGGCGAAGGAAGAGATTCCTTCTTTCGCTTGAAGGAAAGGAAAGGAAGGAAGGAAAGGAAGGAAAGGAAGGCGAAGGAAGAGATTCCTTCTTTCGCTTGAAGGAAAGGAAAGGAAGGAAGGAAAGGAAGGAAAGGAAGGCGAAGAAAGGAAGAACGCGTAAGCGCCGCATTTTCCATGGCGCTTAGGACCTTTTTGGTAGCGAATTTTTGCATAGTATTATCGTTTTTGACAAACAATTTTGTTCCGATCACCGATTCTTAGTTGAATACATATTGTACGTCGATGATATAGCTCTATGCACTTATATTTTTCCCACATACATACGTCAAAGTGTCGTACAGAAAAACAATTTTAATATAACATTTAAATATGTCTGTACGTATATTATGTCAAATAAAAATACATTTAATTTTATTCGGTTTGTGTTTAGTAAATAAAATCACGCGACAGAAATTCGACCTTATAACTAAAAAAAAAAAACTAAAAACAATACAATATATCTATAATACAACATAGACAATATGAATACAATTTTTACACGTAAATATATAGGGATAGTGTGTTTGTTCGCCTTACTAGTATTCGTGGTCTTCGAGGCCGTTGTTCTGCCCTTGGCGTTGGTTGGACTCGGGTCCGCCCTTCCCTTGCTGCCCTTTGCCCATTATTTGTCTCGACGACGAGAAGCAAAGCTTCATTACGAACGGAAACTTCGCGCCTGAAACGCATTTTAACTGTTCACTATTCTATACTATACCTGGCGACCGCGACTTCGTCTGCGTTCAATATTAAAATATATATATAAGAAATTATAACGTTTGACCTCTTTTTGCTACAACACTTGGGGTCGGACGTTAGTTTTTCATTTTATTTTTGATGATACTTTTTTCTGGATGAAAGGTGCACCCTACGTGTGTGTCCATCTCCTTTATCCCTGACAAAGTGTATGCAAAATTTCACGATTATCGGTTGAGTAGTGAAAAGGTTACAGACAGACAGAATTATACTTCGTCGATAGGACAGGCAGAGCCTAGTGTTATTCTGAAAATTTCTTTCTTTCTTTCTTTCTTTCTTTCTTTCTTTCTTTCTTTCTACATTCTTACCGGGATGTTGAATGGTCGCGTGGTTGCAGGCCATGATCGCCATCACCGATTGTGATATATTCTGGAACTCCATCAGGCCTGAGGACGATCTGAAATTAGAATTATCATCAAATGTATTTTATACATACAAAAAAAAAAAAAAAAAAAAGCAGACACTCGAGACGACGTTCTGTTTAAGGTGTTTTTTAGTATAAACAGAAGATGGGTTGTCATCGACTATAATATAAATATGGTATCTAGTGTTTTGAGCCTCTGTCTTGTTCACTTCAATGTAATCATATCTATTCAATGTATTCAATGTCAGTGTCCTGTTTTGTGTGCCTTATTAAATAAAAAAAATAGGGAGAAAAGTGTACTGCTGACTGACTGACTGACTCTGTTAAAAAGTGAATATGAGAAAATATTTTATCAATGATCATTTATTGTAACTATCGTTACTATGGTAAACCTTGATGCATAACTATTTGCAATCCTGAATAAAATAAAATAAGAATCCGTAAGAAAATCTGTACATTTTTTTTTTATGAACTCTAAAACACTGCAAGAAATGTGTAGGGTTGAATGTTAAATTGTAATTCTTCTCTATCTTTTAATACTAATTTTCGACCAAAGCGAGGATCATCTGTCATCTGTCACATCTTTTTAAATTCAGCATTCTTAACATGTCGATCTGTCTTTCTTAAATTCACCTTAAAGGTATTGATTGAGCATCAAATTCTGTACATTTCTGTCTGTCATAAATTTTTTTTTTAAAAATTACCTCTCGCTTTTGAGCGGAAACTTTGAGATGGTATGTGGTGGGGCGACGTCGTAATCGCGGAACACTTGCAACAGCTGATCGTCCGATACGTCCGGCGGCGTATTGAAGAAGTGTACCACCTGAAATTAAACACAAATATTACCAATACCAAGTCATTGCCAGAGTTTTACAACGCTTTTGATGTCATGTACTTACACATTACATTTGATAAGGCGCCTCGTGAATCTTCGTGAATCACGCAGAAATTAACCTTCGATACAATATCTATAAGGTTCATAATACAATGCGCACTCGCGTAAGATGGCAAGCGGCGCACGCTAACGTGGCGGCAGCTGGCGACCAATAGCGGCACTGGAAGAAGCCGCCAAGTGTGTGAATCGGTCGATAGCATTTGCCACGCTTTAAAAATACCTCTTCTGCGCAGGCGCATATCCCTAAGCCATATCAGTTGGGTTAGCTACTGTACCCTTGTCACGCGCAAATACGCAAGGGTTATCACAAAATAGAAAATAAAATAAATATGATATTATTATTATGTAACCATTTATGTAAATAAAGTACGTTCCTATTTTATATACATTTATTTATTATTGTGTCGCACTGCCCGATATTTGCGTGACACTTTATTTTTGAATGTATTAAGTTTTCCATTCTCTAGCCCTAAATTAAAGGAATTAATTAGCTGGTGCCCACCAGCTAATTGAAATAAATGAAATAAATCCCAAATTTAATTTATAATAAGTCTCGTCCGGCAAACTGAAAAGAGGGGGCGACGTTTTTATTGAATTCGGGCCAGTAGGTATAATATTGGCGAAAAGTTACCTTCGATGGCGGCTGTATTCTGTTCTTGTGTATGGAGGCGGGTGTGAGGAAGCGGTTGTTCTTGTTGCCGACGTAGTCCTTGAACGAGGGACTCTTGTCCGGCAACGGGTACGGGTTCATCACCTCTGACAGGTACGCCTGCTTCGAGAAACTGTAACAACCAATCCTAACATTGAGTACAACAGACCAATTCTATTAAAAATTGGGGCAGCAGTCTTTGAAAAGTTGTGGGATTATGATAAAAGGCAGCATGCTAGGTGACGGTTATCTTTTTGGTAGACGGTTACCGTTCCCTATAAACAAATGCTAGTAACATAAACAGGATATACAATTGCATATCCGATCTTTTACAACTCTCTGTTGTCCAGAAAAGCAGTTGTCGAGAGATTCTTCACCACATTAGTATTCTTCCCTATTGTGTCGTTTGTGTTTTTAGGCGACTTTGAGGGCCAATTCTTACCGTCCACCGAGAATAGATGTAAAGAGAACTAACTAATGTGGGTGTTTAACCGAAAAACTTGCAAACTACTACCATTAAATAGTGTTTCACAAGTTGACTAGAATGGCACTTGTGAACCTGAATTGGTGAATTGGTATGATTCATTGGTTGCATAGTTCATGAAACTACCGTAATTAAATTGAGTTTAGGTGAAAATTTCTCCGTAAGTTGGTTAAGGCCGTCCGCTGACTGACTGTATGGCACGTTACTACATGGGAAAAGTTTTGTCCTAAAAATACATATTATATTACCATCAAATCGACCATCAAAGCAGCGTTGGCGATACTCACGCAAGCGTCAAAGTGTAATCGCCGACGGTGACGTTGTTCAAATTCTGCACACATCGCTCCACCGACACGCCGTCGCCCATTTGGACCATTGCCGTGCCTTCTTTAGTTTTCAGGAACTTAACCTGAAATCACAAAAAATACCTTCTTTACAGTATTAGTAATTACATTTTACATTAAAAATTCGTTTTTCCTTTATTTAGTATTTCCATTTTAAAAATAACAATAATATATAATATGATGATTAAAAACAGTAGTTTCTGTAATTATCTGCCACTTTAAAATAAAATTTATTTATGGTGCGTATCCCATGTTCTATAATACAACAAATAGCCAATTTTCGAATTGGATTGCGAGAAATAAAAAATAAACAATTATTTTATGCCCGCGACATTATGCTTTTGTCAAGTGCCTATAACCAGATTTTGGAAAAGCTATTCACAATCTATTTATAGAATCCTGCACTTACTCTAACAACGTTGCCATATAAGCAGCACAGATTGAACAAGCGATCCGCGTTGGCTGTGTTCGGATCCAAGCCGTACACCATCATCACTGCACCTTGCTGTGGAGGACCGCCCTGTAACAAAACCACACTCAATTATAAACGAAGGCAGTTAAATAATGCAATAAGCTGTTGCTCAATGGTCTTTTCGGGAAACCTTAAACTATAAGGATTAAAATCTTGTTTAAAAACAAGAGTAAACGTTTCACAAGTGAAGTGAACGTTCACACGTAGCTTCGATTGTGTGATATTTTTGTAAATAGCATATTGCAACATTCAGTTGTTGCCGACGTATGTTTTCTGCTTAAATTCTGCCCTATCCACCCAACGGCCAAACCATGGAGGTATTTTTTGAAAAACACAAGCTTTCAAACATATGAACTACACTTAGCTTTTGAACAATTTATAAAAAAAATGGGGTGTGGCTGTGTCGTGGACACGACCGTGTTTTTTTCTTTGACCCTTCAGTTATCTAGTGGTGATATCGTTATCATCACTTTTCTGAATTGCCTCCCACTATGGACTAATTTTAAATTATGCACTAAATTTAAAGACGTATTTACCTCAAAAATTATGATACAGTATTTGCCTGATAATTTGTTAGCTGCAACCCATTTAAGTATGTCATGACAGAATTTCTTTCGTGTCACTCAACCGTATTGAACGTTTACCGCGTCAAGTGTGAAGACTCTTGCGATCCGATCATTGGATCCGTTTTATTAGATGCGTTCTGGATCGGATTGGTAGAACGGATCGGAACTGTTTGTTAAGCCTTAACACATTGTGGATTAAGCCTTGACAGTTGCTCAGGTGTTTTAGACGCGTTCAGTATTCAACTTTAAGTAAGTGGTGAGATGTAGAATAATAAATTGATTGATCTTCATATGGTGCGAAAGACTTAAAATATGAAAAGACTAGCTGTTGCACGCGACTTCGCCTGCGTAACTTTATAAAATATAGCCTATGTTACTCACTGATAATGTATGTATCTTTATATAGGTGAAAGAATTTTCAAAATAGGTCCACTAGTTTTTGAGTTTATTCATTACAAACATATACAAATCTTCTCTCTTTATAATATTAGTATAGATAAAGGGGGCACACATACCTGCATATCACATACCTGGCTTTGCGGCATGGGTGGGTGGTGCATCGGCGGCGGAGGTACAAACCCTTCGCCGCCGTAACCCTCTGGACCGTAGCCACGTCCGTCACGCTAAAACAAATTTAATAGAACCCTTAATATTTCCATTACCATTTAATTGTTTATCCCTATTGATAAACCAATCTCACTTACCGGATGGTGAGGCGGTGGGGGCCCATGTCTTTCTTTCATCATCCCTGGAGGCGGGGGACCACCGCTGCCATAGTCCATGTCTGAAACACGAGAAATCACTCAATTAAGTTACAAAACAAATCCCAAACTGTCGAAGAAAAGAAGTTTATAGGGCGCCTCTTTGCGTTTGACTCATTATGTTGGAAATATTCACCTGTTCAACATTAAATTGATTCAAAACAAGGATCCACACAGTACAAAGGGTAAGGGAAAAGATGTAGGACCCTTACGCATGATCCGTTTTTTTAAATGAAGGTTAGCAGACAGGCTAAACCTCACAGGTGATGCAAGTACGCTGCCTTTACTTTTTAATTATATATACGAACTAACAATCATGCAAACAAATCTAAAAGAAAGGTATGTTTAAAATGAAAGTCTTTTGTGTGGTTTCAATTTATTTGTATATAATGTTCACATAGTAGGTAGGTACATATTGTTACAATAATTATTTAGGTACTGTATATAATATTAAGTGGTGTTTGCATTTATTTTAAACTAGCTGGTAACAATTTCATACAAATGAGTATCAAGAGAGCGTGTATGTAGGAATGACTATTTTTTTCTGTTCAAATTTTCGCCTGGTTACAAAGAATACGTCGTGTAGTCATGCCTAGAACCTATCAAAGAGTTTGTAATTATGTACGTTCTGTATAGGTCGAGTTAAAATAGACTCACAGATTTACAATTGTAATGTAGTATATTGGTGCTTTGGATATAAAAATTGAAGATATGTTTAATTGTAAACAAATTAACAGACTACTCTAGTTACATAGATACTCGTACTAAAATAATAACGTAATATAAAATGAGGTAACACCACATGGTCTTGTGAAATAGGCACCTTGCGTCGATGATGGCGCAATCCACAGCAGGGTTGTTACGAATACAGAATTTTCAACTTCCGCGGATTTTTAAAGAATCACATTCACGAATACGGATGCGGATTTCAAGTTTTTGAAGTGAAAACTTCAAACACTTTAGGCGTGTTAAGTATGAAGAATTTTGTATGGGGATAAATCACTGAATTCACGAGATGACGTGACGTCAGCGTCACCCAAGAAATACAACTCTTTCACGTTAGATTGGCTGTGGTTAATGTTCTGGGATTAAATCGCTAGATGGCGATGCAAAAGCACAATAAAATTGCCTCTAAATATTTATGTTTCTAAAAAACATATTTCTTAACAACTCAAAAATATCCGCAAAAAACCTAGGTAGAGCGTGGAGGAGTTATTTTTTATTTTACCTTATTTCGGGTAACGGGGTTTAGGGAGGGGGATTTGCATTCCAACGAGGTGCCAAGTTAACTTGTCCTTATGGTACACACACTGTTTGTTAGTAACAAACACATCTATAATTAAATAACATGCTACAGTTATTATCGAGTATGTACCAACAATCAATTCATTATCCTATGTTTATAGTGAAAGAAAAGGATGTTTCTTCGCTCTTTTTTCGATCGGATTCTCTTATGTCCAAATTTCAAAACTTATTTTCAATACTTGTTTAAAGATCCCTAGTCGATAAGTTGACACATCCCTTTCTTTATGATTAGCATTACTTTAATTTTTTCACTAATATTATTTTTTCATATTAATGTTAAACACACGCTGGGTTCTCCATACAAACCGTTTTGTGTTTGTTCGCACGAATGCTGGCTATGCTGACTGCAAGTATCTTCGCTGCACGTTCTGCTTGTAGCTTGTGTCGGAGTGGGAATGCTTGAAGCATCTGTAGATATTTGTCTAATCAATCATCCATTTGTTTACAACATTATTAAAGTATTTTTGCCTCATTTAGGAGTGTCCATCTTGTAGTCTAAATCTTCTAAATCGTCATAAATGTAAATTTGAAAAAGATTATTTTTAAACATATACTGTCGATGTTGCATTCTGATCGTAATTATTCTGATAAAATGTAAGTGAATCTTATAAATAGTAAACTCTCTCAACAACATCATCTCCGATTCTTGTTACCTCAGTGACATCACAGTTTTTGGTTTCTGGAACATGCTTATGCTGTGTGTAATGTATAGTTCAAATCAGAATTTTACTCAGAATTGTAGAAATTCATTTATCTGTAGCTGTGGTATACTATTTTGTTATACTAACAGAATTCTGACAGAATTCCCGGTTATTGACGCAGTTAGAATACAAAAATAAGTTCTTTAGTTGTTCTGAACTTGTCTGAGTTATGTTTTCATTATTCAATGAACGGTTAATGCATCTGTGTGAGGATTCAGTGTCCTTGGTGAGGATGAGGATTCCAGCCATAGGATTCATATAATAAAGTTTCAAATTTGTGTGTTTTAAAAGTGAACACTTTCTATAACCTCCAATTTTATTATTTTTTTGTTTCTCTCATGTTCTATTTGCAATAAAATTGTGTGCCATTTTATTATTTTCTATTGTGTATTGTACTTTTAGTTGTATTTCGTAACATAACTCTTTTGTTTTATTCTCAAATATTGTGAGTTTCGGTTTGTGAGGTTTGTAAATTGAAATTGTGGCGTGTGTTCCGCTGTTCTTCCTTTTAAAGCTTGTTTTGTGTATTCTATTCAGAAATCATTCAGGCATACATATTACATCATGTTAGTAATAAAAATATAAACCACCGCAATAAAAATTGACATAAACGCCCGCCAGAGGCTAATTGGTTAAAAGCATACGCTCTGCTCCTATTAGCAGACTAAAAGCCACCCAAAGCCAATATACAGGCAACGGAAACCAATATAACCAACAAATAAATCAATGAAATATTGTATTTTACTTGTAACATATATTTACATAAAGTTAAGTAATGGACATTATGACATAAATATCTAGAGCATTCATTGTTCAATGAACGCTAGATATTTTTAATAACAATTTCATCAAGGTCCGTTATAAGAGGCAATCCCTAATTTACATCACACGAATTCCATGATTTTTTGACTCCTTACCCGTCTTTGTCATATGTGGTCACATTTGTGGGAAACATGGGTTTCCCACTGGTGTGAAGTCATATAAGTATTTTTCAAATTTACAACTGAAACTGACGTAAGCGTCGTCGCCACCAACGCACGATACTGGTACATACAGTGGTACAGGTTAAAAAGCCAAGATAGTCAAGTACGTCCACAAGGTTCTTTTCTTGTAAACGAGTTATATAAAAAAGTTTGAGCACATAAAATATTTAAAAAAAAATCCAAAACAAACTAATATGAGTTTCATGAGAATGTATCGCAGAATTTGTGCACGAATGTGGAATAAAAGTATCGCTTGTTGTGTTTTGACGGGTCAAACGTTGCTCATTTGAATTTTTGCGCTCTAAATATTTTTATTCACTAGAAACTTTCATGAAAGGCTCTCGACAGAATGAAAAACACGAAATGAATATTCGGATATTAAAGTGGTGTACCGTCAGGTGTGGAGTCATGTCGGCGTAGCGAGCATGACAAAAAAAAACATATTTTTTTTTAGTTTAGCGTAGTAACCAGTCACGATTCAAAAAATTGTAACGCGCGTGTTTGCTTCGCAAAGACAAACGTAGCTTGAGTGTAAATTGGGTGTTTTAAAGGTTAGACTGGCTTTTGCTTCGATGTACATTTTATGAATGAATATCTACATGAATCTAAAAAATTACGAAATACCAGGCGAATTTTTAGACTAAAAATGTATGATAAAATAAATAAACCTAACCTAATAAGGACCTCATTTTTATTAACTTAATACATTTTTACCTCGGTACGCCACTATGCGTAATGCATTTGTTGAATATAAATTCTGCATGAATTATGCTCCGATGGAAGCTAGATTAGAGCGAACATTTAGGCCGTACTAGCCAGGTACTAACAGTGAAGTAAACACATTGAGAGGATATCTGACAAGACTATTTAACTATTAATATAAGATTAAGACGTGTGAAGTATTGCCAACACGCAGTGGCATAGCGTGGTGTAAAGATAAGTCCACAGCACAGCTTCTCACATTGAGAAGAAACTTAGGCCCAGAAGTGGGATAATGAAGTTAGAGATATACATTTTTCGAGTCCTGCATCGGATAACAATGATGTTTTGTAAAATGATATTCCAAAACGATGTGTTTATACAAATTATTTTATTCATATTAAGTGTACAAAGAAAATTTATTACTATAATGACGCTTAGCCTATTTGACGTCGGTTGATGTTTCAGATCTTCTAGTGTTGCACTAAAACTTTCCCAAGAAACATTCGCTTGCTGCACGTTCACCAGCCACTGCACTTTGGAGACGGTTCGTGAAGTTTTGTGCAATAGTGAGGAGATCTAATCACAAAACTTTATTCGAATTTGCGGAACGAACATTTTACTTTTGGAACAATTTGGGACTTGTTAGAAGAGAAGTCATCGAAACAATCTTTTTTATTTATGTTAACTAGAATAGAATTAAATTTGAATTGCTTAAGAGCTTAAGATTCCGAAGCCGTTTTTAAATTTTTTCCAATACAATTGAAAAACCAAATCAATAACCCTGAAAAAATATGGTCTCAGTAATGCTCTGAAACCAGATGTTGATGTGCGTGACATGACATGACCATATTATGTTCATGTTCATGTTCAGCACAGCTGATTCACGATGAAATAGGAAGACGATTGAGCTGCGTGCCACTCATAAGCCTGCAGGAACAATCTGAACTGTTCTGTTAAATAGCATCCGCCTAAAAAGACGAAACACGCCTAAGAAGCGGAGCAGCAGATAGACCATAGCGATTTTTTTAAAAATATTTTAAGACAATATTATTCGACTTCAATGTCGTGTTCGTAACGCAACTTCGAGCATGAACCCATAAAATATTCCCCGTATACCGTCGTTCTTGTCTGCAGTACATAACTATCCAGAATTCTGTGGAACATTCTCTGGTGGGTAATCGCAAATGTCGTTCGTGAGGTGGCACCGTTTGGAACGGATTAGATCGCATATCGGTTTATCGAGCTTGACAATAATTTCAATGGAAGTTTGTGGTTACATAGACGACGCGGCGGCGCGGTATGATGTCTTTACATATTTCAATTATAAAGGTTCTATCTTTAATAACTACATTAGTGCTACATTGTAATTATTGAATAATAAGAGTAGAATGTATAAACAAATGACCTTCCAAACTCACACTAAGAATGATTTACCAAATAATGACATTACGTGGGGTTATGGGTTATGCAAGAATAAGAATTTTAGAGATTTAACCAGCTCCTATGCGTCGGTCCTGAATTGGCATAATTTTTAAGGCTTAATGAGCCTTTCTAAAACAACTAAATATGACAACGGTTCAATTCAGTTTCTATGTGAACAACGTCAACGTATATAGTCATTTAATTAATATACCATTTACACAACGATTTTTTTCGAGGTTCAGTCCATTAAAGTTTCACTAGGTAGGTAATGATTATAGAATCAATAGAAGATCCCATGATCATTACGCCGAAAGCTAGAAAAGCAATCTTATGCCGACAATTACAAAGGTTCCATTTTGATCAGAGGTGCTTCAGTTTATTCATTAGCGAAGCCTGTGTTAATGAAAATTATATGGAAATTTTCACACCGCTAATGGTGGAATATGAGACACATTATACCCACACGGGACCACGGGAGACCTCACCTCGTTGTACCCACTTTTTGGTAAACTATTACAAAATGGTTTCTATAAGAAATATAATTATTCGTGTCGCTAATAAGGTTATATAAGATAAGTAAACTTTTATTGAGGAATGTTGGCAACCCAACATTCTTCTTGCCTTTGGGAATGATAATTCAATCAGAAACGTTATTTCTCACGCGCAATTTACTATTCAATTTCTCACCTTGGCACAATTTTTACAAATTTTGGTTTATAACAAATTTTTTAGAAAAGGTGCTTACATAGACTCTAATTAAAATAAACAATTGACTTTGGTTTTATATGAGATCTCAAACCTTTTTATTGTGTAAGAACTGCGTTGCGAGACTTGGCTTTTTTTAAAATTTTACGTTAACTATATTAATTCAGAAAACAAAAATTTAGAAAGACACTTAAAAAATGATACTATCGATGCACCCTCGGTAACAAAACAGGTTTTTCAGTAAATAGCCTCCACATTCTTCATCAAAACATTGCTGGTCTCCTCAATAAAACAGACTTTCTGACTATAAATCTACAAGAACTTACAGATTATGGTAAAAGTATTGATGTATTATGTCTTACAGAACATTTTATGCAGGTTGGATATGAAGCACTTTACAACATACCTAATTATACCATGGCTGCCTGTTATAGCCGCAATAATGTTAAAAGAGGTGGAGCATGTATATTTATAAAGAGACACCATCCTTACAAAGAACTTAAACAAATAGGAAAATTTTCTATTTCAGGTATATTTGAATGTTGTGCAATAGAACTTCTTGATTATAAAATAATAGTTATATGCATTTACAGAGTCCCAAAATCAACAAATATAAACATTTTCTTTGAAAAACTTGAGCAACTTTTGACTTTTTTACAAAATATAAAAAAGAAAAATATTGTTATTGCAGGTGACTTTAATATAGATATTCTTAAAAATAATAATATTACATCCGAGCTCCAATGTCTTTTAGTTAGTTTTGGTCTTAAACTTGAAATAAGACAACCAACAAGATTGGGAAGTAATACCTGTATAGACAATTTTATTCATGACCTAAACAAATGTAAGTCTGAGGTAATAGATCTAGCAATGTCTGATCATACTGCTCAAATATTGAATACACCAGTTGAACCAACTAACTTATGTAACTTTTGGCGTTTTAGAAAAAGAGATTTTTGTAAAGAAAATTTAGACAAATTCTATAAATATATTAGGGACTGGAATTTTTCAGAAATATATACTACGGATGATCCAAACATGGCTTATGATATATTTATTGATAATTTTAAACTGCTGTATGAACTTTGTTTTCCTTTCAAGCTAGTAACAATAAGAACAAATTATAAAATTAAATGGTTATCAAAAGGCTTGAAACTATGTAGTAAGAAGAAAAGGACATTATTAGAAGTTTATCGAAGAAGCCCGAATGAGACTAATAAAAATAAATATACAACTTATTCATCATTATTTAAGAAAATCATTAGGTTAACTAAAAAGTCACAAAATAATTATGCTATCATAAACGCTCAAAATAAAAATAAAACAGCCTGGAAAATTATTAACAGAGTAAAACTAGATCGACCTAGAGAAACTGTTAAAGAAATTAGTCAGGAAAACAAAATAATATCTGATCCTGTAGTTATGACTAATATTTTCAATGATTATTTCATAGATAAAATTAAACCATCTTCAAGTACAAAACCATCTACCTTTAATATAACTTTAAGAAATAATTCAATGTTTATAAATCCTTGTACGCCAATAGATGTAAACAATATAGTCAAGACACTAAAAAACACAAATAGTGTTGGTTGTGATGGCATTGTTACAAAAGTAGTAAAATATACGATAAATAATATTGCGGGTCATCTTAGCCATATTATAAATCTTTGTATTAGTGAAGGGCTGTATCCCGAAAAATTAAAGAAAGCAGTTATAACACCAATATATAAAAATAAAGGGGACAGGAACCTTTTGATAAATTATAGACCTATAGCGCGACTCTCAGTTTTCTCAAAAATATTTGAAAAATACATATATAAAGAAATAAGTAACTATATGGAAAAATACAATATTTTAACTAGTGAACAATACGGATATAGGAAAAATAAAACAATAAATGGTGCAATCTTTAAATTCTTAGATTTAATTATGACAAATGTAGATACAAAATCTCCTATATGTGCTGTGTACATGGACATGACACAAGCATTCGACCACGTGGACCATAAAATTCTTCTTAAAAAACTGGAAGGCTATGGAATAAGAGGTAACATATTAAATCTAATGAAATCTTATTTATGCAACAGAAAACAAATTACAGAGATTACTCGAGTAAACAAAGACAATAAAACACACGAAATATTCTTATCTAGAGAACGTACTCTGATTTATGGTGTCCCACAAGGCAGTGTTCTAGGACCTTTGTTGTTTATAGCGTACATTAATGATCTACCAAGAGCAGTTGAGCATCCCATGTGTCTTTTTGCCGATGATAGCACCATGGTAATAAAATGTAAAGACAAAGATACTTACGGTAATGACATTAGTATTGCTTTGAAAAGGATTATACATTGGTTAAATAATAATAATTTAAGAATTAATTTGTTGAAAACAAATATCATGCACTTCAGTCAAAGGGTACCTGCCATATCACACCAGGACATACATTATGAAGACCAAATTATAAAAGAAATTTACACAACGAAATTTTTAGGGTTAGAAATCGATAATAGATTAAATTGGAAATGTCATATTGAAAGTGTCAGAAAACTATTTATTTATTTATTTATTTATTCATTATCCACACGTATTCACATACAAAATGATTAAAATGTCTGGAAACCATTACCGATTAGGTTTGTCTAGACATTTACAAGAAAACAAATCAATCCGGCCGAGCGAGGCATCGCCACGCTTTGTGCGTGTGCAACTCGCTACACAGGGCGTCCCATTCCATGCAGATTTATTATTTATTTAATACAGATATTTATTTAATTTAGGTAATGTTTTTTTAAGGTATACTTTATGTTTTTTTGTGTAATTTTATTTTTTAGATTGATAGGTAAATTATTAATGAGATGGGGAATTATATATTGCGAGGTTCTTTTGCCATACTCATTAGTACATTTTGGTTTATATAATAACCTATTGGTTACCTTTCTAGTGACTATTGTGTGACTTGTGACTACCTGAATTTCCTCGCGAAAGTACTGTTCCATGAGTAATGTATAGTCAACTTTTTTGTGAATAGGAATCACTCCACAGTACTTAAAGAGTCCCATGGGATTTTCACTATATTTATTTTTAATTTTCAAAGGTACTATTAATTTTAACAATCTATATTGGATGTTATATATTTGATCTAGGTACGTTTTATAAGTGCGGCCATAGCTACTCAACCCGTAGGACAATATGCTCTCAGCTAAGGCTTTATACATAGTCAACAATATGTCACCAGGCACCTTGTATTTAATTATATAAAATTTAGCTAATACTGCTCTAAGTTTATTACATACTTTATCTATGTGCTTCGCCCAATTAAACCTATTATCAATAACTAGACCCAAGTATTTGTGTTCAGCCACTTGCTCAATGTTTATACATGTGTTAGTACATTGTACATTTTTCGTGTGGAGACAAACATGACTATGGGCTACCACTTTAATTTCACCTGGATAATAATTATGACTAGACCGAACGTGTATGAGTTTTGTTTTGTCGGCATTGAGTACCAGCCCAGAGTCATGCGACCACTTACAAATTGCTGTGAAATCCATTTGTACCATATTTTGTGCGGCCAATGGATCTTCGTGGGCTGCCAACAAGCAGGTATCGTCAGCAAACTGATAAATTTTGCAGTGTTGGATGACATTAACAAGGTCATTCACGTACGTGAGGTAATGCAAAGGGCCAAGGACTGATCCTTGTGCTGTTCCTTCAGTAACGTTAACTATTTTACTGAGTGTTCCTGCAACTTTTACTTGGAAACAACGCTCGCTAAGGTAATCCTTACACCAATTCAATAATCTGCCCCTAATACCACTATTTTCTAGCCGTTCAATTAGAAGGTCATGCCGCAGTGTATCAAAGGCTTTTCCATAGTCTATAAAGACCAATAATACATGCTTTCTGGCGTTCAGATAACTGTTTACCTCATCCGTGAAGCGGGACAACAATTGCGTTGTACTTTTTTTAGCCTGGAACCCATACTGCTGGCTAGAAAGGATGCCATTGTTTGAGTAAAAATGTTGAATTTTGTTACACACATACTTTTCAACAATCTTGTCTAGAACGGGTAAGATTGTAATAGGACGATACATTGCGCAATCACGTGCGCTGCCACTCTTATAGATGGGACGAACAATACCAGTTTTCAGATCTTTGGGGTAGCGTCCCATCGCAATACTGGTATTTATGAACCGTGTAATAGCACCTACAATTCTATCTGATAACCTCACTATATCTATCGCTCGAATGCCATCAGCTCCTGGTGCTTTGTTAGGATTAATACGTTTAATAATTTTGTAAATATCGCCTTTTTTTGCAACCGGAAAAAAAATTGATTTATCTACTGGCTTTTCATAACTGTTTTTGTCCATTAAATTACTTGTGCAATTAGGAATAATCGATTTAACATTATACTGGAATTGATTTGCGAAATTATCAGCCAATTTTTCAGTGTCTTTCTCATCAAACGCCTTCGTGATAAAATCATCAATTGTGTTCACCATTTTACCTGAAATTTTATTAATTATTTGCCATAGTTTCTTAGGATCACATTTTGAATTATTAATTTCTGTCCTGATTTCTTTTTTCTTATTTTTATATATAATTTTATTAACTTTATTTCTTATTTTGTTATATTTAGCTCTTAGTTCTTTATTACTAGTGTCTTTCAGCCATTTTGAAAATAAGTTGTCCCGTTTTTTAATTATTTTTGAAACATTTTTATTGACCCATTTAAATACATTGCGTTTTGAGTTACTGATTTTATGTAGGTATTTAGATTTATCATAGCATTCATCAAACCGTTGCTTAATAAATTTATATATCTCATCGGGACACTCCATAGATAAAGTTAGGTCCCAGTTCACTTTGTCCAATAATTCTTTAATTTTATTATTATCAATCCGAGTTACATAAATAGGGACACCCCGTACATGCGAGTTACTCACCAATGTCGCAACCGTAACCTTATGATCCGCCAGTACGGTGCAAAGCGCGGCGGTGTACACGTCTCTCATGCGGGATCGTACAAAAATGTGATCAATACAACTTTTAGTTATTAGTTCATTAACTGTTTCAATTCTAGTGTAACTTTTGATACCGCATGAAAGGCCGTGCCCGCTCATTATGTCAGTGTATGATTTTTTGACCGGATTTGTTATTTTCAAATTTATATTTATGTCGCCCAGAAAAACTAAGTCAGTGTCTGCAAACCTGTCCAACATTCTGTCTAACTCACACATGAAATGATGTTTACTACAATTGGGTGGCCTATACACCGCACACGAATATAAGCATATGCCCTGCATGAATTAGCTAACACTTTAAGCATTGATGCACTCCTATTAGCATATTATGGACTTGTTGAATCTGTGTTAAGATATGGGCTTCTATTCTGGGGTAACTCGACAGACAGAAATTTTATTTTCAAGGCACAAAAGAGGTGTATTAGAGCCATGTTTAAATTAAAAGTTATAGATAGTTGTATGCCCTTTTTCAAAAAGTATAAAATCCTGACACTTCCATCGCTATTTATATATGAGGTTGTTGTGTATGTAAAAGCCAACCCCAACCTATTTAAGCGAGTCTCTGATGATAGTAAAAGAGCACAAAGAGATCCCAACAGATTATGCAGTCGAAAAGCACACACAGCCCTAATGCATAAAAGTGTTTTTTGTCAAGCGCCAGTTATATATAATAAAATTCCAAACACCATTAAAGAACTTAATATAAATTTATTCAAGAAGAAAATGAAGAAATTACTCGTCGACAAATGCTATTATGATATAAAAGATTACATGTCTGATAATTCGTTGTAATAATTAGTAATATCAATTAGCTTTATTGTTTTCGTGTACTTACTTAAAATATTTGCACACCCTCAAAGGATAGAATGTAGCGAAATTTATCTACTGTAAAACCATTGTAACCTATATTCAGCAAATAAATGATTATTATTATTATTATTATTATTATTATTTATATTTTTAATGGGATATGGTTTTTAAGAGCGAGGGAGGTTTGTGTATATAATTTTTAGAAAAATTAAATATTACATTCAAAATCAGGACAAACCCAGAGTAATAAGTAAATTATATTACATCTAATTGTGTTTCGAGAGCAAATTTTCTACTTCAACACTTTCCGTAGACGTGGAATTGCGCTTTCACACTTTACAATCTTACGAGTACATGCATGAAATTTACATTCCATTTGAATATTTATTTACTCAACCGTGTAAGGCGATTTCATTTTGCTACCTAATGAATATTATGAAGAACTAGCTGTGCTCGCAATTTCGTATATCGGTGTTCGGTAAGTATAACTTTTTTTTATGTGAACCGCATTCAAATCGGTTAAGCCGTTTCTGAGATTAATGTGCACAAGACAAATAAAAATTCTAAAAACTATATTTCTTTACTGTACATTTTTTAAATTTTTTTAATAAAATATTTAATGTACAGACACGGCTCGTTTATTTATAATAATAATAATAATAATAATAATAATAATAATAATAATAATAATAATAATAATATTAATAATACAATTACAAATAAAATAATCTACGTTTCAAAGTAAAACTTTGTTTAGCTTTTACAGTTCCACTGGCACGTCTTAGCGATGGGATCGTTGGAAGAGGAAAATAAAAATGCAATAGCACCTCTCTCGAGACGCACTACACAAGTTGCATTAGAAAGTAGGTCAGCTTTTTGTGAGGCCCCCAATGAAAACGCTGAATGGTTCGGTACAGACTGAAAAGCTATGTGAAGCCTGCGGGCAACGCTAGTGTTTTGCAAACGGTACTTAAATGTGAACAAAAAAAAAACCTTACCACACCGAAATTTTTATTGAAAAGTCCGAACCTTTTCCGCTCATCTACATTTCGAGAGAGGCGACTAGTGCAATCAATCCAAAGATATTTTTATCACTTTTATTGCCTATCCTTGAATAAATACTCGCCTCTCTCTTCGATTCAATCAAGTTTAATTGTTTTTGAAACGGTGATTTTTTGCGATAGGGGAATTGCACTAGGTTTTTTTTTTTTTTTGATAGCGACGTCCAAGGGCCTCGCTTCGACCACTGCTTATGTTAAAAAACGAAAACTTACAAAATAATACTGTAATAATAATAATAATAATACATTGTCAATTAATACTTTTATTTTTCTTAAAATAATAGTAGACTAAAACACTCCTTATAACATTAGCAATCTACCAGAGAATATCCCGTCAAAACCGGTCTAGCCATTCGGAAATTAGCCGGAACAAACAGACAGACAAGATACATATTTAAGATGCAATTTTTTTGTTAAAAATTACATATGCACAATAAACTATTTACGCCCTCGTCGTTTATAGCTCTTTCCATTTGTGAAAATAGTATCAATTTCCGTTGGGTATGGCAACCCTATTCGCAAAATTGGCGGAGAAATCACATTCAAAATCTTCGAATGTCAATGGCATCTCTAATCATATTTAAAAACCGCACACAACAATTTATGCTCCAACGAAATTACTTAATTCAGTTCTCATGTAGCAATGATCGTTAAAAATTACGACCGAATGTGGGGTCGCGGCTGCCGGCATCCGGTTATTTAGCATATTAAAAAGTAAACAAAAAAACTGTTTTCAATTATTTATAGCTTTTACGACATTTCCATGCAACGATGGGATAGTATTTCTAGTAGTTCCTACAGACAATTTTGGTTATGATTGTGGTGAATTTGAGCCTTCTGTTTGCACGACCGAATTCATGATGTGTAATTTTTTTAAATAATTCGTGTAATATTAATGCTATTTATAATGAATTTAAAAGAATTGACACGACGATAAAAAAAAACGCCAACCACAGAAAGTTACTCAAGTAATTTGCCTCAAATTGGGAGAGATGTATTAAAAACCTCATTCTAATCAGTTTTCTAAGCATCAGTTATTACTTTTTTTTAAATGAAAATGTCACTTGTACTTGTATGAGCTGTGTTTATTAAAACTCCCTTTCCCCCCTCGTGACGTCATCCGCAACTAAAAAATACAGCTAACAAAACTGACGGCACTGAGTGTGTCACGAGATTATGTCACCAAAATGCCGGCTAGGCGCATTAGCAATTTGAGGGGCTTATAGGCACACGTTTTGAAAATTACAAAATTTTGTCATGTTTAAATGGCAAAGAGTGTTAGAAACGCAGAAAGGAATACATACTGTATGGCTGCGGTCGTCCTCCTGTGTATTGGGGTGACTGGAGAAGTGGCGCGCTCCTTTGTACCGGCTGGACATCCTCAGACACTGTCAACAAAGGAATACTGTTAAAACATTACGTGTTTAGTCAAGTATAACAATATAAAAAAAAAAAAAAACTGAAGACGGAAAGGTCAGCTAAGTGGACATAGACAGGAGACGGTGGAACTTTTTCACTTAATCGTTGCCATGAAATAAATCAGGGCATAAAATTGATACAATTTTACCACATCTATGATACGTTAGTAGAAATCGACGTTTGAATTATGGTCCGGCTGTTAGACCGCATTTAATTTCACTTGTTCTTTGTTTAACTCAAGTCATTATTGCTATACTTCCTACAGACTACTAGGTTAACTATCAAACGGGTCCCGCCTCGCTGCGGACTTGAGAACCCTTACTTATGCTAGACTAATTGTAAGACAACCCAGTTGATGAATGGAGGTCTAATAAAGTCTGGATCAACGGTTACTACGGATACGCAGAGACAAAAGTCTACACAAAATGACTGGCTTATCTATTCTGATAAAATAAGCCCAAAATTAGTCTGGATTTTAGGAAATATGGGTTTTTAGTTCTAGGATTAATATTCTATACTCTTATACATTTCTTAATCCCAAATAGAAATATTACTAGTTCTTAAAATTATTTGTTGAATTTTTTATTTGCTATTTTCCTATAACTATGATGCCTATAGTTAGTGCTCAGTGCTCACTATATACGAGAACCATTAACATTTATATTTTTAGTTAATTATTAAATGTTTAATAATTTGACGACAATTACGTAATCAATTATATAACCTCTATTTGATGACAAATACATACATAATCAACGGTGCACTTAGTGATGACAAATTATCAAGGTGTCAGTGGGAATAAAAAAATTAATAGCAACCACAGAGTAAACATAATTTAAAATTTATCATTTTCAACAAAACTAAAACGCGACCAGTATCAATTACATTATTACTGGGCAGGGGAGACTGGGTACGATTGTGCCACGTTACGATTGTGAAAGTTGTCGTATTAGCGAAACTATAAGGAATACCATATTGGTTGCAAGGGAAGAAAGAAGGAGCGTGTTCATCTGTACGTGTGTCACAGCATTGCGTCAGCCATAGTGCGACATTAACGTTAGCAGAGGCCTACATTACTTTTAACAGTCAAAAGTAAGTTTTTTTTTTCGATTTCTTTTAATAATTGTTCGTGTGTGTGTACAGATAGAATAATGAGTATTATTCCTCGTTATAAGTTAAACATTAGCAGTTAAATAGCAGTGATTACTTTGTACGTAGATTATTTTGCATTGTTATGGTGATTGTTTTCTTGCAAAAGAGTGCGTTGGGTACGATTGGAACAATTTTTTTTTTTTTTTTACTTTTAGATGCCCAGAATACTCACCAGGCAGACCGAAGACACCTACAAAAAAAAAATCTTTTGTTTTGTATTTAGACGCAGTTAACTTAATGAATAATAGAAATGATAATTTAACTTTTTTGACCAATTGTAATATGAAAACTTTTATAATAACTATAGACGCTACAGTGTCATATTAGTTATAAGAGATTAAAGTGTTAGACTTAATTTCTTTTATTATTTTTTTTATTCGAAAATAAGATTTGGTTACTTTATGTTCGATATTACTTGCAATTAAAAATATTTGAAATCATTTTGGAGTATTTTTGAACCTGTCACTACCGACCTCAAGCACTTTCCCCTTTTTCTAATTTGCTCCTATGAGTTAACCAATTGTACTTTAGGAAAAAATTTTAGTAATTATACGTAGACAAATGTACACTTTACAATAAAAGTCTTTCTTCTGCCATCTAACTGCTATATTTATAAAATTATAGGCAATCAAATGAAAACTGTCACAACCGTACCCAGTCTACTCTAACAATTAAATGGAAATTGTGTGTTATTTTTCGACAATTTACCATCAGACAATAAAATTAAATAATTAAAATATTAAGTCAAATGTAGGTTTGACCTGTTTATTTGTCATTTGCGTCATGCCATCAAAAGTAAAAAAATACTATATATAAAACCACTACCTAGTAGTTCGAAAGGGCGCATAATCGATCCGGTAGAACAAAAATAGTCACAATGCATTGTAAAATCGAAATCCATGGTAATTCAACGCACCAAACGTATCATAGGTTAAGATTAATATTCATACCTCACCCGGATCGAATTGGAGGACTCAATAACACTTCATATGTCCAGCTGGAATAATGAACTTCTCTAATATGGAAACAACGTTTCAATTCAGTGCCTTTGATCAGTTTCTTTGATGGATAGGATCAGAAATTATGAAATTCGCCGACAAACCAAAATCGTCGACATAGCCAAGAGAATTAACAAGCTGAAGTGGCAATGGGCCCGTCACATCTGCCGCAAAGTGCACGAGACTTCGTCGGCGTAACTTTATAAAATGTAACTTATGTAACCTATGTTACTCGCTGATAATGTAGCTTTCTATAGGTGAAAGAATTTTTAAAATTGGCCCAGTAGTTTTTGAGTTTATTCATTACAAACATACAAATCTTCTCTCTTGATATAATAGTGTAAAACGAAATCGGCGACCCTAATCATAGTCATAGGTAATATACAAGGAAACTGGTAATTGAAAACTAACAGGAAGCAACGATACTGGACGCGACCACTGACCATTTCATAACATGTAACCACATAGTAAACCGAACAATATGGCGTGTTAGACGTATGAACTCACACTACCATTAGTAGATCGATATATCATAATTAATTCATATTCCGTTTGGGACCTGTGTTTGGTTTACATAGGATTATATCGTTCGTATACTTACTTACTACGTATTGATGTTCATGCTATCATCTGTTACGTTATTTTGTTCTATAATATCATACATATTATATAGGTAACGATATCCTACATATTATATAGGTAACGATAACGACAGATCGAGTTGTAGTATCCCTAACAATATAATAAATGTGAAAATAACTAATAATTCCAAATAATGATATTGATAATACCAAATCCGAAAGCTTAAAAGTAAAAGCAGAAGCATAAGATAAGTAATTAAAACTAAATCAACTTTGTTACCCCCTGGGCTTAATTTAATTTCGAGAATCCACGTAAAAAGATGCAATTTCAGGATTAAATTCTAATTTTCTTTGAGTGATTACCATTTTCTTGGCTAAATTAAATATCCATGATAATTTAAATTAACTGAATCATAATGAGAGCAATAAATTTCAATCTACCTACTGCAAATTTGAGAATATGTCATCAAAGTTACTATTATATAATTTATTTAATCTCTATCTATCTACTACTTAAAATAAGTATTAATAAATAATTTTATCCATTAATAGTTAATACTAGGCTATTAAATTAGGCTCCCCAAAACATATGCGACCGAAATTATCTAACCGCGAGACTGCAAACCTGTGGTAATTTTTCTTACCACTACAGTAATTCTTAATGTTACGTTTTAATAATAACAGTAAGTCATAATGCGATATTGCGTTTTCTAGTACATAATATAGTACACATCAAACTTTATTATCAGTTTAAAAACGAAGCAAACGCCTGTTTGAGCAGTCTTTTCAACTTCCGCCCACTGTAGGAACTGCTAAAAAAGTACGCAAATCCCGCCACAGGTGCTACGTGCGCTAGTGATCAATAAGGGGTCAGGGATTTGGGCTTTGGATTACTTTACTTTCTCCGAAAAACAACAGCACGCATGCTGTTATTTCACGGTGATCTTTTGTGAGAGGGTAGGTACTGCCGCCAGATGGGCTGCCCAATTTGTGACTGCGAAACCCAATGCGCCCTGCCAATACTAAATGACATTTTAAATACTACCAGGACTATTTTAAACCGATCATAAAGTTTGATGTATTAAAGCTTCACACTATTAAGAGGGAGTAGGAATTACGGGAATGGAAATTATGGGTAGTGCTTTTAATGTGATTATAGGACAAGATAATCAAAGCTACTTTAATGATAAATGTAATAACGAGCGATAAATCGCGGGTGTCTAGGGGAACCTTAATGTAATAGCAACATTTTACATCGACACTTTAACTTAAAAAGAGCATTAAGGGCTCGTTATAATAGAATATTTCATGTGCGAATAAAACGCTACACTCTTAAAGTAATCCCTATATAATATATAAATACCCTTTGCAATGCAAAGTATCGATTCTTTTGACCACTTACCGTCAGCTTGCGCGAAACCGAGTCCCTTCAAGACGACAACATCGCGTCCCGTCACTCCCCTGCACATATAAAAAGACGAACACACTCTCAACATATTCTGTCAACTTTGTCACCTTCATTATAACACATTTCTATCTTTGTCACCTTGCAATAGCATTAACTGGTGCATGCCAATCTCTCAATGATAGTAAAAGCTACAAAAATAGAACGATATATAAACAACGAAAAATGTAATCCAATCTGTCGTTCCAAATTACTTTTGATGGTCAGTTCGTGTTTGACATTTTTTTTAGTGTTGTGTTGAGCGTTGCTGTTCAGTGCTTTCATTATTATTATTATTATTTTTTCTGTGACTTCATGTTTTCTGTGACAGCCTCTTCTGGACCAATATGTCTTCGATAACCATTTAAAATTTTATATAGAGTGTGTTTGTCTTTGTTCTTTATATGTGCATGGAAAAAATATTACATTATAACATTGAGGTGTAATGTGCACTAACGAACTAGAGTTACACTGGTAAATAAGTTTTTTTTATCCTACTCTTTGAGGTCCATGGACCGCAACTGAGTAAGGCTCGGAGTATTTTTCCAAAATTATATTTATATTTCTTTGAAAGAAGATTTTGGCATATAAAAAATAATAATAGTGCAGTTAGAATATCTAAAATCGTACAGAAAGTACCAGGAGTCCATGAGATCCAGAAAGATATCTCGCCTACATTTTCGACGCGTGCGCTGCGATTTTTACGCAAAGACTTCGTCATCTCTAGTACTTTAAGTACATTATACCTCAATGCATTATAACGCTTAATTCATATGCAGGTACGTCGAAAAAAACATAAAGGTTCCACTTTTTCTCGTAAAAAGTTAAGAGCAGGTTCAACAGCGGACAAAACCCTTTTTGTTTTCTCGTGTGTACATAATGTATGTTAACAGGTAAAACTATGTAGTGGGATGCATAATTATAACTATATATATAAAGCGGACTACATAGTTAGATTGTATGGAGTGAAGCAATAAATCGTCAACATAGGAAGATTTAGTGTCAATGTTTCAATTGAGGATCCCACTATGTTAGCCTATGTTCGCGAAAAAATGATCAAAATGCCTTTTATTGGCATTCATACAATCTCCACCGTTTTTTAATATGATAAAAAAAAATTGTTAATAAAACACTTAAAACAGATACTTATAGTTACCCCTACTAAGTATTGTCCCCCCTGGTAGTATATATAGAAGCAATCAAAATGGAAGGAATTTCATTTGAAGACCGTTTATACAGCACGTTTATCACCCAAAATATTCAAAAAGTATAAGCCAACGTATTCAAAAAAGAAAATATCGAAATTCAAAAATTCAAAAAATCTATACTAATGTTATAAAGAGAAAATATTAGTATTTTTGTTTGTAATTAATAAACTCAAAAACTACTGGACCGATTTTAAAAATTCTCTCACCTGTAGAAACCTACATTATCAGCGAGTAACATAGGCTATATATTTTATAAAGTTACGCGGACGAATTGGCGTGCAACAGCTAGTGTATGATTCGAGTTTCGAGTTATTAAATTAATAATTAATACGAGCTTATCTTACTCGTCCTTGAAACGCTATACCGATGAAAACATTTACAATTCGAATGTGTTCTTGTTAAATTGAAACATCAACACAAATAGTTCCTCTAGTTTAATGAGAGCAATATATACATACGTACCAGAAGTGAGGCCTTTAGATGATTTCTTCGCATTACCTGTGCTTGTGCTAGTAACATGTTGTACGAGTATATAGAATATAAAATATAGTATCATAAAGAACATGTCAACTTTGTTATGTGAAACTGCTGAAATGAAGGCAGGTTTGTGTGCTCTGTAAATGTACTATACCTACCATGTGTAGTATCAGTGAAGTGAAGTTGTTTTTAAAAAAAATATTACTCATTTCTTAAAAGAAATATAGGTAAATAAAATATAGATTTAATGAGAACTAGATATAGAAATTTAAAAAAAAAAATTAACTTCCTATTAAAATTTTTAAATACAGCAATTAAATTGTACACATATTCGTTAATTTTTCAGAATAATATTGATTCTAATGCCTAAATCTTTTTTTTTTTTCAAGTTTTTTTTCTTAGTATTTTAAATAAATAAAACCCAAGATTTTTGTTTAAATGTGAAGAAAAAGTATTAAAATAAAAGAAGACAAAAGAATACTGACACTATGAATGAGACAAGAATTAATGGTTCACGAAAAAAAAAACTTTTAAAGCAAAAGCATAGACCTAGAACATTTTCTTGGACAAAAGATACGCTGTACTGTATATGTATGTATATACACTGTCTTTTGGAGAACAATTATATTAAGAATGCAACGAACTATATACCGTCCCAATAATGTATATGAAACCGAATTTGTTTGCTACTAATATTTGGATGTTTGTTATTCTTTTACGCAAAAACGGCTCAACGAATTTGGATGACATTAACATCTCTATATATATAAAAATTTCGTGTGAACTGATTTCAATAAAATTTTTCACACTGTGTGCAGTTTGATCCAACTTCAGAGACAGGATATATTTTATAAAGTTACGCGAACGAAGCCGCGTGCAACAGCTCTAGTATTATATTATAGAAAACTTTTTATCTTGAAAAAAAAAAAAAAAAATGTTAGGTTCCCGTGGGATTTTCAAAAAAGGAACTACAGCGCGTACGAAATCGCGGGCACAGCTATTATCAACAATAAGATCAAAGTACCTACTTGAAAATTTTGCATCACTTTTGCACGACGTCTCAGCGAAGGCAATGAGAATGTGGATGTGGATAAAAGTGTCATTGTTGCACCGCCCCTTGTTTCCACGATTCGCGTTCAATGTGTAAGCTAAATGTGGCTTTGTGTGAGTAGTGTTAAAACATAATAGCGCTTTAACTATACAAGTGCTCACTTAGAAGGTAAATAACAATAAAGTGTTCCTTTTAGAAAACAGGAGGAAGTTTTCTTGCACTGAGTGGTGCTATGAAGAAATTATCATCACTCGTGATAACAATTGGAAATTATTACCCTCATTACTTAATGAGTTTATTCTTTGAGACACTTTGTACACAAAGCGCTTTAAATAATAAAATATGACGACAGTAGCAGAAATTGAAAATGTATTTAATACATTTGAAAAAAATCTATACCTGGTCAGGTCCTAAGTCTCGTCACATAATAAAATTTTTTCGAATTTAGAATGCTGGCCACAAAAATATTTATTGTGGCCAGCAGTTTTTAAATAGACGCTTAAAGAAGAACGAGTTGTGGTTATCGCTCTGTATCAGTGCGGTTAAGCGTCAAATCACATTTAAAAAGTATCCAGGTATAAATTTATCTATGTACCAAGTTTTGGAGTTATTGAGGAATAAACATCCAAACACACAAACGACAACTTTCGTATTTATAATTTATAATATTATATTATATATTAGGATATTCTAACAACAAGAAACGTCCATACAATATAAATCCCGCACAGATCCGAGATATTCCAACAAAAGGAAGTACAATAAAAATCGTGATGACGTTAGGGAAACACAAGTAGAGAGTTACTAGAAAAATTCGCATCAATTTGTGAACTGCCAACAATACCAACAGACCGACACGATTTTCAGCTAGTTTACACGAATTTACTCGTATTTGTATGGAGTTATCGGAACACCGATGGACGGGAATCTATCAATTTCTGTCGCAACTTCTATTCAATACGTTGAAAATTTACTGTCAACACTTTTGCTCGAAGAATATTGGCCCGGATTTGAATTGAAATATAAACTTATTCAGACTGTGTATCTTGTTGTTTGTTATTCAAGATTTTACTATGTTGCTATATGCTTCTTATCATACATGTCTCAGGCGTACATCGTCAACATTCATGTTGACTCGCTTGACAGAAGTGATACTGTTGTGTAAATAGACAGATAATTCTTTTAAACAAAAGATAACAACAAGAACAATAACCAAGCACTACTTGACAAAAAAACTTACTTGATTCGGCTGTGTATATAATATCTTTGATCCTTTAGCTATCGATTTTATGTAATTAAATTTTGGATGTAGATGTAGATGATGTATCCCCCGATTTTGTTATCGTCACTTTCGTGAATGGTCTCAATTATCTTACTTAGCTGTCTTTAAGCATAGCGAACAAGCTCTAAAAATTCATCCCACTATTGAGATGGAACAATGTATTATTTCACTGTAGTCTTCTGTAAGCAGGTGGTTACTTCCACCTAACAGGCAATCTAGTCTAGTTATTATATTACTGGATCATACAGTGCAGGTATGAGATAACCCTTGTCACTATGCTGTCTAAAGCCTTAATAATTTTCAAACTTTTTCTTTCGCTTGGGATTACATTTGCCAAATAAAAGTTAAGTTAAGAGTTATAATAATGTCGTATCCTAAAACAACAAAGCATTCCGATTTATCGACAAAAGGGCTTATTCGTTAGGGTAAGTTTACACTAGGCGAAGGTTTCACGAGTGCGAATGATTGATCACTGTAATCGGATATATATGGTTGATGTGTTTAAACAGCATTATTTGCTTGGTACCCTCCCGGATATGGAGACAGCTTCGGGACGGTATTATTATGGCGCACCATAATCCACCAATGTTTGATTGGTTTTTTTTTTTTTTTTTCATAGCCAATAAACTAAATATATATGTTCCTGTATATAAATAAATTGAAATTGAAAATTGAAACGTCAAAAAGAACCTTCCCGAGGATTTATTTTATGAGTAAACCCCTTATACATAGAATATGTTATTACAATTAAAATTTAGTTTTTCAGTGACGAAGCCGGAAGTGAGTCGCTAGTAATATTAAAAATTCGAAAGTTTGTAGGTTTGTTATTAATAACTGGCTAAACAAAAATGGTTAAACGGATTTGGATGAATTTTACTAATGTGGCACACAGTTTATTATCTGGATTAATTTATGTAGGATACTTTTTATTCTGGAAAATTGTTAGGTTCCCAAGGGATCATATAAAAATATAAAAATTGTGGCGGCGCCGTTGTCGTCACAGCGATAAAGGCGTTATATTACTCATATATTTCCTTTTTCAACACCGTCGATATCGCGGGCATCAGCTAGTCACTACTCTACGAGTATAAATTCAAATTGAATGTAAATTGTAAATAATTTATTTACAAGTAACATGGGTCAATATTTGATACTTGATAACGACAGTAGCGCCAAATTTTATATTTTTATATGATCCTCTGGAACCTAACATTTTTCCAGTATAAAAATGTATCCTATATGTTTATCCAGGTAATAAACTATCTTTGTGACAAATTTCATCCAAATCCGTACAGCCGTTTTGCATAAAAGAGTAACAATATATACCTACATCCGCATAAACTTTTGTATTTAAAATATTATACGGATTAAGTATCGAATGAAGCCTGTCCTCGCAAAACAAACGGATTCGATTGGCAAAGCTATTTATTCAGTTCGATTGCAGGGAATCCGCGCAAAGGGCCCTTATCTTGTATCACACGTTCTATTTAATCATTCAGATGTAAGGCAAAATATTTTCGAATCAAATACCGACATTTTCGCCCGATGCTCGTATCGAATTCGGATAATATATTAGATTCCTTAAGGAGGACACGACATGGCATGAAGGACTGACATGACAATCCCATTAAAGAAGTAGCCCGACAGGCATAACCGTGTATGTAGCAAAACGGTTGACTTCTTGTCTACATTAATATTATGAAGATTTTATGTTACTACTCATCAGATTTAAAAAAATCTTGCACCAATAGTTAGAATAGATATTTAGAATGGACATAGGCTAAATACCAGCTATCTATATAAAAATAAAGATCCAACTCTTGGCAAAAGTATAACGTCAGGCGTCAACGCATGTCAGGCGTTATATCTTTAATTTTTCAACCCTGACAAAGTCGCAGTTATTAGTAATTTATAAATTCCAGAAAATTTATAAAATAGTTTCCAATACCAATATGAATGTGTATCCAAAATGTACAATTTTTTCTTAAGCTAACAAGGAAGATAAAAATTACGCGTCACGTGTTCCTCCGCAATGAACTCCTAAACTACTCAACCGATTTTGATAAAATTTCGTAACTATGTGTAATTTGGTCCAACTTAAAAGATAGGATAGTTTTTATTTTGAACCCGGGCGAAGCCGGGAGCGGGCCACTAGTATATTATATATGTAGGAGTGTATGTTTATATGGTCTAATCTGAAACTTCATCGGCAGGCAAATTGAATGTAGTCAAAACTACGTTACATTCCCAAAAAAATTTCTTATAACTTAACAATAGCGAGCCCCGCTCACAGCTTCGCACTGAATTAAAATTTTCAAAAATCCTTTCATAGCGATTATAATGTTTCTCACTTTATAAAATAAATAATCAATGTTCCAAATTTCAGCTTCCTAGACTTAGTGGTTTTGGCTGGGCGTTGATACTCAGTCAGGACAAAAGATGTATACAAGATATGATTACATATAGCAAACAATGACAGATAAGATAGTTCTATCTATCCTAATCATATCTTATCCTAATCATATTATCAGAATCACATCTATCCTAATCATATTATCCTAATCATATATATCCTAATCATATTATCAGAATCATATCTATCCTAATCATATTATCCTAATCATATTATCCTAATCATATTATCCTAATCATATTATCAGAATCATATCTATCCTAATCATATTATCAGAATCATATCTATCCTAATCATATTATCAGAATCATATCTATCCTAATCATATTATCAGAATCATATCTATCCTAATCATATTATCAGAATCATATCTATCCTAATCATATTATGTACACGCTGTTAATGTTATGACTCGAGTCTAGGTAAAATACCACCGCAGTTGGTGAAATCTTCGCACACTAAAACGAATCAAGGTCAGCATAGGTTTGCCAACCCATTACGAAGTCCACACCCTTGTTAAAGCCTAGATAGAACCAAATATTATTTTTAGTTCTAGCTAAAGCATTGAATTAAGTTTTTTTTTTATGCAAGGTCCATACAGTGTAATGTAAATTCTGACTAGATTCTTCTCCTCATCTAATAACTAATAGAAGATATCAACAACCACACTTTTGCTACAGTGGACTTAAACGCCACGCTTTTTTTGTTACAATTATAAACTTTTATATATTTAAGCGTAATAATATTTATTTACCCTATTCTACACCCAAACAATAAACCAGCATTAACTTTTCAACAATGAATCTTTTCCATTTGTCCTTGTAATTTTTTTTGTTACTTGTTTACATAGAATAAATATACTATCATTTTCGCATGTTGCTTTTTTTTTTCTAAATGTTGGTATTGAAAATTTCTATCACCCATCGATATCTATCTATCTATATATATATATATAAAAGGCGATGTGTGTATGTATGTCTTATATAGACTCCAAAACCGCTGAACCGATTTTGATGAAACTTTCAGACAATATTCAGATTAGTCTAGCGGGTGTTCCTGTGAAGTTTGGTAGCGATCGGACGCGGACGAAGTCGCGGGCATATACTAGTTATATATAATATTGTAGAAACTTGTATCAAAAATGCCAGTGATTAGAGACTCAAATTTTGATTTGTTAGTAAATTTTCTTGACTACTTATTCATAGTAAGAGTAAAGTCAGAAATCGACACAAGGCCAGAGTGAATCGAGTGACGCGGCCCATACAAAATAATATAATATATAGCCTTTAACCATGTTACTACTCGTATGAATATAAATTGAATTTCAAATGTATACCACGGCCGACGACAACCGACTGGCGATGGCGGTACAACGGAAAACGACAGTGTATAAACTCCTATATTATTATAACACTACCTGGTGCCCGCGACTTCGTCCGCTTTGAAAAATAAAATATATTATAATGCCTGACAAAATATGTAAAGCAATATAAAGCTTGACATTATACTTTTGCCAAGCGTTGGATCTTTATTTCAGGATAGCTGTTGTCCTATTGGAATGTTTATAACCTATGTCAATCTTCAAATTGGTAAAAAAATTTATTTAAATCGGATGTTTATTTTCTAATATTACTTCCTACGTACAATTCGATGTGCTTCTTCTCCTTTATTATTATTATTATTATTTGGTTGGTTTTAAATGACAGAGTTCATGCTCTACGCATATGTCACTTTTAAATGTTTCATAAAGTTCGTAGTGTTTTGCACGGCGTGCAAAATCCATAGTTTTAGTACATTGATGAATGATGGTATTATAATTAAAAAAAGGTCTAAAAAAAGGCCCGGGTATCGAGTATTTTTTATATCGACCCGAGTTTGTGACGACGCGTTTACGTTTTGTTTGTAAACAGAATTCTTATCAACGTTATTCCATAATTAAGCTTACAAGCTGCAAATAAAATTTAAGATAACAAAATAGAGATGTCGGTATGGTTGTCTACTCGAAAAGCAACTGGAAAAATGTACTTATAGAGAACCGTTTGAGAAGTAGTCGAGCGAAACTGAAGCTGGAAACATCTGAGGGAGTTTTTACATATAATTGAATAAATATCGATAGCATCTCTCGCGAGCAGCGAGCACCATGAATACTAACGTCCGATACATACGGACATCGAAAATTTTAATAAAAAATATTAAAATTTCTTATATTAAATTTTTGTTACGTGTCTCTCCCCTCTATCGTGAATTTTATAATACATTGATCGCTGTTTTAAACTACTTAATGTTTTTTAAATCAATAACAATCAATAACAATCTTTTTGACGTGAATAAATACGTCTTTAATTAAAGCTTCAATAGTGGGATAAAGTTTGAAGCTGGTAGTTATCATATCTATATAATATATATATATATCCAAGAATCTAGAATCTAGAATCTCCAATATTCAAAATTTTATTACACCACTTGTTAGTTAAAGGATCAAATTTTTTTAAAATATGTATGGTATATTCGAATTCGTTGGATATATACATATAATAGGTTCAAAGAAAATATTACTCGTAACGTACACGTATACACTTTAAACATACGGCCGTGTCCATCACACAGCCACACCTCATTTTTTAAGTGTTTAAAAAGTTGGTTTCGGCTTATAAATTTTAAAGTTTGTGAAATCATTCCAAAAAAATCCCGATATAAAGCAGTTTTTATTCTGTATGCTAGGACAAAACCTGGCACACATATAGACCAAGTCCTTGATTAACAAATACAGGTTGAAGTATACTATTTATCCCTGCAATGTACAGGACCTATGTTCTGTGCCTATGTTGTGTAGGTATTGAATTATTGTAGGCTGAATTATAATTGAATGATTGGCCCGCTAGCTAAATTAACATTACTATATTTCTTTCTATATGGTAGCTATTAGTTGGTGGGGGACTATATAGCCCAAAGCTACCGCTTCCCACAAAGGCTATAGGACGTCGAGCACATATGTCGTGTCATAACGTCCCCGCGACCCCGCCCATTGTTGCGTTTTAGCCGGTACGAATCCGGCATAACCACAAGAGGATTTCCCAACGTTAAAAAAAAAGGTAACGTTGCCCAGCAATGGAATTCAACATGACATAAACAGATACATATAGTACTTACTTTTTTTGACGACACGTTTGGTCTATTGGCTATTAGTAACCCTAGCTGTTAACCTAACGGTCGCGGGTTCGAATCCCGCTAGGGGCAAATGTTTATGTGTTAACATTTTACCTTTATACCTGAGTCGTGGATGTTTTGTATTTATAATATGTATGTATTTACAAAAAAAAAAAAAGTAATCATGTATTATATCAATTGTCTGGTGCTGTGTGGAATGTGTGGAGATATTTCTTTATTTATTTATTTATTTATAAACTTTATATAGTACTTTATAAAAATGAGCATGACGCGTAGTAAGAGATAAGTAGTAGATACGATTCGGTGGTAAGGGACGGAATAAGAATAGTTCTATTTGCATTAAGCGGTTTATGAAACTTGGACACATTTGTATGCGATCTGCAAATAAGATCCCTTCGTTGTTGGTTACATACGTAATATTGTTATTATATACATTTGATATGTTGTTTAAGTTAAGTTAAATATACTCATGTTTATGTATTCACAATGTATTTTTAAATTTACAATTGTGTAAAAGAAATTCATGGCTGAATTGCGAATGTAGAAGTCTCTTTAGTCATAGTTAAAATATCAATGTGAGCTTACAATATTTTAAAGGAAATGTAAGGGAATATATAAAAATTTTAAATATATTGAAATGACGATGAAATTTGTAACCACAGATGTGACAGAACTGCCCATTATCCAATGCTATAAAATTACTCATCAATACTGTTTTTTTTTTTATACTCATGAATATGAAAACCAATGCTATTAAAATAAGTTAAAAAATCTCTTATACTATGTTACGCGTGTATCGTGACGTGAGAGCCATCACTTGTATATCATATATAATTTATTTATAATTAAAGTAAAAACTAATAAAAATAAAAAAAATTATAAAATATATGGTTACAAAATAAGTTCTCTGATTTCTTCTGTGTGTCTGTATATCTGTGTTTCTGCATAATTGTCTCTATGCGAGTGACTATATTGTGATATGATTAAGTGTGATTATAATCTAAAAAAAACTCATAGCTAGAGGCGCAAGTGGTATTCGAACCCGCGTATGTCCTCTCGCTTGTCACACGCTTCATATACAAGCCTAAACTAAACTTAAACAATCGTATATCAGGCTGTGTAATGTATATACGCCTTTACAATTCGCGTGACAACGCAACGTTGAAACGTTTTGTGCCACAGACAGTCACGAAATGCTAACAAAGAATCACATTATTCTAGATAGTAAAATATTTTTTTATTATTAAAAAAAAAAAAAAATTTGAACGATAACAATCTTAATAGAAATTGTTATAACTTTATTTAAAAAAAACCTGTGTTATTAAAAAAATAATAATTTAGATAAAACATAATTACGGGCGCCATTATATACTTATGAAATTCATAAATAAACTGATACTAGGCCAAAACGAGGGCCAATAAAATTTATCTAGACTCTTTTAATGTTAATGTATGAAGGACATGCATACAACCAATGTCACGTAAAGCGAGAATCTATTATATTTTAAAGTAATTTTTTTTTTCGTCAATTAGAAACCGAGTGAATGTATATTATAATTTCTTTTAACGTTACGGTCGTCAGACGGGCTAACGGTTCACTTGATGGTAAGTGGCTAACGTCACCAGGTCATGCAACGTCACAGGTGTTGCCGATCATAGTAGGTTTAATAATAAGGGATTAGAAAATAGGTAAATGAGCTCTGGCATTCCTTATACTCACACACCGACACAACATAGCACATGGTGTTATTTATTAAGGGGGATGGTTATTGACGCCAGAATGGCCACCCAATTTATGAATATAGTATTTTATACTAACAACTTGTTTTATTTAAAAGAAATATCTAGTTTCTAATATACTTTAATATTTTTATTAAGATAAAAATCAAACATGATAACTCGCCAGTGTTAGGACGAGATAAATTCCGGCGAGTAGTCCATTAACTCACTAAGAAACGCAGTGTGCCCTGACACTACTCAAAGTAAAAGAATCCTTATACTATATAGTATAACTATATAAAATGTGCAACAATCAGAGGGTCAGCAAAAGCACTGTCGATTATGAGGGCATAATAATAAATAATACGTTAGGAATAATCAGGAAAAATAAGTTAAAGGAATACAGGTAAGAGGCGAATAGGACTAAATATTTTTTTTTATGTTAGGACAGACAGACTGACAGTCCACTTGAAGTTAGGAACATATTTACATTATGAATTCGTTTATTTATAAGTAGGTACTTATTTAAAATTCGTTACATATATATTTATTATCTTCCAGTAAAACTTTTAATTCTTCGCAATCAGGCTGGCACGGAAAGTCACGCTTGTTTTTTGATATTTATTAGTATGAATTATGTGAATGAAATGGTAATATTTTTTCAAAGAATTTTTGTTCACTAATTTTGCTGAATAATGTGACGTTTCGAAGTGTAAAGCCTAATAAAGCCTGTTACTTCCACGACTGTTTTCAAAATAAGCAAAACATCTTTTTTTCTACTCGTATTTAATTATTACAACATTATACTAAAAATTGTAAAATTATATGCAAATTAAATATTGTGTAAAAAGAATGTTTAATTAAATATAAAACCAATAAATCAACTAAGTCTTTAAAATTCAAAAAAATAACTTATTACATATTTTGACTTTTTTTATTTAAAAAAAGATTATAAAAATACGCGAATATTTGTCACTATTCTGTGACAAAAATCGCAAATTCTTCCGCTTTTTACTTCCCAATCGATTGTAAACTGCTGTATAACAAGTAGGGAATGCTCTTCGCCGACATACTGCTCCGGGCATCTATTAATTTCATACGAAATGAGGACCTTAACGCACCTCCGTAAAGTTCCAATTCGTTTATCATAATATTCACAGTAAAGTCGTGCGTTTTGTGAGAAGTCGCTTCGCGAAAGAAGACATTGGTAAATACAGTATCGGTTTAACATTGATATCCCGAGGGGGCTACAAAGTCACTCAAGTTTTGTTTAAAATGAAACTTGAACTTGGAAACGAACATATTTGATTGAACTCGCGCTGATTCAACATAAACTTTTTAATACAGAGAAAATCTTTTTAAATTAATATTAAATTTTTTAAACACCTAATAATCATAATTTAAATAAATTTTTTTTTACTATTTGATTTTTATATTCAGAGACGGTGATAATCATTAAATTTTGCATACACATTATTAGGGTTATAAAAAGACTTCATTTGATTGAAAATATAAAGCCTAGATTTCAAGTTTGAATACTTAATGTGTAATATAAAGTTAAGACGTAATGCATTCATTAAACTTTTAATTAATTAATTAATTTAAAAAGCAATGTGAAATATACTACAATAATTTAAATAACATTTTTATTAAACGTAAAAGCGCAAGTATGGCCGTAGCCGTAGACAAATAAAATATTTCTCCGAGAATTCACCCAAGAAAATCACCGTTGACGCCACGGTTGACACCACGCCTTTCGTCGCTACTTGAAGTGTGTCATTCATTTCATTGCTCGAAGGCTTTCGGCCATTAGACAGTGGATGCGATGGCAATTTCCATACAATAAGGGTCAAGGGGTGTCTTCTGTCTACTAGCGTAGTGGGGGTGCAACACACCCCCAACCTGCTAACCCCCAACCACGTACTTCCGTCCATTACACGTGAAGAGGGGAGTGAAAAGGAAACAACCTTTTTATGCAGTAATAAGCTTGTTAACGGTTTTTCTTGACCCGCTTTGTCGCCAACAAACTTTTTCATCGCAATTAGCGGCTCGTTGACGAATGAACAGCTTAATGAGGCATGTGATTGATGCTTAACTTTCCTCTTTGAAACGCTTGTTCGATTGCAATCGCTAATAACTAACTGATGGGTGGCAACATTTGTTGGGGTAGTGGCAGGGCACACTGCCACTGCAGTCATAAATTAGGCAGCCCGTCTGACCCCGCATTAAGATACCCCTTACAGAAGACCACTTTGTTTAACACTATATATGCTGTTGTGTTATGGTGAGCGAAAGAATGCCAGCCTTCCCTAATCCCTTCCTTAATCCTACTAATGACGGCTTCTACCCTATAAGGCTATAATAATACACTGTGGTTCACCCCACTAGTGTTGTGCAAATATCTGTGATTGCATAAAATGTAATCATGAAAATGTTTTCTAAGGGTTGCTATACATATACATGCTATACATTTCATTGGGCAATGTCTACCGCCTGCTATAAGTATAGCAATTTGTCGAATGAACTACACATATTCGATTCTATCGCCCGGCTATGCCGGCCTGGCTATATGTATAGCAACCCTAAAGATTATATTCATGAAATGTATCATTTTAAAAGGCTTTTATAAAAACATGTTTACAGTTGGAAATTTCAATATCTGTAAATCAAGTCGGACAAAAAAAGCCATTATTGTGCTGGAAACAACACATGTGTCGGATTTGTTGTTATTTTTTAATAGCGAGCATTTGGAAACTGTGCGAGCAAAATGTACGAACCGATTTAAAATACAAGGCAGGCGTAACCGTGGGGCACACCTATATGTATGAAGAACAACTATCGGGAACAATACTTTTTATGGACGAAATGACAATTTTGTGTGATCGGCTGAGCTGAGTATCTAGCGAGCGGTAAAACGCGGCCATTTATGAAGATCCTTACAACTGTGCATTACATTATAATTGTTTGCGAAATGCGTGACGCCGGGGGCGAAACTCTAATATTGTACAAATTACAGAATATGCTCTCATCACAACGGTCTGCATTGCACTCAATAAAAGAAAAGATAAATTCAAACAAATGGGTTTGGAACTACGACAAGTGTCCAATATCTCTCCCTAGACCGCCCCCTGATTTTGGAATTATTCCAGAAAGTTCCAACAATTGCCTACTTTGCTGCACGAAGGGTGGGTTAATATACGTTCTAAATCCTGCCAAATGTCATAATACGTATTACGCGTCATATACACGGATTACAAAGGCCATAAACATACGGGTGATGAAGCTAATTTTGTGGTAAATTTGACGACCTTTTCTTGTTAGATGTCACAAACAATGTTTCTTATATTTTTAAAAGCAATTATTTTGACTGAATTTGTATACAGTATCAAATTTTTAGGAATTTGAATCTCATTTAAAAATCATAATTTAGAAAAAATTGTATATCATAATTTCATAATGAAAAAAAAAAAAAAACCATCAGCATTACAGGTAGTGTGTCGACAGTAACAAAAGGGGGCGTTCATTAATAAATTGAGTTGATTTTGGCGATTTTTCGAGCCCCCTGTTATACAAAAGTTTTGGCAGAAAGCGGTAAACTTTAAGACGTCGAGAAATTGAGTTTAACACAAAGTATACTTTTTATGCCAGTACTGATTGAAACAATACATGGAATAATTATACAATGACCTAAATTTACACACACTATTCACTTTTTTGAATTCAATAAAAACTTTTTAACAAAAAAATTAAACCGCCGAAAAAACTGAAAAGCAAAAAATAATAAACCTTTTTTATTTAATCTTAATAACTAAGTTCTTTAACTAATTTAAGTATACCTAAGTAATTTTTTTTCCAAATTTATATGGGATCAATAAAAAAGAATTATCAAAAAGTTATGCGTGATCCGTTTTTCGTTTTTTCGTTTTCGTCGATTGAAAATAGAGACCGGAAAATTTTAGATTTACAATATTTAAAACGAGTTTTTTAAAAAAAACAATTTAAAATTTCTATTACCCGTACAAAACGCCAACTGATGTGTTAAATATTAACAAAATCCGGTTTCAATTGTTAACAAATGCCTTTGTTGGAAATCTCAATGCATGCGGAATTGGAATGAATTATTGGCGGATTCATAGAATGAATTTTCAGTGCCGGCTCAGAACGACACCTCCCACCCCCTCCCGTGCATGGTGTCGATGCCGAGGCGAGGGTCGAAGACGCATCGGGAAGGGTTCCAAGTGGGCTGGTCGGTCAGTAACCAATTTATATTCCGAGCCCGCCGTGAAAAAGTGCAAATTTATGCAAAGTGCATCAACGTTTGGTACTTAACGAACTCTTTTTGCCATTTAGCCGATTTTGTCACTTCTGAGACTTTTAATGGCAGCTGCGCGATTTAGTTTCTTTTATCACATACGTCATTCAAAAGGTAAAGAGTGAGTAGTACTATTTTTTATGATAGTCCAGTTCACAATAGAGGGTACCGTTACGTAGTGACGCAAGCATTTCCATGAGAAAAGCAATCCTGCAAGAATTTCAATCGTGAAAATATTTCAGAAAGAATATCTTTTGGTTATTATTATAGTTTTTGTAAATTTTAGGAATCCTAAAAATATTGACATTACATTTTTTATACAAATACAAATTTAGAAGAGTAAATGGAACTCTATCTTTGAATATATGAAGTGGTTAGGTGGGGAAAGTAGAATGGACTTGAGATCCGTACACTTTAAGAGTTCACGAGTTCTCGAGATTCGTAATTTCCGCGGTCGCGAATATTTCCCGCCATTAACCTCACCTATTAGGGTTGGCGCACTATTTGAAATTAACATTACCTGTACAAGGATAAAACTTCGTTTAAATTACAAATATTAGAAATGTTATTCAAAAACAACAACAACAACAATACACCTCTTTCATATCGAATATAAATTTTAGACACAACTTCAACAGGGTTCACAGTTCAACAGTAGTATGATTGTGGTTTTATATGCTATTGATATAAACCAACGAAATAAAAGAATATTTTTTGAATAACTTTCAATATTTTGTTGATACCATAAAAAAAATCAAAAAATGCTTTTATATGTTAAAAGATACCAGTTGGCCAGTTAACAACACGAACGCTACGACCTTTAGGAGACGACCAAAAAGAAGAAAAAATTAGGAAGTATGCTGACTAAAAACGAATTACATAATGGCAAGGCGGGCGATGCCATATAGTGGGTGAAATGTTAATTTAAACTAAATGTTGGGTGAAATCGCGGAGCAAAACTAGTAAGTATTTAAGAATTACCTACCTACAGATAATCGCCGAAACCAAAGTGCAATTTCAGTCTGCATTTTCTCATCAATTTCCATTTAATACTAACAAGACGCAACCCTGTAAGAACCTCGCAGTCGGGGAGGCGGTTATCACGATAATCGTTGAAGGCTTTTTCTTCCGTCTCGATTAGTATCGCCGATCTATTATCATAATTAATTGACCCCACAAAGTTTTGACGTTTACATGTGATAAGAAAGCCATTTCATCCAAAAAATATCACTTTTAGCATTCTAAGGTATCTTGTGTAATATTTTATTTATGTTGTATAATATATAACACAGTTACTTATATATAGTTTTATATATAACAGGTATGAACTTCATCAGTTGATAATTATGGGCAAAATATAATATAGACGGGGCGCCCTGAAAGGCGGAAGAATCCTGGCTACGTAACATCTTAATGTTTAGTAGTGACAGAGCGCACAACGTTTTTGCAGTCATTAGGGCAGCCCGTCTCAAGGCTCAGTAACCACAACCACCACCTTACAGAAGAACACCATGAAGAAATAACAGCATGTGTGCTTTTGTGTTTCGGTGAGCGAGTAAGGAATGCCAGAGCCCATTTCCCTATCCTTAATCCTACTGTAGTCGGAAGTGCACTTGCAGAACCTGTGGCGTTGCTTGTGTTATTGGCTACGGTAGCCATCTAACATCAAGTGAACAGTCAGCCTGTCTGCCGACCTTAACATATAAAACACCAAAGATTAATAATATATTCATTACATTATACTTGTCTTACAAGTACCTAATTATATTTGCACATCCACAAATATAGGACATATTCGGATGACAGAGTCCAGCAGTGGACGCTCATTGTGTACGTGCTTCTGCCGTAGTTAATGATGATGATGAATGACTCAAGAGCACAAATTTACTATACCCACGCATACCTTAAATATTATTACTTATAAAATGTTAGGCTATTTTTGTAATATTCAAGTGTTTTAACATAGAGAGTGTGTGTGTGGGCAAGCTTTTGTCAACTTTCATAAGGCGGAAGCTCATTCTCAAAGATCCTCATGCACGATATCGTCGGATCGGACGTTGGCTAAGTGAAAAATAACGTAACACAACTTTCTTTGCAATACAATTTTCGGAGCGATATCGTTTTAGCTATATAGAATTTTTTTTCTTTTGTGTAAATTGTTAGAGGTTCGTTTCGCAAAAGTGTTTAATAATTTTTAAAATAAAATTTATCACCCGTAAGACCCTAATGCTGCGGCTGTCCTCCTTTAATACAATTAAAGAAAAAAAAAATAACGAAAATATAGTTTTATTTAATAATTTTTAAATTGTTATTTGAATTTTTAATTATTTTAATTAATATAATGAAGCACACGATACAGGCTTGCATGCCTAGTGTGTGTCTTCATAGCCAATAAACTAAATATATATGTTCCTGTAAATAAATAAATAAATAAATAGTTGTAATATTATTATGAATGTTTTGAATATAAAGAGAAGATCATGATGTATTGTAATTGTGCCGTAATTGTATGTTGTTTATAATATGTCAATAACAAATACTATATAATTATGTCACACGAAAAACCATGCACATCATTTTACAAAATTGTTTTAAAAATTGCGGTGTGTATCTATAGTTTAAAAGAGCGTTGATGTATTCGCCAACTTTTTTGTTTTGAGTACTTTTGTAGTAACTCATACAGGTTGTTCTGTTTTGCCAACTTTTGTAGGCATTCGTATTAATATTATTATTTCGACAATTATTACACTAACTTGAATATTATTTCTTAAGTAACTTTTAGAAAAAGGTGCATAATTTGGAATATTTCGCTAACCCACCAGTTACCGATATTTTTTATCGTCATACAGAACTTGTAAAATTTTACTATATACTTGGGTTTCCTATGTAACCATGGATTGTATATATATAGCATTCAGTATGAAGTGCATAAACTTATCGAAAAGGTTAAATATTAAATAATTAAATACGAAGACAAGTGTATTAGCGTTCGTAGAACTGTACTAAGAGTTGAAGAAATAATACTATATTTGTATCTACTTAATAATAGTGTATGTAACAAGAATTACCAATATTAATATAATTGAAAGTTGGCGAAATAAGAAATTTGACAACATGGAACTTTTTCTATGAAGATATATAAAAGTTGGCAAAACAGAACAACATTTACGAGTAACTACAAAAGTATTCAAAACAAGAAAGTTTAAAAAGCTCGAGCCTTAGAACAATATATAGTACTTATGCATCAATTTTAAGCATATTACGCTTTCGAACATAACATCCAATAATACTTTGGCAACACGATTTAAAACATGCTGTACTTAATTAAAAATTATAAACTAACCCCCGACTTTCCATTTAGCCCAAATTAAGTTGCTAAAGAGTTGGGTATCTCGCAGACCACTCGATGCTGCAGCATCAGATCAAGGTTATAATATCATGGAAATACCACCAAAGTGACTGTTAGTGAGATTCATTCGTAAACTAGGAAATGAGATGATGATAGGTCCGTCCATCCGTTTGTGAGCTACGATGCCGCAGACAGACACACAGGTCAAAGTTATAACACCCCTCTTTTGCGTCAGGCGTCGGGGATTAAAAAAATCTTTTTCATAGATAATGTATGTGTGTAATCTTGTCACAATCTAATATTAGAGTTACTAATTCTAAGGCTGGAGCTGAATAACTACATTTATTCAGCTTCTTTCAACTTTTGTCCATAGAAAATATCAGTTCAAAAAGCTGAACGAACGAGTACGCATCTCCATACAAAATCGTTAAAAAAATGGGACAAAAGCTGAATCCAGCTGAATAAATAGGGAGTTACACCCTATTTCATCAATTCGGTGTTATCTCAATACGTTTGATGGCATGCTATCGAAGAAATGAACTAAAATCTCCCAACTTACTCCAATTTATAAAACAAATATTCATGCATTTAAACAAACAAAAATCCTATTTAAAGTCATTATTTAAAACTTATTTAAAATCCTATTATATTAAAAAAAATAGTCAACTTTCTACTTAAACAAATTTATTTGAATAAAAAAAATTTACGACGTTTTTTTTTATTCAAATAAATAGAAATATACGACCCTCGGAAATTACATCAAATAATGGGCTTAGTTATTTTCAATGTTGCCAGAATTATAAGAAGAACAATCAATTACACTTTTAAGCATTCTTTTATCTGCCAACATAACAATATTGAAATATATATATATATTATTAACTATTACATATAGTGAAAGTGTCTAGGGTTTTCAACTAGTGCAAGTAAACATGTTAAACCTATTGAGAAATACAATTTGAGGACTCAAATAATTTTTATTTATTAAAATTATAAAATGCTTAAAAGCGTAAATAAAAAATAAACTAGAATCTTCAAATATTAAAGTTATTCGATATTTTTTAATTGGATTAAGTACTTCAACTGAGATAGTGAAAAATTTAAGTATTAAATTTACTGTACTAAATTTTTCAAAATATCAAATAAACTTAATATTAAAGACAAATTATGTTAAAAATTATAAAAACTTACGTGTGTAGTCCCAACTCTCTTGGTCATTTTTGAAAACGTTCAATCTTTCCGGCTGTAACAATAGAAATAAAAACACTATTTTGAGTCTTTGCATATAGTATTTTATCCATTAGTAAAACATATAGTAGAGTCCGTTTATACTGAAAATAATAGCTTTGGCCAGCGACTTTGTCCACATCGCTTTATGCGTCTGCCTGTCTGTATAACCGCTAACTCCTCCTAAGCCACGCAAAGGATTTTGATGCGGTTTTCACCATTCACGGAAGATTTTTATTTATAATAAGACCTAATTAAGTTTTTATGTAAGTAGAAAAAAAAAAACTATATTTTGCAACCGAGTCGCCGCAAGTGACCGCGTCTGTCTGTTTCTCCGCTAATTCTTAACCACATACGATTTTGATACATATAAATAATTGTATGCCGTACGAAACCGGAAGCGGGTCGCTAGTTATAAATGAAAAAAGTCTGTCTGTCTGTTTATCCGCTAACAATTCCTAAACCACCGAACGGATTTTGATACGATTTTCACTAAGGATGCAGCAGTAATGTGTACATAATTTGCAGAAAAATAAGCCCGTGCGAAACCGGAATTAAATACATATATTACTCTAATATATGTATTTAATTTCCCATTTGTATTCGAATTTAAACGTGTTAAAAAATTAAACTTTAAAATAATTTAAATATTTCCTCGGGAATATGTTTTAAACTAGAAATTACCATTAAAACTTAACTAGAAGTTTGTGAACAATTTTGAGAAGTACCGAGTAAAACTTCAATATAACTTTTCAATCTTAGCAAAGAATGTTATTACAATCTCCTTATGATGGATGTTCCATAATTTTAAACTTAAATTAATGTACATTTAAACGAATTTAGTATTTAATATAACAGCGATAAAGTTTAGAATAACATCGATCTTTTGTAATTCATTTATGTAGGTGAACCACTGCTTCGAACAGTGGCTTTGTCGGCGTGATTAATTAAAAAAGTATCCCATCCCCTTTTAAAAAGTAACTAGTTTAAGTATTACATGGTTTATCTGTGTGCAGAGTTTCATTCGAATCCGTTCATAATATTAGCAAGACTTATTATGCTGGCCGTACACTATCAAGCCTATTGTCCAATCGGCATGATTGGCTTGATGACATGTAAAATGAGACAATACATCCAATTGGCTCGATCGAGCCAATCGTATCATGCCGTTTGGACGATAGGCTTGATGGTGTATAGCTAGCAATATAATATACTTATAATTAAGATTATTACAAGACCAATGAAACAAATAGCAAAACTTAATCCACCTTTTGTATCATACTAGTTTATGTTTGCGATTTCGTCCGAGTATCTTTATAAATTATAATAGCCTATGTGTTATTCTGTTGTATAAACCATATTACCGTAAGGTTTCAATAAAATCCGTACAGCAGTTTTTGCTTGTAATAGTAATAAACATCCATACACCCTTACACAAACTTTCAGATTTCATAATATAAAAGTTGGAATAGGCGATTGTTTTAAGGTGAATTTCTATGTGTGCGAATATTGCATGTGCACACAGATTACGGAGCGATGTGCGGGTAGGCACGTTGGGCGCCAAAAATCGAGTACCGTTCGAACTACCCGCAATACGTTTACGTTTGAGAGGTTAATCATAGATTTGGCAAATGTTGCAGACGTTGAGGCGCCAATGCAAACATTTATACTGGAATTAGCTCGAGCCGACTCTCGTGAAGCCTGCTACGAGCCGATTCTCATATTTACGTTTACTATGTAATCAGATCTATGCAGCGTGTCACACATTCCAGTATAACGGCTTTGGCCTTAGGTCAACAGGGAAGGCATTGGTCTCTTTGTGAGCAAGCACGGGCCATATAGTATACAACGCTAGGAGCCCAATTTGTCGAGTCGGGAATAGTTGATACGTCAATATTTATTGTATTTATAATCAGATATAATAAATCTATAAATCAGGTTTACAGAATCTGATCTCTACCACGCATATAAAAGGTATAAAGGAGGTAAAGTTTTGTATATAAAGCAAATACTCCGATGATTATAATGATATTTCTGTAATGTTTCAAGTATTAAACTAACTACTCCACGAACTAGATTCCAACTAAAGATTTTAGATAAGTAAAAGGTTTTGCGTTTCACTAATCGAATTAAATTAAAAAAACAAAATACTTTAAATTAGGTAATTAAAAATGACTACACTAGATAGGTAGGTTACATATGTAACTCACATAAATATGGAACCAGGGAATGTTTTGTCGTTTAGAATGTCCTATAAGTAAGTAGAGCCTTAACAGAGTTCCACTGTGACGTTCGGTGCACAGTGTTTTACTTGCACACGTTCTACTGTTTTTCCATTTGTTTGAATTGCTACGCCGAGAGATTAATGTTGCAAGTCAAGCCGCGACCGCAGATGCGGTTGCGTTTGTGCTACGATGTAGAGGCGATGTAAAAAACTTCGCTTTTTCACCTCTTTTTATCACGTGGAACCTTAGAGAAAGTACAATGAGGGTTTTTATTGTTTTATTTAAAATTTAGTACAAAATTAATTAGTATAATATTATTATATAACTTGGACACACGGGGTTTCGCATTCATCAGTCGTTAAAGCGTTAATTATAATTTCAATGGAATTTTTCATACAGATATACCAATGTCATAGATTACTGCATCTCATATCGGCGATCCCGAAAACGCAGCATTCTGCAATACGATACGAGCAAAGTATTAATTTTGTGTCCCCGTAACGGCCCCAAACTTTATTGTACGTTGTAGGTATATTGTTACTCAGCTTCTACAATTCAAAATGACTAATTAATATGCTCATATAAAAAACAATAAGTACATTTTACCTCACATATGTAATATAATTATAGAGCCGCAAAACGCTTAACATGTCGAGTGAAGCGAGATAACTGCTCGAGATAATCATGACTCGAGCACCTTAACAACAAGGAGCACTAAACAAGCGCAGAGAGGGCTTGGCGAAAAAGACACCGCCTATTATTGCACAGTTAGCGGTGAATTTACTTACCTAGACAACTAGTACAAGTACTATGCTATACTACTATGCTATATACAAATATATGTAGCATTTCAAGAGTTAGGAACACTTGGAATGGTACAGTGAGGTTCCGGTACATAATCGTACATACGTAAAATATAACAATGCAAGTCAATGAAGATTGTATACAACAATTATCTACAATTATCTTAGACAATAAGCAATTTTTATATTTTTTAATACTACAACAAATTAGCAAAACTTTTCCTACAATCGCCACAAATGTTATGATAACTATAATATTCAATAATACACAATGGCATTCAGTTAGGAAATCAACCCACCTTGTGTTTGAATATAGCACCCATTTGAAGCGTTTTTCGTTACTATTACTACATTCGTGGGTTCAATGTTAGATAGGACAAAATTAATATCAATATTTAGCTTATTGAGACCAAGTCGCTCGCTATTAGTATATGTATGTAAACATTTGAACCCCGCTTTAGCTATTGTATTGTAATACAAGAGGTAATTAATTATGTTCGCATAGTCACATAAGTACGAATGTAATACGCATGTCGAGGCGGCTGTAACCGGATAGTGGCGGATATGTACGGCTACACTCTGGCGAGGGCTTAATTCACGTGCACTTGATTGACGGGAAGCGTTGGGAGAGGGTTGAAGGTATTACGCTTCCGTTGTACAGTCGTCAACATAACTAATATGTGTAGGTACTGGGTATGTATTAACTATATCGATAATATCATAAATTCTGTTTATATTTATGTATGTAGATATCTGTTTCCTCTTTTTTTATCTATGACCATCAATGACAGTAATGAAACTTATATAAGATTTAGTTTGGGTTAGTTTTGATTTTTGAAACTTGATGTTGATATGGATCTTATTGAATTAGATTGTTACATGATTTTTGAAGAGAAAACTTTTTTTCATTGGAAATTAAAAAAGTCTGTCCCTTACGGACAGTCTATCAATAATTGAAATGTGTGATTTTAAAGTGATTAAAACTCAATAAAAGTCATCGCAAAAGAAAGAGATGTAATGTGTGTCAAGTAAGTCAATAAAGCTTAATGAGATTGTAGAGTCGATATCGCAACAGCCAACAGCTCGCCGACAACGAGAAAACTTTTATAACAACGTGGATTAACACGTTCACTGGAAACGCTATTTTTATTCCCCTGTTTGCCACTTACAAGTTAAATAATGCTAAGCAATTTCCTTCCTCCGTTTACTTTTGTCCGTTCGCGACATTAACCACCTTCTGCCTGGAGAGCATGCTAGATGGATGCTAGATCCTACTTATGATACTTATTTACTTATTATTTAACTATATCATCGATTTCTATGAAGTTAGCAAGTATTAATAACTTTTTATGTTTTTAACTAAGGTGAATTTATAGTAATTTAAAGTACAAAAAAATCAAAATTTTCAACCAAAATTCACGAGCATGTTCGAGCAAGCTCACTAGAAGCTCAAAAAAATTATTGCAATAATAGCGATAAAAATTATCGCAAATGCAGTAAACTATAATAATATTAGGTATATCATTTCTAGTGCATCAAGATCGGTGTAAATCGAAGTGTAATTATAACAAGGATCCGAGTTTCTCACGACAAATGATTACGATGTTATGGCAGCACTCAAGTGTATCCGCGAAGAGTGGCAACATTATAGCGCCGCCATATTGGATAGTTTAGTGCGGGAATAAATGTCGCAGCTGACTTTAATGGCGTCTCAAATTATCATAACACAAATTACAGTTTCAATTGCAGTTTAATATACAAATAAATAACAAACCTGGGAAAGTGCACAAATAAATTCTGGATTTTGTCGAGTTCTTTGGTGTAGTGGTTAAGATGCTTGCTTTAACGCTGTCTCAGGGGTCCCAGGTTCGATTTCCGGCAGGGCGAACTACTGGGCCGATTTTAAAAATTCTTTCACTTATAAAAAGCTATTATATCAGCGAGTAACATAGGCTATATCTTATAAAGTTAAGCGGACGCTGTCGCGGGCAACAGCTAGTCTATACTAATATTATAGAGAGAAGATTTGTATTTCTGTATTTTAGTTTGTGATGAATAAAAAACTACTGGACCTATTTTAAAAATTATTTCACCTATAGAAAGCTACATGAGTTACAGTGAGTAACAGGCTATATTTTATAAAGTTACGCGGAGAAGTCGCGTGCAACTACTAGATACTTTATAAACCGCCTTTGCAGAATTTTAACTGTGTTGAATAGATAAAGCAAATTTTTTTTTAAACAAGTTAAATTTTAAGATATAAAAAGCAGTAAAATCTATATTAAACCCCGGAACATTTTACTATTTCATTGTTGCTTTGACTGTGATTGCATGTGCCCAAACTTTAGCCTCCGAAATCAGGCAACTTTGGTGAAATTTAGACAACTCTCTAGGAAGGCATAATGACGACAGAAACTCGTACAAACCCCACTAGAGCGAACCGGGGGATGCTCTTTTCAAACCCAACTGTGCGAAGTTTCGCGATATTTGCTTTGAATTTTCCCAACTAGTTTCCAATAATACTCGAAAAAGAATTTCATATAAATTTTTCTATAAATACCTTCGAGTTAGTAGCGACTTTCCCCATTTTTATAAATCGGCAGATGGTTTCATAGTATTCTAATAATATTCGGGAAGAGCACGTAGGTATCTTGATAACCTTGTAAAATTTTTCATAGCTCTATGTTGTACCAGAAAGCTCTATGCCCCACAGTGTATGTAATGTGTGTTGCCAGTGATGACATTATGTCGCTGAAACGTATTCTCTAACTATGGGCCGCGTAACGAAGCTCAGCGAGCTATGGTGAGGGCTATACTCGGAGATACATTGCGAGATCGAATCAGGAATGGGGCGATCCGTAGACGAACGAAAGTTACCGACATAACCCGGCGGATTAGTAAGTTAAAGTGGGAGTGGGCAGGACACATAGTACGGCCGCTGGGGTGCGAAGTTTCTCGAGTGGAGGGCACGGAAAGCCAAGCGCGGCGTAGGATGTCCACCGATAAGGTGGACATGCAGACGATCTGATAAGGGTTGCGGGTCGATAATGGATCCAAGGTCCATCTGACCGGTCTTTTAGAAAAATTATGGTTGGCAGGACCAGCAGTGGACGTCTTACTGCTGAGATAATAATGATTGAGTGTAAGGGTATTCAAAAAAGAATAATCAAATATGAAAATGAAGAGTTGATACAAAAATCAAAATATAATCAACCAAAGTACACCTATTTATATTTCGATCATGGACCAAAATAAACACAAATAAGGAGTCGAATATAATTTCGGTAATTTCGAGTGAAAACTCCACGACTGATTTCACAACGAATGTTTACTCCAACTTGTGTGAGAGGAGAGATCAAATTTAACCCTGAGTATCATTTACAAACGACGTGTAATATAAACAAATATTTAATTTATTTTTTACCATTATTAGGAGCAATTTTATTAAAAGATTTTTTTTTATTTAATATTTATGTCTACTCAAAATATAACACATGGGCTGAAAAGTCTCGGGCCTAACAAAGAAAACACGGTTTTGTTTGCTCAAAATTAGCTTTATTCATCAACGTAATCTCCATCAAGAGCAACGCAATCATTCCAGCGCCGTTCTAACATTTCAATAGCACTTTTGTAGAACGATTTATCTTTTGCCTCAAAATAGGCCTCAGTTTCAGCGATAACCTCTTCATTCGTGCGAAATTTCTTACCGGCGAGCATTTTTTTGAGGTCTACGAACAGCCGGTGGTCGCTAGGAGCCAAATCTGGCGAATACAGTGGATGTGGGAGCAATTCGAAGTTCAATTCATGTATAGCATCACTCTTAGCACAATAACTCACAAACTAATGCATAGAATATCATGAAAATTTTACACCTGTCTTTTGAAGGTTAGTACTAAGTGAAAATACTAAGTGAATGCAATAAAACTAGCGCCATCTATGTGTTAGGCCCGGGACTTTTCAGCCCATGTTATTAGTTAGGAAATAGTCTGGGTTTTCTCGTGTAGTTCCTAATTCTAACCAAAAAAACAAGTATAGTGCTCAATTCAAAGCCATACGATTAAAACAGAATGTTTAATGTTGATAGTTTTCTTTTTTTTTCCTGTGAATTAGTGCCAGGCACTACATTTCGCAGTCATTTGGGCAGCCCGTCTGGCAACAGAAACCACCCCCTTAAAGAAGACTACAGTGAAACAATAGCATGATGTATGCTGTTGTGTTTCGGGGAGTGATACCAGGGGAGTTTGTTGCGTCATAGGCGACGGTAGTCATCAAGTGGACCATTAGCCTGTCTCTCCATTTTAACATAAAAAAACGGCATAGCTTTTGTAACACGTCCATAATTTATATTGATGCATTAAAGTAAATGAGCTTAGGTTTGTTGAAAATGCCATACTCAATATAAAAAAGATGTTTTCTATGTATGTAACTTATCACACTTATTCTATAATGCAAAATATAGAAATGTAAACTGTTTACATTCTTGATGTATTTACTCTATTAAATACCGAAAAATTAAATGTAATATGCACCCACATCTCCTGCTATCGTATTCATGTAAAAAATGTCCAAATAACACAAAGAAAGGTGTCAAGTAAAGAAGTTAACTAATTGGTAACGTTAAAAATTCAAGTGAATAAATTCACGTTAAAAAACGTCAAACGTTCGCGTATCGTCAACCCGCCAGTCAGTCAACAAAGCGGATTAAAAATTGAAAATGTTCAGCGCAACAAACGCCTAAGCGCCTCGTGTCGCGACGCGATCATATCTTTATACATAGAGTTTCGGTTGAAAAAATATCATGTATGCACGGAACGGGGTCTGAAGGGACTGTGTCGTGGGTTCAAGGGGCGAATTTATTTTGTTTTCCACACGTCGACGCCACGTCGTAAGGGGCGTCCTTTGTATGCATTTACAAAGGACGCAGAGGGAGAAAGAAGTGAACAAATTTTATATACATTCATACAAATACTATAATTGTGAAAGTAACTGTCTGTCTGTCTGTCTGTCTGTTACCTTTTCACGCCTTAACTACTCAACCGATCATCATGAAATTTTGCATACACGTTGTCAGCGATTCAGAAAAAGACAGAAGGGTCATTTAAAAATAAAAATCCAACGCCTGGCAAAACTTTAACAGCAATATAGATTGAATAAATTCCCTATATATAAACCCACTTTCTACAAGACTAGGTGTTTCGAATTTCTTCTCATTGGTAACATTACATTTTAATGAATGTAAGTAAAGCAGAAAATAAAAACATGTAGTCGCGAATTACTAAAGTGTAAAAATGAAAAAACACGAAATAGTAAAAATAGTTAATGGATATAATTTTATAAATAATACGTGTTCATTTTATTATTCCTGTGGTAAATTTTTTTTTTTTTTCGTATAACTTTTATCCCACACCATAATGGGAGCTGTTTCGGGTGGGCGGTAGACTAAGGAATTGAATCCGCGACCCTTAGTGGACTTTATACAAAATTGTTACAACAGGTTGCCGGGACACCGCTGAAACTTTGAACTTAAACAAAATCACAAAATAACAACAAAATTTAGATACAGTCTTAGTTGTCGAGAATCGCTAGTGAACTTCATGTAATAAGTCGAAGTATTTTCATTCATTTGTAAATACGCGTCTCTTTTCTTACAAAAGGTTCAAATTTAATATAATAATTATTCTGAATGGTTTTTTAATAGTAAAGACAATACTAGAATTTTGCGTTGGGGGTTAAAAATACGTAGGTATTTATCAAAGCAATAAATGATATGCAGCTGTAATTACAAAATTTACGAGCATACATCCACTAAAGTCGCATACCCGACGACTCAGATGATAATGCGTATACTATAACTCGTAAATGCACATAGTATGTTTCCGAAAAAAAAAAGTTCAAATTGTAGACAGTCTCACCATACCTATTCACCAGTCGACAATGGCCGTATCATTGATATTTTGACCGGCATAAAGCCCTCAATGATTAATGTAACACGGTGTACCTACTACGCCCTACAAGGGGATGGACAAAAAAGTTTCTATTATGCTCTCGGGGTAATACCAACAAAGAACTCCAATTTGTACAGTGCCACGAGTGAGTATTATGTGAATGATCAAAACTCAAAAGCATCAATAACATGACGTATAACATATAACCTTCTACGTATAATATGACTTTCAGAGGACTATACAAAAACCTTGCAGATTTATTCGTAAATTTCTTTCGATAATAAAGTCGCTGTCCGCCCCTGTCTAATTTTCCTCCAAATTCTTCTAAACCACACAACGTATTTTGATACAGTTTTCATCAACTTTTTACTAATGGAAAGAGCGATAAACGTCGATCGACTATAATACTAGAGATACACAATCAGCTACAAAAAAGCCCACTTGAACATTTGGGTGCTCTTTTTTTGTATTAGTGTAATTCGATCGGTTCAACCGGAAACATGCCACAGTGCTCCTTTAGAAATTGCAAAAATCAAGGACGCTAAAAAAGGATAGAATTTCATATTTTCGGTAAGTAAATGCATGATATTATTAATTATTGTATGAGGCTGAGTATCTCGTATTAGTCGATCGATGGCGATAAACGAGGAAAGTATGTAATGTATATGTATAATATTCAGAAAAATATTGCATCCGTGCAAAAGATAGGGGCGGGTCTCCACTTGCTATATAAATATTAAACCGAGTGATAAATAACATACGCACGTTAACTTGAAACTTTACATGAAAATGGACTGAAGTAGTATACTGACTCGACTGCACACGAATCGACGTTGAAAATAAAATACTGGGACGGTTTTAACAAGAAGTGGGGAAAAAAGGGAAAAATATACACGAAATTTGACAACCCATACTTTCGTGCATTTTTTTAATCTCTTAAATCCGACACTCGGTACGTGTGACTAAACGTTGTGACGGTTACGTTGCAAATGGTTCGGTAGCGTTCCCGATTCGAAAATACGAAATAAGAGTTCGATTTCTTTTTTTTAGACAACGGGTAGCTCTATAATCTGACCTCCATTTTCCAGGGAAAATTTATATTTATCGGTTGATTGGTTCGCATAATTCACTGCGGTTATGGCTCTGCATAATCCCTTTTCGATTAATGTACCTACTAAAGTTAGGTAATATCTTACACACATGGACTTGAATAGGACATGGATTGCACAGGTCTCTGTGCTGAATTTTAATTATGACGCCCCTGTGTTTGCCTAGCTGGTCAATTGGTGAAGTGTTTGATATTTGAACTGTCTCCAGTGTCCAGACTCTAATAACTGAAAACCTTAATTATTATATGTATAGCAAGGGAGGCCGCACATTGGCTACTGTCGTGCGGGCAACGGCCTTCCATCTATAGTAAAGCCAAGGAGACAACGCAAACATTGTAAACCCGTCCTTCTCCTTTTCCCTTACACTGTTCATAGTATAGGAAACCATCTTGACAACCCTTGAAAGTTCGTTTCAAGTTGCGACAATTTCGCAACTGCATTGACGCGTGTGCGATCGTTCTTGTCGCTTTCATAACTGATTTTATGATGGAAATGATCACTTTAGCGACAGAATAGTCGCTTATACAACAGTTCTATCGTGTACGACAGGACCGTGTATACGGCCAATGTGCGGCCTCCCTAAAGGTCGGCAAATAGGGTCTAGCGGTCCGGTATTCGGGTGCACTTGACGGAAGGTGGCTATCGACATCTAGACACACACAATTCTGAGAAAACAATATTTTAAATTGATTTTGTCCCACTTCGTAATGCGGTGTCCATAAACCGTCCAATATTTAGTTTGGGCAGAGATGTTTGTCTGTTGGTGATTCAGTGATTCGCTTAGCGTACTTATTTTGCAATTTCCATTACTCGATAACTCTTTTTCGACATGATTTACATGGATTGAAATTTCAAATAACATTCATACTTTTATGCAAATTTGTGAAACCGTATCAAAATCCGTTGAATGGTTTAGAATAAGTAAGCGGAGAAACAGTTTTTACACATTGTCTCCTTTATAAGCCGCGAGGCTTTTGTAGAATTGTCCCTAAATTCGACTTATTTTCACTTAAATACTCTTCTTTCCACAAAACAATTCAATGAAAAAACAAAACAAAGGGACGTCGACGGTAGCATCATTTGGTTGTATTGTCGACCGTGTTTTGATGTATTCGTATTGTCTATTCTGATTTCGCTTTGGGCGTTATTTCTACGGGGATTTATTGCATTATGCGTGATGCGTTTTGTAATAATTTGTAAGAAAAGTATATTTATTGATATTAATTTTACTTTGTAATAAATGGGCGGTGTAAACCCTCATTTTGTTTTTTAATGGTTATTGATTATTTCTAAATTGTTTACGGTATGGAGTAACAATCTCCATACAGTAAAGCAACAGCGGTGGCGTGTTCTGTCGACTCTAATGGTACCATTCGAAGATCTCTGGTACTTCTTGTTCACGTAACGAAACAAAATTGCACGTAAAGACGTTTATAATCTTCAAACGTTTCGTACTGGTGCGACAGCTTATATTGGCAGGCAGAGAACACCGGGTTTTGTGTGCAATTATAAAATGACAGTACGTTTGCTGTTTTATTTCAACGCCTAGGCGATGCAGTGCCCTGATCTTGACCCATGTAATGGCGTTTGGAAACTACCTCATGACGTCTGCGAACACGTTTCTAATGAGACCAACTACCGCAGAATATATAATAACATTTAAAACATTCTCCCTAGATACAATGTTATGTCGGAAAATTAAACCATTTCCCATTTTCCTATCCCATCCTTATCCTACTTAAGGCACCTGTGGCGTTTGTTGCATTATAGGTGACGATAGGTATAGGTGACTCTTTCGAGCATAACATAAAAAAAAACTTTTTAACAAAAAAATTAAACCGCCGTAATTACTTAGGTATACTTACATTAGTTTAAGAACTTAGTTATTAAGGTTAAATAAAAAAGGATAATAAACCTTTTTTTTGCTTTTCAGATTTTTCGGCGGTTTAATTTTTTTGTTAATAAGTTTTTATTTTATAATTTTTTGTGGCTATAATCTACTAATTACTACATGCTAAATTTTTGATTATTTTTTTAAATTGTAATACACAACTCAGCATTAAAATCTGTGAGTGAACTATATTTTCCTTAGGGTAGGAATTTTTTTCCAAATTTATATAGGACCAACATCGAGGTATACCCTATCCAATAAAAAAAGAATTATCATTATGCGTGGTCATACATTACAATCAGTGAGTGAATAATCAATCATCCCTGTTTTCCTACCCTTAGGGTTGGAATTTATTTTTCCAAATTTATATGGGACCACCTTCGGGTTATATCCTTTCCAGTAAAAAAAGAATTATAAAAATCGGACTACTCTGTAAAAAGTTATGCATAAAAAAATATATACGCGTCGAATTGAGAACCACCTCCGTTTTTTTTTCGTTTTCGGTCGGTTGAAAAGACCTGATGGAAAAATAAATTATTATGATAATCAATTATTACAGTACGATATGATGTTTATGATAATATATATGAACAGTCATCAATAAAAGTATAATATCTGTCTTTTCAGCAGTCTCCAAACACTTAATTAATAATACACGTATGTATTCGCAGGGCACACTGCGAAAGCACCCCCTTGCAGATGACCGCCGTGAAATAACATCATGTGTGCTGATGTGCTTCGGTGTATGAGTAAATCATGTCAGAGCCCATTTCCTTATCCATTCGTAATACCTTATCCTTAATGTTACTAGGGTAGACTACGGATTATAGGCGACTTTAAAACTTTAATATCTACATATTGCTGTCCGCGTCCGTCTGTTTCTCCGCTAAATACTTCTCAACCAACCAACGGATTTCGCTAATAGAAAGAGCAATAAACGAGAAAAATTTGTATACATATAAATTGCAGAAAAATGCATCCGTACGAAGTCAGCTAGTATTACATAGAAAAGGCCATCTGAGACTGGTTACACATATAAGAATCTAAAGATCTATTTAAGTCGGGCAGTCAGTGAAAAAAGCTTGGAAAAAATGTTTTTTTTTTTAATAAAAATAAGAAAACACCTGAAGCAGTAGTGGGTCTGTCCATCAGTAAGCCGACACCTCGAGGCGCAGCGAGTGGCGGCACCATCAAAGGATAATGCGTGTTTGTCAACGTATGATGTTACCCCACTTAACACCGAGCGAATTTACCCCGGGCGACGTTTATTATGGCCGACGAGAGTTCAGTTTCGGAGTTCATTCAGTAACCGATTTTTATCGCTACATATTTTGCAGCACTTCACAAAGGTTTTTATTAAATGAGGTTTAACTCTCAATATCCTTCTAATATTATAAATGCAAAAGTTTTTGAGAATGGATGTTTGTTACTCTTTCACGCAAAAACGGCTCAACGGATTTGGATTAAAGGGTCTAGCAGGATAAGCAGGATCGAACAACAGTGGCACCCAAAAGACAATTGACTAAGATATATATATAAAATTACTCTGAGCGCCGTGTGTCGCTATTTACAAAAAACTATAACTTCATGCTCTTACGATTAAGGAAAACATCTCCTCATGAGATTTTGTTCCCAGTTGTGGGATACCATGGCTAAGCAGAAAACACGCACAGTTCCAATTAATAAAATCGTGAGAACAAATTGAATATAAAAGACACTCACCTTCGCAAATTCTATTTTGAGTGTGCAGCATCCCGAGTATATGTCGCAGCCGTGTAGAGCCTCTTTCGCTCGCGTCGCTGACTCTACACTATCAAACTTGTGGCCACGAATTAAGGTTGTAATTGTATCAACAAAGAATCACAGTACATTTCGCCCTATTCCAATCCCTCATGCTCAATCTCATTATGGGCGTCAGCGCACTTGCAGTATCTGCGGTGGCGTGGGCTCGTGTTATTGCTTGTGTTATGGGCGTCGGTAGCCACCTACCATCAAGTAGACCGTCAGCCTTATTGTCGGACTTAACATACAAAAAAAATCACAATCACTATTTTAACAAATCGAGCAAAATAGATAAAAAGATGACTGACTTCATTTTGAAAATAATATAAACATATAGTAAAAAATTAATTAAGACATAGGTTAAGACAAACTACATTTGATATGACATGCGGTTCTCCTTAAATCAATAATAATACATACATTGCATTTAATATTTAAATCTTTAAAACAATAATCAGATCAAATACATTTCTTTTAGACATATTAAGCTCATAAATCAAGACCACCATAAAGATTAAATAAATAAATTAAATTAAGACCACAATACCATAAAATATAAATAATAAATCATGTCACGAATATTATTTCAAAATCGTCATAGAGAGTGTAGTAAATAGAGGATATTAATATTATAAAGAGAAGATTTGTATTTTTGTATGTTTGTAATGAATAAACTCAAAAACTACTGGACCTAATTTGCAAAATTCTTTCGCGGGTGAATTCGCGTGCAACAGCTAGTAAGAATATTACTTTTATTTACTAACCGACACGTACTTACGAATATAGACAGCATTATTTTGTCGCTTTCTTTAACTTTAATCTCTTCGAAAACAATTTTTTTACAAAGGCACCTTAGACATTTCAAAGATCACGGAACAAAGTTTGTATTCGTGTATCTTGCTCTCAACTCATTACCGTAACTCGTGAACTTGTTTAAAGTTGAAGTTAACAAGCGACCGGGGAGAGATGGCTACGGTTCAACTTACATATTTACCTTGGTACACTTTATAATAACACTTTGTTGAATTTGCAGCTAAAGCACCAAAATAGCAATTTATAAATTACATCGAGACGATCTCAACTTTTCCTTTCAACGTGTTTCGTACATATCAGTTTTGTATGGAGGCCTTCAGTTTATTTTCGTTTTGACCAAAACGAGTTTATTTTCCTTATTATTAGTATATATTATTATAGATTTTACTGGGAATATATCGTTTACCTAATTTGGCTAATGTGGTTTCATAGATATTTAAATTTGAAAGCATTAAAATAGCGTCCTAAAGCCACATACAAGTCATTTTCATATTTATTTATGAATATTTGTAAAATTTACAATCTGAACTTTATAAATCTGAAATATTCACAGGAAAAAAAAAAAAAAGAATTGTGGAAAATATAAACTTCCGACACTGCCTCTTGATTCACACGGTGTATATGTCTAATATACACAAGATATATTAGGTACGAGTATGATTTTATACTAGATTTCTTTGTCGTATGGATCTTGAAGACTGTTTCCTAGACGACCTTTTGAACGGCTAATATATCTAAACGTGTTTTTAATAAAGAGAAAGATTTCAATCGAACGATCCGAACTTAAACGAGTTCGGGTGACATTGGAATTATTCAAATCATGTCAGAGTGAAAATAAAACATTAAACAATCTCGAAATGGCACATATGAAATACTCAGTCATTGTGTAAGTGTTATAATTGTAATATACTTAGGGCATCTTTCACCATGTGTCAAGTAGGCTAACCGTCATTTAAACTCACCGTTAACCGGGAATGAAGGAGATGATATACCTTTGTTTGTACGGTAAAAGTCTCAAACATTAAAAAAATAATAATAATAAAAAATTCGCCTATCGAAGGATGCAGTAAACAGAGTCCATAATTTAATAAAATATAAAATTATTTCTAAAAGTAACTAATCAACACTTTACTTGTAGTTGGTGAAAGAGGCCCTTATAATTATAAAATTATATTAAATAATAATAAAAATATTATATTATATTAAAAAAAAAAAAAAATTATAACATACTCAATTAGATGCACATTAGATGTCTGTCTGTTATACTATTGAAACAATGTCTTCGTATTAAGTTTCAGATTGGTGAATATCACTAACAGACGTCCATTAAGGTAAAATATTGTCTATAGACACAATATCAACCGTACAAAAAGATATGTAGAGAAAAAACAGGACCAACGATAAAGGACAGAATTCGGATACATAATAATGTTATATTATAGCATCACTTTTTCAAGCACAGAAACCTAACAGCATATGAGCTGTTATTCCATAGTGATTTTATGTAATGGGATAGTCATCACCACTCCAGGCAGCTGTTATATTTAAAACTTAAGACTAAATTAAATTTTGATTAAATACTTCAACCTTTAGATGCAGCAAATATTCGCAAAGTATTTACGGTGTATAGTTTTTCTTTGTAACAATCTATTTTCTCAATAAAAACTATATTATTCTTAGCAAGACACCACGATCGATTCTATAACAATTATGAAGAATTCTAAAAAAATTACCATGTTATTGGATGCATACAGTGGTGTGTATTTTAAGGTTGAGCTGATACGAATTATCGAGATTAATAATAACAAAAAAAAAATATATAGAATAAACTACGTGAGTCGTATATTTGCGAAACGGAATTTTATTTTCCTTCAGTGAAGTTACGTCTTCAAATCTCCATCTATACTTGAAAGTACTCAGGGATGCAGATGTGATTTGGATCGAACCGTATGGCGACATTGAAAGAAGGTTTTCTCTATTTGAAGAATACTACGTAGAAAAAAAAAATTGATGCATAATAAGACTGAATACGACAGACAGTAAATTTTGCTCTTTCTAAAAAGATTAAAAGCAACGTGAGCTCGTGTGAGTAAGAGCTATTAAAATAAACAGATTTATTTGCACAAGTCTTCAAAACAAATTACTTTAGAGAAAAATATAATTTATTCGAAGCAGATGCGACTCAACTCAATCAAAACAAGCGGAAAAACTGAATGACATATTTTATTCGATTCGTAGTGCTGGCCAGTGACGTCCGTCAAGCGTGCGGGTCGAGGAACGACTGACTGACCTTCTTGCTTTAGTTTTAATACTTGTGATCTACGAAAAGTGAATTACACGTGCAAGTACACTTTACCAAAATTACAAAATTTGTAAAATTGATTTTCGGCATATGCGGTTCACATAGAAATATGGTTATTTTAAAAACAAGGTTTTTATAAGAAAAAAAGTTAAAATCAAAAAAATGACCAGCATAGTACCAAGTTAATCTGGTAACGAAACTATTAAACTTCTGAATACATTTATATGTTTAATAATATAGTGATTGAGTTAAAATCGAACCCAATTCAAGAATCAATCAAGTAATTAATACTTGAAAGGAGTAGGTATAATAATTAACAATTACTTCGATTCATTACGAAAGAAAATCTAATCTGTTTGGAAAAAATCAAAGTTTGTAAATGTTTAAATATTTTACGTTAAAGAGAAGCTGCGGAAAAAAGCTGGTTACAAGTACAAAATGAATGTAAATGAACGTATACATTATTTAAACGTTTAGCAATCTTGCGCAATCACTTACACATTGAGTTGATTTATTCCCATCTCAAGAATGCTTCGCTCGTTAGAATATCTCTAGTTATAAATATTAGATTATTTTAATGATTCTTTTATTTTCGATGCAAACGTTTTATGATATTAACGTGGGTGGTCCTAAGAGAACAGTTTGCGATTTCTTAATATTTTTTTTAAACAAAAAATACATAAAATTCATTAATAAATCAAGTTTTAAGTGTTTTGAGTTATCGTCTATAAAAAGTAGTGTATATAGTACTTTTATTGTGCCAGGAAAACTGGGCCAATGTATAAGACATGTCCCAAGTGTTAGCGATTAGCGGAACCTTTTCTCTTTTTTAATTTTTACTTAAATATTGATAAAATCCTGCATATTTGAAATATATACGATACTTACTTATAACAGAGAAACATTTTTTAAAATTTCTGTCTGTATGTCTGTCCGTTTGTTCCGGCTAATCTTCGAAATGGCTGGACCGATTTTGACGGGAATTTTCACTGGCAGATAGCTGATGTCATAAATAGTAGACTTTAGAAAAAATAAATAAAAAAATCATAGTATATGTAAGTATATAAGTAGTGTCCATTATCGCTTGAGCCCCACGCGCACGCCTTTGGTAAATCAGAACTAATATTATAAATGCGAAAGTAGTTTGGATGTATGGATGTTTGTAACTCTTTCATGCAAAAACTACTGAACCGATCACCGAGAAATTTTGCATACACGTTGTCTGAGACACCAGAAAGGACATAGGGTACCTTTCATCCAGAAAAAAAGGGCTATTACCGAGGGATCAATAAAAAATAAAAAACTAACGCCTAGTCAAAGTGTTAATTTATAAATTAGTATCCAACTTTCCCTCGCCCACTGTAAATGTGCTCGCTGGCAATCACACCAAACCTGTAGGTCATATAAAAAAAATTCTAAACTTTTCCTGCGCGTTCTATTTTCTGTGCAGGTTTATGTTCAGTTTATTTCTATTATGGATGCGTTCGTTACTACCAAACAATTGATTAAGTACTTTAACGGTACGGTAATACGTATTACAATCGCTTGTTACACATTTTGTTCGTTACTGGATTGAAAGATTTATACTTAACATTTATTTTGATTGACGCTGATGTGGTTAGCACTTATGTTCGTTTGTTGTGATTTGTTGGATGCGTTTATTTGTCTTTTGATGTATAAAAACAGACTTGAAAACTTACTGTCATAAATATACAATTCTATTTCTAAGTCTACATTAAATATTTAACGAATTTTTTCTCATATTTATGTAATCAGTATCTTCTTATACTAAAATAATAAAATAAAATAAATTACATAGGAGATCTTATAAAGAAGAGTCTAAATTTTACTTTTAGTTACTTGTGAGACAAAATCTTCGGAACCACTATACACAACTAATTGAAAAATGAAAGGGACATTATATTGGATTGACATAGGCTATATCTACATTTTTATACCCAGGCAAAAATACAAGATGCATCGCTTTTATATTTTAATGGAAAATATTTCCCACCCAGTACTAATCTAATCTGAACTTACTTATAACCAAATTTAACCTGTGAGTTATCTAAAATACAGATTAATCATACACATTCGGAAAAAAAAATCATCATTTTTACTTCCTATCCCGTTGTTTACCTATATCTTGTAATTTATGATTAATTTTCAATTAGTAAAGAACCGCATGTCATACATAAATGCTAAAAAAAATGACAATCATTATACATGTCATAGATGTAACTTATAATTTTAGAATATTTTAATTTGATGCACTATCATAAATAAAATTGTTATATTGTAAAGGATATTCAACCATAGCTTGCACTCCATTCTTTTTGAACACGACGATCCTCTGAACTTGTCCGTGAGGTGCGCTTATTGTGTGTACAACATCCTGAAACAAAGGAAAACAAATGTTAGAAATGAGTGTAATTTCTTAATGATTAACACTTAGTACTTATATCTTTACATAGTATAGGATAAAGTCGTATGTACGCTTAGATCTTTAAGCCAAGCAACGGATTTTAATGTGGTTTTCACTCAGAAGGAGCGTTAAACGTTAAAGGTTTTTATATATAACTAGCTGGTGTATATAACTTATAAAACTTATGTAAGTTATAATAAGTTATGTTATTATATAACTGTTTATATAACTTTAATGCTGTGACGACGGTGCCGGTGGCGCGGCCATATATTTAGATGATCCCTCGGGGAAAGTACTTTTTCCTGAATAAAAGGTACCCTATGTCCTTTCCTGTATCTCTGACAACGTGTATGAAGATTTTATAATGATCGGTTGAATATTTAAGGCGAGAAAAGGTAACAGACAGACAGAGTCACTTTCATATTTGCTGAAAAAAAAAAAAGCACCCGTGCGAAGCCGGGAGCGGATCGCTAGTTGGGTAATATTACTACTATTCAGTAGAATCCCAGGGGCACATTGCGATCTCCAGTCATAAACTGCGAGGCCTATTAGCAGTCGAAATCAAAAGCTACCCTCAAATTGAAAATACTCTGAGAAGCATATTTGATCATCAGCAAAATGAAAATCTAATACTTGTGTTTATGGTTTGATTCGACTTAATTTGAAAGCACCGCTCACAATTGCAGAGGGCAGGCAAGACGTCTAACTTGCTATGCAGTGCAATGCAACTAACTGACATTGGAACGTTTATACAGAAGCCGAGTCTGTCTGAATACAAATTTACAGTCATGAGGGGAATTGTGTTCGCTTAACACTAGTTCAAGTTTCGTTACGCTCTGAACTGGTTGCATTTCACTGATTTTCAACTGTACATTCAAGTTTACCGACTAAAACATAAGTACTATAATAATTAATTTAATAAATTTGTATTTAATTTTATTTAGTACATAAAATCTTCATCATCGTGATCGGCACACAAGCTTATCGATTTTAATTTCCACTCCAAAGACTAATCAACCCCAAGGTTCATCCGTTGCATAAGAGATATTTGTTATCCTTATGCTTCAGCACAGGGACTCTTTGGGTTCTGTCGACCACCATATTAGGGATAAAATCCTCCAGAGAAATTTATTGATTTCGTAAATTAATCAAATTTATATTCAAGTGAAATTTATTCACAATAGAGAAAGTGTAGTAATATTTTATTGTGTCGTCAAAGAACATTTCCAGTCACTATATACATTTTGAAAAGAATGTGAACCGGGAAAGCTAAATTTTGGATATTACGTGGGGGAGAGGCCTAGAAGAGCTTAATTTGAAAAACTCGACCAAGATTTTTTGGTTGCATTTTCCGCGATTTTGAAAAAAGCGTTTAATTCAGTTTTTTTTACAATAACTCGGCTCTCTGTCGAGATACGAAAATTGCTTTTTTATGCTTTATAATTTAGGTCTTATACATTTTTACCTATCGTTCATCGTTATCGAGATATAGATCGATAAAGTCAAAAATGTAGGTAGTGAAATTTGTTTATTTACACAGCCAATAAATCAAATTAATAAAATTAAATATTTTTGTTTTAATTAATTGTTAGTTGAATATATATATATATATATATATATAAAAATACAGTTTTATAGAAGAAAAAAAGAGCTAAAGATTTCTTATTCATATTTGAGCGCATTCGTAGCCGCACAAACTAGTTCTGAATTTCAAATGAAGGCTCTCTTAGTATCGGTGGCAAATTTACACTTCAAGACAATTCATGAGAAAAATAATGTACATTTTTTTAAGTTTCTGTTATTCGTAGAACTACAGAATAAAGAAATTTAGTCTTTTGGGTAATTTGTAGGATTTACCCACTCACAATTATAAAGTAAGATCTAAAAAACCTTTATATGTCCTGCTGCCCTAATATGCATAGAAAGACAAGTGTGCATTGTTACATGGCCGATTATTTTCATTCCACGGTTCTCTAAAAAAAAATTTAGTAACCTACGTCCATAGTAGTCTAGAATATGTTATATGAGAACTTTTATTATGCAATCAGTCAAAATCAAATAGAGCAGCAGTCTTAAAGTTGCTAGTTTTTTTTTATTCTGAAGTAATGCCATGACTATGCTAAATTGTTAAACTGAGTAAAGTTTGTCTTTTTAAGCAAATGAAGGCAGGCTAACAGGCGGCTACTGTCGCCTTTCATACAAGCAAACCCATAGGGTGCTGTTAGAAGCCTTCCGCCGACTTTAGTGAGATAAATGGATAGGCTTTGGATGTTAAAACACAACGGGGTCCTGCTGTTATTATGTGGTTGTCTTATATAAAGGGGTTTTATACTCCCTTCAGATGGATTGGCTATCCAATTTATAACTGCCAACAGCGGTGTTCAATGCCACTGTAAATCCTGTGACAGGCTCTAGAATCTTTGAGCTATAAGGTATTAGGATGGTTCAATAAAGAACAAAATTTAAGTTGATTTAATTATCCTAGTCACTTAACAATAAAATCATTCGACGAAAACCAGTAAAAATATATTTATATCGTCGCCATTTTATATTGCACGTAAGTGTACAGCGAGAACCGTGTGATTGCAATATACCGGAGCCACTTGTTGGAATAGAAATCCTGTCGTTTACACTGGCGGGAACATATTTAATAACATTTGCATTTAGACATTTGAAAAAATGTAATTTCAATTCTACGACGCAGCCTGTGTAGTGGCAGTTGACAATTATTAATGTTTGAGAGGCGTAATATTTCCTCCTGAATTCGTTTTAAAATCTCTATTAATATTTCTGTGACAAAAACACACCATCATTGATTTTCTCTACATAGTATAAAACAAAGTCGTTTTCCGCGTCTGCCTGTCTGTATGCTAACTCCTCCTAATCCATGCAACGGATTTTGATGCGGTTTTTACCATCGGTTAGATAATTATCATGGAAGTTTATACATATATACTTGTGGGATGTAAATGACTCCACATTAATTATTTACATATTTACACACATTTATTATATAAATTTATACATTTGATGAAACGCACGAATGGGCGTTTTTACATTACGCACGATGGGCGTTTGTGTTGTTGAGTGGCGAGAAAGCGCGTGCTTTCTGTAGCAGAGTTGAAGGCCGACTGTCTCTCGTTTCCGTGCTTCTTCATTTGAAAGAATGACACGGAAACTAAAACGTAAGTTCCAAATAGGTAACTTAAAGGAGGTCGCCACATCAGCCCCCCCGGAGACCGTAGGTCGTAACGAAGAGTAGACTGGAAGGAGTGGACAGCACTTGGTGGCACGTTGCTCGGTGATGGCGCTAGCAGTGTCCATTATCTGGATCGATGAACCGGCTGCTGGAACGTATCCATGTGCGCTAGCCTGGATAACACTAGGAGCGCGCGGTCGCGTCGACTGTGTTATGTATATAATAAATGTGTGTAAATATGTAAATGACTCCACATTAATTATTTACATATTTACACACATTTATTATATACATTTATACATTTGATGAAACGCACGAATGGGCGTTTTTACATTACGCACGATGGGCGTTTGTGTTGTTGAGTGGCGAGAAAGCGCGTGCTTTCTGTAGCAGAGTTGAAGGCCGACTGTCTCTCGTTTCCGTGCTTCTTCATTTGAAAGAATGACACGGAAACTAAAACGTAAGTTCCAAATAGGTAACTTAAAGGAGGTCGCCACATACTGTTAGCGTCTGCTATTTATGTCGACTGAAGTTGATTGATGAAGGCGAAAAGTATAGTAAAAAGTGCTCTGTGACGTTGCAAAAAGAGTTGTTCATTCATTCAGATTCATTCGGTGAGATTGAAAAGATATGATATTGAATAATATTGAAAAGGGATCAGACAGTTGAAAGAACGCGTTCGCGAAGAGAAGTCGTCGTCGTATGTCCGCACATCTTAAGCCCGTCACACACGTAGCTATAATATATATTAATGTAAATTATAGCAAGGCATATTACGATATATTTTCTATACAAATATTGGAGTGACCACACACGCAGCTATAATATATATTTCAACGTAATAAAATTATAGACTCCAACGTACTTTATTATCTCGTATAAGCATTACTGTTGCTTCTGCGTGTATATGCGCCCGCCCGTAACGCAGGCTTCTCAAAGTATAAAATAGGTAGGAAGCTCGTCCAATTTAAATGTGCAATTTGCAGACTCAATTGTTCAATTCCGTAATCTGAGCAATCCGCGTTGCAAACGCTCAAGTGAATGGGTGCAGTGTTGCATCCGTGCAACATTCGCCGAGAAAATCACCCTCGGCCCGAGGCGGTTGTACTCGTAGGTGAATTGGTTACGAACGGTAATGGAGAAAGTTTCCAACTTTATTTATATTAGTTGGGGGCGGAACGTTAAGTGTGAAGTTCACTGATTGGATCCATTTTACTTGCGTATCTAAATAAATAGTAAATTTTTTGACACGACAAAAATAATGCTTTAAAACATCTTTAAATATATAAAAATTTAGCTTTCGTATGTTAGTGTCCACAAAACTCGAAAACTAGCCAATGTATTCATCTGATTTTTTTACAAAACATTGTATTTTAACAGAAGAGTGTATTTGTATACTTTTTACGACTTTGGTTGCGGAATAGCGGACACCAAACGTACCTACGTTGTGACATTGGGATAAGCAAGGACTAATATAATAGGCCTTAATTACTCGTATGTCCCTCTCAGACATTACGTACATACAGGGTATAGTCAACATGTTACACCATTTATTATTATTGATTCGTAACAACGAGGTAAAAAATATTACATGAAGTTTCTAAAATGTTTTAATGGAACTTAGCAAGAGCTTCTTTACAAGGTAACAAAGTCACTTCTCGCCGTCTGTCCCTCTGTATGTATGTATATAATATATACATATTGATGATCTTATAAAATACGGGTTTTCACTCGTGGAAAGAGCGTTGAATGAGGTAGGTTTTTATATATAATTTGCTGAAAAAATATCCGCGCGAAGCCGAGGGCGACCCTCTAATATTCTAATATGTCAAACTCGATATTAAATTTTATTGTCTTTTCATCAAGGTTCAAATTATGTTTCCTTTACAAGAAAGATTCTTCGCTATTAAGGTAATTGAACTAAAATTAAATTTATTTTTCCTTCAATCTGTCAGTAGATAGAAAGGTAAATGAAATTTCATGTATTATGAGTGGATAAGTTTAATTATAATGTTATAAAATAACTAGGTATTCATATTTATTTAAAAAATATTTATTTTACAAAATTTTAGAAAGCCTTATAAGCTTAGTTTAAGTTATTTAGAGGTCTACAAGTATGAATATCAAATACCTCGCTACTAAGCAATGTTATTATGATAGATTTACTTTGTGCCCGTTGAAATATCTTTGTGTCTGAACTTTAAATTATTTCAAGCACACTAAAATTTAATTCTCTAACAAGTCGGAGACAATGCGATCCTCAGAGAGTAATGTGGCATGGTTATCGAGTGTCAAACTATCTGAAGTTGTTAATGTATTCTCGCCGTAAATATCCCGCGAGATCACCTAACGTACATTCATCTTCAAATTAAATTTCTTATCTAAGACTGTTAAACAAATTTAGCAATCTGTTAAAATGATGATTAAATATTTAGCAAATTATGAAACAGACCTATCTAATGAGTTAAATAATAGACTTTCCATTCAAATATTACATATTTACTAAAATAAATCATTTTATTATTAGAGCTGATGAAAAATAAACGCCATCTAGTTCCACTAACGGCTCCAACGACAGATCAAAGAAACTATAACGCGCTGCATGCTGCTAATGTATGGTATTGGAGTATGGATAGAAAAAAAAGAAAGGAATGGAATAGAAAGGAAAGGAAGGAATACTAATTAATTATCGACTACTGCTAATCCCTTAATTCATATGTTTCTAAATACCGAACATCATAAAGTACTATAAATGTTAAAAAGATGTCCTCATTGGCGCCTTTAAATCTATTTGCGATAGTACGCGTCGACAGGCGATCAATCTTAGCTAAGGTACCGGAATCGAACAGGTGTCCTAATTCACACTGGTGCATAATTGTCTCACAAAATTTATCTCATTTGAAACAAAGCACTTTGCTGCCTGCGTCTTAAGACAAGGACTAACCTCAGGCCAAACACAATTTTTATCAAAATGAGCTCAACCTAATATACCTATGAATTAAGGTGCAATATTGCACAAAAAAATTTTGTAGCTTCTCTAAGATAATCGAACACATTTAAAATTGCAACATTTTTCTTAAATATTGTGTAAAATATGAAAAAATATATAAAATTAACCTATTACGCTTTACTGCTAAGTCCTCGCCTTAAGGAAAGTCACATTACACCACATATCTTGTACACAAGCGTAGCTCTAAGTTTGGCACGTATAGTGTTGGCCTCAGCCTAGGCAAAACTTAGCCATGGTCTCAGCTTAGTCAAATTAGGCAACGAAAATAATACTTTTCTGCTAAGTCCTAACCTTAAATAAAATCTGCGCGTTGACGTCCATAGCTTGCGCCTATGTATGTATGTAAGAAAAAGATCATACCCAATTTTTATACGGAATAATCGCGTGGTCGCGTTCAAAGGACAACGACGTCTTCGCATTAATATTTTATGGGCGTAAAACAGATAAATAAAAATGCTGATCCACTGTTATCTTTTATGGTTTTTTTTATTATTATTACATTGGATTATGAGAATCGTACATGGCAACTAACAAACAGACATCTATCATTAAATGCCTATCTCTTGCTTCTTCATGTTTAAGTTGCTCATTAAGGCAAGTGTGCCAAGTCTTTTATTTATTAATTTGTAAACATATTTGAAACCAAATGAAAGTGCTATTCCCAAGTAGGTAGGATTTTCATTTGTTCTCTGGTGCCTGGTTAAATATGTAATTCTTAATTTGAATTTTATTTCAACCACCTAAAAACACTGTGTCGGGCATAATTTTTTTATTTCATAAATAGATCAGTCGCCTATATGGCAATCGTACAATCATTTATGAATGAAAGCCACAGAGTGTTGCTACGAGAGGAAATGAGAATGGAAGCATAGAATGGAAGCATCTGTCCGTTACTTCTCCGATAACTTCTTCTAAAACCACAGGATTTTGATATGTTTTTTACTAATGGAAAGAGCCATTAGAAGCGAGGACTGTTTGTGTATTTAATTTGCAGAAAATATCGCGACCGTGCGAAGCAGGGGCAGGTTGCTAGTAACTATATCAATGTTAAATAGTGTGAACATTAGGTATTCTTTCCCCGTCTCTTTCTGCAAACGGTACAAAATTTGCGCGCGCTACTTGCCACCAGTAAAAAAGCCAAATTGGTGCACTAGTAAAAATTACATGGCGACAGTTCTTAATTATGACGATCGCTTCAACTAGTGTGGTTGGAGGCTATATGTTTTCATAGAATTAAAACTTTTTTCAGTCCTTGTAATTATTTTATTGTCATTTGTTTTTTTGTCTTTTTGTCAGTCCAAGCATAATTAGTCTGCGCATTAATTTTAGCTTTAATCCGAATTATAAGTGTTGCGCACACTGCTTTGTCATTACTAAAATTATAATACATGAAATATTATGAGACCTGTTGTCAAGCAGTTGACGTTTTCCTATTGAAATGACTGATAATTTATAAAAAAGCTGTTCATAATAAAAAACGGATGATTATTATGACCATGATTGAAACGAATGATTTCTCTGAAAGCTACGACTACATCGACTTAAAATATGATCAGAATGCATTAGAAGACGACAATATAGATGTCAAAGCTGCGTCACGTCATTATATAACACAACACAACACAACGCGTCAGACAAATATAAACCCGCCTTTAATCACTATCGTTATAGCCACTTAAGCTTACCATATACATTCTAATTATTGTTCGTTAATAAGATGTGAATTGATCTGACTAAAATTGCTCGTTTGTCGAGTCCGTCTCTAAACCAATGTGGAATCCAGGCACAAGTTGGACTATAAATAGATTATCTGGAACAATCCAAGTGCGCCGGCCCTCTTACATATTTAACAGTGGTGGTGGTTCCAACACTCTTGATACCAAGCAATCAAGTTTGAATTGTTCCAAATAATTGTGTGGCCACGCAGATTAATCAAAACGATTTACAAAATAACTAATAATTTTCAGAAAAGTATAAATATACACATGACCCGTGCCTCGTGACCCGGCCCTGGCTTTGCACTGAGTTAAAACAATTTAAAATTCGTTTTTAGCGCATGACGTTATAAAGAAAATCTATATTTAAGCTTTCTAGACTTAGTAGTTTTGGCTGTGCGTTGACAGTCAGGACAAACGATTTTATATAATAGATAAAAAAGTCGCTGTCCGCCTCTGTCTGTTTCTCCACTCCACCAAACGGCTTTTAATACGGACGTAAACTAAGTCGCGGGCAAAAGCTAGTTAGGTGTAAGCTTTAAGTAATAATTTGGTCGTTTAATGCACGTTTTCCCCAACGAACACCTAGTGTTAGGGAACACCTAACTACTATTTAAGCTGGGCATTCACGGCAGTCCGCTTTGCAGTAAATGGCTGGCTTTTAAGTAGGAGATGTGTTCCTCTTTTTTTAAACGTTGGGAAATCCTCGTGATTACCCAGCAGCGTAGGGGACGTTGCGGGCTTATGCCGGACTCCCAACGACTTCCTAGCGCGGCCGTAGACAGGCGGGGTCGCGGGAACGTTAATTATTATGACATGACATCCGCTAACTCCAGACGTCAAGATGTGTTCCCTAACTCCAGACGACTGTTGGTGAAAACAGGGCATAAGCCGTTCATTTCTAGTGTTTTCGCATACAATTTGTATCTAACGAACATGTAAATTTTAATGTAAATGTTCGTGAGGTCCTCCTCGCCAGATTAATTTGAAATCTGAATCTAAATTATTCACACATTAATATATATACAAAGCACACTTGCACGACTAAATAATAATACCAGGGCTGCCACAAATTGAAAACGGGCCCTTGAAAAATTAATTAGTAGTGGCGTGGCGTTTCGTGTTGGTAATTCGGTTAACTTCAAATATTTATACAGACTAATGAAGTTGGACAAAAGTGAGTTAGGGGAAAAGGAATTTTTTATTTAACAAGCATTGGGATTATAATAAACTAATCGAAAAATCTTGTAGAAGTCGATATCACATGTGCGATAAAACGAATTGAAACTAATAACAGTAGAATGGATGTCGATTTTTTTATCATCCAGAGTGTAGACAACTTCACTTATTAATAAAATAAAAGAATAGAATTGTGCTCGTTTCTAAGAGAGGTGCATGTACGCTACGAACTCTGATCAGAGAAGGGTGGAAATATGAAAATTGTATTTGGCATCAGATTATTATTAAATGTGCCCTAAAGAATCGTGGCTAATTAAGTAAAATAAATACAAAAAATTAGAAATTTAACGTAAAAAGGAAGTGCAAAAGAAGTGCAAGTTTCTTTTCTTTCTTTCTTTCGAGATTTTATCTATGTATACTAGTGTCATCACATCTCAAATTCTACCGTAAAATAATAAATGTGGTCGTTTAACGGTTTAGAAGTAAAAGAAACAATAAAAGATTATCTCTTGTTCCACCAGGAATAGAAACCTCGAGGAACAGTCAACAGAACAGAATACCTGGAGTTGTTTGTCCACTTCAGCTAATAATAACTTAGTGCACCGATCCAGGTTGAAACAGAAACGTTTGTCAAAGTTTTAATGTCGACTAATTCTTCGTGTCTGCAAAGCTTATAATAGAAATAGTCAAAGTATCGTTTTCACCACAGTTTACAGAGGCTGCAGTTTTTTTAATTCCATTCCTCGTATACGAGCCTAAAACGCTCAAGTATAAGAATTTTCCGAATTTCTTGTTGGATAGTTTGAGTGAATGACTTCATTATGGGTACAAAGATGTTTGATTTCCTTTGGGATTTATTCAATGGGGGTAAAGCGGAGAGAATATGGACAGGGAAACGTATTTTTAATGTTACATGGAAAATTGTGTTTAATCTTTTGAATGATTATATTTTTATTTAGAAATATATTGACTTAATAAATAGCTTGACATAGGTTAGATATAGTACACACTGCAAAAATAAGTGGGAATAAAAAATTTAGAAGGTAATATACATGATCCAAATCTCAAATAAATAGAAGAGCTTGTATAATATATAACAAAAGTCTAAAGCAATGAATCTATTTACATCTAAAGAAAATATCAGACAAAGGTCCCTGGAGACAACGAAATTAAATTACTATCAGTGAAATTTAAAATTAGTCCCAATTTTTTTCAGCAATTTAATGGCAATTTAAGATTATCAAATAAAATATGTACTAACATTTTTTTTTAAACTATGTAACATGTTGTCTCAGCGTCAAACTCTTACGAACATGTAAGTTAAGTAAAAGAAAATGTAGGTCACCGAAGCGAGCAAATATTATGTTAAGTTAATTTGTACAAAGATGCAACCGGTAAGTATAAAGGTGTCCGGAACGCGGAGACGGAGGCGTCCGCTTAGAAACCATTTGAAATATTCAGAAGTATGCAAGATTAGGATCAGACAGCGTTGGACTGCTAGCAGAAGGGAATGAATTTTACATTGTTGCAAATGGAATAAGTATTAAGGTGGAGTTCATTTTGGAGCGGATATCTTTCATTAAGAATTGGAAATTGAATATAAAAATGATGCTAAATATGATCGAATAGTTATTAATCTCTATCTCTGTATATATAAAAATTTTGTGTCACGTTGTTTGTCGCCAATGAACTCCTAAATTACCGAAACGATTTTAATAAAACTTGCACACTGTGTGCAGTTTGATCCAACTTAAGAGGTAGGATATCTTTTATAAAGTTACGCGGACGAACTCGCGTGCAACAGCTAGTTAGTAATTAAAATAAATAATAGATTGTGTGGCATTCAAACAGGAAAGAACTTTAATGTAGTCTGAAAGAATATATTATGTGAACCAAAATAAATCAAACAGAAAAATCACCCAAAGGGTAAGCGTGGCATGTATTGGCAAAAACCCCTTACGACCAACATTAACGCGACACCATTATATGAAAAAATAATATTTATTTTGCATCAAAACACAGCATGAAATACTCGTACAAACGTTCAAAAAACATAAACGGTATTCAATCAGACAGCGCTGCACTGGAAGTAGGTCTCAAGTTTCTATCACAAATTCGTTCAGTTCAGTGGACAGAACGCCGCTCTCCCGAGGAAAACTTCAAGGTTTCACTGGATATGTATAAATAATAATATAATATTTAGACCATTACGTAAATCCAATGTCCATGTATATCCATTCGTTCCACGCATATCAATAAAATCTGTTGCATGCAGTCACATGGAGTAAGTAAATTGTTAGTAACTAAAGAACTTGGGACTGCTTGCATTTATTATAGGTACTTAATTGACTTTAAATCAATAAAAATTATATTCATTTTAATTATTTATTTATAACTGTAAGTAACACGAATCTTGAAAATCCTAACATAATTATTAAGATATCTGGCGAAGAAAACGTGAAAAAGATTAGATAGTACACTTGCAGCAGCTATGTGGGGTTGCTTGTTTTAATAGGCAACGGTAACCATATACCATCAAATGGACCATAAACCTGTCTGACGACCTTTACATTAAAAAATAACCAAAATTGTGCTTATTGATTGATGTTTCAAAACTATTTTTCTTTTTTGTTTTTAACATTGATTGGTATTTTGTATTGTACATAAAAATAGAACGACACAAAAATTTATTTATTTATTTATTTATTTACTTACTAAAAAATCCACAGCTCTCAACATAAAAATTTACAGACAAAAACATAAACATAACCAACAGCCAATTACGGATTTTACATTTATACAATATATAAAAATATAAATATCTACCTGCGGATCGGAACACTAATTGGACGTCATATATATGTGAAAGTTTTACTGAACCTATATATTAATACGTGTAAGGTAGACTTGTACAAAATAACAAAACATCAAAAACGTCGTTGGGTCGACACTGGGAACGTTAGAAATAACTTAATTTTAAAGTAATATCCGGCCATGAAGCACAGATGGCGACATTGTACGTGCAAGGCACAAATTAAAAAATATGTTACACAACTTTTAAGTGGCTGCTTGTATTTTAATCTTTTTAAAGGCGAACAGAAACTTTTAGTTTGCTAGAGGGATGCACTTTGTAATATATTTTTTTAAGATAAATACCGGTATGCATACTGACCGTCCACTTGATGGTATGTGGATGTGGCACAGGGGGAATCAGCTCTGGCACACCTTACTATGTTATTGCACAGCTGTTTATTATCACTCAATCATAATTTAATCGAGTCAATGTGAATTTTCTTTAAATTAGACAACTTGACATAATTTTTTCCTTAGCTATGTGACAGTGGGTACCTAAGGCTACATATAGGCACACTAGTACATACTACACAGTAGATAAGGTCTAGTCCACAGTCCTCGTCTTAAGGAAAATCACATTACATCACTTGTATCTTGTAAACAAGCGTAGCTCTAAGCTTGGCACGTATAGTGTGACTTCAGCATAGGCAAGACTAAGAACTTCGTAAGAAGTCATTTTAATTGATGTCTAATTACAATGTACGACACGTTTGGTCTAGTGGCTAGTAACCCTAGCTGTTAACCAAACGGTCGCGGGTTCGAATCCCGCTAGGGGCTAATGTTTATGTGTTAACATTTTACCTTTGTACCTGAGTCATGGACGTTTTGTATTTATAATATGTATGTATTTACAAAAAAAAAAAGTAATCATGTATTATATCAACTGTCTGGTATCCATAATACAAGCATTAGTTGCTTACTGTGGAACTAGATAGTGCTTGCTGTGTGGAATGTGTGAAGATATTTATTTAATATTTATTATTTAATGTAAGTAGTAAAAACAGTCATGCAACGCGTAACACGTGTCCAACTATGTCACAATCTGTCAATGTTACAAAATACTTCTTCACTGTGAGTGAGCCTCTTAAACCGAGTTGTTCACGCGAACAGATGTTCATACTTCACAAACATATTATTGCACTTGAAAAACGGAAAGCTTCCTACAAGTATCTTTACAGTGGTAATAACTAATAGTTATTTTGTAAGTTTGTCGAGTGATTCTTGATTTACTTCCTCGGTGACCAATGTTTTGACATTATACGAATCTAGATAATCTTCAACCGATAGAGATTTATGGTAATCCCTACTGACATCATTATTTTCCGCTACAATTAATATTATTTGAGCTGTATTTTTCACAGACTAGAGTTTATTTTCGTATGTGTACTTTATTGAGTTCGGTATGTTGTGAATTTAAATTATACTAAACTAGGTGTACCGCTCCCGGCTTCGCCCGGGGTGCATTTTTTTTCCGTAAAAACCTTACCTGATTATCCCTCTATCCATTGGTGAAAACCGCATGAAAATCGGTGCTGTAGTTTTTGAGTTTATCGCGAACAGACAGACAGACAGACAGATGCGACGGACGACTTTGGTTTATAATATTTACAAGGATCGTATGCATTGTATAGTAGAAAGAAAGAAGACAAATATTGTCACAATTGGATATAGACCACGCAATAGGTTTTTTTTTTTTTTTTTTTTCAGAAAGTTTAAAAGTAATAAACTTAGAATAAAAGAAGTTACTAATGAAATAAAATTATTTACCTACCCATCTAATAGAAATAAACAAAAAAAAAAATGCCACCAACAAATGACCGTTACTGTCGTTATGAGGAAAAAATTAATTAGATGTGTCAAAGAAAGAACAATAAACACTGCCTACTACGTGTTCTCGAACAATGCAAAAATTAATATCACTAAACTCCAATATAATGGTGCAATTGACAAACGAAAATTCTAGTAGAGTCTGAAACAAACCGTGCTCTAGCAGTCGGACCCTTTTTTTTTCTCGTGGGAAAATCTGCGAACCAGATCCCCACCCGCCATGGGGAGATCGGTGTGGTATTTGGAACTTCTACCCACTAAAAACCCACGGTGTTTCTTTGCACCGTCTTTGGGCGGGGGTTAGGGGACGTTAAGACACACTTCCTTGTCTCCCCCCCCCCCCCCATGCACACATGCGGGCTCCACCTCGATTAGGAAGACACGAAGTGTGACTTCTGCGCTGTGAAGAGACGTGCCGGAAACACGTTTGCGTTGTTTAGCTGATATACAGTCAGACAGATGCGGACAGCGCTCTTCAATTTATACTACACTAGAGATCCGCTATCCGGCTTCGCTCAGAAAAAAAAAAAAAACTCAATTAGGTTTTATTAGATATATCGCACCTTTATTCCAATACCGTCACTATCATAAATAAGCAAATTATGCAGGAGAGCTATTTTAAGATTTATAGGAAACACTAATTGATATAAATAAGGTTATATTAACTTTTCAGGAATAATTGTTTTTTTATATCATTAATAACTATTATTCCTCATATATCTTTATTTTTTTTTTAATTTTACTTATTGTTAACTAGAGGATATTAATTATTTAAAAGTTTAGTGACACTTTACCATTTTATAAAAAGATGTATATTCATTAGTGTCATTTTGCTCATATAAATGTATCAACTTTAAAAAAAAATACATCACATTATTTATATTTTATCTGCAATTCTTAAATTTTTATTAGGTTGAGAAAATAAAACAAACATAATTAGACACAGACAAATTATATTCTTAGTCAAATTAGGAGAAATCTAGCGAAGCAGTTAGGAACCTAATTGAACACTATTTATACTTAAAATAATTCAAAAACAAATAGGTAACTACATTCTAAACTAGTAGTTTTTTTATACTTACATAGAAACAATATAAAGTTTTAGATAACTTCAATAAAAATAGTTAAGAACTTAGCCTGACAGATAAGTGTTCTGCCAGTAGTATAACTTAATCAGTCACTAGTTGTTACTTTCTTAAACATACATTGAGATCTTTTAGGGTTATTATAAAAACATAAATCAGTCTATGAAATATCAAAATAAATTTAAACAAATAATTTTTTAGATACGAAAGCACACGAGACCCTATCTCATTTGCTCCTCGTAACCCATCGATTTCACTCCAAACATAACATTCACAATAATCCATAGCAAATTCACAAACTGTAAAGTTGCACACGTTCAATTTCGACTTGTAATAAAATGCCGATGTTTTGCACATGGGAAGTGGTAAAACTGCTTGCAAATCATAGCAAGCTACAACAAACGTATTGTTGACCTTTTTTTTATCTTCTTCTTTCTCTATTCTACTTAGTCGCTTTTCATTATGGTGTTCTAAATATTTCTCTTTCATTTCTTCTTGTTCTGACGAATTTGAGTTATTATAAATCGAACATAACTCACACATGTCCTTTTTAGGTACAAAGAAACTGATATTAAAATCTTGAATGAAAACTTTTCTATAAGTATGTTCTTCAGCTGCTTCCATTCCTTCTTCTTCACATTTCTTTTTGTAGTCCCTGAACAAATCCGCTATATTCTTTCCACCTTCAATGTATTCCCTGCTAGTCTGCTGTCTTAAATAATGACTATTTATGCGGGGATTGGATTCTATGTGATTTTTAATACTTTGAATTACATCGTTTCCAACCTTTTTCTGTCTTCCATGTTTGCCGCGTTTTTCTACCTCAACAATCCCTGTATCTGTTGTTTTTTCGATAACCGTTCTTATTGGTCTGTCATTTATTCCAAGGGTATTTTTAAAAAATATTTTGCAGACTCGTATTTTATTTTCCTTAACTATAAAATAAAATGCGTGTTTTGACTTGCGATTGTTGTTTAACTTCTTATATTGATATCTGGGATGAACTATAACCATACTTTTGGCAATAAAATCACGTCTCGTCAATGACGCCATATCCCAATAATCATCGAATATCTTTTGGCGCTCTTCTTCTCCTATGCTTGCGAAACACTGCAAACGACACTTTGTACCACATGGAGGCTTCATCTGCCTAGCTGGCACCACTCGTCTATTTTTGGAAAGTGAAACGTATTCTGCACCTGCGTTTCGAAGCCTCTTTGCCTTTAGTTTTTTTGAATTTATAACGCCCTTACGTCGTTTTCTTACCGGTGAAGATACGATATTAGGTTCTTGGTAATCAGAAGTATCAGTGTCGGACGATTCCTCTACTGTTCTAGGCATTCTAGGCTCATAGTTAGGATCATTGTCGTCTGGAGAAAAATCACCTGATGGTGACGCTGTGCTTGATAAAGAAGACGATCGATGACGGGTTTCAACAAATGAGTGTTCAACAGGGATATTTTCTAAAATTTCCAAATTCGTGGTACAAGTTCTAATGAGCGATTCAATAATCGAGTTTGAAATCACTGACACTGGTGATCCATGCCTTAGTAACGATGTATTGGTAATATTACAAACATCGGTTTGATTGCAAATTTGTATCACCTGATCTTGCAAAGTTTCGTGTGCTACACAAGATCTATTTCCATTTGATAGTGAAAAGCTTGAACTGGAAGTGGAAGAACTTGAGCTCGAAGAGCTTGAGCTACTCGAAGATGAAGATCGACTACTTGTACTGGCTGACCTTGCCCGTTGCTCGGCAATAACTTGCAAAGGTATGAACCGAGAAGAAGAGCTACTTCTCGGAATAATAACATTTGTATGGTTTTCGTTACTTGCAACTTCATTTTCTTTGTTATTTAGTGCAAGTTTTAATATTTTATCTCTTCGTGACATTGCACCTACTCCTAAAAAGAATTAGGCAATATTATAATAATATATTTCTATAAACACCAGAGTAATCATTTAGCAATAACGACACATTTAATATAAAACTTTAAGTTTTTTGTTCCAAAAGTGACACTATATTAATAAATACAATATTGAATTAAATTTTTTGAAAACTTTTTTACACTCATATGCGCCACAATATCACTAAACAAAAAGAAACACTTATGCACTAAATTTCATCTCAAAAAAATTATTGCAATTGATGGAAAAGTGTCACTAAACAAATAGTGACACTCTTGGAATCTTGATATATTAATAATATTAACGTAACATTGACGAAAAACTAACTCTAAACTAAAAATAACTCTAAAATGTCGTTTTGTCTATTAAATAAACCAAAACTTACCCACACAATAAATTAGAAAGCTGACATTAAACTTAAAATGACGATTTTGCACTCGAATTAATATAATTTTGTCAATGACGAGACGTACTTGTTTGTTTACAGTCGTTGTAGGAATGAAGGGAGTGAGGGTTTCGTTTAGTGTCGATAGTTTAACAGCGACCTCTAAATCAATGAATAGAAATTAAAATACAGGAATCGAAGCAATATATTTAATTAGTGCTCAGCAAATAGATGGCGTTAAAAACAAATTTTTGAAGAATTTCGTTTAGTGACGGTATTGGAATAAAGGTGCGATATGTATAAAAATTATCTTACTGATGGTGAAAATTGCATTAACTTATATACAGACATTCATATCAAAATTATACTTGAATCAACTAGATCAATATTTTTTTATTCTATATCAGGGACATTTAATTACATAAGGAATAAAAAATAAAAAATACTAGAATAGTGAACCTAAAACTAAAAACCTTAAAAAATATAATATAATAATAACTAAAATATATTATTAAAAGGAGTCCCTTTAGGCAAGGTTCCGAAGATACTGGCAGCGTTTCCCCTTTGAATAGCTACACTAATTCTTTGTGCTAGGTAGCTGCCAGCTCTTCGGTCTCCTGTGATGTCGACTAACCTTTTTGCTATATCCTTAAAAAGACTTATAGCGCTAGGACCCCACGGACCAAGGGTCTCGACACCGAATGGGACAAAATTATATTCGGAGCCTAGACCCCTATATTTGTAGGCTTTAGCTTTTTCAGCCGCTTCACAAGCCGCACCTGCTCTGTTGTTGGTTCCATGTAGATGGGAAGGGGCCAGCGTGTCTGAGCAGGTTGCATCCCATACCAGCACCCGGCCCATCTTCCATGGAATCAAACTCATACCGTCCGGTCTCTTGCCATCGTCTCTTGCAATGCCAGTCGGCTCAAGTAGACTGGGCACGTTGACGGTGGCAAGAGACCGGCGTATGGTATCGTTAAGTGCGGCATGTCTTGAGAAGCGGCCTGCACTTTTTTGGCATGACAGTCCGTGATGTCCTAGCTTGTCGACATCACTGCCACAGGGACATTTATGAGGAGCGCAGACCGGGACCCCAAGCCGTAGACAGGTTGCGATTCGGAGCGTGTCAGGCTCAAGAAATGTTCCTGTATTTGACGAAGGGTACGCGTGAAGCCAGTAGCCAGCCTCATGCGTACCCACGGCCAAAAGCCTAGCACGCGCCGAACCTGTACTACAGCTCAAAAGATTGTCATAAGTCAATTTACAGTTTATGTCGTCCCAGCTCCTCTGTGAATTTGGAGAAACTGGAAAATTTTGACCTGGGCATGCAATTAAGAAAGCGTTTCTAGCTTCTTCCAAGCCAGCAATCTCAAAGTTTGAAGGGGATGCCCTTAAAATTTTACTTATGAGATTTGCTGAACTATGGACAGAAGATAGGAAGGCTGGTAAAGCGACACTGGAAATTTTGCGAATCCCTAAACCACCATAACGGATGGGTAGGGATGCTTGGGTCCAAGATTGCTCTTTCAGCTGCATGTTAAGAATCGATTCTAAACTAATTTTGATTAAGTCGTCTACTTGTGTCAAAAGATCTGGGTGATTCCAAAAGGAGCAGCAACGGAGCACATACGTAAATTTTGGGACGAAAAGACAGAATTTTAATATGCAAAGTGCATAATGTGGACTAATTTCAAGGAGACGGTCAGCAGAATTTTGAAATTTAGTAATTGAATTATTAATATATTCAGAAATAGATTCATCAAAAATTGGAGAACCTAAAAGGTAAAGGGAATTACTGTTAACTATTTTAATATTTGGAGCCAAAATATTAAATTTTTGTTTTACGTCATTTATATTTAAGTCGCAGTTATTTATAAAAAGTTCGCATTTGCTAAAATTAAGCTCCAAACCAATGGCTTCAAATTTATTTTTGATTAAAAATAGGTCCGAAAACACAGTATCCACATCACCTCCTAGGGTTCCGTCGTCCAAATACCAAACGTTGAATTTAGAATTTAAATTTTTGATTATCGGATTTATAGCCAAACTAAAAATTGCAGGCCCAAGGGGATCACCCTGTTGACAACCTACTTCCGAGGACAGTTCATTAGAACGATATAACAATTTTGTTGGGTCACCGTAACTGAGAAGAAGATAATTGTATATTTCCGGTATATGTTGTTTAATTTCCGTCAGCAGGGTATCCCTATTTACCGAATTGAATGCATTTTTGACATCAATTTTAAGCAACACGTCAGGCTGTCCGTAAGTTAGGAAAGAGCGTAGGGCATGGACGGCTGCCTCACACCCTCCTTTTACACCGAAGCCTAACTGTACGGGTTCAAATTCCGAATTTAATTTTGGTAAAATATGTCGAACAGCAATTTTGGAGGCCAGACGTCGTAGTGTTGATCCAACAGCAATTGGTCTCACCCCTCCGTCCTTTTTGGTGAGGGCAATGAGGTTCGCGCCGAAAAGAATGGGAACAACATCCGTAACATATTTGTTTTGAATTTGAAGGCATGCTTGCCCTGCTGTTGGTGGGTCGAAAAAATATGGGTTTACTGGAGCTGGAGGATGTTTTGTCTGTAAGGCCTGAAGGGTGTCAGGGGTATCTGGTGATAGCACGTCGTTGGAGAACAAAAGGCGAGCGGCACCTTTGAGATCTCCGTCACAGATTTTGTTTTCGATCAGTTTGTTGCGATTACGAGGAGCATCATGTTTGATTAGAGGTGCAGGAGAAGGCGAGGAGCTTACAGCACAGTTATTCTTAATCTTTTGTGTCAAGGATAAATTCGGTTCATCAGTTTTTATTATATGTAGTGTGCTGTATGAAAATAAAAATAAGTTCTGCCAGTCTTGAGTACAATTGCTTATGTAACATTTCTGGATTAATTGTGACAAATGTGTAGCAACGGTTATTCGAGCTCCTCGAGGGATTCTTTTAACTATGGGTATACTATTTTTCAAATGGCTAAGATATATGTGGAAAGGAGTTGGATCGTTGGCTACATAAGTAGGCGCACTCGGAATAATGGGATGGATGTCTAAAGGTGAACTGTTTTGGCTAATACATTTCCTGTGTGTTTTTGTAGTGTGTATGTTGAGGCCTTTCAAAGATTTGAATGACTTGTTGCACTGTGTACATGTATGGGTCGCGTTCGACGTGCCATCACAAGATTGGGTCACGGACTGCATTCACAACAGTTAAATACATTCACAAAAAAGAAAAACTTAAAACAAATTGAAAAACACAATAAAGTAACTTAAAATGTACACTGAAAACATAAAAAAGTCAAAATCAAAATATTGACGGCTGCTTGTTTTGGTAACAAGACGCATGCGTCGTTACGTGGGTGCGTCACAGGATGGTCTTGCAATTGGACGCTGCAGTGGAAGAGACCTAGCGACGCATGTCGTCGCTAGGACAACCGATGGCGGCCTTAGCAACCGCGTCTTGAGATTATCACAAGCGGATTAGAACTTTTTAAAGACTGAACAGGCACTGTGGTGGGAACAACAATAAAATCCCCATGCGCACATATGAAAAATATCTTTGTAAACTTTTATAAGCAGGTCTGAGCCGTCAGGAAATTAAAATGGCTTAAAAATAAATATTTTAAGTGACCTGAGCCTGCTTGTCACTTTTGTCACTTTATAGATTCTTTTATTTATTCTATGTCAAAATTTAACCAATATTACAAATGAATTTTTTTTAGTTAATTTGACACTCGAGAACACCCGAACACATTTTGATAAAACTGTACAGTAATATGATTTCAGACTGTTGAAGCAAAAAGCAAAAGTTCCCATTATAAACACGATAAACTTTTCGAACCAATAGTAGGGTTTAAAATATAATGAGAAAACAAGGGGGCGATCGTCGTCAGAAATAATTGAAAAGATCGCACGAATATATATGTATATTATATGTATGTATTTTTCTTTCTGTTTCTACGGAGACATAAAAGAGATAGGGAAATACGAAGCACACAAATTAATTGGACAGACTCATCTCGATTTCATTTTCTTCAATTACAAACTTAACGTTCTCCCAAAAAGATACTGTTTTGTTCTGGATAATAAGAACATAAAATTGTAGTAACGTTTTAATAAACACCATGCGACATAACAATCACTTTATAATATTACTAGCTGTTACAGCACGCGACTTCGTCCGTTCAACTTTATAAAATATAGCCTATGTTACTCGCTGGTAATGTAGCTTTCTATAGGTGAAAGAATTTTTAAAATCTGCCCAGTAGTTTTTGAGTTTATTAATTACAAACATACAAATCTTCTCTCTTTATAATATTAGTATAGAAGTATAGATTAGTATAGACAAACAAAAATACAAATCTTCTCTCATTACGATATTAGTATAGATATTTGAAAAAACGCTTTTTCTAATATTTCCTCACAACTATAATAAAAAAAAACATAATAGTTTGGTTTTCACGATTAGTTTTCATACGTAACAAATGTATGGTTTAGTCAATCATTTATTGGTTAAGTACATAGTTTTTTTTTTTTTAAATTTATTTAAACATAAATAAAATTTATAGTAGTACACAGTTTACGTGCAACATAAACTTATTCAAGTTGTTATCCTACACCTTATTTAATTTTTTAAGTAAAGTAAAATAAGTGGTTAAGTAAGTAAATAGTACATAAGTAGGAGGATCTCACCTTAGCATTTATAACATTCAGTTACGATTGACTTTTCAACATCCGTATTTTCATACTTACGATATAATAATACTTATAAAATATCAAAAGTGAAGATAATCCAAATTATAATACAAAAACATTATCAGGAAATTTTAGTGGATCCAATATCAAGGTGTTTGTTACCTGAAAATAACTGTACGCCCACAAGCGATTTCAATACTTTGTAACAGACCAATTTGACGGTGTGAGAATGGTTACCAGACTAACGTGGGCGATCCAGAGGTGGTTGTATGCGAGGCTCTATTTTGTTTGATACTCTCCGCCAAGATGTCGTCTGGATTAAGTCTTCATTGGAATTCGCACTATCGGTGTACGTCATAAGGTCTATTTAGGTAAGCAGTGAACAATTGGATAGGAAAAATGTATTAATTTCCGCAGTCGCTAGGGCTATTTTCGACTTTGTTTATTCGATTTATTTTCGTTTATTGAAATTGGGTTGTAATTGAATGGAAGTTGATCTATATTTAGGCGATTTTGTTAAGGTGTTTATTTGCATTATGTTATAAATAAAATCACAGTGTAACTTTATTCGTAAAATTTATTGATATAGCACAAAATATTTCTTTTTTAACACACGAATAAACTTGTTCAATTGTAGACACTTCAATAAAAAACCAATACACCAAATTTCACACCAATCGAACATGCGGAAGTTAATGAGATCAATTCATCAACAAGGAAACGAGCCGATGATCTTCAAACGCCCGAAGGGATCTTCATAAATTATAGCTGAGAACCATTCCGATCGTGTCAGCTAACAAAAAAAGAACGTGTGAAAAATATAGGTTCATTCGTTTGTATGCTATGATGCCACAAACAGACACAGAGATACACAGGTCAAACTTTTATAACACCTCTCTTATGCGAGGTTTAAAAACAAAAACAATGCAGCGGTCTTACACTTGATAAGTTCGCATATAAAACAACAATCCGGTAACAAAGTTACAACCGGAAGTGACTCCGGATGTCGGATGCACACATCCGGCGCAACTTTAGCTCGGTTCAACGTTAAACCGGTTACTGGAACATAATAAATTGTAACTCAACGACGTAGCAAAGAAGACATTATATGACTACTTTTTCATGTTCATAATATATTGACTGAAAACCCTTTTATTCGCTGTGTTTAGAATTTCTTTTTTATTATAATATACTGTTAACCTCTGACGCCCGACGTAAAATACGATTGGACCGTTTTATCTGTGTGTCTGTCTGTGACATCGTAGCTCCCGAACGAATGGTTTTAAAAATTCAACGCCTGACAAAAATGTATGTGCAAAAAAGATTGAATAAATAAAATTTAACACCTAAGAAGTCGGATGGACGAAGTTGTGTGCAAAAACTAGTAAAGAATAAAAGTATAAAAAGTATATTATTATTAAAATAAGTCGACACTGTAAGTGAATGGAGAAATAAACTTGGAATGAGTACGAAGGATTTTTCGTTAGTCAAAAAATGTTGTTTTACGTTCTACCTACTTTTCGCTCACATTTAAATAAAATATTACCAAGCACAATACCTATATATTATATTCGAAAGCGTTGTATCTTTTATCTCGCCCCTTTTGCGAGAAAACTTTCTGAAACAAAGCTTTGTGGAATGCACTCTCAGTCGTTTCAGTATCCCCGGTGCATTTCGCTTATAGCGACCGTTAAAGGATTTGCTGACTACCTTTCTCAAATGAGTTCGTTAATTTTAAGTCAATTTTGTACTGCACTTAATTCGCATTGAAAAGAACTACAGCATTACTCAAAGAGAAAACCTTCGTAATAAATAAGGTACTTATTCAACAGGGATTTAGTGAGGATTTTTAAAGAATCTCTGAGAGATGATAAGAGGCACAGAGATAAATAGATCATGTTTTGATCTATTTATCTCTGTGCCTATTAGCGCTTAAAATATAACGAGACAATAGGCACTGATGAACTAAAATCATTATTTAATTAATAGTAAAAAAAAGTACGGTTTTAGGTGTAAATAACATATACCAATAATAATAATAATAATAATAATAATAGCCTTTTATTTCCATATCTCTCTAAAATATAAACGTTGGGTACAATTAAAGTTAGTGAAGTGTTAGTATTAAATTTTACAAATTCGTATAATATAGTTGTTAGTGTTTTGTGTTAGTTTTCCTTCTGGGTTATGAAATATGGATCCCTTTTTGGGTAAAGGCCTCCTCCATCCTTTTCCACGATTCTCTATTATTTCCACGGTATATGTTTTTTTTTTAAAATAATGCATTTAAAAAAAAAAACATATACCAATATATATATATAAATAAAATAAAAAAACAAGTGTCTGTAGATGATTTCTATATAAATCCTTTTTTTTATATTACTCACTAGCGAGGCGCACCCGGCCCCGCACAAAGTTGAAGTTATCATGGAAATAATCAAAAATCCATTTTTAGCGGATGAATGCTTCCTTACATATTATAAAAAAAACAAAGTCCTCCGCCGCGTCTGTCTGTCTGTTTGTTCGCGATAAACTCAAAAACTACTCAACCAATTTTGCATGCGGTTTTCACCAACGGATAGAGAAATAATCAGGGAAGGTTTTGACGAAAAAAGAAATGCACCCCGGGCGAAGCCGGGAGCGGGACAGCTAGTATGTTATAAAATAAACAAACCTATGTTCCAAATTTCAGCTTTTGCAAAATCTAATTAAGTATTTTCACTATTTTAATTTTGTATTGTGCTAAATATTTTATCAAGGATCACGTGTGTAGACAGCCTAACCACAAAACGGTCATCCTACTGGTGGTTATGTTTAACATCATGCGAATGCGTTGACTTGTTACGCATCCGATAAATACAATATTAAACATTACGAATCGTTTTGTTAACACCCAATAATACATTGTCGTTTACATGATGGCTATTTCTCAGTAGGTATGAACTTACTCGAGTTTATGTATCAAATACAATGTTGTACACATTGACACACCTACCTACGTACAGACACGAACTAGAGACAATCCTACGAATACTTAATAATACACACATGTTACATTTAATTATGTTTGTTCCAATCTGTAAGGGTTGCTATACATATAGTCGGGTCGGCACATTTCATTCGGCAATGGCTTTGCCGACACGGCTATATGTATAGCAACCCTTACTAGTGGCAGGAGCAGGAGTTCAATGTTTTCCTGGAAGATATACGCATTTACATTTCTTACTTTATTTCTATATCGTGCATTATATATCCAACGTTTTTGGTAGAATGTATAATGTTCGGTAAATAAGTGGTTCTCCGTTAGCTTTGAATAGAGGTACGCCACATCCCTTTAATCCTTCATTACATTCATTAAGGTACACAAAGGCCCATAGCGAATTAGAGGTTTTCTCATATAATCCACCACAAGATGTTTCTCATTTCATGTACACTCAATGACAAAATACTTCTTATTTGGCGACAGTCTATGGTAATAATTAGTGCCCATGCAAAAAGAGAAAATGAATATGAACTAATTAAAAAAGGCGCCCAAACGCTGTTTTTAGCAATATGGCGGTCGTACTCGCACATCACATAATAGTTCAAAAATCGCAAGACACCAAGGCATGCAAAGGAGGCACCAAGGCATACCTACTGCAGGGTGACGTCATTATAGATTGAGGCCTTTTTTGAGCCTATCAACGTGGGAGACGCTGCAGGGTTATGGTAGACTCCTACCGGCTAAAACCCAACGATTTTCTGGCGAGGTCGCAGAAACGTTGTAACACTATATTCGCGAGTTTAGATCAGACTGTTCTTAAAATTAGTAGGCAGTTCTTATTAGTAAAAATTCTTTCACTAATAGACACAAATTAGCTACACGGTGAAGCTATGTACCACAATTGAAAGCTCTATAGGCTTCCGTCAAGACAGCACTGTATTCTTTCGATTTCCTGTGGATAAGAAATATGTATCACTTATTTTAAGGAAAATATCGCAGGAGACCTTAAAGTTAGACCTAGAATTCATGAAGATTACGTAGCGTAGATACCTGTGTTGAACAGTGGAATGCAATACACAGCAAATATACATAGATGGAATAAAGACCGCAAGGCAAGGGCGCCCATACGAGGGCAGAAATGTTATTACAGTGTTGAAATTTGCTAGCAGTGTGTATAAAAACATGTACTTAATAAACGTTGGAGCCGTTCTGTCCGTCATCGAGTGGAGACATCAAAAATAGCGCAATGTGACGCGACCAAAATAGTTGGACGGAGTCGCGTGCCGCCGTTACGTCATTAGGAAAGACTAGCATGAACCTGATGAAATACTTCTTACATTATTTTGCTTTTTGACTTATAGTAGTATTCGCTAATATTTAATCACGATTTTAAATTATGGGAAATATTATTTTCTGCCGAAGTCCACTCCAATAATATCCACTCGATTAGTGATAGCAATAAGTCGATTCGATGAGAATTCTTTGAACATATAGAATGTTCTTTTTGCCACCTCAAACCGTATTCGAAGTAATACTAAAAACTATAGAGGAACTTCAAAATTCCCTCCGGCATCATTGCAAACCTCCCAAATTTTGTATTTTAGAATGATAGAGAACGTTCGTACCAATTTTAAAATGATAAAATTTCTTTCGTGCTAGCTCCAACACTCTAAACGTAACACTCTCTTGAGTCACAAATTCTCCGACACTCAGAGTGGGCAGATACAACACGTGTTCTGATGAGTAATATCAACTCCAGCTTTATTGGCACAACTCCATCGGTTCCATTCATTTTCTTTCATTTTATTACATTTAAATTACAATAAATAAAATGAAAAATGTACAGGTAACATTTTATGGGGTAACAATAAACATTTTATTTAACCGTGACGCGTTCTCGCGTAAACTGAATTTTAATTTTTGTGCAAACAAAACATTTGGGAATAATTTTGAATTATAGTAAATACATTGGTATAAAAAAATCGTTAACAATTACATTAATAGCTAGGGAGGACGCCAATTGGTTATTCGGTTGCTGAAGCGACTATCCGCTATCCTGTCTTACACGTTAGAACTGTTACATAAGCGACTATATTGTCGTTAGCGCGATCATTTCCGTCATAGAATAAGTTGATAAAGCGACAAGAACGATCGCACATGCGTCTGTGCAGTTGCGAAGTTGTCGCAAGCAAAAATATTTAAACCGAACATAGACGATTGCCCGCGCAAAAGTAGCCAATGTGTCGCACATGGCTCAGTACAAATCCAACAAATAAGTTGCTCGTGCGATAGTAGCTAATGTGCGGCCCCCCTTAAGTATATTATAATTTATATCGAAGCAACCGTGAGTTGTGTGGTAAGATTTTAAACATTATAATACCACTTAATAATGAGTAATTGCTGCTGAAAAGAATCATCGCAAATTTCCCTTTTTTTTAGCGAGTTGACTTGCGAAATAATAGGGAAATTCAAAAAGGTTGGCGAGTTTACCAATAAGGCGACGCTTATTATCACAAGCAATAATTACTCAGTTTGACTCGGTTTGTTGTAATAAATTGTATTATATTTTTAAGAAGATGGCAGTACTTTTAATATTAAGAAGATATGCCCCTGTGCCTCGCAACGTATATTTTTCACCTAGCACCCTGGCAGTAGAGAATTTAAAATTGAACAGCCAAAAATAACACCGAAATTTAATTCTATATTATCTCAACATGCAAATCCTATCCGTTTTCGCTTAAAATTCAAGGTGTGACGGGTAATTTATTCAGGATCATAATAAGCCAGTCGCAACATATTTTCATTGGACACGAATGAGAACCTCTTTTATTATCATAAATTCTAATATTTTAAAGAGCAACGTATATGTATTAATATGATGGCCGCTTATGACATTATTATTAAAATAATGTGTATTCTATTACTTTAGTAACTTTGACGAACCCATTGGATTGGTTAGTGTGCTTGCCTTAACGCTCTATTCCAAGGTTTCCGGGTTCGATTTCCGGCTTTCTATCTATATTTACAAAATAGTTTACTGTCCTCACTGACTATTAACGCACTTAGTCTAGAAAGCTGAAAATTTGGAACATACAAGTTGTCTTTATTATAACGTAAGCAAAAATTTCATAATACTTTTTCTTACTTCTTTATAATAGTCGCTAGTTCTTTATAACTGACTAATTAATTTTAATATAGAGTTTAAGAATTCTAGACAGATTTTGGACCAAGTAACTCAAGTAGGAATTTTATACCCCGCACATCAACATATACTCCATATTTAAGAAAATCCCTCACAGGAGCCGGGTTGAATTGTAAAATTTAAAAATTCGAAACGTATTTACAGGAAAATGCAAGAGAATTTTCCGGTTTGTCCGTTGAAATAGTAAATCATGGCCACTATCGGGTGACCGGTTAATCCGTTCTAGGAAAGGATAAATCGCTTCAGATCAGCATGAGAGAGATCGGCGGTGTTTTTCTCTCGTTCGCTCTAACTCTTTCTAGATTATCTTGACTTAACTACAGATTATTCACACAATAAATTAGTCGAGACATTATAATGGCACATTAGAGGACATAAGACTCGTTATTTGCATACTAGCAACTGCCTGCGGGTTACTAGGCATCATCTTACTTTTTTTCATAAGTCGCTGTCCTTCCCGCCTATTTCTCCGCTAATGGATTTTGACACGGTTTTCACTAATGAAAAGATAGATAAATGAGGAAAGTTTGCGTATATAAAAAATTGCATCCCGGGCGAAGCCGTGAGCGGGTGGCTAGTTATAAATAAAATAAAGTCGCGGTTCGCCTCTGTCTGTTTGTCCGCTAATTATTTATAAATTTAAACCATCAAACGGATTTTGATATGATTTTCACTAAGTAATGGGAGAGTAATAATAATAATAACGTCATCGATTGCCTCTTTTTATATACCTGTGCCCCACAAAAGATTATTCTAAATTTTTAACAATTGAAAGCGAAAAAGTGCCACGAAATGAATATTTGGAGAAATAAAGGCAATTTTTACCCACAATTCAGATTTTTATACACGTATGCTTTAAAGAGCATTGTTGCTATTTTATTTGAGGCTTGGCGTTCAACTTCGGAAGTTCACGAAGGCGAGCTCTAAACGCGTGTTTAAAATGCATAACCAGTGGTTGTGGTTTCATAACACGACCACTTGCCACAGAGTCCGCCCGCTGCGTCTGTGTTTGCACGCTTAACTCAGAACCAAAATCTTAAAGGTTACTTTTAACTCATAAACTTTTTGAAATTTAGGCAATCTGTGGTGATCTTTTTCAATTAGACTTCCCGAGGGTAGTATAAGCGTGTGATAGAATATTTTAATACAGTCTTAAAAGGCAATAAGTTCTTTTAACTTAAATTATGCCTAAAGAAATTGTGATACACTTTGTAAGTAATTGCTGTTATAAAAATTAATAAAAAATATTGGATATAAGATATAAAAGTTTACGCAAAATTTAAAAATTGTTACTTGAATAATAATTAAAAAAAAAAATTCAAGTAAACAATTCATATAGTTGATTTTTCAAGCTTTTAAATTGAACTATTCATTGATATACTATTTTAAATTACTCATTTTTTTTTTAAAGTTTACAAAAACATGTCTAAGGAGGTACAATCTCTAAAAATATGTATATTCATCAGACAACCATTAAACTTTATAAAAGCTACTACTTATTTGAACAAAAAATAATTTTTTTTGGATACACAGAGACTTCTATATACATTGTTTATAAAAACAAAAGTTTATGTTATGAATAAGTTTATTATTCATAACACAGGCAGGCAGTAGGGTCCATTATGAAGTTGTCGAGTTGTACGACGGAAGCATCTCGTGATTTACATTAACGCTCGATGCCAGTTAGCGGCTTTGCTTCTGAAAATTGGATGAGCTGCTCACCAAGCTCACAATAAGCGTCCAGCGTGCAACAACTCACTAGAAAATATTACCGCTACCCCGGATTCGGCCATCTGGTAAACGCTGCTTTAATAAATCCACAACATTTGCCGCGCTCTTGAATGAATTTCTCACATTCAAGCTTGTACAATAATTGTATAACGGGTGGGTAAATTGGTAAAGAAATAATCAAACACATGAGATTTGAGTTATATGCCGTAAGATTTGAGTTATAGTTAACGCAAGATTATTTTTTTCATTGTTACGCTTCATGTTATTATGATTTGTCAGGTGACGCTGAGTTTCAGAGCGCGTCCGTTCACTAGAAATCAGTACTATAAATACCTTGTCTTAAGATTACTATAAGATAGGGAAAGCTGTTGTGTACCCTCACCTTTCCCAATTATCCTTCTTATAACGTCTTGTTTTAGTTTAAGAATCTTCATACATAGTTAGGTACTTATTGAATAAAACAATTATTTGCGAATATTTTTGCTATAAAATTATTTTGTAAAGTGAAGATCACGACTGAATTCAGACCACTTGATGACTATCATTGATAATAAATACATGTGCAATGCCGGGATGGATGAAGGGTAATATGAAATAAATTGTTTTAACGTTTCATTTAAAAAAATAATTAAGAAGACCACAAACAACTATAACAATATATAACGCCCAATAAACTTGCAATAACGTTAAATCCTTTTACCCAATTTGCTATTTCGATTTACGTACTTTACCTATTTCACTGTCTCGTACACGACAGTACTTACATTTTTTTTTTCTTCTATAAAAATCAAAGTGTGCGAAACAGCGACTAAAAATATATTTAATTTTAAAAGTCACTTCTTCGCACAATTCGTACGAAACAAAATTGTGCGAATCCTCTACTAAACCGGATCTTTAATAGCACTATTCCCCCTCTCACACGAATAGAAACTGGACCGTACACGGATAGAATATATATGTAGTGCAATAAATACGAAGGGAACTACAAACCTGAGGTCCCGGGGGTATGTAAAACAAATGTACAAAATAGAGGTCCCAAGTAAAGAAAGAAAGTTACGGTAAGTTAATCACATTTCTATTGTTGAACACAGAAACATACGATTCTACATCGTTCGTTAAACAATATTATTATAACAATTGACTCAATCGATGTGGAGGATGAAAGTTTAGATCAACAAAGCAAAACAACAATCCTTGGCGCACTTACCATAATGTCTTGCTCCGGCAAAGCTTTGTATATTACATATTTATTGAATTTTCAAACTGAAAACATACCTTAATCGAAATAAAATATATGTATAATCTGTGTAACTCACAGATGGGGTGTAATTGTTTATCGATGTAAAAAATTTTACTCGGTAAAATTTTAGAATTGCAAAACAGGCAATATTTTATGTCTTTATAAAATTACGCAGTTCTTTATTATATACTATTAATATTATAATACAAAGAGAAATGTATTTTTTTTGTATGTAATGATAAATGGCAAAAACCACTGGGCCGATTTTAAAAATTATTCTACATTTATATTAGGCTATATTGTTAATCGAGTTAAATTAGGTATCCCTACAAAAACTTCAATAACGTATCCCAACGTGTAAAGAATATTATAAAGATATTTGTATTTCTGTATTTTTGGTTGTAATGAACGTATGAGTATGGTACGTTATGAGCGAGTAACATCTATGTATATATATGAAAGGCGATGTGTGTGTGTGTGTGTGTGTGTGTGTGTGTGTGTGTGTGTGTGTGTGTGTGTGTGTGTGTGTGTGTGTGTGGGTGTGTGTGTGTGTGGGTGCGGACGAAGTCGCGTCCGATAGTAGGTACTAGTAGGCAAAGTTGAGCGGACGAAGTCGCGTGCGAAAGCTAGTACCTTTATAAAGTTACGTAGTCTTTATAATATTGTCTAGTAACGATTTATAGCATTAATAGCAGGAAAGAAATCTCCTACAAAATTGGTACCTACTCATTGTATATAAAAAAAGGAGTAAAACTCATATCTATAAAAAATAATGTTTTCACATATTATAGCCTGGTACGAGCACGGACCATAACAAATAAGTTGTGATTGTTCATTTCACTCGTTTACCCCACAACCTTTGCAAAGAAATGAGGTCGAGGTATCCGCATCTAAATCATTTAGAGTTTATGTGCAAATCCATACTAATATTATAAATGTGAATGTAACTTTGTCTGTCTGTTACTTATTCACGCCCTAACTACTCAACCGATCATCATGGAAATGGATACAGAAAAGGACATAGGATACCTTTCACCCAGAAAAAAAGTACTGTTCCCGAGAGATCATCTAAAATTAAGAAAACTAACGCCTGGCAAAAGTGTAATAATAATAAAGATGTCAGGCGTTATTAGCTTATTTTTTTAATTTTCAACGCGGCCGAAGTCGCGGGAACCAGCTAGATAGAAATATTGTTAGAAATAAACCTGAGTGTTAGAGAACTAAAGCTATACAACCTTCTTGGATTGACGAGAGATTTGTGTCGGATGTAGAAAGTGTAATGTAATATTTATCGAAGAGAAAAAATAAATAAAACACGGCCAATTATTATTATTTGAAAATATACATATTGGTTCCTCCAATATGTATATTTTCAAATAATAAATTTTTTAAACAAAATAATTTCGATGTTTCACAACTGCCAGGCGTCGCGCGACGGCCAATATTTTATGTATTCCTTTGAAAAGACCGAATCGCTACTTTACAAATCGCAATTGAGATCTTTGTGATTTTTTATTAAGAAGATAACAGTAAAAAAGATTGTTTATAAATAGTTTTTTTTTTTAAATAAAAATATGTTTCAAATACTAGACTAAAAAACGAATGATTTGTCATTCGTTCTTTCTTCTAATAAGATAATCGAGTAAATAAATATTTGCTCATTAAATACAATTAAAAATAGTGATACACATTAATCGTGTAAAAAAGCCAAAATCATGTTCATAGGGCCAGCAAGAGTTTAGATATTTTTTTTGTAGATAGATATTAAGAACGTATCGCTTGGCTGTATATATATATATATATATATATATATATATATATATATATGTACTTTGATAGTACGCATTATTCCGACGCAAGCACTCGCAAGTATCTATTTTTGGTAAGGAATATTTTATTAATTTGTTTAACCGAACACTCCACCACACTATTCAATTAAATATTTTATTATCCTTGCCTACTGAATAAGTTAAACTGGCAATTGGCCCGCACCCTTGTAATGGAAGCGAAGAAACCTTGTTTAAGCATTAATTTTTGAAAGCATACTTCCTTTCTGACCAACTTAAAAGGCCATCAAATCTTTGCTACATTCAGGCAACAAAATAAAGTAAGCTCACAGTTTGATTATAAATATATGTTTAAGATAACGAAAAGTCATGATCACGGTGATCACTAGAAAGACTGAATTAAATCTCAGTCATAATAGGAAATCACTTCGTATTTGAGACTGATCTGACACCTTTTTTATATCATCCTAATGTCACTGCTCCTCAGACTACCTTAATTCATAATGTAGACATATGAAACCAGGATCTACACAGATTAGTAAAAAATGAAAACGAATACTCACTCTCTGAATATGAATTTTGTCACAAGAATGGACAAACTCAAATTAATTACCCAAGCGCAATGAGTAAAAGCAGCCAACCAATAAAAATGGCAATGACGGTTACTGCTCACTATTCCAATCTTTCGTGGAATTTAAATGCCGTAATGCTTTGAGTTAAAGGGGGACGCTAAAATATATTAACTGTTAAAATATTTAACTAAAAAATTAGTAAAAACCATTACCATGTTATTGTACAATATAAATAAGAGAGAAAACTTTAAGGTTTCTCACAATTTGAAGTGGCTCTTAAACCATGTAAAATGTAAACACAATATAAAAAAGTAGTCTCTGAAACATACTGTGTTATGGTAAGTAAGGCGTTTCATTTATTATTTGTCAGTACAATCTCTACTAAAACAACCCGAGAATGGAGTTCTTATCATTTATTCACACCTAATACGATGGGTCAGCAATAAATACCACAATCAATGTGAACTGCCTCAACAGAATTGTAGGTGTTTTCCAACTTCTTCTTGTTGTGTTACCAAAGTTTTCTTAGCCCTGACCTTTTTGAGCTGTCAAGACTGTTCAGACATTAACTAATTGTAACATCCATCGGTTGCTAAATGTATGTTCTATCTACCCATGTCTATTGAAATTCGTGATCATTGTCTCAAACAGTACAATGACGGAACGATTGTCATAATCAAATCTTTTGGTGATTATCTACTTTGCCGTTTTCTTGTTTAAATTTTTACTTTTACGTAAATGAGGGTTGAATAGTATTTTTTTTGTAAAATAATATTATTGCTCAGTCAATACCTTAACAGACATCTATCAGATTCAATTGAAACAAAATATCTACTGCAATCAAAACTCACATTCGTACGGAAAGAAACGCTTAAATTACTTTGAAAACCATCCTGCTTACCAAGAGAACGTTTACCGCAAAGTTTATTAAATATATCTTCTCCGGATTCTGGATAAATATGGAACTCTACAGACATATTCTTTAAGACGTTTTCTACATAGCAGATAAAGAATTACAGTTTTTGTAAACTCACTCTAGTTATATTTTTGGAGTTTACTCCTTAAGAATCGATTTTCATATATAAAATTTATGAGAGTAAAATCAAATGTCACATGTCACACGTTACGCAATATGTTTCAATACATATTAATATTATATAATACATATAATATAATTATATTTACATCCATTGATATTTATTTGTGTATTGAGAAAATTAACAAACTAATAAAGCTAACAAAATGCATTATAAACGTTCGTAAGGAGTAAACTCCAGTCGTGCGTCGGAGCTGACACATACACACATTTCTTTTTCACTTTAATGAAATAAAATTGAAGAGCCCGATCGTAAACCAGCTAATATTGTTGTAATATCGACTCTGGACCGTCACATAACAGTACCGCATTAATATCTTCTATAACTTAGAGACATTATCCGTTATCTCGGCTACGCAGTCGGGCTACGGAAGGCTATTTGCTTGAGACGTAACATTTCAATGGTGCAGTAAACAACAACACTACATGCTACTTGCTCCGCTGAGCGAGTAAAGGGTATGCCGACAATAATGGGCTGGACTGTCAATGACCACATAACATAACTTAAGCCATTTTGAATTCTCAAAATTTTAAATTTTGTGTACCTACCATCTACTAATTTTTTAATAATCGTTTAAATTGCATAGCCGTTTAAATTTTTAGTTGAAACAAATCCTACAGCTTTAAAGATCTTGTGTAAACAATGTAAGACTTAAAATTTATTTTTTATTAATTATCAATGATTACGGGCGGAGAGCCGATATCGATTCCGTACCCCCGCTTTTTGAACATATTTTAAAGGTTTAAAACATTCTAGGAATACGTCTATTTAAATAAAGAAAATTATATTAATTTGGAACTGTGTACAGAAATTACAAAAAAAAATAAAACGCATGCGTGAAACAAACAGACTTTATTTGATTTGATTTTAAAAAAAATGTGAATAAAATTCTTTTCAACCCGGTTTCGCTATTTTTCCTAAATAAAATTGTCTAGAAACTGAAATTTGCAACATAGGTTTATTTTATAACATCATATACATTATATTATGACATCATACAAAATATACCTACCACTTTTATAATACATGTAGTATGTAGACGCACAATATACAGTATCTGGGATAACATTGAGCGAGCGATAAGTCTTGCTTGTTTTAACGAGTTCTAATATATTATTTTATTTGTAATATAATACAGCGTGTGAAATTGAAATATAACTGTATTTTAGTCGGCTGGATAAAAAAAAATGGTAGTGCACGGTTCAGCTTAGAACTGGCGAACGCCGCGCTTAATGTTGAATTTTTAAAAACCAAGGGTCGCCCCGCTGCCGATGTAGTTTGTCATGAATATTTTAGTGAGCGCCGGCCCTTGTATTCGATGCAGGTTTTGTTAGTAAGCACCCATTTTTTTTTTTTTGTTATTTAACTCGACTTAGTGAGCAAGTTGTAAGTTGACCCATTTGAAAAATATAACATCGAAAAAGCATAGAGAAAATATCAAAATCAATATTTATACTGGAATATTATTGCTTCGTATCAACGCTCGAACTACGATTGATGTAGAGATAAAAAACTACTAACAGCAAACATTACTTACATAAACATTCCATACTGTTACTTTAAAAACATCTCAAACGCAGGAACTTACCTGAAACAAGATAGGTTTAATATAAATATTTATACTTTTTAGGGAAAAAATTTTAACCGACTGAAAGCATTAAATATAAAACATCTTAAATGTAAAAATAGTTTAAAATTATTAAAAAATTTCGACCCGCTCTCGGCTTTGGCCAGGAAAAACTTGACTATCTTTGACTAAGATTATTAACTAATACTAATCTTTTGAGTCCCCTTCAGAATCTTTACATTTTTTTCGCTCAAGCGGTAAACTGTTGAGGAGAAGAGAAATAATAATGACAGCATTGACAATAGATCGACCATTCAGGGCTCACGACAGCTCGATCTCGGCTCATCTATCAAGAATCTAATTATTCCAGCGACAGATTGACTCGGCTCGATAAGTTTAACGGATTTTATTGACGAATTCTCTCCAATTTCAGATAGCACAATAGTACACTTCTTTTGTAATCGTAGCATTTGATAATCTTTAGTGTTATCAAAAAGAAACTAAAATACAGTCTCATTTCCATTTTCAAAATGATTATGGTGGAATTCAGACCAGTAGGCGAATAAAACTATTAAGACTATAAAAAACTATTAAAATATAAGAGTTAATAGTTTAAAACTTTTAAAGCGAACTAGGCGAAAAAAAAAATCATTTTCGATGTTTAGACTGGTTAAATCTAAAAAATCTGATTGACACTGCTACATACCTACTTTTGCACTGCACTGCTACATAATTTTATTTTTCAATGCGGACGAAGTAGCGGGCACCAGCCAGTTTTTTGTGAATAGCACTGTCATGTACACTATGTTTTTTTTTTTTAAATGAATAAATAAATGTACGCAATGATAATGAAAAATTCACTGCGCCGCCACAATAGCAAAAATTAAACTCGTTTTTGTGTGTCATAAAAATAACTCGTTTCTCTCGTTAATTTTCATATTGTTCAAAACACAAAACACGTGTAAAATGAACGTCAAAACTTTCATATTGGATTAAATTATATTACTCTGCATTAAAAAAATAATAATACTATTCAATATAATGTTGATCGATGATATTATACAAAATTTTGCCTCTGTTCGCAAATTAGATCGTCTTCACTATTTGTCTGGTTATTATTTTTCACAATTGATTACAAAATTAATGCAACGTATATAAACTAATAACATTTGTCTGGTACAAGTTTAGCATCCGGAAACGATTGGTAGGTACGTCACTTGTCTTGTCGACCGGCCATCGGTTGTTGGCGTTGTGCGCTAGCGCCCAGCTATTTGTCTAGTTAACAATCCTATGCGCCGCATTACTGTAAACAACACAAGTCACGAGATTCGAGAGATCAACGCAAAAAAAGAAAAAAACCAAAAAATGCGACATATCACCTTCATCCACTCACGTCTTCAACTGTAAAGTCAGAGATCTTAAACAATTACCTCAAAATGCGACGCTCGTAGATTTTGGTTTATTGGTAAAACATATTGTTATGTCTTGTTGGTGTTTATAATCATGATGACTATCATTCGTTTTAGATAATTGTATTTGTACGTACACAAAGTTTATAAAAAACATGAAAAACCTTTTACGTTATGATTATCTTTATATATATAAAAATTACGTGTCACGTCGTTGTGTGTCCTCGATGAACTCCTAAACTACTGAACCGAATTTTGATAAAACTTCGTAACTATGTGTAATTTGGTCCAACTTTTTTAGCAAGACGGAAGCAAACTTCACTGTGTTGTGAATTAGATGATATTTTATTCAAAAACTTCACTCGAATGTCCCGAAGTGATTATGAACTTCTTTTGAATAAAGTGGGCCCATTAATTACGAAAGGCAGTGTACACGGCTTGTCGCCGCCGCCAAGCGGCTAGCGCTCTAGCGCCGTGGAAACGAGACGCAGTCATACCACAGAATAAATAAGTGCAAGCAGGATAGAAAAAAAAATTGCTATAAATTTCCATACCCATTGGATACTCTGCAATTCGTGTCGGCGACATTGAAATATACTGAATATATTGTGCAATTAGAAGCAATATTAACAAAGATTGTTCAACTAATTTCAGCAGATTACTCAACCCTGATCAATTACTGTTGTCGGGCGATTATTGCACAAAAAATTGCCCGTGTAAGCGCGCACCTTAATAAGCTGGCTTCAGTTATCAAATATTCTTTATCGCTGGAGACGGTGAAATCAAGTTTAAAAAATGAAAAGTTAAATTGATGAGAGAAATGTATTGCAATTAAGTTCCCATTTTATGTAACACATGATGACTGACAAGGATTGGAATGTTTATAATTTCCTCGTAGACGTTACACATACATTGCGTTTTGGCTGCGTGTTTCGACACAAGACATTTGCCAACCGCGTCAACAATGCACGACCCTATTTAGAGGAGACTGCAAGTATGTTCTCAGTTATAATTGCGGCAAAAACAGTTCACTTGGACGTTTGCCCTTTGGCACCAGTTAATGAATATGATTTAAATGCTCACATCATATCGTATTGCAGAAAAACCGTTGACTCATTGATTATGAGTTTCGATTCATTCATTGCCAAAGAGATAAAATCGTGACACTCGGCTCAATTTCTAAATTTGCTTGTTCCATGTGATATCTATGAACTTTTTCTTTTATTTATACTTTTCTGTGGTGATGTTACGACTTAAATCGTATAAAGTTTCATGATCCTTTGGTTTAATTAATTTAATACTGCACTGTAGGATCAAATCTGCGTAACTATTCGAACAAATATGCAACATCGCTGGATCTGTGGTCAAGTCTCATTAATAAATTAACATTTAAACCTTACAACTTATAAGGATTATAGTCCTCAGAGAGGTGGCTACATCTGTACTATACACTACTGTAAGTTTACATTTTATTTCCATAATAATTGTGAATGTAATCTTCAGCTTTCAAGGATGACCACGTTCATTTGTAGTCCCATAGGTATATGCTTTTTAAGATACACATAAAAATTACTCAAACGCTCATTAGTCACCCAGGCTTGTAAATGTCCGCTTTTATTGTATGAGCAAATGGAAATAATATTTGGCCAACAGTTCGTTCGTAACTTGAACCAAGCATCCGAATGTCTGTTTCATGTCGTTGCAAAAATAGCCTAGCCGTGCTTTAATTGTGGTCTATTTGTGTACGGTACACGGCTTTGTGCCGCCGCACTCAGATCAATATACTTTACGAGGCGAGTGCACGATCTATTTAATCGATTTACAATTCGATTGGTCTGATCTTGGTTTATGTTTTGCTGTAATTTACTAGTAATTTCTTTTGTTTCATGTTTTAAGATTTGTTTTAAAGAATTGTATACTGAGTTTGTTTCGAAAACAGTTTATGGATATTCATTTTTATCGAGGTTTTGGCTTTAAGAATAGCCATTTAAAATCCCTATGATGGTTTGTCTGTTTGTTACGTTTACGAGTGAAATTCAACGAATCAATTATGATTTTTTAGTACGCGATTATTATTTTTTTGTTTGACCAGATAAAAAAAAAAAGACATATTTAAGCTTTTATATAATTCAAGATTTGATTAAATTTGACTTATTTGAGGATTAAGTAGTGGTTGAAATTATAAGTGGTAATCTCCGAAACATATTCATCCAATTTCATCAATTATATCACCAATCTTTTCAATTGAATCTTGGACATAGGATAAACATAGTCTACATTATAACTTTTCAGTGGGCTAAACCTGGTAGGATCATAATTAAAGTTATGAACCAAAATTTTGCAGGACTTCAATGTTTCTAAAGGTATACGAATTTTCTTAAGACTGCAGCGTAGTTTGAAGTAGTGCCCTTTTTGTAACTAAATGAGATTTCGAATTACATCTACGTCCATAATGGACGAAAGTGCCTTAAAGAAGATCAGAAAAGTTCTCGAGAGTTATTAGCTAATGGGCAGAGTTTGCCGTCCAAGAATTCCAAGTAAGATTGTAATTAATTAATCTTGAATTAATTTGATTGAAATCTTCTCTGTATTGGATATGAAAATACATTAAAAAAAAAATTATAGAAATAAGCGCTAGTGTTGTAGACAATATCTTTATCATTATGTTTGTTGTCCATTATCTTTTATCCTATCAAGGTCAGGAGGGAACTTAAATCGCCCTGGGTATAGCTAGGTATTACCATCATGTGTAATGTCGGTTTGGCTGTCACCCTTTACCGTTAAGACTTTCGATAAAATATGCAAGATACTATATGCCATGCCACATTGCTTTAATTTGAATTTTTAGATCCCATCAGAAAGTGTTTCAGAATCAGAAGTTTTCAGATCAGAAGTTTCAAAGCCGTTCATGTACAATATACTTATTAACGCAATTTATAATCTCTCGTGGTTTCGAGTTAATTTTTCTTAAATGTCTTAGGTAGTACACTAAATATTACAGCTACTGTCGTTTGATTTTGTTATGGGCAATTGCGCTTAGTAATTGTTCATTGCAACATGGTAATATGTGGAATGGTTTAGGGGGTGTCTATCTAAACGCCCCTAAACTACGTTTGTAGCATATCTATGCCTCAGTGGTAACATCACTTCAATGGTCGAGTGAATCTTGTAATTTCTAATGTAAGCTATAAAAGCATTCGACGACGAATTCGATCTGTAATCGAAAGCAAAGGAGCCCTTCCTTTGCTTAGACCACAATTTTGAAAGTTATTTCTAATAATAAAAATACATAACTCTGGGTCCCTTAGTATGCATCGCTCTACTGGCATATTTCACTGATCAAAAATGATTTTTAACTAGTTTGTGACCGCGTCTTTGTCTGCGTTGAAAAATTTGAGGTAAAAAAACGTGAGAAAATATATTAGATTTTTATTGCTGTGACGACGGTGGCGCTGCTCAACTTTTTATATATTAGACGATGCCTTAGAAAACTAACATTTGATAAAAAGTATCATATATGTTAAACCGGGTAAAAAATTTTCTATGTCAAATTTCATCCAAATCCGTTGAGCCGTTTTTGCGTGAAAGAGTAACAGACACATCCATCCTTACAAACTTTCGCATTTATTATTAGTAGGATGGTATTTTATCAAAAACAAAATTTGTACTAACAAAGTAATCAATAATCGCCCCTAAGATATTTGGCCACCCATCATCGCACGTTTGGAAAATCTAACGCTCATATTTATACGATTTAACGAGCCATTAGGTTTCCGTAAGACTTTCCTATTTATGTTAGCAGCTAACGAAACAAATTAACAGCGACCACATCACAATAAACACTGGCGTTAACTGACACTAAATCATTTCCCGCCTGTTCATCCGCCATGTTGTACAAATTATTTCACTTTTTTTTCTATTCGCGCAACTCTCGCTCGCTAATAAAACTCGACTGTCCATAAATTTAAAGAGAGTTTAAATATAGATACGATGCGGTATTCTTTCCGTGAATGATACTCTGTTTTGATACATTTGTTTCCGTTGTGAATTTTTTCCGTTCGGGAAATTATGTCAACATAAATATTGGTCGAAAGCCAACTAATGCGTATTAAATAAACAAACATTTTTATTGATTAATATTATAGGATACATTTAAAGAAGTGTTGGATAAATCAACTATTATAAACGAATGTACCATACCCATACTAATATTATAAATGCGAAAATAAATCTGTCTGTCTGTTACCTTTTCACGCATTAACTACTCAAACGCAACCGATCGTCATGAAATTTTGCAAACACGTTGTCAGGGTTAGCGGAAAGGACATAGGGTACTTACCTTTCATGCAGGAAAAAGTACTGTTCCCGAAGGATCATTTAAAATTAAGAAAACTAAAATTATAAACTAATCCCCCGACTTTCTATTGAGCCCAAACACGCTATATATCTGCTGTGAGTTGTCGAGGGGTTGGGTATACAGCAGACTACTTGATGATGCAGCATCAAGTCAAGGTTACCGTGTCATGGAAATACCACCGAAGTAACAGTACCTATATCAAATTTCAAATCAATCTAACATGTGGAAGTTAGTGAGGTTCCTTCGTCAAAAGTGAAAACTTTTGTGCAACATTCTTTGTATTTTCGCTAGCGTATTTTCTCGTCATTTGAAAGACATGTTAAATTTTAGAAACTAAAATTTTAAAATACCTAATTATATTATATTATTCCAATAACTGTACTGAATAATTACACATGTGCCAGTCCGCATTAGATAATTTCCCACTCATAATCTTTCTTTCATCTAGCTAGTGTGTAATAATATATGGATATCATCAATTTAGTATTACTTTATCGATACGTATTCAACTCACGCATAAACAACTCGGAGAAGTTTACTAAACAAATATCTCACTAATCGATATATTTACCCTCGCTTACCGAATACGGAGAGGCGATACTGAATCGGATCTATCGCACGTCATCAATCAGTCGGAGATCTGAACGAAACGAGATACGGCTCTGATTGTGTGTATCATTACACGCATAAGTATAACAGCAAACGCTTCAGATATATCCAAATGTATCTACTGTATACTGTACTGTACCAGTGCCTACTGTACATAATTATATTATATACGTATTGATATTTTAATATTAGTTTTCAATGGTAACAAAAACCAGTAGGTGTAGTTTCAAAACATTTTAATAGTAGCAAAAAGAGACCCTACTTTAAATATAATAATGAGACAATGAAGATTATAAACGACTAGCTGTTGCACGCGACCTCGTCCGCGTAATTTTATAAAATATAGCCTATGTTACTCGTTGATAATGTAACTTTCTGTAAGTGAAAGAATTTTTAAAATCGGTCCATTAGTTTTTGAGTTTATTAATTACAAACAAAAATACAAATCTTTTCCCTTATAATATTAGTAGGTATAGATAATTATGTCAAGCACTAAAAGTGATCTTAATATTTTTTTTCCATAATTTCCTAGTTTTCACATAAAAACCTATTCACTTTCATAAATTGAATCAGTACATGAAAAAGTCTAATTTTCACTTTAAAATATTTTCTTCTAACTGACTAGGTTTATTCTGTTATATTATAAATAGTAAGTATCAAATCCGTTTCTATAAAATCTCCACAAACTTTATAATAACTATATGGTATTTAACAATATAATAATAACATTCAGGTAGGAAATCACTCAAGCGTAGTGAAATAACATCATGTGTGCCGTGCTGTGTTCCTGGGCGACTGTAGCCACCTATCATTGAATTGTCACTCAGTCTGCAGTCTCAGACATTGAGTCAACTTGAAAATGTCACACAGCGAATATACACGCGATCTTCGAGCTCATATCTTTCAGACGCGCTACAAGTTCACATAAGCCGTAGCGCGGTACATCAATCATTGTTCGTCCGCGCGTGCTAATCCTGTAACACCAAGACTAATTACTGTGTAAACGCCAGTCATGTCGCGCGTCATCTGACGTCACGGCTGTAAATCCGCTGACGGGGCGCCGCGTCACCAGAGCCGGCTCTGAATCATATAATACGGGGCGGCTCGCTAATACTCGTAGTTGAACCAGTTTGTTGAACTACACGGGGGAAGTCATTTTATGTAAACAGGAAATCTCAATCTGCACATATGTAGCCGCTTGTCGATTATATGTTAGCGTATTTCCTTCATACTCCTTTTTACATAATCCCTAAAAGGTTTTAGATATCCTAATAGGCGGCACAAATTCTAATAATATTGTTAATGCGAAAGATTTTATGTTTGGACGCTTGAATTTTTGTTAATCAATAACGTTAAAACGACTGAACGGAGTTAGATGAAGTTTGGCACACGGATAGTTTAATTACCTGAATTAATATATAGGATATTATTTATTCTGCGCCACCGTCGTTACAGCGATGAAGATGTCAGGCGTTTATAACTCATATATTTTCTCAGGTGTTGACTTTTTATTTTCGTAGGACGTATATAGGCGGGGTCACGGAACGTTGTGACTCGACGACATCAGTGACCCCGCCACAGCTTGGCCAATGAGGGGAGGGCTACGCTCCCTATCTCTCCTAAGACTACCGCCTAGGTCCCGGTCAAGGGTGAAGGTGGCGGACATAGGCCAGCCGTCTGCACCCGAGCCTCTTCCGGTGGATCTGCTAGGAGTGAATCCTCTTCCCGAGGCCTCTGCTTCCATGTGCGACATATAACGTAGTGTGTCCAGCCGCTACTCTGTTGACTCTTATGGGAAAACCAGACACCGAGCGGTTTTATGATCAGTAGGTAATATTACTAAAGATCTTAACTATAAGCTCGACGTGAGTTGTGTTAGAGCAATCGATTGATTCCTCGAATCGAGTAGTTATTTAGTTCAGACATCGATCATTCGAGCGAATTGTTGACGAGGCACGTTCCAAGGTGGGCGTTTAAGACTAAGATTTATAGTGTGTAGTTGATTGCTTCCCTGGTTTTTATCGATTAAAAACTATTACTGTGATGGATCTTATGGAAAATTTCCAAAAGAAGAGTATTAGTATTAGTATAGCTAATGATGGTGATGAACGCATTGAAGTTTCACACATCTACAGACGTTGCAAATTGTATATTATCTACGATATTATTCATGAACTTTGCAAAGTTTCCTATATATTTAATAACATTCCAACAAACCTTAACATTGGGTTGACCTATTTTCGGATTATCTGTTTACATTACATTTAACCAACTTTTTATGTTTTATGACATCATAATATCATATTTATAGCAACATTAGCGGAGGCTTATACGGATTTATCACGATTATTTGAAGCGACATATCCCCTTTGGGTCTTCTAAATAAGGCAGACAGGTGTACGCACACGTTATCATATATACGAACATTAAAGTCATATGATACCTCTTTGATATTAACGCGAAGAGAGAAAAATGAGAAAATATGACGATGTGAGGGGCAATTATTATATTTCCTAAGGCCAACCTACGTTACGAGTATTATTGTTACGTAGGCGTCTACGGGAACGTAGCACTCGCGTAGCAAATGTTATTGTAGCATACACTTGCGTAGCTTTATGCTAAAAAAAAAAACTATATTTTTATCTTATAACTAGCTGGTGCCCGCGAGTTCGTCCGCGTTATAAAATGAAAAAACATCTTTATCCCTGTGATGACATATTCACTCGGTGTTATTTCATTGTCTATCCTGGAATGATATCTTAAAGAAGTAAACGTATTGTGTTGAACAATAGTCCGATTCAAAAAAAGCAAAGTGCTATGCACATACATACAGAAGAGTGAGAATCGTGTGCATTATTTACAGAGTGGGCGAGCGCCGCGTAATTGGATCATTTGCTTACAATTTTAAACAGAAATGGAAGCAATTTTTGAATAATAAACACGTTTCCCGTGTGTACTTTTTACATGACCGTTCACCTAATTTCATAAACACTGTAACTTCGCTTATAATCTTTAGGAATATTACCAGTTTTAAAACAAACAAAAAAAAAATTAGCAAGTATTTGAAAATTTTCGCAATACTCAAAGCGTAAGTAAAATTTTTAATTGAACTTAAGAATTATTTAGTTTATAGCTACTAAACTAAAACTTATCCGGTGAGTAATATTGCGAGTAATGAAGTTGATTATATTTTATTTTAGATGTGATTTTTTTTTTCGAAAAAATACAAGTTGCGGTTCAAAAATATACCATATTAGATTTTTATTAAAAACCTGATAAACGTAGTAATATCCGTAGCTGTAGACTATGAGCAAATTTAAATGCGGACGACGCCGCTGGGCACAGCTAGTATTCTAAAAAGTAATAAATAGGAAACGAACAAAAACTATTCATGGACCCGTAAAACAAACAAATAATTTTCTCTTCGTTGCCCTTTATCCGCCTTGAACCTGGTGGTTCTTATGCAGCTTCAAGCCAGCATTATTCCTAACGGCTTACATTCTAAAAAGCTTCTGAAAACATACGGTTCTATATAACGTACGTAACCGCTATACACAAAACAATGTGACTTGAAATCTATAATTTAAAATTTTAATTATTTATATTTATATGATAGAAAGGCGATAAGACGGCCCACTTCGTGGTAGGTGGTTTGGCTACAGTGCGTATAAACACAATGACACTATCAGGATTAAAACAGGTACAAACCTAGAGAGACAAAATGTTTAGTGAAACGTTAAAAGTTTTTTAAAATGGACTCTAGCTAATAGATTATGTTAACGCTAAAAAAGTGATTTTCTTTTATGACTAAAAACACTAGTTTTTTAATATGTTTAGTTTTTATTTATTTTTACATAAATATTATTTATTTATCTATTTGTTAACAATATTACACAATACAATATTGGTTATGTGTTAATACGCCATCTCTTATAATATAATTATTAATTGTGAATACAAAATCACGTAAGATATTACATTTTTAAAATAAACTAAAGATATTAATAGTTTATAGCTTTAGTTTTAGTTTACTAGCACTTATAGTGTTAAATTACGAATAGTGGACGTGTTTGTCAGTTACTGCTGACTGACTTGACGCTAAAAAATTACTAACGGACGAACCAGGTGGACAGCGTGGTTTGTCGGTTTGTAATAAACGATATTATGAAATAACACAAAGTTGAACAATTTAAGAATGTATTAAAAAACTTTTGAGGAAACGCACGCAACAGCGTAACGTATGTTTACAAAGTTAAATCTTCCCAGAACGAGGCGGGTCGTTCGTTACTTTTTGAAGTCCACGAGTCTTCCACTTCAGTTGCAGAAATTTTACTTTGCATTTTTACGGACCTTATACACACAATGCTCTGCTTAATTTGAATACGTTGAAATGGGCGACGATAAAATTTCAAATTATACATTACCATCCTTCTTTTATCTTACATCACAACCTTACAGATTTATTAAGACTGAAGGGACATTCAACTTTGAGCTGTTCCATTAAATATCGCGAATCTAATTTAGTTTTTGAAAACTAGAATTTATGCATTTTTTTTTAGAAATTTTAAAGTGAAATTATATACATATTTTAATATATATATAATTTCTAACAATACTAGCTGGTGCCCGTCGTTTCGTCCGCGTTGAATTATATATAAAAACCTTGCTCGTTTAACGCTCTTTCCATTAGCGAAAACCTAATTAAAATCCGTCCTGTATTTTAAAATATCTAAGCGTATACAGAGGGATAGAAGGCGAGAAGGGAATTTGTTTTATACTATGTAAAGATTACAGATTAGTAAAAAAATATGAGAAGCGGTGGATAACTATTACTTGCTGTACCGTAGTTATCTTTATTGCGTTTAAATATCGTACGTTAAGGGGAACGTCTTAAACGGCGATCAAGATACTTAACTACCATATTCTTTTCAAATAATAAATCGTCTATTCAACTTTAATTGCGGTCGTCTCGCACAAATCCAAGCGATTCTCGATTTGTGATGGGTCACGTACAAATAGCCTCTTCTCAATGTTGCCAATCTCCGCGAATGTGTTTGGAGTATAAAGATCGCAATAACTTAATATCCAATTATGCCAAGTCTTTAAAATTAATATATTACCTATTATGTTTTGTAACAAATATTTCTATTTTAATGTTTATTCCTTGTTAACTCGTTATAATATAAGGTAATTTATAAGTCGAAAAATATGCACTATAAATTGATCTCAATTCTTGTGAAAGGTGAATTGATCTCATCTCGAATCAAATCGTTATCTCTTTCGGAATGGAGCTACGTCTTAAAGATCTAGATCTTTTAGTATACTAAAAGTTCTGCTACAATGTAGAGTTTAGTTTAATGTTCAATCTCTTTGTCGAGAATGTTTATCTAGAGTGTTGCTATACATATTTTAACATACGTTTCGAGTTAGTTAACTTTCCACGTATTCGATTACGAGTCTGCTCTGACATGCAGTTTTCTCTAGAAATCTGAAAATATGATTTCTATCGCTTTTAAAGTAAAAAGTGATTTTATATAATTAGCTGGCAATAGATGTTGCCGGCCAAGAGCAAACCAATTATTATTAATAAAAAATAATAATAATATTCTTAGGATTAGTATTGTAATGTAATTTGTCTTGGATCTGATTAAATACCACTACACACCAAACTCTGATGAGTCTTGGACTTTATTGATTACATTCGTTAGCAAATTGTAACAAGCTATAAATAGAATCTTTTTCTTTACAAATGGCACTGTTCTTTATTAAATTATACTTCTATATACCTATATAAAAATGTAACTTTGGTTTGTGTACGCTTCAAAAACTCGAGAATGGGTACAGATTTTATTTCGGTTTTCACATATGGAAAGAGGGATAAACGGACAAGGTTTGTATATATAAAAATTGCATACCAGGCGAAGAAGGAGCGGGTCGCTAGTTGAAAAAACAATTATTGAATATTTCCTCCAGTTTTAATTTTTTTTTTTTTTAGGAAATTGCATATTCCAGAGTCTAAAAAGGATTAGTTAGATATAGATTATATTTATTATTATCTCGAAGAATAAAAACCAGTTGTTATTTATGAACCTCGATGGATATTTTTCTCTCTTGTCTAAATATTGGCGAACAAAGTTTCGCTTGAATAAAAAAACGCAATTTATCATATCTTAGGCCTGATCTCGATAATGCTGTCGTGAGCCTTTGGGGATATTTTCTAATTAATCGAAGGATATTTTGAGCGGGTTCACTTGCTGTCATCCGCAGTTAGTTTAAATTGTTTTTATACAGAACTAGCTGGTGCCCGTGACTTCGTCCGAGTTGTAAATTAAAAGACATAACGCCTGACATTATACTTTTGGATCTTATTTTAATATTTAGAAAATTCTATTCTAACTATGTATTGGTGAAATAATTTTTAAATCGGATGAGTAGTTTCGAAGTATATCTTTTACATACAAACAAACACACAAACTTTACCTATTTATAATATTTGTATAGATTGAGGCCCATCTATACAAATATTATACGCAAAAGTATACTCCCTATACTTTTGCGTGGAATTTTTGTTAGAAGGAATGAACGTTATCGCATTCCTAGGTTCATTTCGTAATTGAAGTTATCTTTTTCTTTGTAATGTGATCGTAACACTTTAATTAAACTAGCACACCTATTCGTATAATAACGTTATTGCGAACGAAGCGAAGCTGTGGAGAGAGCCCAGTTAACATGACTACGGGTAGGGTGACTATGATGTATGTACTCGTATAAATACTAATATATACTATGTAGATTAATTCAGTTGTCACTTTATGATGTTAAATAAAAACTCCTTTTCACTAAATGTATATCAAAGTGTATTTAATACGGTACTTATTAAAAATATATATTAAATTTTTTGTCTGTCTATCAGACTGTATGTTTGTTCCGGCTAAACTCCTAAACGGCTGGACCGATTTTGACGGGACTTTCACTGGCAGATAGCTGATGTTATAGAAAAAAAAAATTTAGAAAAAAATCTATATATAAGCCGTGTCTAGTACCATGCGGAAGCCGCAGCTAAGCTGGTTTAAAATAAAAATTTTAGTTGCTCAATTTTATAATAATCTATACTGTATACAAATTATTATGTTACGCTGTAATGTATGCAGTTGCTTATTGTTATGAAAAGGTATGCACGCTAGACCACCTGTTATGTTTGTTATCAAGCAAAAATGCATTCTACCTTAAATGGTTAATTAAACGTTGGTTTAAACGAACCATTTATTATGTTCGACCTATTTATTTATATATTTTCAAAAAACTAAATCGATTTCCTAATTAAATTTTGATATGGGTTAGTATTGGTATTCAAAACTTTTCAGTCATTTAATTTTTATATTTAACATTGAATATGAAAAAAGAAATCAGAAAAAGATTGAGACTATTTGCTATTAGTTTTCCAATTACTCGTACAAGCAAGCAATCAGACGAGTATAGCCACTTTTAAAGTGAATGTTTAAATCTAGATTATTTTTTTAGTCTAGTTTATTATTAATTAACTGGAAAATTTAATACTTTGTTAACTGTGTGTGTCGAAATTAGAGCACTATTTTGAATATTTACGACATTTTTAAAATTGGGAGTTTTGGGAACATTAAGATCGTAATACACCGACTGATTTTAGTCACGTTCTCTTCCCACTCTCATTATAATTTTCAGTAATCCCTACTCCTTTTAATAAGATCCTAATTCTATTTTTTCTAATAACTGTATTATATATCGCCTTCCTAATGTTCCTATTCCCTAGTTTCTACTATACAAGGAACTTTGCAAAATAGTGTACTTAACTTTACCCAGTTCCACTCGGGGTATTAGTGAAGTGACACAGATGGATACCCTACCTGACAATGTTGCAGTCTACCCGGTGAACTTCGAAACAGTGCGGCCATTCGTCTTAATTTGTTCGGTTAACTTGACACTTGCAGAGCCGCATCGGGCTGCATCTAAATATTTACACTACACTCGACGACGTCCTAATAGAGAAAGATCCATCCAACTAGAGGGTCGAGTTAATTACTAAAATTATAAAAATTAAAAAGAATTTTACATTGCGAGTGTAGAGCACCGGGAAAATTTTTATATTAAGCAATAGATCACAGTGGAAAAAAAAAATTATCTCCTCAATTTTTTGCGTGTTTGACGCAAACTTAAATTTATGCAACTTGTATGTATGTACGCTTAGATCTCTTAAACTACGCAACGGATTTTAATGCGGTGTTCACTAATGGAAAGAGCGTTAAACGAGGAAGGTTTTTATATATAATTTGCAGAAAAAAAAAATCCATGCGAAGCCGGGTTCGGTCCCTCGGTTGGTATAGAAGTATTTATAGTACAAAAAATATTTAATATCAAAATCAACCTTTTTAGAGGAAAATGTTGCGACGCGGATGACCACTTGTTTGCTGATTCATGGAATCAAATTAATTTGATTTCGGCCCCGCATTTAATTAACTCTCGATATATACTTAATTTATGAAACGCTGATTAAAAAGTAGGCAAATGGGATAATTGATTCATGCTGCAATGTTGATACTAATAATTATTTATTTCACCGTTCAAAAAAAAGTTTATTGCAGAAGTTTTGTTTCTAAAAAATACATTTACACTAGTTAGTACCTGCAACTTCGTCCGCACTGAAAAATTAAAAATATAACACCTGAGAAAATATCTGACATCTTTATATTTTTAGACGATCCCTCGGGAACCTAACATTTTTTTTTTTTTTTTTTTTTTTTTTTTTTCAGTTAATCCAGGTAATAAACTATCTGTGTAATAAATTTCATTCAAATCCGTTTAGTAGTTCAGTCTCTTTATGCCACGGTTTGCCCAGTTCCGCAGTGTATCCAATTATTAAACTTGGTAATCGGGAGGCAAATACACTGATAAGTAAAAGTAACGGGTTTACGATATTAGTATAATAAATATAATAAAGTATAATAAAAATATAAATCCAATAGTAATAAAGGCTTACCCACATCAAACACACGTTATTATAATGTCAAGACATCACGGTATTTATTGTATCAATATCAATAAACTCAATAGTTATAAAATTTTAAACAAAGCGGTGGACGCATATGCACGACATTCCCAACTTGTATTCGACACGGTGGAACAATACAAATTGGACTTTATTGCACAGACGGAAAATTGGCTTTGGAATAAACTGTTCAAATATGCAACGATAACAGTCACATGCAAATTTAATTAAACTCTGAGACGTTGAACTGTTGAGAACAAATTATAGTGTACACTTAATGACGTTAACATTTTGTAAGTTTCAAATTCAATTGCTTCGAGTTTAATTAAGTGAAAAATATAATTGTAAGTGAGCTGTGACAATTATTCAAATAAAAACCTTTTGACACTGTTTATTATGAATATTAGATAATTGAAATGTCTTACAAATGTTTTTTGGTGGTAGAATCTTTAAAAATCGATTAATCATAGAACTGGTCATCTGAGTCACTCCATTAAAATATACCGGTTTTTCTACTTTTTTGATTGTCAGATGGAGAAAGAACTTATTAAATACATAATTTATGAAAGATATATAAAAAAAGTTCTTACGCAATATCCTTGGAAATGTTGGAGTTATGAAGACGGAAACTTACCTGAAAAAAAAAAGGTAAATTTTTACAATACAATTTACGAAAAAAAAAAGGTGAAAAAAGAATAAGAATAATAATATAAATAATAATATTACTTATGATAATTCAGATTCGTTAGTAAGCACTCTATTCGAATATCCGAAGAGACTGATCCACTGACATCAAATAATACCTACTTAAACATGAAAATTTCAAATTAAACGCTCGACAGTGACAAAATAAATGTTACAATACTTCACAATTCATAACAAAAAAATCCTTAAAAAAATCCGGATCTCTTCAGACCCTCTTAAACCCTAGCTAGACCAATGGAAAATTGTCTAAATTATATTTATCTTTGAAAACATATTTAAGTCTCATCTCTAGGAAATCTTATGTGTATATATAACATATACACATAGTGTTGAAGCTTAGGGCAAATCAACACGTGAATTTTCATAATACCAATTACTACCATGGTCCCTTTTATTCGCAGTAGGTACATTAGGGTACATTTGTTAAAAACTATAAACGAAGTCTCAGACTATCGCTAGTATTTCAATATATTTTCGTAATTCTTTTATATATATATATATAAATTAAATCCATACTTCCATACTAATATTATAAATGTGAAAGTAACTGTCTGTCTGTTACCCTTTTAACGCCTTAACTACTCAACCGATCGCCATGATATTTTTCATATACGTTGTCAAGGATACATGAAAGAACATCGGGTACCTTTCATCCCGAAAAAAGTACTGTTCCCGAGAGATCATCTAAAAATATAAAAAAATTTGGCGGCGCCACCGTCGCCACAGCAATTAAAACTTCGGACGTAGATAGCATAATATATTCTCTAAGGTGGTTTCTTTTATATTTTTTAACGCGGACGAAGTCGCAGGCACCAACTAGTAATCATATTATTATGACATATAAATTTTGCACTTAGACTCAGGTGAGGATCAATTTCAATCTACGCTTGAACAAAGCCAATTTGAGTTTCGCAATTAGATCGATATGCTGACACGCACAGTAGTGGTTCTGTCCGCATAATTCCATTTTCAATTTTAGTACACGTCGAAACAAAATGGCTACGTATAATGGAAAGCACGCGTTCGTATTGTTCGGCACCGATTGCGTGACCGTGTGACGTTTTAATAACTGCACATATTATAGAAGACGAATAGGCACGGCCGCCCGGTGTAGTCGACAAATCGAATTGTCGGAATTAAATCGGGCTTTGAATATCGGCGATATTCGGCAGCTGCGTTGGACTGGACGCTCTCGATTCGTTCCATCGAATAAGCACCCGCGGCTATTAAACAAACTCGTCGGTAACAGTTACTGAACAAAAGACAGCCGGAGGCATCGTAGACCAGCGAGCGTCTTCCGGCACAGAGTACTCATCTGTCAGGGACTTAAGAATAAACGGATCTTTAATATTTTTAACCCCCACCCCCGGCGCAAATACGGCGTGTGTTAAGTTTGACGTGTGTGTTGTTTAATTGCACAATTAAACAACTTATAAAAAGTTTTACCTCTATGTAACATTACTGATAAATCTTTTGATCAAGTCAAGACATTAAATAAAAAAACAAAATTAATTATTAAGGACAACTTCCTTGATATGTGTAAGTATGAGTAATCTCACATTATGTTACTCGCTTCAATTGATTTTTATTTTATTGTCACGACCCAGTTTCAAAACAAAATTTCCATCAGCAATGTGCCCGTAAACACTGTGTCATTTTCGTCACGTACATCCCCGTCCTCCCCGCTGTATTCAAGGGCGAATTCAGACGTGATGTGTGTGTGCAACGTGAGAACTGAGAAATACGATATTTTGAAGAATTTTCAAACGCACCAAAATTTAAGTCCCCAACACACCCAAAGTTTGCAAAACGTCCAGGCCTAGTTTTATTTGCACTGGTCTCTTATGAACTTATTATTTTCAAAGTATTAATATTGTATTAAGTCAATGTGAGGTGTGAGACAATTTTTTTTTTATATATTATCCATGTAACACAAGATTGAGCAGATACACTACACTATATTACAAAAAAAATCGGAATGAACAATGCATTGGAATTGTAATATTTTTAATTTTATATTATAAAAGGGTGGCAGACAGGCGGAGGTACGCTTCCTGTAATACTTTCATTAATCAGTTATTCCAACAAATAAAGCAGGCTTTTAAATAATTAAAAAATGATCACGCGCGTAGGCGAATCTCTGATGGATAAAAAGCTTAAATGGGTGGATTTACACGAGAAACAAATAAAATTTAATGTACTTACATTTTATAACACGTTTCAATTTCAATAATAGATTGTAGATTGATAATAGTCAATAATAGATTGTAAGAATTTGTCAAGGCGTCACAGAAGAACGGAACAGACAAAGAATCTACCGATAGGTAAGATATTGAAGATATTACTGCATTTATAACTATTTGAGCACTGATCAAATAGAAACTTCGAATCTTTCCTATATTTCAGGCAACACTGAAGCAAATCAATCCCACTGCAAACTTGAAAGCCTCAGAGGTCTTCAAGTTTCAATATTTCAATAAATACGTATACTCAATACCAGAGTAGGTAATATATCATATCAAGACAGTTAACTTAGTGCGGCTTTGAATCTCCCGATATATTCAAAATGGCCACTTTACAACGGACGACATATTGTCATGCAGACTGAAGGAACATTGCACTTCTCTTTGGCTCTGTGAAACCAGAGATAAGATGGCTCGATTGAAATCTGGATTTTGAATTGAAGACGTGAGTGGAAGAAGGTGATATGTCGCATTTTTGGGTTTTTTCGTTTTTTTGCATTGATAAAGGTAAAATGTCCATATAAATGATTAACAGACCTTAAAATCGTCGATTTAAGACATATTTTGGAAAATAGAGTTGATAAAGGTGTTATGTACAGTTAATTTAAAAAGCAAAAAGTGCAGAAAAGTTTACTTTTGTTAATGGAAGAACGAGCTATCCTTTTCAGGTCTCAACTACTTAAGCGATCATAATGAAATTTTACAAACATGTTGTCAGCGATGCAGAAAAGGACATAGAGTACCATTCATACAGAAAAAAAGAACTGTTCTCGGGGATCATCTAAAATTAAGCAGTGAAGATGTCAGATGTTATGTTGCTTATTTATTTTTTAATTTTTAACGCAGACGAAGGCGCTGGTACCAGCTAGTAACATATATAGCCTATGTCGATGAAATAATGTTCCTTTTCCAAATGATGGAGCAGTTTAATATTACCCTCCATCTTAATAAATATCTTAATATATAAGTGGCAAGCGAAAATTGGGATGGCCCTTAAGAAGCATCCCACCGAGGGATGGAAACGCGCCATAGAAACCGACTTCCTATCCCGGATGATTTTGGAGATTGTTGATTTTGGAGATATTTCTTATAGAAAAAACTTTATAAAGGTGGTAAAAGGTTAATTTTGTTCTTAGGCGAGGTACTACGAAAAAAGCATACTTTGGCAAAATAACTTTGAAAAAGATGTTAAATAAATGTAAATTTAATTTGAGTTTTCAAGACCGAAATTGTCTTACAAGCAGATTCATTAAGCCGATTCATTCATTCATTAGGATTCATTTTCTTCAGCAGACATTAAACAGAAATAGCGAGTATGATAGCCGGGAGAAATATATATTTTAATGCCTGGATTCTGAATTACACAACTCAATAAACTAGGAGCTCCTATCAAAGCGAACTAAAATAGAACCGAAAAAAGTTTTTGCTAATATCTTAAAAGCCAATTAAAAGCTAAAAAACTATAAAGGGTTTATTTTGAAAACTACTTCCAAAGAACTACTTCAAATCAGTCATTTAACTGTAGCAAATTAATACGTTAAAAACAGTAACGATAATCAAAATATAAAAGGTGTTTTTTTTTTTTATTTAATATGTCTGTTCGGGGTAATTTTTAAAATATTCCGCAAATATTAATAGATTTTCTCTTAACTTAGTAAACTAGGCAAAGACATTTCAACGATCTTTCGCAGCAGCACGTCACACGAATGTAGTAAGAATTCTGAACAAAACCTTCATATATAACTTGGCAATACATGACCTTTGTCTTGACAATTTTATCTACAAACCTGTTAGGAAAAAAGAAAAATTCAAAGTGTGTATATTTTCATAAACACATATTTTATGTTATATATTTTGTGTTTATATTTTTAGTATTTTTATACTGAATATATATTGTACTCAAAAGTATTGGATCGTGTAGTAACATCGGCTTTTCAATCTCTCCCTCTTTCTCTTGTAACTCTTATTACAACTAGACATACATCATATAGTCCCTCATAGTAAGAAGTATCTGTATCAGTATCGTAAGCTATCATGATAATGATAGTCCTATAGGATATCGTCACTAGTGATATCACAACGTCTCGGTATTTTAAAATTTAAGTGTATCAAAAACACATGTTAGTTCTACTAATGAGCAAGTTAGCTAGCATGTTGAACCATATTCCATAGTATCTAGTAGTGATCCAAAAGAATTAAATTAAAGTCGCGATTCCGAACCAAGAGCAAAGTCAATATCTTTTAAAATAATAAAACGAAGTCTCTGAAATTGATTCTTAAATAAACGTTCAAAGGCAATTTGATTTATCTTCTATCAAAAGAACAAAAACATGAAGAGATAGATTTATTTTCTACGATATAATTAAAGCCAAAGAAGAGCTCCACGCTTTTGTCTAACGACTTTTCTTAAACTGCTTTTTTTTCCACAGTGCGAGTAATCGTTGAAATAAACTAGGTATTTGTAATTATTAACTAAGAAATTTTCCATTTAAATGTTTTAATTGCGTCGTAGTTTCAACACTTTCTTAAGGCTCGGCGTGCCGAAGAATGCCGAAGCATCCCGAAGCATCCTCAAGGTTGCCGACGCTGCAGCATAAAGCGTACCGAAGCGGTATTTTTGTTACTACGACCATATACATAGTATATATTGGAAATGTATACTTTATGGCCATGACGTTAATCTATACTCGTATTTACTATTTGCCACCTAAAATCCTCAGCCGTGCTGATGCCGATAATGGGCGCCGAGCCTAAACATGCAAAAAACTCGCGTACGTTCGCGAGCGTTTACAAAGTCATAAACAACTTTTTACATGAAAGATTAGCGGCGAGTGTGCCGTCGCGTCAAAAGTTCATAAAAAAAGTTCACTTCGCTACGTTCAGTGGTTGCGTTTCACTCATTAACATTTCAAGCAAATGTCGAGTTATTTACAATTTTATTATCCGACTAAGAAGTCAAAGAGAAATATGTTTACAATTACAGCCAGTCTGTGTATCATAATACCAAGTGGTTTTTGTCATGAAATGAGTACAAAGCGAACTAACTAATTTTACGCCGAAGCTTGTATTAGTCTTTTTTTCTATAGATATATAAACTATAATATTTTTTGGGCGAGCATAAAGCGCTCAGCCCATACAAACGAAAACAAAAAGTAACTTAGACAGTATCTATCCAAGCCACTGCAATGAAAATTATCAAAATTAGCTGCTGCCTGCGCCTTGGTCCTCGTTGAAAAATAATAAATAAATCTTTATTTACCAGGCGTTGAATTTTTATTTTAAGATGATCCCACGAGAACAGTATTTTGTTTCTCGATGAAAGGTCTCTCGATGACCCTATGTCCTTATATGTATCCCTGACAATATTAATTTTTTAGGGGGCGGTTACTGACGCCAGACGGGCTGCCCAAAGGAATGTGAAACGCAGTGTGTGTCGCTACTAAAATTTAAATTTATTTCTGGTAAATTGTATCCCATTAAAGTAACGTAATTTTGAAGTCCCCTTTACGCCTGACTTTATGTACTAAAGTTATCAGGCGCCCGTGGACTAAATCCTATCTTAAACGAGGATTAGCCGGTCGGACGTGGGGCGGACAGCGAAAACCGTGCAACCACAAAACTCTGCAAAGCGTCAAATAAATACAAGCAGAGCTGGCCGCAATCTAAATAGATGGCGATGCGGAGAGGCTGCGGTCAGAGATCAACTTTATAAAGATCTAAATCAGTGTATGATAAAAATTTACTACTAAGTTTAACGGCCATACAGACAGACGCGTAAAGCGACTACAAATTATACTATGTAAACATATAATAATATTAATATAATTTTATAATCGAGATTTAATAGAGCATTACGCCAACTGACACAGTATCTCGGAAATACAGTTATCTATATTAGAAAAAAAAAATTAAAGCTATATTTGGTCACACGCGATTCACTTGACTTTACCTTGGACTAAAACCAAAAATTTCATGTCATTTATTTTATGAAATTTGATGTTAAAATCAAAATTTTGAAAAAGTTTGCCCCCCGTCAATGAAGTGTTTCATTATATAATTTTAAAATTAGCTTTATTATCTGAGTTTATTTCTTCAATATTTATTAAGAAATAAGAAAGAATAAATTTTGTTTGCTACAAAGGATAGAGATATACAGATAAGATAATAGTTAAGAAACATTCAAATAATATCATATAATTGAAGTTCAGAAAACACTGGGCTTCAACTTTTGTGTCAAGAGTTTCATATTATTGTTTTTGCTAACTACAAACTTAGGAGAAGCCTTGAATAAAATTTCAAACATTTATATTAAAACAAAGCAACCATATCTGTGAACTTCATTACAATATCAGAATTAAAGTATATTTAAAAAAAAAAGGTGAATAAAATTTTAAGTACTTAAACTTCTATTATAACAACCAAATAAAACCTATAGTTACTAGCTACCATAGCTTTATACGCAACAATAACGAAGTCGAACAAACTCAATAAGCATAATAGATTAATAGAATCACTTAAAAGCTCTATTAAAAAGTACGTCAAGCTCGACACAAAAAAGCTCCCCTAACCCGTCAGCTGAAGATTATTAGTTTTAAAGCTTAATTCGTGGGCATAATCGGTACCAGGGCGGCATAAAATCACAAAAGTTTCGGTTACGCGACTTCCCAACTTTGCCGCTTTCAATCCGGTTGGCAACTTTTTCGAGTGCAGAGTACGGAGTCGAGAGGATTGTGGTTTTATTTCGAAAACTCCTTTAGTTGAAGGTTAACTTTTTAAACCTATTGTTCTTTTTACACGAGAATCGTTAACATTTAAGCGAAAGAAAGGTCGGATTAGTTCGGCCATTTGTGCGATTGAACCATATTTTTACTTTTTGAAGCATTTTTGAAGTCCACAAAAAGTAGTGAGTGTGTTTTACATTTATCTAGTCAAATGAAATTTGAAATAAAAAAAAGAGAAGGGCTTATTTAGGTCTCGGTAACTAAATAAACATACGCCTACATAGAATTGATCCAAACTTTCACACCGGCAAATATTCGCAAGTAAACGAAGCATGAAAGTCTTCCGAGTTAGGCAGATTTCATCTTCAGCATTCAGCAAGCAGTGATCATTAAATCATAAACACAGGTGAAATCTAGGAAACAAATAGACGTGCAGGACCATTTGGGATTCCCCCAGTCTCCCGTCCCGTCCCGTCCCGTCCCCGGGATTCCCAGCCCCAGTTGCTTTGAGCGAGATAGGTTGCATGGATTTTTTTAGATAATTTCACGATAAACTGTCAGTTATTTCGCGTATTGACAGCTTCGAAAATAGTTTCGATTAGAAGCCGTCAAAAACCACAGAAAGGCATGTGAGCGTACATTATAATTTCGTTAAAACACGACATAGCTATATTGTGGAAAGTTCACGAAAAGACATCGTGAGCTACCCGAAAGTAAATTCTCAACAAATCCAATTTAAGCCTCATCAAAGCCACGTAGAAATAATAAACGGACCATTTTTCCCGCTCTCCTTTTCGTGGTACTCTTTACTTAGCCCCCGTTCCCCTTCGCTTTCATCTTTTTCATAAAGTAACTTTTTATTACTCCTCGAACATACTCGTATTCTTTTATGCTATAAAATGTACTTAATAGGTAATTACCCTTTCAATTTCGTAACATCTTATAATCTTTCCAGGAACGTTCAAGAACTGAATATAAAAATAACTCAAATTTAATAAATAAACTGTACTAGTGCGCGACATCAGAGAAACCTTAATTGCGCATTTATATACTAGAAAGAAAAGCTATATACGAACGTCACCTTAAAAAGACCTAAAAATATATATAGTACAGGCAGATAGTAAGAGAGCTGGCAACCTGTGCAGAATAGCCGATTTGTAAGAATCTGAAGCAAGGGGGCGAGGAATAATATGATACGGAATGTATATATAAGTCATCTATGTGATTTTTATTACTGTATTAAAAATATGGAAAAAAAATCAATAATAATCTAGGTATACTTACAAAATTCATGGTCCTGATACTATTAACGCACAGTTAAAACTACAAAGTCTAGAAAGCTGAAATTTTTAACATAGCTTGATTTTATAAAAACGTACAAGAGCCCATTCCAGCTACAAATATCTGAATTATTTTATTTAATATTTGTATGCACACATAAGAAAATTTGTAAGAAATTGGGAACTGCATGTGCATAATAAGAATTATAAAAGTTGGGTTACCTATTAGATTAGTACTTATTAATATTCTTATAATTTAAAATGCGTTTGGTGGCTGGTGTGGTGGGCCATCCCCCGGCACTCCCACTTCCGCGAGAGAGGAAATTGCAAAATCGATCCCCTACGGAACCCAGGTATCGAACTATAAGTGTCGTTGTGATGAATTGGTCGCCGCTTCTCCGGTGGGTTCACGTGAATACAATATTTCGTGCTCGAGGGAAATGTATGTGTTTGCACATTTATAGGTTAGGTAAAAATGCGTCAGGCTACGACTAAATTTTCCGATCGACAAAAGCTATCCCGTTACGTGAAATGACACCATGTGTGCTGTTGTGTTTCGGTGAGAGAGTAAGGTATGCCAGAGCCCATATCTCTAAACTTTTCCTAATCTCTTACTGTGAGGTGGTTTGTGTTTATAGGAAATGGTAGCCACCTAAATCAAGTGGGTGGACGGTCTGACGACCTTGACACCAAAAAAATTTTATATTAAAAACGATAATTTTTTAACTGTTGATAACTTTGTATTGATAACCCAAATATTTTCAAAGTTCGAGTGAATTGGCATTTTCTGGGTGAGCTGCTCCATCATAGGCCTCATCTTCGCTACACAGCTGGATGTTGGCCAAGAGCAAACCCATCTCTAATAATAATAAAAAAAGACGATAAGGAATCACAAATTTCCTAAATGTCAGTACATAGTAATAAATAACCGTCTAAAAATGAAAATTACTACAAGATATGATTCAGATATGAAAACAATGACAGTCTTGTCTCTATCTAGTTTTTCAATCTCACATCAAATCTAGATTTTATTGTCATACGCTGGCCTTTAGAGTGTAGGAAGAACCTACTAACAAACATAATGTAAAATAAGAAACAAAGTTACACAAATACGAAAAAAAATTTAATATTGCATTTGTTTCAGGGACAGTAGACATCAATCATCAAGTTTATCTTTCACTGTCTGTCTGTCACCCTTTAATAGACCAAATTAATATAAATTAACAATAATAAATAAACAAATTTTCAAGAAACACATTAGTTTTAGGTATTTTCCAGATAAATTTAAATACTTTTATTTCAGTTTTTGTCAAAGGGAATAATATAATTCGATGTTACCATTCATCGTACGAATCAAAGCTAAGAAGATAGATTTCGTTTGTATAGGTACTTACCACATATTAATAGACGTTCATAAAGAATAATTACTTATATGTCTTGTATGCGAGCCTTGGCGTTTCTACGCCAACAAATAGAAGGTAATACAAAAACTTTATAATCTATTACTTTTCGTTTCGTTGTTAACTTTTAGAGTAATAATTAAGAAAAGTAAAACTACTGAGCCAGGAGAATTTTAATATTTTGTTGAATTTTGTTAATTTTGGAAACATTTTTAATCAAGTTGGACATCAAAAATCAAGAAACATCAAGTTGGACATCAAAAATCAAGAAACATCAAGTTGGACAGAGAGGCTGATGGTCTACTTGATTGCAATTGTCTCCGTCACTTATAAACAAAAAGGAACACCAAAAGAAAGGATTGTCTCATGAATGAATAGTTTGTATGAACCCTAATAATATCCTTTACCTGCTCACCGAAACACAACAGTGCCCTTCTGTGGGGTGATTACAGATTAGCTGTCCAGTTTATAGCTGCGGAATGCTGTGTGTGCCCTGACTCTATAAACAATGACTATAGTAGTCTTGATTCTCGTTGATATTAATTCACACACTAGATGTTTTCCTTCTACGTTATCGAAGACACAAAGTTGCTGGACCGAGCGGGATTCATACGTCCACCAACCTTGTTGATTGAGGTTTGAATCAACTTCGAATAAGTATTTCGACTGAACTTAATTCGCTTTAAGTAGGCTTACTATTCGGAAATTTTGTTGATCACATCGACGATACTTCGCTCTCGACATCGGTTTCATCTGTCTCAAATAATTATATTTTAAGTCATTACATTTTAGGTAAGAGAAATCAGTATCACTCATTATTTCGCGTTTCCTTTCTCTATAATAAAGATTGCTTTCTAACATTAAGCGAATACAATGGCATCATTTTCATGCTAATGTTTTCAAAGTTCGTGTTCAAATTTTACCAGTAGGTACAATGGGAACGCAGCGGGCCATGAACCTACCCGACACTCCCTTAAGTAAAAAACGAAGTATTTCTTTGTCTACAATTTAAATCATTTTAATTTATATATATATTGTATGTAGATAACTTAAATATTTATGTGTTATAAATTTATGCGGCATAAAAGTGAACCGAATAAAACCAGACTAATATGTCTTTTAAACTTTACCCCGTTATCGTCCTCACGAAACTTGAGTGGGTTGGTCCTGAGAGACAGCGTTATTTTATCATATTTAAATTGATAGTATAGTAAAGATGGCCTTTAGTCGAAAGATTTTACCTTTAAAAAATAAAATCTGGTTACAGGTCTCCCCTACAATTAGAATGAATAGCAACAGCGGGGACTTAACCATTGATTTTTTTCACCATTGATGTTCTCGCCTACATTTCGCTAGACGCTGGTCGGGCCGCCTCCTGATTCAAAATACTGTCTGTGCCCAACGAAACGTTTCCTCAGAAAGATAATGAAACAAATAAAAGCACTTGGGTATTTTATAGACATAAACCCAACATGAATAGCTATTTCTTGGTTTGTTATTGCGACGTGTCCACCATGTAGGCAAAAAAATAGTTGTCGGAGACTCAAAATGAAGTCCCGTACCATAAATTGTTGATATACCACATCTCCCATTACAATCGATAATCGTGGTAAAGCTAACGTAAACGTAAATGTAACGACGTCAACATTAAATACATCTTAAATAAATTAAATTAAATTGATTTATTCAAATTACTTCATTAATTATTAATTACTTAAAATTTAAAAAAAAAAAAACAAAACAACAAAGCAAATAAATAATTACAATTTAAAAAACCAGATTTACAAAATAAATTTGAATATCGATAAAGTCAGTCTTGCAAGCGAAAAAGGTTTAAGAAATTCAATATTTTAATATTCATGGAAATCCACATAAATATTGTGGAAAACAATCCCAAAACTGAGCTTTGTAAACCAGAATGTTAATATAATTAAGCGGTCAAGGCGAGAAGAACAGAAGCCACGCTAGAAACCGGTATAAGAACGCGATGACAGTGATAATAAACTAATATCGAGGTCAAACAACATCAGTTAACGTCTCGACTTCAAAACGTACAGTGGTGTGTGCAAAATGGATTTTACCGGAAAAGTTGTCATTGTGACCGGAGCTAGTTCCGGTATAGGAGCAGCGACAGCGAAACTGCTTGCTTCTTACAGCGCATTACTTAGTGTCATTGGAAGAAACGAAGAAAGGTTGACAAACGTGGCGGCCGTTTGCGAGGCAGCCAGAGGCAACCGACCACTGTGCATACTGCTCGATCTAACTCTGAACAACAGTTGCGAGGAAATTGTGAGAAAAACCATCGAGACCTACGGAAAGATAGACGTTCTTATAAACTGCGCCGGGAAACCGCAAATGACATCGCTGTTTGACAAGTCCCTAGATATATTTGACGAATTATTCGCTATAAATCTTCGTGTGCCCTACAAATTGACTCAATTATGCGTTCCACATTTAGTGAAAACTAAAGGGAATATCGTGAACGTGTTCGGTGCTCCTACACGTACTCGTCCCGGATTTATACCTTACTCAATGATAAAGGAAGCGTTGGAGAGATTTACGAAATCAGCAGCTATGGAGCTAATGTCGGAAGGGGTGAGAATTAATGCCGTCAGGCCAGGCATCACGAGAACAAATATGTTGGCGAATTTCAATGTCGATAAGGAGCAAGTGGAGGCCGTTTACTCTGTGATAGCTGATCAATTAGTCCCAAACAAAAATATAATCGAACCAGAAGAGATCGCTAAGATGATAGTGTTCGCTGCTAGTGACACGTGTCCAAATTTGAATGCTGCCAGTTTAATAGTGGACGGTGCACTTTCATTATACTAATAATATTTACTTATGATGTTTTAATGTAGCATTAAAAGAAACATAAAAATTCAACAACATAGTAAAATTTTAAGAGAATTTAATTTATAAGAGAGAAACAATATAATAAATAGTAAGTAATGTAGAAATTATTGAAACGCAGTGTTTAAAATTTAGCTACTATTAATAAAATAACTATTCTCAACGCGACGACAAAATTATTTGATATGCTGCTTGTAAATTACATAAGTACATAAATATCAAACTAGTCGAGTCTCGTCAAATATCTTTATTTGTCATCAAACAAACTTGGCCGTGACATTGACAATGTAAACTACGAAATGCATGCGTTTTGACTTGCGTAATGTTGTGTCGTTCAAATATCCATACTATATTTTTACTAATATTATAAATGTGAAAGTAACTCCAGCCTGTCTGTCTTGATTGATTTTCTATTAAGTTACACAAAGAGAGATGAAACTGTATAGTAATACTAATATTATAAAGAGAGATTTGTATTTTTGTTTGTAATGAATAAACACAAAAACTACTGTACCGATTTTGAAAATTCTTTCACCTATAGAAAGCTACATTATCAGCGAGTAACATAGACAATATTTTATAAAGTTAAGCGGACGAAGTCGCGTGCAACAGTTAGTTGTTAACAAAATTATGTTAAAAACTATTTATTCATGCTTTAAAGCATCCTTTAAAGCATAAATAAATAGGCGGACGGAATATTGTATGTCTTGCACGCTTTATGATCAATCTTTCCAAGATAGAATCGTCTAGCTATACCGATTCATAACTTGAAACAGTAACTGTTAATGCAGACCTCTAAAATCGACAATCATAAATGTTTTATAACGTTAGCCTTTGAAGGCTATGGGAGCTCAGACTAACCCAGTCATCTAAGTATAGAGTTAGCTAAACACATAAAGCGGTAAATTCGTTGGTTCACGTTTTGTCCTTTCAATATTATCGTTTCGTACGCAGTGATCCAACATTATTACATCAGCAGATGTTAATAATGCGAAACTAGATTGCGAGTAACATTTTGTTCTTGATATTTGGTGGTGCTACAAATATATATTGCTGGTTTCATTACAATGTAAACACTCTAAGCATTAATATGGCAATGTATCAAAACTGTTCTCGCGGCTTCGCCCGTGTGGAATTGAAATAAAGTTATAGAGCGATCTTAACACTCAAAAGCGCCATGTACTTCAACAATAGGGAGCTAAGCGTTATCTAGTTAGGACCCTATCGTGAATGTTGTGCTATTAGAACATATTTCCGATTGTAATGACAAATTCCACAAGTGAGACAGAATAGGGTGTAAACTCATGTTGCTGAAATAAAGTCATCCAAAACCGGTCGCCACCGATAACCTCAGTAAAGTAAGATACTAGTAACTCTAGTAAGTAACGTCTGTCGCAAACATCAACCGACGTAGCGTAAAGCATTTCATGTAAAACAAACTGCATCACATTAAATACAAGTTTTCTGTTTGCACTATAGTTCTTCCAATCGTTTATTTAACTTTTGACAGATCACGCACGTGAAGATTTACAATAATTTTCGGTACAATGTACTACAGAGAATACCGTACTTCATGGACGGACACCGCCCACTTAGTGATGTACGATTCGTAATGAATGACCATTGACCAGTCTATAAAAACCGTTTTGAAATATTTCGATTAAAATAAAACAACTAAAATAGGTACTGTAATACTATTTTTAATTATAAAGAATCGTCTGTTTCTTCTCCGTATGAACTGGAATCACCATCGGTCCAGTGTGGCCGTTTCATAATTGACAAAATTACTAAATTGCCGTCAGAAGTGATAAAAATATTAACTTAACATAAGTGGTTTATTTTAATATATAAGATAAAGTATCTTAAACACCTGTGAATGTTTATAAAACAATGCAAAATGTTGAGCAAAAATAAAATATGAATGTGTTAAATCGATTAAAACTACTTCGTGAATAAAATCGATTGTTAAAAGAAATCGAATCGGTAACACTATCACTATTTGATTAGTACTCGAGATGTCAAAAGTTAAATAAATAATAGTTAAGTTAATAAATAAATGACTAACGTCTTGAAAAAGGCCACGTTTCATGACGTAAATGGCTTAGCCTTGCGACAGACTACAATTATTACCTATTGAATTTATTATTGAAGTGAAAACTTCTTTAGGCGCGTTGGGCATTTTTGAGATGGGATAAAATCATTGAACTCGCGACAGTGTCATGTTACCGTTACCGAAATTGACAGCTCTGTATATAAGTACTAAGCAGACAACTGCATATGAAAGTAAACTTACTAGAATAACAAGGATCAACATGGTATACACCTCTGACTAAAGCAGACAAGACATTTTTGAGATGTTTTTTACGGTACAATGTTATTAATTTGTGGAAAAACTAGCGTAAACAGCTTGAATGTGACGCAGCTGGTAGAATTCGAACCTACGCTTCAAGAGGGAATCTGATTTCGAGTTAGACGCCTTAACCACTAGGCCACGACTGCTTCTGTAGGAACTTTTGAATTACGCAAACACTTTCAACACCTGTTAAATTTTTCACTTCTGACGTCCAGTCCAACGACTGACATGATTTTTATTTTCTATTTCAAATGTCCCATTCACGTTTATTGGGCGTAAGTGGCCGCATAGCTTGCATTTGTATTGTAGTATAAGTTCCTCCAGCATAATAATATAACACAATCGAATATCTACAATCTATTGTCAGTACACTGTACACAGAATTGAAGTCCGTAGACAGACACTATCACTGAAGGATAATGAAGTTGGGAAGAGAGTACATACTCAATTCTATTTCATCCGACTTCAGATAATACAATTCATTTCGACCTAAACGAAACGACCCGCGTGTCGAGCTACATCTTAATCCAACACATCACAAGAAATGTTATTGTTGTAGTTAAACTTTCGCTTGCGCGTCGTTCAAAAAATCGAATTGTTAATTAGATTACATAACTGTTATATCGCAATTATTGTACCTACAATATAAAATATTTGATGAAAATATGTACATGGGAGATACCTTAGTTCAATCATGTATCCACATCTTATTCTATATCCCATTGCATTCCTTAACCTTTTTTGACCTTTTTTATAATCATAATAATGCTATTGATAAATAGAATAACAATTATCATGGATATAGTCGAAACTTTATAAAATCAAAACTATTACAATATGTCATGTTTTCCTTTGGCACTGACATCATACTCCGCATTTATAGTAGGTACAAATATCTCACAAAATTGATAGGAAACAATGCCAAGAAAGTTGAGAACACCACTTTCGGTGCTGATACATCCTGTACAGACGATACTTTTATTGCTACGTTGCATCCATTTTTACTGTGTGTTTGGATTTTACATTAACAATATTTAAAAATACAGAAAAAGAAATTTAAAAATACCAAACGAAAGAGCAAGGTATTTTAAATGACAGGCTGACGGTTCACTTGATGGTAGGTGGCTAATCGTCGTCTAAACACAAACAACGCCACCGGTGCTGTGCAGCAAGTGCTTTTTACATATAAAAATGTTGTGTTGATTTGTATATGCTTCAAAAACTCGAAAACTAGCCAACAGATTGACTTGAAACTTTTACACAACATTGCATTTAAACAAAGGAATGATCTTATATAACAAAAAACATAATTTTCACACATAGACCGTTGTTATGGCAACCGTGGAACGTTGTTGACTGAGCCACAGCGAAGCGTGGCCGGGTTCAGCTAGTAAAATATAAATATAGAAAATCTAGTTTAGTGTAAATACGATTCCTATCGCCATGTGAAAGTCGGACACGGCAGGAGTTGACAACGAGACACATACATCACAACTTCAATGGTATAGAGGAAGCGTTTAAATTATGACCACGAAACTAGATGCGTTAACAAACGAGCCACCCATAAATACACGTCTTGTTACCCGCTCAGGTAATTTACAAACGGATACGAAAACCTCCTTCAAATGTGAAATAATCTGCATTTGGAGTTGACGGTTGATAAAACTTTATTTTAAGGAAAAGTTCGAATGGTAAAAGAGTAAAAAATGCGTAAAATGTGAATACATAGGTTAAAGATCACATCCTGCCATCAGGATTTATCAGGATCTTTAGGGCTTATTATTTTTTTTAAATTTAAGTTAACAAATTATAAATCAAAATAACTGCTTTTTACTTTAATGTATATACCAGAGTATGTACTTACTTATATATAAAAAAAATGTGCTTGTTCCGGCTAATCTCCAAAACGGCTGGGCCGATTTTGGAGGGACTACAATTACAAACAAGATAATATTAGTCTCTCAACAATTTAATATTGTAATTAATCTATCTATCTTTAACATTACGCTTGCAAGTACACTCCTATTGTTGTTATATTTATAAATAATAAAGTGACCATGTTTGAACGAGCCATTATGAACTCTATTCGAATCTGGATACATGTTATAATTAGATTTCATCTCATCACTCGTGGCGCGTAATTAAAACCGAACAGGGCTGCATATTGTACACGCGACGGCTGAAAGATTCAGTTACGCAGAGAACAATGGGAGAAAAGAGATCATTAATTATTTCTTAACCCACTCGCTGTCTCAAGTTTTTAAGTGGAAATTTCAAAAGTAATTTCATTACACCAATATGTTTCCCTCATTTACTACCATATATACACGACATTCGTTATAAATATTTTATCACATAGATAGAGTGTAGTGGGTACCAAACGGTGGTGGCTGAAAATGATCGCTGCAGGTGCTTGTCTCAGCTCTCAGCATCTCAGCACCCGAAGCACTGCCTCTTTTACCTATTTTTTATTTATTTATTAATTTCTGTCTTGTGGTTTTTATGTAATATGTTTGTGTCTTTGTGTTGCGTGAATAAAATTCTTTCTATCTAGCTGATGGTCGTGCTCGCTCTGAAATGTCTTGGTGGTATCTTATGGCATTTTATCACACAAGATATCTACAAAGATGTATTCTACGTCGACAGGCAGAATAACGGTCCGCTTGATGGTAGATGGATACGGTCGCCTGTTAACACGATTAAGGTACCTTAATCGTGTTAACAAGGGTATGTAATCAAAGACTTATTACAATGTGGTCTACTCTACCAAATGAAATTTGAAAAGCAATCTGAAAACTATACACATTGATAATATTACACACACCAACAGAAAGTATGCTCAACATTGAGCTATTAAATGAAAAAAAAAAAAAAAAATTAAAATTTAAAATCCAGAGATTAACGCGTTCAACCAACCAAACAAACAAACAACAAATCAATAGATTAATTAATTTGACATATTATCTATACTTATATTATAATATAAAGAGAGAAGATTTATATGTTTGTAAAGAATAAACTCAAAAACTTATTAGCGAGTAATTAATATAGGCTATATTTTATAAAAAAATTACGCAGACGAAATCGTGTGCAACAAATAAAAGATTCATTTATCTATACTAATATTATAAAAGTGAAAATAACTTTGTCTGTCTTTCTGCCTGTTACCTTCTCACGCCTCCTACTCGACCGATCATCATGAAATTTTGCATACACGTTTTGTCAGGGATATCGGAAAGGACATTCATCCAAAAAAGCGTACTGTTCTTGAGGAATAATTTAAAATTAAAAAAACTAGTAACGCTTTTCAAAAGTGTATAATAGCAATAAAAATATCAGGAGTTATATTGCTTATGGTTTTTTTTTAACGCACATGAAGTCGCGGGCACCAGTTTGTTTTGAATAATGATAAAAAACACAATAGCTATTGATGAGACAAAATACTTTCGAGAAATTAAATACCATTAGATGTGAATTATAGAGGAACTCATCTAAAGCCCCTAACACAATGGTTGGATCAATTAAAATGCTTGTACTCGTCAATTAGGTAAAAGCCTTTACAACAATGATAATAGGATTATATTCTGTGCGCGCGCTGTATTGGAATTTGTAATTCGTTGTTTGCAGGTTAAATGTAGAAATTAATGTCTTTTGTCTTAAATCTCCATCAAAATTAACTACAAAAAATTAAATTTTCATATTTTTAATAAAGTCGCGGGCACCGGCTAGTAATTCAACATAGTTTGGTGTATTCACTATCGGCATTACTTTTAAAATAAAACGGCTATGGACTAAACTGGGGGGAACGGATGGTTCTTTATAGATTTATGTCACCATAAACATGTATTTAACAAAACAGCGCATAGACAAAAGTCTACAGTGGTATAACCCCATTCAATCGAGCTAATGGAGGGAAGCGGATGAGCCCACATTGCGGTTGTTTTGTAGTGCACAATGTTCCCGTCACAAGTGGGAATTGTAGGCCATTGTAAACTATTCGCATTTAGGCCGTTGGTGCACGCAGGTACACGATGAATCGAGGGGTCAAAACTATTTTATCATATACTCTTATGTAAACATTCTTTCTTAATATATGCTTCTTTACATAGTATAAAATAAATTCGCATTTCGCACTCTGTCCCTCTGTATGTACGCTTAGATATTTTAAACATCGCAACGAATTTTAATATGCAGTAAAAAAATTGCACCGGTGCGAAGCGGGGAGCAAGCAAATGTCGAATTTAAGGTGACGAACCTTTTCTTACCCCGACTGTACCTACCTATATTATTCAATGAATAGACGACTGACAGTTTCTATTAATAGAGCTGCCATTTTATCGATCGGATTCTAGTGAGACATACGGTATCGCACCTAATGTGGTTTTCCAGAAACTCGAGGGGTAATTGGCGCACGTCAAAACGTCATTATGTCCGTTCGTCTGTCTGTCAGTGTCGGAGCTGGCTGCGTTTACTGCATTGTAAATTTCTATACTAACGTTACCGGGGAGAACGCTTGATCTGTTTAGTATGGAAATGGTGTGATTTCATACGTGAACATTACGTTGGAAAAGCATAATAGAGATATGCAGTAGTGGCTGTGTGTTTTTCAACGTGGAAAGCAAACAGAGGGATGTTTCAATGGCTAGTTCGCTTCGCTCTACAAGTGTTGGTACCTAAAAAAATTTTAATTATAAAATAAAGATACAAATTTTAACATCAAAATATTTTGACGAACCAGCCAGCCAGAACAAAAAAAAAACTCCAACTCGTGCAGTTGGTTTTTTTTTTACAGTTATGACAATGATAAGATGTTCCTGTTTACTTGATTAAGCAAGCAGAACTCAACGCAAAATATTACTTTGTCAATATCAACTTAATCAATCAAAAACAAATCAGACAATCGCTTTTTAAACAATAAAACAAATAAGTTTTACTCCCGAAAACTCATAAGTTTAGAAAAAGTCAAAAATGAATGCGAATTTATTTTAAAAATATAATTCCAGCTATCCGATATTATAGATCGGAGAAATCGATATTAATTTCCGTTGCACTATGCGCGATCGAACCGGCGAGCGAATGGCGACCGGCCTACCGGAAATATAACACTTGCAACTACCCTCCTATTTTTATAACGTTTTTTTAATAATCTTCCCATTTATTAACTCGCAATATGAGCATCCTCAGTATGCAGAAAATTAATACTGCACCAACTAATCTCTACATATTATAAATTCAAGTCGCTGGCAGAGTCTGCTTGTCTGGAGGAGCGATTAAAGTAACATAAACTTCAGCTATACGTATAAAACATATTAACAAAATTAACTTACGTGTCACGACAAACCAAGCTGGGTCATCATAGGCGCTACTTTATAACCTTTACGCTGGCGAAGACGTGAACAAAATCTAATTTAAATTTAGATATTGAAAATGCATGTGAATATTGTTTTTATTTCAATAAGAGGCGTGCAATGCTCCTGGCCAGACAGTTAGCAGCGAGCTGTCGTGTCCAGGAATAAAATAAACAATGACACTTAATAATTGCGCGGGACACCAAAATAGATTAATGTCCCTGTATGTCATAACGGTTCATTGCAATACTACTATTACTCATCGCCCACTATCGTCGAAACGAAAATAGTTAGTAATTTAGCACTTTACAATAACAGCTTAGACGCGAGAAGTCACCGAGTGGTATCCCAGAGAAGGAAAGCGTCGAAACCATATAACCCAAATATTTTCAAAGTTCGAGTGAATAGGCATTTTCTGGGTGAGTTTGCTCCATCATAGGCCTCATCTTCGCTACGCAGCTAGATGTTGGCCAAGAGCAAACCCATCTCTAATTAAAAAAAAAAAAAACATGTTTGTAGAACTTGTAATTTTCAATTAAAGGTCAAACAAAAGGCTTTACACTCAGAAGTGTGCTATACTAAGTGGCATACCGGTATTACGAGTACTAGGATTTTGGTAATAGTTAGTTATTTACATTAGGTTCAGAGATAATTAATCATTGATTCATTAGGTTCAGATAAATGTACCCTATATCTATCAATAAATAAACATACAGCAAATATTACCTCTTCATATTATTAGTATAGAAATAATATTACAATGATATAATAGTGCATGCAATAAATCGTAATGCAGAACATTTGTTTGTCAAATTGTTAACATATAACAATCGGCGCGTTTATTTAGTGTGTGGTATTTATACGTTGCCAAGTTAACTAGACCGGAATTTCTCGCGGGTCGATCTTGTTTTTATTAACATGTATTTCTCTTCATAATGACTGCTAGTGAATATATTGCGACAGGTCAGTCAGTCGTTGAACGTGTTTATTTTAAAGAATGTGAAAAAGAAGACAGTGGACACGTCTTTACTTTAGTTGCAAACACTCGACTTTCTATTTTGCTCAAAGAGATCGGTAAAAATATGTTACCTAAACCGTTTTATCTAACTTGAAACAATATGTGAGAAAAAAACTCAAATATAATTAGGTCTACAAAAAAGTCGGCGATGTCCATGTTTTAAAAAAAATTTAAACACACCAATGTGTTTACATGAAAAATGTAAGGTGGACGAAACCGCGAGGCAAAGCTAGTAATCGATAAATCCGCATCAAAATGAAAACTAGTAATAGTTTAGAAGTCTAAATGCAAATGAATCTACATATATAATCGTACAGCCTATATTATAAAAAAAAAATTCTAACAATTCCTACTTTAAACCATGAATTTGCTGACCCTCCTTGACAATTAGTGGTTCCAACTGGCACGATTATATCACTATTGTTTCTCCGATTATTGATCACATGTTAAACGCCCCGAGAAGACATAACTTCTCCTGCTAATGTATTCCAATAATTCCTCTCCGGGGCTGAGTAGTTATCTCGGTGGCCGCAGTGTAGCAACAATTTTTCATTCCGCCATCTGGACGAGACGATAAGCGGAAAATCATTAAGTTGGTAGCGAACAAACGGCCAAGCAGACATTAATTCTAGACACCTACTAAATTTACATTAGTATCTATGCAGTTATCGTTATTAAGTGAAATTCTCACTCAAATTTTTATGCACTTAATTTTGATATTAGCTAAAAACGCAGCATCTTTCATACATATAATTGCAATATCAAATGCAATAAGATTTTTTTTTAAAATCCGACTTCAGAGTTTAAAGTGTACAACTAAAAATCAAACAAACTCTTCAGCTTTATTACCCACTAGCTGTTGCACGCGACTTCGCCCGCGTAACTATATAAAATATAGCCTATGTTACTCGTTTATAATGTAGCTTTATATAGGTGAAAAGAATTTTTAAAATCGGTCCAAACATTTTTGAGTTGATTCATTACAAACATACAAATCTCTCTTTATAATAGATATTTATTGCTATAGACAAGTAAAAACTATATTATATAGTAATTATACCAGTTAAAGCAAGCATCAGTAATAGACCAGTGCGATCTGCTAAGTAATCACATATACATCTAGTGGTGCACAAAATGAATGAGAAAAAAGCAATTTAATTTAGAGTTAAGTACGGCTTTCGTCCATTGGTTCCAGACAAAACGGCAATTGCGCTGAAAGGGTTCAACGGCGAAGCGCAGAGCCGAATTAGAATTACCACACGGTTACTACACTAGGGGTACAGTCTCTTATATTATGTTTATTGAGAGCATTGATTTACAATAATATACTAGCATCCCGCTCGCAGCTTCGCGTGGATTTTTTTTCTTAAATCACATACACAAAATGTGCGCCAGTCGTTTACTACGATTTTCTGAAGTTGTCGAATGTCGTGTCGCACGCAAGGAAATAATATGTGTGCGAGATGTCTACTAAAATAATTTTGTTTTTATTGTTGGCATATCGCTCATTTCGAACGAATTTTTATTTTTTTCTTTTTCCTCTTTCCATTAATGAAAATCGTGTTGATTTAGAAGTTGTTAGCGGAGAAAAAGACAAATAGGACAGCAACTTTATTTTATAATATGCATAGATATATATACATATATAGCGGCCGCATTGTGGTCTTCACAGAACTCTTGTCCCTTGCTCTAGGGATTTTTTCTCTGCCAACCTAGGACTGTTTCTGTTAAAAACTATTAGGATTAACACAGCGTACATAATCCCAATTTTAAAAAAACCTTCAAAATTAATTCAATGTTTTAACTGCTCTGTGATATAAACACGGATTACTAAGCGTGAATAATTGAAGCGGATAGTAAATAAATTGTTATTTTATTTTATTAAGAAACAAACAGTCATAAATGTATACAAATTAATAATAAGAACTTCAAATAATTCAATACTGATTAATACAAATAATATATATGTCGTGTCAAAACAAAACAAAACAAAAAATCCAGAGCCATTAATAAAAATTTCAAAAAAGAGAACAGACTCGAGTGTTACGACTTTTTAAGAAAACTAAATTCTACTGAAAAGCAGCAGGTAGGTAAATAAATATATTTTAAAATCACTTTTCAATTTAAAATGAGTATACGAATAATATTTGTTCATAGAGGTTCGCTTGAAAATGAGTAGATATATTCCGAAGAGAGCTAGCTGGTCGAAATAGGACTAGGGCGGTCAGTCAGTAACTACTTTAATTTCGCCGGGGCCGGGCTTTATGTGGAGCACACCCATTACATTAATACTATTCAGGATATTTAGATTTAGACTCTAATATACTTTAGTGTTATTACTTGGGTAAAGATTACTTTGGCTATACAGTCTGACAAAATCGTAAAAGAGCAGTTTTAATATTTTTTTCAAAAATTTTTACAAAAAGTGACTGACTTTTATTTCATATAACTAGATGACCCGGCAAACTTCTTACCGCCTCAGAATAGAAACCCGATCCATACAATATGTATGAGACAAATTGATTTTATTCTGCTATTCAGGGCGGAGGCACATTAAACAAATCAAATATCATAAAAACACAGCTTTATTTTTTTTATATATACTTCTAGATTTTATTATAGATTGGTATTGTAATTTTAAAGAATTATAAAATATAAAAATACAACAAACATTTAAAACAATTCAATAATGAACCAAATTACAAATCTTGATAACGCCTTTGAAGGTAAACCGCAAAAAGTAGATTTATAAACAACTTATCAGGCCATCTTTAACCACTTTATGTAATTCCATTTTATTTCCTTACATTTCAAAATATCTCATTCGAATTGATACTCTTTCCATAACTAAATAAGTGCTAAATTCAAAATTACCATTAGCAATTTTCTATTAACATAAAGTTTGCAGTTGATTTGAACCGTAAGAGGATTGATTTAAGAATTATTATTGTACAAATGTAGTGGAAAATAAAGTTGGCAGTGTAGATTAAATACGTGGGAAGAAGCGCGCAAGTGAAAGTTACAAGTTAGCGGAAAAACCGCATGTTTTATGCGCGTTACAAGACCACGAGAAAAGCGATTTCACAAACTGTCTTTGACGTGTATGAAAAAATACACAAACAGATTATAGCCTCTCCAGAAGAACTTCTTGAATGTTTCTCGAAAAGTGTCTCTTTCGAAATAAATAAAATTATTTCGGAAAAAAGGACTTTCTATTAAGTGTATTATATTAATGTTATTTGCGAGTTTAAAAAAAAACTATTACAAATTCGTTTTTATATAGCTTTAAAATAATAATAAACACAGATTATCGATACATTTTTTCTGTGATTATTTTCAATAAATGAAAAGCAAGGTGTACAAACAAACACAATAATTAGAACAAGCCGCCGCCGCTTATGAATTGAAACGTTAAAACCGTAAGCGTAAATTGTGTGAAACTAGGAGTTTTTTGCAGCAAGTGTTACTCCACCCGACAACATCATGAATAATAGACATAAAAATGCACTCATTGCATTCCAACGTTATGCTAGATTGTTGCAACAATTACGTTATACCTAATCAGACATTTTCTTGTTCATTATACTGGTATCGTTTTTAAATTATATCAACATCCATACTATCCCTATTTCTATTGGAAAAATTTGTTTGAGTAAACAAAGAAAAACTTTCATTACTAACTAGTAAATACATAAAGATATCTAATGTTTTCGTAGCTCTTTGCGCGCCTTTAAATATAACTTTATTTCTAAAGAGTCTGTTGGCAAAACAAACCTTGAAGCAACCTTAAAGCGGCTCGAACCTCATTATTACGCAGTCGGTTAGCAAAATAAAAATCTATTTTCAAAGGAAACCTCTTTCCCCCAATCATTATCTCACAAGTTCCATCAACTCGGGTTATTCCCGATACGACAAACGATCATTTATCACTGAAGTGTAAAATTTTCATCATAGAAAGCTATATCTGCCCAAAGACATCTCCACATCACTATCCTTAACTTTTCCCATTATAGATTAGCAGATTTCGACACTTGCTTTGGCTGCGAAAATTAAATATTACTCTTAGGCTACACTTATAATAAAACTTATGTTAATAATAATGAGATATTCTCCAAGAAATCTATTAACAAATGGAAAATGAAAATTTTACATTTATTTATTTTATTTTATTTTATTTATATTAGGGAAACCTACAATATCTCGCTACATACAAGAAAAACAGAAATCAGCAAAGTTTCCACTTGAGATGATGCAATCCCATATATGATAATGATGTGATAGAGATGACAAGAAAAAAATCACTCCGGGAGTGCCGACAGAAGTGAAAACTTGAACAATTACTTGAACAGGAAAGTACATACTTATATATACATAGGTATCGGTTACGGTAACAGTGTCGCGAGTTCAATGTTTTTTTTTTTACCGTCTCAAAAAATGCCCAACGCGCCTAAAGAAGTTTTTAATTAAAAAAAAAATAATAAACATTGAAATGTCACATAACGGGAACACGCCTCTATGCCTACGGGCGATAGCAGAAAAAAAAAAGAGGATATCTTAGGCTCGCCGCAAGTCAACAGGCCATTGCCGAACTTGTGTAGGACGTGAACAAAGAAATCTCAGGTAGCTACTATGATAGCTACCTCCTTGCTGTTGTGTTTATTGGACGGTCAATAAAATTGTCTTTATTGTGAGCTGCAAGTACAAGGAAAATCCTTATTGTATGTTGTACCTATTATATTAGTGTTGTACTGTTTGTATGTTGTACACAAACAACTAATGAATGTTTTTAGTTTTCCGAGTTATACTCGTATGTGTATTATGTTCCCTTAAGAAATATTTTTCAAAATGCAATTTAATTTTTATATTTATTTATTTATTTATCTACTCTTCGAATTACTAAATCTTCGAACTGTTATATTTTTTTCTTGTGGTTTAGCCGTGACCTTAGAATTAGCCATAATTAAGCGAATAAACTATAAAACCTCGCAACTTTCTAGTTACATGATAAACTTACCGGAAGAAATTGTCTAATTAATAGTGAAACCAGCAAAAAATTTGGCTTTTTGACTAAAATTCTTAGACTTAGAAGTACTTACAACAGAGAGACGGGCATAGAGACTTTGTTTATACTAATCAGAAACAGCTACCTAGCGTTTACCTAGCATTTTTTATCTTAACCAGTCAGACATGAGAAAATGTTTGAATTTCACACTTATACAGTTATACCGGTTGGGTAGCAAATCATCCGCCTCGGCAGATAGTGATTTCCGATATCGGAACCAGGCATTTAATAAAAAAAAGTCCAATATTGATTTATTGTGTCCTACTACTTATTACGAAAACGCGTTGTTGTTTTATTATTTTTTTGTTATAAATAACTCATGTTTTTGTGTTTTTTACGGAATGCAGCGTGCCTTGCACTGTTACAAAACAAACAAGCCATCAATGGCCTAACAAATTATTGCATAAAGAGGCGATGTTATGCATTATTATCACCCGTATTACAAATGTACCGTGCGATTTATCGTGCTAAGTTATCGTGTCGTGACGCATTGTAACGTTTTGCATAATATATTTAAATCGACTCTGTTTATGCAAAAGACCTAACCGTATACCTAACATATCTCTGAACATGTTGCTAAGCGCAAAACTCAAGAATGTATGGACTAATTTGGCTAATTTTTAATATTCATTGTAGTCCGAGGAAGGCTTTTATGAAGAAAAAATCGTAATAATTGGACAATTATAATTTATATTCAACAGTTATAGTCTAAAGTAGGTACTATATACCCGACAAGGGCATGCAAAATAATATAAAATGAATAAATATACTATGTGCATCAATTCCATCATTTCGATATCGGCGATCTTTCAACATTGATTCATCCAACGATACCCGCATTTTGAATCGCGAGGAACCAGTCGAGCGGAAAACTCATGCGTCGAAGAATATTCGTATATATCCTTTTCACAGGGACGTGACCCCGTGGAATTAAACCGTACTTTATACATATCCTTTCGTACTTATAAAATACAATTCTAAATATTGCTACACATACGAGTATAATAGGTACATTCCACGTACACCTTTTTTTTAGGGCATTGATACCACACACATCACATTGAGGTCCTTCTGTAAACCAGCGATACGTTTTTTAATTTATTTTTTACTAGCTGGATGCCCGCGACTACGGCCGCGCTAAATTAAAAATAAATATAAGCAATATAACGCTTGACCTTTTGTTGCTATAACAGTTTGGCCAGGCGTAAGGTCTTTTATTTTATTTTAGGTGATAAAAACAGTACTTTTTTCTGGGTGAAAGGTATGAAAGGTTTTCTCGTATCCCTGGTAAAGTGTATACAAAATTTCATTATGATCGGCTGTGTAGTTAAGTCTATGTTCACTTTTTTTTAACTCCATAAATTTATTTCATTGTTAATATAATTGGCTAATACATATTGTGAAAATCAGTTTTTTTCAGTGTCAACACTTAATTATTGGGTCTACTTGACCCAATAATTAAGTGTTGAGTACTTACGTACTCAATTTTAATTTGAGATTGCGATCGCTACAAATGTGTTAAATGAAGCGTTATTGTAGCGCTATCGTAGAACGTGACCGATTACGAACGTAGCGCTACGCCATTTCGTAGACGGACTACGCGGCTCGTATCAACATTACTCTTATAACTTCCTGAAAACTTGGTATTTGTTTCAGTACGTAATAGGGAATGTCTGCAAAACGAACCTTTTAGTTTTCCAGTTTTAATATTAGCTATTTCTGGATACATTTATTTCTTTTAAACTATCTGTTTATTAAAATTAATCAAGTTTGATTACAACAAAATTAATAAAATAAAATATAATCGTTTATACAAAAATAAAAATAGGTACTTCAAAAAACCTATTAAAACAGGAAGAAATGGCGACAAGCCGTTAAACTTGAAAAAATTTTAAGTGCGAAACTTGCGTACTTAAAATAAAGTAAAAATTTAATTTAAAGCACTTAAAATTCAGCCTTTTTTTCTCCGTCAAAAACTATTGCTATTAAAACAAGTTATGGTTATAGACCTAATCGAAATATATACTGCCAAAGCATCTTTCGACGAGACCACATCATATGTATTTATGGTCTTAGCTACATATTTACTCGTAAGTGTTAAAATATCTAGTCAAACACAAATACTATTGTACGTTTTGAGATGAATGTGACTTCAATGTCTTCTACTATCAATTTAATTATTCAACAGGTGGGAATCATCAATCCAAGAGCTTTAGATAACAGGCGAGCTTTAATTCGGGATGAATGCGAGCTTAGCTTTCACTCTCAAAGGCCACTTCCGACTTGTCGCTTTGTCGCATTTCCATTAGCAACTATATGGCATCAATGTTCTTTTGTTGGAGTACATTTGTCACCGAGTAAATCTCTAAGTCATGCATCACAAAAAATATAACAATATATTTTTTATATATTGTTATATTTGCGACATACATAGGGACAGACGGCCGGAAGCGACTTTGTTTTATACTAAGTATATTAAAAGAAGCAACTTAAAAATCACGAAGTATAAAAATAGTTCAAAATCTTAAAATATATATGGATATCAATAAAAAAACTCTGCTGGAAAATTAAATTAAGGCTGGCTATAAATTGTCATCTTGAACCATTCAAATATTGAGACGAACTATGACAGTTGAAATTGACATCTAGACTCGCAGATTGTCCAGCCAGTTAAATAATGTTGAAACTTTTTTAACTCTAAAATTTAAAAGAAATCTGCTTTCGAATCCCTCTCCTATTCATATAACGAAAAACTCTGATTACATTAGGATACGAGAAAGGAATAGAACCTCTCCAAATTTTCGGTTCTGATGGTAAAGAGAAATATCTAAAACTTGAAATCCGATTAGGAAGTTTTATTTCTTTATATTACTTTGAGTTGAAACTTTAGGGGTTTTGAGCGATTGCGACGTAAAACTTCCCAGGGTTTATGTTGTTTGTTATTCATACTGTTGGCGTTGACATATTTATGTTAAGGTGTTCTTTTAGCCTCACTCCGCTAGTTTTTGTCTTCCCGAAATCTGGACGTATATGCAAGGATCATATACGTTCTACTGTATATGCAAGGATATCTGCGGTATCGTTGAGTCGCTTGTCAATGTAGTTGAGACTTTTTATGATTAAATACCAAGCTTATCACGAAACTTTATACGAAAGTTCACCTGGCGATGGATACATTCCTAAGGGCATAGCTAATACAAGGGGAGCTACAACTGCGCTGTTTATTCTAACAGATAAATCTTATGAGCAATAGAGTTCTGCACAGAAACAAAACACGTTTTTTTATTATATACTGATGAACTTCAATAGGCAAAGTCACAGACAGGAATTTATGATCAGTCATTGAGCATTCATAGTCATCTTTAGACAGTCCGTCACGTATAATTTGTTTCATATTCAGTAAGAGGACGGCGTGTAAACATACGCTCGTGCAGAAGATTTATTGAAGCCCACAAAAAAACCCACCACACACGAAAACCACAAAAAGAAAGGCTTACCGACGATAAGGACACAAAATATACGGACACTAGACTTGTCCGAATTGTCACTTTAAACTCACTGGTTGAGCAGTGGCAGGACGAGTTTAGTGTTTAATTTCCCTGACACACTGACCTTAAATCAAGTTGGCGTATTATAAAAAAGCAGGAAATCTACTGTATAAGGAAAGCAGAAGGAAGAGATAAGGAACAATCACAAGCAGTATTTTGACGCATAATGTTATAAATGCCGTTAATATTAAGGTTCACATTTGAAAATATAACCTAAATATGGACTACGATTACCAGGGGACGACGAGTATCGGTAATATCGGTTAGTTAATTCCAGTAATACGCGTTCGGGGAGTAAAAGTGACAGTTTTAGTGGAGATTAAGTAATTAATTACAACGGGCCGATAACCCACCGCTCCCTCGAGTACACTCATTAAAGTGGGATAGTTTATAATCAAATTATAAACTCATATCTAATATTATAAATAATAGATTATCACTACCGCTTGGGAGTTTCGTAAAGTTGAGAAATTACAATTTAAATAAACTTTTTTTTTTAAATATAAACCTATAAATATTTTCAAAGACAATAAAACTAATGCTCTAAACTACTGTAGGACGTACTGGTATTGACTTTGTAATACCAGTGTACCTCTACCATGAGTTATAATGACCGTGGAAAATTGTCAATTTGACATTGTCAATTTTTCATATAAATGTTTTACGCTCTCGCTAGCGAGTGCGGTCATTGGAAACTCATGGTACGTCTTGGTAGTCAAGACGTCCACATTTTAATTTCATGGTGGGCAAAAACTACAAGTTGCATAAATTCATCTAACTAGACGTTTTGTTTGAATTAAATGCGCCAAACTTCCTTATTGTCACCACGACCATATTGCCACAATGACGTATTACAATCTCGACGTTTGGTCTACCAATATATTTTACAAACTAGACTGTAATCTCGTTGCCTATTTCTTGTATAGAAAATACGGCATCATAAAGAAAAAATAAAAGCCTTCATTGGCAAAATATTATCAATCGTTCTATGTTATATAAAAATATATTTATATCTAACATTTTTTAGGATAAAAATTATCCAGATAAAAACTATCTGTGCACCAAATTTCATCCAAATCCGTTAAGCCGTTTTTGCGTGAAAGAGTAACAAACCTACATCCACCCTAATAAACTTTCGCCAATACATCCACCCTAATAAACTTTCGCATTTATAATATTAGTAGGACGGCTAGTCATAAGACTATTAGTTCTTATGTGCATGGCGAAAAATTTTTCAAAAAATTAAACTCTTTGTTATCCGGTGGGAGACTGAATTTGTATTTTCTGACTTACACGTGTTTGCCCCTCGGGCCGGACATAACCCGACGTGACGGGCTACAGCTTTTTGCCGTACAAAATTTCCCGTGGGAAATATAGTGGCAAGTTTTTTTTTGCTCATTAAAAGCTTATTATGACGGAGAACAATTTAAACAAATTGTAGGTAACTATGTTTCATCCCATTTCATACACTCTCTATAGAAGTCGCAGGCGTAGCATGGGCGCCCGACGGACAGACAAGGCATAACTAAACTAAGCGGATCTCGAATTTGTCTTATATACGGTTTCATGGTTTGCTGTAACTGCATTATACCGAGCACAAGTAAGCGCCACATAGTAGCAGTCAGGATATCCTAATATCTAAAAAGTAAAAGCTAATTGATGAGATATATTTAAAAAAAGGAATATCCGTCATTAAAAATTTATGTACGAAATACCTATACTTACTTATCTTTATATAGTACATGAGTATCATTTATAAGTAGTAGGTATTATTTGAAGTCGCTTTCCGGGTCTGTATGTCTGTGGGTATAAACGCTAACTTCTTTTAAACCACGCATCGGATTTTGATACGGTTTCCACTAATGGAAAGAAGGATAAATGAGAAAGGTTTTGTGTGTATAATTTGATGAAAAACCGTTGAATCGACAGTTCATACTACTCGATAAATGGCGGGCACCTTGTTAAAACAAAACCAAACCTAAAAACCTTAAACAAGCCCACCATTAAAACAATTAATCAATGTAGATTTAAAACAAAATGAATTATGTGAATAAGGAGCAAATTAAAAAAAATTAAAAAATGCGGTCGCCGTGACAACCGCTTGCGCCTAATCAAGCCCGTTAAGTGAATCGGAAAAGCGATTAAATATGAGGAACACGTGCACTGAATAGCGATAGGAGTCGGTCGTCGTCCGGGGGACGGGGTGCCGGGGTGCCGGGGTGCCGGGAGAGAGCTAATTTGCATTGTAGACCAATGAGAAACAACCTTTACGTGCGATCCGAAATGTGACACATTCATTAACCATTCAGTATAATTTTATTATTTCGTATTCTTTAAAATTGGGTACGAGTAGGCGTTGTATGAAAATTTTATATGCAAAAAAAATTTATATACATAAACATAAGAATTTTGCTTGTGTAATATTATTAGATACGTGTATATGAGTATTTAAGTGCAGTGCCATCAAGTATTACAGATAATTTACGTATCATATCGAAAAATCCTTATTACTATTAAAAATATGAAAGTAACTCTGTCTGTCTGACCTTTTCACGTCTTAACTACCAGACAAATCATCATGAAATTTTGCATACACGTTGTCAGGATCATCTAAAATAAAACAAATAACTAACGACTGGCCAAAGCGTTATATTGCTTACTAGCTGTTGCACGCGACTTCCTCCGCGTAAATTTATAAAATATAGCTTATGTCACTCTCTGATAATATAGCTTCCCAATAGTGAAAGAATTTTTCAAATCGGTCCACTAGTTTCGGAGCCTATTCAACTCAAACATATAATCAAATCTTTCCTCTTTATAATATTAGTAAGTATAGATATATATTTTTTTAATTTTTAACGCGGATTAAGTCGCGTGCACCACCTAGTTTAACGTAAGTTTAAGTTAAAACATTATTGATTGCGACACAATGTGTTTTCACAGTGCGCGTAAACGACCCAAACTCATCGGGCCATATATCTCTCAAGTCATTTTAAACACACGAAATTAAACTTCGCATTTTATGGCAGCTACAAAACTGCATCATTTTCCGTACACACTGTTCAGGAGCAAACATCGTAAATCACCGAAATTAATTAACAAAAGTCTAGACGAGGAATAAAAATGTAATGAATGGAGGCCATTCACTCGGTTCCCTCGTTTCGTCGCATCATTAACAATACCAGATTGTTATCTTAACGAAGCTTTTCCTTTACAATATTTACTATTTAGTTTTCGTCACATCACTGCCTCCTACTACTGTTCAACACTAATTCGTCGCTAATCTTAATCGACCAATCTTGTTTGTTAATTGTCGTCGGTTCGTGTAAAATGTTCGGATAAAAAAAGGTTGTAAGAATTCTTTTATCGTTTTAATGTGGTTAATTTTTTTTCACACTTTTGTTTAATCGTTCATTTAATATGCTTTTTTGGTTAACTATTGTTTTTCGATTTATTGCGTAAAAATAAAATATGTTTACTTACACAGTTTGACACGATGACGATGATCATCTCTAAAACCATAACTCTCATCATCATCATCATCTCAAAGTAAGTATTGAGAACATTGAGAACTCTTCTGTTTCCGTTTGAACTTATTAGCCTCTGTGTTTCGTCGCTAAATTCTAGACCATATAACGCATTTTGATACAGTTGAACAGTAATGGCTATAAGCTATAAGCTAGGAAGGTTTGTGTATATAATTTGAACAAATTGCATCCGTGGAAATTCTGGGGCGAGTCGCTAGTCTTAAATACAATGTGTTGTTATGCTGTGACCAAAAACAAATTTAAAATTATTAAATCAATTTAAAATTTTAACATAATTCCAATAGATTTAAATAACATCATGTATTTTTATTAGTCTTGTTTTGTTTAATTACAGAAAAAAATTAAAATAAATAATTAGGTAAATAAATAAATGTCACAGTATATAGACAAAAGATTTTAAATTCTAAAATCACTGAACCTCTTCTAAACTGATCGATGTAACAGATTCTGATCGTTAATTATCCAAACGCAATAAAGGCTATGATCCCAAAGAATAACAGACCGACCCAGCCTAACGGTTATGGACAAAATTGTCTACTATTGAAATCCTCGATCCAATTAATTACAATTGGCATTCAACAAACCAATGTTACCGGTTATTCTGTTTCAGTAATAGGAAAATCCAATATTGGTACATTGTACGATTATTGAGTGCACAATGAGCCTTCTTCACTTTCACGAATTGAGTTGTCAAGTCGCTGTGTCAGGAAAATAACTTATTGAGCTATAAGCGGACATGCACACTAAAGCCGGGAACGGGTCACTGGTAAGTCTAATATTATAAAGAGAGAAGATTTGTATGTTTGTTATGAATAAACTCAAAAACTACTGGACCGATTTTAAAAATTCTTTCACCTATAGACAGCTACATTATCAGCGAGTAATATAGGCTATATTTTATAAAGATACGCGGGCGAAGTCGCGTGCACCGGCTAGTTTATAATAAACACATACTTAGTTATTGATTTTAAACATTATGAATTAGGATCTATGAAATTTAAAATATTAATATTAATTTAAAATTAATTAATTGAATACTCCAAAGAATGATGACACAGCTCATTGATTTTAATGCAAACTCTTTGAATGGTTTAAACCGGTCTAAACTAAGCCACAGTTAGGTGCAAACATTGGCCCGTGGCGGGGCACCGAAGTCGTGTCATAACGTCATACATTTCCCAACGTTAAAAAAAAGGTGAAAACAATGGCACTTCATAAAACTTGTGGGGTTTTATTTTATTTCCATTGAAGTCGGATATACGAAAAAGTGACCTAATTGTGTGGGCCATCACGCAACGGAAGCTGTGGTAGGGGGCAGCTGGGGAGTGAATTATTCAAAGCAGTCTCGCTTTTATCGTATTCAACAGGTTATATACCAACTTGGCCGAAAATTATACTTTACACTTATTATATGTATAATACTAGGTTTTGCCCGCAACTTTGTCCGCGTCCATTTTTCTTATCCGATCGCTACCAAACTTCACAGTATCACCCGCTGTACTAATCTGAAGATTGTCTGAAAATTTCATCAAAATCAGTTCAGCGGTTTTAGAGTCCATAGGGAACATACTGGAACATACATACACACATTGCCTTTTATATATTAAAAAGATTTTCTATTATTTATATTATTCTTATTATACAAATGTAACATCTTCAATTGGTTGTTAGGTATGTTTTGTTTTTGACTGTAAATTGGGAGCTGTGGAATTTGAGTAAACGCATTAATTAATTACCTTTTACAAACATCATTTTTAAAAATAAGTATGGTGCCTGATTAACCGCCTGATTAAAAAAAAGCAGTCCAGGGCCCACCTTGTGATTTTTTGAAATATTATTATAATTTTTCTGCTTTGCCCCTGGCAGAATATCAGATTGAACTCTGTACAAGAGTCAACAGCATAATACTGAGCGGTTGGACTATTTTTCACTCATTACTTAATACTAGCTAGTGCCCACGACTTCGTCCGCGTTGATATATCGTCTGACGTTATATACTTTTGCTAATAAAGTAATCTTTATTTTTAGATAGCTGGTACCCTATTTGAATATTTAGCCTATGTCCATCCTCAAATTCTATTCTAACCAGTTTCATTTATAGCAAAACAATTTAGTGTGAGAAGTCTTTCTTTATAAATATTTAGATTAGACAATACAAAAAATCGGTTAATTTAAAATAACGTATTATAATTCCTATAAATGCTATACTTCTACCATTATGAATGTCTACCATTGATCCACCCCACCATCCATACACCAATAATTCAGCATTATAAACTTTGTAATTCATTTAAAGTTTCTTACCTGAAACAAAACAAAAATATCGTTAAATTTAACACAGTCAAGTAAAAAAAGAAACAAAGTAAAAGAAATACACTTTAATGTAGATTGAAACAATTGATCAATATATCAAAAGCAATTCAAAATATTTGCAAAGTTAAAAAGTTGTACGTGAAAAAACTTGTTCAACTTATAAAAAAACCCAAAAACCTTACGACCTATAGCTAGTTTTATGACATTCGTATAGAGTTTCGGGTCACACTCTTGAATAATAATGAGAGTAGATCGACGAAAATATTATAAAGTACAAGTTACGTAACAAATATTTCGAACAAATAGAATGTGGGCACTTTGAAAATAGCTTTCAAATACACAGGTTCAATTTAACAGTGAAGACAAGGATTACAGTATCTGTAGATTTTCAGATGGATTGTTTATGCATCTCAACATAAACACCTAATTTTGCATTACGTGCACTTAACGCAAGAGACGTAACACAAATACAACATTTTAGAATCGACGCTTGCATCGATTTGCTCCTTCGAGGCGGATACGAAGTTTTAATAACGCTAAGATGTGATATCGACATTGCTTGTTTGATATTGTCGTTTGTTTTGCCGTTTAAATATAGAAACGATGCGGTCGAATGAAAAATATGTCGGATAGTTTGTTTATAAAAGTTTAAGATTGAATTTAAATAGGATATACTATATACTGAATTTCTATGGAAAAAACTTAATGTGTGAATGGCGTGTGCTTTAGTGGAGGTGAATCTTTAAAACTTTAAACTTTAAGTAGTTAAGTGAGAACATGTTAAAATGTATAGTTAGAAGAAAACTTTAATATTCCGCTTTAAAAACGGTAGGGAGAGAAATATGGCATTTACAAACTTAGGTAAGCAATTAGTCAGTAATTTTTTTGAGCATATACAATATATATTGCGGCGGAAGTTGGTACTGAAAATAAATGTATGTTTAGTGACTAACTTGATAATTTTTGAGTAAAACTGTTTTATCTAAAGGTCAGTAGACAGACTGGTGGTCCACTTGATAGTTGTTAAATACAAGCCACACTAAGCGGGGGATGCTAGGATAAGGATAGGATAGGATAAAGGATAAGGAATATGGAGGAGATAGGGAAATGGGCCCTGACATTTCTAACTCAATTTTAAACTTTCACTGAATGTTATTTCTCGGAGGTCTTCAGTAAGGGGGTGGTTACTGGAGACAGACAGATGACTGCTGTAGTAGTGGGGCCATTATGATACAGATGTCTACAAAATGTTTTTTGTAATAAATATTTAATAATACCTTTCAGAAAACCATTTTAAATAAAATTAGAAAAGTTCCGATTAATTCGAATTGTATAAAAATAATAATGAAACCGACACATATAAAACCAAAATATAATATTACAATAGACCATCATAAAATGTTCAAAGTACTTAATACTTTTTCAACTTCGAATGATGGTTGGAAGAAATTTGTTAAATTTCTGAATATTATCAGCGACCTAAATTCTCATATACAGGCAACGTACGGTTAGAAATTCGAATAATTTGTTTCATATACACAGCTTAACCACACGGGCCTAAGTAGTTTTGACAGTTATTTACAACTTCACTCGCAACAATCTAAGCAATTACTAAACAGTAAATTTAAATAAACAAAGCCGCTGAGAAGTTGCTAACACGTTGTGTTGCGAGCTATTTACGCTGAATTACGAGCCAATTTGAAACTCGTCTTAGGCTTCTGTTGTAAGAGAGAGCATGCCCCAATTGGATTTTTGAATTATTTCAGTCAAATTTTACTACTTAATAAATTTTACCTCAGTAAAGAAAAATTATATGACATTAAGAATTAAAAATAGCGATTTTTTTTAGATATTTTTCAGTTGTACTAGCGACCCTAAACCGACTTCGTACGGATGAAAATTTTACATACAAATCTTCCATGTTTATCGCTATTACTAATAATGAAATCTTTATCAAAAGCTTTTGCGAACTTTATAACTAGGCAAAGAGGACAGCAACTATCTTTTTATGTTAAGTTGGTTTGTGTACGCTTCAAAAACTCGAGAATGGGTAGACCGATTTTAATTTGGTTTTCACATAGTCAGTCAGTCAAACGATCTTATACATAAGTATACTCGTAAATTATATTCTGTGCGACATTGTTGTACTGTGAGTCTGAGTGAGAGTTGTTCATTGAGTGAGCATTGAGTGAGATTCGTGTATTAATGTATGTGTGACGAGGGTCAAGCGATGGGACGACTGAGGACTCGGATTACGACGACAGGTGGGAAAAATCACGCACATGACATTATTTATTACTATGAATTTTTTTTCACACTTGTCTAGATACTATAATGTGTATGAGTTATAATGCAATAAATATATTCAAAAGGTGGCTTTTGATCTGCGAACCTTTTTGTATTTTCATCACATAGTGGACCTATTAATTTGTAACGGAAAATAAGTTAAGACGTATCACAACGATTTATTTGTTTCCAGGGGAACAGCCCTCTCACTTATTATGTGAATTCACTTAACCATTTTTATATACATAAGAGTATCCGGTACATCACTAATACATACCAGCTATGCGCCCGCGACTTCGTACGTGCTGTAGCTATTTTTTTGAAAATCCCATAGGAACCTAACATTTTTCCAAGATAAAAGTATCCTATAATGTTAATCCAGATAATAAACTATATGTGAGCCAAATTTCATCAAAATCAGATAAGCCGTTTTTGCGTGAAACATCAATTTTAGATTCAGATGTGAAAGATCACCTTTACGTAAACCATCATGAAGATAAACATGCTTTTTCTTTCCTAACAATTTTAAAAAAATCTTGAAATTTGAACAAATGAGATTATGAAATAATGAAATCTGTAGTGTAATATAATTTCATTTGATTTTTTTTTTTCAGTTTATTCAAAGGCTACTTGAAATGAACAATTTAATGTGTTCTATTCATTTATTAAAGATTAAATTTTTCTGCTTAGAAGATTTAGTATACAGATTGATAGTGGATTTCAACAGAAGAAGTGTTCACGTAACAACTGACATATACTTCAAAATAATATTTCAAAGAACAATTTTTCGAATGCCAAGCCTCTTTACCGAATTTATAGTGTGAAGCACAAAATCAAAGTGTCGGGTCGTTGATCTCAAGTCGTCGCCGGGATCCGGTGTTTTGAAATCGAATTTAATATAGCCCAAGGGCTCGTGGAGCCTTCTTTATTGACAAGGATACACGACTGCAAGTGACATACGGCTGGGACCAGATAAACGGACTCGCAAAACATTATTAAAACGAGGTGATGTTGGATTGGAAATGTCAAGTTGTCGAACGTCTGAGGTGAACTGAATAGTGAACTGAATATAATAAATCTGAATATAATAAATCTGAAAAGCGTGTTGAATAACACGCTTTTCAGATTTATTATTTCGAAAGGTTCTGAGTTAATTTTCAGATAGCAAGGCGTATCAATAAATTTAATTATATCGTATTTTAGTATTCGCTTTGTGACTTTGAAGTGGATGACACGAAGTAGCAATTTGCTACTGGGAAAGTACCTACTGATTCATTTTGTCAACATATAAAATAATCTTTTATAATAAAATTAAAAAATACATTTTGACCTCAGAGAAAATACTTTCCAAAAGTTTTTTCAACTATCAAAAATTTACCTATTAGTTGAACGACAGATCTCCAAACAGTTCATAGAACTTTAGCTGCGTCCATTCATTACCTTAAAAGCGCGTTCAATTGAATTATAGACAGCAATCTGCTAGTGATATTTCTTATGCTGCTAGTGATGCAAGAAGTGCATTTAATATTGCAAGAAATTAACATTAAGAAATATTGTCCCCACGCAAATTTTATTCGAAGCTTGTGAAGTTTATGAATATAAAGCCTGGGAAATACGCGAAATTACAATGTATCATCATTCACGTTGCCATGAATCCTTTGTTGGAAATGGAGGCCTTAGTGGTCTGATGACCATCTGGGATCACCTAGGAGTGCCGTCCAGCATAAAACATCTAGTACGTCACCATCTACTGTCGATAGTACAAACTATGTTGCCCGTCCACTGCTAAGTCCTACTTTAACTTTCTATCTTTTCGACTGTACATGCAGACAAAGACAAAATAAAATATACGGGTTAGACAGGTTGAATAGAACTGGGTCACGTGATTTCTCTATAGAGAAACTCAATTTATATATTTTTCATTTAGTTTTTGGCGTGAAATATTGTCGAAATGGAAGCTTTATTCGTTTTAAAGCTAGTGCTCAGGCCTGGGCATAGCATGGGTTTCTGAATAATGTGGCAAATGATGAGAAAACAAAACATTTCTAGTCTCTGTAGAGGTTGGATGAGAAGGAAATAAAACAGTGCGTGACAGTGGAGAGTCACGGGTTAATGTTAATTTAGTATCTGGTTTTCTTTTTTGATTTTTTTTTTATAAAACGTTGTTCGTTATCTAAGAACATTTGGAAAATGTACAATTTTTTTTTTTCATAAATATTATCTAAACTGATAATGCTGATTTTCATAAGATAATAGGATCAACAAACATTGAAATTCCTACTCTTTCTAAGAGTTGTTTCTGGGAACAAATTTTATTGTAAAATATTTTTAAAATAGATTATAAAGGATTATTATAATCTGGAAATAATGCTCAAGAGCCACTTTGACTTATTCTAGGAAAAAGTAAAGAATACCGTGATTTTGTTGTATTACAATCAAGAATTAACTGATATTGATGGCGTCCTTTTCATCAATTATTATAATTAAATTTGTTTAATTAACCGAAATATATATTCTCATCTATACTGTTAATCTATATCTAATTATTAACATTTCTGAACCAATTTACGGATGTCCTAATTTTGTATTTTAGCTAGACGACAAAATCCAAGTTGCGTCATACATTCAGGAGTCCGTGCTATTTCAACGGATTCACATTAACTCTATTAGCGTGGTTACTAGAAACGCTGAGCTGAAAACGAAGATGTGAGAAGCTCACGTAGCTTGCAGGCGAAAATTTTATTAAACACAAATTCCCAGTTAACTTTGTTTAATTCAAAACAGGTGGCGCAAACATGACAAAATTTTAAAATTGGGCGCACATTTAAAAAAAAAAGCACTAATAAAAAAACTTATATAATTGTGAAAAATGAACACGTTCTGGGCAATACAGAACGCAACAGACTGTTAAGTTAAGGGAGAGGGTAATGGAATTCTTACATTAAACTCGTACAGTACACACAACACCTGTGACGTTGCGAGGTGGCAACCACAGACACAAAGAGTGAGCGACTTACTCGTAATAACGATTCGGAAATTTCTCGATGTCTATTTATAATGGACTGTTCAGAATCTAGATTGTTCTAATTAATATCTGTATATAAAATTCTCGTGTCCGATTTTTATGAAAATTTTTGTGTATATTCGGAGGTCTGAGAATAGGTTTTTATACCCCATTTTTTTTGGCAAAACAATGTTTGCAGGGTCAGCTAAATACAATTTTCTATTTAATTCGAAAATTCTCAAAAAATATATATTTTACAATACTAGCTGTGCCCGCGACATCGTACACGCTGTAGTTCGTTTTTTTATAATCATACGTTAATATGACATTTTTTTAGGATAAAATCTATCCTATATGTTAATCCAGGTAATAAAAGATTTTTATATTGTAGAGACTTGAAATTCCACAAGCATTCATATTGTACATATTATATTAAGAAACAAATTTTAAAGCTAATGAACTTGACTAGAAACTAGACCGGCTAAACTAGTCTACGGCCAGCGCTACTGGCGCGAAAAAATAGAACAAAATGGATTTATTCGACTAAATTACTTACTAATCTACTTTACTAATTTTGTACAGGTTTAGTTAAATTACTTGCTACTCCTCTAAATTACTAGCCAAATGCGGTCTAACCTTTTAACCTTACTAAGGTCTACAAGATACTAGTAGCAAACACCATTGCTTGTGTTAATTGGCGACGGGAACCACTTACAATCAAGTGGACCGTCACCTGTCTGACGACCTATAATTTTAAAAAATATTTATACAACCGAGATATCATTGTTTGATTAAACTATCCGCTAATCGCTACGCTTCACCAATGTGTTCATTATAACTGTAACACGAAACCATTTTAAAAATTAATGAATGAAAATATTTGGCAATTGTAAACTCATGTGAAATAATAAAATTGTATTCTAGGTAAAGCTTTGTCAAAAGAAATATTCAGAATTCGAGTATTCAACCGAAAGGAAACCATCAAATTTTCTTAAAAGTCTTTCGTACGTTTCATAAATGAATTATCTAAAAAAAGGTAGCAGTAAAGAACCCTGAGCCATTTATTCCAAGGAAAGTGACACAGAAAATATCTTTAAAACGAGGACCTGCTTTATCTGTCTTCACATTTTAAATTGAAAATCCATAAGCTCCGTTACACACTCGGGATTTATTGATTTCTTAATTTTAACATACTAGGCGACGCGTCCCCGGCTTCGCCTTGTATCTTCGCCCAGGCAAAACTTCCATTTTTGCAGAAATTACATCCGTACGAAGCCGGGGATTTAATGAAAGAAATGGTTACATGGAGTCAACCGTCTCGGTTCAAAAACTACACATAATTTCTACGTATCTCTTAAGGTTAAGCCATGTAAATTTATTTTTCGGCGGCTTTGTATTGCTTTTTTTTTCTGTTTATATAATAATTTAATTAGATTTTATTATAGACTAACTTTTGCACGCACCTTAGTCCACCTAAGTTTATATTTTACTCGCCGATAAATAATGTAGCTTAAGCTTTATATATAGGTGAAAGAATTTTTTTAAACGGTCCAGTAGTTTTTGAGTTTATTCATAATATAAACAAAAATACAATAATACAAATCTTTTCTCTCTATATATAACATTAGTATAGATTTAAAACCTTCCATGAAATATTATTATCTAGACGCGGAAAGAGTCTTCAAATAATACTATGTACGATTATACTTTGTTATGGAACAAGTACCTATATTTTAAAAATAATTTAGTGTGTGCTCGCGGTAATAAAGTTACGTGATATTATTATATCTATTGTGTGTTGTTAGGGATGTGTGTTCAAGAGGGCTCTTCGCGTCGATGTGTTGTTCTTTCTTAACATTATTAAACGGAGATTTCAATCATGCGAGTGTGCAAACATTGGCGCGTGACTCGAACGAGGCTTTGGAAGACTTCACGGATGATATCGCTTTAATTTCAACTTAAAAGGTTCATTCTCATAAGAAACACATCTCAATATAGTATAGTATAGTATAAAAGTCAAGTGTGGATCAATATAAAAAAACTAGTGTTAGGGTGTTGTGTGTTTAGTTGCAGTTTTCTGTCATATTCAAAAGTTCCTTAGAAAGATTATAAGTCTAAATAATTAAATATATATATATAAACAAAAACCGACTTCAAGACCATACCTACATGTTTTAAACTTAAACTAAAGTCGAAAATAATATTTTAATTACTTCAAATCAAAGAGCATTAAAGCGCAATATACCTTTTTACTATTTATAATCAGTTAATTTTGGAGTTGGTGATAGCCAAGGACAGTTTAATTTAACTGTCTCAGGCTCTCAACTTTGGAAATGAACTTTTCAAAGATAGCTCTGATATGGATCGGGAAATCAGTGGGAGGACACACTGCGTTTCGCAGTACTAGTCCAGTCTCTGGCTGGTTTTTTGCCACGCTAGAAAATCATTCATCCCTAGTTATTATGGTTCCTCAATGCTACATATAAGTGCATCTCGAATAATTAATCACTGTCCGTCACGGAAAGTAGCACATGCACTGAATAAAAGTGTGATAATAAGAAATATAAGTACTATATTTATATTAGTAAATTTATGTTACGAAGGATTATTCATTTATGGACCATAATGAAAAAACAGAAACAATTTGACAATAAAAAGCAACATAAATCGAAAAGGCGTAATAAAGTCATATAGATTGGAAATCGGTTCGTAGAACTTTATACATTCCACGTATGAACGGAAATTCGGGGCGTAAAACTTTTAGAGCGTCTACATACGAATATATTTTTACCTGCTAAGACAATTGTTACAAGTGAAACCTTACCAATAAAAATACACTAGTAAATACACTAGCAGTCTAGCATTGATGTAAATTATGGTTATCGTTAATCAGTGAAACAAGCAATTCCAATGGGTAAGTATAATAGGAAAATTAGCTGTGGCAACCTTAACACACGCACGATAACATAACCGTGATTTTTTTAAATATTTATTTTAAGTGTTAGGTGAAAAGGTGTCTGTCAGGCTTTCAGATTTCTATCAATACAGAATGCACAGACACAGTGTATCCTATCACTGCTACACTACATCAGCACACCAAAGGATGAAAATATATAATTGTATAAACCTCGCCTTAGTGCTGTTGGTCTTTAAACGTTATGACGTGACAAAAATTTTATAGGAAGCATTAATCGGGCCAATGATACAATTCGTCGTTTTTTCGTTTGAACACTGAAATGTTGTCTACTTGTCAATAAATAAGCATTTTTATTTAAAACTAGCTGATGCCCTCGACTATACGCGCTCTCTTAAAGTTTAGCCTACGTAAGCCATGTAAATTAATTTTTCGGCGACTTGGTTGCATAATATTGCATTTGTTTCTTTTTACATAAAAAACTTAATTAGCTTTTACTATAGACTAGCTGTTGAACGCGACTTCGTCCGCGTAACTTTTTTATAAAATATAGCCTATTTTACTCACAGATAATGTAGCTTTTTATAGGTGAAAGAATTTTTAAAATCGATCCAGTAGTGATACAATTCGTCGTTTCTTCGTTTGAACTTGTCTTATTCTACTTGTCAACCAATAATCATTGTTATTTAAAACTAGCTGGTGCCCTCGATTTTGTACGCGCTGCAGTTCATTTTTTGAAAATCCCACAGGAACCTAACCTTTTTTTAACATAAAAAGTATCCTATATGTTAATCCAGGTAATAAACTATCTGTGTGCCTCGGTAACATAAGTAAGTACGTGTTGATTTTTGAAAATAGAATTTTGAAAAAATATTTAACATGTATACTCGTAGATTACAAGTGTAAAATATTTGGATAAATTCAAGGCAGGGTAAATTGATAACAAACAAAGTCCCTGCATGAACTGAAGGATAATAATCGGTATCTAATAATCCAAGCTTGATTATTCAAGTTTGCGTAAAAGTGGATGGGATTTGTAGGGTTGTCGCGAGTGCTGATTAAAATGAAAATATACAGTGGGTGGCCCTGGCCATATTATTAGGGACAGTACTGAGATTTTTGAATTTTCTAATCTAATTGGCTTTTTCTAACAAATGATTGGTTGTAGGTCACTTATGTATTTTTTATTTGTATCTGTATTTTATTGGGATCATATAAACTACAAAAAAAAAATTCAAAACTGTTTTATATTCTTCGTATGAGTAATATTAATATTGATAAAAATTAATAAAACAAGTTTCAATATTTAGTGATGCCTCCCTTTATTGCAATAAGAGCTTCTATGCGTCGGAGCATGCACTCAATAGTGTGGACTTATGATTCCAATCTCTGATGAGAGTTTCAATCAATTGGTGCTTGGTGTTTGGTGGTAATCAGTTCTTTCACCATCGCCCATTTGGTGAGTTCCCACATGTGTTTAATGGGTCATGTCTGGTGAATTCCCTGACCAAGGCAAAACAGTGACATTTTTTTCAGCCAAGAATGCAATAACACTTCTGGCTCTGTGACATGCGCTTTTTAACGAACAATGACAATAACTAAGAACAAACCTACATAATTAACAAATTGCGCACGTATCCTGCGTTGCCAGCCATTTGACAAAGACAATAATAACGATACCAGTAGCAATATCAAATAAAATAACCATTTTAAAACAACATCATTTACTCAAACAAATATTATAAACTAAAAATTACATGAATATGAGCACTGTCCCTAATAATTTGGCCACCGATGCTATATAAAGGGGATATTAGATCGACAGGTGTTTCGAATGAAGTTTTCCAAATTTTAAATTTAAATCTAGCGACCCGCTCCCGGCTTTGCACAAATGCATTTTTTTAATTTATTTTCCCGATGCCAATGACTTCAATAGACAATAAAAATGTAATTTCGATTAAACCTCGAAAGCTAGTCACTTATTGAAAACGTTTATTTATTTTTAAGATACTAGGTTTACTCGTTTTCTAGGTAACGAGATTTCCAATTCCAATTTCGAGAAGCATTCGTACATTCGTATAACTGCCAAAGAGACAACCCTATTGAGTGCTATATTTGCGCGCAGTTATGAGCGGATACGCGTCAAAGCTTATTAAATCGGGGGTAGATTTCAATCGGAGTCGAGCAAACAAGCCGTCTACTTGTTTCAAGATGTTCAGATTATGGGGCGAGCCATTTATGTGTACATTATACACGTTATATCACGACTATTACAATACTTTTGTGTTTTGGCGTAAAGGGAATTAGAGCCCATCTTCTGTTCCCCTGTAACATCATTGAATGTCAAAAATGTTGTTGGATTTCAAAGTTTACATTACAATAATACCCCATGACCACGCTGTTTTACATGGTGTCAATGTATGATTAAAGGCGTGATACTATTATTATTTTTTATTTTCTTTAGCCTAGCTAAGCTTGTTTATAAACTAATAATTGGAAGATTTTGTAAGTTTGTTCATATGTGGAGGGTAATCTCCGTAACCACCGTATCTATTTGAAAAATTCTTTCACTATTTCAAACTTACACTATGGAGCATTACAATATTATTATATAACAAACTAAAAATAAGCTTATTTAAAAAAAAATCTAATCCTAACTAATAATAAAATAATCTAATCTAACTTCGTATTAGTTTTTATTACATAACATATATCATAATACATAATAAGTTATAAAAAAGTTGAAAAATTCTTTCACTATTTCAAACTTACACTATGGAGCATTACAATATTATTATATAACAAACTAAAAATAAGCTTATTTAAAAAAAAATCTAATCCTAACTAATAATAAAATAATCTAATCTAACTTCGTATTAGTTTTTATTACATAACATATATCATAATACATAATAAGTTATAAAAAAGTTGAAAAATTCTTTCACTATTTCAAACTTACACTATGGAGCATTACAATATTATTATATAACAAACTAAAAATAAGCTTATTTAAAAAAAATCTAATCCTAACTAATAATAAAATAATCTAATCTAACTTCGTATTAGTTTTTATTACATAACATATATCATAATACATAATAAGTTATAAAAAAGTTGAAAAATTCTTTCACTATTTCAAACGTACACCATGGAGCATTACAATATTATTATATAACAAACTAAAAATAAGCTTATTTAAAAAAAAATCTAATCCTAACTAATAATAAAATAATCTAATCTAACTTCGTATTAGTTTTTATTACATAACATATATCATAATACATAATAAGTTATAAAAAAGCTGCGTCTCATATAATTAACACTTTCTTTTTTACAAAAGATAATCGTTTGCCATTAGAAAAAACTTTTATAAATAAAAATAAAACAAAATAGAAGTAAGTAATAAATCAATTATAATTAAAGGAAGCAATTCCTATTAGGAAGAGTATAAGTCTATCCGCATCCATTATCGCAATCATTAAAACACAGATGTACAAATTGTATGGAAGTACATTACAGAGCGCAGTAGCGCGATAGTGGGATATCGTATATATCCAGATTACTACAAGTTAATAGGTCCACCGACTAATTAATACTGAAACTGTTCCGAAATTATAATGTCTAGATGTGACATACGATAATTACTGCAGATACGTATAAAATTACATCATATTATACACATTATTATGTATACATTTGGCAGTACAATGTATACAAGCGTTTAGCAGTACATGCACCTGTGGCGTTGCTTGGGTTATAGGTTTATAGGCGACGGTATCCACATACCGTTAGTATGTCTGGCAACCTTTAAGTAACAAAAAACACAAACTCTTCTTTGAACAGTCATGGTATATAAGTAGATAACTTCGAAAATCTACATAAAATATGTCTCAATAAATACATTTTATAAAATCTGTCTGTTTTTCCGCTAACTTCTTCTAAACATTCCAACAGATTTCATTAAGGTTCAAGCGATAAGCGAGGAAGGTTTGTGTTAATAATTTGCAGAAAATAATTGCATCCGTGCGAACCCCGGGGCGGGTCGCAGTATTATAATCTTTATATATAAAAAAAATACATGTCAGGTTGTGTATCCTCGATGAACTCCTAAACCACTGAACCGATTTTAATAAAACTTTGTAACTATGTGTAGTTCGGTCCAATATAAAAGATATGATAATTTTTATATTAATTTATAGTATTTTTTTATTGCAAATTATTTGTTTATTATATGAGAGTTATAAATTACCTTACACCGCCATCTGTGAGAATTTTATGAAACTCACAGATATTTTTTAAAATAAGTTCAAAACAACTGTGAGTTCCATAAGTTTTTCACAGATGGCGGTGTAAGGTAATTTATCGGCTGGATTAGGTAAATATTTATTATAAAAATTGCATCCCGGGCGAAGCCGGGAGCGGGACAGCTAGTAAATTACAAAATCAATTATGTCTGAAAATAACTTATAAAGATATGTCAGTAATTAATTATTTAAAAAAATTATATATTTGGATTTATATGACAAACATTATATCAAAAGTAAATAATTTTTTTTTATTAAAATTATGTTTTATATTACTCTTGAAATTATGTCTAGTATCTTCATTGACGTTAGTTCCAGCAGTTTTACCACATGAATTAACTACGCTCTAGACACATCCAGCAGATATAGATCCAAATTCATGCCACACATTCACCGGGCCGTTGCATCCCGATTGCTTGCACGCAATTTCCGGCTCAAATTACACGTGCATTAGTGTTACGATCCCGTGATATTTTATTAGCATCCATAATTAAAATAAAAGTTAATTTATAACATTAATGTTGGTTAAATTAATATATCCGACGGAATAGTATCTACAAGTCGCGGAAAACATATGGTCTGTGGAGACATCTATATGTCCAGCGACTATCGACTGTTAATGATAATAATGAAAATAATAACAAAGATAACTTTATAAGGATTCATTAGGTAATTAAGATATGATGAAGATAAGATATACACATTAGTCCAAAATTCAACTGAGTAAATGAAATAAAATAAAACAAATTTAAAGAACAAACCTTGATTTTGGTGTTTCACATTTAAAATATACCATCATAATAGTGGATACCATAATTTCCGCCCTATGGGGGCAATTAAACAATACAATAACAAACATTAAACAAAAATTTGGTAAAAGAAGACTAGGTTTTTCAATTGCAAGCACATGTCTTCATGTGATTAATAAGACAATCAAGCAGTAGGCGCATGCTTGGCATATCATAGGTGCAGAAGTTAACAAATGTTGAAGTTTTGCGTCGAATGAGAGAGAATGGAAATGTTAAGAGCGATAAAGAAGAGGAAGCTGTAATATTTTGGCCACAAAAGATATTGTGTTCTTCAATTAGTGATACAAGGAAAGTACACGGCAAACGTAGCAGAGGCAGGAGAAAGACACTCTGATTGACCCTGATCCAAGAGAGTGGTTTGGTATGAGCACTCGCTCCCGATTTCGTGCACCAACCTCTAAAGTTAAGATAGCCAACCTTCTTAGAGAAGTGGATTATAAAAAGATGAATGTTCTCGTATTTGAGGTCATCATCAATGAGTATCACAAACATGTATTGATGCAATGAATATTTTTGAATACAATTACTGAACGATTGTTACTATCTCGATTGAAATTCAATTAGAGCGCGTGCGAACCGATTAAACTGATTGAATGTGAAACACACAAAGATATATTGAAGTGCATATAAAATTACCCTCCGTAGCAAAATGTACAAGAAGCAAAATGTGCACCACACTCAAAATGTGCAAAATGCTTACTGCATTAAAATAAACGCCATAAAACCAGAGTAACTCTTAAAGCGCAAGTAAAAGGATTTGGTTGGCAAAATTACACACGAGATTTTGCGGATATAATCAGTATAATCACCAAAACTACTCATTCATGGTGGACATCAACAGTGGACAAAAGATAGTCTAAACTAGTAATATTAATAAAGAGAGAAGATTTGTATGTTTAAATGAATAAACTCAAAAACTAGTGGACCGATTATAAAAATTCTTTCACCTATAGATATACCTACTACTTTATCAGAGAGTAACATTGCCTTTATTTTATAAAGTTAGGAGGGCGAACTCGCGTGCAACAGCTAGTTATTAATTAAGCTATTTGTAAATTTACATAATTATGCTTTATTTTTTATTTTATTTTTTCATTCATAAAAATCCGTCATGGGAGTGAGTTAGAGGTGAAATATAGTCTCATTAATGACAAATAGAACGCCGCATCTAAGAGGTAATAGCAATTCTAGTAAAAACACAGCACATTACTTAGGAACATGACAGAGACGGATCGTGTTCAAATGCAATTTAAAGTAAGTAATCAATCAACTCACTTTTTATAGTTTGAAAGAGAGAGCGAGCTTTTTACTCGAATACGGAGTCATTTAAGAGCACCTATATAATAAATGAACGATGAATAAAATGTTACATATTACTTATAAAATCGTTCATTTGACTGACTCAATGCAAAGCCCAAAAGTAATAACTCTAGAAATCTAAAATCTCCGCCAAGGCCAAGAAAGGATTTTTTAATTACCTAACGTAGTTAATTTTAACTACATTAGAAGCCGGGGGCGAGTCGCTTAAGTATATATATAAGCGGTGCCCGCGACTTCGTCCGCGTTGAACGATGAAAGGTGGGTACACTATGTCCTTTCTGGTGTCCCAAACAACGTGTATGCAAAATTTCATGGTGATCGGTTCAGTAGTTTTTGCGTGAAAGAGTCACAAACATCCATACATCCAAACATACTTTCGCATTTATAATATTAGTATAGATTTTGGTCATCGGTGTTACAAAATTCGTGGTTACAAACAAATATTTTCAGGTTGCAGTCGTGAGACAATATTTAAGGGAACCAAGTTGGTTCGTTTACTTTCACAAATGAATATTCTTCGCAGCGAGCGCCTGTATGGCTCAAAAAATCACTAACATTCGCAAACATCCATTATGTAAACGAGGAACAAAGAGCGATACTTCTCACAAACCTGAAATATTTACTTGCAAGCAAAATACAGGGCCGCACTTGGTGTAAGTGATTTTTGATACACTATGTTTTCTTTCAAAAATTACTATTACCTTGACTGGTTAACACATTCCTTGTAGGTACCGATTAAAACTAAACCAAGATCAATTGTTAATTCAATCCTTGCAAAATTGTCTTTTGAATAATTATTTTGAAAGTTTTGGTTTATAAGTTTACTATAATTTGATTTACATAGTGTTGGTTAACTAGCTTTAATTAGCCCGCGACTTAATCTACTTGCGTCGGTCAAAGTGATTTTTTTCTGGATGAAAGTTAACCTATGTCCTTTCCTGTAACTCTCTGACAACGTGTGCTGAAAATTTAATTATGATCCGGTGAATAAAGACGTAAAGCGTGTGAAAGCAAACTAACTTTCGCATTTATAATATGTATTAGGACATTATTAGAATATTATTTAAGAATTTCTTTCGGAAATACCTAGTCGGGTCCTAAGGTCTTTTACAATCATGTTTATCATTACATAGTCTATACTAATAATTATTATAAAGAGAGAAGATTTGTATTTGTAATGTATGTTTGTAATGAATAAACTCAAAAACTACTGGGCCGATTTTAAATACTCTTTCACTTATAGAAAGCTATATCATCACTCATCAGCGAGTAACATAGGCTATATTAAATAAAGTTACACGGACGAAGTCGCGTGCAACAGCTAGTATAAAATAAAGTCGCTTCCCGCCGTCTGTTCCTCTGCATGTATGATTTTAACTTTTCACTAACAGAAAAAGCGTTAAACGAGGGATATTTATATATATATATAATATGCAGAAAAAGTTGCACTCGTGCGAAGCCTGGAGCGGTTCGCTAGGTGTAAAATAAATGAGACAATAGAAACCACTTACCTACAACGAAATGAAATACTAAAGGATAATTTTAATCAAGAGTGCGTACCTGTTTCGCATCAACGACAGAGCAGCGTGTGGCGCGTGGCGTAGCACCTTTAAGGCGTCGTAAAATAAAAACTTACTTCGTCGCATCAAATAAATTCCCACTCATTTTTATTACAGATTGTATCTGGTTGTCTGTCGTCGAGTTCTCTATACGGTTCGATGGATACAACAAATACATAATGTATGTAGGGTACATGTGTAAATCGAAATTATTATCAGACAATTTAAACCTTTGTCTCATCATAGTACACGAGAAAAGTTTACAGAACAAAATTTAATAATTGAACACACGAGTACATATATTATAGTTACGTATTCGTTACTCAATTCACGTTCACTGCTTGTGCATTCAAGCGCTGCTCTCACGTTATTTTGTGATTTATTATTAAAGTTTTTAACTATATACACCGGTGAGAAAAAATCTACTCAAAGAGTAAGTGCCTACATTAGCTATACAGTTAATTTGAACTTGGTGTAACCGTTTCAAAATGCACCAAATTTTCTTTATTTTATCTTTCTTTTTTATCACATATTCTCTTCACTCGGTTTGCAATTATGTGCGTCGGAGAACTTCACATGTCTTCTTGATAATTATGTTTATCTTTTGTCAGTTCGTGATTTTGTCGATCATCATCATTTTTTTTTATTAGCACGTATAGAATGATAAACTGTTGCTAAACCTATGAATGTATTTTTAAACAAATTTCAGTTACCTAACTGACTTACGAATGAGTCTAGTAGTGATGAGCAGAGTTAACTTGAGTTAAGGTCACAAAATCGCGAGTCAATCCTTGAAGAGTACACAAGAGTAAACCAGAAGAGCGGAAATTAGTTAAGAGAGATCGCGGCAGGACTACTCGGTAAAGAATAGTTTTGAGTCTTTGCAACAAGTTGATAGTTCGCAGCTAGTTGACAAACATTAGATTTCTCGTGGCTAAAAGTTACACACACAAACACCCACCCACACACACACACACACACTTACACACGAATTCGTTAAAAATATGTATGTCTCGCATTCTGCACGGGAAGCAACCTAAACTAAATATGATTACCGTGACCATTGGAAAAGCGAACGGTCCCTACTACTAGTTCTTATAGATCAAAGAAAGAACAATTTCACACTTGTTAACGTCGCTTCGCACATCAAACATGACAAGGTATCATGTTTGTTTATATCACCAACTCATCCGTGCGGCTGCGGTGAACTTTATCACAAAGGTGGAAGACACAAGACAAAGTCGCGTTAACGAAAGTGCTCTTGTAATCCGTACGGTCCTGAAGTTCGTCAAGAAAATCCCTCTTGCGGAAATACGTTCTACTTCTTTCTTTATATATAATACTAATGTATATTAAGTTTGGTTATTTTGATTGCTTTTTTCATCCTTAACACACCGCCTTAACTCATTTTTTTCCACATTTTGAGGATGATGAAATGTGGAATGACATCATTTTCATGCCGGCGGTATATTTTTAAGTTAATGCAATATCTTTTAATTGCTTTTTAGCACTAATATCAATAAAAAATTCAGAGAAAATACTATTGTGATTACATATAATTTTATGTAGATATCTTATCTTTTTAAACTCGAAATGCCTGATTGCATGTGGAAACGCACCAGTTTTTATGTGTAATTCGTATTGAAAGAACATTTAAATGTCTTTTCGATGCAAAGGCTTTGCTCATAGGAGCAGAACGTCTTAAGATCAAGACGGCTTTTAAGCATATTAGCAATATGATTTAGAGGCAAGTGGTCCTAATATCAAAAGGACATATGCATTTACAGTATAGTACAAAACACGAGCAAATGAATATGAGAAAAAAACAATCTGTTTGCTCCTAACTCATTAATACAAAATTAACACATGTGGAAATTTTACACTGTGACATACATAACGCATTAGGCAGCAAGCAATGACAGGCGACACTGACGTAAATGTCAAAATTGAAATCTGTATTACACAACTGAAATTGAATTGCATGTACAACAATGTATGCGATCGTTGAGCAGAAATGATGCCAAATATTTCAAGTCCCGGCTATACCTACATTATAATCTTAAATTCGCACTTGAAACTAAAACTTTAATTTCGACACTTACAACTTAAGGCCCTCAGGTTGACGGTCCACTTGATGGTAGGTGGCTACCGTCACACAAGAAACGCTACAGGGTTCTGCAAGGCGTCGTCGACAATAGTAGGATTATGGACAAGAAATTAGGAATGTATATGGAAATGGGTTGTTATTTCACGGAGGTTTTCTGTAATAGGGTGGTAACTAACGCCAGACGGGCTTTCCCAAATGACTGCGAAACGCAAAAGTTCTTTGTTAGCGGATGCTTACGTTATAAATTAAAGGTATGTTTCAAATTTCAGTAGTTTTGGCTGTGCGTCGGTTAGAGCCAACGATTTTACAAATTACATTGTTAGTTTTGCTCGTAATCCCACTACTATTAAGTACGAATATGATCGCTCCATTGTTCTAATACTTCCTTTGGAAAAAATTTATAAGATGATATCCAATAAATAATATTGAATTGTCTTTGTAAACTTATAGAACTATAACACTTATGAGAGGTTTGCTTCTTGTTAAATAGCAAAACTTTTTGAAAAGTTCATGCCGCACTTTGTAGGTGTGTGATACATACTGTTATTAAGATAGGAGAACTTTGGACTAGCATTTACCCAAATGTTTTCAAAGTTCGAGTGAATAGGCAAACCCATCTTTTATAAAAAAATAATTAAATCTAGGTTTAAAATTTACAGGTGGCACTTAAATAAATAAATAAATTATTATAAACTCAAGACGCCTCGCTACTTTTGTATTTTAATTTAAATTTTTTTTATAATAAGCCGTCTTAAAGATGACTAATGGTAAAAGACCTGATTATATTATATCAAATATATAGTTGGATGATTCCAATGTTGTAAAAGGATGAAAACTCCTCAGCAAGAATGTAGTACTACAGTTCTTGCATTTTCTTTTGTTAAGGATGTAACCGGGAAAGTACATCCTTTTAGGATTACAATCTAATCGGAAGACTAAAATCATATATTTTTACTTTATTAAAGAATAAAGAAATTTATTTCAGAATAACAAATTTAGTTTTAACATATTTCTGTCCCTCACACTAGGCTCTGCCTGTCCTATAGGGGATAAATAAATAAATTTTAAATACTATGTACATTATATACAAACAAAAATTAAAACAATGATTATATATACAAAATAAACAAACAAACAAACAGTAGCTTTATTTGAAAAGAAATAAAAATGATAAAGTAAATTTGAATTTGTGAGATGTGATGGTATGATTGTATGTAATGTGTGTGTGTGTGGTGAATGTGTGTGAATGAATGAAATTTAAATATTAGTAAATATTGTAAAAAAATCAACATCATTTAATAATTTTTATAAATTTTTCTTCTCATCAATGGCATTGAGACTTTTTTTCCCTTGCTTCTTGAACCGAGCAATTTTTTAATTATAGGTAAAATAAAAATGCAGCAGTGGCATTTTAGGCATTGTGCTCAAAATCGACCTAGATTACTACATTGATTTATTAACTAAGAATATATCCATTAAAACACGATCTCGTGCGTTAGATGGATAGTCCTAATCCGCTAGGCAATCATGACGCGAAGTGTGACTGTCTGTGGGGCACAATTATGCTCGTTCCGTATGTAACACACCTTGTTACCTTAAACGCGCTAGTTTAAATTTACACACGAGCGCAGAGTCGCGCCGCGTCCGCTCCGTCGGCAATAATTTTAATTAGAATCAGCGGCAATAAATAAGCCGAGCGTGCTCGCGAATGCAGGAGACACCATTACACGTCGCGTGTTAGCGATTTACTATATCGATTTTAATCGTAGCTGATTCATACATACGTGTGCATTGATTTATGCTTCATTAAAATTGACACCTGTACGAACACTAATTCAAATTATATATCCGCAGAGCACACTCAAATTCTATAAGATGACATACAAAAACGCTGTGTGATTTACATAAATTTTTTATTGTGTTAATTAGCGCACATAAAATGACGGGGTTAGGTACAAAATATAAATTCTACTAAAAAATTAATAGAACACTTTAAAACACAAAATAAAAGTCAAGCACACTACGTATAAGTGGCTTTTTTATGAGATAGGGCAACAACCTCAACATCAAGATGGTATCAGATATCGAAAAGGAAGACGAAGAAGGTATACTAGTATGTACTGAATTTATCGAAGGACCTAACGTCTAACTAATACATATTGTCTAATTAATAATTAATTTTGGAATTCAGGTCTCAATGTAGTGTTTTTGAATTAGTCTATGAAATAATTTTAATTGCATGTGAAGAAAGAATGTTTTCAAACTTTTGGGATAATACAATACACTCACAGCCCGCCACATTCGTAAGTTATTCAATACGTACCTGAAACAGAAAAAAAAAATCAATATAATAACCAAATAAAAAAATCAAAATAGAGATAGAAATATTAAAATAAAACAGCCGTACTTTTGGGGTCAAAAAGCGAAAAATCGCCAGTGAAGACGAAGGGAGGGCTTCGGTGCAAAATTGCCACAATAACACCGAAACTTTTCATAGTAATCACTTCATTTTTCATTTGCGCCGTCAAGAATTCAAACTCACAATAACAATCTTAGGTTACGCGCGCATTATAAGACAGTAAGTATGGTTCAGTTATAATGTGATAGATAAAGTTATTATTTTTTTATTATAATTTGTGAAATATTCGTTTTTTACCCTTACGAGGACATATTACTTAAGCAGATACAGATTAAAGCACTTCAAAAAATACTTTTTCTCCTAATTTTTTTTTAACCAAAACTCGTATACAAATGTCAAAGCTACAATAAGGTACCTACATAGGTATGTATACATAGGAATACATCTCTATACATAGGTATAAAGAAATTGACCTTATCCCTTACTCGCTCACCGAAACAACACAAACACAACACATAGTCTTATTTCACTGTGGTCTTCTGTAAGAAAGTGGTTACTGTCGCCAAACGGGTTATCCAATTTATGACAGCGAAAGGCGAGTGTCAAGTCGTTAGTGCGTACGTAATCTTACGGAGAACCACTGAAATGGCGGTATTTATTATAACGACGTGTTGTTACTACGTTTATTATGTGTCTGTGACGCAATTATTGTTGGTGTCTAGTTTGTGAAAGGAGGAATTTCATTTGCGTTTTAATTTAAAGGATGCAATATTAGTTTCAGAGACGGTCTTCGTTGACAAAAGTTATTACCATGACTCATTTATGTTGTACTCAGGAATAAATGCGTTTCGCTATATCAAAATGAAAAGGTTTTGTAGGTAAAATTGGATGACAGGCTCATTTGTAAAGACTGAATTTAAAAATATGACGGTGAAATCATTTTTTACCATTACATCTCTCCTTAGGCTTTTGAAAATTAAATGTATACTAAGAGATCGATTACATTCTATAATAAACTATGTCAGCACAATGCTGAGCCGACCCAGTATCCGATTTATTGCCGCGAGGACACACAAATCTTTTACCTGTTTTTTTTTTTTTTTTTATTAATTTCTGTCTTGTGGTTTTTGTATTATGTTTATGTTGCGTGAATAATAAAAATTCTTTCTTTCTTTGTTAAGGTCGAAATTAGCGCTTGTTGTGGTGTAGATTGAGCCATATACGAATATCTATCTTAGTAGGCATCTTCAATAATAATATATTATATTAATTCGAATCTTTTTAGTTTTATATAAATTTGCTCTTAAAATGGAAACCATTATCCCGATGAAGTTTAAAAAATAAAAACAGGAAAAAAGTGGCAGCTTAATCTTACTTGAAAACGGTTGTTTATGACGCGTCTAATGAGCCCGATTGGTGGAGAGCGGTTAAGAGCATTCTTCCACAATGTTTTAAAAACTTTTCCTCTGGCCAATTGACAAGCGATTTTACGTGGTTTTTGTCTGTATAGTTTTATTTCAACAGTCTAACTGAAGTAAATAGCATTATTAGAGGAGATTAAGATGATCAATCTTTATCGCTTTGACGATGGTGGCGCTGCCGCCATGGCGACAGAGGCGCCTTATTTTTTTACAGTTTTTGACGATCCCACAGAAACCTAACATTATTCCAGGATAAAAGTGTATGTTATCTATATATGTTAACCCAGGTAATAAACTATATGTGTGCTAAATTTTATCCAAATTGTTGAGGTAATTTTTACGTGAGAGAGTAACACATATATACATACATATCCATCCTTCCTCACAAACTTTTGCATTTATAATATTAGTAGGATTCCCGTTTTTCCTGAGGAATCTGAATAAAAAAAGCGCAAGATTAAGTACATATTATAATGGCAGTCCTTTTTTAATTAACACGAGCCAACTTATCAGGCTATTATAAATGTAGAGATAATGTTGGACCACAATTACCGCAACGTTTTACATTTTCACGTGAAACACATTGAAAAGCGGACTTAATTAACCGGTGCTGTTGCCATATTGGTTTAATTTATATATAAGTTAATGGTACACCTGTACAAGTTTCGTTAATTAACATAATCTTTAATGTCATATGATATTTAATCCAAAACACAGCATACATGTTAAAAAAATGTTCATTACGCAACACTGCGTCCAAATGAGTTTTCAGTGATATAAAAACATCTAATTGCAGAAAATAATTATCAATTCCTTAAAAAAAAATGTTTTTTTTTAACGTAAACAATGCGTAAGCCGTGCGTGTACTGATGGGAATAAACTGTAAAGCCCCCTGAATGAGGGGACGTTCAAGTGTTACGTAATGCAATTTGGGTCTTATAAAACATAACGATGTGTTACAGGGGCGGGAGGGGGGTTCGAACAACGCGTTACGTAACATTGTTTTTTTATGGGAGGGGCAGGGAGGGTACAGAAAAACGGTACGGCGCGTGACATAGGGGGAGCGGGAGCGGTCAAAAATCTTCAAAAATTGCGTTACATAATACTTGAACAGGGGGCGTTCAAGTATTACGCTGGATTTGTATGGAAAGCCTTGATCACGCCGTCTCTCTAGCACAGAGGGCAGTGCGGCGATTCCTTACTCTGTGCATCCACTGCTGGATAAAGACTTTCAAACACATTTAGTTGAACGGCATTTGGATAAAAATTACGAAAACGTTAACCGCGATTAACTATGCCTGTTATTTTCTGTTTCGGCGTTGAATTCCCGTGGGATAGTGAGCAACACTTTCGTTACGATCTTGTCAATGAATGACGAGCCGCCTTTAATAACTGGTAAAGTTATGTATAGTGAAGATGAAGGCGATATGATTAATGAGTCTTTTTTATAATCTTCCAATTAATTTCAAAGAGAAACAGGGTTCTTTTTCTACCGTCAAACTAGAGCCTAACGAGCTTGAAAGTCGCGTGGGGCCATCGTCAGATTAGAATAGTGCTTCGTTAGCAGTAAACTTGTTAGGTAATAATTGTTAAAAAAAAAAGAGAAGAACAGAAACTTGAAAATGTAGTTCCGACGAGATGGTATTAATTTTTGGCGATAAATACTTAGGTGTGAATGAGTGACAAGGATCCTACCAACCAAATTGGTGTTATTCTCGGGCTTTAATTAAACAAGCTGGTGCCTGTGACTTCGTTCGGGTTGAAAATAAAAGATAGGCGTCAGACATTATTATGCTTTTGCCAAGTCTTTATTTTTAGATATCGGGTGCCCTGTTGAAAAATTAAGAATATTTCCATCCTGAATTTTTATTCTAACTATCGGTGAAAGAATTTTTTAAATCGGATAATTAGTTTCTAAGATTAACTCCTACATACAAACATACATAAAATTTTTACATCTTTACAATATTAGTATAGCACCATCAAATCAAAACATTTATTCATCAAATAGGTTTCAAAAAAACTCTTTTGTCATTGTCAAAAGTTTCGGAAAAAAAATAGTCACGATTAAGACAATTCTGAGAAGAAACCACATAAGAAACCCCGTTTTTGTCATAATTAAAATGACAAATATAACAATTACAATTATGACAATTAATTGTACACACATCGAGCGCTTAAAGTACAAATAGGTAAGTATTAAATTTTCCTTTTGATCTTAAATATTACGAGCGAGATACTCATTCGCGTGTTTCTAACGGAATGTGCGACATCTAGACACTCGTTAGTTAACAGTCAGTTTAACACTCAAGTGCCACTAACGTCATCTGTCTTCTCCGCAAACAGGTAGGTACATACCTTTACATTTAACACTGAGAGAGAACACCGCGTTACTCGCAAGTACCATTTACAATTTTTCATTCCTACACCTTCGTTGTGTGACAGACGCTACGGTTCCACTGTGGCCCTGTGATATAATATTGCAAGAGTGTATTCATCACAAATTAGCATGAAGAAACCAGTGTACTGTACGTTTTACTTTATCTGTAGGTCTGATTATCACACAAATAAAGGATTTTCATATCTTGACACTTTATTCACTGTAACTTAATCTAAATACAATTAAAACTTATTATTTGTGAGAGACGTGTATGCGCCGTGTTAAATTTGTTAGCAGAGTGTGTATGAGCAATTTGTCAAATAATAGAATTTAGTTGAAAACTAAACAACCAGAATACTAAATTTGATATAACTGTAAAAAATCCTTAATATTTCAGATCCTAAATTCCAAATTCCAAAATCTAAATCGAACATTTGAGAAATTGACTTGGAGAATAAATGATGACAAGGTATATGTTTTTGTATGTTTCAAAATAATACAGGTAATAAAAATAACCAGTGAATTGTGAGACATTTTTACGTGAATGATTTTTTTAATTTAAAATTCGGCAGACAGTCTGACAGTCCCTTGGTCATAACTCCGTGGAGGTTACAACAGCACACGTGCTATTACTTCACAGTAACAAGGAAGAACCAGGATGAAAGAAAGTTGACAACCGAGTCCCCTGACGTTGTTTGTTTACTAACTAAACTTACTTACAAACAAAACAAAAAATAATCATAATTGAAAACCCGTCAAAAGCTTCCTGTTACAGTAGAGGTGATTTTCATTTATTTTTATTCATTTTCATCTACACGGTTGTTTTTCTCGAACAGAGAATATAAAGCGGAAAAAATTGTGAAATGTTTCGAATGAAATTTATTAATAGACATCATTTTTATAAAAACTCAAAGAAATAAAAGAGAAAATGTGTTTTAACGAATTTCGAATTAAAAAGGTTACAATTTAGGTTATTTTAGTATATAAAATAAGATTTAAATACCTATTTTATTATTGCCTTCTGTCAAAGTTTACTCAAGACTTTTGGACTATATTAATGAGCGATAATAAAATTGGTGAAAGTATTACCAGTTTTGGTACTGCGCCTTTTTTTCTATCCATGAAAAAAAAAAAAAGGTGTACGCTAATTTCGACAGAAGCCCAAGACTCTCAAGGTATTATTAATGGAAGAATAAGTAAAAAAATTTTAAACCATAAATTACAATATTCAACCGATTTTCTACAATATATGTATGTACTAGTTGTTAAATGAAAATTCTTCGCAGTCACGTTATCTAATAACGTTGTAAACTTTTCCATTATAAAGTGACGATACGTAAGAAGACTTGCACAAGTTATTTAATTTGGGGCCAAGAGAAAATAATCCCAGCAGTCTAGTTAGCGTGCAGAACACACTGCAGTTGTGATTTTTCGAAGTGGTCTGTAAAAGAGTCATAAAGGTCACTGTCCATAAAATATTATTTTCGTAAAACTTGCTATTTAATGGGAAAGTTTGCGAGGATGGATATATGCATGGATATTTGTTACTCTTTTATGTAAAAACGACTCAACGGATTTGGATGAAATTTGGTAGACAGATAATTTATTATCTGGATTAACATAAGATACTTTATATCCTAGAAAAATGTTAGGTTCCCAAGGATCGTATAAAAAATATAAAAAATTTGGGCGCCATTGTACCACCGTAGCGGCACTACCATCGTCACAGCGATAAAGATGTCAGATATTTTCTCAGGTGTTATATTTTTAATTTTTCAACGCAAATGAAGTTGCAGGCATCGGCTAGTAACAAACAAATATACTATATAATATATATCCCGTGTGTCGAGAGTAACAATAAAATAAAATGGAGCCATTTTAAACGCTTACTCAATGGCCCCACATGACAGGTGTGTGTAAATTTAAAACTACACTTTATCCTGTGCTTGTTGGCAATATAAGCCTCGTTTCGAACGAGTACGTTGACATATACACTGAAAGCGTCTATTATAGTTACGTGAAATTAAGATGTCGCGAATTTCTTAACGCGCTCCTTACGTAACTTGATTTATCGGCTCAAAATATTGTAGTACGACAGCCACACCCGTAAGAAAAGAATTTCATGACACAAAATCTTGTGGCGATGAAATGAAATAAATGAAAATATATTAATCCTTTAAAGAAATTGTGTATTATAGGTAAAAACGAAGTAGCTTTCTGCCTGTGTTTGTTTCTCCGATCATTTCTTCTAAACCACTTGAGGGATTTTGATACGGTCTTCACTAAGGGAAAGAGCGATAAATAAGCAAGAGGTTTGTTTACATAATTTGTAGAAAAAAAATTACATCCGAAGCCGGAGTGGGTCTGTAGTTTATCATAGGTAAACGTTTTTAAGAAGTTCAAAAATTTACACATTAATTAATTAATTTAATAATTATACTAATTAATAACATTATTGATAAATATATGAATATATTTAAATTTCAAAACACTACAATTATTTTATATTTTTTAAACATTCACAATAATGTTGGATTACAAGATCCTTGTTTGTCTTTGTGAAATTTACGATCTATTAAAATTAAGCTTTTAAAAGGTTTATCCTAAATAAACTCATTACCTGTAACATGTTAAGTAACCAAACAGCAATTATAGGGTAAGAGTAAGAGGAAACCTTAAAATTGATTACCCGTTTAAATTTGTCGTCCGTGAGCAAACTAATTGACGGGTTCGTTTGATAGGAGACCGTTAATCAATTGTACGTCTACCTGCAAAATATTCCTACAATTTAATTTGTTCAAACACTTTGGTTATTTGTTGCCGCACACCCCCGCGCCTCGCTCCCCCCCCCCTCTAACCCTTGACTAATTGCTTACTTCCAATTTAAAGCCTGATAATGGTTTGCGCGTGGTTCAAAATATGTACCATCTGGTATTACTTTACTGTCGGATTCTGTCAATAGACGAGAAGATAAGAAGATAAAAATACTATAATAATATCTTTAAACAATTCTATTATTTAATCATCCACATTACTTGAAATAATTAACAATTAGAGGAGGTAAATACATTTTTTTAATATTTTTAGGTAATTTTCCTTCAAAATATCTTTTAATCCTATATTATATTTATTTAAGAAATACTCGTAGGTAATGATTATTGCAATTTTTAAAATCGAACAAAAATCCGACTGGACGCATTTCTTTTCTAGAGTTCTCCGAATGTTACAAACTAAAAGTGACCACTGTGTGTGTGCTACGAAACTATTTTATAAGCACGCTGTTTGCTACGAAGCTACGCGACAGCTACAAGCGCTACGACTGTTGGCTTTACTTGGTCAACCAGGAGGAGTTATATTTTGTCTTAGCAATAAGTAGATTTGGTTTTTGCAATCTATACACATACGAGTATATAAATTAAAGTCGCTGTTTGCTTCTGTCTGATTCTTCGTTCACTTCTTCTAAACCACCCAACGGATTTTCATACGATTTTTACCAATGGAAAAAGAGATAAACAAGTAAGTTCTGTGCAAAAATTGAGAAAAAAAAAACGCACCGAGCAAAGCGGGGGTGGGTCACTAGTAAATAATATGTTACTTAAATAACAAATAAGATAGGTTGACATTTCGATGGTAAAGGCCATCCCAACACTGAATCCATTATAATTACCAAGGCAAGTATTAATCAAGCACATCCATGCATTGAGCATATTCCGAAATAATTTCATCAGATATATTCCGAAAAATATATCTGATGAAATAGCACATATTAATTAAATGGCTTATGTTCTGTGAAAACAATTATCCGCTCAAGGAACCGCCGCCGCTCATGATCTGCGCCACGTGTCATTATATCGCGAGCTTCTTCCGGGCACCGGTTGGCGGTTTTCTTGTCGTCCGTTGCTATTTTATAACACTTTTTAATTAAACCCATTTCTTTCTGAGACGTGATATTCTCTTACTGCCGCCGAATTTATTCTCATTCCTAGCAACAATTTAATAACGCAGAAGGGAGAAACATGATCGCATTGTTTATATAATCGCGGTGACTTGTCCGTTATGAATGTCGCAAGTATATAAACAACACATCATAAATTGTAACTTAAACATTCATTCAAACGGCTCATAATTTAATGCTTCTACGCTTTTACATGCATTATATAAAGAGATGTCAGCATTTAAGCAACAAAGTAAAATTTAAGTGACACACCTTTTTTTTATAGTTAACAACATTGTCACACGAATGCGTTATGTTATGCGTTAATTTTATATTCGTACGTAAGGAGTAAACTCCAGTCGTGTGACAGGCTGACGGTCCACTTGATGGTAGGTGGCTACCGTCGCCTATTACACAACCAACGCTACAGGCGCCACATATTAGTATTCCTAATCAAGAGATTAGATAATCGAGCTCTGGCATCCCTTACTCACTCACGGAAACACAACAGCACACATGCTGTTATTTTACGGTGGTCTTCTGTAAGGTCGCGAAGGATTTTTAATTTCTAAGTTTAACCGTAAACCACAATTACTAAGTGTATGGTAAATACGTTCACATAATATATGTACATCCCAATCTATCTTTAATTAAACATAAATAACATTTACGGTGTTTTAGACACTGTCATTTGAATTACTATCAATCGTCACTGAACGAAAATTGGTCGCCCACTTGGCAACTATACTGACCACAATAAAGTAGAAAAATCAGTGTGTAATATATTATATTATTTAATTGTTTTTACTAATTTTATTTTGATTTAGATAAAGCAAGCTATTTCAGGTACAATCGTAAACAGGTAGAGTAGGCTTTGCTACAATGTGATTAAGCGAATACGAGAAGTGGATTTTTTACTTAGTAGGTTAGTAGGCAATGACCACCATACCATTTGCAAGACAAGCCATCAATATTTACAGTATCGTTTTGCATTAATTGTATTTAAAACTATATTGTTTAATTCACAATTAATAGTAATATTATAAAGAGAAAATATTTGTATTTTTGTATGTTTTTCAATGAACAAACTCAAGTACTACTGGACCGATTTTAAAAATTCTTTCACCTATAGAAAGCTACCACTACCAGCGAGTAACAGGCTATATTTCATAAAGTAACGAGGACGAAGTCGCGTGCAACAGCTAGTTCACCTATAAAATCATTAACAAAAATCAATTCTAGAGTACGTTGATGGATTCCAAATATTTATTAAGTCAATCACTGTTCGCATACCGTTTGTTCAAAATACTGTGTACTAAATGACCTGCCACAACCGGTTCGTTGTAAGTCATTACAACGTCAGTTTAGTAGTTAATGAGCTTCGAGGGAGTGCGATACGAGCGAATAGTTATGAATTTTACATGCACATAATATGCCCACACAGTAAAAATAGATGTCACTTGACCACTTATCAACGTTGGACTAAATAGAACTGGGTCGCTGGCATGTGATTGTAGTTAATAAAATAATACAGACCTTACCTTCGTTTCATACTACGAACTTAACATAGAATTACAGTATATTTATCAAACGCATTTTACTATGTAAAAAAATTGAAACAATTTTAATAAATATATATAAATGACTTATGTTCACTGTAATTTAATATGTAGATGAATTAAAATTAATTAAAGAAAAATATTATCTGTTTTTAAAAATGATTACGATAAAACAAGTGATATGCCTACCTTTTTTTAGCGTTTCAAAGTTTTGTGGGCATCGTATGCTATTATTATTTTTTTATAAACCACCCCAGTACTGAAGAGAATAAAACGAAATAATCATTATTCAAATACCTAAATCGATCGAGCCGTTTATAAGTTTTTGCGAGACTAATGGAAATCGACATCAACGAACTATGGAGAGGGTAATGCTCTGCGGGATACAATCAGGAATAAAGTGATCCGAAGACAAACGTTCTACGATTGATACGATAAAATAATAGTAAAAACTCTAAATAACAATGACATACATTTCAATAGGCGTGTATATAATTTAAAATTATTGTTGATTACACTAGTTTTTAAACTAACGACTGAACATATTAATTGTACAGTATTAGTGCTCTGTGAACCACCTATCCGTGTGATATCCGTCTATTGACAAGCGATACGATTCACAGCTCGCATGAGTTACTTCTACGGTTACTCTGTGGAATAATTGTATATCAATGTATTTTCATTTTGTAAAGCTATATAATAATACAGTAAGAAAGCGAATGAGACTTTGATTTATGACACAATCTCTGGTATAATCAAAAGCGCATTTTCCGAAATAGGATATCATTAGTCGCGATGGAAAGTTTCAAAGTTACGGACGGGAACTGGCAAACTTCATTATTACGCAAACCGCGAGGCCTCGTTGGGAATCACCGCACAACTAAATAGTGTTATCGAACAAAACGAATTAAAGAATATCTGCTTATTATGTAAAAAAAAAAGGTGTCGTTTGTTACTTAGCTTTAAGTCAAATTTAAGTTTAATTAAATACTCATAGCTACTACATAGATACTTTTGCCAGATAGAAACAAAACAGTAGATATATTTTATAAAGATGCAAACACATTTGTATATCTTTTACGATAATAATATAAAGTGTCAAGATTAGATTTTTCGTTTGTTTGTTTGTAATGAATAAACTAAAAAATACTTAACCTATTTTCATCCACCACCATAAGCTATATTATCAGCGAGTAACATAGGCTGTATTTTATTTTCAGAAAAAATTTGAAATCCCTACTAGAATTACAATAATGTAACACAAGGTATCAAAAATTTGGTTGTAAAATCATTTTTTGGCGTGAGCTGCGAAAACTATTGATGATAGATATAAATAATTGTACTACATGTTATTAGTATCACACAAAAAGCTCGCGAAGCTGTATGTCTAATTATTATAATTAATTCACAATAACCGTTTTTCGTTCAAATTAGTCAGTCAAATCACGGATGGATGGAAACTTCACTGAAAGTTGTAATGAAATAACTTCGAGTATTGCCTAGGTAGAGAGGTTGCAGAGGCTAGTTCCCAAATAAAACTCATACTGCGCACTGCGTGGCAAAATATAATAGGCAAGTACAGTGTTGTTTAAATTACTTCCGAGCAATAAATTTTTAGGGCTGCATTTGTTTCCGAGATAAGTGGCACAATTTAAGCCGTACAGATAAGCCGGGATTCTATTTGTTTATGTTTCCGGACGCGGCCTTTGCTATTTCACAATACCAGTAAAATTAATTAAGTATCACCGGGAATAAACTGAATTTTTAATTTTTATGATTACAAAAGCATTATAAAATAATATTAATAAAATAAACAAAACCAAATTAATAATGGAATTACAACAAAGTCGGTGAATAGGATCAGACATTTTAAAATTCGCCGAAGAACCAAAGTTGTCTACATACACAAGAGAATTAGCAAGTTGATGTGGCAACGGTCACATCCATCGCAGAGCGGATAATCGAATGGAGGCTACGAATTGGAAAGTGCAACTGAAGGGCTTCACAGGAAGCGGCTGGATGCGAAATACAAAAGACCGTGCGTGGTAGCGAGTCTTGGGAACATCTAACAGTGGAGAGACACAGGCTAATGAGTAGACATATAAGTAGCACTGTGATTCCCGAATTGAATCAAAGGAATTTAATTAGCTTCGCAATCGCATGACTGCACAAATATCCACATTAAGAAACGACTTTTGCATTACGAATGTTTATTGTTATAGCCGTACCATACCATAGACGCGTGGAAAGAACCGCGTTAACTGAAAATATGCTGTGGCGAACAGCTTTCAAACACGCAATCATTGTTGTTCCGCGAACAGGATGAATGAACGTTTAAAACCGTCACACGGACGGATTTTATGAATCGTAAAACTCTAGTATTCTTAAGCAGGGTTTCTTCAAACGAGCAGAGAGAATTCTGGTACTGGTTTTATTCGTGTCAATGTGTGGGTGGTCAAGTAAACGGTCCATTTGGATGGGAAGTCACCTTAACTCTTTGGCCCTCACCTGAAATAAGATTATATGCGTTCCTAATTCCAGTCAGTCACTAAAAAAATGAGCATAGGAACATGTAATATTTTGAATATTTTTTACACCTTTTCAGGTGTTGAACAATATGAAGTTCTAACGGGTTTATACAAATTCTAACAGAAACTGTAGCCAACAATTTATTAATTGGACCATCAGCCTACCTGTTAACCTTTAAAAAAAAATAGCGGCTACATTAACACACATCGGTAGCAAGGTCCTCTCTTATGGTAGGAGAATTCTATATGTATGTCAGTACTATTTGCCCAAATTGGTGGTATACATAGAGAATTTCATTTATCATTATTTTGAAAAACTTTAAAAAAAAATAGTAATTTTTTTTCCAAGTGATCCATATTATTTAAACTTCCTGTGGTTCGCTATAAACTTACTACATGCACTTTTTTTAACAGAAACATAACATCAAGATTTATGGCCATGAAAAATCAACACTAAGGACATAAGAATGAACATGAACAAAAGAAATATTTTTTTATGTTATTTAGGTAATAGATAAATAGGAAGATTTGTTGTCCCGCGTGGACGAATCACACCCTACAATATCTATATTTAGAAACAAAATACATGAAAACAGGATTAGCTTCGTCCAAGTTAGTTTATCAGAGGACCATTCCCCGGTTAGCATCCGGGGGACCGGAGAACTTTGCTCATATCGCACACAACTTGACTCAACTTGATATTCACTTAGACCCACCTATGTCTTTGCTACTTCATAACAACTAATTACTATTGCCCTAGTTATCTATCAGACTTATGTGGAACTGGAGATGGAAAAACCACACTCTGTTTAAATGGCAACCGTAAAAAAAAGTAAGATTTATGTAGCTTCAAAAAAAAAAATTTGAAGCATACATTAAGTTATAAGTTACATTAATAACTACATTAAGTAGTTATAGGTTAAGTTATTATGTATTTTAAATCAGTAGTAAAAGTTGTTCAATTTATCTCCGGCGCCTAAGCTTATAGTTCTTTAGCTCAATACACTAAATCCGCAAAATGAGGTATTTCGCACTTTGTTTGAAAAGTTTGCGTTAATGTGGCAATCGATTTGGCACAATCTGTTTATAGGAGCCACGAGAGATAAGAGCGCCGAGCTCCAAGAGGTTATATCTTATACACCCGGATATCCGGCTCGAAGGATAAACCGGGCGCCGTTTTAACACCGCAAATATCGACATTTCGGGTACTTGAAGCGAACATGTTTCGCTATCACCCCCCTTATCTCTGGCCGTTACGAACTTACGTTGTTTACTAAATGTGTTGGCTTTCAAATTCAAAGGACATAAGAAAGACTAATAACAAGGATTTCTACCTTAAAGTATAATAATTTAGAACGTCGAGCCTTTCCCTACTATATAAACCGATTTCGGCATTAAATAAATTCCTTTAAATGTAAAGGTTTTTGTATTTCAAATCTCCAGTTTATTACTGTATTTACATTTCAAAGTGTATCTTATGTTGGATGGATCGGTCAGGAAAAGCATCTGAAATTTAATTCATTTTCATGTGAGTTTTGTTCGTTAAGGACGACAGGCTATTTTTTACTTGACGGTCCACTTGGTTGTAGGTGGCTACCGTCGTCGTCTAAAACACAAACAAAGCCGCAGGTGGTGCAAGTACACTGCCGGCCATAGTAGGATTAAATTAAGGATAAGGGATTGGGAGATTCGATGTACCCAACATAAAAAGTAATCTGGATGAAGGCTCTTATAATATATCAATCTAATACTTTTCTTGGAATCTCATGAAATCTCATATTCTTTTAATAGTTTATAAACAGGAGTAGAGATTTTATTTCTCATTCTCACACGACTTTGGCACTACAAAACTATACGACCATATGACCAGAGGACGACATGAAGGCTTGTAGGACTGAATGTCGAGCTCAAATTTCTTTCGGGAGACAAGCTTTGCCGAATGTAAGATATTAATGTGCTTTAAAATACATCGCCTCTCCCGAGAAACTTGAGTATAATTTATATGTACAATCATTTTCATGGAATGCATTTTAATAGACTTTTGCTTTGAGCAGACTCGATGAGTTCGAGATAGTTATCGAGTGCAGCTGCCGATGTAGTCGGGAAACAAAAGGAACTTTAGAGATGCCCTATTACTTTGCCATATAATTTAGGAATCAGTAATGAATCTTAAATAGACATTTTCTCTAAATAAAATTCAGGTTATCGTTCAATTACTTATTTCATCAACGCCCGACGCAAAAACGGGGTGTTATAAGTTTGACGTGTGTATCTATGTACGTGTGTATCTGTGGTTGTCCGAGATGGTTCTTAGCTATAGTATATGGAGATCTGTTCAGGCATTTGAAGATCATCAGCCCACTTCCTAGGTGACGAAAGGACTTCACTAATTTCCATATGTTTGATTGATGTGAAATTTGGTATACCTACTGTTTCTTCGGTGGTATTTCCATGACATGGTAACCTTGATCTGATGCTGCAACATCGAGTGTAGTCTGCGGAACACCCAACTCCTCAGTAACTTACAGCAGATATAGCGTGCTTGGGCTCAGTAGAAAGTCAATAGAAAGTTTAGTTTATAATTTTAATAATTATAGATTGTCTAATCTAATATTTTTTTTAATCTATTTTCCTGACTATCAAAGCATAATCAAAATTACCAAGCTAGAAGGCTGAAATTTGGAACATAGATTTATTTTAAAATATCAACTCAGTACGAAGCCGGGGGCGGTTCGCTAGTTTTACATAAAGATAAACTACAATTATACAAATACAATAATATACTAATATTATAAATGTGGAAGTAACTCTGTCTGTCTGTCCGTTACCTTTTCATACCTTAACTACTCAACCGATCATCATGAAATTTTGCATACACGTTGTCAGGGATACAAGAAAGGACATAGGGCACCTTTCCTACCTAAAACAGATCGTAAAATGACCGTAAAGAGAAAATGAGATTTCTAATTGCAACCAATAACAATATTAGGAGAGCGACCTTGTCTGTTTCTTATTTAGTTAGTGATGTTCTGCAGGAAATAAGATAAACATTTAATCGTTCAATGTATCAGAGGATAAATTTGTTTTTTTTTTTTTTTATGGAATCTTAGCCCAGAATATTAAAATTACTTATCCACCCCATGCTTTAAGCGCTATGAATTAATTGTTCCACATATTACTAGGGTGAAAATTATTGTTGCGAACTCTTTATATTTATAAGGAGTTCGCACGAGTTCTATTAACCTCTTTTTATTATAGTTTTCTTTTTGTATTTTTTTAAAATAATTTAAGAACAAATGTTTTTTTTGATTGTCAACAAAATTGCAGCACGGACTTTTCCATCGATACATTCTTAAGAGCACGTAAATTGTTATTTTATATTTTTTTGTTATTATGTACATATTTTAATATATTAATACCAATACAGTCCATTTAGCTTTTCATTGTCTTCAATTATGGTAAGCCAACTAATACAGTCATCCTCTGCTATGTGATCCGTGTATGTTGAAATAAAAGTCGCACACTGTGTTGCTCAAATCGAACAAAACTTTCGTTGTACTAATAGCGGATCCCATTTAGCAACAGGTGGCACGCCGCGCGCACCACGCATAAAAATCTCAACTCTACTCCAATAAACTGCGGAGCGAAACTTTTCCCTCGACGTCTGCTTGTTGTGAATCTACGCGCTCATCAAACAACACTCGATAACCGACTTTGTTTTTATATGAGTTTGATGTCAACTTCACACTCGTCGCTGTAACCGCGCGTGATTCCAATATCCGATTGGACGCGACGCGAGGTACCATTTATAATGATTGTCATATTTATTTTAGTTTATGTAAATAGACACTGAAACTTCTATCGTGTTTTAAACTTGTTTTTATGTGACAAATGTGAAAGGTCAGAATTATTATTTTTTTAAGAGAGTGATGGTAGGGGATGATCTCCTCTATAAACACTAGTCACTGCCGTTAGACGAGCTGCTCATGAACGTTGAATACGTTGAATACGACGACATTCGATAGCAATCTTCAACGTAGATGAACGTTCGACAAATTGCTCTATAATAACCATGTCGGCAAAGCCGGGCGGTAGACATTGCCGAATGAAATGTGCCGGCCTGACTATATGTATAGCAACCCTTACTGACTACTTATGCATAGTCTTCGCATTATGGAAAAAAAATTCAACTCTAATAAAAATACAGCAAAAATGGAATAATGATAATATCCAAAGTAGGTCATCGACTTTGCAAAGTGGTGCTAGAATATCGAGAACATTGAATTATTCATATTTATAAGCTTTTTCCTTGCCTATCAGTTCATAGGCAAGGAAATACGGAGAATTCGAGAAGGAAATGTATCGAAATGCATATTATATGATACATAGGTATATGATACTAACATTACATTTATAACTAGCTGTGCTCGCAACTTCGTATGTGCGGTTTTCGTATTCGGTATTCGGTATGACTTTTTTGTTTATAAGCCGATTGGGATGAAACAAACAATAAATGTTACTTACGGGAAAGTTCCTACAATACATAAGTGAAAACCGAAATTAAATGTGAGATTTCTGAGATTAGCTTGTTACACAAACGCACAGACAGGCAAACAAACATACGTTCTAAAAAACTATTACATAAGTACAGTGTACAAATTGTTTAAAAAAAATAATTATGTAAAAATACGGCTCGTTTACGATTATTGTTTAGATAATGTATATTGAACTTATTCTAAAAAATCTACATTAGTGACTAGATAACACTATTCAGGAGTAAAAAAAAGTTTTATTATATTGAATTGTCACACAAAAATAAAATGAAACTTAAGTTTAGTCCGAAATCACACAATCTATGTAAATAAAAAGGAACCATTAAATGTGTTTGCAACCGCAAACTCAAGAAAGGCTGGACGACCGATTAGGCTTATTTTTTTATCCAAATATTTGTTGAAGTCCGAGGAAAGTTCCTATGAATATAAAAATTGGAAATATTAGACATCAATGCGAAACCGGTGGATGTATGGCTAGTATTTTTGTAAAATTTGTTTTACTACAAAAAATATTTACAAATTATCCTTTACAAATTTACAATTAAGGAAAAACCTTAGAATATAAAAAATACAAAGACAAGGATTAAACAATAATAAAACCTTTTATTTATTTATTTATTTAAAAAAGGCTTACTAACTAAAGACACTTAATCACAATATACAACACTCACAGTGAGGAACATCACAAGTATAAATTTAAATTATAGGAAAGCACAACATTAATTTAGATTAATCAAATTATAAATGTCAATGAAATCAAAAATACAAATACCTAAATCAACTTACATATTATTATAATCAATCAAGTCAATAAAACAAAATTAGGAATCAATTATGGAGAGAAATAATTCAATAATGTAAAAATAAGAAAAAATAAGAGAAAATAAAAATTATTTGGGCATTACAACGGTACACTGTATATATACCCCTTTTTAACGGTCCGATTCTATTTGAAAAAAAAAAAAAATCATTCATCTTTTGAACTCAAACGTTAAATTATATACAGTCAAAAATTTTAATAGTTTACGACACACAAAGGGGACGTCTAAACAACGGAAGCAACGCAATTGTATAGTGGAAAACAATTTTAAGTTTACATTGGTAAACTTAGAGGCGTATTTCACAAATTTCACGCTCTATGAAACTCTAGTGACTCGACGATAAAACTTACTATATTCGGTAGCGATCACAGAAGCTTAGAATGGCGTGTTAGCTTACCAACTTTTACTTCTTTTGAAGCTCTTTAATATGAAATCAAACCCTTGATTTGTAAGATATTTAAATTTGTTAAAGAACAATGAAAATGAAAGAAATTTAAGTTTGTTTACCTAGCAATTCGTAATTAATTTAAAAATTAAGATGTAAATGTAGCTTGTAGCTTGGTCAAATAAAGGCTTTATTATTTTTTTATTTTTATTTTACTAGTAAAGTAAAGATTTCACATCTCATAAATACAATAAACATTTGAAAATAATATTTGAAAATAATGAAAATAATATTATATATAATTTAATCTATTGGAAACCACAATTTATTACAACGATTAAAATTATTTGTAAATTACTGAAAAAAAAAAATAGGATAAAATTCTAATAATATAAGTGCTGTGTTCCGTGTCAATACTAAAAAAACTAACTAACCAAAGCTGCGATGAGGAGAAATCGCTTTCCGCCGTCACCGAGTTACCGCTCTCGCAAAAGTAACATTTACCCACTCGGTTTTCACATGACTATATGTTCCGTCCGAAGTTATATGAGGCGTGCTATTGCAGACGTTACTTTTCGTCGCTAGAGTTCGGATGTTAGTAGAACTTTTCGCTATTAAGGTAATGGACTTCAAGTGGTAAGGAATCTTGATTTAAAAAGGGTCAGAAAACGCAACACGATACCACATATAAGAACCGACGAATCAAATTGGAAGACTTGCACGAAACACTCCCAAGTTTATTCCGAAAGTAATATTTACTTTGAAGGGGTCGGGATGACGGGGATATTGATGAAATTGTTCAACATTGTATACTTGCACCTATAGGTAAAAGCGGCTTGTATTGAATATTTCTAGATCCATACAAAGAGTTGATACATATAATATCAATTTAGTAGATATTGAAGAATATAGATATAACTAGTCACTAGTATTTTAATGTGCCATATTACAACATACTTTTCATATTATCCATACATATAAATAGATATCAAATGTCTGTATTTCAATATAACTGCTATAAATTACTAAATGTATATCAAAATATAACAAAATAAAAATCTTTAATTTTTTTTCCGGCTAATGTCATAAGGAGTGACTCAGGCTACTTTTATTTCATAAAAATAAAAATACATATAGAAAAATAAATATAAGCAGAGGCCAGTACCACAGTGAAGCGGGCTACCGTTCAGCTAGTCTATACCTACAAATACTACAAAAAGAAAAGATTTGCATTTTTGCAAAGTCAAAATTACTAGAAATTTTAAAAATTCTTTCACCTATATATTATACATACATTATCAGCGAGTAACACATGCTTTTTATAAAGTTACGCGTATGAAGTCGCGTGCAACGGCTAGTATTATCTATAGTTTGTGGTCAAACAGTCGCACAGAAAAGAGATTTTCGCTAAATAATTTTAAAAAGTAGTCAACAAATATTGATAGATAGATTTAATAAGTGACTTCAATGAGTTTCTTTTCCAATAAACTGATATGAGGAGTGTTGCAGTTTAGTTAAATCTGAAATACATGCTTATATTTACATCTATCGAAAAATAATGCTGCGTTTTTATTGGTAAAATTTCATTCATTAGGCGACCACTAAGAAGAACAATATAAGATGGCCATATAAAAAAGAAGCCCACATTTTGTGTAATAAAAAAAGTGTGTGTGTCAGCTCCGACGCACAACTGGAGTTTACTTATTACGAACAATAAATAAATACAAGAGAAAATATATGACACTGAACACACAATGACAATTAAATAGAACATAATTATTTAACATGAACTTCATAATGACATACAATTAATAAATACTCCTAAACGAGCGATTATAAAATACATAATTATGAAACTTCAGAGATATTCTATAATATTCAAAAATAGAATGTAACGCATAATATAACGCATTCGTGTAACAATTTTGATTTTACTCCCATAAATATTCATACCATGGGCTTTAAATGCAAATCGATTCTTAAGGAGTAAACTCCAAAAAGATAAATTAATAACTCACCACAGTGATGGGGTAGGCCGGATTGATGATGGTATATAATAATATGTGATTGGGCCTTGCGGGAGGTTCGCGTTTGCGCCGTGGTTCTCCTGACATATAGTTGTTGCCATTACTCTGTGGACAATAAAAAAAAAAAACAAAATTAAATATAATAGTTACGTAACTAGGAGTTTTTCAGATAATAAACAACGACAAAGATAACAAGTTATATATATTTTCAACATATGTATAGATGTTCAATACAATATGATTTGGTTTTTTATTTACACCAGAATATTTAGATTACGATAAGCAGACTGACTACGCCTCAATGCCCACGAATATTACGAATACGAAAGTAACCTAGGTGTGTCCCGCGATAACATCCGCCTCGGCTTCTACTAAATTAATAGCATATATAACCTTCCTCACGAATTGGGTTTTCAAATGCAAAAAGAATTTAAAATCCTACTGGTAGTTAAGCATTCAACCAAACTAACTCTTTATCTTTATTATTTTATAGCAGATATTTATCGAATAATATTTTCAATAAAATCTCATCACATGAATTATTTTGTTCAAGATTTTATTGTCATTATTGGCCTAGTTGCTGGTAAAACTTAGCGTTTGATATATAGAAATGAACTATCCGAACAACATTACAAAATGATACAAATATATCATTTGTGCGTGCCGATGACGCCAAAACGTGTCGGTGACAGACTGTGACAACTCGGTGACAACTGGAAAATAACTTACAAATTCTGAGCAAGCAAGCACAAGAACGATTAATCTTTATGATGACGTCACTTTGGTCAAAAGAAAACAACAAGTGTTTAACGCATCAGTAACATTATACCTAGAATTGGATAAAAAAAAACATCGTAGCCCATTGTTTTGGTCAAAATTCTTGATAACATTTGTAACAAAAATGGGGTGTTGGCTGTGTATTGGACGTGGCTGTGTGTTTTACGTGAATACGTGTACGTTATATTATGAGTAATATTTTCTTTGAGTATATTATATGTATATTTATATCCAACGAATTCGAATTCAACATATACAGGGTGGTAATTTGAGACGGGTCAGTAAGGGCTACCTAAACCATTATAGCTAGAACAAAACACCCTTGGGAGACTATCCATAATTTTAACAGTTATTCCCATCGGCATTCAAAGATTTTGGAAAAATGGTAGTCAGCGAGAAAATGAACAATTTTCACGTTTTGTTTTTATGGCGAAAATCGATTCTGTTACTAGAAACGTCCAATATCGCAAAAAAAAAAAGAACTACTTCCATACATTTCTTATACAATGAGACTGAAAAATAAGTTCATTTTTTTAAATTAAAAAAGAAGGCATTGTACAGGAATAATTATTTAGTAATTAGAACATTTTCCTAATGCCTTACAATTTCAGCCCATCGAGAACCTTCATTCGTAACAGGTTCTGTCAACGACTCTCATCTCATAGTAAAATTTTGAGGTACACATGGTGCAGTTAGAATTAGTTAGAAACAAGACACTTTTGAAGAAAGGGATTAAGTTATAAATAAGGACTCGCGCCTGCGAGGACGAGGCCAAACACGTATTCACGAAATTAATTGTTACAAACAACTTATTGTGAAGCAAAACAAACGTAATAACGCGTCGTTATATGAATATTCAACATCACGACTAGAGACGAAAGCCCTGTGCAGAAAGCGGTACAAGCGAAAGGATATATTGCCTAATTCGATTCGCACAGAAAATACAATAAACAAGTAATCAATAGACTAGGGCCAGGCAGTAAAGTAGATGAAGACCTCGGCATTGCTCGACTGTTATAATATCATTTTTCAGAAAGTGGTGGTCAATATAGTCTTACAATAGCGATTAGCCCCGGCTTCGCATGGATACAATTTTTTTCTGCAAATAATATACAGAAACCTTCCTATAACTAACTATAACTTTAGAAAATATACATCTGAGGTCTCGAAAACATTAGCTCAATACATTGTAACTAATCGTAGAGTAAAAAAAATCATGGGTTGTGCCCTAAAATTCCTCAACTAGAACCGCAAGGGATATAGTTAACAAATACTTTGACTATGTCACTTCATAAAAACAGAAAGAAAAAAAAAAGAAATTGCAAAACGCTTAATTTCAATCACTTTGACCGCACCCGACGTGATACGATCGCAAGAGAGGAAATGTTATTCAGACTACTATCTAATTCTGTTACAGTTTTGATTTAGTTACAACGGATGCAGAATTTAAATATCGCCGAGACACCTTATTAAGGCTAAGTTCATAAAATGAAAACTCAATGATTTTGATTAGCCAGGTACTATAATTAAAATATAATAAAAAAGAATATTTGATTTTTAAATGGTTAATACGAACAACAATGTAAAGAAAATCGTATTGGCATTTTCATGATTCCTGACTCCCGAAAACACAACAACACACGTGGTGTTATTTCACTGTAGTATTCGTGTGGGGTTTACACGGGGTGACTATAGCCGCACGATTTTTGCCGCGCGGCTTAAATCGACCGTCTAATGTTATAAGTTATGATATAAATAAATAAATAAATAAAAAAAATATATATATATATAATTTGTTTTAAGTACTTTTTCTTGATTTTCTTATGCCAAATGAAATTTTCCTTCATACTTTAAACCGGCTTAGGACTGGCTGCAAATTATTATGGTTGGTTATTCAGATATATGCTTTGAGATTCAGAGATTTCAGAAGCATTTGTTTACTTCTATATTTAAAAGGCAGGCGTATTTAAAAGTTCATTTAATTTCAATATTATGTACCTACATTGCGTGTCCATATTTACACCCTATTTACAAGTATTTTTTTTAAAGTTTTTTTTTTATATTTTTAATATTTTATTTATTTACACTTTTTACACTTATTACCTATTTATAAGCATCCAAATTTGCATTTAAAAATATCAATTGTACAACTTTATTTATTTATCAAAATATCAATATAAAATAATTTTTTATCAAATATTTATTCAATGAACGATTTCTTACCGTTATAATTTTTTTAATAAATCAACATATTAAAAATATTTTGTTTTCTACACTTGCTACACTAGCGCCACCCTTAACGCCTTTCAGTGGACACTTTTAGATGCACAGAAATGGTTCTCCTTATCCTCCATAACATTAGATATCGTACCACAGATTAACTAGAGTACGTGTCGCTTGCCTCGTTGCTAACACAACACTGTACCGTAATATAGTTTTGCTCGATACATAGTTTTTCTGAAACTCAATACCGGGTTTTGATTGCAAAAATTGTGCGGCTTTAGTCACCCGTGTAAACCCTGTCAGACGTGTGTGTGTGTGTGTCGTTACTGCTGCCAGACGGAAATGACTATGAAACTCAGTGTAGCCTCCTGCCATTTATATTAATAAAATATCTTTAAATATCATGAGTATAAAAAATAAATTAATTTGAAATACAACTGCGCTTAAATATTTCTGCACGCCACAGCAGATATCCGAACACTAATTCGGTTAATTGGAAAGGCAGGTTTCATTTCACATTTTTATATCAATATTAATATTTGCGGCGTTGAGATATCTCTCCTCGTTAATAATTGAACGTTTTTGTCTAAATCTATTTCGATTTTATAATACGTGCTCTGAATTTATTCAGAGCCATGGTGAACAGTGTCACTGAATTTAATAATGTTCACAGTAGTAATGTCCATGGGTAGTGACTACTTATTGAAGATAATCGGCGCCATTCTCTAGTTGACGAAGGGATCTCATTAGCTTCCACAGGTTCGATTACTACGATCGTTACTACGATGATATTTCCATGACATGGTAACCTTTACCAGATGCTGCAGTGGAGTATAAATTTGTCTGTGTGATACCCGACTCCTCAGCAACTTATCAGCAACTACAGCGTATTTTGGTCTTCTTGAAGTGGTCTCAATTTATAGAATGTCGGGGGTTAGTTTATAATTTTTAATTATAACCGGCGAACGATCTCATAGCGAGGAGCCTCGACCACCAACCCCTTACGTGACTCTCGCTAGACAGCCGGATAAATTGACAGATACAGGAGGCGGTACCTACTTCTTGACTCGGCACATATCGGTCAGTAGATTTCTCATTCTGCAGTAGGATATAATATAATAATTACAGTAGAAACCGGATATAACGACTTCGATTATAAAGACAGACAGGTTACAACTACTAAATGGCAAGGTATCTGCTGAATCCCTATAACGAATAAATATTGTTTATAACGATTTTTGTGGTTCCTTAAAGGTCGCTATAACCGATTTTCATTGTACTTATAAATGCTCTGATTCAAACTGTAAATTAAATGCATCAGTTACTTATAATATACTAGCTGTTACACGCGACTTCGGCCGCGTATCTTTATAAAATATGGCCAATGTTACTCGCTGATAATGTAGCTTTCTATAGGTAAAAGAATTTTCAAAATCCGTCCAGTAGTTTTAGAATTTATTCATTACAAACATACAAATCTTCTCTCTTTATAATTTATAATATTAGATTAGCTTTTAAAACAACACCGCATCTTCAACTTCACCTTAGTAATAAAATTTAACTACTTCGTAATGTAAATAAAGCGTTGAATAGGTTAACAACTGTTTAAAGAAAAGCAGTTTTAATGTGGTGCATGCAAAAGTTTATCTTATGTACGAGTCGATAGACTTTAAAGTTACTACAACGCGAGATAGGGGTTGTTGAAGGGCGTCACTCGGGCGAGAAATTCAAATAAGGAAGGGTTTAAAGAAGTTTTATTAAGGCGAAGTCATTGCGTGCATAATATAAAAAAAAAATGAGAGATACTTTTTTTTACGATTAAACTTGCAGTATAATAAGCCGCTTTAAGATTGCCACTTGTTCGTAGGTATTTATCAAATTCTGTTTGATTTTTATTTTGTTAATTTTTTGTTCCTCTCATTTATGGGCTCGCCCGCCGACGCCCTGGGCTTCTGTACAAGTACTGCCGATTTCGAATTGTCTCAGAGCGATTCAACATATGAAAATAAAATATTAAGACAGACTGATTAAAAAGACAAAAAAGCAGGCAGTACGGCATTGAATTGCGGAGGGGACAGAGACATTTCAACATCAACATTAATAATAAAACGTCTGCTTGGGTCCTAGCTGGACTATATTATAATTGTAGACTATTTAAAAGCAAAGTTCGAATATATATGGAAATGAGATACAAAAAACTTTTTTCATTTGTAAGCTAATCTGGTGAGCTATGAAAATGTCGCCGGTGGACGGTGGTGTCGACAGGGAGCATCGCAAAACCCAATCAGCCAACAGGATAACATCTGGCCCATTTGATCTTTATAATATCCTACTAATATTATAAATGTGTATGGATGTTTGTTACTTTTTCACGTAAAAGCGACACACAGATTAACATGTGAATTAACATATAGGATACTTTTTATCCCATAAAAATGTTTGGTTCCCGAGGGATTGTTTAGACATAATAAAAAAAAAATGAGCGCCTTTCGCCGTAGCGGCACAGTCACAGCCGTCATAGCGATAAAGATATCGGACTTTATAATACTCAAATTATGTTTTGTCAGGAGTTAAATTTTCCATTTCATAACGCGGACGAAGTCGCGGGCACCAGCCAGTTCATTCATTCAGTTTATTCACATATTTTTTTTATTCCAGACTTGAAAGCAAGCTTGAAGCAATTCCTGTCGAAGGTAGTTGATCATAGGTGCCAACAACCACCTACTATAGTTAATACCTGTTCATCCACATTCATAGGGATCCATTTTTCATAACCAGCTACGAAAACGGAAATTTTCTTCCCTGTTTCATAACTAGTTATTAAACAAGAATTATCATATTTTTACCCATACCATTAAGGCGAAACTTCTAAACAAAAATTACCCATGTCACTTCACAATCTGTACCTGTGCATATTATTTCTTTCTTTTATTTTATATTCTTGTTCTTTCATAGTTTCTTTTATAATAACCGTTTAACTGATCTGGATGAAACTTGGCACACTTAGTAAAAGTTTCCTTGAGATAATTAAGTTAAGTTTTATATTCACAAAACACTTCAGTTATGAACTTATCAATTTGTTGAACGAACGGAGCCTATAAGTAAAGCTAGTTGTTTCATAAAGCTGTAAATATAATTACTAACAGTTATACATGGCTTAAAAAAAACGAGACCATTAATAAAAATAAAAAAATTACGTGAGACCAAATTTTTTACCCTTTATTAAGGCTCTTTGTAATTTAGATTCATAATCTGAACCGTCTCCACGGAAACAGGATGGGACTTTTGATATTATTTTGATCAAGGGAGAAAGGTACAAAGGGAATGTCACCCATTCATTTTAAAAAAACAGGATCATACCTACGTAACGACACAATATAGTCCCTTTGTTATTTTAAAACGCCATACCAGGTATAGCATAAAAATTTCGAATGACATTATTCATTCGAACTTAGCACAATTCGTACGAAACAAAATCGTGCGAAACCTCTACTAAGCCAAAATTTTTATGCTAATTTTTGTGAAGCTATTAAACTATTTAAATAATCATTATTTGCAAACCATTAATCTTTTATAGACTCCGAGACTGTCAAAACTTTAGATGGATGAAGTTTAGATATAAAGCAGATCAACTGAAGTTTTATCTAAAGCGGATTAAACAGAAAGAAAAAAGAAATCAGTAGTAACGTTTTCTAAGTTGACGTAATACAGTAAATTAGTTATATGACAGTTGCTGTTGAACGTATAATGTACAGACCTACTTCGCGTTAACTTAGTATATTGATTGAATGCCATAATAGTATGGCCTTCAATCCGCCTATCGAATAACAAAAATCATTGACGAGTCGAGTCCCTATCTATACAAATTTTGAACCTTGAAGTTATAATTCTCAACCTTATAATTCTTATAGCTTTAAGGTATATTAAAAAATCTTTCACTAATCGTTAGCAGTTGGAGCTCCGAGTACACTACATTGAATGTACGTAAACAAAATTCATTACGACAAATACGAGGTGATTTATCAAAACACGGTCTATTCCAATAACACATTGTAAACAGGAGAATATACAAACTAACAGACAACCGTACACAAACATTCATTAATCCCTTTTAGTTTCGACAAACTCCCACTTTGAAGGGAATCAACTTTTTACCCGGTGGCGTAAAGTATATGCGGACAGCGAGAAATGATATCTTCAGGGGCGGCGGGCACCGTTTGCTTATCCTATAGCCTAGCTAGGGGATGCAAGTGAGCTCTGCCTATCCTGATAGAAAGTGAGGATAGTGTAATAATTTTATTCAAAGTAATAACAAATTATTTTCCGGGGGTGTACTGTAAGCAAGCCGTTACTGCCACTAATTCGTTAAGAGTGCGTTAATTGTTAAATTTAAGGTTAAACGCATAATGTTACCTTGCCTGATGATACCTTGCTTTTCTACCTTCTTTTTTGCATGGGAAAAAGGGTAGAAAATAATCTTTATCATTCACATATTTAGGGGAAAGGGACACAGGCTACCTTTCTCCTTAAAATAAATGCTGTTCCCGAGGGATTAGCTAGTTATTAAATATACTCCTTTACTTTAGAATCACAAGGACGCAATCCAAATCGACGATGTCACCTAATGTATAAAGCTCCATATAAGAGCTTGTGGAAGGAAGCGATTCACACATTGAATGGACTCTGATTATCGTTTAATTGAATATCAAGAGACAGGAAATTGGCGGTGGCCGACTTGAGAGTAGGTATTATCTATGTTTGCTAAAAGCTCTACATTTTCCCTTCCTCATTTTCAAGCCATTGTCCTTAATTTAGACGGTTCAAACAAAGGAATCATTAGGTAAAATATGTTTTCAATTCTGAAAACTTGTCAAGGACATACAAGTTATACAAAACTCAACTTGCCAACATTTTAACCAAAATATATGCGGTTAAAACATTCAAGTGTACTTTTCTAGAAATTACAATGCCAAGAAGTCGCTTTCTTTTCTTTCACAGAGACTGAAGAAGCGTTGAATTTTAATAAAGGGATTCATCAAGTTGAAACTTCATAATAAGGACGGATGTTAACAGTGAATTCAAAAAGACAAATGTCCCATTCAAAAACAGTGAACCAATCACGAGCCAGATTAACTCCGAACAGAAAAATGGTCGTCATTAGTAGAGCTCAATTTTCTTTATTTAGGAGTTTATTATGTCGTAAAAAACGAGACGATTTGAACAAATCATGAAGGAAAAAAAGGCGCATGATTTACAATAACTTATTCCGACATTAAATTAGTTTAGACGAGCCCATTAGTAGAGTGGTTAAGGTCCTTGCTTTAGCGCTCTGACTCAGGGGTCTCAAATTAATCTTGCGGAATGGCTAGAGCAGTTGGTCTAACGGCAGTAACCAACGACTCCTTTCCCTATCATTTATTCCAAGAAGTATCCCCAATAGAAAGTCAAAGCAATATTTTAAATCAAAATTAAAGCATCATAAGAGCTAGAAGCAAGAGCAACCCAATTGTAACGGCAAACTGCCGCATCATTCTTTCTGCCTCAATTTTCTTTAATAAAGAAACTCCCATTGTTTTCGATGGTGACTGTTTAAAAGGAAGTTTAATATATTTTGTCAAATCATTACCGAACTTTTTATTGTTTTATCATTTTCGATGAGAATCAAAGACATGGTTGGGTTATTTAGAGGTTTAAAAGCACGCCAAGGCTTTTCTTTAGAGTTCTTGTTTATTTAAAAATGTTGTTCGATTTCCTACCAAAATTCAGGGAAGAAACATAGTGCTACTTTTCTATTAATTTACATTTCATTGTGAAGCTACTGACTAACTAATTATTTATTTATAGACAAAATACATACCAAAATTCACCAAAACAGATTCAGTGGTTTATCAGTGAAAACGTTTTACGTTACATTCGCTTTTAAAATAATATATTTGTATAATTTTCTTAAATTAGTGAAGACATTACGTAACAACTGACCATTAATTAAGTGAAGTTATCATTCTATCAACCAACCGGGCATGATATGTTTGGCTTGATCAAGCCGTATGGCGCTGTAAAGAAACAAATTGGTACTTATTTTTCATATCATTCAATTATATTACATTATAAATATAAATATGTAAATGGTGATTTAGAAATATTTCGAATCTAATGAACATTATTTCTGTCTAGAATACATAGAATCACTCTTTTAGAAGGAAACGACACAGCTTTTCAATGCTGCTGTGCCTTGTATACTAACAAGGACATGTGGAAAATCGCCGTCAAACCAAGTTTGTACGAACAAGGACCAATTGAATAAAACCTCCCGAACCAAGTTAGAATTTTGCTGACAACTCATGGGGCGCGACACGGGTGTTACAAAAGTCAATAAGTGTTTCGGCGACGTCTCGTTCACTAGCTCGTGTCAACATTCCTTCGATAGGCTGTAATTCTTCGAGACTTACGAAAGGCGTTACCGTGGGCATTGTAGAGATAGCTTGCAATAACGTCAATATTTTAAATGCATTCAACGACCAATAATTATCTATACATACTAATAAAAATATAGTTAAGGGTTTGTTTGTAATGCCAAAATGTTTATTCCGGCTAATCTCTGAAGCGGCTGGATCGATATTGACTGGATTTTCACTGGTAGATGTCCAGTGTCCAGTACCGCACGCGCACGAAGCAGCGAACCATGGTTGGGTTCAGCTAATTATAAATAATATAACTTGAAAAAGCGTAACTTTAAAAACTTTTAAATTTAACAAAATTAGACCCAAGTATTTATAATGGAAAATAAAAAGTATTTATAATGGAATATAACAAGTATTTATAATGGAATATATAGTGAGTATAGGTACATGTTCTTATGGCCGCCTCGCTTTTTTAACTTTGTAGGTGAAGCTCTAACCGCATCCTCTCTGACGGTCCGCGTACTACCAGTAGAACATAAAGTTCAAATAATTCTGCGGGTAAATCTTAGTACGCGGGCCGTCAGGAGGATATTTCACTAATGTTAGATCTCGCGCTCCTTGCTTGCTTGTTTCAATACTAGTGAATCGCCCCCGGCTTCGCATGGATGCAATGTTTCGGGCATTTCTTTTCTCTTCATAAGAACCTTCCTGTAGATTCTAGTTTAGACTAACGAATATTTGATAAAAAAAAATAATTAGCCGAGTCGGTTCAGCCGTTCTCGAGTTTTGCGCTTAGCAATCATAGCCCTGCGCGCTTAGCGTATTAGTTACTTATACATTTAATAATAAATATCTTCACACATTCCACACAGCACCATCTAGTTCCACAGTAAGCAACTAATGCTTGTATTATGGATACCAGACAGTTGATATAATACATATATTACTTTTTTATTTGTAAATACATACATATTATAAATACAAAACATCCATAACTCAGGTACAAAGGTAAAATGTCAATACATAAACATTTGCCCCTAGCGGGATTCGAACCCGCAACCGTTTGGTTAACAGCTAGGGTTACTAGCCACTAGACCAAACGTGTCGTCATTATATTAACTTTATTATATTAGTTATTTATAAAATTATAGGTATATTCACATCTTAAGATAAAGTCCACGCGAACGAAGTCACGAACATCGGCTAGTGTTTAACAAACAGAAAGTTCAACTATATATCACCAGTTATAAACAAATGAGATAATATTTGGAGGTGTTCACATATAAATTAACAACGCCATTATGAACACACCTCAACTAACATAATTTGCTCTTTGTCTCCGGGGATTACATAGTATTTAAGCGTACAATATAGACGGCGTTATCCCTCAATATATTACGGTTGTCTTTTATAGAGCCGTATTTGTGTGGTTTGGGCGGGAGTTATAGAGCAGATAAGCGAATAAGACATCTGTTTTATTACACTTTCCATGTAAACTTTCCCTGTTTACATTGTACTGGATTATGAGAAACGAATTTTGGATATTAAAATTCGTTTCTCATAATCCAGTACAATTTGTTTCATATTAAGAAATAAATAAACAAATAAATACATTGTTACTAATAGCATGGATGTGAGTAAGTCTATCGCGCACAAATATTTGAATGAAATTTGATGATTCTTGGTATAAAAAAAAGTTTGACCACTGTGTCCCGGATTAAACATATATATTATCCTGATAATAATTTTAAATTTACAATTTATTAAATACAATGTCTAGTAATTGATTCAAAATTCTACTGTGTATTTAAGTACCTACCAAATATGTACCACCTGCATGCCAATGAATAGGTTTCAGTTTCACTTTGTGCAGTAGCAACAAGTGACAGGAAACCTTATTGAGAAGAACGTTTACTGTGTTTTCAATTTTATTTTATACTAGACAGACACGCCCAGAAAACGCGCGAGTGAAATTTGAGGACTATACAAAAAGAAAATTCTAAAAACAATTTTTTGACCTCAGTAACAAGATCAATTGTATTATATGTATAGTATAGATTTAGCGGACAAACAATCAAAAATATACATGTATACTTATATACGTACAATCGTATGTAGGTATACTACGTAATATAGTGATCACAGTAAACCCTTGCAATCATGTCAGACAAGGAACGTAATAAGCCCAAGTCCCTCCGATAGCGCTCCCTTAGGGCACAGGGCCGGGTCCCGCCCAAAGACGCTTTTGCAAATCAGCGCTTTTCCACAACGCTTATCTTACAGATAAAAATGGTAGACGCGATTTTGAGATGGCAGATATCATAGTTTTTTTTTTTTTTTTTTATCAAACATTATACACAGTCTAACTTTGCAAATTACACTCAAAACTTTCTTATCGAATTTAGAAAGTTCGATAAAAAATAAGGACAGACCTGAAAACTTAGCACGTGTGTGGTTTTGTTTACGTGCCTGAGAGACCTAGTGAGGCTGCAAGTGAGCCTTATGTTCTATGGGCAATGATAATCATAGTATTGACAGACAGCTTACTCTTTTAACAGAAAAAAAGACAGAATGTAACTGTAGGCAAGTTATATAAATCCAACAAATTAAATTAAACATAAATCCAGTAAAAATTAATCTCTGAAATACTACAATCATACGAGACAAAGCGAAATAGAAGAATAATTTACACAAATTAATATTAATTAATTATCCATACTTCCATACTAATATTATAAATGTGAAAGTAACTCTGTCTGTCTGTCTGTTACCTTTTGACGCCTTAACTACTCAACCGATCATCATGAAGTTTTGCACAAACTTTGTCAGGAATAGTAGAAAGGACGTAGGATACCTTTCATCTAGAAAAAAGTACTGTCCCCAAGGGATCATCTAAAATAAAATAAAAAAACTAACGCCTGGCCAAAGTGTTAAAGCAACAAGAGGTCAAGTGTTATATTGCTTACATATTTTTTTATTTTTCCACGGGGACGAAGTTGCGGGCACCAGATAGTAAAAGATAAAACTAAAGAAATAGATAAAAAAAAGAACAATATTAAAGAAAAACAAAGGGTGTCACTCAGTATATAAATTTATTAATGTTACAATTTTTACGACCGACTTCTAGTAAGTATTAGTCCGTACAATGAAAATAATTATCTAATTAAAAATAGCGCCCCACTCGTTAATACCCAACGTGGTCGGGTCCGGATAATCTAGTCTAGATTCCGGGTAAATTAGTTCCGCATAGGTTACACGTTGCTGGGATCTTAAGCACTCATCTCATCCTTAATTAAAATCACGGATGTATAGAAACTGAAGGAGAAAATTGGCCAAGTCTTTGACGCAAAGGCGATTCTGGAACAGGCAAATTGAAATTTCACATCAACGATAGATTAAAAAATACAGCAGCAACGAATATTAGAAATATAATTTGCAGAAAAAAATTGCTAGTACCTACATATTATTATTATTACTATTAAGAAAAGTCGTTGTCGGCGTCTGTCTCCGCTAGTTTCTTCTAAACCAGCCAACGGATTTTAATGCGGTTTTCACTAAAGGAAACAGCGATAGACGAAGGTTTGTGTATATAATATGCAAAAAAAAATTGCATCCATGCGTAATCGGGAGCAGATCGATTTTAAATTAAAGAGAATTCCTGTTTTATGTTATACTGATAGATCTTTTGATGTATTTTATTAAGAAAAACTGTTACTGCAAGAACATGGATTTGTAATCCAATAAAATAAAATAATAATTATTAACACAAACATAAATGTGTCTTCTAATTAATTTACAATGAAAATATCAAGTTTCCGTCCGTTTGATTTGCGGACTCTATTACTTTCTTTCTACACTACATTGTTAGACAAACGACTTCTTTGCAGAACAGGCCGAGAAATTCGTGGCGTTTTCCTCTCTGCACTAACTTTTTAATCAATCAAGTCAAGCAGCACACCTGACACAAAGTTAAATACATTAATACAAATCCATCGTATTAATGCGCTCCTCGCAAAAGGTCCCCCCAAACAAAGGAGGTTAAGAAAAGATCCCTAATTGTATCAGGGGACATTAGGTCTGACCCCCGGCTCGGCTTTTTGCTCAGGAGACGTGACGTTTTTACCAACCTGCCAACGCCTCTCGAAGCCTTCTTCGAACTTGTTGAGACGAGGATTATTTTTAAATGACGACCCTCGTTGACGAATGACAATTTTAACAAGTCTTCTAATTACATTCAAATTAATGGCTTTTTAGGAATGAGTTATTTTTAGGAAATATTAAAGTTACTGCGTTCTTACGGACAATTTTATAAAGATCAAAATAGGTGTTTCTATATACCACTAAAACCTTAGAGGCACCCCCTATAAGGTTTTAGTCCCCAAAAAATTGTAAAACATATTTAGAATAAAATCTAGACGTATAAAACCGTGTGACCTGCCTGACTTTCAACGCACAGCCATAACTACTAAGTCTAGAAACTTGAAATTTGGAATGTAGGATATATTTATAACGAACATCCGCCATAAAGATTTTTGAAAAATTAAAATCCGTGCGAAGCCGGGGGCGGGGTCGCTGTCCGTTTCTGTCTGGTATTACCTGCTCTGCTGGTCTCTGGTATGACCCTTAAAATATGTGTGTGTATATGTCTATATACATTCATATAAAAGCCCTTATGACCCAGATTCCTTTCTCGTGGGATCTAGGGTCTATCGGCATATCTGTAAACATATGTCCCGTTTAGTTTTCATAAATACGAGTAAATATTGTTTTGCAAGCGCCGCAAATTACAGTGGCGAAGCTCTAAGAAACGAGAAAAAAAATACCTTACTAGTGTTCGACTTAACAAAGTCGCTATTATTTCTCTCCACTTAGCTACACTTCTATGTAAATTACTTTGCGGATTTTGATGCGGTTTCCGATATGGTCATATTAAAAATGACCATCTGGAAGAAGTTCATGTACCGCCTATTAAACAGACAAGTTTGATATTTTTTATACGATTTTTATTAATAACTAGATGTCCCGCTCCCGGCTTCGCCCGGGTTGCATTTTTGTCCGTAAAAACCTTCCCCGATTATCCCTCTATCCATTGGTGAAAACCGCATAAAAATCGGTGCAGTAGTTTTTGAGTTTATCGCGAACAGACAGACAGACGCGACGGAGGACTTTGTTTTATAATATGTAAGGATAATCAATAATTTAAAAAACTTATTAAAAACTTTAAAATACATTTTGATTTTAGTTCTTTTCACAAAAAAAATATATATAAATTATATTACCATAAGAGTCGTCATAATATAATAATATCCTTTCGTATGTATTGTGTCATGATATATTATTACATTCGTCTCTAATAATAACCACGGAGCATGCATAAATTGTTTCGGTCACAGTATGAGAACAAACAGTAGGTAGCTAAAGAAAGTCTCTGTCACGAGAAGTTGAAAACTACTTAAAATTCACTTGACAATTTTATTTAGGTCTGTTAGGATAGCATCACAACTATGTTCCAGACATTGCGCAACAAACTATAGGGAAGCCTCTTTCTTTCTTTCAAATTTGTTAATAGCCCAGTTGAATTTCCAGAACTCGATTTATATAATTCAAAGAAGATTTACAAAATAAGAGAATTACTTTCAAAATCATGGTTTGATGGTTCTCGTTCTTCACTGTAGACTTCTTCACTGCACTTTTTCTTTTTCTTTTTTTTTTGCTTTATTTCTTTACTTCTTCTTAATTTTTTTTTATTAAGCTCAAAAAAAAAGGAAAAGAAAAAAATTTGTACTCTTTTTTTTAGTCGTAGTTTGATTTTAATTATTGATATTGGTTAGAAACGGTTTTATTTTATTTTATATAGATTCAATATGCGGAAACTTGTAAATTGTGTCAAATCAATCTCTCATTTAGTTATTAAGTAAATTTTTGTACAAATATTCCTTGAAAATAAATAAATAAATATAGGAGGTGCCATACCTGTAATTTAAATATGCACTCTCCGGTAATCGTAATTACATCAATACTGTCATTCAGATGTTACCATAGCAACGAAGTTGTTAATAGTAAAACTAGTAACCTAGGTCTGTGTAATTTGTAAATAAATCTGTCCATACGTTTGGGAGCTACGATTCCACAGACAGAAACACACGTCAAACTTATAACACCCCGTTTTCGCGTCGGACGTCGGATGTTAAAAATAAATATTCCACAAGCGTTCATCCCTAACTCAAAAAGGTGGTGGTCTTCCTTTTGTGTGTGGCAAATCCTAATTTTTAATAAGCGCCCGAGTACGCTTACCTACTCATTTCTGTTTCACAATTTACATTTCTGTTGGCGTGTCGGTCGTCGCTCCCATTAGGTCTAATTACGACCGCAATCTACACTAAACACATATAAACATCCGAATGTATTAGTGCGATGAAACGTTGGGCAGTGTTACGCGGATATCTATACTAATATTATAAAGAGGAAAGATTTGTTTGTTTGTTTGCATTTTATAGGCTCCGAAACTACTGGACCGATTTGAAAAATTCTTTCACTGTTGGGAAGCTATATTATTAGCGAGTAACATTGGCTATATTATATTTTCAAAAAAATTAGGGATCCTTACTAAAAATCCAATAATGTAACCGAAGGTGTAAAAAAATGACCTAAAATATTCCTTACATCGTGTGCGCTGAGAAAACTATTGATGATAGAACAAAATAATGTACTACGACTTTGCAGAACACATCATTATCTACAAAAAGTGTCGCGACAGCATATGTCTAACTATTATAGTTATGCGATAATAAGTGTTCTTTTATTTTAAAAATTTAATTTAAATGCCGCCGCTAGAAAAGACTCTTTCTTTGTATCTGTGTATTAATCCTTATCAAAATAAATGACTTCATATTCAAGACTGCTTCAATACCTTTATATAACTTTTTGAATTATTCAATTCGGACATTCCATTCGAAAGATATCACGAGTTTAAAAATGCAAGTATTAGACAAAAATTCGCTGCACCATAATATGCGATGTAGGCGTCACTGGTGTACGGGAGCGGAGTCAATGTAAAGAAATAAAGTGCAGCGCAGGCTCCCTACGCAGCGGTCGTGTGCGGAATCGAATAATTTGTTAAATACCCGTGCGAAGCCGGGGCGGGCTGCTAGTGTTGTATAAAAGGGTTTTCACGGCAACGCATGTTGCAAGTTTGTTAATCTATTTCAAGTGCATTTGTCATTTTAGCCTATATATCCTTTTCTAATTTCGGACAGTTGCAGTCAGTTAAAGCCAACTGTATCGTGTATCTCTTGTGAAAGTAATATTCCCATTGTCATTATATCCGTGGTGGAAATAAAGAAGACCAGGGAATAATGTACTGTGGCAGAAAACATTACATTGATCACCCCGAGACAACTAGTCCTGGACTAATCTGGACCTGACTACAGTCCTACGGGAAAGTTCGGGTATGGAGGTTTTTTTTTTAGAAAGTTTAGTAGGCGTATTAAGTTTAGTTAGTAGGCGTATTATTACTTTAGACGTCATCAATTTATTGAGATTAAGGAACAGAGAAACAGACAACAATTCTAAGAACTATTTTTTGACCTCGGTAACATAAGTACAACGTGTACAATACAAATTGTTTTTTGAAAAAATATTTAATGTACAGACACGGCTTGATTACGATTTTATTATAAGTTATAAAGAATATATGTATTTATTATTAAAAAAATATTTTTAAGATCAATAGCAGCATCAATACCTTTGCATCAATAGGCGACGGTAGCCACCTGCCATAAGTGGACCGTCACCCTAACTGTCACATTTATCACTACTGAAATGTTGTACTAGTTAACCAAGCTGACATTACATTAATTTTAAAACCGTGCTGGGACCTTGGCTATCGAATAATGTTTCTAATCACAATGTATACGGTCTAAGGAATTACAAATAAAAGCACAAATGCCTTTACATTTAGACCCGACACTATTAACGTTTAACGATTCCAATAGTGCAAAATGTTTACAAACAAATCGGTGCGTGCGCAGTTTACTGGAATCTGAGTAGCTATTTATTTCATTAGTCACTCACGTAATTTGGCATAAAGCGCCAAAACAAATCGTAAATATTAATAAATAACCTAAAGCCATAAGCTGTTACTAATCTATACTAATAAATAAAACTGAAGTGTCCGTTTGTAATATCAAAATAACTGCCTTTTACTAAATTAATATCAAATTATAATGGTACTTACTTATAACATAATAAACTAATCTTTAAATTTTTTGTCTGTCTATATGTTTATTCCGGCTAATCACTGAAAAGGCTGGACCGATTTTGACGGGTTTTTACTGACAGATAACTGATGTTATAAGATGTCACTAGACTAATTTATAACATAAAAAAAGCTTACGTTATAAAAAAAGCTTGATTCTAAATTTCAGATTTATAGATGTTATAGATAGATGTTTTGACTGTTTAAAACAATTTTATGACGAAAGATTAATACGGAAACAGACATTAATATTGAAATTAGGCTACAATCGAACATTTATTTAGTCTTGTAATTTTTTTGTCTTATTAATTAGAGTAATAAGAACAGTAAGAAGACATTAAAAAAATGTCTACTTAAGTTATCTGTACGTACATCGCGCGAGGATCTTGTCTCTAATAAAATATTCTTCAATAATAACTTGTTGGTTTATAACGGTGCTGTAGAGGCACTGTGTACGTACGTACCTACGTATAATTCGGTGAACATAATGCAACTCGTCTCTACGTAATACAAACCCTGAAGGAATTTAATATGTCCCACACTAAACTCTTCAACGGTCGGCGGACGTATCCGTAGATTTGAAGTTTTAACTTTAGTGTCGTCGTTCGGAGAGTCAGAAGAGGAAGGCCTCCTATAGATAGATCCTATATATACCCAACGATTAGTTAGACTTAAGCTTTGCAGGCACTTTTGGGATGAGAGATATGTATGTATTAATAATTTAGGTTTAGAAATATATTTATTCTCACAAAGAATTACAAATTCACTTACGTGAGAAACTTAAAAATAATAGGTAAAAAACATAATTCACATTGCAAGCATACCAATAATAGTAAACACATAAACAATAAAACGCTTACAAGACTTAGGGCCTCTTTCACCAACTACAAGTAAAGTGTTGATTAGTTACTTTTAGAAATAATTAAATGTTTTATTAAATTATGCACTCGGTTTACTTCATTCTTCGATAGGCGAATTTTTTTTATTATTTCCTTTTTAATATTTGGGACTTTTTAACTAATGCCTGGCCAAAGCAACAAGAGGTCAAGCTTCATATTGCTTACATTTTTTCAATGCGGACGAAGTTGCGGGTACCAGCTAGTTCCTAATAAAAATATTTCCCAAAAAAATATTTCAAACAAAAATATTTTCAAATTTGTGAAACTACCAAGTTTTCAATTCTGACGTGCAGTCGTACGACTTGAGTCTTTTATTTTCGTAGTAAACGTGGTAGTATCAGTTTTATTTCAAATGGCCTATTACAAAACAATGAATATTAACATACATATTAGCAAACGGTCCATATTAACGTGTACGCTCCGTCGAAAAGGGTTTTTGTTTTCGACAATTAACGCGCAAGAGCTCAAGTCGAACGAACGGGGGTCACTAAGCTATTTTGAATAAATTAACATTAATTTTGTTCTTAATGCTCTGATGATTGACTTTGGACCTCTTGAATATTAAAGCGCCATAATATAGCATTTTAAATGTTTACAATACACAGGTGGTTTAAAAATCGTGGATCAAACGAAACAGGGACATGGAGGCGGTTATTTGCAATAAAAAATCTCTCTAGAGTCCTACCCTTAATACGGTTTTAATAAGGTAGATAACAAAACATATTTTTTATTTTATTTACTCAAAAACATCAGATTTCAAGTAGTTGAGAAAATGTTGTCAAAAGTCAAATTAAGTCAAATGAGTGCCAGTTAAAACACCACAGATAGTTAATTTTTTTATCTGACGTTGGCCTCGTTGGCTCCACTATAACTATCTAATTTAATATTTGTTAACTTTTGTAGGCAACATACATTCATAACGACCCTAAACGCCGGAGCGTCCGAGACTACGTAAGTCAATTTTTAATTGGTCAATCAAATGCAGATTTTTATTATTGTATATGAGAATGTTTGTATTTAGACAACTCTTTAGTTGAAACGTCACCTACCTTGTGCAATACCAAAAAAATGTTAGTCTAGGCTTATCAGCATTAAAAAAGTTTGTTTTGTAAACTTGTTCCTGGACGAAAACTAATACTTGGAAAAGATCCGTAAATAGATTAAAAAAAAAATTTAATTAAACATCAACATCTAGGAATTATAGTATTTTTTAAACAAATAATCTTTATGAAAAAATAAAAAGATTTTATAATTTTTTTTGAAAATGTGTAAAAAATTTGTATATCGTTAATTTTTAAATATAATTTTCTAAATGTGTATGTGCAAATATAATAAATTATGTGGAAAAGTACATGTGTAAATGTAATATTTATTTAATAATAGTAAAAGAAAAGTCTTTTTTCGAGTAAAGTACGCTCTAGTGGTGAAAACCGCTACAACTTTTTGGATACACCTCCCATTACTAACGAGAGGCGGCGTCTATCTGACTTGTCCAGAACTGGTTTAAGATGAAAACTGTTAGCGGTGTTTGCAGGAAACGCACCTAATTTCCTGCGGTTTCAGTGTTTATAATATTTTAATTTTTATCTCAAAACTGTAATCTAATTGGAAATGGTAAATAAATATTTCTCTTCTTTTTCCTTTTCTTTAGAGCCCTTGAAATTGGCTAGCAGTCACCTCCGAGGAGGCCACAGAATAAAATAAAAGGAATATTTTTATCTATATTTGCCGTGTCCTAAACAAACATTTGGCACTACAGGAAGAAAAGTTAATGCATTCCCGTAACTGAGCACGTGCACTCATTTGATTTCTTCGATAAGATATTGACCGACAACTATATTTAAAATTATGTTTTTTTTTTTCTCTTAATATTGGAATACAGTGTCTGTTTTTCAGTTAACTACTTCTAAAACCACCAAACGGATTTTGATTCGGTTTTCACTTATGGAAAGAGAGATAAACTAGGAAGGTTAGTGTGTATAGATAACTGCATGCCGGATGAAGCCGTGAGCGGGTCGCTAGTTGTATTATAATTAGATTGATTAGATGTATAATATATTGTGTTTGTAGACTGTTATGTAAGCTGTTAGATTTGACATTAAAAAAATAAATATCCAGTTACAGAACCTGTTGCGTGGCGATATAACTCAAGCCACGCCACTGGTACTGTTATTTCGCAGTGGTCTACTGTAAGGGGGTGGTTACTTCCACCAGACGGGCTGCCCAAATGCAGTGTACCCTGCAACTATTAAAGTAAACAATTTTGCTGCTGTTTTCTACGTACAAAAATACTTTAAAAAAATTTAATCATATTTTTTCCCACGAAAAGAACCGACCGTTTGACGTCTATAATAACAACAATAATAATAATTCAGGAATTCGTCAGGAATTCTCAGAAGGTTCCTAACTAACCACCGGTAGCTTGGGCCTTGCCCCGCTACCAGAGGGCAGTTAATTTTATGTTTTTTTTTATTTTTATAATATTTAACTATAATCGGCGTAGGCCTCCGCCGATGACAGTTGTCTACTTAACTAATAATAAAACCCAATATAACTTTATTACACGCTAATTAATGCAATCGCAAGCCTTGCTAATCTAATAACGATTCTTTGAAGGCGTTTAGCTCAGCCACTAGATACGAGTAGAGTATAGAGAGGCGCTTACGCCTTTTATCTACGGAGGAATATAATATATAAGTACTTGCGTAGTTTAGCGACTAGTTATTACACGTCGTCATAAACATAACTCACTCTCCCGTCTAGAACAATAACGTGGATTAGTGTCAACTTTACGACGTCGATGCGTAATTAACGAACTTTTAACGCGTGCGTTAGACCCGATGAAGTTTTTACAACATTCAACTGTAACATTGAAGCGATAAAGTTCAGTTCTAATTTGTACGAGCGAGTGAGGGGGCAACACTAGCGGAGGTGTTCCACCTTTCGTCTCGATAAACATGCGTAGCTTAGCTTCACGCCTTTGAGTATTTTAATCCTTTAGCCGCAAGAGTCGGATTTATCCGACAATTATTTTCGTGTCCATTTCGCCAGAGCCGTATATTAAACGACAAATCCTCTACTTGTGTAATGTTTATTTTTAAATCATTACGTTGCTTTCTCTTTAAATTTTTTTATTTTTATTTACGAGTGAAGCTCTGAGGCCTAGGGACTCCTACAAAACCAAGCGATTAAAGGGTTAACATGTACTATGTACTACTTATCTATACAAATATTAACAGGCAAGTTTTTTGTTTGTATGTAGGAGGTAATCTTCGAAACTTACCTACTCGTCCAATTTAAAAAAAATCTTTTACCAATACTTAGAATAGATATTGAAATTGAACATAGGTTAAATACTCCAACAGATCGCCAGCTATCTAAAAATAAATATCCAACGCTTGAGATAATTATTAATGTGAGGCGTCCAAAAGTATTTTATTTTTACCTTTTATATAAAATACAAACTTTATACCACTTTATTATATTAGTATAGATAAAATGAAAGTGTTCTATAATTAACTCTTGCGCTCTAACATGCACGAGTATGAGCGATTGCATTGGCTGTAAGAAGAAGAATTACGATGAAAACATAATCAACATAACGATAACGTTATATTACTCAATATTTTGACGAGCGGCAAGTATATGCTAGACATACGTCCATTGTCTTATTGAAGACTAGCTGGTGCCCGCGACTTCGTCCGCGTTAAAAATTAAAAAATATATACCTATACAATATAACGCTTGACCCTTGTTGCACATTGGCCAGACGTTAATTTTTATTTTATTTAAGACGATCCCTTGTGAACAGTACTTTTATTCTGGATGAATCCTATGTACTTTCATGTATCCCGGCAACGTGTGTGCAAAGTTTCATGATGATCAGTTGAGTAGTTAAGGCGTGACATTTATAATCTCTATACAATATATGTATATAAAAATTTCGTGTCACATGTTTGTCGCCGATGAACTTAAAAGATGGGATAGTTCTTATTTGGAACCCGGGCTAAGGCGGGAGCGTGTAGCTAGTATTATATAAGTTATGTATGGAGTATGGATACTCAATGATCACTTGATAATATTAAATTAAATAACCACATCAAGGAACCCGAAGTCGGAAATCCAAAGCTAATTCCGTCTAATTAGACGTCTTTGCGGTTAATTTTACAATTTTGTGTCATTATAATAAAGTTGATTTCAGCACATTGCCCGCGCTTATTAGTCAATAAAATACGTATGAAGCGGCATCCAATTATAACCGTGCAATCTGCTCTCTCGCGTACTTCATAATACGCTGATGAACAAATTCAACCGCTCATTTCTATATGTGAACCTTTTAATTCTATATGCGTAACGTACCTACGAGTATATACCTACTTATTTTTTTTTTTCTCAGCGTATAATTAGCGGTCTAATGCAGATATTATTTTTTAAAATGCAATGAATGAATGTATGATTTGATTTTTCTTTAAATTTTATACGATTTATCATCTCAGCCCTGTAGGACGTCTATTGCTGTATACAATACATAAGCCATTATTAGGTCGTCTACCCACCTACACTGCGCTTGCCGATCCGTGGTCTCCTCTCGAGAACCTTACAGCCTCAGTGGCCATCGGCTCTAATCACTTCGACTTATTAATCAACCGGTATATATCGTTTACTTTCGCTTAGTTTATTTAATATTTTTTGCACCAAGTATGCAAAAACATTTGATGTAGTAATATAGGTCTAAAAATGTCAAGAATATATTCAATCTAACCTGAGGAACATTCCTGGCCTAGTCTTATTTGTATTCTTAGACGACAATACAACCTAACATAAAGTCAGCATACCTGTCGCACTTTGTGACAAAAAATATTTAAAAAAATCTAAATCGTTTATTTATAAAAAAAATTTCAAGTGCAGTTTCAAATTATGTGAATCACATCAAAGTTGAACATTGTAAAAGTTAGTTTACGGTGAAGAAACTTATTCTCGGTAAACCGGAGATTAAGACAAAGCGCTTAAACTTCAAAGACTGTATACCTGTTAACGCGAACAGGTAAGATGCATGTTGCACAGGCTTGGTTGGATAGACATTAAAACAGTAGACATTGTCGTTGTCAAACCAAAATCTGCTATGTGCACTTTTCTGGGATTCCAACATTAAGTGATTAAGTTTTCTAACGTATAGAAAAACTGCTATGTGCTTATGAGTACTATTTGTCGAACCTTTAATAAAATATGCTATGTGCAGCTAGAATCTGTTATGTGAAAAATTTACTGTTTTATCAAAATAATAAATAAAGTATTAAATTTTCATGTTTTTTCTATTTAAGTAGTGGTAGGGCACACTGCGTTTAGCAGCCATTTGGGCGGCCCGTCTGGAGGCAGTAACCACTAAGACCACTTGAGAAATAAAGATTCCCTATCCCTTCCCAATCCCTCATCCTTAATCCCTCTGCGGTTCGCAGTGCACTTGCAGCACCAGTGGCGTTGCTTTTGTGTTAGGGGACATTCAAGTATTACGTAAAGCAATTTTCTTGTAAAACGTTACGATGCTTTATAGGGGTGGGAGGGGAGTCCCTCGAGTGTATTGTACGTCATTTTTATTTTGTTCTCCCAAGTTGGCAACCCTTTTCGTTGGTAAAAATGGTCACTTGGTAAACTTGGTCCTAAACGTAACGCTTAACAACCCTTCTTTTAAGTTTATTAGTAAAACTTTTTCTGTCAATATCTCAAAGGTATCTATACTTTTTACACATTGCAACAACACAGTTGGTTATTCTGTGATATTGCACTTCTTGCGGTATGACGCGACGACATTACTTTGTAAATATGTCAAACGAACATTGAAACTTTCAATTGTAATTAGTCGTAAGTGCAGATGCCGCTCTAACGCAATTATTTACGATGAGCCATTACGTCGCTCAAGTGTTACATTAAGCACGGTCGCAAATCATTCAATATATTACATATGTCCGCTCTGTTTATAAATAGGTAGTTACTTGTTAGTCGGTTTCATGATTCATTAGTTGACGTTCAATTTCTTCGATTACTTCTCTTTCCATTAGTGAAAACTGTAAGAAAATCCGTTGGGTATAGGAAGTTAGCGGAGAAATAGAGAGCCAATTTTGGAATTTTTAATAGTATTTTGAAACACTGTATTCCGATCCCTATGCCGATCCGTAGCAATTTTTTGAACGAAAATTTATGTGGAAAAACAAAAAAAAAACTAGTGACATTCTCGATTTGTATCTTAAAAATGTTTAATGATTTTATCAGTTAAGATGACATCAATAGCTGAACTTCCTGTCAAACCAGGTCCTTTCACGTAATACGTTTGTACTTGTAAGCGTATTAATGAGAAAATATGTATGTGTAATACTCAAATCAAAATATTTGTTAACGACATACCTACTGTAGATGCATTGTGATTGTGACTAACAGAATTAATGCTCGTAAGGTAGGTACTATATGCAGGAAATTAATTATACTGTGAAACAGTCCATTTTAGGGGCCTGTAGGCATCCTAACCGTAAATGTTTATTCCCAATGCACGAAACCCAGTATTCAGGTCACAGCGGGGTGATTCAATAATGTCGCGGTAAATAACAACAGCGCCACGTGCCACGGTTCAGAATGAACCACACGAATAATATGAGTGGACATCACCTACGGTTTGTTTGTTAGTGACGTACGCATGGACGGGCGGCCCTCTAGTAGATACGACCAACTATAGACATATACAACATATAATCACAATATACAACACTCACAGAAAGAAACATCACAAGTATGAATTTAAATTATAGGAAAGCACAACATAATTTGAGATTAATTAAATTATAAATGAATTAACAAATGTCAATGAGATCAAAAATACCTAGAACAACTAACATATTTTTATAATAAATGAATAACATAAAATCAAATCAAATTAATAAAACAAAAATACCAATGAACAAGAGAGAAAAAATTTAATAATGTCAAAACAAGAAAAAACATATTTTTAGATTCATGGTTCATGCTAAAGTAATTTAGTCTATCATCGTAGTTGTGGACTGAACGATGAATTCCCGAAAGAAAAGTCTCTTCAGAAACTTCTTTTGCACTCGCTCAGTGCGCTTAATATTATTTTGATAATTTGGAAAACAAACAAGAGATTATTAGTCCACATTACTACACACCAATGCAAAATACAACGTTTTCAGTGCCTACATAAAATAAGAGACCTGTCCATTGATTCAATAGTGTTATGATTTGAGAACGGACCACAGGGGAAGGATGCGGTAAAGTGGGTATTTATTTTAATAAATGCCACCTATCTCGTTATTCAGGTGTTGTTTCGCCGAGGTGCTTCCTTCAGTTTATCACCGTTACATTACAGTCTTTTTTAGTGTTAAGCTTCACGTAGATACAACACATACTAATATTATAAAGTGGTAAGGTATGTATGTTTGGATATTTGTTACTCGATCACGAAAAAACGACTGAACGGATTAGGTTGAAAGTCAGAAAGTCTATTATTACCGACTTTTTATCCTGGAAAAATGTGTATTCCTATAGTATTTTTAAAAAAAGCTAGTAAGTAATAAATCCTGACTACTTTTAATATACCACGTTTAGAGTTTATAATGAAATTTAATATTGAACATAAAATGACCTTATATAACAAATAATTCTAACCTAGTCATCATTTAATTACAATTTCTGAGATAAGCGCGCACAGACAGACAGACAAAAATTCTAAAAACAAATTTTTTGACTTCAGTAATATAAGTACAACGTGTACTAATTCTATTTTTTTTAAATATTTAATGTACAGACACTCCTTTACAATTTTATTGTATGTATAGATTACAAAATCTTTAAACTGTATGAAACCAATTTGTAATAATATTTCTTCGTAGACTAAATGAGTGCTGGACAAGTGAATGTGAGTGTCGGTGATAAATAAAGTTAAACACTACATGTAATACGTAATAAATCGCTAACATTGCAATAATATACGGCTAACCGTAAATTTCGACCGGAAGGTGTCAAAAAACCTACATATCACACTGTTTCTTTTTGTTTTACGATGCATTTTTCTTCAAGCGTATATTACGCAAAGATAAAATTATACTGGAAGTGTCACAATAAGACTAGCTTTAACGACCTCACCAGCGTATAAACATATTCAACCAAATTTCAAGATAATTTTTTTTCTTGCGTCTTCTTAATCATCCTTTTAACTTTAGATTTAACAATGTTAATTTTGTGATGAAAATATCTTTCGAAAAATATACCTTAAGAATGTCTACAGGACTCTGACGTCTTTAAACGTTTGCTTATTCACAATCAAAAATAGTAACATAGTGTTGAAAATTTTATAGAAATACAATACATTAAATAAAACAGCGAACAAATTATACACTCACATTTTGTCATATGACAATTCAACCCTTTTCATTGTATTCAAAATTTATTTTCCTTAGATGAACCAAATAAAAATTTGTTCATTATACGAAATTATTTAGAATAGACACGAAAAAAGAAAAATTGATTCGAAAATAATGTGCACTATAATAGTGTGAACAAAAATTAGAGCAAGTATAAAAAAAAAAACCACGCTCAGCAAGCCACATCCAGCACTTTAACTTCACAACTATATCTGTGTTGCATCTGAACACCGTTTGGCGGGAATCCAATTTATTTTCTTTGCTGATGTGACTCATAAAAACTGGCATCAAGGGAAGCGTAAAGCAATAGGCGTGAAGCCGAAATGAGTCGCGACCGAGGATTGGTGGCATCATACGAGTAAATATCACATCCTCTGAATGTATCGCAACAATAGAAATATTTCATAATAGTCCCCCTCAATATTCCACTTTTCAGCGGAACTTATTCGCATAATGAAACGGTATTGATTAAATTTTCTGTTATAAAAGTTAATTATGTATCTTTCATGAAGCGTTTTGTTTTTAATGGCAATATTGTGTTGTGACATAGCTCGCGTTTCAGTGCCTTTGAAAATCCCACGCAACTACAAATTTCATACGGTTTTTTTTATGAATTTTACAAACAGTCTTAAAGTGCTCTTCTTTATTTATTAACTACAACTTTTAACATAATCATTTATCGTGATAACAAAATTGGCCGATTTTTTTAAATCAACGAACAATAATTTTTAATTCTTGAATTCTAAAATAAATTATGTTCCAAAATAACAACAATGTTTCTACTAAAGGTTTTTGTGTAACTGAATAAATTTAGTAAATTTTAAGCCGTTTATTTTCAAAAGAAATAAAAGATTTGCAAAATAATACTTGTAAAAAGATAAAAGATCTTAATTAGTATTATTAAATACTATATAAAAATTTGTTACTAATAAAATATAAACAAGCTATAATTAAATATTATAAAATAACTCCCGACATTCTATTGAGACCATTCTAATGAGCTCAAGCACTCTCTATCCCGCAGACTTATTGAAGCGGCAGCATATCAAGTCAAAGGTGATGTAAATGAAACAGAAGTAACAGAACACCAAATTTCAAATAAATCGAAACTGTGGAAGTTATGAAATTAGCTGATGATCATCAAACGCCTTAACAATCTGTTCATAAATCATAGCTAGGAACCATCTTGAACACTTCAGCTTTTAAACAAAAAAATCGGTCCATCCGTTTGGGAGTTATGATGTCATAGACACACACGTCAAACTTACAACAGTCCGTTTTTGAGTCGGGCGTCGGCGGGTAAAAATTGGTAATTTTCGAAGCCAATGGAAACAATTTTTTTTAACTATAGATAGATAAACACTCATTCATACGTGCAAGTATGTTGTGGGGAACGAATTTTCTGTTTCACGGAACAAAAATAATATTCAAAAGCTATGTCCAGAGAATACTAATTAAATTAGATGACAAACGGATACTTCTCAAGGGACTGAAGCGTGCCAGCAGGTTTACGCATACAGTGGCATTGTAATGTTCAAAAACTTTTAATTTTCCCTCCTACAAATTTTATGGTTTTTGGTGTCATCCGATATTATCAAGCTGTATGTAACTCGCAGCTACTCCTTAAAATGATGAGGCATTTAGTGCAAAATAACCATAAACATTGTTCCAGCCATTATCATAAATTATTTTTTATTATTTTTATTACTATGTCTTTTTGTTTCTGTTTGTGTCCCAAAGATGAATAAAATAAAACAAAATAAATGCGAAAGTTTGTAAGGATGGATGTTAGGATGTTCGTTACTCTTTCACGGAAAAATGGCTCAATGGATTTGAATGACATGCATGTATGATAGTTTCATACTTGGATTAACATATAGGATACTTTTTATCCTGAAAAATTGTTAGGTCTCCCGGGGGATCGTCTAAAAATATAATAAAATTGAGTGCCACCGTCGTCACAGCGATAAAGATGGTATTGCAAACAGGGCGATTGACGCATTGTTTATTGTCGATTTTTGCCTTAGCCGTTTTCCATCGTGCCCCTTTTTGATTGGCATAATAAATTGCATCTGCAGTTAAGTATAGTTAATAGAAAAGAATAAATCTTTTAATAAAGATTAGCGATGATTGAATGTCGCCAAGTTTAAGTCTGCCAATGTTTGCAAGAAAGTAACGCTTGTAAGTACAATTGTAGGAAGAAATTTCCACCACGACGCGGTGAAGTGAATCCACAATTCACACACGTTCGGGTAGTAAAAAAAATCTTCACAGTACAGATCTGATATCGGAAAATCTGTAATATTGTGCGACATAAAAGAACAGTAAAAAAGGGACCCCCTTTTTACTCTTTTCAGATAAAGCTTTCATGGTAACATTTACTTGATGACGATCTATTCTGTTTTTTTATTTAAGAAACCACTCCTCCTTCTTCTATTCCAGATTTAAAGATTTCAACCTCACATACGTCATGAAATATGAAGATCAACTGTAAACCTTTTATATGTAACTAGTAAGGGGCTAGACTTCCTAAGCATCGAATTAAAATATTGTATTGAAAAACAAGCCAAAGTAAGAAAGACTTGACAAAATTGGTTTAACTTTAAAAGAAAACGTTTTAAAGTATGCTGTCCGATTCATAGATGACTAGGAATCTTCTATAATAACACGTGAAGTCTTAAATTGCACTGGGCTAATATAGTATACACTTCCTCACACACAAGAGTTTCCTGTGTAAAGCTACGGAAAGGCGGCTCTAATTAATTTCTCATTGTAACTATAACCCTGGGCACCCAAGTAGCAGTGATGCGCGAAACCTTCCAAGTTGAACGGTCACCTTTGGCCTCTGTCTCGTTGATAAAAGTCAAAGGAGTATTGAACGCTCAATTTATCAATTTACCTTTTGCAGTTTTACCTTTAAAAATAGATAATAAATATAATTATATACATACATACTAGTGACCCGCTGCCGGCTCGCCCGTGGTGCAGTTTGTATATATAGGTAGGTATACAAACCTTCCCCGTTTATTTCTCTTTCCATATGTGAAAACCGAATTGAAATCGGTCTACCCATTCTACACAAACCAACTTAACATTTAAAATATAAAAAAGATCATATACTCATATTTACGTACCAAAATGCAATACCATATTACACTTGTGTAAGTTTGTGGCCTACAAAGAAAGACTCGTATTATGTTTCATTGTAAAAACTTTTATTTAGCATCTAACCACTTTTTTTGAACCTATAGAGGTGAAAAATTCTTTCACCTATAGAAAGCTAACATTATGAGAGATTATTACTCTCTTATAGGCTATATTTTATAAAGTTCCGCGGACGAAGTCGCGTGCAACAGCTAGGTATCACCTATATATACCAGGGAAAGTTTAAATATATGTATTATCCTAGGAATTACCGCCGTACCTAATCGATTTAGCAATATTAAAAGAGCCATTCGGTAAGAGTACATCCAATACTATATATAAACAAGTCATAAAGTGGAATAAACCTCATTTATCTATACTTAAAACGTGGAAACGTTATTGCTGTACTAAATAAAACTACAAAAATTTTTACTATGTGTTTTAATTCCCCTCTTAAATTGTAATATCTGAAATTTTCAATCTAGGGTTTAAATTTTACGACACGAGAGTTAAGAGCGCTTGTAAAATTGTTTATTTATAATTTCCGTTGCCCATTCGAATGTGCGACTAAACGACCGTGTCGTCTTAATACAAATTGGTCGGATTAAGTACTGAGCAAATACATCTATCTATCCGTATTATTAATACTATAAATGTGAAATAAAAGTCTTTCTGCCTGTTACCTTTTCAGGCCTCGACTACTATTTTTATTTAACCTACCATCCAGTACTTAAATAAAGAAGTGTGGAGAAATCCTTCAGCAAAGAACGAATCAACGGCAAAATAATAACGAAATTAATTGACACTGCAACAACACATACAATATATATCTGTACTAATACAAATAATCTATACTAATATTATAAAGAGGAAAGATTTGTTTGTTTGTTTGCATTGAATACGCTCCGAAACTACTGGACCGATTTTAAAAATTCTTTCACCTATAGACAGCTACTTTATCAATGAGTAACATAGGCTATATTTTATAAGGTTACGCGGGCGAAGTCGCGTGCAACGGCAAGTAAATTATATTCTCCAAAAGGTTTTAAACACAGAACGGGGAAGTAAACATTGAAAACGCGAAGGAAGATATTAAATTCTGCGCTGTAAAATATTGGTGCGGTGAAGCGATTTAAAATTGCCATAAGCACCGCGTGCTCGGAGCAACGCGTGCAATATACTTGCAAATTAATTGTACACAATTTAACATGTTAGCGGCAATGTCACTGGAGCGAGTAAAACGAACATTCACCCGGCCTTACTTTTGAATACTAATTTACAACAAAAAAAAAGACAGCAACCCGCTGCAGTGTCCGAATCGTCACATAGCAGGCGTCACATGAATCCCTACTTCTATACTAATATTACAAACGTGAAAGTAACTCTGTGTCTGTCTCTGTTACCTTTTCAAGGTAAAAGAGGTAAAACAGGTAAAAGAGGCAGTGCTTCGGGTGCTGAGATGCTGAGAGCTGAGACAAGCACCTGCAGCGCTCATTTTCAGCCAACACCGTTTGGGACTCACTACACAACATCGACTCCACACATACATTATTACAACATCATTATTCTATAACATATTTTACACAAAATACACACATATTCAGATATGATTTATATACGGAAATAAATAAATTAAACAAATGAAATATATAGGTAAATAATATATTTAAAAAAACTTACGATGATTACTAACAATGGATAGTACATTGTTAGTAATCATCGTAGTTCAATCTTTAGGCAACATTGGCTAATATTTTTACGTTGTTACCAACTAAGTATTGTTTGAAGTGTAGTGTAATTAAAAACTTTTCAATTGCCCGCTTTCTATAACCAATAGTTATTGCAAGTACCTGGTTGCAATAGCTATTGAACTTTATTGAATTATTGAACTTTTTCTAGAACATAAAATTATGAACAGCACTTTATCTATATGTCGATGGTTATCTAATTTAATTATAGTTACTTAACTGCTACCTTTAGTTGATTCAGATACCATTTTTAATAATATTATAAATACCTATATACACATTATAATAGATACAATGGATATAAATAGTATTTATATTGAAGATGAATTGATTTACTAATGAATTGAATATTGAATGTGTTGACATCTTCGATTTAATGGTGGACAACCGGCTGTCGATACTTAACTAATCAAAAAAAGTAATAGTAGTGTGATAGTAAGTACCTATCTGTCTGTCTGCAAGTATGTCTGTGTATGTATGTTTGCGATAATCTCAAAAACTACTGAATCTATTTTCATTCGGTTTTCATTTATCCACAGAATGATCCCTGAGGATTCGTTAAGGTTTTGTTTGTGTAAAATGGTTGAAATTTAATAGACGATGATTGTCGGAAAAAATCAACCCGTCTAGGAGCTTTCATCGAAAACGCTGCCTAATCCGTTTTAGATACAAAAAAAAAAAACAATGTATGGTGGGATTGTTTCTCTTTTATAGGTTTACAAAAAAGTCCGCGATGAACGCACCAAATTTCCCCGAAAGTTCCCTTTACCCACTTTGAGAATCAGTTCCAATTCTTCATCGAGTGCACTAACAAAGAACAGAGTTGTTGCAAACAAAATTTAACGAGTGCAATGTAAACATGTCCGTTGGGTTGTATTGGGACATAATATTTACTGGACGTTCGACGTAGCCCCGCGCTCGTGTAAAACTGTCAAGGTACTGGTGAGGCGATTTTATTACACAATAAATTGGCGTATCTGTATCAAACGAAATTTTATATTATGCCCCACCGCTGGGCATATGCCTCTTCTCTGTTTCAATAAGTTCGGGCTGTAGTCGAACACGATAGCCTGTGTCGGATTTCTAGTCTTCTCGTAGATTAGCCAGACTAATGTGGTGCGTGGCTTTTCATTAGGGTGATTATTATTTTTATTCACGTAATTATCATTATTTGAACCATGGACGATTGAACTTTCAAACTTTCAAGTGACGTCCCATCCATCGTCGCAGTTTTTTAAAGTTAATGGCGTCAAATAATAATAATAATAAAATAATAATAAAACAGTAAAACCATCTACTGTACATTAGTGTTTAACACTGCTGAAAAAGCTCCTGTTTCAGCTACTTTAATTATAAATATGGAAACGAACATAACGAATTTAAGTACAAGTGTCAATGAAAATTCACTGCCAAGTTTTTTTAATGAACAAGTTCTAAAATGAACTTAACTACTGTTCTTTGGCAACTTCTGGTAGTTTTTATTTCAGTAACACAATAAAATTCAATCATAGCGGATAGTTGAGACGCGGAAATATGAAATATAAATTATACTAGCATACCTCCACTCTTTGGAATACCAATAAGCCGGAGCAACTCGAGAACAATAAGATTCAAAAAGTTTCCAACTATGAATAAGGGTGTGGCCTGAGGCAAAAGTGGAAGCGTTTACTTGTGCGATAAAATTATTTTACCGGAGACCCTAATAGACTTATCCAACACGTTCGCCTCACTTCTCAAACATTATCATAAAAGTTCAATTGTAAAGGTAATAGTGCATAGGTAAATCATTCGATGAAGCTTTGACTTAGCTTCACTAGAGTGCTCTCAATTTGATATCATTGAGAATTTTAATATCACATTTTTTTTACAATTAAAATTGAAAGTGCCTTTTGGAAAATATTCGTGGCATAAATCTTTTCGTTTTTTCATGAATCTACATATTTCCAAATTTTTTAAAAATTCTTTAAAAAATTTATATATAAAAAACCTTTGCGAGTGACTGTTGTATGCCACATTATTTTTTTCCAAAGCTGTAAATATTTAATGTCTATCTTGTATGATCAAATACGCAATACGCAGTGATTTAATTTAACCGCTTTCGCTTCTAAATTAAACCGCACGGTATTTAAGAAGGCCCAGCAAATGGACAAGTTTCCGCGATACAGAACCGGCCAAGTTTACCGGAGTACGTTTAATTAATTTTACGAAACGCGACTCTGATAAGATCCCCTTTTGTAAGATTGTGTTTTTAGTTCAAATTTAATTTTGAAAATTTACAACTATGTATTTATAAAAAATACGATTTATAATTAAAAATTATTAATAAAAAAAATTACAAGAAAATGTAATTGTGATATTGTGGCTATGAGTCAAAAACTTGGACTGGCCCTCCTGAGTTTGTGAGGGACTGTCCCAAATAATCCCAATGGACTTAAATAAAGTCGATAGGACAAAGGAAATGGTATAAAGGACTAAATTTTCCAATAGTATTCATATTTGTTATATTTTTGAACAAAAACATATACATTATTCAATCAAAATATTTTGTTTAAGTATTACGTGTATACTTGAATGTGTCGAATGATTGTATGGTATACTTTGCATCCACAGGCATGGTTTAGTTGAGTAAACGAATATGTAGGAATGGGGTGAGGCATGGGGTGTATTTTGAGAGGAGGGTGTGGGTGATACGATATTTAATTTAGTTTCAATACTATTTTAAGGTTTCGAAGGTTTAGTTCACACATGACAAAGTAATCACAATGATTAAAAAACGTTAAGCGTTATTGAATTTTAGTTTAATAACTATTAATAAGCATTATATTTTTTCGAAAAAATAAATAAATAGAGAACGCCATTATTGTATTTAAGACAAAATCGTTGATTGCGGTGATATTTGAAAGAATTAATATAAAAAGTAACATTAACATCACATATATTATTTTCTCGTTATTTTTCAATATTATAAATATTAAAACATCAATTCTGAGCGGGAAATTACGTTTTGATCACAAAACACACCTACCTATTCCCGTTAATGTAGTGTGTGATCTGTTTATTTTCCTAGTTATTTTAGTCTGTTTTCATCGCAAACACTTGACTACAACGTAACGGCAAAATAACCATCGACTAATCTGATTTTATACGAAAATAATAAAACCTAAAGACATATTATGTAAAACACTTAAAGATCAAAGCGAAACAAAACTGCGAAAATCTCCACGCAAACATATATTACAAATTAAATAACGACACTAAATGTCGATGTAAAACTTTTATTGTTTCATGGCCAATCGCCGTATCGTCCACATAAATAAGTACATGGTTTAAAATAACGTGATTAACTTTACTGTTTTACGCGAAAAACAACTTAATTCCTAAAGAGTGAGAGTAACAATTTGAAATACCCTTCCACTTGTTTTAGAAACGTGTAGCTTTGTTTGAAATAGGTCGATACTTATTAGGATTATGTGCAGTGGTTGCAAAATGTTGGTAACATCTATTTTATAGATTTTAATGTGAATATTATTATACTGAAAACTAATTCATTACACTACATCACGTAATTGCAGCAAGGTGCATTATTATATTTTATTACTATATTTATTACATTAAAATTTATTGAATTTTGAGTGAGCCATGCCATGGTTGGTCATTCAGAGCCAATACGCCGCCGTATTTCACGCCGTATCTTAGTATTGTCTGAAGACATTTAAATTATTCATATTTTTTTACAGGAGGTAAAGGATGCGGAAGCCAAGCCAACCATATACTTAAAAAAGGCAGTTGTTTAAATCATCTTTGCAAAAACAAATCTAGGTGGAAGCAGTCTCCAGTGATAGGATGCGTAATGATGGGGTAGCGGGCTATTGCTCCTGCACCCGAAACACAAATACACATGTTTGTTATTTTACTGTGGTCTGGTCTCGCCTTCTGTATGGTGTTTCTACATCACCAACATTTCCCAAAATGTGTACGCCATAGGACATGATATTATGAAAATAATTGAAATATACCAGGTTTTTATAGTGGCGATGATTAGAAAGAGTCGTATTTTGCTAACTGCGACACTGCGGAACCATCTAAAGAGATACCCAAGGAAATCACTACGAGGATACCATTGTTAATCTCTGTCTATTGAGCAGTATAAAAAAGTTAAGCAAGGCTGTGCAATATATCTACAATTAAATGGTAATATTAATCGTTTAACCTAAAACCAAATTGAACGTAGCCCGATCTCAAGTGTCTAGCTATTCTTGTTATCCGAAAATAAATTTCAATCCATTTCAAAGGCTTCCAGACGAGTGCCTCGTGCTATTCAATACAGGTTTAAATATAGCCCTAAATGTTTAAACTCGGATAAACTGACTTACGATTTCTAAATGCAATGCAGTTTGCAATATTATAGGAACGAATAAAATTTTTTTTTTTTAATTTGATACACCAGCTTTCTTTCTTTTTTTTAGAAATAGTTTTTTGTATAATATCAAGTGAATCAAGTGCAAAATCGAAATTAGGATCCAGTTCCACCAAAGCCCGCAACATGCAGGCTGTGGTTCATTCCTATATTTCTGAATATTATCACTGTTATGGTGCCGCGTGTACTTGCATGTAGTGCCCGTACGCAAATTCATATTATAGGTGCCTTTACACATACGCTCTTTAATGCGTATACACATTACTGCATCATCCCGGGGACAGGACAAGAAATCTTTATTTCTGGAATTCGTAAAAACGAAAAATCCACAACATAATCTTACTAAAGTATTGGAACTAATACAAACCACAAATAAATCTCCTGCAACGTGTAGAACGAGACGGAAATATCCGCGACCTTTCCCGAGTCAGGTATTCGACCTGTCCCGAATATTTATAGAGTAGCATGAGCTATGCGATCATTAGACGTCAGTCTTGTAAACAGACCGGCTTGACAGTTAGGTGACATGAAATAAAATAATATAGAAATTGAGAGGGAACTTTGGAGTAAATTTCCGAAGTATCCATTAGTCAAGTGCTGATAATACGCGGAATAATTATGTTCAAAGGATTGTAAAGGTGAAATGCGCATAGCCAATAAGTTTATGGCTAGTATATTATTATGCATTAATTTGTTTTCTTTTAAAAACATACTTTAAAATTATTATAATGTGATGATATACAATCAAGACACTGGCAGTAAGTAGTGGCAGGGCACACTGCGTATCGCAGTCATTTGGGCAGCCCGTCTGGCGGCAGTAACCACCCCTTTACAGGAGGCCACCGTGAAATAACAGCACATGTGTTGTTGTATTTCGATGAGTGAGTAAGGGATGCTAGACCCCATTTCCCTATTCTTTCCCAATCCCTTTAACATTAAGCCTGCTATAGTCGGTAGTGCACTTGCAGCACCTGTAGCGTTGCTTGTGTTATAGGCGACGGTAGCCACCATCACGTGGACCGTCAAGCCTGTCTGCCGATCTTAGCATAAAAAAGGCAGTAATTTAAAATATTGATATCTAAATTCAGTTAAAGAAAGTACAATTTTTGAAGTTTCTTTTTTCAAAAATGTTGCCAGTTGCAGTTACGAAAAAAATTTAAAACCATCCTCATTGGTTTGTTACACGCAAATAGACAAATGTTCTGAAAAGTCGGGTGTTGAATACACCGCATTAACCTTTTCACCGTTGGAAAATAAACTTAATGTAGCCACTGCAAGACCTATAGTTTAACAGAACTATATAAGTGATGTCAAGTTATTTGTGAAATATTTAACGACGCCATTAAAGTGAAATACTACGCAGTACAAGGCGCAGTACGCGTTTACGAGTTAGAATGATAAGCTGTTATACAGTCTTTGAAATATATTTTAATCAAACGGCAGTAAAATTGTCGCCAAGGAAAACTATAAAAACCTTCATACTTTGACCAATTTATTAACGTAAAATAGGGTATTAGGACTACAAACACACGTGATGAAGACAAGATACGAGTAAATGAAGGTACGTATCACGTGGAACTAATTGGCAAAATAGTTCGGATGACTCGGTTTATTAATGTAAGGTGTAAGTTGGTCGACATAGACATATTATATCAAATCAAATAGAAAAAAACAGATAACATACTTGTGCGTTCACCTTTGGATTTTAGTTTTGCTAATCAATCACGCTTAAATCGATGTACGGATTTGGATAAAATGTACAGACATACATACAGTCCATGCCCTGGAATCAAGTAAAGGATCCAAGACAGGAACTGACTGCTAACCTTCATTAGGAGGCTCGAAGTCTGGCTGGAGAGTAACTTAACAACGGTCTGTACTCTGTCTCATCCAGTCAGTACAATAGGACCACAGCCAATACATAGAACAGTTAATATGGGGTGAAAAACAAAATTACAATCTTAAAATACAAAATTACAATTTAAGGTTAATAGGAAGTAATACTGTTCATAATTGGTGAAACAAAATTAATAAAAGCAAAGAATAAATAAAACTGTCTTCTAGTCATTGCACTCATCCAACGCCGAGTATATTCGTTACAAAATTATATTTCTTTTGGCATAATATGCGAAGTTGCTTACACACACCTTTTTATTTATTACATTACCGATACAACGTTGGCGTTGTATAATTTTAAATTAAATCATGGAAATATATTGTATATATATATACACTCGAACGTAATCTTCACGATTTAGTTATTTGCATGTTGAAATGGGCAGTAACTCAAGTAAGCTCCGCAAAGCGCTAATACCGTCCGCATAGTATCGCTTCCGTTCACTAGAATGTGTATGAAAACGTCTGGACGTCCGACGGACAGGCATCAACTGAGTGACCATTAACATGACAAATGGGCGCAAATGTAGAGCTAAAATGAGAGGAGATGCCACGGACTAAGTAACAGATGCGCAAGCGGAATAGTGGGCGAATAAAGATCTACATCTCTATCCACATTATGCGACCACACTATAATTAACAAAGTAATTACCGCTCGTGACTTCCCGCAGAATGTACTTTCTACAAACTAAAAAGAAGTGTACATAATACTTCTATGAATCCTCTACCTCACAATGAAGGCCCCTCAAAATCAATTCAGCCATTTCGGAGATTAATCCAAACAATGACATATTTACAGAAATTGTAGATCATGTCTTACTTGGGACTCTTAGACAGTGTTTCAAATACGCTATTTGCATTATCTCGTCGTATAAACAAGGCTAATTTGTTGACCCAGGTAATAGTCAAATAGGATGTAATAGCCCTGGGTTCGCCAGTTATACATCTGAACGTTTTGACAAAAATTAAAAAAAAAATGAGAGCTATGAGACCTCACAAACCCAGAGATTCCACAACGAAGAGAATAAAAATGGCCCCGATATTGTATTTTGTGCTTTTTAGCCGCGTCTGCAGCAGCACCATTTTTGGCAATGGTTCCATGAAGGTGCCAATGTGTCGACGCAGGTTGCATTTAACACTAATGGACTACCCATATTCCATGAAATCAGGGATCCCATCAGGGCTTTGGATCAGCATCGGAGGCATGCCTTGATTAAAGTTCAAGCATCGAAAGTGTACCAAGCGGTCGCTAATAACTTTGGGTTAATTAATAAAACATTAAAATAATGTCTACTGTTGGAAATATCAGTTCAGTACTTCTTTTTGCTTCGTATTTATTGACAAACTAAAAATATTAGGAAACAGTTTCATTTTCACCATCCAAATGATTGTGGTCGAATTTCGAAGAGTGGGCGTTCAGACAAGTGTCATTATAAATTTCTTAGTATAGTTATAGGCCACCGTAAAAGTAATGACGTAAATGAATGTGATACTTCATTTAAATAATTAAAACTACTTGGACTTTAGTTCAATATTAATTGAAACATTTTTTAAACACAACATTGCATTTATGACTAGCTGTTGCAAGCGACTTCGTCCACGCATCTTTATAATGTTATGTTACTCGCTGATAATGTAGCTTTCCATAGGTGAAAGAATTTTTAAAATCGGTTCAGTAGCTTTGAGTTTACTCAGTGCAAATAAAAATAGAAATCTATAATCTTTTATATATAAAAACGTTAAGTTGTTTTGTGTATTACTTCAAAAATTTCTAGAATGGGTCTTTTTTCACTTCAGAGTCATTTTTGCATTTGGAAAGAGGGATAAACGGGGGAAGATCTTTATGTATGTATAAAAGCTGCACGCCGGGCTAAGCCGCGAGTTAGTATAGATAGTATAGTATGTAGTATACTATGTAAGCTTATAGGCTAAAATTAATATAACAATGGCCCAAAATGATTGACATAAAAAAGCGGAATAATTAATGCTATCCGCTAATACATCATCACTGAATGAATACCCTAATATTTGGGTTTACTGAAATGAACACGATCTCTCCGATATGGGTGGATTACCTTCCGACTTTAATGCTGCTACAACTGTTCGGCACACGAGGATAGATACGTAATGGACTCATAGATTTGTTTTAATACTACGCTCTTGATGTGGATATGTTTTCGTTAGTCTATTTTGATGAATTCAATTCTAAAAACATACCTGAAACAAAGAAAAATATTATTTAAGTACATGGATTTTGTATATAAACCGAGTGGAAAAAAAACCACAATTGGAGGTGGAGAAAAAGTAATTCTATAACTATTTTTGATTGATCGATTAAATAAGTAAATATAAACATAACAAGTAAATATAAAGTTAAAATTTTATGCACCACTAGCTGTTGCACGCGACTTTGTCCGCGTAACTTTATAAAAATGTAGCCTATGTTACTCGCTAATAATGTAGCTTTCTATGGGTGAAAGAATTTTTTAAATTGGTCCAGTAGTTTTTGAGTTTATTCATTACAAACAAAAATACAAATTTTTCTCTTTATAACTATATATACACAATTAATTTTTGCATTTTTTTTTAATTCATTAAAGTAACGTTGGGCCCTTAAACATTTTCACAGTTAAGTGGTGCCATCATTACTACAGTATTATGAAGCACAACTATCACTAAGTATGAAAAACTTAGCACTACTTAGAAGCTCCTCCAAGAGTGTACCGTTGCGATAAGGAGTCACTCTTGTGTACGGAGCTTATTACAGGGGATTGTGAACGTTCAAGTGGGCGTTATTATGTGCGTTTTTCACCTGTTTATATATTTTCTATTTAACTGAAGAGGACGAGCACCGTATTCTCTGCACTAAATTCATATTGTCCCGCCAAAAGAGATTACTTTTGCGGCATTACAGCCAAAGTATTTCGTTTGCGAGCTGAACTTTGCTGTATGTCAAATTGATGTCTTCTTAGAGTTTCTAAATTTTGAGATTCAGTACCTTTACCGTGAGTTTACAATGACCGCACTCGCTAGCGAAGATCGTAAAATATTTAGATGGAAAATTGACAATTTGACATTGACAATTGACAAGTTTACATATAAATGTTTTACGCTCTCGATAACGAGTGCGGTCATTATAAAGTCATGGTAGAGGTTTTGAAGTATTCTGAACATTACGATGCTGTAGTAAGTATACAAAAAGAACCGGTTTTATTGCATCTGAATGCATTTATTTCTGTAATTTAACTTAATTTGATATTTAAATTAGAGTTAAAACATAGGAAATATTCTCTTCAATTTTAAAGGTAAGTTTTATAAAAAAAAATCTAATCAAATAATTAGTAACTTTTGAAATTTGTGTCACCGTGAATTAATTTTATCAATAATTATTTCTTTTTAAGTTTCTAACTGTCACGTATATGTATAAACTTATTCAATGCCACAATACACATTATAAAAAATACTATACATAATATATACAAAGAAATAACTTTTCCCTACTCAGAGTAGTTAAGAGACTTTACGCGAAATTGAAACAATTAAATAACTGTACATTTCAATGTAAACAAAGATTAGACATGATAATAAACAACACGAAAAACGCCCTTTATCTGTGTGCCCATCAATTCGGATGACACAGCTCAATGGACAGACAGAAAATCGATATAGTGATTAACGGTCCATCCACACCGCAATTCTCTATTATATGCGTATAACATTAAGGTTGTATCTGCTACATTTCCAATTTTATAAAAAAAAAAAGCTAGCTGCGTCCCGCGGTTTCACCCGTCTCGGGTCCCGCGGTGTGTAAGGGTCGAGTCTAAACGAAAAAAACCCAAAAATGTCTTCATTTGTCATTTCTCGTTGTACTTAATTATATTATATTTTAAGTTTTGGTACACCTATTTTAATCAAAACTACGAAATTCAACAAGACATTAATTAAATAAGTTAGATACAGAAGATCAATCTGGAATACCCCTGCGGTGATCAACCCTCACTAAATTGCTACATACATTTCAAACAATACCCATTATCATTACTCCTTCGGTTGTGCATAATATCACAAAGTTAAGTAATACACGACATTTCGCTAATAAGTCAATTTAGTGTATTGAAATTTGTTTAGAATAATTCAAATTCAAATTAATTTATTTGCTGAATATGGTTATAGTATAAGTTGTTGTAAATTTTAATAGATAATGTCCACATATTCAATCTACAAGCGGTGTCCAAATCTAAAAAGCAATTAAATAATAATATTGAAATATTGGATTGAAATTTCCGAGGAGTATACTTAAAAAGTTGATTATTTCTTCGTTGCTAAAATTATTCAAAACCTTTTTAAAAATAGAACCATCTCGAAATACATGAGGTTGCACTAAATTAAATGTTTCAAGATTGAATTGTGTGCTTGGGAACCTATTATTATTATTCATTTTAGGAAGGGTTTTTATTCGGTTTCGGTAATTACTGTTCGGTGATTACTATACCGAAGTATAGATGATAGTATATAATAAATATAGTTTTTAACATTTTAGATTGTGTGGGCCATTGTACGTTGCGCCTTCAAAGGAGCCACCACGTAATTAATCAGTAGCTGACAGGATAACCGAGCTCTCATAATTAACGCGACAAGCGTTGTGTCGGGTTTTTTGAACGGTCTGTTTGCGAAATGGTTTAAAATAATACACATAGAGGTACAAACCAATTCAGACAAATACATACATTTTCTTAGTAACAAAATAATGAAGATTTCGCTCAGCGAATGCAATGCGCGGGCGCAACTTACACATCGCTATATCATTCCGATATCCATTTCAGTATGTGCGATGCATTGTACTGACAAACGTTAAATGGAGCTTTTCAAGTCTGTTATTTTGCTTGCGTTACAAATCACGACTAGAAATGTTAGGTTCTCGTAGAATTTTTAAAAAACTAACTACAGCGCGTACGAAGCTGAGGGCACTAGCTAGAGAATAAAATTATTTATATCCATTTATAGCGATAGAGAAATTTCACTGCAAGCACTCAACATAGCCGCCACAAATACACAACCGGGTATCAATATCTTTAAATCAATCAATAAATTGAAACGAACGTAAAAAAGTGCTAGTCAAGAATCGAACTCGGGACTGGTGGGCGCGGCGAGTAGATGTTTCAACAACAATAAATCATCTCGTTGACAACTTCCACCGTTGACAGTCGTTTGAATGATGCTAGTATTTACATGGCCGCGCTAAAAGTAGACCGAGTTGGAATAAAAATATATTTAGGACTCATTGTATTGGATTGCGGACGAAATTTTTAAAGTTCCATATTCTAGCTTCTCTAATTTGGCGACTATAATAAGCGAGCAGTTTCTTAACCGTGAGATTATTCTCCTCGTGTGAATTTACTCTGTTGTAAGACAGACCTTGCACATCTCCCACATAGCTGTTTCCAATGGTTTTCCATGTGTATATAGAATCTACTATAACGAATTGATCTATTATCGTATAGGCTTTGATTGGACTTTGGTATGACTCAAGGAATTTCCTAACATAATTGAAAAGCAGTGTAGAAGCAATAGCCAGTCAGAATTAGAGAGTGTATCTTCTTCTTTTCTTTCTTATAATATTTTGTCATAACCGTTATGACTGTAACTACTTAGTGAATAATATTGTATATCGATTGCCAAGTAGTTTGCAGCGTATACGAGATTATTATACGCATAAACTATTTATGCCTAAGCACTGCAAAACTAACGCTGGTGAACGTTCGCCTTTATATCGTATTGTGCACAAGTACAACTGTTTATTTACACTTGTTGATCTATTTTCAACTAGCTCAGACGAATATAAAAATAATATTGTTAAGTTGTTTTAGTTTTATGGTTTTTTTTTTTTGTGTATTTTTGTATATAAAATATGTATAAAGTTTCTCTATGTATAAAAATAGTTTACAAATTCGTGGAAAACATTGTTGATTGCACTGTTACCTTTATTTATATATTTTTCTCTAGTTTCAATTTTACTAAAATATATGGTGTAATTGTTTGTTTTCCCTAATAAAATAAAATAAAATTTACATAGTACCTTTATTTATATATTTTTCTCTAGTTTCAATTTTACTAAAATATATGGTGTAATTGTTTGTTTTCCCTAATAAAATAAAATAAAATTTACATAGTACCTTTATTTATATATTTTTCTCTAGTTTCAATTTTACTAAAATATATGGTGTAATTGTTTGTTTTCCCTAATAAAATAAAATAAAATTTACATAGTACCTTTATTTATATATTTTTCTCTAGTTTCAATTTTACTAAAATATATGGTGTAATTGTTTGTTTTCCCTAATAAAATAAAATAAAATTTACATAGTACCTTTATTTATATATTTTTCTCTAGTTTCAATTTTACTAAAATATATGGTGTAATTGTTTGTTTTCCCTAATAAAATAAAATAAAATTTACATAGTACCTTTATTTATATATTTTTCTCTAGTTTCAATTTTACTAAAATATATGGTGTAATTGTTTGTTTTCCCTAATAAAATAAAATAAAATTTACATAGTACCTTTATTTATATATTTTTCTCTAGTTTCAATTTTACTAAAATATATGGTGTAATTGTTTGTTTTCCCTAATAAAATAAAATAAAATTTACATAGTACCTTTATTTATATATTTTTCTCTAGTTTCAATTTTACTAAAATATATGGTGTAATTGTTTGTTTTCCCTAATAAAATAAAATAAAATTTACATAGTAAAATTTGCTGTCGCTTCGTTCGCTCCGTAGCAAAATGTGCACCACGCTCAAAATGTACAATAGCAGAATGAACAAATAGCAAAATGTACAAAACGCGGAACGTGAAAAAAGCAAAAAGTGCACCACACTCAAAATGCAAAATGAACACATTAACACACGTTTACACCGATTTTGTCCGGGTCATTATCTATCTTAAATAAATTCTACGTATACTTAATTATAAATTTATAAAAAAATTTAGTACACTGTAACACAAGTCTTGCATATGATTAGTCTTGCGAGACTTGAGAAAAGTGTTTATTTGCAAAGTTTACTATAAGGTGGACACGTCCTAATAATTATTATTTTCTGTGGTTAATAATACCCAACACTTCGTCTATTTAGTTTAAATCTTATTATTTATCTCTCCTGAACATAATAAATTAGAATTCAACTTGAAGCTCCCGAATCCTCTGAATAATGAAAACTTAATTAATAACGCGCCGTACTCAAATTTTCAGAGCTTTACATTTTCAGATACTTTAAAATTTATTCATTTCAAATTTAATATTATTTATGTTAATTTTATTACTATTTTGGATACTGTGCAGACACCCTACTAATATTATAAACTAGCGACCCGCTCCCGCTCGCTCAGGAAAAAACTTAATTAGGTTTTATTATACTATACATGAAAACTGATGGTTACTTCAACTAAAGATAAAGTATGTAAAGATGTGGAAGTTTGAGAGGATGGATGGCTGGCTGGCTGGATGGATGAATGGATGGATGAATGTAAGTAAGGATGGATGTTTGTTACTCTTTGACGCCAAAACGGCTCAATGGATTTGGTTGAAATTTGGCACACAGATTATTATCTGGATTATCATATAGGATACGTTTATCCTGGAAAAATGATAGGTTTCCGAGGGAACGTTTAAATAACTTATGATAAAAATTGAGCGCCACTGTCCTCAATAGTGGCGGGGCCAATGTCGTCACAGCAATAAAATTGTCAGGCGTTATATTACTCATGTATTTTCTTTTCTAACGCGAACGAAGTCGCGGGCACCAGCTAGTTCCAATATAATAATATGGGTATTTAAAACAAGTGATAATCGCTATAACCATCTACTTATTAACAAAAGAGTGATGATATAAAACTAATTCAAAATTAACATTTTGAATATTTAGTCATATCTAAAAAATACGATAAAAGTATAAATTCAATAAAACAGAGTGCGGCGGTAGAATTTTTATGGCCTCCAAATACGCCTGAAACTGTTGAACTTCAAAGGCACACAGTAGCTTGCAATTTTAAAAAAATCTATCTTCGGGGTTTCCCTTCCTATAAAAGAAAATCACAATGAAGAGTTACGTTTAGTCCTCTGAGGCAAGCGTGCGGACAATGGACGATTTGTTACTTACTAGACTTTCCCAGCTCTTTAGCTATTTTCGTACGTTTCTTTACCTTATTTTATTCCCAACTAAACAAAAAAAGAATGCGTCTTGACAACAGCGCATGCCGCTTACAGAGTCACCCATCGTTGTTATCACATCGCGTCTTGCTTGTCTATTGTCAGACGGGTATTATAGGTTTATAGTGCTTCGCTCTTTGTGGACATCTAGATCCATACTAATATTAAAAAATGTGAAAGTAATTCTGTCTGTCTTTTTATTTTATATGTTAAGGTCGACAGACAGGCTGACGGTCCACTTGACACAAGGTGGCTACCGTCGCCTTTAACACAAGCAACGCCACAGGTACTGCAATTAGTGAGCTGTTGCCCATAGTGGGATGTGATAAGGAAATGGACTCTGGCAACTCTAACGCACTCACCGAAACACAATAGCACACTTACTATTATTTCACGGTGGTCTTCTGTAAGGGGGTGGTTACTGCCGCCAGACGTCTTATCTGGCGGCAATCTAATTTGACCTGTTAATTTTATTAACTACTTACTAGATTTTGATTTTGAACTACCTTTTTTCTAAAACGTTGGAACATTTATTCGTCAATTTACACGTAATTTGGTCCAACTTAAAAGATAGGATAGTTTTTATTTTGAACCCGGGCGAAGTCGGAAGCGTGTAGCTAGTAATTTATGTGATCCCTCGGAAACAGTACCTACATTTTTCTAGATAGTACCCGTCCTTTTTTATACTCCTGACAACGTGTATGCAAAATCTCATACCGATCGATTGAGGCGTGAAAGAGCGTTATAAACAAACAAAAAAAAAAAACTCACTTTCGCTTTTTTACAATATCACTAAGGATTCTATCACACAATTTAAAAACATATTTAAAAATAATATATATAGCAAAAAATGTTGCCAAAAGCCCTAGATTTAGAGTTAGATCAGCTATTTGCGCACACTCAGAACCACAGCGAGGTGAACAACAAAAATAAAACCCGAAACAACTCAATTCATCTCCGTGCGTATTATTTATAACGTCACTACATCATAATTATCTACGTGCCGTCGACGAGTTTTCACTCGTAATTAGTGTCCGACTAGTTTGATTAATATACTTGTGCTAACTTTTGGGTGAAATTCTCGACAGTTCTTGTTGTAATTCAATCTATGGACGCTGCTTTCTTTAAGGACACCCTGTACATGCAAGAAGTCAGTAGAGGTATGTACCAAAATTGATGAAATATTTAAAAGCCATTTAAAATCATAATTATGCCGACTCCTATTAAAGACAAATAAACAGTATCAAGATAGTTTAATACAATTTCCGTATTGCACTCTACAAATTTTTAATTACCCATTCGCCATGAGATTCTGGTAGACCTCTACTAAGATATTTGAAGAGAATTTGTTGTCTCAATTTACTATAATGCGAATAAACAAAGACAGAGTGCGACACAAGATATTCTCGGCGCTTATTGAACATGCCAAAATAATAAAATATGCGTCAGCAATTCCTTGAAAAACTTGGTGTTATTGGCAACCCAATTTTAAATGAACATTATACCTAGGGTGTTTTTTTCATGGAAAAACATTATTGGCTTTACGTCAATAATTATAAGAATTCAACCAGCAAAAATATCACAAATTCTGTACATTTTGAAAATTAATTGCACTAGATCTGTAATTAATTTCAGTTTTTTTTTTGTTTGCATCCAAACTTTCATATTTATATTTCCGAAATGTCATGTTTTTTTTTTATGTATTGCTATGATCAATAACTTATAAGTAATCATGGAATTACGTAGTGTGGAATTGGTAAGCAGCTCCCTTTGGCAAGTGAGCTCTTAATAGACCATTTTACACGGTCACGACGCGGTAGACATGCTGGCGGATCTTAGTATCGCCTCCACAAATGTAACTAGGTCGACATTTTTGAAATGGTCCAGTTTTAAAATAACTCGCAGTTATAAGAGATTAAATCTAAATTTGGAAAAAATCACAATCAATCATGTTTTTGGCATCTGTCAGGAATAAGGTGGATTTACGCCGACACCTAACCTAGCCAGTCTTCTAGCAGACGTACTTTCGTAGTAAATAAGTCAGAACCGATAACTGCTGGAAAATGGTGGCCCAGTGGCTTCCAAGAGGTTAACCGACCATACAGTTTCCAGGAGGTTACAAGAGTTTGGATTTTCACAACCAAAAACATTTTATTGATTCATATAGGTCTCATATTATAACAAGAATTCTATAAGATTATTAAAAATATGATTGGGTGAGCTTCACCATAAAAAGAAGTCAGTGTAGACTACAGTATGACAAGCTTGCGTTTTATATTGATGATGACTTGCGTGGCCTGTCATAACAAAACACAACAAAAAATGTTTGAAGAGGGTCTCCGAAAAGCATTTGTCGCAATATACAATATCTCCCTAAAAATAGGGAAAATAAAATTTAAATTTTCACCAATTTATCAACATTATACATCAAATAATATATTAAAGTGTTGATGACAAGGTTTATTTCAACAAATAGCTCAATGTAATGGAGAAAAAGACTTACTTTATTGCCGGCGTCTTGTCAAGTCATCGTTATAGCGACCCGGCCCTGGCATCGCACGGAGTTGAAATTTTAATTAATCCTTTCTTAGCGGACGATAACGTTATAAAATCAAAATATGTTCTAAATTTAAGCTTTCTAGACTTAGTAATTTTGATTGTACGTTGCTGATAGTGAGTCAGGAGTATAGATAGATAACAGCATAAATCAATACACATTTCATCCTGGTCGGTATTAAAAATAAAGTCTTTGTTAGGTCAAGTTTTCTAGCTTTCCAACAGTAGATACTGATTGCAATCTTTACTCAGCATAAAAAAAGTCGCTTTCCGCAGTCTGTCTCTCCGTATGTATGTACGGTTAGATCTTTTAAATTACGCATCGGATTTTAATGCGGGTTTCACTAATGGAAAGAGCGTTAAAGTAGAACGGTTTTATATATATAATTAAGAGAAAAAAAAAATTGCACCCGTGCGAAGCCAGGAGCGGGTCGACAGTATTATTATATAACCGTAGGAGAACTGGACATTTCAAATTACCCTTTTTTATCTAATGAAATCAATCAAAAAGGTATAGTAGACGCCAAAAAAATTTTATACAACAAGTATACTTATAAATTTAACTAAAATATCCTTGTTAGGATATTGCTTTATTATCATGAAAATAGGCAGTTGATTATAATTGAATGAATCCCTTCACTTACAGTTATTGTCTTTATGCTTCAGCTTTCAACTTCAAAGAGAAACAAATTAACTATATTAATATCTAAGAAACAAAGGACCTCTTTTAGACATTTTAAAAAATGAAATTTAATTTTTGGAGTTAGTTAATAAATTTATATAATAAGTATTTTTTCTACGCTATTTACCTACAGGATAATTTTAACCCATTAATAGGTAACTGCGTATTAAAAAAACCTTACCTTCTTTTGGCCTAAACAAAAAGTTAGATTATATTAGACTATAAATATATGCATATTATTAGAGAGATCTTTTCGAATACCATTATAAATCTAAATCTATACTAATATTATAAAGAAAAACGGATTTATATTTTTGTTTGTAATGAATAAACTCAAAAACTATTTGACCGATTTTAAAAATTCTTTCACCCATAAAAAGGTACATTATCAGCGATATAAAGTTACGCGGACAAAGTCACGTGTAACAGCTAGTATATTATAAACATCGGGGTCCAATTATTTTCATTCTATATAGGTCACGGAGCCGAATACAATGACCGCCTATTAGGAGAAGCATAAAGGCATTGCTAAAAGAGATTCGGCATTCCGCTCTAGAAGTCAGTCAAGGGTGTAGGTGTATAACGAAAGGAATAATTTACGATAACGTGTCGAAAAATATACTATTAAAGACGTTTTTTAAAATGTAATGAATGTAGCCGGACATACTTAGATATGATTTAGATTTGTATTGAAGTGTTCTGTTTTTGAATTAAAAAAAAAATGAACTTTACCTTCATAGTTCTTGATAGGTTTTACGTTTGGAGGTGCCACGTGTTAGGCACGTTTCGAACGCTGCTGCAAAGAGAATTCTAAACTTAAACTATATTATATTATTCACTATTTATTTAACACTTATTACTAGTTACAATTAGAAAGTATTTGACTACTATCGATGCGGGATTGATGTCGGATTGACGCGAGATTGACGCGAGAATCCGCTATCGGCTTTAAGACTGAACAAGCACTGAAGCTAAAAGCACATGGCAAAATCCTTTATATAATTACTTACACATTGACAATTTGCATCTATGCACTTTTACACTTTGCAATAATTTCGATGTGTTTAACATACTGAGTCACCTATATTATACTCAACATAAATAACAAAGAAATTTGAATGTGTGTCGCCATTTGACAACACGGTGGCCTGCAAAAACGCTGAGCTGTGATTTCTGCTGCCTCGCTACTTCTGCGAAATCTAACACAGCAGGTACGTTTATTGTTCCAACAGTCTGCAACGCAGTTTCTGTTCCCACCAAGTGTCGTATGTCTGTAGAAATATGTAAAAAAAAATTATTAATAAATATAGGTATGCTTATGATCGATTTGATCCAATACATTATTAGCCTGTCTAACGGGTTTTTTTTTAAACCGGTCCACTTTTTTTCTGATCTGTCGCTCTTTCCTTTAGTGAAATGTATTAAAATCCTTTGCGTGATATGAAAGTAAGCGGAATGTTTTAAGTTATTTTATACTAGGTGTCTATTTATTTTCTTTCTTAATGCTAAAAATTGCCACTTCAACTTACCGATTCGCCGAGTTATGTCTGACTTTCGTTTGCCGAGTCTACGTATCTCCTCAATCCTAGGTTGAAATCATCAGTGAGTGCCGCATCGCATCTACAGTAGATTCGTTATCTATCTATACCACTTGTCATTTTCGTGACTCTCACTACCAAATTTATAGGGGAAAAGCCATCGTATAGATTTTCTTTCTGCTTCTATTGTAGATTGATGCAAACTTTAGTTCCTCATCTATTCGCTAGTGGCATTATACCGATTCATATACAAATAATCGCTAAAATAATAGAATAGATTAACCATACGACTCTAAAATCAAGAGCCACAGATTCGATCTTTAACGATTTGTGTTTCCTTTTCATAAAAGGGTTGTAAATCAAATGAAATCTATATGAAACGCTCTAATTTTCGTAAATAGTTAAATGAAAGCAATTACTGTCCAAACGGTATATTTATTTCGAGCACCAATCAAATTATCTCTACTCACAAAGTGGGTGCGTTTACTGTCTATCAAAATGTATGACATTTACGACATAACGCTGACAAACAACATATGTTTTGCGCATTTGATTTTCACATAACACTTATATTTATCATCATATCACAACAGCATAAACACGAAAATCTATCTATACTAATATTATAGAGAAGATTTGTATGTTTGTAATTAATATACTCAAAAACTACTGGACCGATTTTAAAAATTCTTTCACCTATGGAAAGCTACATTATCAGCGAGTAACATAGGCTATATTTTACAAAGTTAAGCGGGCGAAGTAGCGTGCAACAGAGGTATTTTAGTTTGTATTATAGGTATTAAGAGAATACTAATAGCACTAGTTATATAATAAAATTATATAAAATTAGAATAAAATTAAAATTAATTTATTTTCAGGAAACTGGACCCACATTATGCCTACAAAACACTAAAATATTAAAACTCTAAAATTCAAAATTCTAGTAATATTAATATTATGCTTTATCTACGGTGTTTGATAAGCGGTAAGTCCATTATCAACTATGACAGACAGGCTGACGGTCCCCTTGATTGTAGATGGAGTCAAAAAACGGGGTGATTTTCCTCAGTGATCATTGGTTAGCACAGCCACTTGACAGGCTGCCCAAATTCATGGCTGTTTTAAAGTAGGCATTCACATTTGAACACGAACCAAACTGCATACATTTTTCAAAAGAGAAACTAAATGGTAATGAAGAAGTAACGACGTGCGTCCAGCCGAGCCAAAGTTAAATACGCAAACTTGCGAACAAACTTTACACCGATAGAAAAGTCGCCAAAAAATATAAAAAATTTTAAATAGCTGTGGGAGTTCCGCGAGATGAAAACTTTGAAAACTGTTTACATTCGATACTAGAGTTTCGACACTTCGCTACAACTCTTATTCCCTCTTCCATGAGGGCGGACAAAGAAGCGACGACTTGAAAAGTCTAAGGTTGCAACTCTTCATCTATTTCAATTTCTGATACGAGTAACTTTCACCTTTATAATGTAACTTAAAGTGTTGTGGACTTACGTGGCGACTGGTTCTTGAGGAGGTTTAAGAACATCGGTTCTCATCTCACGTCAATCTCATTGTTCCTTCCTGTACTTGAAATGCCAACCGCGACAACACATTGGTTCCGTAGCCATGTGTGCTTTCTACGGCTACGCTACGCTAAGAGAAAACTTGGTGATTGGTTATTGTAACGTCAAATCACAAAGTTTTCTCTTAGCGTAGCGTAAACGACTGTAGAAAGCACACTTGGCTAGGCCCCCAGGGCACTTGCAGCACCTGCATGTGGTGTGCTGACGTTGTCTGAGACCTATACATAAAAAAAAAATATATTTGAGGGAAATTAGAAGTGACTTTGTATATATAGCAACCACATACAAAATCATTTCTATCTGCGTCTAGCTTGCTCGCTGCATCATTGTTTGTAATCGACAATAAATCCACTTTAATTTGTTGTATTACTCGTAAAACTGTCCTGTGGACGATATGTTTGATTGGATCTCGTGCCAAGCACCGGCCACTATGCGACAAACGTCGTGTTTATATTTAGAAGCGGGCTATTTCGTGACTCATTATCTTCCTTTTAGTTAGACGCATACTTTCGCGACTTTTTTTCGACAGCATTGCCGGAGCGAGACTACCCGTCTGCTAGTTTTCAACCAAGATTTGGTACCAGATAGTTTTCAATGCCACTTTTGAATGTCTGTAAAACCAAATCTTTGCTGAGTCGGGATAATACCTGTGCGTCTGTAAGAACTTCGTTCTTACGTCTGATCCACACATACTCCTGACCTGATAATGACCGCACTGAAAAATCTCAAAAGCCTTTTTAAGACGAACAACGTAATCTTGCGGACAAATAGCCTTTTGAAATCATAAAAAAATCATGGCTCTGAAATTTTTTTTTGGTCAATTCCATTTTCACTTCGGACGACAAATTTCAATGTGTGAGAAAAAAATACTGACAAACGATTTCCAAGAAAAAACAAATGTGGTATTGTATTTTAAAATATACTATTCGAGATTCAAGCAGTTATGAGCAGTCTAGGAACGTAAAACTTTCTGTTTACCCCAGGAGATAGTATATTATTTCGATGGCTCCAGGCAATTATGTATGTTTAGTATTACATAATACTAATCCAGGCAATTAGTATTATGTAATGTTTATTGATTGATATTTTGTTTATCATTTTTGGTCAATGTCATTAACATAGACTATTATTAACCCTTTAACCGCTTGGTTTTGTAGTTGTCGTGCCCCTAGCGCCTGACTCGTAATTTTTTTTAAGAGAAGGCAATTCAGTGATTTAATATACAAGTAGAGGATTTTGTCGTATATATCCGGCTCTGGCGAAATGGACACGAAAATAATTGTCGACTCTGGCGGTTAAAGGGTTAAACAAAAATTAACTTCGATCTTATTTATAAGGTATTAGCTAATAAAATTCAGTGTAATGATTGAAAACTAATTCTTGCCTGTTATTAATATTAATTAATATATCTACTACAATTTTTATATCATTTCATTAGGAATACATTAAATTAACTAAAATAAACATAACCCACACTACCGCGTGTTTGACACGCGCACACACGTTTGACACTTCGTATTTAATATGTATACTCTTTTTTTCATGGTCAGTCTGTGGTCAAACTAAGAAGAGATTATTAATATATGACTTTAAAATTAAGTGACCACTAGGCGACCACTAGCATACATAGTAATGCAAAACACAAACCGTAAAATCACAAAATCATCTAATTTAGCGTAATGATTGCATACGATGTTAATTTTCTAGTTGAAATACACTAATGATAAACGCCGCGGCCAGGTGTTGGCCAGTTGATAAGCCAAATATTAGCAATAAACATATCATTTGCAATGTTACCATTATTAATATGAATTTTAAGCCATTTATTGTAATAAAATTCAATGTCATTACACACACACGAACCGAGCGAAACTAATTAAACTTATCAAAATCAGACGCCACTTGTTCCATTGGGTTTTGTGTTCGATTAAATTGTAAATTTTATTTAAATTTTTTAACTTGTTTAAAACTTCCTGTAAAAATTTTGTTGTTACTAAATGACAAATATCATGACTAGTTTTATTTTTTCCCTCTTTCCTTTGATGTTATTTTTTCCCGTCATGTAAAGTAAAGAGTTTCGAAACGTCTCAGTCCATTCCGCAAACGTCTTTAAAGTGTCAAGACTCAAACCTTGTTCAATAAAACGACACTTATACAATTTTAAAAAAACACTTCAAATAATTTTACAGGCAACGACAAATATCGGAGCGAATCCTTTCATCCTTGCGTCTCTCACTGATTCGCCTTTTCCTCTGAAACGAAACGCGCCTTCAAAGATATCTGTTTAGATGCGAAACAAGTCCGTTGATATGTGCATTTACGTCGGCTTTGATGTCACTGGCTTGTCTTTGTAAATGCATATTGGAAAATGGAATTTATATCACTCGCTCCCACTTACTTTTTGACACTCGTGTAAAGTTTACGCGAAGACAGCACATTTTGGGTCAACGCATTACTATGCAACACATTTTGCATCGGTACTAAAAATAACAGCTATAAATAAATTGTTTATATTATTATTTTTCAGTGCTAAATCACCGATGAACTATTCCCATGAAACTTAGTAACTTCGTACAAGGCTTGAATCCTCGGCAAGTACCTAAGCTAAATAACAGTAAAATATACTAGAGATCGCCAAGTGGTCGAAATTCAACCACATAAACAAGAGTATACCTACGCACACAGATAGTTTATTACCTGGATTAATATATAGGATACCTTTTATCTAAGAAAAATGTTAGGTTGATGAGAATCATCTAAATTTTAGCTATAAAGCCACCGTCACAGTGATAAAGATGTCAGATATTTTCTAAGGTTTTTTCAACGCGTACGAAGACACGGGCACCAGCTAGTAAAGTAACTAGTGCCTAGCTCATAAAATTATGTAACGCGAAGCTACAGTAGGATCCACTTTTATAAATTTGTTATCAAACTATTGATTTTCAACATAACCACTTTAATATTGTTGGTAAATAATTAAAAACAGCTTTCCGAAACTCAATCGAACATGAAACTACGAGTACAGTACACGTAGCATAGCGACGAGGCTTAACTAATATCATTGGATTTTCTGAATAATTATGTCGCTAAGGACAGAATAATACTCTGTCGTTTTCTTCAATAAGAAAATTGAAAAGCAACTCCTACACGTTTTCCAATAAGACTATTTCTGAAGAGACTCAATAACGGCTATTGAAGTGGTTCTGAAAATAGGTACAGCTTACCACTATAGAGAAATTATTTATGCGACTAGGAGCTATCGTCTGTCTAATATGATAAAATTAAAAAAAAAAAAAAAATTAAAAAAAAAAAAAAAAAAAAAAACAGTTAAAATAGTTTATTTTTTCGACGACAGATGTCACTGCGCCGGCAGGCTATTGTTTCGTTCCTTATCACGAACTCATACATTGCAACGTTCCTATTTTTCCTCTTTAAATCCTCAAATGAGTCCATGCCAAAATTATAAATGCAAAAGTAATTTCAAACTGTTTGTTAAATTTTAGCTACCTTTTTTTATTTTCAAAACCCCAACTAAAAGTAGGCACTAAAGTGTTACCTACTACACGAGATGAAAATATAATGTTTCGTGAAAAATATATTCAGATTTTAGAGTAGAAAAAACGAAATTCTTTGAAATTTTATTCGGGTAAAATACTCTCTCATGTTGAAACTTGCAATTCGTAATGTAGGTAGTTGAGATTCGTGGGCGGCATGGCGGCGTCTGCGCTACGACCTATAAATCGTGAAGGAATACTCGTACGAGAGTAAGTTAGGTCTTGTTTTGTAGGTAAATGTATGAAGAATTATTCACTTCTGAGCAATTTTATCACAGCTTCGACTGTTTTTCGATAAATTATCTGCAAATATAAAAATGTTGAAAAAAAAAAAAATTTATATTGTTTGGACAGACATTATTTCTTAAGTTATTATGCCTGTGAAATGATTTTTATACGAGTATTGTAGACAGTTTAATGCAGATCATTTTTGTTATGGATAGTTTTCTTTTACCTCTAACAGATTCGGAAAAAAATAAAAAAAAACTGCAGATCCGAACTCGTTTTGGGGGGGAAGGGGGGGAAGGGAGCAAGGGAGGGGTTGACACCGAGCAGAATCGTGTTCAGCAGAGTCGAATTAGTCTAAAAACACCCGGTGGCAAATAGTTTCACTAAATGCAGTTAACCGTGTTTTTTTAAAAAAAATCCACCAGACTTAGTACTTAGTTCCGCGCGGTCATGTGAACTTAGCCTAATGCTCTGATTACTATAAAACCGTATACATTAACCCATAAAAGAATTACTTATCTTGTGGAGTCGCCTAAATGTAGATCTAAATCATTTTTAAACCTAGTATTGATATTGTGTACATCACATTTTTTATAGATTAGATCGACAGAAGGACGAAGTCGCGTGTAAAATCTCTTAACATATAAAATTCCTGTTTATAAGAATGAAAGAAAGAATCCCCCTCCACTCACGTGTTAGTTCTGCATTGAAGTGAATGAACGCCAAAATATTTGCACCCAAACTTGCCACATCACCGGCCGTCGACGGCTAAAATCGTTCCGAATTGAATCAACAACCGATAATACGTGTTTTCAAATGCGAGGCCGAACCACTTCACCTGGCTAACGATTGGTAGTAATCTACTTTGATGTGCGGAATTAATGTATTATACAATAGAAATTAGCTATTCCCAAAAAATTTGACTGTATGTATGGATATTTGTTGTAGTATGATGTGTTCAGATTTTATAACTAAACTAACAAATTAAGAGATTTAAAATGTTACTCAATCCTTTAGCCGCCAGAGTCGGATTTATCCGACAATTATTTTCGCGTGCATTTCGCCAGAGCCGTATGTGTACGACAGATTCCTCTACTTGTATAATGTTTATTTTTAAATCATTGCGTTGCTTTCTCTTAAAAAAATATTAATAACTTACGAGTCAAGCGCTAGGGGCACACCAATTACTCCTACAAAACCAAGCGGTTAAAGGATTAAAAGTTGAAATAATTTACATCTAAAGTATCGCCTCATCGCTCAAGAGGTTAGGTTAGTACGCTGTCACAGTATTTAATTATTCCAATCAGCAAACCATTCATCAATTAAGAAAGAAACGCCAGACTCAGAAGACTATACAATGAACTAATTTCATCAAACAATTCAATTTCAATAACTAAGTTAAAAAAGAAGTGATTCGCAAATTACACGATGACAGGCTGTTAGTCTATCATTATTTCATCAATCATGACAGTATACTATTTAATAGCGATATTTATGAAATGAAAAAATGTTATAATTTTATCAACACACTGCTTATTGCGCTTCGTCCACGTGGATCCACTGCAGTCATAAATTGGTCATAAATTGGCCAGCCCTTTCTGGATGCAATAATAAATAATTAACCACCTTGGAACCTTTAAACTTAACTTTCTTTTGTTTCTTGTGTTTTATGTATGCCGAATTGTATGATAATAAAAATCTTCGTACAAAACTTTTTTTTATGTAAGGTCGGCAGACATGCTGACGGTCCACTTGATGGTAGGTGGCTACCGTCGCCTGTGTTGCAAGTGCGCTGCCGACCGTAATAGGATTAAGGATAAGGGATGGGGTAATGGTCTCTGGCATCCCTTACTCACTCACCGAAACACAAAGCACACATGCAGTTATTTCACGGTGGTCTTCTGTAAGGGGTTGGTTACTGCCGCCAGACGGGCTGCCCAAATGACGGCGAAATGTAGTGGTGCCCTGCCTCTACTGCCGTTACCGATAAAGATCCAGTCTCAGACTCAGACGCAACATTTTAAATGTTTGCTACACGCGGTTTCAAACTATCAAATTTTCTTTGATAGCTATGCAGGATTACATTAATTGCGTCAGAAGCGATTACCTACTATCTGCTTGTTACTAAAGTGATCCAGTGCAGGCACGTCGATATAGGTTTCTAAATTTACTGTGGGGTAATAATTTTACATACAATATTCATATATATATGTATAATAAAGAAGGAAAATATTTATGAGTAGATTAGATATATATAGATGTAGAAGATGTATTGCTAAAATATATGACAACAAATCCTTACATATTATAAAACAAAATCCTCCGCCGCGTCTGTCTGTCTGTCTGTTCGCGATAAACTCAATGGATTTTCATGCTGTTTCCACCAATGGATAGAGTGGTTCTCGAGGAAGGTTTTAGTATATAATTTTCACGCGGGAGAAGTCGAGGGCACCAGTTAGTATGTAATAATTCTAAAAATTCAAATTCTGAAATTTTTATGAAGATTTTTCGCGAAAGCAGATGAATCACCATCAATAACAATTTTTCAAAGTGGCCATTGCGTGTTAAAATTAGCATAAAATGAGTATAATGTATAAAAAATTCCTCATATTTTTTATTATTATTTCAAAAGACTATAAACATTAATAAAGCATTCCTTTAAGATACGTGCGCACTGCTGACACTGCTTATATAAACGATTAGGGACAAGATGGGACTTTATGACTTTAAGATGCTTACTTTATGACACACTGCTTCTGACGTAAATAAAAATTAATAAAAACCTAGACATTTTTTTCTCCCTGAAGCCTAGACAAGAACCTATCTATCCTATATACACTGACCACTCAATTTGTTTTGTGAAATTGTGAATAGTTAGCGATAAAATCCCACACGTCTACGAGTTACTCATTTAAACGTAAACACACGCAAATGTCAAAATAATCAAAACTAATTTATTCTAAATGAAGAAACCTCAAAGAACTCAATAACGCATTTTGTAAAAAATAGTAGAAATTAGTATTATTAGAAATATTTGCGAATAAATCAAGAGAGTATTGATAATTAATTCCGAGTAATGATAACTAATTAATGTAATTGATAATTTCCGAGCACGTTGAAAATTTTAATAAAAATCTAGGTATTTATTTTGTTTCCCCTGAAGCCTAGATAAGAGCCTATCTACCCATATACTAAGTAACCACTCACTTTATTGTGTGAAATTGTGAATAGCAGTAAGATCCCACACGTCTACGAGTTTACTCGTTTAAACGTAAACCATCCGCGTATGTCAAAATAATCAAAACTAATTTATTCTAAATGAAGAAACATCAAAGAACTCTATAACGCATTCCGTAAAAATTAGTAGAATTATTAGCGAATAAATCAAGAAAGGCGTAACTGATAATTTTCCGAGCACGTCGAAGTGCAATACGCGTTCGGGATTGGCCACCATGTGATAGGTGGCAACGCCCACTTGGCAACACATTTGAAAATCTTAAAACTATACAGTGTGAATCATTCGGAAATGTCATAAATAAATTTCCTAGAGCGTGCCGTGACAGGTGACGTTAGAAAACTCAGCTACGTCACTGTGACAGGTCAGTGAGACGACGCGGTCTCAAAACATAATCACCAATTAACTAAATCCGAAGTCGGTGATGCACATTTCGCGTGCGTTTCGTTCGGTTGACTAACGATTATTTTTAGCGGGCGAATTGGATGTCGTTTTAAGATGTTGCGGAATGTGGTTAAGAGCGAAACAAACCAGAATCCCTCAATATCATTTCGAGTGAAATGCGAGCACAAAACAGAGTGCGATCGTATATCAGGAAAATATATTATAGCAATACAATCAATATCTATACTAATATATAAAGTTATTAAGAGAAAAGATTTGTATGTTTGTAATGAATAAACTCAAAAACTACTGGACCGATTTTAAAAATTCTTTCACCAATAGAAAACTACGTTATCAGCGAGTAAAATAGGCTCTATTTTATAAAGTTACGCGGGCGAAGTTTCTCTTTGATATAGATGGTAGCCACCTAGCATCAAGTGGCCTATCAACCTGTCTATCTTATCAACCTTAACAAAACAAAAAAAAAACTTGCGATTAATTAAACTAATGTCCTTATATCTGTTGAAATACTAAAACCGGTTTAACGGCAATTCATTAATCGAATATTATGGCGTCGATTAACGAGTTCCCGAGACGAACGGGCAAACCCCGTCTTTGACTAATGTTATAAATTCAAATTGCGGTATGCAAGAAATAAAATCGATTTGGCCGCAACTTGGCCACATTCATTCATTACATGAAGGCAACAACTGGCCACGACGTCTTGTAGTTACTAATTTAACATCTGTATCCAATACTGATTTATTATAGTACACAAAATTAATTTTAAACATTTAACCCTTTTCAAAACTGTAACGTACAATGCAACTTTTCTAATTACGTGACTTTGATTGGTTACGCCAATCAAGGCGATAATCAATTTGATCATATTCGTTTTCATAGTTTTCAACTTAGCGAATCTAAGGGGGCTAACACATAAACAGCTCAATCCTGAATGTGTCTTATATTTTGCCGCTGCATGGCTCAAATTTAGTATTTAATTAATTTAATAGTGACACTGACTTTCGCAATCATAAATTATGCCTAAATTATGATTGCAAAACTCAGCGCTCATCAGAACTCGGAACCCATCTGCAGCTAGTAACCCAACCCACTTACAGAAGACTACCAGTAAAATAACAGCATAGCATGTATGTCGTTATGTTTCATTGGACGCCAGAAGCCCATTACCCCATCCCTTCCTAATCCGCCCTTATCTTTATCTTGCACCACCATCAAGTGAATCGTCAGCCTGTCTGACAACCTTTACAATAACAAAATATATTTTGGAGGAAATATATCAATTAGTACGTATATTAATGTTCAGGCATTGATATCAACGTAACATAACTGTTGTCATTGTATTAATAAGAAATCAAGTGATATAAAACAATAAAATGTTGATAAGGTGCAGTAGGTAAGACATTTTTTTGTCACTAAAAAAAGAATAAGTAATGTAAATTATCTGTTTTTAGCATTATATTTGAGTAGCATACCAAAAGCAGTTAAAATTTTATTATCAACAATGTAAATCGCAATAATATAATAATCATCCATAAGCACGAAGGCTAATGATGTCCATATTTATTGTGGTTCCTATGGTCTTTTATCTTTTTACTTTTTTCTTTCCTTTATAAGAGAGACTAGAATATATAAAAATGATACTAAGTTATTATTTCAGTGCTTATTTTGTGTATTTGTTTAATCTATTTACGGGATACTTTTTTATCAGCATAACAAAACTCTTGATATTATAATATAACATGTGGTTTATGAAGAATTATTAATCTTTTTCTATTTTTTTTATGTACATAATGACCTGTATGAAGGTAGAACAGCAAAGGAATAAAACATTTCTTCACTGTTCTATTCTTATTTTATCCTTTGCTGAGGTAGCCTTATAATTATAGACTTTTCCCTATTACTTTTCAAAATTATTTATTTTTAGTGACATATTCCAGCTTTGCTATTAGAATTTTACTTAAGTACAATAAAAACTCTGTAAGGTTAATGAATCACAGATATCAAAATTTTCACAAAAGATACATCAATAAGTGATAAAATAACATAACTTCTACATTTATGTCTATGACAGCCAAAATGTCAGGGGTTGGACTGATTGCAAAATATGAAACTAAAAAAACAAATGGGCATGTTGATATCCCTCTACTTCGGACTAAGCACTTTAAAACATCTTTTATAATGCGCACTGCCAAGGTTTGGAACTCCTGACCTCATATAACCCAAATCTTTTCAAAGTTTTCAAGTGAATAAGCATCTTTTGGGTGAGCTCGCTCCATCTTAAGCCTCATCCTTGCTACACAGTTGGTTGTTGGTCAAGAGCAAACCCATCTTTTATTAAAAAAAAAATGTTGAACAAAAAAAATTCAATACACAACACAGTCATGATAATAGCATTAATATGCAAAACAATTAATTTTATTTAACCACATTGATATGTGATTTAGATAGGCAACCCAATTGTGAATTATTTTATTATATATCACAAGCGACCCACCCTAGTTTCGAACACAAACCTTCCCTTTTTATCACTCTTTCAATGAGGGAAAACCGTATTAAAATCCATTCAAGCAGTTTTGTAGTAAGCGGAGAAACGGACAGACAGGGACAGTAATTTCAATAATTTATAAATGTAGATATCAAACATATATATATTGTAATAATCTTAGTCATCAAATAAAATGATGTTATAATATATTTCTCAATGTAGTTTTAATATTGGTAATATGATTGATATTGTTGTAAATGCAAGATTGTCTAGTAGGTCTTATCAATTCTGTCTAACGGATTGACAGTCTACCTCATGGATGTGTATGATAAGTAAAAAAAAATATTATACTAGCTAGACTGACGCATCCTGGCTTCGCCCAGGGAGCTATTGGTTAGATTAGAATAAATAATATATAGCCTATGTCCATCTAGAATTATGTATTTTTTAAATAGTGAAAGAATTTTTCAAATAGGTGCATTGGTTCTGGAGATTAGCATCCACATATAAACAAACAAATAAAATTCGCCCTCTCTTTTTATTATACTAGTATAGATATTAAGGCTGCCAACTAGATCAAAGATAAAATTAAAAATAAACTTGAATTTAGAGTAGAATAGGTCTATTGTCAGGTTTTCAGTAATTCAATAGACGTTCCTGGTTATCGCATCCCGTAGTCATAATGTATGTGACCGAGCTATGCCAATCACATTGATTGACAGCCTAGCCATGGTTTTCTATTTTCGTAACTAATCTACCGAAAGGAACGCTACATGTGGAAACGAACAGAAAGCCATCGACCGAAATATAAAATTCATTTTCATCGTATACCTACGGAACCAAACAACTTGAATGGTTTTTGACACTGTCATTATAGTAACCTAAAATTTTGTAAAATCAACATTGGAACGTGGGTATGACAACATATGTAAACTGACAAAATATTAAGTATTTGGACAATTTTACATGTGATACTTGATCGTATTAAAGCGACGATTGTTTGCGCTTTATGTTACAAAAGCGAAACATGAAAACACGGCCATTTTCGTCGCCAACACAGAATCGAGATGTCAATATTAAAAATATTGGTGGCCCTCACCCTTTCCACGTCAATATCTGTTCCTGTACAAAGTCTCTTGCCTCCACTGCCGTTGTAAGCCATAATGCACCACAAAACAAAACACAAATCACAACGAAACGCGTTTTAATTAATGTGATCTCGATAAACCACCTTTCGCTGTGGCAGACGCGCGTAGACTGGCGTAGACTGGCTGAAATGAAAATACTCTTACTCTGTGTACTCTTGTGACTGGCTGACTGAACGTTTTTATTTGGCTGACCGACTGACGAATCGGAAAATGAATTCAATCGTTATTTTTTTTAGAGATTTGTGGCCTGGATTCTTAAGCCCACCGTATTAAAGCTATTCTATATACCTATTAATTAATTTTGATAGATATCTACGGTTTTGTTTCATGATTATCTAGCAAATGCCTATACACAAAAAAAGTAAGCTAAATGAAACCAATATTTGCTTTGCTTGTGTATTAGTAGTTTTGTATTAATTTATTCAAGTGCGAAGGAAAACGAAATAAATGTCAAAACGAAATAGGACCAATGTTATAAATGGCTAAACATTATTCTCGATCCCTCAACCATAATTAAAACTCAAACAAATGTAGGGTCACTTATACTTCAGTCAAATTCAGAATTATTGGATTTCCAGAATAATTAAATATTACAATGAATAAGCATAAATAAAATAAATGTAAACTAAGTTTATCGCGGTTATCGCGACGCCGACGCATTATCGCGGTTGCCATGCGATAATCAAAGAGAGGAGCAAACAGAAGTAACGTATTTAAATTTCGTACAAGATTTTTTTACACATTAGTAAAGAGGATGTCGAGGTAGCCACGCAGAAAGATAGAATATTGCAGCGAGTTGTAAAATATATAACTTCCGGGTGGCCAGCGCATTGTACGGAGGACCTTAAACCCTTCTTTATGAGACGCAATGAGCTATATTTAGAAGGAAAGTGTATATTTTGGGGAGATAGGATGGTGATACAATCGATTTTACAAACCGCGTCTTTAATTTGTCCAGCAGTCTCTTTTTAGTAAACGGTACTATAGCGGTTTTGTCACCGTTTACTGTCAGTTCATTTGCTGTACACCATTTGCAAATGATATTTAGAGCTTTCTGTAGGAGGGCCGACATTGTGCTTTGGCAGAAGCCTTTTATGATCACCACTAGATCATCAGGTAGGTACGCAGAACAGACGATGATGCGTGTTCCCCCTTGCCCTTGATGTTGACAAAAGCTGCCGCCATATAGTCAGTATACATAACTCTGGCACTGGCCTATTTCACAACAAAAACATTCACTATTTTTGTTGAAAACTATGCTTGCTCTGGGCTTTATGTAATGTTAGTAATTAATTTATTGCTTTATCATAAGTGACCGAATTGTGTGAATACGTCACTTGAAAAATATTATACAGTATAATAATAAATTAGTTTATATTCTATATCCCTCTAAACTAAACTGACATGAAAGAAAGTCATAGAACTGACGGACACTAGCTGATGAATGAAGCCGTCAAGCTATACGTCACTTTTGTTTATTTATTTATACTATTTGAATTTTGGATTGATTTAAAAAATTAACTTTTTACAAAAGTTGAATTCATGTTTTTATAATTTCATGTTGAATTTTTAAATTTTGATTAGGAGGTACATAATTATCATAGTACCTATTTATATTATGGATGAAGATGAAATAAAAATTGAATATTATGATTCCTTCGATAACGATCCTCTAGAAAAAGATGAAACAGAAGTTGAATCTGTTCATTTTGTATCAAACACTGCGGAACAAAGTTTGGCAAGTCTACGTTTAATTTTCATCAATACTTTGATACAGTTCTCAAAAACAGAAATTTGATTATTTTTGTTGTTACAGAAAATAATAGGTCACGATATTACTGATAGTTTACTTAGAAATGATCATGTTGAAATGGATGATGGACACTTTGACAGTATAATTAATAATTTAGATGAGGTAAGTGAGTACTTATCATAAAAGTAACAAAATTCAGGATTAAGGATAGCGGATTAGGAAGGGATAAGGCAATGGGTTCTGGCATTCCTTACTCACTCACCGAAACTGTGATTGTTGTAATTGACTGACTTATACCTTTTTGTTAATAATATTTTGAAATATAAAATAAAATAGCCTTTTATTTGATCCAAATAATAAAGTAATAAACAATTTTATATTAGGATTATAAGATATCTATTAATTCGAAGTGCCTTACGGCAAAGGCCTCCTCCAGATCCTTCCACTGAGCTCTATATGTAGCCACTCTTGTCCAGTATGGGCCGAAAGTCAACCGGATCTCATCTTCCCACTGTCTCTGGGGTTGACCTTGGCTGACTCCAAAAACTGAAAGAAAACAATGCAAATCAGCGCAACTTATATTTTCAGGAAGAATTGGTCACTGAATCAATATTATATAAAGAAATTGACCATACGGGCAGATATCAATGTAAATTCTGTGAACTCACTTATTCCACATTTCAAACTCTACGACATCATTTCAAAATCAAACATCCAACCCTATTAGAAAGTTTAAAATATGATTTAATACAAAACCGGAGGAATAGAAAGTTCAAGTGTCACGTATGCAAGGAGAAATTTAAATTTATTAACGATTTAGAAGATCATACAAAGAATTATCATCATATAAATGATAGAAAATTGACTTGTCGCTTTTGTTTAGCGACTGTTGAAAGTGAAAAAAATTTGAGTAACCATCTAGTTAATATACACAAAGAATTTTCCAATAAAAAAGTACATTCGTGTCAAATTTGTGGATACAGTACAGTGAAGAAATCACACATCAATCAACATAAGAAAACTCATACAAAGGAGAAAAACTTAAAATGCCAGTACTGTACTTACACTACATGTGTTTTAATTAATTTAAAAACACACGAACGGACACACACAAAACATAAACCTTTCAAGTGTGAGTTGGATGACTGTGGCTATTGTTGTGCATCGAAATCTGCATTGTGGAGTCATCAGCTAAAACATAATAGGGAGAAGAATATGAATTACTGCGATAAATGCAGCTATAGAACTGTCTATAAGCATTCTTTAATGAAACATATTGAGAGCCACAGAAGAAATACTTTGAAGATTTAAATTATATAAGACTTTCATTGTCTATTGTATTTGGTAAATATATTTTTCCTTTTTTTATGGTTTTTTTTCAGCAGGCTGACAGAAAGTGGCTACTGTCGCTAACACGACAGGTTCTGCAAGTGCGCTGATGTCCATAGTATGATAGGGAAGGTCTCTGGTACCCAATACTCATATATTTTATGTGGCAATCACAATATTTCAGTAATGGACGAAGTGATACTGGTACTCTAGCAAACCAGAAATAGAATAGAATAGAAAAAGTTTTATTTGCGACAAAGGACATAGATACATATACAAACTTAAAAGACACACAGAAACGTCCCCTACCACAAACCGGCTCCAACTCAGTAAATAAAATAGCCACTAAGAAGATAATAATACTCATATAGAAGCACAACAGCACAGCTACAGTCATTTCACGGTGGTCTTCTGTAAAGGGTGGTTACTGCTGCCAGGCGGGCTGCTCAAGACTGCGAAACGCAGTTTGGCCCTGCCACTACTTAAAGTTATCATTAGTTACTTACTTAAACATGAAATAAAAGCACATGTTGTCTCGCACTTCAGTCTTCAACCTTTAGATTTATTATATAGGCTGATGGACATCAGCCTGTCCATCAGATAATCACTTACCCGAGGATTATACAAACACGTTAGAACTACCTACAGATGACGTTGAAACCAAATCACTTCAATGATAACAAAATCTTAAAACTCATCTGAAGCTTTGATTAAATTAAACTAAGTTGAATAACTAATTCATTCATGTTAATTCCAACCCTTGATGCTTGACCCAAAAGAAGAGTGTGTGTGTGTCTATGACATTGTAGCTCTCAAACCGATGGACCGATTTTGATCCGGTTCTTTGTGTTTGAAAGCCGACGTGATCGAGATGGTTCTTATCTATAATATATGATAATCATCCCATTACCTAGTTGACGAAGGGATCTCACTAACTTCTACAGGTTCAAGATTGATGTGATATTTGGTATACTGTTACTGTATACTTTGGCGGTATTTCCATGACATGGTAACCTTGCCTGTTGCTGCATCAGCAAGTAGTCTGAGGTAAACGCAACTCCTCAGCAACTTACAGCAGATATATAGTGTTTGGGCTCAATAAAAAATCAGGGATTAGTTTATAATTTTTAATAATTGCTTGTACTTAAACCAATTGTGTTTATATAATTCTAAAAACAAAATAAACAACACTATACAACTACCTAATGTTAAATGTATGTAACTACTCTGTACATTTTGAAAATGCTGGATGTAGGTTTCTAATTCTCAATTTACATAATTGTCTTCAATTTTCCGAATATTCAATGTTCTTTTTTATATTTTTTGCACAACTTTGTAATGACATTTTAACATAAAACGAATTGTTTAAGCCCAGCGACTGACATTAATATAAATTACCCTATATAACTATATATATTTGACTTATGACCTATAGATCAACTCTCAGACCAACTAGTTGGTCTATGGAAAAATTTAAAAAACACTCGAAATTCAGTTTATGCTGACGCAATAAAAAAAATTTATTTATATATGCGTGTGTGCTCACTCATAAATACTACAGGAAATATATAGTAATATGCATTGCTAATATTCAAGTTTATTCAAGTGCTGGGATGTAATGCTAATCCTTGCATATTATAAAACAAAGTCCTCCGCCGCGTCTGTCTGTCTGTTCGCGATAAACTCAAAAACTACTGCACCGATTTTCATGCGATTTTCACCAATGGATAGAGGGATAATCAGGAGAGGTTTTTACGGAAAAAAAATGCACCCCGGGCGAAGCCGGGAGCTGAATAGCTAGTTTTGAATAGAGTAAAATCCATTTGCACATTTTTTTTATTGTAGCGTTAGATCATGGAGAATATGAATTGCAAGATCCACAATTGATACAATACATAAGACACTGTTCTCACACATAGTTAAAACATTAAGGGCCTCTTTCACCATCTCTAAGTAAAGTGTCAAGTAGGCTAACCGCCATTTAAAAGTCACCGGTCACCGGGAATGATGGAGCTGATATAAATTTGTTTGTACTGTGAAAGTCCCAAATGTTAAAAAGAAAATAATAAAAAAATTCGCCTATCGAAGGATGCAGTAAATCGAGTGCATAATTTAATTAAACATAAAATTATTTATAAAAGTTACTAATCAACACTTTACTTATTGTTGGTGAGAGAGGTCCTTAATGTTATAAATTTCTCTATGCTCTGAGGAACATGGTTGAAAGTTCAAACAATAAAAATATTATTGTCAATTTTAACTTCAGAACAAAAACGCTGCATTGTATGTACTAATGACCAAGAAAATGGCTTTTCTTCTAATACATAGCAAGTCATTATCCACAAACCAATCTCAATTATGATTTTACTCATATACAAACGTACAGATTTGATGTCATGAGATATTCGCACGACGTATCTCTGGATATTTTATCTCTTGTGCGTCTCACATAAGCAAACATAGACGGTCAGACAGCGGAGCGGTTCTGGTCAAACTATAGTCAAAAGACTAATTTAAGCTTGGTTATGTGTGGTCCGTATTATCACTTTCACATTTGTTACCTATAATCTGTATATTTCTAAATATTTCCACATTTAACAGCAATCAATGTGGTTTCGGAGTATGTCCGTCCACATAGAAGTTTCTTGTCGCTTTTGGTAACGACAATTCCATTCCTTCCAACTCCTTTGTTAATACTATTTGACAGCCTGAAAAACACAATAAAAATATTTAGTTAAATGCTCATAAACATATGAATTTTGGGCGCAGCTCAATAACATATTTATTTTGTCGTCCAATGTGCTAATTAAGTTATTAATTAATTATTTATTAACTAATGGAAAAAAATATCACTCCAAAATTCGTCATAAAAGATCATGTTTTTCAAAGAAACGCTAATATTTGAAGATGTAAAAAATATATATGTGAATATTGAGGATAATATTACGATTTATTACTTCACTCAATATAATGAAATCCTTAAGTAACCTCAAACACGGAATTTAAAAGAAATTTTGCTCTTATTTTCTAATAAAATTCGATAGGTACTATGAATATATATCTTAAAAAAAAATCAAAAACCATAAAAATTTGTCACAGTTGGACGCTATACGCTTATCAGTTCTCATTCACACTCTAGAGAATAGAGGGAATGGCCTTAAATCGAGTACCTATGTAAAATTATTATTTTCAATCTAAATATTGTTAAGAAAAATGTCCTAATAGTTACATTCAACATGAATTTCTTAATAATGTAACCAATTTCAAAGTTGTCTCTGGTCTGCATCTGGCAATTAGAGGCAGGGCACACTGAATTCCGCTGTCATTTGATGTCATTTGTATCATTTGGTATGTTAGGAAATTATTTTAAAAAAAGCTTATTAAAATAACTATTCTCACTAACCTAGTCTAGAATTTTCTTTAAGAAATGGGGCCATGTCTAATAGGTCGTCTTCTTTCTCTTCGGACTGCGGTAACTTGTCAAAATAGTCGTGATTGACATATACATGACATGTTGTGCAAGCTAATGACGCTTCACAAGCTCCTGAAAAAAGTGATACTTATTAAATTATTAATGTATTGTCGAAATCACTTAAACATACGGACAGAGTCTTCAATTCCTCATTTTTTATTTAAGCTTTATTTATTTCAACTAATTTCAAAATTCAAGCTTTATTTATCAAAACTAAGCCACAAAAAATTAGAAAAGTCGAACTTGAAGTAACTATAATTTTTATTATTATTTAGCCTTTATTTCAGATAAGAGTATACATTACATATATATAATTACGTCTTAACGTTTTGATTATGAGTTATACAAAATACAAAGTTAATATTTTGCTTTTTTTTTTAATTTTTTTTCAATAGATATTATTTTTGCCTCAAAGTATAAAAACTGTACTAAAACCATTGGGTGGTTTAAAGCCGTGTTACACGGCTACAAGACTTTCATCATGAAGTATTACCAAAATGATTAGACAATCATGTTTGTATTAAGTACATAATTAAGTAGTGTCAGAGCACACTGTGTTTCAGTCATTTGGGCAGCCTATGCTTGTAGCTTATTCCTATGCCTATGTGGCGCACTTGCAGCTCCTGTGGCCTAGTTTGTGTTATAGGCGACGGTAGCCACATACCATCAAGTGAACTGTGAGCCTGTCTGTCGACCTTAACATAAAAAAAGATTAGGAAGACATTTAATGTGGGCAGTTATTATTAAACATACTTTGTGAAGGTCTTTAATTCTGCTAATGGCTATACACCTGATTCTCAGCTCGTACTATGTTTAGTATTGTATATACTTTGATTTTGTGTATAATTAATTGAAATGATTGTAAATGTTATTATTTTAAAAATGACAAAAAGAATGGTATCCTGAGTTTCTTTTAGGGTTTCTTCTCAGGATAGTCATCATCTTTGCTTTTTTTTCTGAAACCCTGGTAAATTTAAATTTATAATGACGATCATAAGTTTTCTTGGAGAAACCTAATTGACAAATAAATATTTTGATTTTGAACCACCACAAATAATTAAATAAGTGTTAGTAAAACGAAAATGAGTCTGTTGTAAAACAAACCTTCCATTTCGATGCCATATCTGTGTGCCAAATACAACACATTATCACCTACTTTCCCTTTAACTTTAACTTTATTTCCATTTTTGTCTATATACACAACATTGACTCTGAAATTAAAATTTAACATAATGAATATTTACATTTTGGAGACATAATATACATACCTAAATATTAAAATTATAGGTACATACATTTCATCTGGCGATTGTGGATCTTGCCATTCGTATTCTCCATGATTTAATGCTACAATAAAAAAAATGTGCAAATGGATTATACTTTATTTAAGATTAGAATTACACTTTAATTAAGTTGCTAGAAGTTGAAAATAGCAATGCATATTATGATGTATTTTCTGTATTATTTTATGAGTGACCACTTACACAGCTATAAATATATATTTTTATTGAGTCACAGCCTATACTGAAATACATATAGTCTATACTAATATTATAAAGAGAAAAGATTTGTATTTTTGTATGTAATGAATAAACTCAAAAACTACTGGACCAATTTTAAAAATTCTTTCACCTATAGAATGCTACATTATCAGCCAGTAACAGGCTATATTTTATAAAGTTACGCGGACGAAGTAGCGTGCAACAGCTAGTATTATATATGATAGCAACGTGAACTTTGTGGGACAATCATAGTGTTGTAGACACAAAAATATATTACCTTAGCATCTTACACCATGTGGTAATTGATATAATATATATGTATGTATTTATTTGCATATTATTATAGCCACGTCTATGCTGAGCTTAAACAAGTAATTTCCCAGGTAGTCAAACATTGAGTAAAACATCTAAGATTTAAATTTTAGACTAATACACCAAGATTTCTTTTTTAGGAAGTTCAATTTCGATGAATAATTATTGCATACAAATAAATTTGGATGTAAATGTACCAGGGACCTACGAATACTTTCATAGGTCATACGATAAAAGATATTAAGATATGTAAATAACTTACCATTGGTTAGATGAATCGTATTTTGGTTGTGCCCTGATAACCTTAAAGGCATTAACATTTGTAGAATACGTTTTGTAAGATGTAACATCATTTGTTCAAAGTGTAATTCCGTCTTAACGCTTACTTAATAATAGATATTTATTTATTATAATATGTTACATAGAAATAACAAATCAACATCATATGATCGCAAAGTTCACAAACTATATAAACAAAATTAAATACTAGACACCATAGAGCAATGGTTACTTACTAGTACTCTGTGCTTACACTAATGTCAATCACACAGAGCATACGATAGTGGTAAGTTTTATTGGTAAATAATTTTAATTAGTCGAATTAAAATAGTTGATCTATTTGTTCTGAGTCATTAAATGCTACAGAACCTGACTATTAAGTATAAAGTACACTCTGTATTAAATTGTCATGTTTTAATGTCAATTTGACAACTAATTTTTTTTAATACTCGTACCGTACGGTATTATCGGTATCCATTTCGCTATGCTATTGTCATGTCATATTTTATTCGTTTTTCATTCGTATGATAATGATTTTTAATAAAATTTTATCGATTTAAAGAACAGTGGTGGTGGATTTGTAGTTCGTAGTGAAATGTTTTTAAACTATTTAGCAGTTACATTTCTTTTAGAATGACTATGTCGGAGAGGTTTTCATAAGTTATATTTCCCACTAGGATTTATCCGAATGATAAAAGGTAAATTTTATGTTATGACGTGTGAAAAATAACCTTTTCCTCGTATAAATATTGTTTTATAAATTGTAATGCTACAAAATATATAGTTGCGCTTCATTTTTGAATACCTAAGTATATTATTTTGTCTCTTTTTTTATTTGTATGTATTATTTTATAATTGTATTAATGGTACATAAACATATTCGATACATAGGTCTGGAATTAAATCTTTGTTCTACTATTAAATCTATATTCAGTCATGACAATATTTAAAAATATATTTAATTTCTAGCTTTATAAATAAGAAGATATAAGCTGACCTACAAATTTTTAAGAACATGTAAAGCAGCTTATTTTTTTGGAGTTACTCCTTAAGAATCGATTTTCATATATAAGCCCGGGGTATGAAAATTTATGGGAGTAAAATCAAATGTCACATATTACACGTTATAGGCTACAATATGCTTCAATACATATTAATATAATATAATACATATAATAATATTTATATCCATTGATATTTATTTGTGAATTGAGAAAATTAAAAAACTAATAAAGCTAACAAAATTTATTTATTTACCCTCATTTACTAATCTATGTATTTTATAATTGTTCATAAGGAGTACACTCCAGTCGTACGTCAGAGCCAACACACAAACTTTTTTTTGTTTTATCTTTATTTTTCTATTCTACTATGCGTCCCACTTGTCCCATTTCTTTAGTAAATCTATACTAATATTATAAAGTAGCTAGCTAGTTTGTTCACATTGAAAAATAAGATATTAAATCTGACATACATTGATGCCTGTTATTATACTTTTGCCAAGTGTTGATCTTTATTTTTAGATAGCTGGTGCCCTATTGGGATATTTACCCTATAACTTATTTCTATCCTGAAATTCTACTCTAACTATTGATGAAAGATTACCTCCTACATACAAACATACAAACTTTATTTCTTTATTATATTAGTATAGATAGAGAAAGAGAGAGAGAGAGCAGATTTAGTGTGTTTATTTATATGTGGAGGGTAATCGCTGTAACCACGGCACCTATTTGAAAAATTCTATCAATAGTTGAACATTGCAGTGGAATGGGATATATATTATGTACTAGCTGGTATTCACGACTTCGTCTGTGTTGAAAAATGAAAAATAAAATACCTAAGAACATATGTGATAACTTTATCGCCACGGCGAGAGTGGCGCCCAAATTTTGATATTCTTATATGATCCCTCAGGAGCAAGATAAAAAGTATCTATGTTAATCCAGGTAAAAATAAACTATGAAAATTTCATCTAAAACCTTTGTTTTTGCATGAAAGAGTAGCAAACATCCATACATCCATTAAATTTATTAGGGATATCAGGATACATAATTTTGCCGATACTATATGATACCAATTTTTGTAGTAAATAATCGATACTCATATCTATGCTTAGTATAGATATAATAAATCTAATAAGTAATGAATTATGTACTCTTCTAAACTACTCATCCACTTTAAAAAAATTCAATAGAATAAAATTTCAGGATGTATATAAACATTTTTATTGCTTTTACACTTTTTCCAGCGTTTTCTTAATTTTAGATGATCCATCGGGATACCTTTCCGGTGTCCCTGATAACGTGTATGCAAAATTTCCTGATGGTTGGTTGAGTAGTTAAGGCGTGAAAAGGTAACAGACAGACAGAGTTACTTTCACATTTATAATATTAGTATGGACTTTTCAACGCGGATGAAGTCGCGGGCAACAGCTAGTACGAAATATAATGAGCACTCGAAAATTTCTTTCCCTTATGACGAGTGAAATAGTAAAGTAAATCAAGCGTAAAACGTTCAAGGTGAAATGGCATGAAGTGCGGCACCGGGAGAAAGTGCACAAGCCAGTAAAAACGCCAATACCTCTTATGTCATTAGAATAAGATTCAAAATAGTTTTTTTGAAAAATTTGTCGTTGTCGGTTTTTCGTCATAGCTGATGAATACAGATGGCAGTTCGTCGCTATTCGCTATTATAGGGATTCGGCTATGACCGGACCTTGTTCACTGTAACTGTTCTGTCATTATATCCGATTTTGACTGTATTATTTTATTAATACTTAGCTGTAATAGCGTGAAACACAAAAAATTTAAAAGCTATTTTTTATCTTCGGTAATATAAGTACAACCCCGACGTCCCACGCAAAAACGAGATGTTATAACTTTTTACATGTGTGTTTCTGTGTATATGTGTAAGGGTGTATCTGTGTGTCTTTCTACGCAATCTGTGTAGCTCCCAAACAGATCCGGTTTTTTTTTATTGAAAGCTGACGTGATCAAGATGATTGTTAGCTTTAGTTTATCCAAAGCTAATCAGTTCAGGCGTTTGAAGATCATTAGCCCATTTCTTTGATGACGAAGAGATTTCACTAATTTCCACAGGTTCGATTGATGTAAAATTTGGTGTACCTTGACCTGATGCTGCAGCATCAAGTAGTCTGCGTTGCGGGACACCTAACACCTCAGCAACTTACAGCAGATATAGCGTGTTTGGGCTGAATAGAAAGTCGGGAGTTAGTTTATAATTTTAATTATAGCGTGTTATATATTTGTTGATTACAGGTTTAAATAATTGAAATGGCAACCGAAACACTTAGTAATAATACAATCGATGATTTGAGGCAAGACCCTACGTCAATGTTGCCAGAAGAACCGATGGTTTATGAATTAAAAAAGAAGAAGAAGAAAAAAAAGAAAAAACAAACTCAAGAAGATCCGTTGAAGGATATACATGAAAAGGTTCCGTTGGAAAACATAAGATCAGTTGAAATCATTCCGCCTTTTTTGGACCCCGAAGTCTCTATTAAGGTGGAAAATATTGAAGTAGATTTGGATTTTAATGATGTAAGTAATCTTAATAATATTATTATATAAATATTATATAAATAATACATTGTCCCATAAGTTTGTATCAAATTACTTAAGTCTAAGACTTTGGGCAAACTATTAAGAATGTATGGCAACTGCTTTTTTATAGTTCTGTAACCATATTACGTATTTACTGTTATTGCTGCGACTTTGCCCAGGTAACTTTATAAAATATAGTCTATGTTACTCGCTTGATAACGTAGCTTTCTATTGGTGAAAGAATTTTTAAAATCTGTCCAGTAGTTTTGAGTTTTTTCATTACAAACATACAAATCTTCTCTCTTTATATTATAATATTAAGTATAGAAGTAGATATAGATATGCGAAATTGTGGCCAACTTACGCGGTTATCTCTCAGTCACACATCGCCTAAGTTCGGTGTATTACTGTATTCTTTACATAACAAGGTTTATTTATATTTTCAATTAATTCTTACAGTTCACTAACGATGGAGGCTTGCTCATTGAAGACGCACACAGTGAAGAGCCTTCTGTGAAGTTGGGACAGGAGAATCGGAACGCTGTAATTTTAACACTAGAGAATATAATCGATGAATCAGTTCCGTTTGGATATAGTCGGGGGACGGGAATCAACAATCACGTGTGCGGAATATGTCATCTAGTCTTCCAATCTACGAAGACTTTGAGAATGCACCAGAAAAGGAAACACAAAGTGTTTAGAAAGTCGTTTACGCATATATGCGATCACTGTGGCATGTCTTACGAACAAAGAAACAGTTTAGTGGCTCATATAAAAAGAAAACACGATCCGCACACTCCGTCTGATGACGGTGCAGAGAGGACATGTGAGATATGCGCTTTAGTTTTCAAAGGTGTGACAAGATTGAGAATGCACATGCGTAGGAAACACGGGTCCTTTGAGGAGTCATTTAATCACGTTTGCGACGAATGCGGCTTGACTTACGACAAATATAGAAGTTTAATGGTCCACATGCAAAGAAAGCACACTAATCAAACAAAAACTGAAGTGAATCAGTGGTACAAATGTCCGTTTTGTCCAAAAATATTCACAAAAAGGGAGACGTATGCGAGACACGTACAGAGAAAGCATCGAGTCAATGAAGACGGTCAGATAGCGCAAAACGAAGAGAACGAACTCGGAGGTTTTAAAAATCCCAAAACGGGTGAAATATCTTGTAAACAGTGCCCGTTGGTTTTCTCTTCGGTGAATTATCTCAAACTTCACATGAGAAGGAAGCATAACGCTTTGAAAGAAGATTTTCGATTGAAATGCAGAATTTGCAACTTGTCTTACGACAAAATTGAGAGTCTAAAACGACACGTAAGAAGGAAACATGACAAAGGCTCTCATTGCACTGTTTGTAATAAACAGTTCGACACGAGAGAGTCCTATTTGAATCATTCACATATGAAAATTATCAAGGAATGTTCAATTTGTGGTCTAATATTTGCGTCGCAAGGTGGTCTAGCTAAACATTTGCGATGTACCCACAAAATGGATGCACCAAAGACGGTATTTTGCAACATTTGCAATGAAGGCTTCAGTGATAGGAAGCATCTTAAGCCGCATTTTATGAAAGTGCATTTAAAAGTGTCCTACACGTGCATATATTGCAGTAAAGTGTTCAAAGCGAAGGAGAGTTACAGACGGCATGTGATGTTTAAACATCCAAAAGTTAAAGAAACAGTAATCGAGTTTCAGAAATGCGAGCAATGTACGGAAACATTTCCAGATGAATTTGAACTTTGCAAACATATTAATTTAGTGCACGGCAGAGAGAATACAGCAAACAGATTGACAGATAATGACGATGTTGTCGATGATGTAGTGAAAACAGAGGAAATAGACACGAAAGATACATTCCAGTGCACCAAGTGTCCGGATAACTATCCAACTTGGGAATTGTTGAGACTTCATTTCGAGCAAAATCATCGTAATCTCAAAGAGACTCAATGTCAAGTTTGCGGTGAATTCGTTCCCGTTTTGGATCTGTCTAAACATATGAAGTGTCACAACACTGAAACTGTAGTACAGTGTAAATATTGTGAATTCAACACTTCAAACAGGGCCAGCATGACCCAACATATGTTGAGACATAAGAACGCTGAAACTGTGAATTGTGATTATCCTGGATGCCGTTACAAATCCTTTTACGAAGGTGCTATGGATCGACATAAGCAGAAACACAAAGATCAAGGTGTCAAACTGCAGTGTAGCAAATGTCCATTTCAAACGATGAATAAATATATACTCAGATACCACGAGGAGGCACATTTGACTGGGAAAAAACGATATTCGTGCGATCAATGCGATTACGCCACGATATTGCCGGCCAATTTAGTCCAGCACAAGTATAAGCATTCCTCAGAGAAAAGGTTCAAATGTGAAATGTGCTCTTTTGCGACAAAGTATAACACTTCCTTGAGGATTCACGTTAAAAAGAAACACTGTGATCTCCCATCAAACAGTTAAATATATAATTTATTTTAGTTTTTTTTTTTTTTTGTTGTTGATAATAAAATATTTGGTGTTATTTAGTTGATATTAATTTATAATAAGACCTATACTCCGCGCGTTAGCTCTGAAGAATCTTTATGAATGTTGACGTAAAGACCCAAGTACCGTTATCTATATTAATTAAATGTTTTTTTTTTAAAGTTTAAATTCTTTGCTTAATAATTTTAAGGTCGAATTTTGTATAACGCTTCCTTATATACGATCACGTGACGCTTGTAACATTTTCTTGTAAGGATTATTGTAAAGTATCTGCAAAAGTAAATCCTCACCATCATCTAAGCCACAGAACATCCACATAGGAATATAATTTTCCAATAGAACCAGTTGACCCTGTGCCCTTATCAGGTCATCTATCCACTTTGCGGGTGGACAGATGACCACCCACACAGTGGACAGATACTGATCCGCCGGTTCATGTCGGTAACTTTCGTACGTTACAGACCTCTTCATTTCTGATTCGATCTTTTATTGTAACCCTGAGCATAGATTTTTCCATAGCTCTCTGAGCGACGTTGACCTTTTTTACGAGCAAAAATAAATACCTACTATTTAATTTTTGTTCTATTTAATAGTTTCAATTTAATTTACAAATTTTAAATTGTGATTAGTATTAATAGTAATACTCGTTATTATTCGTTTTAATTTTTTTTTTCTGTCTATCGCCCAAAGAAGTTACACTTCTGACCTAAAGCCTTTCTCGATAAATGGACTTTTCAATTAAAACACAAAAAGAATTTTTCAATTCGAACCAGTATAGTTCCTAAGATTAACGCGTTTAACCAAATAGACTCTTCAGCTATACAATATTAGTATATAGTATACAAAATACTAGTTTCCATATTTCACATCTAACTCTTTTTTTTCAATGCCTTTTGCATTAAATAAAATTAATAAAAAATACACAAATACCTCAACTTCCATACCTCGGAGCTCTCGCGCGGACAATAGTTGGCTTTTTATCGAGATAAAAAAACTTTAAATAAGTAAGTAAATGATTATTATAAAATTTTCCTGTAAGTATTTATAGCAATAATTCGGTTGCATTGTATAGAATATGATCGGAATTATTACTTGCAATAAGAATAAATAATTTTCCGTTGTCCAGTCTAATATTTTTAAAATAATAACTTACCTAGTTAAAAGTTACAAGCAACTACCTAATTTGACCCATCGATGTATTTGACCCAATTTCTCCAAAATTGTTTCTATAGCATGAAATGGGAAACCTACCATGGGCTATACCTACCAATATACTTACCTACAAATAATTAGGTTTCTAAATAGGAATAATCACGAATCGCTATAACGGCCACGGAAAAAATTATCAGAAAATCTGCGTACGCGAGAAGGCTAGCATTTTTTGAAATTAGGAATTCCGCAGTTGACAACCTGTAGCTTCGCACATAAAAGTGAATGCAATAGGTACCTAGGTAATTTGCTGCCGAAGTTAATTTTAAATCGGGGTTCATTACAACGCATTATGCTAAATTTGGATTTTTATGTATTGTACCTAGGTACACTTGATTATTACTATCGGCGCCTATACCATATTATATCTACACCGAGGTAAGGAAATGATGTGTTGATAGGATCGAATATGTGAGGTTAGGAACTTAGGAGAATCTATGAGAATTATGTTACTGTAGGACCACTTATTCATGCACTGAAACAATATATAGTGAACGGTTGCCCAGTTTGAAATTGGGAAAAATATTATTTCATTATAATGAAAACCCTGCTCAATTAGGTACTAATAAAAATAGGGCTAAAAACTATTAAACCGCTAAAATAGAAGTTAAGCATTTAACTGTCTGCGGTCGAAAAATATAATGCTTTAAGAGGAGGCCCGTGGACGTGGACCGTGGATAGAGAGAGTCGTTATATTGGTTAATAAAAATGTTACCTACATACTAAATTCCTCGAATTAAGTAGACTTAAGTACCTGTCTTTTTAAATATAATACTGTTCTGTGGTTAATGCAAACATGTCTGTGTAACTCTGTGGTTGCATGAAACTGACAACTGACAAGTGAAAACAAAAATAAATGCGAAGAACAGTCAGCAACTCATATTACTTCTTTTTAATGATATAATCATTAATATTTTCTGTATAAACAATGTTTTTCATTAAATAATCACAGGTTTTATTATATTGCACAGCTTGCAAGTTTTTTAAAGAAGTGTGGCAAAGTGGTAAGCTAATTTAAAAATAGAAAAGTGAACACGCCTTTGTGATGATGTTAATGTTTTTATACAATATTCTAGAATTTTGTTACGAGTATTGAACTAAAAATATGATTTTTTTTTTATACACAGCTAGTACTTACTATATATTTTGATCAGTGTTTAACTCAAACTTTTTCATTTTTAAGGGATTATAAAATAAAAGCTTCAATAGAATAATTTTCTCTATCGCATTTAAAATGGATTTCCTGTCGCTACCTATTGTGATGGTGGAAAATATAATTTCGTATCTAACTTACGACGAAATTGCTAGATGCAGAATTGTAAGTCTAATAATCACCTAAATAGCTTTCGAAAAAAATTTAAAATTAATAATTTTAAAAGCAAGACAAAATTTTTTTTAACATATTTTGAATCTGTTTTTTGAAAATGACTATTATCTACCTACTTAATTGGTATTAGTAGTAACTGTACTTTAATAATAATTTAAAAATTTACAGGTTTGTAAATACTTTGATGAAATATGTCAGCGTATGCTGAACATAGGGTTCGTAAAGGTTGAGCGAAGACACAATTTCGCACTGAAAAGTGTAAAAGCACAGTTGCCTCGAAGGGAATCTGAGCGCAGGTATTGTTTTAAATTTTCCTAGTATTTTTTTTTATGTTAAGGCTCAGAATATATAACAACACTAGCGTACTCTCTAACAAGTCAGGTTTATATATAAATCTAAACTTGCCAGACCTTAACATAAAAAACCCCCAAACATTTCCGATGTAACATAATAAATAAATAGCCTTTATATGCTGATTTACAAGTTTAGTGTTAAAAAATAAATAATGCACATCAGTCCAGTTTAATATCAGCGTGTCCTGCCGACATATGGGCCTCCTCTAATGGAATGGAAATATCCATTCCAGTCTGTTTTGAGCTAATCTCATCCATAGTGTTCCGGCAGTCCTTTTATGTCATCTGACCATCTCTTGAGTTACCGACCTCTCTTTTTTTAGCGTTTTATCTCGGAGTCCACTCAGTTAGCTTTTTCGTCCATTTTTCTGTTCTGAATCTGTGTCCTGTCCAGCGCCTTTTCAGTTGTTTTGTATGTATGCATACATCCATAAATTTTGTCATTTTCCTCATATTAGCAGCTCGTTTTTTATCTTTTCTACAATATCTTAAGATACTCCCTTCCATGCTTCTCTGACAGGTTTTCAATCTGTGTTGAAGTTTTTGTGTTATAGCCCATATTTGGCAACCATAAGTTATTATTGGCAAAATGCATGTGTATGAAGAGTTTTCTTTTTATCTCTAAAGTCTTATGTCTTTAAGGGACCAGTATCCATGCATTTATTTATTATTTATAATAAATGCATGGATATAACATATTTTGTTACAGATATCACCCACTTTCCCGCCACTGTGATATACTCACATCGATTGAAACTCGTATATCTATGCTCAACATGACTTACTCGAAATACATAGACAACAACATGTGTTGTTTTATACCAGGAAGAGTAAGTATTTGTCTTTAATCTTATGAAATATACTATTTTTGTCAGCCTTCAACTAGGTTTTTCCTGAGAATGGTATCGCGAGTGTCTTTTTGGGGTTTTGTTTTTGCATTTTAAAACTTGCTCTTCTTAGGTGATCGATGAAATACAACGTGTGCTGACCGTTGTGGAGAATTCTAAAACGCCACCGCGCGCTCACGAAGTGCTGCAAGAGTTACGTGACATATCCAGTATGGCCATTGAACATTTCGATGATAAAATATCTCCCGCCTTCAGAAAGAAGCTAAGGGAAAGTGCTGCACCTCCACCGTCGAGGCAGGCCAACAACGGTATATAATTTTTACATCAATCTACTACAACTATGGATTTCGCACGCCATACTAAACACTACTAACTTTATGGAACATTTAGTCTATAAAAAAAGTGACATATGGGTAGAGCATGAACTCTATCATTGGGAATTAAACATTAAAAAATTAAACTTACAAATGGTGAGTCACTTTTAAGCTTTTAAGCTTAATTGCACAGTGATTTTGACAGGTTTTTAAAGTGAACTTTGTCATGTTTACCATTTGACAGCTCACGCGGTACTGAATGCATATTACGCCATGATTCCGTTTTAGGCGGATTTGACATATGCCGCTTTGGCATTTGTAACACAAAATCCATAGTTGTAGTATATCGACGACTGTTTGACGCAAAATTGTTTATTGAAGAATTTACAAGAAATAGACATAGCAATTGCTTTGAAAAAATATATTAAAAATTATTACTTATAATATATTAAAAATTTATATTATATTACTACCTGACCTTCAAACGTTATGAAAAAAAAAAATATATTTGGGGTATAAAAGATAGTTTACAACCAATTTATTCAGACCTACCGAATACACACAAAAAAATTTCATAAAAAACATTCAAGCCGTTTCGAAGGAGTTTTGTTACAAACATTGTGACATGAGAACTCTATGACCTGACCTCAAAACTCTATATATATATATTACGTGTCACGTTGTGTGTCCTCGATTAACTCCGAAACTAAATCCGAACTAACCGATTTTGTTAAAACTTCGTAATTATGTGTAATTTGGTCCAACTTAAAAGATAGGATAGTTTTTATCTCAATTTGTAGTATATTTTTTTTGCAAATTGCAATAATTAAATAAATATATGAGAAAGTTATTAATTACCTTACACCGCCATCTGTGAGAATTTTATGCAACTTGCAGAAATAAGTTTTAAAACAACTATGAGTTCCATGAGTTTCTCACAGATGGCAGTGTAAGGTAATTTATCGGCTGGATTAAGTAATTATTTATTATAAAAATTTCACCCCGGCCGAAACCGGGAGCGGGACAGCTAGTTGAATATGATTTTCAATATTATTTTGTACGTTTTTTTATTATTCAATATAATTTCAGTATTGGCTCCGTTAGTGATTCGTCAGGAGATGATGAACCTCCGCAAAAGATCTTCGATGAACACCAGAATGACAATACACCTATTTGACCAGTACAAGGGATTCTACGTGAAAGTAAGCGATAATTTCTGTTAATATTTAAACTATTTTTATATATTAATAGATTTTTTTTTAGTGAAAACTTCCACAGGCGCGTTTATTGCTGAGGAGTGACCGTGTATTCTTCTCTTGCATTATTTAAAACTAGCTGTTGCACGCGACTTCGCCCGCATAACTTTACAAAATATAGCCTATGTTACACGCTGATAATGTAGCTCTCTATAGGTGAAAGAATTTTGAAAATCGGTCCACTAGTTTTTGATTTTATTCATTACAAACATAATATAAATCTTTTCTCTTTATAATATTATTATAGTAAGTATAGATGATTGATAAAATATAGTACTCAATAAGTACTATTTTCTTCTATGCTAGTATTCATTTAAATTAGTTTGGTGGATGGCGATTTTTTTGCACGATATTTGTAATAAGACTGTATATTATTGAGTTTTTTTTTTTAAATTTCAGATGCTAAAGTACAAGAAGTTGGCTTGGAATCAATGTAAATTCTTGAAACAAATGCACCGTCGCCTACGTCGCCAAGATAATTGCATAGGTAAGAGAAACATGTAAAAAATCCATACTAATATTTATATGTATTATACATGTGAAAGTAACTCTGTCTGTCTGTCTGTCTGCAACCTTATCACGCCTTAACTACTCAACCGATCACCATGAATTTTGGTTTCATTTATTTCAACTTTCATGGAAAATTAAAAAAGTTAAAATAAGAGGAATATTTTTTTTTTTTTTTTTTTTTTTTTTTTCAAATTAGTTCAACTGATTGTACTTTGAGTAGAACTTTTTGGAATACCTAGATCAAATTTTGTGCCTAGGAAGAAATAGTAAATTTTTCATACAGAAGCTGGTCAAGTTTCTTTCAAAATCGTAATATTATTATCGTCGCATTTGAATGTATTTAATAAGGTGTAACGTAGCGTTACTTATTTTATTTATTTTATTAGTTATATTACCTTATTTGTTTATTTATTTATTTAAGTATTTAAAAACTTATTATTTTTTTTAAATATATAGAATTGCATTTGACGTTCAATATTCAAAATTTTCAGTCAGAGAGCGTTTTTTGTTTCTCTGTCGCTCGCAGAGAGCGGTACAGTTTTTGTGCTGATAATAGCCTGTATTTGCCAGTTCATTTTCTTTTAAAATTTTAATTATTCAGTTTTAAAATATTTATGTAAAAAACCCCGGTTTATAAATGGGTACGTATTTCATCTTATTTCTGATGATAGATTGTTGATTAATGTTTTTTTTATTATAATTTGTGTTTTAGTTCATTTTAAATTTATTGTTAATTTACTCATTTAATTCTATTATCTGAGCTAGCCGGGCATGAGTTATTAAGTTTTTTTGTCATTCATGGATTTAATTAGAGATATATAATTAATATATAATGAATCCTGGGTTTTATCCGCATTTTACATTCTGATGAGCCTTCTTCATTTTTCTTTGGTGACACTGATGAGCAGCGTGTCTTTATTTTGCCGAGAAGGAAAACTATATTATTACATCCAGCCATTTATTCACATCCAGCTAAGTTATTAACTTTTATTAGCCGGATTTATTGAATCAAATTTTAAATTTCACATATATATATATGATAATAACGTACGGGCTTAAGGACCACCCCCTGTGTATTTTTTTGTTTTGTTTAAATATATTTTAAGTGCTAACATATGATTTTTTTTCATTTTTTAGTTAGCTGGCGCCCAATTTTTTTAGTTAATTTCATAGCCGATAACGTTATCTTACATCAATTATTTTCAACGGGTTCATTGGCGCCCAACGTGGGGGTACTTAATTGTTTTCAACGTTTCATTGGGTTTATTAATAAACCCAATGAAACGTTGAAAATAATTGAAGTAAGATAACGTTATCGGCTATGAAATTAACTAAAAAAATTGGGCGCCAGCTAACTAAAAAATGAAAAAAATCATATGTTAGCACTTAAAATATATTTAAACAAAACAAAAAAATACACAGGGGGTGGTCCTTAAGCCCGTACGTTATTATATATATATATATGAAATTTAATATTTGATTCAATAACTCCGGCTAATAAAAGTTAAAAACTTAGCTGGATATGAATAATGCCTGGATGTAATAATATAGTTTTCCTTCTCGGCAAAATAAAACACGCTGCTCATCAGTGTCACCAAAGAAAAATGAAGAAGGCTCATCAGAATGTAAAATGCGGATAAAACCCAGGATTCATTATATATTAATTATATATCTTTAATTAAATCCATGAATGACAAAAATACCAAAACAAAAAAAAAAAAACCCTGAAATGAAAAAGAAATAATTAAACACAAATCTAAAAGAAAAAATATGTGTGCCTGACCGTGGGAATCTAAAATTTAGATATAAGATCCCTAAATGTTAATAATTTATTCAATAAATGGTCAGGCAAAAATAAACAAGAGAAAAATAAAAAAATACAATTGCATAAGGATTAAAAAAAACTGCAAAAGATAATAGAATTAAATGAGTAAATTAACAATAAATTTAAAATGAACTAAAACACAAATTATAATAAAAAAAACATTAATCAACAATCTATCATCAGAAATAAGATGAAATACGTACCCATTTATAAACCGGGGTTTTTTACATAAATATTTTAAAACTGAATAATTAAAATTTTAAAAGAAAATGAACTGGCAAATACAGGCTATTATCAGCACAAAAACTGTACCGCTCTCTGCGAGCGACAGAGAAACAAAAAACGCTCTCTGACTGAAAATTTTGAATATTGAACGTCAAATGCAATTCTATATATTTAAAAAAAATAATAAGTTTTTAAATACTTAAATAAATAAATAAACAAATAAGGTAATATAACTAATAAAATAAATAAAATAAGTAACGCTACGTTACAAAGGAATAAATTTTGCTATGTAACCTTGTGTGAATAATAAACAGAAATGATTATTCGAAGAAATCGGATTTTCGCAATAATCCTAGTACGATTGCAAAGGACCGGATAAAATGGGAAACTCTTAACAAAATATTTTGTAATCATCCGAAGTACTCACAATACCGTTGCAAAAATCCGAACAGTTTTTTAGGTATAAATCGCGAATAAACGTTCAACTGTCGATAAGTGTTGAGCGCTGATTGGCCGAAATGAACGTTGCTTTACTGACGGATGCGCCGATTGACCAATCAGAACATAGAAGCTGTACATCATTGATCAATCGGCGTTTGTTTTTTTTCTAATCGTCCTAAACGAATTGGGTTTTTTTTTTTTGCAACGGTCCTAAAAGTACCTCGGATGATTACAAAATTCTTTGTTAGTTTCCTATTTATTTGGATTATTATTTGGAATCGCACTAGGATTATTGAGAAAATCCGACATATGTGCAATTTTAATGATTGGCAAATTAATATCATATCATAAATTGAATGTGTAATTTTTCAGCCGAGCTGAAGAGACGGATCGAAGAGTGCGACATAAAGTACAATGAGCTCACACACAAAAACCAAGCGGTCGATGTTAAGGTTCAAGGTTAGTGTTCTTAGTGGCAACAATTTATTATAGTTTATATAGTTAATTTATTATAGTCTCTTGATAAAAGTAGGTCATAGTGAAAAATGACAACACTGCTGGATGATTAATTTTTTTATTTTTTTATTTTTTTTCATTTTATTAAATATATATATATACGTCCGTGTCAGCTCCGACGCACGACTTCAGTTTGCTCCTTAAGAAAGATAAATAAAAAATTTAATGAATATAATTAAAAAATATATTAATATAATATATTATATGTACTTATTATGTTATATTGATATGTTTGTATTGAAACATATTGTAGCCTGTAACGCGTAACGTGTGACATGTGACAATTTTGATTTTACTCCCAACTCGAAAAGTGTTTGTTTTCAGCGAGCACTGCCGGCGATGTGGCGTCGTCGTCCACACAAGGTCTTCGCAATTTTGGCAGCCAAATTAAATTGGACCTGTCAGTGTTACCGATCGGTACGTCGAAGAGGAATCAAAGCAAACGTGAGTATTATTGTAATTAAAAAAAAAAAAAAAAAAAAAAAAAACATGTCATTCGTAGGTCTGCATGTGAAAAGTAAATAAGTGGCAACATATAAAAAATGTGTCACAATTCGAACACGCCGAAAGAATAACATTGTTCTTTTTTTAAATTAATATCAGCGCCATCTCTGTACGCATTGATGTATTATATCAATTCAATAAGTTTTGTGGTCCCTTGAATGTCGCTGTAATCGATTTTTACAGAATGCACTGATAAATATCGAAATATCTTTTTTGTTTTTGTTCCTATAATTGAAAGCAACACTGCTCTGTTTGGACATGTTGTGTACACTTGTCTAGATCACTTCGATGTAATTTTATATATACCATAATTATTATATTCAATGTCCATTAAATAAAATAAATATAATAAATTTCAGTGCCAAACATTATGCCGCGCAAACCTCAAATAAGGCTTCCCAGTATATCTGACTACGATTCGAACGGGGAATCGAGTAGGCCGAACTCCCCGCAACCATCCACTTCGTCCCCACGGCCCACGGCCCAAACGCAATCGACCCTCGCCAAGATAAGGGGCCTCGCGAAGGAGATTCGACAATTGTCCAACAGAACTCTCATCAAGAGCAAGGCGATCAACGTCGACTTGAATAAACGCTTGGACCGTTTCAAGAAAATGGAAAACGCGGGAAAAAGGAAACAAAACATAGCGACGGACACGGAAGATTTGCAAGACAACAAGAAACCGAAGATGGATTAATTATTTTATTTTTATTTTTTGTATAAGTCTTCCCTTTTTGTATTGATACAATTCAAAGTACAGTCAAAAAGTGTTACAAAAATGGTCTAATATTCGAAGAGAGGTCGTACATCAACCATAAGAAGAAATAGTTTACGTGTTACAAGGTTGATGAAAAGTAATATTTTGTTCCACAAAGGCGTTATTTTGGATTCACAGCGCAGCGAACGTACGTAACTTGGGATTCTAAAGTAGAGTCGTGAGCGTAGCGAGGGATTCAACGTACGCAGCCCGTGAACAAAATTTATTTGGCACCAAGTGACACACTGTTTTTAATCACTAGAAAAGAAAAGTGATATTTATTTATATTTTTTCTAATTCAACCTTGACTCGAATGGCTCAATTCTACGCTAATAATAGTATGCATAATAATTCTCTCAAGCACATCTTTGTTTGCTCTGATTTCCAAATATAAAATAGCTTCGATAATTATATTATAGCCTGCGAAAGTCAATTGAAAAATTACATTGAGAAATTGGAGCAAGCAAAGATGTGCTTGCTCTCCAATTTTTGCTCCAAGACAGAGAAGCAGTGTTTTAAAGAAAGACGCAACATAGCAGTTAGTTTTTTTTTTTTATTTTTTTTTTAATTAAAGATATCCATAAGCATATTTTAACAGGCAATCGCGATTTATTTTCTCATAGATAACATTTGATAAAATATACTTTTCGTCTGATAAACAAATGGGTCGTCTGATAACAAACAAAGATGACCTCTCTTCGAATTCTAGAAATCGTTTAGACGGTGTGTGACCATTTCTTAGACTGTCTATTTTTTTTTTTTTTTTTTTTAATTATTTCTTAAGCGCCATATAAGCTTAGTGACTTGTAAACTATAATTTAATTTTCAGGTTTTAATAAATATATCTATCAAATGCTTTCTAAATGTATAAAGGGTCTCGTTCAAAATCAGGCCATTATATTTTTTTTTTCTAAATTACACTTTGGAAAATTTAGTAATAAAAGTTTTTCTTAATTTCAGTAATTTTCTGTTAATATTTCAGATTTTTTAAATGATGATAATATTCGTAAATTAAAAAGACTTTATATAATACTTTCAAACTTTTTTGGTACTCTTAAATATATATGAAACCCATCGAAGTACTACAAGTATGGATTTGGCGTGACAAATGCCAAAGCGGCACATGAAAAGTACGCCTAAAACGGAATCATGGCGGAGTCAATGGTGAGAGGTAGTAACGACCAAGTTCTACTATTCATTTTAAACTCCAATGTGTTGACATAAAGTCACATTTTCTTTAAATGACAGATGTTTGGTTGGTTTTAAATGACAGATGACAGTTTATATGCTCTACGCTGTCACTTTTAAATGTTCCATAAAGTTCCTAGTGTTTTGTATGGCGTGCAAAATCCACAGTTGTAGTACATTGATGATGAAACCTCATTACCAAATTACACGTTATTTTTCCAGTAAAATCTAAAATTTCTTCTTACTTAAGCTCGAGTTCACCAACAGACGGTTAATGATCAATCTGATGTTTATTGCGTTAAACCCGCAGTTTAGCGATGGTGAACAACAAAATATTATTAAAGGGCTGTTTAAATTTTAAACAGCTGTTAAAAACTAACCGTCTGTTGGTGAACTCGAGCCTTAACGGTGTTGGCCTGATCTCCATACAAAAATGATTGATCTCCTTTCTTTTCTCACTTCTTGTGACATCTTATAATGTTTTTAAATATTTTCACCTCATCAAGAATGTCTTCTTCTGATTTCGACTATTTCTACATTATTGTCTAACTTAACAATAATTTTGTTACAACTTTTCTATTTTTTTTTTTTTTTTACTATTTCCTAATGATTATACACATACAGTATGAAAATAAATATTTAGTTTAAATAAAGGCAGGATTGCAAAATTATTGTGATTTGAATGCGAATGATAACAATAAATGAATTTCTTGATAACTAATCGTTGTTAAATATATCCTTTAACAATATTTTAATTACATAATTGTTATAAATGATAAAATATTATGTAACAGTATATGTTTTGGCAAGAATATTAAATATGCTTTTGAATTGCATATTTAATATTTTACTTTCTTTAGTTTAAATTAAATTTAAACGTATGACATGACACGTATTAAATAATAATAAAAAAACGACACACAAATATTTTTTTTTAGTATTGTTTTTTTTTTGCTGACGGTAACGCATTCTTTCGAAGTGCCAATATATTTCCCACGTGTTATAGCGTCTTAATTTTGTTAAAATTAGTTATTTTTTTGTAAAGCATTAAAGTGTAATCGTTTGTATACTTAGTTATTTTAAGTAAATTGTATATTCTATGGTCTATTTGTAATGATTTGGTCACTGTGAAGCCAAACGCCAAATGAAAATGTGTGTATGTTGGCAGTGAGGATGAATTTGTGTTTTTTTTTTAAAACCGTGGTGATTTCAATACAAATAATAATAGCAAATGAAGGTTGTGCGTTCAATACACAGCAATAAAATTAAAATAATAATAATAAAATTTCAAGTAGAGGCCTAGGTCTGTTTATTTTCCCGTATACCAATAAACAAAAAAAAAAATGCCAGAATAGAAGTAAAATATTAGAGGAACTTTAAAAATTCAGTTTGTTTTTTTAATTCTTAGCACACATTTTTAATTTAAAAAAAAATTGAATTACAAATGTATTACAGATTTAAAAGAAAAAAATTGATTTACAAATGCATTATAGATTTAAAAGGAAAAAATTGAATTACAAATGCATTACAGATTAAAAAAGAAAAAAAATTGAATCACAAATGCATTACCCATTTAAAAGAAAAAAAAAAATTGAATCACAAATGCATTACAGATTTAAAAGAAAAAAATTGATTTACAAATGCATTATAGATTTAAAAGGAAAAAATTGAATTACAAATGCATTTACCCATTTAAAAGAAAAAAAAAAATTGAATCACAAATGCATTACAGATTTAAAAGAAAAATTTTTAATTACAAATGCATTACAGATTTAAAAGAAAAAAAATTAATTACAAATGCATTACAGATTTAAAAGAAAAAAAATTAATTACAAATGCATTACAGATTTAAAAGAAAAAAAATTAATTACAAATGCATTACAGATTTAAAAGAAAAAAAATTAATTACAAATGCATTACAGATTTAAAAGAAAAAAAATAATAATTACAAATGCATTACCGACTTCAAAGAAATAAAAATTTAATTACAAATGCATTACAGATTTAAAAGATTTTTTGAGCATACATTACATTAAAAAAAAATTTTTTCTGAATTATAACTGATTTATATTCTATAATAATAATGTAATTAATGTTGTGTGACGTAGATGTGTGATTAGAAAATAAAAAAAAAAAACTTATACTGCTAGAAGTAAACTAATAGAAATCCCCATACTTTCCCCGCATAATATATCCAATTAATGTCTTTTGTGTAATAATTGTTGTGTACTAGAGATAAAATAAATGTAAAAAAAAAAACAAAACAGATTTATGCTACTTTCCCGTTTCACAATTAAATTTATATTGATGTTAAAATAATAATTTTTATTTATGTGTTGCATTATAAATATTTTATTTAATATTTTTAGTGTAATGAAAAAATAAAAAAATAATGAAATGTGAAATAATTATTTCCCTTTTTATTTTTTAAATATTAATATTGATTTTAATTAAGGCGCTTAGAGTCGTCAATGGCGTTTGACGTCTGCTCGCCTCACACCGGAATTAGAATTAGTATGAAAATGTTTTGAATGAAAATGTCAATTGATTTTTACATAATATATAATATATATTATATGTTAAGTTGTGTTTAAGATTCATAATTTTTTAGCGTAAAAACATTTCCAATCGCCGTACATACGCGCTTAGGTGCATTCGGGTATTTTTGGGTATTTTAATTAAAAAATTGTTTGGTTAACATTTTTTTTTTTTAATATAGAAATTTTGGTAATACGAAAAAGGAATTTCTACTAAATGTTGTCAAAAATTTGATAAACTTTTTAGGTTTTTCGAAAACCCGTTTATTGTTAGTAATTAAATGCAATTTTCAATTACATTTACATTATAAAAAAAAAAATTCAATTTTTTTTTTCTATTGTATTCTGCTTTTATTTACAATTAATTAGACTAATTTGTAATTTCAGATTTGAGATATTAAAGCCGTAATCGGAGAATGTGATGGGTTGCTTTTAATAAAAAAATTTTTTTTTCTAATTTTGCTTTTTTTTTTTAAAACTGTTGTATGGTTCATTTACTGAATGTAATGAAAACAGCAATAAGTCAACTTTAATATTTGTACTAACATAGACTAAGTTAAATGTTAACTAACAAAATGAAATGGTCGAAATAAAGAGTTTATTATTATTATTATTATTATTATAAACAAGGCTTAAGAAAGTATCCATTTGACGGCACTAAGCGCCTTAATGCTTAGTTAAATTTATTTTCTTATTTACTTATATAAGTTACCTCGAAAAATGGTAAAATTGTATCTATTGTCTCTAACTTGTAACTCATAATGTTAGTAATTTATATGTAACCTATATACATATTAAATAACATATAATAATATAACTATAGTATTGGTATATTATATCCTTAATCCTATTATAGTCTGCAGCGCACTTGCAACATAAGTATGTGGCGTTGCTTGTGTTTTAGGAGACGGTAACCACTAGATGGTAGGTGGTCACTAACGACCTACCATCAAGTGGAGCCAAGACTCGTTGAAGTCGTTGCAAATTATCATTTTCTTTTTTGTGAAATTATTCTTTTCCTAAATGATAAAAATAGAAATAATTTAGGTCTTAATATTATAAATTTGAAAGTAACTCTGTCTGTCTTCTTTTCACGCCTTAACCACTCAACAGATCATCGTGTAATTTTGCATACACGTCAGGGATAAAGGAAAGGACATAGGGTACCTTTCATCCGGAAAAAAGTACTGTTCCTATTTGAACGTGCGTGGGTTTAATATTTAGTTTTATTTAATCAAAGATAATATGTCTTCAGGAAGACATCTTTCTTTATTTCAAGACCACAGACAAGAGAGAGAGAGCATTTGACAAACTAACACTCTCATTCTAAACATAAACCATAGACCACAATATTCATATTGATTTAATAAATGAGCATTATTCAACTGGGAACTGTCAAATGGCAAAATGAGTTTTTTTTTTTTTAATTAGGTCATTGTCTGTAATCTATTTTGTAAGTTAGTAAGTAGGGCATAGAGAAGGTATTTATTCTGAATTCTTAGATTCTATATATTATTTACCTATATATGAAATAAATACATTTATGTTTGAAGATTTGTTTGTATTCTATGTATTCTTAACAGTTTGGTTTCTTGATGTGAAATATATGCCTAATATTAAATAGAGTACATAATACTCTTATTATATAAATAAAAACATTTTAGAAATGGTTTCCTTTTTTTTATTTTAGTTGTAACTAACTAAATATGGGACATGGAGTTGTTCATCAACTGAGAATAACAAATTTCGCAGTCATTTGGGCAACTCGTATGGCGGCAGTAACCACCCCCTCACAGAAGATACTCGTGAAATGACATTGTTTCGGTGAGAGGGTAAGCATTTGTGGCGTTGCTTTGATGTTATAGGCGACAGTAGCCATCTACCACCAAGTGGACCGTTAGCCTGTCTGTCGAATTTACCATAAAAGAAAAAAAAAACTACCAAAAGCTGTAACTTTCATGCAAAAACTACTGAACCGATCACCGTGAAATTTTTCATACACGTCTGGGACACCAGAAAGGACATAGAGTACCTTTCATCGTTCAAGGCGGACGAAGTCGCGGGCACCAGCTAGTCATTGATAAACTATCTGTCGAAGAAAAATGTTTAAGTGTATGTGGATGTGACATGTGAGTATATTATCTTTTTGTTGAGTGTAGCGTTTACATTAGTCTTCTATACTAATATATAATATTATAAAGAGGAAAGATTTGATTGTTTGTTTGTTTGCATTGAATATGCTCCGAAACTACTGGACCGATTTGAAAAATTCTTTAACTGTTGGGAAGCTATATTATCAGCGAGTAACATTGGCTATATTATATTTTCAAAAAAATTAGGGATCCTTACTAAAACTCCAATAATGTAACCCAAGGTTTAAAAAAATGACCTAAAATATTCCTAACATCGCGTGCACTGCTAGTAATAGGCTATATTTTATGAAGTTACGCGTGCGAAGCCGCTAGCAACAGCTAGTGTAGAAATAAAATAACACTGGTCAATAAGTATAAGTAACAAATGTTTTATTAACTTGAACAACTATTCTTTACACAATATAATACAAACATAGGCACATAGAGTTTTTAAATTATTATCAATTCCCACCTTTATTAATAAGAACTGAAAATACTAGCACAGTACCTAATGCAAAGGCATTTAGGTACATAATCTAGGTACGTATAAATAGGTACACATAGGTGATTTAATTGCACTCAACCCGTCTTAAATAAATTAGTATTTTAATAATTAGTAATTAATTTAAACAAAATAAGATCAATAACAAGGTATAAAAACTAAAGTTTTTAGATTAAGTTAAAAAAAATAAGTGAGTATGTTTATGTAAACATTTAAAAATCCATTTTTATATTTAGTTATACAAAAAGCAAGAGGAGCACTTTGAACTATCTATATTTTATATATTTAACTATTAAAAATTCATTGTTAAAATTTATTATAATAACTCTTACATTTATATGTTAATTTAGCTTCTTTTTGAACATATTTTTTTAAATTATATATATACATAATATAATTTGTAAAAAACTACCAAATTGGAAGTTTTGCAGATCCAATTGGATAGTCCAATCACATACTTCACTATGTTTGAATGTTATTAAATTTTAACAAAACCTATTGTTATAATTATTCTTAACAACTAAAATTTCATTGTTAAAAATTATTAACTCTTACATTTATGTTAATTTAGCTTCTTTTTATAGTTACAATTACCGACTAGTAAACACTCGCCAATGTGTTGATTGCTAATGTGCTGAAATAAGTACCAAACACAGCATTATTTTTAATCATAATTATTAAAAGATTTGGTAGGATTTTTTCATTGCGTGTCGCAGTCAGCCTGTCTGGCGACAGTAAACACTAAACACACTTTGTCTCTTATTAGCAATTTGTTCTTTCTCATAATTTATGTAAGTAATGATCATAAAAATGTCACTGGCTCTTTATGTAATACGTAACCGTGCAGTTATTTTATTACATAATAAGTTAGGAAGTGACAAAGATAATGTCATACTTAACTGTACGTACTCGTATAGCGTTTCTCAATTTAGTTTCACTTTTTATGGTAACCGCGTCGTTTTGGCGGGAAATAAGTATGATACATATTTGCTATCACCATAGAGTAAATAGTATAAATCTATCACAAATAAACTCTATAAAAACATATTAAATTGAAGTGTCTGTGATTTAGGTATACCTACATTGTGTTTCATAAATTTGGCAGCCCGTCTGGCGGCAGTGACCACCACCATACAGATAACTACTGTAAAATAACAGCATGTGTGCTGTTGTGTTTCGGTGAGTGTGTATGTGTTGCCAGAGCCCATTTAACAATCACTTTTCCTTAATCATATTATTAGTCTGCAGCACACTTGCAGCACCTGTGGCGTTGCTTGTGTTATAGAAGACGGTAGTCACTTGCCGTCAAGTGGACCGTCAGCCTGTTTCACGACCTTTTCTTAAAAAAAAAATGAAGTAAATTAATATTTGCATGTTTGAGTATTTTTTTACATTTGATACACATAAATACATGATATCTAAATAATTGGGAGATTGAGTCGAATGTTGAAATTGCAACAATGCTAGCTTTTTATTAATGTTAATTTCGATTTTTTTGTATTTATATTAAAAATATATAAAAATGCGAAATTGTTCCGAATTTCCATTTCATTAAAAAAATAAATGCGAAATTTTGGTTTTTTTTTTAATGAATAAACCCAAATTTGCAAAAATTCCGTATGTACCTAACTCTAGATATACAAATACATAACTAATTGTTAACGTATCACAATGATTAACAGTTATTAGTAGAAATCTTGAAACTGAACGCAGCGAAGTCTGTATCGACAATCAACAAACAAACTTATTTCCTTCAAGTTCCTTATTTATGTACTTATATATAAATAAAATTATTTTTTTATTATTTTATTTATATGTTGGCGGCCGATCGTAAGTATAAAATAATCCGGCAGATCGTGATACGGAGCCGTTTCATGAAATTCCTAACTAATATCAGTCAGTTCGTTCGAAGTTTATCGAATTCTGATTAATTTTTCATTAAATGTAATTTGATAAGCACTTTTTGTTAAGGTGTGACGCTTTCTGTAACGCCAGAGACGTTTCTGACATGCGTATACTATGTACACACGCATTTTTTTTAAATATTGCCGAATTACCAGTTCAACTAATGTCAATGTTCGTATTGCAAATGTTCGTAAGAGATGTCGGCGTGGAATCCTTCGGGTCCAGCGGAATACTTGACTTTTTGCGTTCGTCCGTCCGGTAGAAGTACATGGTAGAAACCTTTCGTATTGTCGCCTTTCTTGGCTTCTTGGTGTCCGAAGTCGTTGCCGCTTGCGGGGTCGTGGACTCTGTACCCAAATTCGTAGTTCGCAGCATAATGGAGCTGGAAAATAAACATTGTTTTAGTATTAATTACACTTGACCCGCGGTAATCCGTCTTGCTAGGCGGTGTCGGATTATATTATAGAATTATAGGGTATATATATCTCTCACAGAGAATTTTTTGAAAAACATTATCTACCTTGTAATACAATAATAACATTCTACATGTACCTACTAAAAGAATGATTTTTTTAGGGTATAGTATGTAGTATATATAGTATAGTATAGTATGCGGCGTTTTTAAATATTAAAAGCGCTTAACGGAATGCAATCTCGAGTCGTGATTACAAATTGGAGATTTCATGAAATTTTGGAAAAAATAACTAAAATATGATCTGATTATGAGGTTAATTAAAATAGGTACACCATAATTGAAAGAAAAATACCTTTATTATTTAATATAACTCACGAAACATATTCATTAGTTTTACTTATTAGTATAACAAAGAGCTTATCTATCTATGTATAGGATGTTATTTCCAGAATTACTCCTACCTATGCTAGATCAAGAGATCTAGGAGTGAATTTGGAAACTTTTTAAGAAACAAAGAGCATCGAGAGTGCTATGTGATAAACGGCATCTTATGTCAAGGGCTATATACCAACCAACTATAAGCATAGTATTATAAAACCTAATGATAGGTCTAAATTAAAGCTAAACTAAATAAATTTTATTTTTATTTAAGCACATTAAAATAGTCTTTAATTTAGTCTTTATTTCATTTATAGCTAGGTTTTATACTTTTGAAAATATTGAACATTTTCTGATCGACCCTTTATCTTTGTGGTCCAGTGTATTTAGTCTCGTAGAAACACGCTGACGAATGTCGTTCAATCTCGTCAATCTAGTCCGAGATGTCGTCACGTCATTTTATGCTTCGGGAATTGCATTACCTATTCTTGACACACACTCGTTGATCGCTCTTTCCATTAGTGAAAACCGCATCAAAATCCGTTTACTATTTTTTGAGATAATCGCGAACATAGGCATCAGTTGAGTAGTTAAGGCGTAAAAAGGTAACAGACAGACAGTTTTACTGTCACATTTATAATATTAGTATTAATTAATTAAATAATTAATATTACATTTTGATTGTTCGCCCATACAAACTTTGGTGCCGTTGTTTTTCTGTCTCTAGAAGGTACTCAAAAAAATTAGCTTAGCGGTTTAAGCGTGAAAGGTTAACATATAGACTTACGTATTTTTAATATTAGTTCGAATTGTCTTTGTGTCACCTATAAAGGTATATGTATATAATGGTATATAACAGAATTATTTATTTCACTTTTAAAAAGTAGATACAGCTTAAATTTAAATAAAATCTCACAAGTAATTTCTATTCTAAAATGTGTATTTTGTTTGTGGATTTAGTTTTTAAATATAATGTTGAAAAATCTACATTCTATAATATATCAGTGAAACAGTTATTTATTCATTAAATAGGTTTCAAAGAAACACTTTCAATGGTCACTTTTAATTAAAATATAGCCAAGATGATGTCGATCCTGCGAAGAATACAAATACAAATAACTCAGGATAATGGTTCTTTCTTTATGTCATCGAAAATTGGTCTCATTATGCAGGTATGTATTTTTATTTTTTAAATAATATCAAACTAAGACGGAGAAATGACAATTTTAGAAATTGTATAATATAAAACATTAACTTTCTCTTTTAACATTTGAAAAGATGATTCCGCTTTATTTTGTTTGTTAGATGGACCCCACCAGACTTTTTAATGGTGAGACCATTATACCTTTTTCTGTTATATTTTTAATTGCCCATTTTAATTTTTAATTTATTAATACATTTGAATAAAAATCTCCTCTCCAAATTTTCAAGATTTCTGTGTCACAGATTAGGTGCGGCGATAAAGCCAAATAAATAATGTCACTTTTGAACATGTTTAATTTTATTCATAAATAATTATAATAGGCATTCTTAAAACAACAATAAATTAAATACTAACCGAAATAAATATTCATTCCTTGAAATATGATTAAATGATAAATTTTGAATAACAAAAGGTCTTAAATAACAGAAAGCTTGTGAAGTTTGTGCAAATTTTTTTTGATATTTTTCTGTCTATGCGAATACCTTTTCTTATATCTCCTTGGATAATACGAAGGTTGTTTGGGTTTTGATACTTGAAATACATCTAAGTGCTGGATATTTAAGTTGTGGTGGCCTATGAGGTTGCTCAATTGTGATTGAGTCAACATATAAACTGGTTCAATTGCATTTACTATCTGGTTTAGAGGCAAATGCGGTGTACCGTATTTTGGCGACGGATTGTATATTTGTGGTGGCCCATAAGAATTAGGTATACCATAAGAAACAGGAGCACCATAAGAATCAGGCGGGCCGTAAGCACTAGGAAAAGCATTATGACTGGGTACACCATAAGAATTAGAAGGACCATAGTTTTGATTAACAAAATTATGGGGCCCAAAAGACTCGTAGTTGGGCAGGGGATTGTAACCTTTGAATTTATTGTATTTATTTGAAAAACTACCCTTCAAATCATTGTTTTGATAATAAATTGAGTTCGGTGCATAATTTTGTGGGACGCTATGACCAGTGTTAGAATATAAAGACGGTCTACTCGTAGGTCCGTATTGGTAGTCGGGCGAGCTAAAATCGTCTTCAAAGCTGTTGTAATCGTCGTCCTCGTAAACTGATTCATATTTTTCGTACTTGTTAAAAGGCTTTCTCGAAGGTGTGGCCGGAATCGGTTCTTCGAAGTCATAATTGAAATCCATTGCTTCACCGACAGGAAAATTTGGCGCTGTCACGAACGTGCCGAACTCATTCACGCGTTTCTTACTAAACAAAGGAATGCGTCTAAACCTTTCAGCCTTGGGTGTTCGAGTGTTATTGTTAGTAATGGTTAATGGCACATCTGTTAGATTTTGAGCTTCACCGGGTAAAAAAAAGGGTTCAGTTTCGAACGTCTGCCGTTTGTCCCTTATCTTAATGCAAGAGTTATTTGTAGATTCCTTTTCTAAACAAGTAGTACTTACATTTTCTTCTCCATATGCTGATACACCAGTTCCATCTCCGCTCAAGTGTTTTACACCTTGAAATTGAGCGTTGTGGTGTAAATAGTTTTCGCTTTGATTCTCTTCGTCTGCAGGTTGTTTTTGAATGTAATAAGCTGGTTGTTGAGCATATTCTACATTCTGATGTGTATTCTGATGTACGTTCTGATATCTGGGTTGTTCTTCTTGCGGCTCATAATAATCTTCTGGCTTATAACCACCGCTTATTGTTTGACTAGCGACTTCAACCTTGTAATAGTTATTATTTTTCGTTGTAGTCGGTTCGTCCTTTGGATATTCTGTGGCTGAAACTGGTTGCAAACCGTAATTTTGAAATTTAGATTTTTTATTTGGATCTTCAATATCGTCTATTTCTTCAGTAATAGGCTTATGATCTTTTTGGTATTCCATAGGCATATATGCGCTAGCGTAATTTGTTATCTGTGTGTATCTGTTTTGATGCTCTGGCATTGTCTTTGAAAGCGAATCTTTAAGATAGAAATATAGATCAATAGGAGTATTTAGGTCTTTTGTGGGGTCATCTGCGTTATGATTGGCGGAATTTATTAAAGCATTCAGTTCGGACGCTTGATCGTTCGGAGTTTTTTTGAGCAACGACTGAATCTTCTTATAATCTTCAACGGACTGATAGTTTTGCATTTGCTTGTATTGCTTTGGGTAAACGTATTTCGTGCTTGGAACAATTGATGTGTACAATTTGGCATCTTCCTTTGGCGGTTGCTCATAAGTCAAGCCCACATTTCCGTTGGGTTTAATTGTAACTCCTTGATCGTATGTTGGACCTGGAGACACGTAAACAGTCTGATACCTTTTCGGTTGTAAATACTGTTCATATTCCACAGAACCGTAAGATCTGTGATTCCTATTCTTCTCGGATTTGATTACAGCATCCTCTTTAGTAATCTTAGTCAATTCGGGAGTTTGAAGGGTTTTTACCCCTCTCTTTGGCTCTGGTCTCTGCGGTCTTTTCAAAGGTGATTTAGTCACGTAGTCTCTTTGTGTAGCTTGTTGCTGTTCTAACGCAAGATGGTGGGTTTCTTGCGATTCGTGATACGCTTTCATATAGCTGTCCATTTGTGGAGGCGCCTTAGTCCACCTTTGCAGTTGAGCTCTATGTTGCCTTATTTTTTCCGCATTAAACATAGCTTGTTGATTCTGTGCGTGTAATCTCGCATTGTGCTGTGAGTTTCCAGCTAACGGATTACCATATGGCAATATTCCCGAACTGCTTGGTAATTTAACTTTTTCGTCTGCTCTGGACTTTTCATTGATGATTTCGTAAACTGGTCTTGAATTCGGTTTCGCTGACAGCGTTGTGTGCAGACACATTAGAAGAACTGCCAGCACTATGGTTTCGTGCGTTTGTATCCTTTGCAGAGCAGTCATTGTACCTGTAAAAATAGAAGAAAAAAATCGATAAAATATATTTCTTTAAAGAAATAATAAAATAATTATTTAACATTCTAAAACATTTATGATGTGAATTTAGAAATTCTTATCTAGCAAAGTTTAGGTTACATAATTACAAAACTAAATAATTTAAAAAAAAATCGCCTATCGAAGGATGCAGTAAACCGAGTGCATAATTTAATAAAACATAAAATTATTTCTAAAAGTAACTAATCAACACTTTACTTGCAGTTGGTGAAAGAGGTCCTAAGTATTGTATCTACATATTATATGATCATCTACAATATAATTAGGTTTTAAAAAAACTTGTCAGTTTACAAAGTTCAATAAGCACTTAATGTGGCTTAATGACAGTAATTGTCGGCACAGCCATGTATGTAATACCACTTAATAACTTCAATCACTTTTCAATCAACGAGTGTAAGGACAATCGATGAAAGTATTTATTTTAGTCTATATAAATGCGAATAACTAGACATTTGGAGTCGAAATTGTAATTTTCAATGAAAAATGACAGTTAAATCTACATATTATATACAAATGTTATGTTGGTTTGTGTATGCTTCAAAAACTCGAAAACTAGCCAACGGATTGAATTGAAATTTTTACACAACATTGCATTTAAACATAGGAATAATCTTATATACCTACTTTTTTTTTTCAAAATTCCATTTTTTTTTAAAAGATATTATTTTCATATGTTGACTGTTGTTATGGCAAACGTGGAACGTTGTTGACTGAGCCAAAGCGAAGCGTGGTCGGGTACAACTAGTTACATATTTATACTAATATCTATACTAATATTACAAATGCTAAAGTGTGTTTGGATGTATGGATGTTTGTGACTCTTTCACGCAAAAACTAGTGAACCGATCACAATGAAATTTTGCATACACGTTGTCTGAGACACCAGAAAGGACATAGGGTACCTTTCATCCAGAAAAAGGACTATTCCCGAGGGATAAATAAAAAATAAAAAACTAACGCCTGGCCAAAGTGTTATAGCAACACGAGGTCAAGCATTATATTGATTTTTTTTATTTTCAACGCGAACGAAGTCGCGAGCACCAGCTAGTAAATAAATAATCTAACAAGCTCTACAATTGATGTTGATAATAATTTCAAGCATTTTGATCAGCAAACAGAAACAACCTGTAAAGTCTAACACAGTGAGAATTTAAACCATAGAAGAACCTTTCTATTAAAAATATAATTTCACAACCATCCTTGTTTATCGCTCTATTCATTAGTGAAAACCGTATCAAAATCCGTTAAGTGATTTAGAAGTTATTAACGGAGAAACAGACAGAGGCGGACAGCGACTTATGATGTACTAGCTGTTGCACGCGACTTCGTCCGCGTAACTTTATAAAAATATTTTATAAGTGAACTGTAGTTTTTGAGTATATTCATTACAAACAAAAATACAAATCTCCTCTCTTTACTACAAATGTATGTGCATATACTTATATAGATACAGATATATATATTACTAGCTACACACTCCCGGTTTCGCGTGGGTTTAAAATAAAAGCTATCCTAACTTTTAAGTTTGACCAAATTACACATAGTAACGAAATTTTATCAAAATCGGTTCAGTAGTTTAGGAGTTCATTGGTGTCAAACAAAGTGACACGTAATCCGTACTTTAATTAATATTATACGAGTAAATGCGAAAGTATGTTTGGATGTATGAATGTTTGTATCTCTTTCACGCAAAAACTACTGAACCGATCACCGTGAAATTTTGCATACACGTTGTCTGGGACACCAGAAAGGACATAGGGTACCTTTCATCGTTCAACGCGGACGAAGTCGCGGGCACCAGCTACTTTTTATATATAGAGATAGAACTCTGTGTTTCCAAGCTCCTATATAATCCAAATCTTTTTAAAGTTCTAGTAAATAGGCATTTTCTGGGTTAGAAAATGGCTGCACAGCTAGATTCTGGCCAAGAGCTAACCCATTATTAATATTTATTTTATTTTCAACATAAACCCTACATCAAAACAAAATAACATACACTATAATATACAGTATTACTATGTACCCACATTGGCAATTACAGGATTACATTATGTAATACTTAAATAGACTTTAAATAGATTAATTAATTACTAAACCATGGAGGAAGGATCTAAATTAATAAATAAATAAATATTGATATAATATATTACTAACTGGAGAAGTAAGCTAACTTAAGATTTGCTTAGTATATACATATTCATAGAAAAATTTCCGTTTAGACATAACACATATTTACGTATAGTCATGTATATACGTAATGTATGTATGTCGCAAGTAATAAATTATGCAAAATTTAAGTAAAAAAAAAAACGCTTTCCCTTTATGTATATAAATGTCGCGTTTTTTTTTTTAAATATTCAACACATCTAATGTTTATGATAATAATTGTAATGGCCGTGTCATTATATGACATAACTTAACCTTAAGTTGCGTTTAACCTTAAGTTTTACATAATTAAGTGGCACAATTGTGATTTAATTGATATTAATTTCCTTCTTCTCATTTATTCAAAGTCGGAAGTGTGTTTAAGCCTATCTCTTACATGTTTAAATTTGATTCTATAATAATTATTGTTTTTATATTACAATTATATTGTAAAAAAAAAAACTTAAAATTAAGATTAAATAAATAAATACATGATAATACATAGCTAATACTAGCTTAAACTGTCTTAGGGCTTACAAGTAAAGTGTTGATTAGTTACTTTTAGAAATAATTTTATGTTTTATTAAATTACGCACTCGATTTACTGTATCCTTCGATAGGCGAATTTTTTTATTATTTTCTTTTTAATATTTGGGACTTTTACAGTACAAACAAAGTTATATCAGCTCCATCATTCCCTGTTACCGGTGACTTTAAATGGCGGTTAGCCTCTACACCATTACATGGAGAAAGAGGCCCTTGATAAAATAATTAATAATAATAAAACATAATAATAAAATAATAATAAAAAGATTCAATATTAATATGTATAATATTGGGGAAATTGGCCCTTTTTTATAATGGGAGGCAATTTCAGAAAATCGATAACAAAATCGGAGGATACACTTTGATGCTGTAACTACTAACTACATATCTGTCAACATACATACAAAATTACATACATACAAAAGAATTTAACATTTATAATGGAAAAATGTTAAATTCTTTTGGGATTTTCAAAAAACGAACTACAGCGCGTACGAAGTCGTGGGCGCAGCTAGTTATAAAATAAAGTCGGTGTTCGCCTCTGACTGTTTCTTCGCTAACTTCTTCTAAACTACCTAACTGATTTTGTTGCCGTTTTCACTTATGGAAAGAGCGATAAAGGACGTAGGTTTGTGTATATATTAATTAGAATATATATATTTATTTTATTTTCAACAAAAACCCCACAATAAAACAAAATAACATACCGAAAAAACAATACAACATTGCCACTTACATAGCCTCATTATGTAGGACTTAAATAGATATTACCTAAGTTAATTATTAATTCTAACCATTCAAACCATTAACTACACTATGTGTTTGTATTTGAGAATTTATTTAGAGCCTACATTTTTAAATTAATCAATAAATAACTCACGAATTTTGATTTCATATTCCGCAATAAAAAACAGTATGAAACGGTGTATGTATTTTCCTCAAGCGTACACAAGTAAGCTCATTGACCATGAAGTACTTTCACTGACACTATGTGTATAATACACATACACAAATAATTATGTGGAAACAAGTTCTTACGTCCGTCCGTTAAAACGTGCTCAACTGTTCGTGTTGATATAGCGAATGAAGGAAAAACGGCGCGAGATAAACTCTGTTATGGCATTTCACTCTCAAAACTCTCATAAAACTGTTAATAACTAGTGAAAAAAAAAGTGTAATTAATAAAAGAATCATATTTCATTATGAAAAATTAAGAAATTAAAGTTTTAATTACCCTTTAAGATATTTTATTTTAATTTTATTTAAAGGAATTACCAAAAACATTTGTATGCCAAATACTGGTATAAGTATCTACAGCTACGAAGTACATGTTACATGTTGTCTGTGTTAAAAATTATTAATATTATAATACAATAAGAGCATTTAAAATTACAAATTAAAAGCACGTTAATGTAAAAAATATATTACATTAATATTTAGTATTTTTTCAGTAATAATAATAATAATAATAATAATAACCATTTATTTGCTGAATATAGGTACCCGATTTTATAAGTCAGTCGTAAGTCGTATAAAATATATTAGAATATCTTTGAAGTTTCAGAGATATTGTGTAGAATATGTTACGTAATAATACATCCTTGCAAAAACTAGATGGCACCGGTAGTCATGTAATTCGAACAGAGATGGCGCTGATATTAATTCGTTATGATAAATGTTTTTATAATTATGATTACGTATATTATAATTAACAATGTTGTTCTTTCGGCGTGTTCGAAATGTGAAAATTTAAATTTTATATTCGTTCGTAAGGAGTAAACTCCAGTCGTGATACACACACTTTTTTTTACTTTAATCAAAGGTTAATTGAATTAACTGCGATTATACTTGTACATATTGACGGACGATTATATTGATTATATTGACCACAAGGTGCCTGCGACTTTGTCCGCGTTGAAAAATAAAACATATAAAGCCTGACATTATACTTTATTTTTTATATCTTTATTTTTAGATAGCTGCCCATATTTAGCCTTAAATTCTAACTATTGGTCATAGAGTTTTTTAAATTGGATGACTAGTTTCGAAGATTACCCCTTACTTACAAACATACATACTTAACTTCTTTATAATATTAGAACCCATAGACAGAGTCAACACACATAATATAGTCTCATATTTAATAACGCAAAATGAGATATAATACATATATGTAGGAAAATAATCCATTTCAAGAAAATATATTCAAAATTAACCCTAAAGGCCTTTTATTTTCTGACAGAGACTTATTTTCTACTGGCGCCCTCTGTGAGGATGAGAACACTATACTTACCTACTTAAAATTATTGTGTCTAATGAAATATTTATGACTATCGAAATTGTATGTATCCCGTAATACTCATAACAGTGTTGATAATAAGTATTTATTGGTCTTTGAATCTCTCGCGACATCTTATTACTTTAATTATGCAACGATGGGAACAAAAACTATTGATAAGATCATCATAAAATGAGAACGAAAGCCATGTGAAGTATTGTAGTTGATTGTAGTGAAGATTCCATTGTGGTCTGTTCATAATGTAATAATACTCACGCTACTATACCAATGTCTTGAACTTTATCTGGTTATTGAACTAACGATTAAATCCGATTAAATAAATGTATAAGTATATCTATTCACTCAACGAAATGACTAATATTTTTTTTTCATTATTACTAATAGATACTGCATTGAGGTCGGTGTCTCAAGCAGTCAATTGTAATTTTTTTATAAAAATGATTGGCTCAGGTTCAGAATGTCCAGTTTCAGAATGTCCATTGTCAAAAGTGTCAATTGTCTAAAAATGACCAGTCTATCAAAATGTCTAGTCCCAAAATGTCTAGTTTCTCAAAATATAAAATTTTTGAATCGAGTGCGACTATTTTTAGTTGTTTTTTTTTAAGGGATTAGGAAGAATAGGGAAATCGAGTTTGACACCGAAAACCGAAACACAACAGCACACATATTTTTATTTCACGGTGGTGGTCTGATGTACGAGGGTGGTTACTGCCGCCAGACGGGCTGCCCAAATGACTGTGAAACGCGGTGTGTCCTGCCACTACTTATCAGATTTTTTAAGGTTATTTATGAAAAGATAGAGACCCTTGAGATAGAGCAAGCCTCTTAATCACTTGACTAAAGGCCTTATCAAAATAACATTTAGATGCTGTTATTTCACGGTGGTCTTTTGTAAAGGGGTGGTTACGGATGCCAGACGGTCTTAGGTCTACATAAAATAAAAATAAAATAAATAAAATTACAGCAGGCTTATATCCCCCACTATTCCTTTCATAATTTATTTAAGTCCTCTATACGAACGAACCCAGAAACGAAACCTAGTCTAAATTAACCTAGTAACATTTTGCAAGCTTATTCAAGTTTATGGAATGCAGTTGTATTAGCATTTTAATGTTATTCACCGTATCTGTAGGTGTTCTGTGAACCTAATTTGAACTATGAGTCTAATTTTGAAATCACTTTACAAAAAAGTTCTTAAATCCCTTAAGGCGGATAATACCTGAAATTAAATAGTAAACCACTCCCTTACATAACAGCATGTGTGCTGTTGTGTTTCGGCGAATGAGTAAGGGATGCTAGAGCCCATTACTCCACCCCTTCCTCATACCTTATCCTTAATCCTTAATCCCTATTAGTCGGCAGCGCACTTGCAGCACCTGTTGCGTTGCTTGTGTCATAGGCGACGGTAGACATCTACCATCAAGTGAATCGACAGCCTGTCTGCCGACAAGAATATTTTAAAAAAATGCACTCCGGTTTCACACGTATGCATCTGACTAAAGTCTACATTTATTTTACGAGTAATTAAACCATAATTCATATTCATTTATTTTCAGGCAACTGGACCTATATGTTACATCTTACCTATATATAAAACGAGCTGATGCCCGCGACTTAGTCCGCGTTGAAAAAGAAAATATATGAGTAATTATTATATGATGAGATATCGCAAAAACAAATTTAAAAATTCAGTTGCTATTTGCGCCATCTGATGGGATGAAAATAAGACTTTTTGACACTGCAGTCTGCCAATATTTAATGTCGCTTTTCACTGAAAGATGGCGCTAGTTGACGCAAATCGATATATATCGGTTATATATATATACAACTATGCACCTATGCAAGTCCACATTTATTTATGTGCTGCCCAAATGACTGCGAAACGCGTAAATAATATTGACTCGTAAAAGGTAATTCCCCCTTTTTTGAATAGTATTATTGTAATGGACAGTTGACATTTGTAAATGGAGTTTTAGCGCTTTTTTTTAAACTAAACGAACCCAAAAATTGTATATTACGCAGCGTAGGGATTAAGGTAATTTTTAAGTAAAGAAAAAAAAAATAAGTGTGCACCGTCACTACTATGTAAGTTCGGGTTATTTAATATTTTTTTACAATACAATCATATTATATTAGTCATAATATTATATTAGTTAAAGTGTAATATATTTCTATTCAGTCAACAATAAGTTTTTTGTACGCGTGATAATATTGTGTCGATCAGCCTTGACTTTAATTGTGTTTTTTTTTAATTATTATAAAGTTGCGACCCGCCACCGGCTTCCGGCTATGTTACTCGCTGAATTCTATAAGTGAAAGAATTTTTAAAATCGGTCCAGTAGTTTTTGAGTTTGTTCATTACAAACATACAAAAATACAAATCTTCTCACTTTATAATATTATTAGCTGGTGCCCGCGACTTGGTCCGCGTTGAACGATGAAAGGTACCCTATGTTCTTTCTGGTGTCTCAGACAATGTGTATGCAAAATTTTATGGTGATTGGTTCGGTAGTTTTTGCGTGAAAGAGTTACAAACATCCATAAATTCAAACATACTTTCGCATTTATAATATTAGTACGGAAGTATAGATTATGATAATAGATTAAATTTTGCACAGAACAGATTGTAGTTGCTAAACACAGCATATTTTATTGGACTATAGATAAGGGCATTGAACTATTCACTAAGGTCAAAATGTTGGAATCTTAAAAAAGTGCTCAAAGCACATTTTGGTTTGACAATAAAGATAATAAGTTTAATATATAAGTAAGATATAGTAATTTTTGTACATTTTTGTCTTGCTTTTTAGTTTCTGTTATAACTCTATTATATGTACTTAAGTTATCTATGTATATGTGGACACGCTCGTTTAGTTTTTTTTCTATATTTTAGTTTTTATTTCTGTTTGTTTCCCAAATACAAATTAAAAAAAAAGTTTGTGTGTGTCAGCTCCGACTCACGACTGGAGTTTACTCCTTACGAATGATAAATAAATAATTTAATTAATATAATTAAAACTAATCAATATAATATATTATATTAATATGTTTGCATTGAAGCATATTGTAGCCTGTAACGCGTAACGGGTGACATGTGACAATTTTGATTTTACTCCCATAAATTTTCATACCCGGGGGCTTATAAATGAAAATCGATTCTTTTTTTTGTCTTTTTTTTTAACTCCAATAAACAATTATTTTTTATTAAGACTCAAATTACGCATTAGGTGCACATGCTTTAATTCAGTTCAGTTCAGTTCGCTCTCAATGTCTGATGAATATTTCATTACAAGACTTAAGTATGTATATTGAGTAATCATTACGTACTCAACAAAAACATTTTATGATACGTGAAATTTAAACAAATGTAAATAAATCACTCTGGATTGACCAATAAGATTTTTAATCTATATACTAATAAATAAAATTTATGTGTCTGTTTGTAAAGTCAAAATAACTGCTTTATGGCGCTTTAAAAGTCATAAAAAAACTTTTAAAAAAGTGTTTTATTTATTAAATATATATATATGCGATATTCATTTATTAAAAATTATTATATTATATTCATTTGAGCAACGTATTTTGTGTAAACAAATTTATAACCTCAAAACTTGAGTTTCCAAACATTTATTTAGTGTTAAAGTACAAAAACTTATAAATTAAAACTATTTGTTAGAAAAAATTACTTTTGTGTACTTAAAATGTTTATAAATAGTACTTAAGTTTAAGGTGCATTTTTTTGTTAATTATTCACGTCTGTTTGTTTACATAAAATCTCTTTCTCAAACAATATATTATATTATATAGCATTATACGTATATAGTCTTTGTAATATAGATAAAATTGTTCATTCCAATCAAAGAAAGATTTGACCCCAATTCGACCTCTATTTGTTATGATATAATACATAACAGTTATGATATAAGTATTATAAGTAAGTCAACATTAATATAGATATATTATTCAATAGGATCGCATGAATAAATGATTCCGTTTCCGACGATATAAAGTGCGGATGACATGCGGAACGGACCATTGCGTAATCAAATGTCATGGCGTAATCAGACGCGCATTGAATTTGGCGCGAAACAACTCTTCCGGTTTACGCGGATTTCACTTCATTTTGAATTTAGAATAACTGTATTTAAAAAAAAACTGTTTTTTTTTTAAATATAATTTGCCAATTTCCCATATAAATGTTTTAGGACGTTTTAGTAAGGTTATAAACTCATTATAAACTCTTCTTCTTCTTCTTAGGTTTAAATGGCAATGCGGCTCATTTTAAAATGGCCATTGTCTGCCAGTGTCAAGTTAATGTCGATTGTCGTGTTATGATTTTGCCAGTGTCATTTGTAAAAATATCAATTTGTAATAGCTTTTTTTTTTAAAAAAAGGCAAAATTGAAATTAAAATCAAAAGTAGCAGATCCAGACACTAGTTAGTCAAGTCAAGTCTATAATTTTTCTTAGTTTTCCAAAACAGGTCCGTCAAGTCTAAAGCAGTCAGGTCAAGTCCTATAAACTCTTGGTAGAGATAATGTGTCTTAATCATGAGTTTACAATGAAAATTGTCAATTGACATTTTGGAAATTTCCCATATAGATGTTTTAGGACACTCTCGCTTGCTAGCGAGTGCGGTCATTATGAACTCATGGCATGAGTGTGTTTTTACCATGAGTTTACAATGACCGCACTTGACTAAACTTGACCTAGGATAGTTTTAAGTTTACTAGTAGTCGAAATTAATTAATTTCTAAAATAATTTAATTTATTAGTAACATATCAAAAATAGTATGTTAACCTGAGTTTCTTTTCAGGACCGTCATCATCTTGGAATTTTTGAAATTTGTAAATGACTAGCTGTTGCACGCGACTTCGTCCGCGTAACTTTATAAAATATAGCCTATATTAGTAGCAGTGCACGCGATGTTAGGAATATGTTAGGTCATTTTTTTACACCTTGGGTTACATTATTGGAGTTTTAGTAAGGCTCCCTAATTTTTTTTTGAAAATATAATATAGCCTATGTTACTCGCTGATAAAATAGCTTCCCAACAGTGAAAGAATTTTTCAAATTGGTCCAGTAGTTTTGGAGCCTATTCAATTCAATCAACAATCAAATCTTACCTCTTTATGATATTAGTATAGACAATCGGAAGAGTTTCTTGGAAACCTATTTGATGAATAAATATTTTTATTTGATTTTGATTTTTTATTTGACCTTCTCAATTTGACCAGAGACTCAGCCTGTTTGTCGACCATAACATAAATAAAGATATAGTTATGGGATAAATATAAGAATGACGATAGACGTTTATATAACAGGAGTTAAAGTCTGCGTGTTCAGAGATTGCTCTTTCTAATGACTAGTGTTTTAATAAAAAAAAATTTTTATGATTCTAAAAGATTGCATATTATAATGTTGTAAAGTTCTGCATAATTTAATATCTTCCTCATTTATTTGCGAAGAGTAAATTGGCGTAACGCGTTTTATTGGAGCAAGGTTAAGAACTGTTACCGCGATGCAAAGAACACTTTCAATGTCCAATATAATCATATATTACATTTTAATATTGTATGACCGAACTCGATCGAAAGTTTAATCATGAACTCGATTTTTGAGAACATAAAATTTAATGCTAATATACATTTTTAACATGCACTTACTTTAATTGAAAAATTTAATTAAAATAAAAATTATTTTTTACATTTATTTGTGTAAGTTATTTCAATTCAATTCAATCATTTATTGCAAAACCAAAATGTATCTAAGATTGATGTTACTAAATTGATAAGATTGTGTTTACTTAAATTTCTTATATTATTGAAAAACCATACATATTGACTAAAAATCATTAAATTTTTAAATTTTTTAAGTAAGATAATATTTTTCACTTCTATTGAGATATGGTAATATCATATCTTCTTTATTATACGAGTATACTAGCGACCCGCTCCCGGCTTCGCACAGGTTATTTTTTTGTAAATTATATATTATGTATTAAACATTCATCATTATAGTGAAAAAACCGCATTAAAATCCGTTACGTAGTTCAAAATATCTAGGCAAACATGCGGTTTCATATAATTGGGAAATATTGGTGATATGTAAGTATCAGAAGGAAATACATTATATGGCTAACATAAAAATATATATGTAGTTATATGAAAAAGTTAAAATATATTAATTTTCATAATATACAATATTATATTAAGTGGTTTCTTAGGTTATAATTTTTTATTAAGTACTGAAGAAAAAGGAGATGTATCTTCCTTAATTATATAAGTCGACATCAACGACCTTTGAGGTCAAGGTACCTACTTACTTTTCTTGAAAATATTCACAAGGGACATTTATTAACCCCGACGCCCGATGCAAAAACGGGGTGTTATAATTTGACGCGTATGTCTGTGTATCTGTCTTATCTGTGTGACTGTAGTATCGCAGCTCCCCAAAGGATGAACCGATTTTGATTAGGTTTTTTTTTGTTTTAAAGCTGACGTGATCGGGATTGTTATTAGCTATAATTTTATGAAGATCTGTTCAGGCGTTTGTCATCACCCCATTTCCTAGTTAACGAAGTTAACGTGACATTTGGTATACTTTTACTTGAGTGGTATTTTAATGAGTAATCTTGACCTGATGCTGCAGCATCAAGCGGTCTACGAGACACCCAACTCCTCAACAAATTACAGCATATGAAGCGTGTTTGAATTATAGCTTATTTGAATCATTTCATTTGAATAGATTTTTTTTTCTAAGAATTTTATTGAAGAACATAAAAATTGAGTATTTAAAATAAAAATAAAAAAATATATAAAAAAGGCTTTAGCTAAACTAAATCTTAAAAGCATAAGGACTTTTAATAATTATTACGAATAAAATTACGTATAAAATACATCCATACCTGAGTATTTTTCAATTGCGTTCAGAAACTTAATACAACTTTTAAAAAAAGAATGTTCATCAATATCCGAACTCACTGTCACTCATATACTTAATTAATGTCAACACATTTTCAAATGAAACACTCAAGTCTTATAAAGGATGTGTCTTCAATAATTCTCATATCACAACTGAACATTATAAGGTCGTTTTTTTTTATTTATAAACAAGCCTTATAAAGAGGTGGTGGGCGCGTCCATTGCCTGCTACAACGCGATACTTACTTTCATTTCCACGCTATACATTGCTTTCTTTGAAGCGGATAACGGTTTTCTAACGAAACAAAATCGTCAATGTACTCACACTCACTACTAGAATTTGTATTAATCAAAATTTCAATTAGTATAATATCGTGTGGGTTAAAGGTAATGACATCATAATGTGAATGTTTGTTTTTGGGGTTTACTCCTTAAGAATCGATTTAGCCAACTTTGAAAAGTTCATTTCCAAAGTTGACCCTGACTGGAATCGAACCCGAGGCTCCTGAGACGTTAGGCAAGCACACTTAACTCATCCAATGGGCTCGTTAAAATATCAATTTTTTTATATACTCGTGGCGTCTTTATTCCTGTCATAGTTTTATTTTTTTTATTTTTAGATGATCCCTCAGGAACAGTACTTTTTTCTGAATTAAAGGTACCCTATGTCCTTTTCTGTATTCCTGAAAATGTGTATGCAAAATTTCACAATGACCGGTTGAGTAGTTAAGGCGTGAAAAAGTAATAGACAGACAGAGTTTTTTCACGTTTATAATATTAGTATGGATTGTTTCACATTGTTATTTTCGAGTCGGACGTGCGCCTTTATACTTTTAGATCTTTATTTTTAGATAGCTGATTATTGGAATAATTTTAGCCTATGTCCATCCTGAAATTCTATTCTATTTGTGAAAGAATTTTTAAAATCAAATAAGTAGACTTTTTACATACAAACAAACAAACGTACAAACTTTACCTCCTCTTAATATTAACATAGATAAGAGATCTCTGCCCCGATAGAATCAGTGTCGAATACATTTTTATATAGATATCTTTTTTGATTTTTATATTATTTGACAACATTTTTTATTAATATTTAGACTCAAATAATTTTATTAATTTAATCTGTATTAAAAAAAAATGCTTATTAAATAAAATAGTGGAATTTCAAAATAACGAAGAAATATATCGCTAAAATATCTGCCAGTCCTAGATGACTAGCAATCTTCCTAAAAGACTGCAGTGACTACCTAAGCCTTTTTTTTGAGGGGAAATCACATTTACGGATTGTCCCGGAGGAGTGTGTGGGGCTCGCCTGGTGAAGTGACTTATCACCGGGAATACCTCTCACTAAACCCCCCCCCCCCCCCTCCTCCCGCCATATTCATATAAAAATGACCCCCCCCCTCCCCCCTCTCCCCAAATATAAGACCCGGGATCACAGCGAGCCTAAGCCTAAAGGACTGAAAGTACATATTTAGTAGGGTATAATAGCTTTTATAAACGTAAACATTCGTCTTAAAAATCGTCTCCCATACCACTGAGTACGCATATTACAATGTTTTTAGCAAAAACAAAGATTTAATAGATCACAATCTACGCTTTTTCGTGCGCTTGGGAATTAATTTCACTTTTGATTCAATGCGTTTTACGTTGAATGTCTATGTTATGCAATTACTTTATAAGAGGCTGTGACATTTTTTTAAACTTATTTTATGAACTACGAGTCTTGACTTATACTCTGTCAAGAAAGGGTAGAAATTGAAAAGTGCCAATACTATAGTGTTGTCTCTTTCTTATCGACTGTATGGTCAGAACGGTACAACACTACATTATTGCCACTTTTTAATTTCTACACTTTTTTGACAAAGTATAATTTAATTATAAAATTAAATTACTAATAAATTAATTAATTTAAGTACTAAATACTCAAACCAACATAAAATTTTTATATAGTATACTAGCTGACCCGGCAAACGTTGTTTTTAGATATAAAATTTTTTTTTGGGGTGGGCCACCCTTATGACAGGGGTATAATAAATAATTTACAACCTATTCTCAGACCTACCGAATATACACAAAAAATGTCATAAAAATCGATCAAGCCGTTTCGGAGGAGTTTGGTTACAAACACGACAAACACGAGAATTTTATATATTTTTCTTTGGCGTCATTTTAATAAGTGAACGTAATTTTGAGTCACTAAGATATCTGGCTCGTTGGTCTAGGGGTATGATTTTCGCTTAGGGTGCGAGAGGTCCCGGGTTCAAATCCCGGACGAGCCCAACCTTTGTTTTTTTTTTCATTTCATACACTTTTTGCTTCTTTTTACATTTTTGTGTAATAAATTTTCGAAAGTTCTAAATGAATCCTGCACCGATTAATAAGTTAAATATCATAAATTTCAGGCCTGTCCAATTATCTCCGCTGGCGCTTATATTAAACAGCGTTGAAGGTCAAATCGTCAATGTCATTTACCTACGTAAGTCCCTTAACATGTGTCAGTGGAGTATAAAACTCTATTGATGGTACCTACTATATTATGGAGTATGGAGTATATAATTATAGTAACATCTTAGCTATCTGTTTGCATTTCCGTATACACGATACTGATTTTGATTACTTAATCGAGATGTTGCCAAAGTGTTTCACACACATTTGGTAATACACGATATCCGCTAACATTGCAAGTAAGCCGATACGAGTGGATGATTGGCGTATATGCAAAACTAAGAAGAATTTACTTTACATTTTACAACATACGCCAGCAAAAGTGTCGAGATGACATAGTTTAACTAGCTTTCGCTATTAGTCGAAATGAGATCTTAAACATTACGAAGGAGAAAAAAAAAACTGTTTCCAAAATTTTTTAAATAAACACTAATATTATTGGCAAATACTAAACAATAAACGGTAATTCGGTTTATAAGCAAACTAGCGACCCGCTCACGACTTCGCCATTCTTTCCTCGTTACCTCTTTCCATAATGAAAACCGAATTAAAGTCCTTTGGGTGGTTTAGAAGTAAGTATAGTTATTGGAGAAACATAAATACTCGGGAGCGGATAGCTAGTATAATAAGTAAATGATAGTATCTATGTCGGCACGCGGTCCTATTTCTCGAAAGTATTAGTTTACTATTAGTTATTAGTCATTAGTGAAAAATTTACGAGTTCAAATATTTTCTGTTTCTCAAAAATAATAATTAGTCTGGTAACTAATACTGGTAAACTAATAAAAAATATTAGTCTGGTTTGGCTGAATGCACCTACTATCCATGCCTTCTTACCTAATAAAAAAAGCAGGAAAAGTACCCGCCACTTTTGTATTCGTTTTCTTTTGACGTTTGCATATTGGCGGTTTGTTTAATTGAATTATTTTATATTTTAAAATGGATCTGAAGTTAATGGTTCTTAGAAATATATTAGAAGCGAAAGAAATTCTGTTTGGCAGCTTTTTCGACGTTATAATGAAAAAAATGAGAAGATGTTACAAATCCGTGTCATTCTCTTGGGGTGATTTCTGTCGCTAAGTATGTATTTCTGTTCAATGTTAAATTTCGTATGTATTTCTGTTCAATGTTAAATTTCGTATGTATTTCTGTCCAAAAAGAATCGACGACGGCGAATTATTATTAAAATTTTCTTCACCGTCGGAAGCGTCCGAATCGATCCACACTGTATAAATTTCTTTGTTAAAATGTGACACTAATATTTTCGACTAATATTTTTTACAAGCCTTCCGAGACTAATAGCTTTATTAGTGAATTTTACTAGTGTATTTTTTTTTTTCTTTATATTCATGAAACCGAAACCCAATTGACTCTAATAATATTAGCTAATATTTATTAGTTAGTTATTTATATTATAGTTATTTTACTTCGAGAAACGTACGCTAGTAAACTTGTAAAAAATATTAGTTCATGGTCTAATATTATTAGTCTAATATGTTTCGAGATGTTTTAATGTTAATTTTGTTATTATAATTTTTTATCTATACTAATATTATAAAGAGATTAGATTTGTATTTTTGTTTTTTATGAGTAAATTCGAAAACTACTGAACCGATTTTAAAACTTCTTTCACCAATAGAAAGCTACATTATCAACGAATAACATAGGTTAATATTATATAAAGTTATGCGTACGAAGTCGCGTGCAACAGCTAGAATTTGATAAAAAATAATACATGCAAATAATTTCTTTACATTGAAATTGCTAATAAATATTTTCAGGCGTCGATTCTTATTAGTATGACAGTAAAAACATTGCTTTAAAACATATATATTGACTAATTGCTATTGTATTTGTTACAGGAGAGTTATTAATTTTTATAGAAAGCGGAAGACTAATAAGTTTAAAATTAGCCAATCTTTGTAAACCTTAGTTTTTTTTAATATTAAACTCGACAGACACTCTGACTGTCCACTTGATGGTAGGTGGCTACCGTCGCCTATAACACTAGTAACGCCACAGGTGTTGCAATTGCTCTGCCGATCATAATAGGATTACGGATAAGGGATAAGGAAATCCCATTCACCGAAACACAACAGCACAATTTCTATTATTTCGTGGTGGTCTTTTGTAAGGGGGTGGTTACCGCCACCAGATATGCTGCTGGATGAAGTTGATAAAAATATTTTAACTCTGTCTGTCTGTCTCTCATGTAACTAGGTACTCGACCGATCATCATGAAATTTTTCATACACTTTGTCAGGGATATAAGAAAGGGCATCTTTCATGCAAAAAAGTAATGTTCCCACGGGATCACTTAAAAATATAAAAAAATATAAAAAATATATAAAAATATAAAAAAACCACGCCACCGTCGTCGACGACGCGTTGCCACGTGACAGCGTCCCTCTACACAGTCGTCGTCATCGTCACAGCAAAAGAGATGTCATATTTAGATTTACTCTAGTATTATATTTTTATTTTTCAAAGCGGACGAAGTCGCGTGCACCGGTTAGTAAAAAATAAAACACAAAATTCTTGTTAACATTATATTTGATCAGAATCTGTACCTACTTTGGTATAGTGATTCCAAAAAGCTAATTAGTTTTTACGTAATAATCGTATATGAATTACCTAAATATTACACATTATATACTTGACATGAAGTAATCGTCGGGAGGACAAGGCTCGTCACTGTTAACTGATTTGTATCTATATATTTTTCCTTTTGTGCCTATTATTATATTATTTTTATTGTCGAATGTCATTCCTGTGATTTTGAAACCCAATTGTCCTATTTTCACTGGCAATATACTATCAGTATTCAATTTGTATAGGGAACCCTTTACTGCTAGTATAGCTTGATCGTTATTGTTCAATTGTAGAATAAATTTCAATTCTCTCGTGAAACCCTTGTACTGGACAGGTTCGTATAAATCCATTGAAAAGAAATACAATTTTCCATCTATATATTCGTAAAAAGCATTCCCCTTGCTATCCAAAACGAAACTGTACGCTTTAGGGATTTTCTCGTAACGCCTCACAGCTGCTGATCCATTCATGAACTTGAAAATTTCATGACCAGGTCCTGTAGATATGTACATTTGATTGTCACTTTTATCAATAAAAATTGAACGTACATCGTCATCTCCAATAGTACGTTCGGCGGATATTTCTGTCCTAGTATAATCGTAGGTCAATAGGCCCTGATTGGTGCCTATGTAGATGATATTGTTGGCAACATCTATACCAACGCATTGGCCTATTAAGTCGTCGGAAACTGGTAATTCTTTGATACCCAACGATCCGTGTTTGAGAAGATGTATACCCTTTGTGTAGTTTCTTTTGTTGAGGATGAATAGTATGTTTTCGGTTCTAGGATCGATGACCATGCCGGTCGGGTAGCCGTCGATCGAAGCTATGAGTTGTCTTTTAAAATATTCGTTGCCAATTTTGATTCTTTCGCATTTTTCAGCATTGTCGTAAGCAAATGTGTTGACAAAGATGTAAGCAAACAGTATGACGTTTAACGACTTCATGTTTGAGTCATTACACAATTTCCTGTAAAAGAGTTTTTTAAATGAAAAAGAAATTATCATTTTTAAACACACAGTAAGTAGATTACAATTATTATTTATTTATTTATTTTCGTATATAAATCATATCTAAATATGTTTGTATAGTGTATAGAATAATGATGTTGTAATAATGTTTGTGTGGCGTCGATGTTGTGTCTTACCTGTTTTTTTTTTAATTTATTTATTAATTTCTGTCTTGCGGTTTTTGTGATATGTTTGTGTCTTTGTGTTGCTTGAATAAAATTCTTTCTTTCTTTCTTTCTAAAATATATATTTAGATCACTATAATGGTTAAACGAATGGAAAGTAAATTGTGAAAATTTACATACATATCTATACTTTTATACTAATATTATAAAGAGAGAAGATTTGTATTTTTATTACGTGTTTGCAATGAGTAAACTAAAAAACTACTGGACCGATTTAAAAAATTCTTCAACCTATAGAAAGCTACATTATCAGCGAGTAACATAGGCTATATTTTGTAAAGTTACGCGGACGAAGTCGCGTGCAACAGCTAGTTTATTAACTCATTCAAGATCCCTTGTGTAGTTTTACCTACTAATGAATGCTATAAATCTATCATTAATATAAAGAATTTAATAAAAAAAATAACAATTTATGTAATTACAGGGATAGATAAATAAAATTTCTAATAAATAACTTCAATTGCAATAAGTTGAAACAGTAAAATAGTAAAATGCATACATATATTGCCAAATAGTGAAATGGTGTGGCTGAATGTTAATATTTGCTATGAAAATATTTTTTAGTACCTTGACGAAGAAATCCTCTTAGGAAGCAATTTTTTTTAATAAAACTTGAATGTTTAAAATTAAATGTTAAATAAAATTTAAACTTGATTAAAACTTGAATCTTTTTTAATAAAACTTGAGTGCGTAACTTGAATGTTGATGCGAATACACGAGTGGTCCGCGAAATTGTGCACCACCTTAATATGTGCTACTTAGTTAACTTTATAAAACATCTACGAGCCATTGTGTCATGTGACAACTATGTTTATAAAACAATAGATTCGTTTGATCCACTCAATATACAGGTTGATTGCGTTTTAATATTTTATTTTTATTTTTATATAAAAACTAACTGTTGCACGCGACTTCGTCTGCGTAGCTTTATAAAATATAGCCTATCTTACTCCCTGTTAATGTAACTTTTTAAAGGTGAAAGAATTTTTTAAAATCTGTCTAGTAGTTATTGAGTTTATTCATTACAAACAAACAGAAATACAAATCTTTTCTCTTTATAATATTAGTACAGAAGTATAGATATATTAAATGCTGTCTCAGCTACGAATGTTCTAACTCCAATGCGTTTGGTCTAGTGGCTAGTAACCATAGCTGTTAACCAAACGGTCGCTGGTTCGAATCACGCTAGGGGCAAATGTTTATGTGTTAACATTTACCTTTGTACCTGAGTCAAGGATGTTTGTTTACAACGACAAATAAAACACCAGTGTAGTTTTTATGTATTCAAAATCCGTATATTAGGAGAGAAAATAAAATTTTACATTTACAAACGTTGATTTCTTTCGGACATCAAGCGTTAGCGTGTTCTTTTTAGTAGTAGCGCCATCTATCCGAAATGGACCGTAACATACGATTGTTGACTAGATGGCGCCTTGACAAGAAATCATATTATTCTCAAACATTCCGCCCACCAAGGACAAACTGATTTGTCCTTTACACATACCGCCCACCATGACTTAGTGACCCTTTCCAGGCGACTCGAATCAAGTGAGATTTGTCCTTAGTGGGTTGACACAACAATTTTCGCTGAACATTTTACAATAACAAAATACAAATCCTAATCCTAAGTGATAACTGAAATTAACATTTAACAAATCAAACTGTCATCGGCAGGACACATAATTTTGAGGTTGGCCGTTTGATGATAGAATTTTTTGTGCGTAACGTAACTACGCGAGTTACGCTGTCTGCACCTGGGTGCTTCGCAACCACTCGGCCAAGAAGCCATCGAGAAGGAGGTAACCCGTCCTCCTTGACTAAAACTACGTCATCGATTTCCGGTTCAGGTGTTTGGTAAGCCCATTTATAACGGTGCAGAAAATTTGTCAGATATTCCTGAGACCAACGTCTCCAAAAGGTTTGCATCATTTTTTGTGTCAACTGCCACCTACGCAGACTACTGACAGTTGACATTTCGAAGTTCTGGTCTGGAGCAGATATAAGTGGCTCTCCGATTAGAAAATGTCCCGGGGTCAATACATTAATAGAGTCCGATTCGGATTCTAGGCGTGACAGTGGTCTAGAGTTTAAGCAAGCCTCTATCTGCGTTATGACAGTGGTCAACTCTTCAAACGTCAGCGTGGTATCACCTAACACTCTTCTTAAATGCGTTTTTGTTGACTTTATTCCTGCCTCCCAGAGGCCCCCGAAATTTGGAGAGTGGGGCGGTATGAAGTGCCATGTTGTACCATTATTTGCTAAAGCCCTCGCCACTTCCTCTGTAAGACCCGCATTTTCTGATGAGACTAAATTTTGTAACTCCCGAGACCCGCCAACAAAATTTGTTCCGTTGTCGCTCCATATATCACTGCAATGGCCTCGACGAGCAACAAATCTCTTAAAGGCTGCCAAGAATCCTTGAGTACTCAAATCACTGACCACTTCAATGTGGACAGCGCGAGTAGCCATACAGATAAACAAGCATATATATCCCTTGTAAGCGTGGTGACCGCGGCCTTTGGATGTCCGTAGCTTGATAGGTCCCGCGAAGTCTACACCACTGCACTTAAAAGGCCTTCCAGGTGTGACTCGGACTGCTGGCAACTGACCCATTAGTTGCGTGGCAGTTTCTGCCCTGTGTCGAACACATTTTATACATCTCCGAATGCATGCTTTGACTAAAAGTTTTGATCCTAACACGTAATATTGACTACTTAAATAAGCCAACATGAGCTGAATGCCACCATGCAGCGTCTTGGCATGGGCATCGGCTATAACCAAATCCGTGAATGTTGACCTTTTTGGTAGCAGTATGGGATGTTTCCTTCTTTCGTTTAATGGGGACTTCTCCAAACGACCTCCCGTTCGCATAATATCTTTAGCGTCAATGAAAGGGTTCAGTGACTTCAGTGGGCCTTTTATCCTTGCGAACTTACCTTCTTTTCTTAAGAGTTCCAATTCCCTTTTAAAATGTTCTCGTTGACATTGCTTGATACAAACTTCTAATGCATCTGCCAATTCCTTAGAAGTGAGATAAGTCGCGGAAGTATGATCTTTCCTGACCGACTTCCTTACATTTAAAAAACGTCTGCAATACGCTACTACCCTTACTAACCTTGTAAGGGAGGAGTATCTGTTCCAGATGGGCTCTTCGGCTACGGCGATATTAACCTTCACCTCTTCCAGTTGAGTTTCAATATTTTGTGGTTTGCTGTATTGAACAACATCTTTATGCAAAATATCAAGACCGCTAAACCACAGGTTATTGCCGAGAAGTTCTGCAGGTGTTATGCCTCTAGAAGCGCAGTCTGCAGGATTTTGTCCAGAGGAAACGTGTGACCACTGACTCGAATCTAGGGTCGTCAATATTTCGGACACCCTATTTGCGATAAACGTTTGCCAGCGACTCGGATGACTGTTGAGCCACGCCAAGACTACAGTGGAGTCCGTCCATGCTCGAACATTTGACTTGGGAATTTTTAAAGTTTCTGCTACTTCTACTAGCAGTCGAGTGACGAGTACTGCTCCGCACAGTTCCAACCTCGGAAGGGATACTTGTTTAATTGGTGCCACTTTAGTTTTAGCTGTTACCAGGGTCACGTGGACGTTTCCTAAAACGTTAATCCCGCGAAGGTATACCGCTGCTGAAAATGCTACCTTTGACGCGTCGGAGAAACCATGAAGCTCTACCAACTCATCCCTTTTGCTGGTGTTTAGCCATCGCGGTATGTTTATCTGAGTCAATAGGTGCAAACTCTCTCGGTAAGTATTCCATTCTGTTAGCAAATTCCCTGTCACCTCCTCATCCCATCCTAATCCCGCAAGCCACAGCCGTTGCATCAATATCTTTGCTATTATCACACAGGGTGCAACCCACCCTAGTGGATCATACAAGCGAGCAATGTGAGATAATATTTTTCTTTTAGTTACACGTCCAGTTGGCAGGTCCAGAAGAGTCAACGAATACCGGAAACTATCAGTTCGTCGATTCCAGGTAAGCCCCAACAGTTTTATCACCTCATCCATCTTAAGCTTTAGCTCCTCTTGAACCTCCTCCTTTTTTGTGCCCGTTCCTTGAATTTCCTTTAGTAATTCCTTGCTGTTACTCATCCATTTTTGTAATTCAAACCCCCCCTTTTTTAGCAGTTCGTTCATTTCCTGGTAAATAACCAGTCCTTCCCTTACCGAGTTACATCCTGTTAGTAAATCATCCATATAAAAATCATTCACCGCCCTTTCAGCTGCTACAGGGTACTTCGCCCCTTCATCCCTTGCTACTTGTTGAAGACATTTTACGGCAAGATATGGTGCCGATGCCGTACCAAAAGTAACTCGCAATAACCTATAATCTTCAGCCCTTGCCTCTGCTGTTTCCTTCCATAACAACCGTTGATAATTTGAATCTTGTTCAGATACCTTCACCTGACAGTACATTTTGATGATATCAGCTGCTATGCATATAGGATGTTGCCGCCAACGTATCAGCAGATGCCTTAGTTCCGGTTGAAGTGTAGGCCCTGTCATCAGGGTATCATTTAATGAAATGCCATTTTTATACTTGCACGAGGCATCGTAGACAACCCTGACTTTCGTAGTGTCTTTATCATTTCTCACAACAGGATGGTGGGGTATGTATACCGTTTCTATATTATCCTTTTCTGCTTCAGGAATCTTCTCCATAAATCCTAATTCTAGGTATTCTTCCATCACCTTTTTATATTTTTGTTTTAGGTCTTCATCTTTGTTAAGCCGCGAATGTAACCCATTCAACCTTTTTTCAGCAATTACTCTGGAGTCACCATCTACACATTCAGGTCTATTTGCTTTAAATGGAAGTTTAACGATGTACCGTCCATCATCGTCTCGTCTCGTTGTTTTTTCAAAATGTCGCTCACATAAAACTTCCTCTTCCGACATTATCCTTACGTGTGGTTTAGGTTCCGCTTCGATTTCCCAAAACCGTTTAAGCATATCATTATCCTCAACGCTTAAGTGCACAGAAACTACATTTGAGGATGATGATGATGTCCTTTCACAAATCCCTGACAAAATCCATCCTAAGGATGTAGCCTGAGCCATAGGATAACCCTTTGGACCTTTTTTTAGCCCTTTTTGTACTACTTGTCCGTAAACTTCAGCACCCAACAAGATGTCAATTTTGTTTGGGATATAATATTGAGGATCTGCCAAACCTATGTCCTCATTTAGCCATTCCAATTGCTCTACCTTCCAATTTGGCAGAAAGGTAGTCACCTTTTTAATAACGTACGCTTGTACCATGATGACTATTTTGTTATCAATTCGCGAACAAATCTTGAGGTCTACCATGTGCTTAGCAATTGTTGTTTTGTTGCCGTCTAGGCCCGATATAATTCCTTTGACTGGATATCTTTTAAGACCCAAATATTGAGCTGTTGCCTCTGAGACAAAGGATGCTTGTGATCCTTGATCTAACAAAGCTCTAATATATTGTTTGCTACCCTTTGACGACTCCGCCCCTACAATGGCGGTCGCCAACAATACCTGACTTTTTACAGGCATTTGACCAAAACACGAGACCACTGGCGCCGTGTCAACAGAACTGGAGTATTTCCCTGAATTTTCAGAGGATGAGCCACACATACCTTCTCCAGACGTTGATGCACCAATGTTGTCATTTTGTTGCCCACCTCCAACTGAACCGTTTGGATGAAGCAATGAATGATGCTTCCCTTTGCACACCCGACATCTTAACTTACTAGGGCAAAACCTCGCCGAGTGGTTACTACCCAAGCAATTGTAGCATAAACGCTTATTTAATACAAATTCACGTCGCTTAATGATATCTTTTTTAGAGAATTTCTTACACGTGAAAAGTTTATGATCTTCATTACAATATTCGCATATAACACTAACCGTTGCAAAAACTTTATGTTTTGCTGGATGGCCATGAGTAAGATTTGAGACTCTCGGTTTAGTAACTGGTTCCAGCGATTCCAGAGCTCTAAATCGCGATTGTAAAAATTCACGAAATTCTACAAACTTAGGCAGTTCTCCGGAACAGTCTGCCGAGACCCTCAACTCCCACTGCTTACGCGTTTCCATATCTAGCTTGTTTGATATTATGTGAATTACAATTATATCCCAAGTATCGACGTTAACCCCTATATTTTTTAACCCGTGCAAACAATCTGCAGTAGTATCAGCCAGCTCCTTTAATGCGTCAGCGGATTCTACACTAATGTTTCTTTGGCTAAGTAACCGCTTTAAGAGACAACTAGCTAAATAATTTTTGTTATTATACCTAGCCTCCAGCTGCCTCCAACACTCCGAATAGTTTGCTTCACTAATTGGCAATTGCCTAATAAGCTGTTCTGCTTCTCCAGATAAATGGCTTTTTAAATAATGAAGCCTTTGCACGTTGTCTAACGAAGTGTTTGAGTGAATTAAGGAAACAAACAACTCTCTAAAAGTAACCCATTCTGTGTATTTTCCCGAAAATTGGGGTATTGTAATTTTTGGCAACTTTATATTTCCTACACAATCTTTAGCTGATTCAGTTTGAACCGAAACCCTTGCAACTGGACTCAGCATTTTCATTAATTCTGCGTTATAATTTATAAAAGCCTCCTCTGTCTTATCATAAAAATCCTCTTTAAAATAATTACTACTTTGTAATTTTTCCCAATCATCAGATACCAAAATATCCTGATGAATCTGTGTAAATTGCTTCCATAAATTATCTAATAACGTTAACCTTGTTTGCACATAAGGTTCTGTAAGGCGGTCTTTAGGAGACTTTTTGAAATTAGAATGTGCCTTTACAATTTTGTCATAAGTATCTCGCTGCGCGTTTAATAAGTTACCCGACATGTTTAAGAACAAATAAAACAAGAACAATAACAATGAAACTATTCGTACCTACTAGGGTTCTAGTAACTAAATTATTCTAATACCGACACAATTCTAAAAATTTACAAATGTGGAAAATCGAAACAAAACGAAAATCGGGCATGGATTCCCCGTCCCAACCAAATTCGCGAAATTATTCTAAGTCTAAATTGGTACCAAACTTACAAGTTATCTTATTCTAACCTTTAAAGTCCAAATTAGCTTGAATTTACTTCTTTCTTCCAAAGTTAATATCTTCTAGTATTTAAAGAACAAAGTTGCACGAAATTTTAATAATTATAAAGTACTCACAATTTATTCCGATTTTCGCTTCCCACCCACACACTTCACACACAAACACAAAAAAAACCTGACGTCACTGGGTGCCTCCTTCCTTTAGTTAGTGCATGTGCACTTGTGCACCCTTTGATGATGGCTGGCTCCCGGTTCCGTCTGTAGACCGTCCTCTTGGTCCACTGCTCCAACCTGACGTCACTGGTCGCTTAGGTGGCTCCCGGCTCCGTCTGCAGACCTTTCTCTTAGTCTGCTGCTGCTCTCCGCTGCGAAGTGGCCCACTGCCTGGCCCCAGTATATCCGACTCCGAAGGACCAACAATGTTTACAACGACAAATAAAACACCAGTGTAGTTTTTATGTATTCAAAATCCGTATATTAGGAGAGAAAATAAAATTTTACATTTACAAACGTTGATTTCTTTCGGACATCAAGCGTTAGCGTGTTCTTTTTAGTAGTAGCGCCATCTATCCGAAATGGACCGTAACATACGATTGTTGACTAGATGGCGCCTTGACAAGAAATCATATTATTCTCAAACAATGTTTGTATTTATAATATGCATGTATTTACAAAAAAAAAGTAATCTATGTGGTATACTAAATGTGTGGTATCCATAATTAAAGTGGCCGCGTCTAGTCTAGATTATTTTTTAATAAAAAAAAGGCTTATCTTTTTAGCCTTTAGCTGTCCTGAATCCATCTGGACACAGCCACTGCAGGTATTGGAAGATTTAGGAGACTAGACATAGTTTTTTAAAACTATTTTTAAGTCTTCAGAACTATTTAAGTAAAAATCGTCCTTAGTCTACCTAGTCTCGACTAAATATTTCTTAAATGACAAGAGAGAAAATATTTGACTCTGTTGTAAAAATAATTCAGCCTGTAGATGTTTTATTTTAAAAATTAGACTAAATAGTGATGTAATCATGTGTGAATAAAAAAAAACTCTTCCATTATTTCATCAATGAATGAAATAATAATATACCTAATCTAGAATTGTTTAAATTAAACAGTTGTCAATGGAATAAGATCAGGTGTAAATCGTAAAGTTTTAAAATCATGGTTAGTTTTTTTCTTTCAAAAATATCTTTTATAACTATTTTTTTTTTGTAATTCCGGGTAAGAAAGAAATTTATATACAAACCAATAATAATTTTATACAATTTAGTATATTTTAGTTTCATATTAACTAACTCTATAATTACTTCAGGAAATTTTATTTAGGTACCTACCTATTTCATAAATACGACAAGTAAAATTAGGAACATTTAATCGTTTTTTATTATAAAGTGTGGCGTGGCAGGCAGACTGACGGTCCACTTGATGGTAGATGACCTCCGTCGCCTAAGGACACAAGCCTAAAAATAATATGTATTTAAAAAAAAAATCAAAATTAGTTATCCGCTGGTAGCGGGACAAGGCCCAAGCTACAGGTGGTTAAGGCTTCAGAGTGAGGAACCTCCTGACAATACGAGCCATCTAATGAGAGCCTCTTGAGGTTTTGGTCGAGGCTCTTCGTTATATAAGACCTATATTATTGCTATTAACCATTTCATAAAAATAAAACACAAATAATTTAATAACTTTAATAAACCTTAAATACATTCCTTCTCGCTGTATTTAAATATCACACCATTTGTCGACAAGTACAAGTCATTGCCATTAAAAGCTATACCAGAGGGCACATAATCTAAGTCCATTAACTTGTCTGGTATCAAATTATTCGGTTTCAAATGATAAAGTCCATCGTTTGCAGCTAATATTACTCTGTTAGCTTCATCGACAGCTATAGCTCTAGCAGTATTTTTAGCTATTCCCACATATTCAATAGGCTCTTGGAAACCTTTTAGCAATACTTTAACGTATTTGGAATCGCACTCATAGAATATGTTTTCATCAATGTCTACTGCTAAAATGAAAGCGCAAGGAACGTGTTCCACTCTCCTCTTTTCATTTTTTTTTACATCGATTATGTATACTTCGTTTTCGGGAAACAGTACGGCATATAATTCATCATCTCTTTGACCTTTGAACAACTGAACTATATCTTCGTCTTTGAAACTCAGGAAAGAAGCTCTATCTGTTTTGTTGAGAACATTTAAGCCACCGTCACTGGCTATGTAAACTTTACCATTTCTTGGGTCTACAGCTGCCGCTTGTCCGTTTATGTTATCGATTTTGATTGGTTCACTACCTCGTAATATGTACTGATCCATTCTAGTTTGAACGTCGTCGCTTTGAAGTGAATCCAGGTCTATTAGGGTGAAAAGTAAGTCTTGATTTTTTGAATTGTACACTAGATTTGTTGGGAGACCTTTGATTGTCAATATGGAATATCTGGCATAACTCCTATGGTCAAATTCGTAGGAGCAGTTTTGAGCGAATGCTGTTGTTGCTACCAGTAACAGTAGGAGAGGCAACATTGTATTTTTTTCTGAAAGTATAAAAATCGCATTCACATTAATATTAATTATCTGACGTTTTTAAACTTTTAATGATGACAGGCAACACGTATGATATGTAAGCTGGAATATATATATACTAGAGGGCCGCCCGGAGCTTTTTATAAAAATATATATACATAGAAACCTTCCTCGCTTAGTGCTCTTTTCATTAGTGAAAACCGCATTAAAATCTGTTGCGTAGTTTAACAAATCTAAGCGTAAATCCGTACTAATATTATAAACGCGAAAGTATGTTTGGATGTAGGGATGTTTGTAACTTTCATGCAAAAACTATTAAACCGATCACCATGAAATTTTGCATACACGTTGTCTGGGACACCAGAAAGGACATAGGGTACCTTTCATCGTTCAACGCGGACGAAGTCGCGGGCACCAGCTAGTAGTGCATACTATGCAGAGAGAGACTCCGGGAAACGTTTTTGTTTTATACTATGTAAGTAAAGAGGAATTTTCTATCTATATGTACGAATACAATCGAAGACTTTTTAGACAAGTTTTTTTTTTTTACGAAATCCACATTCATGCCACTTACAACACTTTGTATTTGCACCATTATCATTAATTTAATATTGCAGAATAAATTCTGAAACTACATATATTTATACTATTTTATTTTATTATTATAGGTTTGATAACTTCAAACTAAACTACGATTTCACTGGGGTTATGTTTGCTTCATTAAAAATAAAAGTTTTATATTTGTTTTTGAATTTCCAAGAAATTAAAATAAATTAATAAATTATAATTTTATTAAAATGTATTAAACATCCTTTCAATATTAATGGTAGTGGTAATTAAAGTTAATATCATTTAATAATAATCAAATTTATTATAACTCGTATGAATATTTTGTCAGGAGTAGAATTTTTAATTTTAATTATAATAATCAAAATAATTACATATAAATTCTATAATAAGAATTTATATAATTCAAATCAAGAACTAAAAATTATATTAAAAAAAAATGTGTTATTATATTACAAACTCAGCAAAACTTTTTATTTATATATTTCGAAACCTTTTGAAGAAACAAATATTTTTAAAATTACATTTCAATCGACCATGTTCATATAAATAATAATAAAAGATGAACTCACACTTTATCGCTGTGTACAAGTTGTTGTGATGAAATTTGGACTACGACTGGGACCTTAACTTAAGTTTATCTGAAATAGTTGCAGCCATATTTAAGAGCATTGAACCTTATATCAATTGGGAACAGTCGACATTTTTAAACGTTCAAAATCTCTCTCTAAGGCTCGAGTTCACCAACAGACGGTTATTTTTAAACAGCTGTTTAAAATTTAAACAGCCGTTTAATAATATTTTGTTGATCACCATCGCTAAACTGCCGGTTAAACGCCCTTAACATCAGATTAATCATTAAGTTAATCAGATGTTTAGGGCGTTTAACCCGCCTTTTAGCGATGGTGAACAACAAAATATTATTAAACGGCTGTTTAAATTTTAAACAGCTGTTTAAAAACTAACCGTCTGTTGGTGAACTCGAGCCTTAGTATATATAAAAATAATAATGTTTGTTTAAATCATCGAAATCACATATCGATAACCAGAAAATTTTGAATACACTTTAGAATACTAGAAATAAAAATATAAAATTCCACGCCTGACTAAAATATATCCTACATTAGTAAGGTTGGATGTTTGTGACTCTTTCACGTAAAAACTATTGAACGGATTTGGTTGAAAATTGGCACACAGATAGTTTATTATCTGGATTAATATACATGATACTTTTTATCCTGAAAAAATGTAAGGTTTCCGAAGGACAGTCTAAATTGTGCGCCACCGACCGCCGTCACAGTCAGGCGTTTTATTACTCATATATTTTCCTTTTCAACGCGTTCTAAGTCGCCATCACAACTAGGTGAGCCATAAATATTGAATAAATACTTGAATGCCAAAGAAAAAGGGTCGCGGACGAAGTCGCCAGTAAAAACTAAGTAGTTTAATATGATAAGTGTTTCTGGCTTATATTGCTGTTATAGTTTTTCCAGGCGTTGGATATTTACTTTTAAATAATCCCTCGGGAGCAGTACTTTTTTCTTTAAACTACTGCTCCCGAGGGACTTTAAAATATTTTACTTTAAAAGACTTTAAAAGATAATTACTTGAAAAGATTTTCTTTTTGTAAAGATGTATTGTCTGATGCACGTTTGAGTAGTTGAGGCGTGAAAAGGTACTTAATAAACACTTTCGCGTTTATAATATTAGTTAGGATGATTTGTCAATTTCCTAGGACTTTTAAAAACAATTTAATTTTTTTCGATTTTTTTTCTCTCTTAATTCCCTTTCGGAAAAACCCCCCCATCACTTACCGTAAAAATACAAAAAAAAAATGTTACTTTTTAAAATGAAAAATTACAACCAACTCACAGTTATAACCAACTCACGCACGCACTATAGTGTATTCCTTTGCACAATAAAATTTATAAATAAAATATAATATTAATTAAAAGAAAAAACATGTATTTCACCGTGACCTACTTTATATAAATGTCGATGTGTCTGTTGATTCACTTCTAATGTGCAAAATTTACACTCTATTAGCTTCTATATATGTGGTTCAAAAGGAAGGAAATATTCAGTTTTGTATGTTTCCATTGTACCACGATTTATACTATTTTGGGTTTTGACTATGTTGATGATATCTGTACTCTTTTTATAAGATAACTAGCTGGTGCCCGCGACTTCGCCTTGAAAAAGAAAATATATGAGTAATAAAATAACGCTGTGAATAAAATAACGACATTGTTATCGCTGTGACGACGGTGGCGCCGCCACGCGACAGTTGCGCCCAATTTTTCCAGTTTTTGCAAACATTTTCCATTGACACTCCGCTCCTATTGGTCGCAGCGTGATGTTATATAGCCTATAAAGCCTTTCTCCTAAAGCCTATAAGAATTTTTCAATTCGAACCAGTAGTTCTTGAGATTAACGCGTTCAACCACACAAACAAACTCCTCAGCTTTATAATATTAGTATAGAAAAGTATACTATATGTTAATGCAGGTAATAAACTACCTGTGTGCCAAATTTCATCAAAATACGTGACTTCGTCTGCGCTCTTATTTATTAGGTGTTAAATATTTTTTCCACATTTATTGTTGATATATTTTTGTCAGGAGTTGAATTTGAATTTGAATTTTTCGATGATCCTTCGAGGCCAGTACTTCTTTTTATGAATGAATGGCACATATCTATGTCCTTTTCTGTATGCCTGACAATGTGTATGCAACATTTCATAATGATCGGTTGAGTAGTTACGACGTGAGACAGACAAACAGACAACACGACAACGGCAGTTTTTTTACGTGTGATCATGGAAACAGTATCAATAGGAACAAGATTTACGCTCGGTCGATTTCAGTTCGCGTGTTAACGTGCGTTATTGTTTACTAATGGTTATATAATCAAGTTTATTTAAAGAACGACCATACTTAAAGTATTTTGATGCCGGGATTTCAACATTAGTTTCCACAACTTTCCATAGTGTTGCGCTATTTTCTTTTTCACGTTATATGCTACGTTGCGATTATATACTTCTGTCCTTTTTTTGAGAATATTTAATAAGAAAAGTTTAAATTTTTGTCTCTAAATTCTTCCATATTTATGACATCTACAATATATAGTAATTCGATGTTCACAACCTATTGACAACAGAATAGTTTATTGACAACAGAATGAAAATATCATCTGAACTAGACGCTGAACCTAGCCACCTGAACTAGCAACTAACTAACTGAACCGCGGCTGTAACTGCCCAAAAAATCCCACAGGAACCTTTTTGGGTTAGGTTATCCTACTTAATCGGGATAAAAAGTATCCTATATGTTATTCCTTGTAATAAACTATTTGTGTCTCAAATTTCACTAATATTAGCGTGCACAAATGCACCGAAAAACAGATAAAAGTTTAATAACATTATTTTTACCTCATATAAGTAGGTACAACGTGTACAAATTGTATTTTTAATGTAAACATTAAAAACCGTGTATACAGACACGGCTCGTTTACGAGTTTATTATACTTATAAGATTGTGACCATAATATTTTTATATTTACAGATCGAGTGGATAGTTTTCATGATAACATGTCTTCTATCGTCAACGTTTTCGATAACGTTACAGCAACGCCCAGAGAATACAGTGAGCATTTTCAAGAAAGAACATATGATATTTTCAACGGATTTTAATATAACAAAGTTACTTGTCACTGGACACAATAATAAGCTTCTTATTGGAGACAATTCTGATATTCCGAGTATATTTTTCACTGTGGTAGACCCTAAATTGACAGGTGGCAGTTGTATTTATGTACTTGACGGCTTTGCTGCATATGAATTATTTGAGGGAGGTCTAGATACAACTTCCGATTATGATTCCGATGATATCGTTTATTTTGGCGGCAAAGGAGGCATTTATGAATACAATTCAGATACACTAACTATTAAACAATTTGGAACATTCATTGAAGACGTAATACAACTTCAAAAACTGAACGGTTCAGATATAATTTATGCTTTAAACGCACAGAGAAAACTTTACAAAATTTCTAACAATGGAAGTATTCATAATATAATTTCATCTGTATCTTGTGCATCTGAATTCGTTTTGGATACATCGAGCAATATATATTATTTATCCTGTATAGACAATTTAACACACATAATAAAGGCAGACACAAATTTAAGTATCATTGCTTCGTTTCTAGAAGATTTTAAAGGTATAAAACTATTACGACCTGCATTTATTATGTACAATTGCATACCAGTGTTTGTCGATAATAGAATTTATATACTTTATTCTAATGGTAGTAGTGAGAAGAAAGATTTTTATTTAGAAGAAGAACCTTCAGCATATAGCGTAGACGCAGGCTTATATTTAGTAGCAGCCTTGAATGGTGAAATTTACGAGTATAATGTGATGGAGATGCTTTTAAAATATATGTTTGGTGGTGTACTGTCAAGATGGCTTGGTGATCTTACTAATATAATTATGACTATTATAGACCATGATAAAGGTAGCCATTAATGGCAAATGAATTAATTAAAATAATTTCCTAGTTAAATATAATTTTTTAATAATATCATTTTTGAAGTGAGGTATTTATAAATGTAAAATTATAATATGTAGATATCAAATAAATAAATTATGCATTTATCACACCAGTCTTTTAATACAAACAGAACACCATGTTTTAGGCTCGCAAATCATTCCTTGATCTGGTTGCAATAGATTCGATATTATCTTTGAATTCATCCAGGAAACCCTTGAGACCTTCCAACACTTCAGATAAAATGATGACCAGAATGTTGTATTCGTATATTTTCTTATTGTAAGCGAAATATTGAATCAACGTTGCTTCCATGGAGTACGCAGTTGGTTTTACTTCTAGTACAAAATCACCATTTTCAACTGTACCGTTAGCATAAATAATGTACGTATTCTTGTCACATACAATCGGCACACCATCTTCGATAACGAACGGTGGTGTAAGCAGTTTCAAATATTGACAGTTGTTGGGCACGCTTATTTCTTTCACGCCACCAACGTTCACAACATAAATCTTCTTATCATCTCCATAAAAGTAAAGGTTATTAGAATAATCTAATACTATTTCTAAAGCATTGTTAACTTCAGCCACTTTAGTCTTTTTATTTCCTTCGTCAGTTACTCGGTAAACTTGTTTGTCGTCAGTCAAAATGTAAATAACTTCAGTGCCATTTTCTTTAATGATATTTGTAATAGGATCATCCACTGATCCAAACTTAACGGCTTTATTTTCTTTGCTATCGTAAACGTAAATTCCATCGCTCGCTCCAAAGTAAACAAACTTTGTATCGTCATTAGCTGCTGTAGCATCGCGGCCATTTTCTAATAATTTTGTGGCTTTACCTTCTTTTAAAATGTAAAGGCCCTTATAGTCTCTTTTGTTGTAATCATTCGGATCGATGTCCGCCTCTACAAAGAACAGTACAGTATCGCTGTTAGTATCATCGTCCGCGTCGTCAGCGTCGTCTTCAAAATTAAGTGCGTTCAGAGGTACAAGAATATTGACAATGTCGTGTTCAGCTGTGTATTTTACTAGAGATTCTGGAAAGAATTCTCTGGTTATTGTGATGGTGTCATCTTTAGAGGTGGGAGCAGTACATGCAAAACCCACTAACAGCGAAACAGTGAAGATTGTTAAGTGCTTCATTCCGGCGTCTGAAAATTGAAATAATTGAGTTTTTCTTTCGTAATAGTTTATTAATACAAAAATTGTATTTTATTAATTACTAGGTTTTTCCCGCGACTCTGTCTGTTCTTATCCGATCGTTACCAAACTTCACAAGATTACCCGCTGAACTAATCTGAAAATCTCGGTTCAGCGGTTTTGGAGTCTATAGGGAACATACACACACACATCGCCTTTTATATACCTATTAAGATTTCTGTAAATATAATATAATAAACAATTACGACATTTGAACAATGAAATTTCGAGTCTTGGGAGAGGCCTATATCCAGCAGTGGATGGTGGATGAAAAATAAATGCAACTATATATTGAGATTTTTTTTTCACGAAGAGTGACAAACATACTAATAGTCCTAATATAAATGCAACTATATATTGAGGTTTTTTTCCAAAGAGTGAAGGTTTCCGTAGTCCTCTTGGAAGTAAGTAGCTGCAGTTTCCTAAGTAACACCAGCCCAAGTACTCGTAACTGCATTCAGGAGTAACCTAAGATGGCGGCAGAGTTTGCGAGCGCAATCTCCTTTAGTTTGCGTTCTCTAATCTGACGTGTTAAGTTAAGGAAATTTAGTACCAGTATTATATAGTAAAATTTAATAATAAAACTAAAAACATAACCAAAAAATGAAAACTTTTATGTAAAATATTTAAGTAGTTTTTGTTGTGACCGAGTTTCTGTGACGGCACGGCATGCATTCAATAAAAAAAAGAGTCTACTGGTAGGTGAGTAATTATAATACTGTGGTAATGGGCTCTGGCATCCTCTTACTCAATTATCGAAACACATTAAACCTGTTATTTTACGGTGGTGTTTCTTAAGGACCCGGTTAGTGTCGCCAGACGGGCTCCACAAATGATTGCGAAACGCAGTGTGCCCTGCCATTATTTTTATTAAACTTTTTATTTCATTAAAGGAATTTTAATTTTTTATTATTTCTTTAATAATAATTATTTATTAAAGGAAACTTTTTATTAAATTTAACAAACAAGAAATATCAAAAAGATATTATAATACTAATACAAATGATAAAAGGGGTCAGGTAGTCGGAGGTTATCGATTGTCACCTTCATAAACAGTGCCACACTAATTAAACAAAAGAGATACATACATATATATCAATATTTTGAGTACTAATAACATGTTTTGAAATATTAACTAATATAAAACGGTTAATGCGTCCATAGGAAAATTATTTTTATAGTATACCTAACCTATCTAGATGAAAATCGTACCTATTTCGTTGTTTTTCCTATACAACCTATACATGATTTGATTCTTTATAAAGATAAAAACCTCAAATGTCCCGTGACATAGGCTTTATATAGAAAATTCTGTATCTATAGTAAAAATGTCTAATATAATTCGTAAATCTTATATATAACTTATTATTAAAGTTTTAGATAATATACCTCTATGGCTGTATTATCTGTAAATAAACATAACAATTAAGAAAAACCAAGAAAATCTTCATTTCAATGTCTTATATTTGACTATAATTTAATTTATATATAAATAAATAAATTATTTGAATGTTATTGTGAATAATAAATTATTTAAATTTGAATTAATTCAAAGGCAAAAGTGATTTTGGTATTTTATTAAGATGAGGACTAACCTCAGACCGAACACAATTTTTTTCCCAAAATGAGCGAACACAATTTTTTTCCCAAAATATTCCCAAAAAGACAACAAATTTTTGTAGCTTCTCGGAGATAACCGAACCGATTTAAAATTAATTAGTTAGGTACTAATAATAATTAATCAAATGTATTTTAATGTCACCACGCACAAAAAAGCAAGCAAAGCATCCATTTATAAATTTTTGACTTAAAATAAACTATAAAAAAAATTATATACACACTGAAAAGAAGGAAATAAATAAACAAAATCATACAAATTAAATCAATGAACACTTACCCAGTAAGAAAAGTTACGACAGAATGAAATAACTAATATTCACATTGAAATAAATAGCGATGTTTTAAGAGGAGTCGAGGGATGATTGGAACCTGCTTGAACATTTCACTAATTACTTAATATAATTTATTATTCTTTTATTCTAAGGAGATAAATGAACAACAGAAACTGATGCTAAAAAACCTTTCTAAAGAAAGAAATCCATTAACCAGCCCTTGTTTTTCAGTCAATATACTTTTATTATATGAAAAAAATTCGCAGTCATTAAGTCATTTTTAATAGATATATTTATCATAACCCGTGCCTTTATATACACTTATAAGATTTTTTTATTATAATATTTATAATAAAAGTCTGATAATTTATGATCGAAAGAAATGAAAAAAAATAAAAAAATAAAATAACAAGTATGCAGCTGAGATGATGAAAAAGACAGTTGGTCTTTTTCATCATCTCAGCTGCAGTACGTCTATTGTTGCACATAGGCTTCCCCCATAATTTTCTAATAGGATCGGTCAGAAGCAGCTTGGATAGATGGTGGAACCAGACGGTGGATGGTGAAAACTGTCATCTTAATGACAACCAATTTTAAAATCTGAAATCATTAATCCAACCATTAAAAATCTGGCAATATCTAAAAGTAAATCTGGTTTGGACAAATACGATCGGTTTGTAATAATAATTGTTGTATTGCTTAATAATATGGGTGCGCTGCTTTTTGCAGTTATAAACACAGTTATCATTAATTGAAGAACTTAATGCAAGAAAGGCACAGACCACCTACCCCAGTCTGTGGTCACAGACTAGAGTGCCAATTGCGAGTTTTATTCGATCAAATTAAGCGCTACACGTTAGCCACTAGGTGGAGCTGCTTCAATTTGTTTGGGAATAAAGAAGCTCCACCTAGTGGCTAACGTGTTGCTAGATTCCCATACAAATTGACGTTTACGTTTCGACGCATTTGGGCACTTTGGTCTGTGACTACAGATTGGGGTAGGTGGTCTGTGACGAAAAGTAACGGAATTTAAAACGACTGAAGCTATGGTACATAGCTAAAGACACTTCAGTAGCAAACGAATGAAACTTTTTCTGCTAGTTCAAACCTCCCTATCCTCCCCAAAAGTTGTGAATGTATGAGTTCACTTGTTGGTCGTTTATCTGTTGGTTATCTTCTTAAGCATCATTAACCTTGCTCCTTAAAATGACAAATAGGAGATTATTGACAAATAGGGTATAACATATTTTCCACTAGTTTTGCCAAACGTAATAGATAGATGTATGTGTCGTGGAGTTTTCTATAGGATTTTACAAAAACTATAATTCTCTATTACATCATTTTTATGTATCTCTTAAGGTTTAGCCTTTTTAGGCTAAATTAGAAGTTATTATATTTTTATATAAAATTTCCCTGAAAAATTTTCTAACTGATGGTGTAAATCACATCAAAATCCGTTGCTTGGTTTAGGAGTTAGCGGCCATATAGACAGACGCGAAAAGCGACGTATGTAAAGAAAAGATATGGAAATGTCATAATGAGACTCATTAGAGGGCCTAGTGAGAGTTACTCGATCAAACGCGTCGAACGCGTAAACATCAATTTGTATTCCCATACAAATTGACATTAACGCGTCGACGCGTTTGATCGAGTAAAACTCGCACTAGGCCCTCTGTTTTTTGCAAAAAGCTTCGCGGTGGTCACGTGACTAGTTGAATAAAAAAAAAGTTTAAATTACATTTTACAGTGTACGTTATAATAATACTATATCGAGTGGTGGCTAACACGCGAAGGGCTATCTTCTTTAACACAAGCAACGCCACAGGTGCGGCAAGTGCCCTGCCGACCATAGTAGGGTTAAGGATAATGTGGGGGAGCACCTATGTCGTGTCATAACGGTATGAATCCGGCATAACCCCGCAATGTCCCCTACACTGCCGGGTATCCAAGAGTAATTTTTTTTTTATCGAAAACCATAGATCCTAGATCCTTTTGTTATCTTTTGTGAAGACTTAGGCTGGGTAACTAATATAGTCTTAATGAAATGTATATATTTACACAAAATAAAAATTCCTTTTAACTTAACATAAAAAAACTTTATTAAATATAAAATTAGAATACTTTTTTAAATTTATTATACAATATAATAATAATAATAATAATATTTCAAAAATTCGGTATTTCCACATTAAGGCAACATTTATTGGCATTCATAACTTTTTGTATGAATTCATTTTTGGAATGTAAAAATTTCAAAAATGTCAAACATCAGCCATGACTGTTTGAGATTTTTGTAAAAAAAAGTATATTAAAATAAATTGGCCCACAAACATAATTATGCTGTAATTTGGACCACAAATTACGTTTTTTTTTAATATAAACATCTGTTTAAGGGCTTTTATGTCGAAGCAAACACCTCATGTTTCTTTTAAATATAATCTTATATTTTTAAATATGAATTTTAAAATATGAAATAATTTACATTGGAAAAAGTATTTTTTTAGTACGCAGGGCAATTATGCTAAAAAAATACACATGCGTACAGACTCCAAAAAATATAGGAAATGGTATGAAATTTACATAATTTTCCCTCATTCTTAAAAGCCTTTAAATTTTTATATTTATAAGAAAAGCGATGACATTTCGCAATAAAATGTCATTTTCGCTATTCTTATATGAATAAATATTTTATTTTTATATTATTGTCTTTTCTTCATTCCATAAAATAATTTTATAAAAATATAAATTATAATTTTATAAATTAAAGGCCTTTTATAATCTTAGATTTTTAAATATGAATTTTAAAATACGAAATAATTCACGTAGTATTTTATAGTACGAAGGGCAATTATGCTAATAATCACATGTCTATAGGCTCCAAAAAATGGAGGAAAAGATAAAGAAAATGTAAGAAAATCTATATAAGATATATCATTCTTAAAAGTTATTAATTTTTCTATATAAGAAAAGCTATGACATTGGGCAATAAAATGTCACATTCGATATTCTTATATAAATAGGTAAATATTTTATTTTTATATTATTGTCTTATTTTCCCCATAAAATAATTATATAAAAATATAAATTATAATTTTATAAAATAAAGGGCTTTTATTGTCGAAGCAAACTCAGATGTTTCTTTCAAATATAGTCTTAGATTTTTAAATATGGATTTTAAAATACGAAATTTTTAGCATAAATGCAGGGCAATTATGCTAAAAATTTCAAATTAACTGACTCCAAAATAAAAATGCAGGATATGGTAAAAAATTTAAATAAATTCCTCATACTTAAAAGCCCTTAAAATGTATTATAAGAAAAGCGATGACATTGGGCAATAAAATGTCACATTCGCTATTCTTATATAAAAAATATTGTATTTTTATATTATTGTCTTTTATTTATTCCAATAAATAATTTTTAAAAATATGTAATAATTTTAGACAAAAAAAAAACTAAATAAAACAAAAAGAAAAGACTGAAAAAAGCCAAGTTCTTAAATATCGTCTAAAATTAACATTTTAAGTTGAAAAATTAAACTAAGGCAGTTCATACGACATATTTAAATGACAAAGTGCACGACATTTTTTTGTACTTAAGCAAGCAATTTAAAATAAGTAATAACTTAACTAATATAATAAATATTCATCACTGTGATTGGCTTATAAATTGGCTATTAAGTAAATAGTTAAATAAATTTAATTAAATTAAAGAATTTCCTTTATAAAATTTTTAACAGAGACAAGCTGCAATACAAATGCACCAAAAAAATAATAATTCAGGAGTGCGTTTGGATTATCTTTTTAAATGTATTAAAAAAATAATTTGCGATATTTAGTAAGTACCAATAAAGATTTTTTTTTTAATAAAAATAGACATAATACTGTATGCTAAATCAATCAATTTTGTGTATACCTACATATACTTTTTAAATCCAAAAACAGCCCCTTAAAAAGTAAATCAATTAAATGTAAAAAGAATTTGCCAATTTTTTTTGAATTTTTTTTATTAGAGATAGGTTTGCTACAACCAACTGTGTAGCAAGGATGAGGCCTAAGATGGAGCGAACCTCATTCTCAACCCAGAAGATGCCTATTCACTCCAATTTTGAAAAGATTTGGGTTATATATGAGCTCAGGAGTTCCAAACCTTGGCAGTGCGCATTATACAGGTGTTTTTAAGTAAGCAAATATTTAAACTAAACAATTTTAAGGGTCAATTTTAAGTTAGTTTGTTAAGTTCAGTTTGAACCGATTTTAAAGTTTATGGATTTCACTCAAAATATTTTAAAACATTTTATATAACTAATCTGATATTCAGATTGACTTCTAATTTCAGATTACTTTGTTCAAGAAACAACAATAATTATTATAAGAACTTATAAAGTACCTAATGAATGAAAAACCTAATAATAACCTAATAAATAATAGAAAAATATTATATAATTAAATGAAAATTGCTATTTTATAAAAATTAAATTTTATTTTAATTTTTTCTAATATTTATTCCGGCTATTAGGTTAAATATTATTAGGTTTATCATTTAATGTCAGGTTGGCATATATATAATTATATATTTTTTTAACTTAAATACTGCATGCATTTATTCTGAGATGTTTAAATAAATATAAGTTTTCTCTTGAATATGAATTTGTATATCGGAATTTGGAAATATTTTTTTTAATGTTTCGACATATGACAAAAATACAGATGAGATAATTTGTCTAACGATTAAATATTCATTAAAACTGAATTTGGAGCAACATTTTTCTAAAAGAAATCAGGGAAGTCGCATTAAAATTTGGCAAATTCTTAATGAGCACATTAGATCAGTTGTCAGTTTGTCTCTCACTTGGAGTGTACCAGGTTGAGGAATTCCTCCCTCGTCTTGGGGTCATCACGGAAAACGCCCAACATGGTCGATGTCACAGTTTTGCTGTTAATCTTCTGGACACCACGCATCACCATGCACATGTGTCTGTTGGCAAAATAAAGTAGGTAATGTGACACAAGCTATAATCAAAAATTTATAAACTAATAACATGCTATAGCTGCTGTAAGTTGTCGAGGAGTTGAGTGTCTCGCAGACTACTTGATGTTGCAGCATAAGGTAAATTTTAACAGGCCATGGAAATACCACCGAAGTAACAGTATACCAAATTTCACATCAAACAAACATGTGGAAGTTAGTGCAATCTCTTGGTGAACTAATAACTGTGTTGATGGTCTTCAAACGCTTAGAACAAATCTTTATAAATTATAGATAAGAACGATCCCGATCAAGTCAGCTTTCAATTGATCACAATCGGTCCATCCGTTTGGGAGCTAAGAATCCACAAACAGACACACACGTCAATCATATAACACCCCGTTTTTGCGTCGGGCGTCGGGGTTTAATAACAGCAATACTTACACTCCTTCTATGACGACTGCAACTCCAGCAGGTCGCACCGCCTGCGTCACAGCCACTGCGATCTGCTTCGTGAGTCTCTCCTGCACTTGCAGCCGACGAGAGAATATCTCCACGATCCTAAATACAAGTAGGTTTAGGTTTATATATCTTTATTCTCATTAAAGCTTAAAGCTACTTACATGAAAAAAATAAGAAAAGACTTGATTAAGAAACGAAACATCAAACAGACAGACAAAAATTATACAATATTTGTTCCGGATTGTAACAAAATCACATTAAAACATTTAAACACTTAACATAATATGTTTCAACAGCTTGGATCTAAATTCTCCAAAAGATTTTGCCTGTTTTATATGCAACGGTAATTTGTTAAAAAGTTAAAATACAAGTATAAATATTAATTCTTACAGTCAACATTTCACTGCGCTCTGACTTCACAATTAAACAGCGCGTCTGGCGTTTGTAACTTATAGAAGATCGCTTTAAGTAAGGGAACTGCCATGCTTGCCTAATGGCAAAATTGCTATTTTAGGGCAATTTTGCCTTCCTATTTTCTGGTAAAATATAACTATGCTTAATGTTTAGGTCGATAGACGACAGATAGGCATAATTCGGAGATCTAGTTGATGACAGGTGGCCTAAAATATAAGCAACGCCACATGTGTTGCAAGTCATAAAAGAATTAAGGATAAGCCGAGTTCCTTATCCCATTCTAATCCCTCATCCTTAATCTTACTATGGTCGGCATAGCGCATGCAGTGACTGTTGCTTTGTTTGTGTTATAGTAGGCTATGGTAGTCACCTACCATCAATTGAACCATCTGATGGTATTTACATAAAAAGATAAGAGTTAAAATATGTCAAATAAGTATAGGTATACTTATTTGACATATTTTAACTCTTATCTTATATGATAATAAAAACTCTTATCTAGTATGATAATAAAAAATCCAGGTATTTGAAATATACCTGGCCAATTTGCTAAGTCCAAGGATTTTTCCCTGCGGCAGGTACCCGATAGAAACCTTCCCGTAGAACGGCACTAGATGGTGTTCACACATGGAGAACATTTCTATATCTTTTACTACCACCATCTCATCTGTATCTTCGTCGAATATAGCGTTGTTCAGCACCTCTGAAATGTACAAATCTTATTAAAAATATATTTAAATATATTTTCACCTCTCCAGCACGAAAAGGGTGATTTTGGTGCCTAAAAACTCGCAGGAAAATCGATTTTTGATGCGAGCGTGATTCGAAATTCGAACACGCGATTTGACTCACAGATTTTGATTTTATTAGTGTGCCGACCATCGACTAGTTTCGGCCGACCATAGCCGACTGTGTAGATAGTTTCACAGCCGTTCAGAAACTGGTTCAGCATTAAGTCTTGATGTTTTTAAACTGTTTTGGTAAATATAAAAAAAAAAATGAGTACGTCCAGTGGTGATGGTCTAACTCCAGAAGAAATAAGAGAAGTTTCAAATGCCGAACTTAGCTTTCTTCCAGAAGAAGATATTCCCCGTGGAAAATAACTTCATTCGTGCGAATTATTTCATTTGTACAAACACAGAAATAGGAACCTTACCTAACACGCAAGTAAATGTTACCTTTATGTTCACCATGTGTCAAGTAGGCTAACCGCCATTTAAAATCACCGGTAACCGAGAATGAAGGAGATGAAGGAAAGATAAAAAAGAAAATAATGAAAAAAATCGCCTATCGAAGGATGCAGTAAACCGAAAGCATAATTTAATAAAACATAAAATTATTTCTTAAAGTAACTAATCAACACTTTACTTGTAGTTGGTGAAATGGCCATACAATTTTACTTTCAACTTTTAATATTTTTGTTAATTTAATTATAATTTATGTGACTATGGCAATGTTGGCTATAATAAACATAATATTTAAAATTGTCTTAATTGATTTTCTTACCTAAAGATGACCTAGATAGACCTAGAAAAGTTGTATGTTTAACACAAGAGCAGGTTTTTTTATGTCTAGTGCCTTTAAATCACAACTTCTCTAGTTCGAGATTTAAAGCAGTAAAAAATAATTTTGCTCTCTAGTTGAACAAATAACTATATTTGGTATTTGGAATTTTTTATTCCGATAACGACGCCGGTTAACATAGGTAATAATTACATTGTTACTAATGAATATAACCGGAGAGCATTCGTATTCATATAGCGCCATCTCATAAAATTTTGAGGTAACAATTGATTATCATTCAACGGCAACAGGCAACAGATGGCGTTCTATGTAATAATAATAATAAAGCAATTATTTAAATATTTTTTTTTACGATTAAATTTGATCTCAAAGTATATCTTAAATATTTGAAAAATTATATTATTCATCGCGCCAACTGATCGTGAGTGTAGAAACACTACGCCGTGGCAAATCAGAGCTCATGTTAGTATCTATTATTTAATATGAGCTCATGTCAACGTCTCTCGACCCAGTCAAACGCATAAATGAAAGAAAATTGGACTGACCGTGAATGGGCACAATGTTTGGCTTCCCTCCATTTGATTTAAGTCGTTTGGAGTCACGTCAAATGGACTGATCGTGTTTGCCCATACTAAACAAAGTCGAACAGTAGAAGAGTTAACTTAACATTCTATTTGTTCCGTAATATGGAGCTAGATGGCGTTGACTTGTGGAGTTATTTAGGGTTAAAATAAATGAAACAATGATTGTCATAATGGTTAGAATTATAGATAGATAGATTATAGATAGATAATAAAATAGATTAAATTAGTATCTCACCTTCTAAGCTTTGGTCGTAGCCCTTAGTGAAGAACAGCATGGCTTTGGCTGCACGTTCTGGGGTCTTCAACAAGCCCTGTCTGTTGGGATCTTCTCCGAGACCTGAAAAAAAAATTGATATAATTTAATTTTGTTCAGCTCATATTAAGTAACTATGTATGATCAATTCTAATAATCGATTTACAAAAAATAATTCTTTCCTTAAGTTGAAAAGCTTGGGAACATTCATTAAAACTAGCGGACCCAGCAGACGTTGTCCTGTCCGAACTCGAAAATAAATAAATAATGTCAGCCTGTCTTTTGACCTTAACATAAAGAAAATTTAAACCTAGTCTGATTAGTTAATCACCTGTTAATAATAGTTTATAAGAGTTGGCCATGTCTGGTAGCAGCGCCTCCCTGGTCGGTGGTCTGTGATCTAATTCCAAGTCATGGTGGAATGTGCACTTTTCGTGACCTGTGAACAATTGAAAAAAAAAAAAATGAAAATTATTTCTTTACATTTAATATTTAAAGCGTAATGGCACGACACTTCCTTACATATTATAAAACAAAGTCCTCCGCCGCGTCTGTCTGTCTGTCTGAACGTCCAAAAACTGCAACTATTGACGATAACATCTCTAAAGTTCACCAAATGGTGCTAGACGAACGCCGAATTAAAATGAGAGAGATAGCAGAGGCTATGAAAATGTCCAAAGAACGTGTTTATCACATATTAAATCAAGATTTAGGCATGATAGAAAGCTGTCCGCGCGTTAGGTGCCGCGTTTGCTCACGTTAGACCAAAAACGTGTCCGAATGAACATTTCCAACGCTCTGTTGGCGCAGTTTAGGCGCAATAAATCCGAGTTTTGGCGTCGATTAATTATTGTAGATGAAACTTGGATATACCATTATACGCTCGAAACAAAAATTCAGTCAAAACATTGGACTGCAAAGGGGGAACCGGCTCCAAAGAAAGCAAAAACTGTTTTTTCGCCTGGGAAAGTGATGGCGACTGTTTTTTTGGGATTGTCATGGAGTTATCTTAATGGATTATCTTCAAAAAGGAAAAACCATTACAGGAGCATACTACGCATCATTACTTGACAAGCTGAAGGCAGGAATTGCGGAAAAACGACCATATTTGCAGAAAAAGAAAATCCTTTTTCACCACCACAACGCTGCGGTTGCCATGGCAAAAATCTACGAATTACGTTTTGAACTGCTTAACCATCCGCCTTACTCACCAGATCTAGTCCCAAGCGACTTCTTTTTGTTCCCTCATATAAAAATTACGCTCGGAGAACAGAGATTTTCGTCAAATGGTACTATTGCCAATACGATTAAGATTGTTCTCATAAAACTTGTATTGCATGTGCTATTTGTGTTGACTTAATAAAATTTCTTTTCTTTCTTTCTTTCTTTCTTTCTTTCAAATGAGGAGGCACCTTTGTGAACAATTATTTTGCAGACAAAAACGCCGAGTACTATTTGGACGGGTTAAACAGATTACAGATTGGAGAGTTTGGAGATTTGGAGTTACAAGTAGACTATGTAGAAAATAAAAATAAATTTTAAGAAAAATTTAAGTCTTGTATCTTCGTTAGGTCGGAAACTTTTCAGACCACCCACGGTATAAGATTAATTAATTTGTATGGCCTCGTCAAATTATGTCTTGCTTCGGGTCTCTTTTGCGCAATCAACGAAAGCTTTCCTTTGTGGAAGCCTTAAAATTAATTAAAATTAATCATGATTTGTGTACACAGCCTTTGCCCTTGGGATATAAAATCTATGGGAATGGCACGTGATACAACATTAGAATAAAGTGGCAAGGCATAACAAGGCCTTCTCTATTTCTCTAGGTATCTATAACGTATAAAAATAATATACTATATACATAAGTTCGCACTATATACATAAGTTAAGTTATATAAACAAAACTTTTAAGTTTATCGCTCTTTCTATTAGTTTTTTTTTTTTTTTTTTTTTCTCTCTCTTGGTATTAGTGTATCAAAAACAGTTGGGTGGTTTAGAAGAAGAAACTGACATAGGTGAAAAGCGACTTTTTTATCCTTATATAGTATAAATTTAAGTGTCTATCTGTCCTCCTTAACCACGCAACGGATTTTGATTTTTATATGTTACTAGCTGTTGCACGCGAATTCGCACGCTTAATTTTATAAAATATAGCCTATGTTATTCGCTGATAACGTTGCTTTCTATAGGTGAAAGAATTTTTAAAATCGGCCTAGTAGTTTTTGAGTTTATTCATTAAAAATATACAATCTCTCTTTATAATATTAGAATATTATATAGAAGTATATAGATTATATAGATATATTATATAGATATATATAGATATATATAGATATATATAGATTATATAGATTATATAGATTATATATTTTATTATATAGAAGTATATAGATTACAATGGAGCATTTTTTTTTTCTAACACTACTTCACTAGTTTATAATTACTATTGAAATGTCATTAGTTTATTAAAATAACTTTAAATCTACAATATTTTAGCTATTTATATAGAACACCATTTGAACGGAATATGTGATTATTTTTCCATTTTTAAAATATACTAGTATATGTTCCTGTGAAGTTTGGTAGCGATCGGACGCGAACGAAGTCGCGGGAATGTACTAGTAGATAGATAAAAATACAAAACAATATGTACCTTTCAAGGTGTCTGTGTTTGTGCCTTTTGTTTCATTCATCATAAGCACTCAATAATTTTTTTATCACTTAGACGCAATGACACTAGCAACCTTACTATGTGACTAACGGCCAAAGTGATCTTGGTATAGTTTTTATTAGCGTTAAGGTAGGCCTTTGGATTCCATGAGAATTACGCAATAAATGCCTACTCTTGCATTCAGATTAATACATAATTGTCTATAACGAACGATGGAGGTTCAAATCTTGGTTGAGCCTGCACCTCTGACTGTTTTTAAACCTCGATTCCCGACGCAAAAAATGTGTATTTGACGAGCCCCTTGGATGAGTGGTTAGAGTGCTTGCTTCGTCTCAGCGGTACCGGGTTCGATTCCCGGCAGGGTCAACTTTAGAAATGAACTATTCAGGGTCAACTTTGCAGGGCAACTTTTAGAACAGAACACACTGCGTTTGGCAGTCATTTGGGTAGCCCGTCTGGCGGCAGTAACCACCCCCTTACAGTGAAATAACATCACGTGTGCTGTTTGGTTTCAGGGAGTTGATAAGGGATACCAGAGCCCATTACCCTATCCTTTCATAGTTCCTTATTATTAATCCTACTATGGTCGGCAGCGGTAGCCTATAGGCGACGGTAGCCACCTGCCATCAAGCGGACCGTCAGTTCGTCTGTCGACCTTGACATTAAAAAAAATATGTGTACCGACTTTGATCCCACTTTATCCAGAAAATTAGTTATTTTGGGATCACATTTCGTAATTATTTCCGCCTTTAATTAACAGATGGCGCGAGTAAAGCGTCAGACAATGTATATTCTGATAGAATCATCAAATTAACACAAGACATTAACCAGCACATTTGACGATAAGTAGGCGACATATTCGAGAACTAACCTCTTGCCAATTAACACAGTAAAATTCGATATTAGAAAATGTTGGAATGTTGACTAACTCTTCATTTTAACAGTTCTAGGAGAGCTCACTCATCTAATGTGAGTCTATTATCAATTATGACAACTCATTGTTGAGTCATATTAAAATAACCCATATTGTTTCAGTCATTACCAAAATATTAATTGTAAATTAAACACCGCTGTCACAGACGTTACTATGTCATTGATATACCACCGAAGTAACAGCACACCAAATTTCAAATCAATCAACCTGTGGAAGTTACAGACTCTTCGTCAACTAGGAAACGGGCTGATAATTTTCAAACGCCTGAACAGACCTTAATAAATTATAGCTATGAACGATCCTGATCTCTTAAGATTTCAAACTAAAAAACCGGATCAAAATCGGACCATCCGTTCGGGAGCTACGATGCCACAGACACACATAAGTTAAATTTATATAACACCCTTCTTTTATGTCTGGCGTTAAAAAATAAATACATACAATTTTTACTGCACGAAATATATAAATGAATTTCGTAATAGGCCAGTATGTCGTCTTAAGTATTTGTTAGGACCATGTAAAAAATTAATTAGCATATATGTGATCTAATTGATTGATAGAAGTTCATAGGAGTCTGTTATTGCGTTATATTCGATTGACTACTTCATTAGTTACGGATATCCGTGTTTGTTTATAAAAAATATCCGTGTAAAAAATCTTATTTTTTATTTTATTTTATTTAATCGAGACACCAATAGCACATCAAAATTTACCAAGTCACACATACATTAGTTATAAAAACACGTTTACATTTGCGTACCAATTACTGGTATATACAGCTATAATAATATGTTACATGTTGTCTCTGTTAAAAATTTAGAAAAAAAATAATAATATGTCAATTCAATTAATTACATTATAAGCACAAGTCAAAGCATTATCCAACAATACAATTTAATCCTATCAACACTAATGGATTTACTATTAAAAGTCCGAACTATTCCGTAGTCTATGTTAATTTCGAACTTTAACTCGATAAATCTTAGAGGTACGTTGAGAGGCGGTGCGATGAATATAAACAGACGCGTTGTTTTACGTGAGCGTCAAAGATACTTTTGTGATTCTAAATGCCACGATAGCTCTCCATGTTGTCCCAAGTAAAGTGTGACCATCATAGCCACTTACCATCAAGTGGGCCGTCAGCCTACCTGTCGAATTTTACATAAGAAAAATACAACGAGGAAATGCTGCCAGCATCTTTGGCGCCATTTTTTTTTACATATATTTTAGGCTTATTTATTTTTAAATTTTAGTTAAGTTTAGTTTTATTTAGTATTTATAATATAATATATAATTTAATAAATAAATAAATAAAGTGTAAATGTTGACATGTTGGCATGAAATAAAATGTCTAGAAAAATTTAAAATTTAATTTAATTGTAAATTAAATATATAGTATTCTTTAAAATAATACTTATGTAAAAAGATAAAATTTCACTTAATAAATATTTTTCTAAAAAAAATATTTTTTTTATGTAAAGGACGTTAGACAGTCTGAGAGTCGCTGCGCTGCAGACTTTATTAGGATTAAGTATAAAAAATTAGGAAATAAGTATAAAATAGGGATATGGGCCCTGGCATCCCTTATTTTAACACTTAAACACAAATACATGCTGTTATGTCACGGTGGTTTTCTTTAAGGTGATGGTTACTGCCGCCATACGGGCTGCCCAATTACTTACGACCGCGAAACACAGTGTCCTGTCACTATTCTAAAACATTTTCACCTCGAACAAAACACCAATGACAACGTGTGACGTCATCTTATACAATCTGTACTTTTTTGTGCTGTATTGTTAACAAGGTACAATATACAATGACGTCATATCTGAGGTGACACGTGATTTTTTAATCACGTTACGAGTACGCGTCATTTTTAAACAAATAACATTTAGAAATTGTTTTGAGTTGAGTTTTTATAAAATTGATTTTACACATCACTTTGAACATTGTTTGTTATGTTTAATTTTGAACAATTTCTGGTTCCATTTTGGAAATAAAACACTGATAGAGAGAATTATTAAAAAAAAGGCTAAAGAAATTAATTATAAATGTTTAATTTGTTTTAATTCTTGATTCTTTTTAATGTTAATTTAGACAGACACTTGATGGTAGGTGGCTACCGTCGCCTATAACACAAGCAACGCCACAGGTGTGCTGCTGATCATAATGGAATTAAGGATTGGGTAGGTATAGGAAATGGGCTCTGGCATCCCTTACTTAACTTACCTTACTACAGGGGTGGTTACTGCCGCCAGACAGGCTGCCCAAATGACTGCGAAAAGCAGTGCCACATGTTTCCAGTTTCAGATCTGAGCCAACTTTGAAAACTTCATTTCCAAAGTTCATCCTGCCGGGAATCGAATCCAGGACAACCGCAACAGAGCAAGTTAAGGCAAGCACTCTGACTATTAATTCAACGGGTTCGTAGTGGCAAGGCATACAGCGTTTTGCAGTCATTTGGTCCCGTTTGGCGTTAGTAACCACCCTCTTACAGAAGACCATAATGGGTATGTAGTTTTTTTTTTCGCTAAGTGAGTAAGGAATGCCTGAACCCACTTCCTTATCCCATTCTTATACCTTATCCTAATACTACTATGATCGCTAGCGCATTTGCAGAACCTGTTACGTTGCTTGTGTCAAATTAATCTCTCATTTAGTTATTAAGTAAATTTTTGTATAAATATCACTGTAAGTTTTCCTTGAAAATAAATAAATAAATAAATAAATAAATAGGCGACGGTAGCCATCGACCATCAAGTGCATAAAGAAAAATTGGATGTGGCAGTGTTGTGGAGACACAGCCGTATATACGTCTTATGTTACGAGTTATATTTTCTTTGAGTATTATATGTATATACCATTGACACCTATATGGTATATACATGGTACCTAGGTATACCAAAAAATTCTTTGATTCTTTAGCTATCGAGTGGTGTAATTAAATTTTAGATGTAAATAAAATAATACATAACATACGTATCTACAGTATTAAAATCAGATTTTGTCATTATTGGTTATCTAAGTTGCCTCGCTCTATGGAAACAAATTTAAAGACGTAATCACGTTTAACAGATGTTATTACTGGTTTCGATACTTATGAACACAGTATACGAAGTGGTACCTAAAATTTTTTTTTATAACTTACCAGGTGTAGTCGAAGTTCTCGGCGTCATCGGTGTGCCGGGAACTTCCAATTCTGTGCCCGCTTCGTTCAAGTGAAAATTCTTCAAGGCCTCAGGCGTCTTCTTATATTTGCTCACGATAGAACCTTTCACGACGCCAGCATTCTCGACGCCATTTTCTTTGTCTTCCGATATTGAGTTGCGAATTGAACGCGAACTAACGCGCCTTATGAGCGACGATGGAGGAACGGCTGGTTCCATGTTCGTATCTTTTCCGTTGATCGTTGACATTTTTGTTTTTTAAAAAAATAACCTAAAAATGTTGCTGTTTTAAAAATATGGTCGCGTACAATATGGTCGCGTACGATATCTGCGGATTGCGGCGCTATACTGAGAGCAATGAATTCGTCTCATTTCGTTTAAAGGTGGTAAGGTTATCGGGTTTTGTTTTATTACTGGGCTGTGTGTTGCCAATCTAAAGGAAATAAGAGTTAATTGAACTGATTTATTGATATGTTCCAATTAATGAGAGTTTTATTCAATTGTATTGTTATTTTAAATGATAAATCGTCGCAGACGCGTTGACCGTCCCCTAGATGGAGGGATGTTGTAAGGTTGCCAACTTTTTGAAGGAAATTGAACAGTATTTTATATATTTGAATTACTAATATATTTTGAGCAGAATTCAATTAACAAAAGATTGAAAATAAATGATATATTTTATTAAAGATTTAATCTTTGATAAATATTTTTCTGTTTTTGGTTTTTTTTTTCTAATATATATTAAAACGTAGTTGGGTTTTATTATATACTAACTGTTGCACACGACTTCGTCCGCGTAACTTTATAAAATATAGCCTATGTTACTCGCTGATTATGTAGCTTTCTACAGCTGAAAGAATTTTTAAAATCGGTTCAGTAGTTTTTGGTTTAATCATTACAAACATACAAAAATGTATGTAAACATGATGAATGTTAATTTATGCATTGAACATAAAATGCACAAACAGAAATTTGCGTTTAAAGTGAATCATAAAATCAATACATAAGATTACTTTACAAGTATTATCATTGAGAGATGATGATCAGAAATATACCTATAATTATATATTTTCTTTACAATGATATAGTTTTATGAAATAAATAATAAAGTACGTTTTCATGCCTTAACTATTCAACTGACCAACAAAATATATGATGTTGTGTTACTCTGAGTGAGTATAAGGGATGCGAGTTCTTATCCTCATGCTTGTGTTATAGGCGACGATAGCTAACTACCATTACGTGGGACCGTCAGCCTGTCTGTCGACCTTTACATAAAAAAAAATAATAGTTGCTATCCTTATTTGAGGCCGTACATATCACGCTCTACATACTTAAAGAGCCATGATCTAGAACGCACACAGGACTGAAGTGTTAATTTTGTAAATTAATAAGTCATTTACATTATCAATTTATCCTTAAGGTATTATTTATAATGCATTTTAGTAAAACATTAGAGTTTTTGTTCAAGTCCGTCTGAAGAATGTACACAAAATGTAAAAGCAAGATTAAAAAAAAAATATTAGTACTACAAGGTTTAACCCTTTAACCGCTTGGTTTTGTAGAGATATTTTTTTTTAAGAGAAAACAACGCATTCTGATTTAAAAATAAACATTATACAAGTAGAGGAATTCGTCGTGTATATAAACGGCTCTGACGAAATTGGACACGAAAATAATTGTCGGATAAATCCGACTCTGGCGGCTAAAGGATAGAGCATGATTGGAGTGATATTACCTTAGTACTTCATATGTAACGTCCTTCATGTTTTTGTTTTTATTTTATTTTAATTAAGAAGAAAATTAACTCAAAATTTCTAAAACAATTTACAATAAAACCCTAAACAATTAAGTTTTGTAATAATTTATAAAAAAAATGTCTAGCATTTAAATTATTTAATATTATAATAATATTATTATTATTTAAATTATCAAATTGCATCCCTCGAGCGGGTCGTTAGTATATTTATATTTCTTTTAATATATCATATCAAATCAAAATATTTATTTATCAATTAGGTATCAATTAGGTATCTCCAAGAAACCTAATCCAGGCTTCATTGTCGCTTAAATAATCAGTGATTTTTATAATAACCTTTCGAGAGGAGTTTCGTTTTAATGACGAGAGGATAATTATATTAAATATTAAATAACTTTACAATACTTTTTTGATTTGTATATATATATATAATAATAATATAATAATTCCTATTAATTTATCAATATTTAGTGTTCAGACAGTTTATTTATAAAACGATAATAAGTATTTGAAATATACGAAGTCGTGGGAACAGTTTAGTATTTGAGATTTTTCAATCGGCTCGTTTTAGTGCACCTACTGATACTTGATTGTATGTACTGTGTCAAGACCTTGATATTGATACAGTTAACCCAATTTGTGAAAGTATAAGTGGCCACAAAAGTCCATTGCCTTCCGCCATTTTGCATAATCGTTATTTAATGCGTATCTTATTTATCTTTAAAGGTTATTGTTTAATTTTTATTTAATATGAACCGATCTACTTATATATACGTATATATTCTGAAAACTAGCTCAAAAATTAAACAGGAACTTAACATTTTCCAGGATAAAAAGTTTAATTATTAAGCAATAAATAAGTGAAAACCGCATTTAAATCGGTTAAGCCGTTTTTGAGATTAGCGTGCAAAGGTAAATAGAAAATAATTTAAAAAAAATAATATTCTTTTGACCTCGATATAAACTTAAAAATTCTTTTAAAACTTATTCTCTTATAAACTTTTCACCATCTCTGAGTAAAGTGTCAAGTAGGCTAACTGCCATTTAAAGTCATAGGTAACCGGAAATGATCGAGATGATATACCTTTGTTTGTACCGTAAAAGTCCAAAACATTAAAAAGAAAATAATAAAAAAATTCGCCTATCGAAGTAAACCGCGTGCATAATTTAATAAAACATAAAATTATTTCTAAAAGTAACTAATCAACACTTTACTTGCAGTTGGTGAAAGAGGCCATAAATGTCCAATTATAAGTTAGAAAACTGGGTTATATTTATACATAATCTAATTTACATATATCTATACATATTATAAAACTACCTGTTGGACGCGACTTCGTCCGTGTAACTTTTTAAAATACTAGCTGGTGCCCGCGACTTAGTCCGCGTTGAACGATGAAAGGTACCCTATGTCCTTTCTGGTGTCACAGACAACGTGTATGCAAAATTTCATGGTGATCGGTTCAGTAGTTTTTGCGTGGAAGAATTACAAACATCCACACATCCATACATACTTTCGAATTTATAATATTAGTACGCTGATAATACGCTGAGTTTATTCATTACAAACACAAAAATACGAATCTTCTCTATTTATAATATTACTGTTCTTCTCCTTAACCACTCAACGGATTTCGAATTTCGATTTCGGTTCTCCAAATGAAACTTTTTTTTAAATTTTTTTTATGAAACTCACGTAAAAGTAATTTTACCTTAAACGATTATACGTGTCTGCCACAATAAAAAACAATACTGGCATTCTACCATTGTGTTCTGAATTTAAAATATATTTTTAAATTTAATTTGAATTCCGAACTGGAACTCTTAATTGCAAGTTCGAGGTAAAAGTGATCTACTTTTTTTAGGTTAGGTTAGCGCTTTCTTTTTCCAAGCTAATTTTTTTATACGATATATATATATATATATATATTGTAAATAGTCAATTTGAGTATTAACTATTGATGTGCTTCAACGTATAATAAGCAGTAAAAAAAGTAATTAATTTATTCGCAGTTCGGTGTTTACAGACAATTCAATTAGTAATGTTATTAGATCATTAGATTTTTTCCTTATTTTTTTTTTTAAATTATATTCTATTGATAAAATAAATAAACATCTACACATGGAGTTAGGTATATCAGATATTATAAACAGGAAAAAATTTGATTTTATTTAATGTTTTCATTTTAGTTTGTCTATAGCTATACTAATATTATAAAGTGAAAAGAAATATATTTTTGGATTTTTTTTTTGTAATAAATAAATTCAAAAACTACTGGAATGATTTTTAAAAATTCTTTATCGCTTGCATCGCTGACAACGTGTATGTAAAAATTTAATTATGATCGGTTGAGTAGTTAAGGCGCGTAAAGGTAACAGACAGACAGAGTTCACATTTATTATATTAGTATGTCTTCTGAAAAACATGTTCTAAGAAAAATTATAACAAAAAATGGCAAACACAACACTGCTTCTTTAAATTTACAACACAAAGGCAGCCACTATTTTGAACGTATATTAACGATTTGCTAAATGATTGTAATTGCTTCAAAAGTCAAAGTTCTAAGTGCTAAGTAGTACTTTATCCTTGAAGCAAAAGTGAATGTTTTGTCCTTATTGTACGTATTTTATAACTTACAACAACTAAGAATGCTTATAACTTGATTGCTATAATAAATGTTATTTGGTTTTTATATATTTATTTATAGAAACAATATACAGTATTAAAAATTCACAGTATTAGTCACAGAAGTTAAAGTTTAAGTTAAGGCATTCAATAAGAAAATAATTATTTAAATTTCTCTGTCTTTTTACGCCTTAACTTCTCAACTGAACATTTTGAATTTTTGCATACACATTTTCAGGGATATAAGAAGTGACTTATGATACCTTTTAACTAAGTAGTTTATCTAAGTCAAATCTTGTATGAAAAGTGTAAGGGATTTTGAGAAATGAAATGATACCGCTTTATAACTTTTTTTTTAAAGTTGGGAAATCCTCTTGGCTACATAGCAGTGTAGGGGACACTTCCGGATTATGCCGGATTCGTAACGGCTAAAACGATTTTCTAGCGCGCCCGTTGATTAGCGGGGTCGCGGGGACGTTATGACACGACATAGGTGCCCCGCCACGGCTATTCAGCGTGGGGAGACCTACGCTCCCTGTCAGAACCTTGGCGTACCCGAAAGTGAAGGTACGCCGGCCATCTCGGGGGAACTTAGCGGGCGCAGCGACATAATGTTGTTGACTATGAAAAAATAGATATCTTTTAGGAAGTGTACCTGCCGACACAGCGACATCTGTCGTCATAAATTGTGAAGTTAAGTCTCCATTTATTTTTTTTATTTGTTCCACCTTAGGGAAAAGGTATATCGCAATAGGATCATTCATAGAGATCATACATACGTACAAAATTAAACACTAAGAAATATACTTATATTTAAGCAATTGTTTTGTATTAGTTTTATTGAAATAATAACGAAGTGTTTCCCTACTATTCTCCAAAATACAAAATCATAGTATACTAGCTGTTGAACGCGACTTCGCCCGCGTAACTTTATAAAATATAACCTATTTTGTTCGCTGAAAATGTAGCTTTCTATAGGTGAAATAATTTTCAAAATAGGTCCAGTAGTTTTTGAGTTTATTCAGTACAAACATACAAATCTTCTCTCTTTATAATACTAGTATAGAGTATAGATTATGACAGTTAAGCTAAATTTCAGTGCAGTATGTTATTTGAGACTTACCTATCATATGTTCGTGGCTTCCAATCAACAACCACGAACGGTGCAAAATAAAAATATCGGGTGACACGAATTTGAAACTAAAATATGGGGTTACCAAATGCCACTGTAGTTACAAATAATTATGTACATAGTTACGAAATGTATAATGACGTAGTTACGAAATACAACTAGTTACGATACACAACGGAGCCATTTGATATTGCCAAAAAAGGATTTAGAATCAGAATCAGACGAAAAATCAGAATAAAAGGTGGCAATTGATATTTAATTATTATTTCGATTTCACGTGATTTTGATTTTTTTATTCAATTTTTTTGGGAATATTTAAGGATATACTCGTACCTAAATATTTTAGGAATAAATTATTTCGATTTCACGTGATTATATTTTGGTTTTTAGTAAATATTTTAAAGGGCCTTTTTTAATTTTAAGGGGCCTTTTTATAGGTAATGATTATGAGAACATGTAATAGTCGAAATTTATACCTACATTTTCAAAATTTAAATTTTAATGCTTAATAAATTATTTAAAAAAATTCATATACTAATCAATTAAATGAAATCTGTTTTTTTTTTCTGTATGTGCCAAGGGAATAATGCTCTAAGTAATCATAATGCTACTAATTTATGATAAATGTGAAAGTTTGTAAGGATGTATGGATGTATGTTTGTTACTCCTTCAGGTAAAAATTACTGAACGGATTTAGATGAATTTTGGCATACATATAGTTTAATACCTGGATTAACATATAAAATACTTTTTATCCTAGAACAATGTTAGGTTCCCGAGGGGTCGTTTAAAAATATATAAATGGCGTCAAGTGTTAAAGATGTCAGGCGTTATATTACGCATATATTTTCTTCTTCAAAGCGGACAAAGTCGCCGGCAATAGCTAGTAATAAATAAATACCTTAACAATAATCGCGATGAGGCATTTTTTCAACCAAAGCTCGACATGCCCTACAATCCTAAATTTGAATATTTTGAAACTCATTTGGAGTTTATTGACTTGCATTTTTTTATCTTTTTAAAATGCAAACACACAATTACCAATTGCAATTTTATTGCACAATTTTTTCATTTTAACTTTTAAATGATAAATGTTTTTATTTTTATTCTTTTACGTTGATTTAGGTTTATTTTATGGCAATACCAACCGATAACTTAATCTTCATAATTAAATTATTTATTATTAAATCAATTTGATTGGATTGTGCGTCTAACAGTCATACTGTGATTGTATAAGCTAATAATTTGAAATATTAAATTTTTGTTTTGAACTAAATTGGTTAATGACTATATAATGATAAACTAACTAATTAATGGCTATTAAAAATTAAGGAATCTAGATGTTATTTTATTATTTACTTTAAAAATATCAATTTGCAATTTTAGACAATCTAAAAAGTTATTTAAATTCAATATTACATTATTAACTTTAAATTTTACATACAATTTTAAATCACACTTAATGTAAGTAAGAATAATTTTAGTAAATTCGAAAAGAAATCTTTAAAACATTTTTTATTTTAAACAAGTCAATATTCTCAGAACATTACAGTTAAACTTTTTGGCAAAACAAAACCCTCAATGAAGTTGAAATATTATTGAAATTATGTACTCACTGAATATGTTTTATATACTTATAAAAATTTAGTTTCCGTATGTTTGTGTCCACAAAACTCCAGAACTAGCTGATGGATTGACTTGAAATTTTCACACATTATAGTATTTTAGCAGAAAAGTGTTTTTATATATATTTTTTTATTCCGATATATCGTTAAACTGAGCCGCAGCGAAGCGTTGCTTATCCCAAAAAAATATTACCTATTTCGAGGTCTTTTCCAAAATAAGGTGCACACGAAAACCTCTTTCAGAGAAAACACAAAACCGCGCGCAATCCGCAAAACCATAACGCGAGATTTCCCATAAAATTTCAATACTTACGAAGCGTTTAACTTGAATTGTTCTTTATTTGAAAAAAAACAAAAATTAAGTTTAAGCAAAAACTAAATAATTTGGATACGCGTCGGCTCGTATCACTTTAAAATGGCTGACTGAATGTCCTGACGAGCAACAGATGGTTTTATAAAAGCGCCTCATTGGAACGAAGCTAAGTAATGCGCTTGTGTGGAACAGGGAAATCGATATGCGTCACAAGCGACACAAAACATTTTACTGTCTATCTTGTCTTATGGCTAAGTGATAGGTGCTATTTTCGGGTGCATTTAAAGAAGTCCCATGTTGTTGAGTCGGTAAAGCATTTGTTTTGATACAATTTTTTTTTACTTCCGATTTCGGCAAGGTAAATACCAAGTTAATTAATGGGGGCAATTAAGTGACTGGTTAAACTAGTTTGTGTTACAGTGACAGTTAAAACCTTTTGTAAATTGATGAGTCAGTTTTTTTTTGGTTTTTTTTTTATAGTTTTTGTGTAAAAAAATTATAAAATTTTAACACTAAGATAAGCATTTAAATAGACATCTAGCTTAAATACACAGGTATACGCACTTTGCGTATTTATTTTTAGAAATAATGTTTTCATTGATTTTGAAACAAAAATATACACAATCATTTCGGGAACGTGTCCCTAAACCATGTTTCGTAATTCAGATATGTTAACGAAGATAAAATATAAATCGCATGTCGTTAATATTAACTTTAAATATCATTAAAATAAGAATATGACAGTAAATTATATTCAAATAATTTTAATTTTTCATATTTTGGCTACTCATAGGTTGAATGACATTTATCAAATTATTTCGTGAACGCAGTTAATATTAATCTGTGAATAAAAAAAAAAACATTGTGTAGATGGCGTTAGTGAGAAACATTGTGAAGCCCGCAAATCAAACTAACGGCGTTTGATGTGTTTTCGGAAATAAATAAATTATTTTGCTGGTAATTACCGTTAATTTGATATATGTCTATGTTACCTTAATTCCCTGTCACCTCGGGAACGCTGTTTTGTAATTAGTTTTTCGAAAATGCATGTGCTTTTTGTATGATTCTGATAAATATTACGGCTCGCTTGTTAATACGGTAGCATGATGCATGACATGAAAACATCTGCCAGAAAGTCATCCCGGAAACGTTCCAGTCTATGACAGCCGAAATGACAATTTGTGGTTAAAAAAAGAAACTTTAATGCATATATTTAATTTCAAATTTGGTTTTAGGTATCAATATAACAGAAGTAACATTGAATGGAAGGCGACAGCAGTAAAGAGGAAAAAAGGCTAAAAAGAGGATAAACCAAGATAGTACAGCTTATAAAAGACATCGTGAAAAAGCTAACGCGAGGAAACGCAAGTTTTTAGATATGATGACACCAGAACAAAAATGAATAAAAAGACTGAAAGATTGATTAACTACTAAAGAAAAAAAGCTGAAAAAAAAAAAACATAGTCTATAAGTGAGATGTCCGAAAGGGAGAACAGAAAGCAGGGAAAGATGTGGAGAAAAAATTCAGAAAAATACAGACAGAATAAAAAGATCTTGTCAAATATTTTAGTTAACGTCGTAGCTTTTATTGTCTTGATGAAAATTTGGACGTATTCGAAGAGTAAACGTGGTTATTATGAAAAACTTTATTCTTTTTTCCTTGTTTACTAACTATTTTTAATTTCATTCCTAAATTACTTTAAGTACAACGTGTTTTTATAATTTTTTTATTTTATCAACTTCATTTTGTCATAATGTGCGTGTTTATATACCAAATTTTTTTTTTAATTACAAAGTTTATTATTGATTGTAATAAATTGAGTGTCCAGCATTGATTTATTACTAAAAATACCCATACGAGTAAACTTTACTATTCCCGTGATCCAGATTTAGTTTCAAATGGATGTTTTCCGGCTTTGCATTATTCATAAGCGGAAACGTTACTCTATAAGGAACGTATTTTGTTATTTTTAAGGAAATTCTATCCATTTACCTGTACGGTAAACCGGTGAAATACCCCGGGAAAGATTACACAAATATATGACGTCACGAGGCTGTCGTTAATGCTAATTGCAATATACCTATATAAATAATGTCATTTGAGACTTAGTAAGAAGATGTGTTAAAAATTACTGTTTTTATTTCAACTTGTTTCATTATCTTTGTGATGATTAATAACTAAGTATACATTTTGTATTTAAATAATTGACTTTGTTTTTATCGTTTTAGCGTCAACTTAAGATTATTATAACTTAAGATACTAATGTTGATACTCGTATCCTATTATACATTTGTTGGATTTCATTGATTAAAAGATACAAGTTGATATTTGATGGGCTGCTCGACAAATATTGCTTGCCTGGATACACCCCTACAGCCTTAAGATAATGACTAAATTCCCTACAGGGATAAAGCCATAAGCAAGCTCAGAAATAGTCAAAAGCATGAAATAAGGCTTGATGCTTGTAGTACATGATCGTATATTCCTATAATAATCAAAGTTATTATGAAAATATGAACGATTAGACAGATACATGTGGATTTTATTGGAAACACGGTGTTAATCGCGGCACTAGCTCGACATGTCTTAACTTCTAATCCTCCCGTCATATTTACACAGAATCAACGTTAATTTTGTCATCCACAGACTAAGGCTCGAGTTCACCAACAGACGGTTATTTTTAAACAGCTGTTTAAAATTTAAACAGCCGTTTAATAATATTTTGTTGATCACCATCGCTAAACTGCGGCTTGAACGCCCTAAACATCAGATTAATCACTAAGTTAATCAGATGTTCAGGGCGTTAAACCCGCATTTTAACGATTTTGAACAACAAAATATTATTAAACGGCTGTTTAAATTTTAAACAGCTGTTAAAAACTAACCGTCTGTTGGTGAACTCGAGCCTTAGTCTGTGGATGACAAAATTAACGTTGATTCTGTGTAAATATGACGGGAATATTAGAATTCGAGCCTCAATTAACGGGTTTTCTCGAGGTCATCGGTTTCGGGAGCAGGTGGTTAGTGGTTTCCACTCGTCGTCCAAGAGTTGAAAATTAATACCTAAATGTTATAAATTTTTATGGACACTTGAAAAAAAAATTGTTGATGCCTAGACCATGTTTCCTTATACAAATTTGTAACTTTTATATTTACGGATTTCCTTATACGTTGTCACTTTAAAAAATGAATTTGTATTGGACAAGTTTCCTACTCGACATTATCATTAGAACTTTAATCTCGTCTCATAATATGAAAATATATATAACATAATATGTGCTCATACAATTGTATATATAATGTACATCTGCTATTGTAATATAAATGTGTATATATTGTAAAATGTGGTGTTATTATCATTCAAAGTATATAATAAAACTTATAGTGTCCGACCGAAACCGAAACCGAAACTAAACCGAAACCCGTTTTTTGCCGAAACACGACCGAAACCGATCCGGTCGGAGACTAAAAACTTAATCTATACTAATATTATAAAGAGAGAAGATTTGTATGTTTGTAATGAATAAACTTAAAAACTGGTGGACTGATTTTGAAAATTCTTTCACCTATACAAAGCTACATTTTCAGCGGGTAATATAGGCTATATTTTATAATGTTACGCAGACGATGTCGCGTGCAACAGCTAAAATACACCACAATAATGTGATTATAACACTATCATAAATATACTATAATAGAGTATCACATTTTATTTGAAGTGTTTCAAAGTATTAGGTACGATTACGTGAAATGTAAAACTGATCTTGATAGGTTTATTAAGCCGTTGTGGTTACAATGGCGTTGAACGAAGGGCGCGGAAAATTACCTAATTGGTTCTGAATTTAATTATTTTCTTGAATATTACTATTCTCCTATACTATGCCTTTGCTGTTCAATACAAAGAATCTATAATTAAAAATTTTAAATTGATTCCCAACATTGTTTTGAGCCCAAACACGCTATATCTGCTATAAATTGGGTATCGCGCAGACTACTTGATGCTGCAGTATGATTAAGGTTACCATGTCGTGGAATATCTGTCACCGAAATAGAAGTACACTAAAAATAATATCAATCGAACCTGTGGAAGTTAGTGAGATCCCTTCTTCAACTAGGAAATGGGCTGATGATCTTCAAATGCCTGAACAGATCTTTATAAACTATAGCTAAAACCATATCGGTTACGTCAGCTTTCAAACAAAAAAAATATAACCAAAATCGGGCCATCCATTTGGGAGCTACGATTCCACACAGACACAGACACACACGTCAAACTTATAACACCCCGTTTTTGCGTCAGGCGACGCGGGTTAAAAATGTACTTAACTTGTACCTACTTGCTGACAAAGTGTATGCAAAATTTCATGATGATCAGTTGAGTAGTTAACGCATGAAAATGTAACAGACAGACAGACATTCAGATAGGCAGACAGAAAGACAGAGTTACATGTTTCTAATATTAGTTTAGTAATAAAGTATGGTCAGTATAGATATATACCTCAACCAAGGTAGGTTTCATACCAAGGAACCCAATCGTTTGCAATTCAATCTCCCATAAGAGATTTTCCACAAATACTTTTGAAACCACCCTCTTGGTGGACTTTCCAAGCTTAGGCCCGAAGTGTGAAATTACATTCCAAGTGGCTACAGTAGAAAGCCTGTAAGGGCCTCTTCACACTGCTTGAGAAGCGGACAAAAGTGTTGAGACGGCTTGCTTTTTATAATAAACTAGCGGCGCGGCTCCGGCTTCTTACGGGTCCATTTTTTCTACAAATTATATATACAAACCTTCCTCGTTTATCGCTCTATCCATTAGTGAAAACCGTATCAAAATCCGTTGACTGGTTTAGAAGAAGTTCAGAGAAACAGACAGACGCGGACAGCAACTTCAATATTAAATTACTGTGACTCAAATCAAACCGCAAAATAGAGTTATGCCAATCGCGGAGATTTCTTTAGGATTTTAGAAGAATTACAATTCTCTGTGTACAATATTCTTTCTTAATTTCTTATGTATCTCTTAAGGGTCAGTCATCAAAATTTATATTTCGGCAACTTGGTTAGAAAACATTGTTTTTTCTACTTGTATAAAAAATTTATTTGGTTTTATTAAAAAAAAAAACCGTTTTTACTAATATATATATATACCCAACATATACGTCTTGTAAGAAATAGAGGTTCAACAGCGAATTGTAAGCGCGCCCCTGGGACTGCATTCGACAACGATCCCTTCGACTGCGCTTCGTCAGAGTTTGCATTTGCATTAATTATAACTATTTTTTATATAAATTATGAAGCACACGATACAGACTTGCATGATACCTAGTGTGTGTTTTTCATGGTCATTAAACTTGATGTATATATTTCTGTTAAAATAAATAAATAGAAATTAATAAAAATACAGTTCTGTTCGCTTATAAATCCTTAATCCTAATGTAAACGGCAGCGCACTTGCAGCAACTGTGGGGTTACTTGTGTTATAGGTGACGGAAGCCACCTACCATCAAGTGGACCGTGAGCCTATGAAGATTTAACAAAAAAAAGGGGAAAAAAGCGCGTGATGGTCAGAATGCCCAACCAGTATATGACCTGTGACACTCTGTGCCTTACAAATACTAAAATAAAAGTTCTGAATAATGTGATAATTTAATTTTTTAAATATAGGTATAGTGGCAAAAATGATTTTACCAATTTCCACAAAATATGTACCTAGTATAGGTAGGTAAGTCAGAACACGATTTAGGTTAAGTCACAAAACAAGTTAAGTACCTACTTAATACTGTAAGTATAAGTTGATAAATATCAGGGCTAAGTTATTATTGAATATGTAATAATATTAAGTCGCCAATTATGTGATTTTAATACAAATCGATTAACAAGTTCGTAATGTGACCAAAGAGCATTTATTACGACAGAAACGAACAGCAGGAAATATATTTCGACAGAAAAAAGTGGTCACCTGTCATTGATGAAAGCAAAGAATTATTTAATAACAAAAAAAATAATAGACTTTAATTTTGTATGTAGCTAATTTTTTCAATGTCACAAAAATTCAGAACCTTAGAGGCATTTTTATCAGATTGACTAAACCTTAAACTAAAATACTAAGTAATTCACATTGGACATTTGATAAATATCAAAATTTCCATAATTAATAGCACTAGTGCTAACTCGAAATGTATATCAAAACTTATGTAACAGTCCGATTTAAATCTTCAATATGTGGTCACCTTGTAACTAAATCTAAACTAATTATTAAGATATTAATCGTTTTCTGGCCTTGCAATAACTAGACCATAACCGAACGGTCGTTAACTAACTGCCCACAAATTGTGACTACTCATTCTATCAATTACGTCGTAGATTTTGATTCATTATCTCTTGGGTAGATGGCGTTATTCGCGACAGTCTGAATTCCACATTATAATTATCTTCTATGTGTATACACTATCTATACAACATAGTAATATCGTAAATAAGCTGTGTCTGTAGGTACATTAAATATTTAAAAAAAAATTACACGATGTACTAGTGCTACCGAGGTCAAAAAATAATTTTTCGGGCGATGTCGCTGACAAAATCTAGTGTTCATATATAAAAATCAATCGCTTTGCGTTAGTCTCGCAAAAACGCAAAAACTCAAGAATGGCTAAACCGATTTTAATTCTGTTTTCACTTATAGAAAGAGAGATAAACAGCGAAGATTTGTATATACAAAAATTGCATCCCGGGCAAGCCGAAGCAGGTCACTGGTTACAGTATAAAAGTCCAAAAACTTCTTAAAACCAGTAAAAGCATAACCTACTTAGTAGAGATAGACAATAAGTTATATTAGGAACAATTTATCAACTTTATTGTCCAATAAAAACACTAATGATTTTCAAGTTAATTAAATTTGATGACGATGGATGCTTTTTTAACGAATGGTTGCTAGCCAAATGAGAGATAAATAAAACTGTGTTTGAGACGTGTTTTACATACATACAATGACTTATTATACAGGGGAAACAATTTTCTTTAAGAAGATTGCATATACATATTATATATTAGATATAGCCCGTGCTATGAAAATTTATGGGAGTAAACGTTCAATTTTTTTGAATATTTTAGAATAGATATTGCGCCATCTACACAATATTATTTAAAAAAAGAACAACGTTGTTCTTTCGGCGTGTTCGAATTGTGAAAATTTAAATTTTATAACCGTTCGTAAGGAGTAAACTTCATTTGTGTGTCGGAGCTGACACACACAATTTTTTTTATTTCAGTAGTACTTTTTTTTAAGGAAAATTTTGAACAGGGTCTATTGATAGTATTACAGCAATCAATAGGTCAGCCTAAGGGTTAAGGATAGGGATAGGGAAAACAGGCTCTGACATCCCTTACTCGTTCACACAAACACAATAGCACACGTGCTTTTATTACCTACCATCAATTGGACCGTCAGCATGTCTGACGACGTTAACATTAAAGAAAGAAGTTCAAATTTGTTAACATTTTCTCAAGGGCAGACTTAAAAGTGATTATAATAATCAAATATGAATAATTGTTTTACATTATTATTGACATACGAGTATGTCATGCACTTAGGTAAAAAAACGTGAAAATATGCAAGATATTTTCTGGGCAACATTTTCATACCATTTTCAACATGTTTTTTTGTTTTGTTATAATTGTATAATCATTATACAATTATCTACATAGTTTTGTATCAACTCATTGCTTATTAAATTTTCAACAAAGGTTTTTAAATGTAAAGCAGATATATTAAAAAAATTATTGGAATTTTTTTATTTCATTGGAGTCTTTAAGAAAAACTGGTAAAAAAATTTTTTAATGAAAACATCATAGCTATAATGTACATTTAAAATTGGGTTGTCAATGGCTACCATCTATAAAGTATTTTCTAAAATATTGAAATTACTGGAGTATGTTTTATTAACGAGAGTTCAGTAACTGTCGCGAATGTGTTGCTTCGCAGTCGATTCGATTATTCGCATTATAGTAAGTTGAGACAACAAACTTTCCCAATATTACTGACTTAACTCGCTCGTACAACGTGTCCTTAACAAATAATATGGATGATCTGCATTTTTGGCGTCCAGTACAGTGGTGAAACCCATAGAAGAGATTTATAATCCTTACATGAAACTGGATCGCACTGCATAAGAAAATGGTTTGTATATCTTGAATATTTTATATCGACAACTAAAGGTGATCAAAAATCCGCAATGCAAAAGTTTATCTTAAAAAAAGTGGTAATTATGGCTGTGTCGTGGACACGGTGTGTTTTATTTGAATATCTACATGAATATTACGAATCATACTTTCTTTGAGCGTATTATATTATCCAAGGAATTCGAATATACCATATATAACAAAAAAAATTTGATCTTTTAGCTATCGAGTTGTGTAAATATCTGTATCTGGGTATACAGCATCAACCTGTATACCCAGATTTTGTTATCATCACTTTTCTGAATTGCCTCCCACTTTGGAAGCAAATTTAAAGACATGTTAGCTTTAACACATAATGGTTATGTAGCTGTGTTTCAAACTTGCCTGTAATATTCATTTTAAAACAAAAAAAAAAAACTTTGTAAGACCTATTCACCAAGTGTAAGAAAACATTTAAGAAAACATATAAAAATCAAAATTACAGTTAATGTAATATTTACCAATCCCCCTATTTCCCTATCCCTTCCCAATCCCCTTATTATAGTCGCAGCGCACTTATAGCACCTGTGGCGTTGTTTGTGTTAAAGGCGACGGTAACCACCTACCATCAAGTGGACCGTCACCCTATCTGCCAATATTAGCATGACAAAATAAATTAGATTTAAATAAATAAATAGTACTAAGCAATTATCGCTTATCTGTCTATTAAAAGAACACAAGACAATTTGAAGTTATAAAAAATATATATAATTAATTATTATTATTATTATTATAGGTACCTTACCATTTTCCTTTTTTCCATTTTTGACACCGTTTTGCTCCAAACACTGGCTGGTTGACACAATTGCTAACTCCTTCATAGTTCGCACTTTGAATTTGGAACGCAGCCGCGAATTTAGTCGAAACGTCACTTTGACAGCACAAATTATAATCGAATGGCGTTGGCGCTAATTAATAGAGCGTTCGACAAGTTTTTTGCATTTACACTACGGCCAAGGCAATCGCGGTTGATACGGCGAAAAAATAAGTGTTCTAATTTGTTAGATACGAAAGGACGCCACGTAGCAATGTGCTGTGACTAGGGGCACAGCGCAAATGGTAGTGGAAATGATTCAATAAAAACTTTTATTTATATAATACCTACTATAGCTCAGGCTTTCCTGTACAAAGGAGGTTTTTTTGTTGTAATTTGTAAAGGAAAAAAAAAAACGGAAAAATATATCTACAAAATAAAATAAATATAGAAACTCGAATAAAGCGGTTACAATATGAGATTTTAAAGTAGAAAATATTGAAATAATATTGTTTGAAATACAGAAAAAAAAAATAAAAAAAATCGTTCGACTGACAATCAACGCACAGCCAAAACTACTAGTTCAGTCTGAAACTTGGAACTTATTTATTTTATAACTTAAGCATCGGATTTCGACTAGCAATACCTATAAATAACTAAGCAAGGATTTTTGAAAATTGCAACTCCGTGCGAAGCCGCGTGCAACAGCTAGTATATAAGGTATAGCTTGGGTCCAGGTAATAAACTATCTGTGTGTCAAATTTCATCTAAATCCGTTCCGTAGTTCTTACATGAAAAGGTAATAAACATCCATTATTAAATATGCGGGGCACCGAAGTCGTGTCATAACGTCCCCTCGCCTATTAACGGCCGCGCTAGAAAGTCGTTGGCGTTGGGTTTTAGCCAGTTGGAGTCCGGCATAGCTTCGAAACGTCCCCTACGCTGCCAGATATCCAAGAGGATTTCCCAACGTTAAAAAAAGGGTTCTTAAGAGCGCGTACAAAGGTACACTAGCGCCACACATTTAAAAAAAAATTATCTCGTGACTGAAAAGGAATTATTAATAACGGCTCAATCAGGACCCTCGGTAAGTATGTCTACAATTTTATTAATATCTATTATAAAGTTTCATATTGAGACACGAAGCAACAAAATACGATCTAGAGGAATGTGGCCGCTTTTAGCCGCGCCGCGCTAGATCGAATTTTGTTGCTTCGTGTCTTATTATGAAACTTTATAAAAGATATTAAAAATTTTTAGACATACTTACCGAGGGTCCTGATTGAGCCGTTATTAATAATTTCTTCTCAATATTTTTTTAAATGAGTGGCGCTAGTGTACCTTTGTAAGCGCTGTTAAATATCTCCAAACCCAGAGACTCTATTTCTCTTTTACAAAGGCACTATGAATATCTGTGCATGCTGTAATAATGTTTAAATGATTAATTAGTTCGATAATTAATTCATAGATAGTGCTGCACAGATAAGGAGTGAAGGTCAGACAGGTTTTAACCTCGCGACAATGACCTAGACCACATAGAAGGCTACATTCTTATTTCAACCGTTAACAAATAGGTATCTACTTACTACATAAGTATATTTTATACGACGAAATCAATGATAAATACAAACTTAACTCTGTCTAAAACTATGGAGCAGCTCCCGGCTTCGATGCAATTTTTATTGCAAATTATGTACAAAAACCTTCTTCATTTATAGCTCTTTCCAATAGTGAAAACCTTATTAAAATCTGTTGTGTGGTTTGTCAGAAAAAAGTAATTTTAGGTAAGCAGGTATCTTATTTGTATTGTACAGTACAAACAATCCAAAAAGGTACAGCCAATTTCGAGAAAGATGTCAATCGTTGAATCCAGCTCTGTTAGGCAGCAATCGGGAAGCTCCGAGACATCTTCTCGTCCAAAATTCTTCATTATCTCAGTAAAAAAGTTTATAAATTGCCAGACACATAGAGCGCTTTAACGTTGTTTATAACTATGGGCCTCGTAAGAAAGCTCCACGTTGCTCAATGAGCTATGGAAAGGGTTATCCTCGGGGTTAAACTGCCAGATCTAATCAGAAATGAGGAGATCCATAGACGTACGAACGTTATCGACATATTTGGGCAGGAAATAAGTATATAATAGTACGAAAAAGTCTTAGGCCGCTGACCTGCAAGAGCTGATCAGGTCTTTATAATTAATACTAAGTTAATAAAAATTCGCAACATCTCGTAAGTCTTTAGAAATTAGGAATGTTCAAAATTTTCCTTTAAAAATGTACCACAGAAATAAAAAATAAAACGGTAATTTTCTTTATATTAAAGTCGACAGACCGGATGTCGGTCCACTTGATGGTAGGTGGCTACCGTCGCCTATAACACATGCAACGCCATAGGTGTTGCATAGAAGGATTACGGATAAGAACGGGATGGGGTAATAGACTCTGGCATCCCTTACTCACTCACCTAAACACAACAGCATATATGCTGTTATTTCACGGTGGTTTTCTGTAAAGGAATGATTATTGCTTCCAGACGTTCTGCCCAAATGACTGCGAAACGCAATTTGCCCTGAAAACTACCTAAAAATATAAAAAATCAAGATCCACCTTAAGATGTTTATCTTCAGCATAAAATCTTCTAAGTAATTTTTCTCGTGATAGAACATTGCCGATTCCGATAAATATTAATAACTTATTGTTCGTGTTCAACAATGTAAGTTCTACGATTAGTTGCTAGGTAGGTACGGCTGTGGTTTTTTTATAAAACACTTTTTATTTACCTACATTATTGTCACGGTCACCTCGTCAGATTCTATTGTTAAGTTATATAACGATTATTTATTGACCGATTTATTCGGAATTAAAGGTTACTTTTTGCACGACTTTTGTGGCCAGCTATAAAAGCCTTGTAAAAGCCATATGTTACTTAGGTAAGTATAAAATTATAAAGTTAAAATTATAAAATACTTCTTTCAGTCAATAGTTCAGTATAAAAAATTGTGCAAGTTATATGAAGTTTATATAATAATCTATGCTAATATTATAAAGAGAAAAGATTTGTATGTTTGTAATAAATAAACTAAAAAACTACTGGACCGATTTTGAAAATTCTTTCATCTATAGAAAGTTACATAATCAGCGAGTAACATAGGCTATACTTTATATCACTTTTATGAATTGCTTCCCACTGTGGAAGCAAATTTAAAGACATATTAATGTCAAAAATGAAACAATGATGTTCCCACATAAGTTGCAGGAAAGTTTATTAAGTTAACTAGTTATCAGATGGCCCGCAGGTAACTGTTGACTCAATTGCTGGAAATACCAAAACCTAGAAAGTCGCGTATTTTTCCTGCGGTTCAAAGAACTGGAATTTTCCACTTAATACCCGTTTAATACCTTATAAAGTGAGAACTTGCCATTTTGCCGTAACCATGGCTATTGTAAATACCAGTGGACATTCTTATAATGGCTTTCCGGCGATAGGTATCCTTAAATAGCAACAGAAAAAGCGGTTTTATGTTACCGATTTTAACACATTTGTATCGCCCCATACATTCAACAAGGTTTTCAATGAATTTAGGATTTCGTGTTCGTGGAAATTGGATAATTTTATTACATATACAATCTTTTTTATTATTCACGTGCTGATCACTTATTTTTGCTTTTTGACTTGAAATTATGGTAAGTTTACATTATTAAATTTTTGTAAGGGAAATACTTATTGTGAGGGAATAAGAGAATTTTATATTTTCATGACATGCTCATTCATTTTATTGTAAGTAATTCAATACCTCAATTACAAGTCTCGTTGTCCCCATATTCAGATTGCAACACCTGTGGCGTTGCTTGTGTTATAGGCGACGGTAGCCACCAACCCATCAAGTGGACCGTCAGTCTGTCTGCCGACATTAACATTTAAAAAAAACATGCGCAATCGGAAACTAGCAGCGGTATTTTATTTTTTAAGTATTAGAATTGGAAGATGTTATAAAAATAGTCTTAAAGAGAATCTTCAATATTCAGAGATAGGTCAGATTCAATATTTACATTATTATATTGTAATGAAAATTCTAACAGGTTCTTCTACGTAACTTTAATTTATTCCAACACTAGCTGGTGCTCGCGACTTCGTCCGTGTTGAAAATAAAAAAAAAGCAATATAACGCTTGACCTCGTGTTTCTGTAACACTTTGGCCAGGCGTTAGTTTTTTGTTTTTTATTTATCCCTCGGGAATAGTCCTTTTTTTCTGGATGAAAGGTACTCTATGTCTTTTCTGATGTCCCAGACAATGTATATGCAAAATTTCATGCTGATCGGTTCAGTAGTTTTTGCGTGAAAGACATATTTTCGGATTTATAATATTAGTATAGATGTATACATTAATGTTACGTCCATCTGTCTGTCTTTCCGCTTTTTTCTTCTAAACCATCCAACGGATTTGTATACGGTTTTCACTTATGGAAAGAGGAATAAACGAGGAAGGTTTGTGTATATAGGTAAAAGCCGGGAGCGACCCCATGTAGTTAAAATTAAGGATTTAGAAAAAAAAACACAGATTTAATACACAATCGATTTATGGCATTCTTATAAAATTAATTGTTAAAATATATTCGACAGTTGCCATTCTTAAAAAATATATGGTAACGGTTGAAATGTGACATTTTTTTTTAAAAAAAAAAGGACAAATAGTTTCTTTGATAATATTATGTAATAATTGAATTTGTTTATATAATTCTAAAAAAAAAAAAACTACTCCATACGTCTCATATTACACAACGCAATAGTTAAAGCACTCGAAAAGCTTAAGATATAGATAATTAATGTAATGCTGTTGTTTTAATATTATTCTTATGTAATATAATATCATCGTCGTCAAACCAAAATGTGCTATGTGCACTTTTTTGAGATTTCAAAAATTTTACCTTAGTGAATAGTTCACTTCAAAAAATTTGACCTTTGTGAATAGTTCACTTCAAAAATTTGACCTCAGTGAATGGTTCACTTCAAAAATTTGACCTTAATGAATAGTTCACTTGAAAAATTTGACCTTAGTGAATAGTTCACTTCAAAAATTTGACCTTAATGAATAGTTCACTTCAAAAATTTGACCTTAATGAATAGTTCACTTCAAAAATTTGACCTTAATGAATGGTTCACTTCAAAAATTTGACCTTAGTGAATGGTTCACTTCAAAAATTTGACCTTAGTGAATGGTTCACTTCAAAAATTTGACCTCAATGAATAGTTCACTTGAAAAATTTGACCTTAATGAATAGTTCACTTCAAAAATTTGACCTTAGTGAATAGTTCACTTCAAAAATTTGACCTTATCTATCGTACTAATAATCAAAATAATAAAATTAAACTATTAAATTTTTACGTTTAAAACACAAATAAGGACGTACAACAACTCCAAGTTTCAAATAAAATATTTTTTTTTTTTTTTTTAAATAAACCTTATGTGAAAATTATCTGAAAAACTTTTTGTTTATATCTCAAAAAAAAATATACTTTTTATTGGTTTGACAACGACGATAATTATGTTAATATAATATGTACTATAATATTTTAATATACAAAACCATTATGATCAGTCTTTCTCAAGGCACAGACTTCAAATCCAATGAATAGTTTTCACAAACAGTTCGTTTTTATTGTAACTCAATACAATACACAGATAATACAGTCAGACTCCCGACGCAAAAACGGGGTTTTATATGTTTGACGTGTGTGTCTGTACATGTGTCTGTCTGTCGAATGGTAGCTCCCAAACGGATGGACCGATTTTGATAAGATTTTTTTTTTTTTTTGACGTGATCTAAATTCAAAATTACCCAGTTTGACTGTATTACATTATAATAATAATAATTATTATTATATAAATATAAGTAGTGTAATAATATCCACATTGTAGACATGTATATAATTTTCAATAATTATTTATTATTATTAGTTAATTGAAATTATGAAATTTTCATATTACATGTATATTAATTTATAATACGTCGTAATACAAAAAAAAAAGATTTTATTAATAAAAATAGCAGCCATTTTTAATACTAACAGTTGATTGATTGGCACTTATAAATATTGTCATACAATTTTAATGAATTATTTAATAAATCTTTTACATAAATTTTAAAATTTGTGATGGAGAATAAAAACTATGCCATTTTTAATGACTTCATTGTTTAAGACCGAAATCTCTTAAGGATAGTATCAATGTTATTTAACAGTAAATCCCTTAGTTAGGTGCGGGTCACACCACAAGCTATGTAAAATAGCTATGTCAAACATCAACTGTATGTTTTTTACGATAGCTATTTTTGAGCTGAACAAATGTTACTATAGCGCCCTAAATGTTCCAAAATGTTAGTTCGTTCAGAGTTATGTTGTACTAAAAATATCATTTTAGCAAAAGCCAAAAATAATATTTTACATTTTTTTATTTTACTATTTAATATTTTACAATAGTAAAAAATTTTTTTTTATGTTACTATAGTTACGTCAGCTGTAATACTATCAACAGATAATAAACTGTAAATGAACCCTAGCCATAAAAGTAACTACCCATTGCAAAAGAACTTATTAAAATTAACTACTCTTGTAACACAATTAGCACTATCATTTTTTTTTAGTACGTAGTTTATTTTAGCACGTAATTTTAGATAAGGAAGTTTTCTTGTAAGCAAAAATCATTTTATTAAATCAGTCTCCACTGAACGCTCGTAAGAGTATTTCTATTCAAAATTTTTTTTTATGTTATTATACAATAGCAAAAAAAAATGTTTAGTAAAGAATAACTCTGAACGGACTAACACTTAGCTCAAAAATAGCTATCCAACGGTATATTACGCATAGCTATTGGCGGGGGACACAAAAATTAGCATCCTCCTTTATTGCTTAGCATAGCTCGTGGTGTGTGCACGCCCTATCAAAAGCGTACGACTCCAAATGCCAAAAACTATTGAATAATGTTAGCATCACTGCTAATGCTGTATCTAGTTCATAAATATTACGAATCTCATTTTAATTTTTAAAATTTGCAATTGATATTTTTAAATTCAAGGATTTATCGACTATTGATCTACTTTAGAATATTTCAATGTTTTTTTTTTATTTACTTAATTATTTCTATTAAAAAAAAACATATTAGGACGAATTAACTGATTAAAGTCATGTTTTATATTTGCAGTATTTTTTTATTCCCCTCTAAATGTAATATTTAAGCACAACTGCTGAAAATAATACAAATATTTTTTCTTTTACAAAAAAAAAAAGGGAAGTAAATGATTAAAACTATTCAAAATGTGGTTAAGCAAGAAAATCAGACTCTTTGAGGTTAAACAAATTTTTTTTTGCAAACCACAAAATCTATAACGAAAAATTTTTCTAATTTAGAATTTTTTATTCTATTGAGTGAAGAGTGACGCACATCAGAAAACATATTAATAAAATACTTTAAAATTGATTTTTAAAAACATATATTAAAAACATTTTCCATAGTGAAATGCAAAAAAAAAAAATATCCTAAGGATAATTGATAATTGGTACTCAGAAATTTTGCAAGATTTTTTTAAATTATATAACGTATTATTGCAATTATACCATGCGAATATAAATATAAAACAATTATATGTAATAAATAAATATGGCAATGAAAACTTGTTTAACTATATTTAATTCCGATCTAAATTTTATATTTGGTGTGAGTAATTCTCGATTAGCCGAATACAAATTTTTTATTTCATTTTTAAGAACACACTGTATGTTTACCTACACAACTTACAGCGTGTCCTTTTTTTTTCTTAACATCTAATCACAATTTTGAGTAACTGGTATTGCTAAGGATAAAAACACCTGTTTTGCAAACTTAATTTAAAACTATATACAGCGCGTTCAAAGTTTTTGGCATTTTTTTCTACATAAAAAAAAAACACACACACACAGAGAGAGATGCACTTATCGCAAAAAATACTCACGCAAAGTATGTTCTCGTGAACATGCTGTATATAAAACGCAAGTCTATGAATAAATTATTTTCAAACGCCTTTCGCAAACGCACCAACAAGAACAAGACTTATAAGACATATACAGCGTGTTCAAAATGTGTACACTCATACGAAGTATGTTCTCGTGTACATATAAAACTCGATAATCAAGTTATCTTTATTCAAATTTTTAAGGCTTTTCCCAAAAACACAACAACACTAACACGTCTCACAAGACATACAGGGTGTTCAAAATGTGCACACTCACGCAAAGTATGTTCTAGTGAACACGCTGTAATTATACAAAACGCAGTCGACGAACCAGTCATCGTCACTTAAACACGAACACGTCTTACAAGACATACAGGGTGTTCAAAATGTGCACACTCACGCAAAGTGAACACGCTGTATGTATACAAAACGCAGTCTATGATCCATTCATCGTCACTTAAACACGAACACGTCTTACAAGACATACAGGATGTTCAAAATGTGCACACTCACGCAAAGTGAACACGCTGTATGTATACAAAACGCAGTCGACGAACCGGTCATCGTCACTTAAACACGAACACGTCTTACAAGACATACAGGGTGTTCAAAAATGTGCACACTCACGCAAAGTATATGTTCAAGTGAACACGGTGTATGTATACAAAACGCAGTCGACGAACAAGTCATCGTCACTTAAACACGAACACGTCTCATAGGACATACAGGGTGTTTATAATTTGAAAATGTCATTCCAAATACTCTGCATAGCCCTGAGCGCCAGTGAATATAACGTCTATCCATATCCTCGCGGCTTCGCCCGAAGGAGCCATAAGGTAATATTTCCTCTGTCTCGTTTTCACTATGAAAGTGGTTTGTGGATTTGGTGACTTGGATGTGTTTCCGTGGTCGATGTACACTTCTTCAATTACCTGTACAAAAAAAAAAAAAAAAAACATAAATTATGTTACTATGTAAAAAATAAATTTTGAACTATATGTTCAAAATTTATTTTTTACATTAAAATTTAAAGCTGGTGTCCGCGACTTAGTCTGCGTTGAAAAAGAAAATATATGAGTAATAAAATAACGCCAAACATCGTTATATCGCTGTGACGACGGTGGCGCCGCCACGCGACAGTGGCGCCCTCGCAGAGCTACCTCGCAGTTCAAATATCCAAATGTGTTTCATATTATTATATGTGAAAGTAGATTGTTTTAAAATGATTTTAAAACTACTCTCCAAAATTTGCAAAAGCGTCCTGGTTCAGTTAGTCTATACTAATAAATAAAATTCAACTGTCCGTTTGTAATGTTAAAATAACTGCTTTTTACTGAATCTTCATTAAAATATATACGGTACTATAATTAAGAAAAATTAAAATTTTTGTCTGTTTGTTCCGGCTAATTTCCGAAACTGCTGGACCGATTTTGACGAGACTTTCATTGGCAGATAGCTTATGTTGCAAGGAGTAACTTAGGCTACTTTTTTATATTTAAATAATATATTATATATTAACTAACCAATTATTAGTATAACTAGTAGTACTTTTATGAAAAACTCACTTGAAAGTAAGCGCCTCCCCTCGGCTTCCTCTCACTCTTGTCCCAGTAGTAAATGAACGTTTTCGTTTCTCTATCAAAAACGAACCATCTGAAAATGTGCGTTTACAAAATAATTAATAAATATTTAAAAAAAAAGGTGTGTGTGTGTCAACTCCAACGCACGATTATAAAATAAATAATAAAAATTATAATAACGAATTAATGTCAGCGCCATCTATGGTGCTCAGGTTCCATCTAGTTTTCGCAAGAATGTTTTGTTACGTAACATATTCTAGTTTCAGTGATATTGTGTAGATGGCGCTTAACTTAAAACTAGCGCGTAACGTGTGACATGTGACAATTTTGACTTTACTCTCATAAATTTTCATACCACGGGCTTATATACATATATATATATATATATATATATATATATATATATATATATATATATATATATATATATATATATATATATATATATATAATATATATATATATGCAAATCGATTCTTAAGGAGTAAACTCCAAAAAGACATGTTAACAAGTATCGTCACTTTTTTAACGATTGACTCGACAGACAGGCTGACATCATCCAGAATCACTCCAGACTAGGAACGGACGGGGTGTTATAAGTTTGACGTATATCTAGGTATATGTGTGTCTGTCTGTGGATTTGTAGTTTCCAAACGGATGGACCGATTTTGATACAATTTTGTTGTTTGAAAGCTGACGCGATCGGGATCGTTCTTAGCTATATAATTTATGAAAATCTGTTCAGGAGTTTGAACACCATCAGCCTATTTCCTAGTTGACGAAGGGAATACACCAACTCTCACATGTTCCATTGATGTCAGCAACTTACGGTAGATATGTAATTTTAATTGTAGTTATTAAAAAAAAAATATTCAGTCTACCGTTCGCCTTATAAATAGTGTTTTGCGTGAATTAAAAAAAAAGTGAAGGAAAAAAAAATGCATCTCACCTCTTGGACCAGGTGTGAAATTTGGCGCCAAGTTTATGAAGATATCCCCTGCAAGAAGTCGACGTGATTATCACGTAAGGGCATAACTCCACTTGGTGACCTGAAAACGATGCATTTTTATTACTAAACAGTAAGCAACACATACACACACACACACACACACACATACATTTTTTGTTTGAAATTTTAATATAACATGTTGTATAACTACATACAAAATTTCTAAAAAAAATTTCATTCAAATGGTTAGAGTCGTTTCCGAGATAAATTCATATAAGTACAATAATTGCTCGTTTAAAGTTATTAGATAAATCATCAGTCTACTACAGCTATGGATTTGGCGTGACAAATGCCAAAGCGGCACATGAAAAGTACGCCTAAAACGGAATCATGGCGGAGTCAATGGTAAAAGGTAGCAACAACAAAGTTCCACTATTCATTTTAAACTCCAATTGTGTTGACGTAAAGTTACGTTTTCTTTAAGTGACGGATGTTTGGTTGGTTTTAAATGACAGATGACAGTTTATATGCTATACGCTGTCTCTTTTAAATGTTCCATAATAATGTTCCTAGTGTTTTGTATGGCGTGTGAAATCCGTAGTTGTAGTATATTGATGAGATAAATAGATAAAATATAAGGGGATTGTAAGGCTAAGTTCACATGACCGCGCGGATCAACTGAACAAGTCGATACATGCTTGTAGAGCTTTTACCGCGCGGTCATGTGAACTTAGCCTAAAGGTGGACGCTCACCGGCCGAGTCGACGTGTCGCCGCAAGTCAAAGTCGTCGCTGTCGACGGGCAAGAATCGAGTGAGCGGCCGCTGCGACTCACTGTACGGCGCGATGCGACGCGTTCGCCGCGGAGCGTTCTGCAGCGACACTGAAACACAACGCATACCATCGTAAGCAAAACTCAATCTTTATTCAGTTACTATATACTAGCTGGTGTACGCCACTTCGTCCGTATTGAAAATGTGGGAAGAAAATGAACTTCACATTAATAATTTACATATTTACACACATTTATTATATACATTTATACATTTGGAGAAACGCACGAATGGGCGTTTTTACATTACGCACGATGGGCGTTTGTGGTGATGAGTGGCGAGAAAGCGCGTGCTTTCTGTAGCAGAGTTGAAGGCCGACTGTCTCTCGTTTCCGTGCTTCTTCATTTGAAAGAATGACACGGAAACTAAAACGTAAGTTCCAAATAGGTAACTTAAAGGAGGTCGCCACAAAAAATTAAAAATACAAAACCCGAGGAAACATCTTTATCGCTGAGATGACGATGGCGCCGCCACAGCGACAGTGTCGCCCAATTTTTTATAAGTATTTTTGGGTGATCCCTCGGTAACCAAATATGTGATGCGTGCCAAAATCAAAATAATGTTTGTAATGTCAAAATAACATTGGATCTTTATTTTCGGATAGCTGGATTCCGCGTTGAATATTGAACCTATGTACATTCTGAAATACTATTCTAACTATTCGTAAAGAATTTTTTGAATTGGATGAACAGTTTCGAAGGTTATCTCCTACATACAAACTTTGCCTCTTTATAATATTAGTATAGATAAATAATCAGTGTCCCTGTTCAGATGTCCCATGCGTAGCTAAATTATTAATATTTGCATTGTTTTCTAAAACTTGTCTAATAGCTAAAAGCAATACTCACATATATTGTCTCTGCTGAAGTCGGAGGCGTGGCTGAGGGGCCGACTGTCATCGCTTCGTTTTTCGTCTTCAGTCGATTCGGTCCGGGAATTTCTCACTGGAAGCTAATGACGAATACAAATTAAAAACAATATATAATTTAAAAAAGATCACTGCCACAGTTGGCTCAGGCGGGAATCGAACCCGGAATCATTGAGACAAAACGCTACCAACTCGACTTAAATATGATCTCTTCAAAAGTTGGACTTAAAATTTAAATTTTTTTTTTAAAAATGTGCGCTACAAACACATATAGAATTTTATTTTATGCTCTATGTCATGTCGTATAAATTTTTGAACTCTATTTCAGATTCAAAGCAATTTCTGACACTTATTCAAGCCACCAAAAAAAAAAAAAAACCCAAGAGCGAGTTCGAAATAACGACAAGTTCGAACTTCCAGAGAAATAAAAGGGTTTTTCCTATAAATAACGTGGTTAAATCCCGTACAATTAAACTATCTAATGTTTAAAAATAACTAAACTAACGTAGTAGAAGATCGAACATGACATTTAAATTTACTTTGGGATTGTATTGAATTTAAATGGTATTTTTGATGTAGAGTTCACAATGCGTTTAGAACTTACCAACGCAGGTCTGGGCTTGCAATTGAATCCAAACGTTGAACCCTTTATTAGTGCCAGCCACATTATATTACAATATCATATTTGGTTAAGATTTTTTTAAATTAATTTGTCAAAATTTTAATTTTAACTTTCTTTGTTGGTAGTCTTTTTTTATATGAAACACAAAATGGAAACAAATAATTTTAAATATTTTATTTAAATTTTCCTGTAAATATCACGTTTTCTATATTAATATACTAATATAAGAGAGAAGATTTGTATTTTTGTATGTTTGTAATGAATAAACTCAAAAACTACTCGACACATTTTAAAAATTCTTTCAGATATAGTAAAGTAAGCTACATTGTAAGCAAGTAACATAGGCTATATTTTATAAAAAAAAACGTTACGCGGACGAAGTCGTGTGCAACAGCATTATGTAAAATAGGTCGGCAGGCCACTATGAACACTGGCAACGCCATTGACGTTACAAGTGCACTTTGGAACTTTTTTCTTTATGTGAAGTTAAACAGACAGGCTGACGGTCTACTTGATGATGGATGGTTAGTGTTGCCTAATATAACACAAGCAACGCAACGCCAGAGGTTTTGAGGTGCGCTTTCCACCTTTTTAGAATTAATAATAAGGAATATTGCAATGGGATCTGGTATCATTTACTCACTCACCGAAACACAACAGCACACATGCTGTTATTTCACGGTGATCTTCTGTAAGAGGGTGGTTATTGCGTACAGACAGACGGGCTTCCCAAATGATACTTTCCGGCAGATCAAGACAATAGTCAACTTTGAAAAGTTCATTTCCAAAGTTTAATATGGGTACTTGATAGGATAAAGGATGAGGATGAAGGAACCCCTCATTCATTGGTTGTTTTCTGTAACGTCAGACGAGTGGCATAACCTTTAGCATGCGGAAATCAATGTGCCCTGCCACTAACTAGCGCACAATATACTATATCTTTATAGCTACACAAATGAAGCTAATGCGTGTACAAATATTTATGATATACACATCATCTGACAGCTTGTTTATGATTTGATTGCGTCCGGTTACTATTCTTTTGATCCACTGCATCAAACTTCAGTTTGCATAACGCGACCACTCAAACAAACTGGCACAAAAAAATATTATTACGGCACGAAGTATTTGGAAATTTTAACTGTACTAATTCATCATTATTCCATTTCTACTAGATTTTTACTAAACGAGGAAGGTTTGTGTATTACATCCGATTTGCAGAAAAAAAAAAAATTGCGTATGTGCGAAGTCGGAAGCGGTTAGTAAAAAATAAATTAGACGGGAATTTAAATAAAAATATATATTATGTTTATCAGCATTTTTATACCCTTTCTATTCAATGATTAAATTTATTAATAAATATCTACTATTAATAAATAATTAATATTTGTTAAAACTTTCAAGTGAACCTACAATATAATACAACGAGCTGACCCGCGAACTTCGTACCGCCTCAGGGAGAACAAAAACTCGTTTCATACAAAATGTATGACAAAATGAATTTTCTTCATATATTTTTTTCGGGATGGAGAAAAATTCAATAAAACAAACATCATAAAAATCGGTTCAGCCTTTCTCAAGTTATAAATGATGTAACTAACACGACTTTCTTTTATACTCGTAAGTATATAAAGATAATCTACATGTTAAATTTATGGAAATATCTTTATAACACAAAAGATCGCAAATTTCGTATATATTATTTCAAAGAGCTCGTTAACAGACAGCTGTCCTTGCGAATAGTACCTTCTGTATCCAATATTTTTTTATGAATTTACACAAGTGTAACTTAGTACTATGTTAAATATTTGTTTAGCGCATTCATTTGGTTATGAATTTACTTTAATTTGAACACTAGATGTAGAGTTCGCGGCAAATCAATTTGAATTTCGTATAGAGGAAAATTTCAAAGTATCGCCAGTTAGTCACGTCACGTCACGTCACGGCACGACGCATGCGTTCGAGCGTCGGACTTAAACTAAAGAAATTATTTATTTTTAGTTTTCCAAATATGCGAGCGGCTTTAGAGAAGGATGTTTATTATTGTGTTGTTTTATTTGAATTCTTTCAGCTGCTGATATTGAACTTTACCTTAATGACTATCTATCTATCTATCTATCTATCTATCCATCCATTTACTAATATTATAAATGTGAATGTAACTGAGTCTGTCTGTTACCATTTCACGCCTTAGCTACTCAACCGATCATCATCATATTTTGCATACACGTTGTAAGGTTTACAGGAAAGGACATAGGTTTTCTTTCATGCAGTTAAAAAGTACTGTTCCCGAGGGATCATTTAAATAAAAATATAAAAAATTGTTTTCTTAGGTGCTATATTTTTATTTATAAGTGCGGATGAATTCGCAGGCACCACTCAGTATATATATACTTATTACTACATAATTTAATTTGGTATATTGTTATTTCGGTGGTATTTTCATGACATGGCAACTTTGACCTGATGCTGTGCAGCATCAAGCAGTCTGCATGATACCAAACTCCTCAGCAACTTATAGAATAGATTATATAGCGTTTGGGCTTAATAGAAAGTGAAGGGGGTTAGTTTACAATTTTTAATTACCGCATAATATTTAAAGAGGATAATATAGCAACTTTTAATAGCTATTGAATATGTGAGAACCTTATTCCGGTTCACTGGCGAGGACAATCAGAATACATTTATCATTCTATTTTTTGAAATCCGAAACATGTTCCTGATTTATTTTTGAAACGTCAACTTGACATATTATCATTTAGAAAAGTGTCGACGAGATACGAGTAAATTTCTAACTTTATTTTTAACTTGGTTCACAGAGAGACGTTTTAAACATTTAATTAAGTAAAACGAATGACATCCATGTTCGGAAGACATTTCTCAATAGCAGGACGTTGTTGTAATGAAGGATTTAGTTTTTGTTTCAATTTTAAATCTTCACAGGATACGAAGGCGATGGTAGATTTTGATCATCGTCCAAAAATAGTTGTAACATGTGTATGAGTATTACAAATGTTTTATGTCCTATTGGTGGGAACAGGTTCCTCGATATGATAAGGTAACCTACGCTAGCAGCTGGATTTTAAATCAGCGTAAGAACCCCTAGAATTTCACTGTTTATATGGTTGATTTAGATTATGAGTGCTTATTATAAAGAAAATCTTAGAAATAAGACATTTATCAACGACTCGATATATTTGGCTTTAAAGTTATTAGATATAAATAAATGCTGCACGGAACTTTAGCCTATGTTACTCGCTGATAATGTAGCTTTCTATAGGTGACAGAATTATTAAAATCTGTCCTAGTTTTGGAGTTTATTCACTACAAACAAAAATACAAATCTTTTCTCTTTATAATATTAGTATAGAACATTTTGCTCTTGCAAAGGCAAGTATTATTAAACTTTAATAATTGTTACTGGAATTGTAATGAATTTTACTATTTAGCATATATACTAGCTAGTGTCTGCCACTTCGTCCACTTTCTAAATCACAGTAGCATGTATGCTATGCTAAGCCCATCACAGGTGAAATTAAGCCAGGACTAATATGACAAATTTAGCACTATTTTGAAATAATTTCGTTAACAAGACGATTATTAGAGACAGGTAGAGCATTAAAGCCTTTATAATCCGAAGATCGCTACAGGAACAATGTACAAAGGTATTCTGTGACCTGACAAACAATAACGGCTTTGATATGCTGGTCATGTGTTCGTCTATTTCAACGTTTGACGTAGATACATTGCAAGCGATTCCTTTGTGATCTAATTTTAAGTTTCCCACAGAGATATTAACCGAGTGTTTATTACAATTCGTTGCGAAAAACATGAAAGGAGTTAAACTGTGTGTGCTAACAAATAAAACAATTTCCACACCTCCTTTGCCAACTAATATAATCATATATAATAAATAAATCAATAAAATAAGCCTTTATTATCTGACAAGTTACAGAATTTATACCAAAGTATGCTATGCTAGTTATGCTTCTATGTAATGAGAAAAAAAGCGGTTATCAACGAGTAACATGGCTTTATTTTATAAAGTTACGCAGGCGAAGTCACGTGCATCAGCTAGTAGGTAATATAAAAACAACTCACCTCTTCTATGGACGAGGACATCAGCATAGAACTGTAACAAGGAAATTAAAATATTAATTAGTACGAAATGATCCGTAGATGAGAACTATTCTTGAGGATTTCATCTTTATCACTTAACTTTGGGATGTTATACAGTTTTATGGGACAATGTTAGATTTTAACTTTTTTTTTTTCATAAATAAATAAATAATAAGACCAAATGTCAGTCTCTTGCTTTTTATTTACCACCAGTAATGAGGAAAAAATACCAAGATAATTCATAGTTTCTCTTTCAACAAGTGTAAACACAGCACATAAGCATTCTAGGGTTAATGAAAAGGTCATATAAGGAAGCTAATTTTAATAAATAACCATCAATAATGTTTATCAATCTTATCTCTTAGTAAATAAAAAAATGATATCGTAGTGGTAAATCAACTGCATTGCGTGGTCACTTACATGTATTTTTTTTTAAATTTAATTTTAATAAAAAATAAAATTAAAATAACGTGAAATAACTGCACGTGTCCCTATTGTATCGGGTAGAGATTTTGTATATTCCCAAATTTTCACCTGAGTTCCTGTCATTTTGGATTCAGCAAGACACTTACACTAGTTTTGCAAATGTTTATAGGTTACGATCTGGTTACGATAGCCAATTACAATGGAATCAGCAATACAGTACAATACAAAACAGCAGTGTGCCTGTGCAGTTGTAAATCTTATAGTCTACAGGAAGGCCAAAGAAACAAGCCAAAGAATGTAAACAGAACTGAGACTGTAGTTTTACAACGTCGAGTGATTTTTTTCCTCTTACGTAAAAATGTCAGAAGCGATCTTGACAACACTTGGTCACCTTTTTATGAACTTTTATGATTGTTTTTTTAAATAGTTGCGCTACTAGAAAAAAATAAATACATGTCAGTCTTTGGATTGCACGTCAGAAGTGAAAACTAAGCTTCAAAAAAAAAAACTAGATTATTGGTCAGAGGTGTATACCACATTGATCCTTATTATCATATCTAGTAAGTTTACTGTTATATGTAGTTTGTCTGCTTAGGCCTGTAATAAGAGCAATAAATTAAAAAATAGACCCTTTAACGAATCAGTAATTAATTTCAAATAGTTTCAATTAGTTAAAATGAAAAACAACTTTACTGTTATTTTCTTACAAAATTAATCGAGCCAGCAATGTACTACAACAGACATAATGTGTCCAGTCGGATTACTTGACATTGATATTTACGATACGTACAAAAGAAAACGTCTCTCGCGATTTCTAGTGCATGAGGTTAAGAAGTAGTTTCGATTGATGGATTTTAAGGAGAAAATATCTTATTTTATTAAGAATCATCGCCCCAGTACCAAGACATCTAACGACTGATAACCGAAAATTTAGCGATCACGAAATTCATTGATTATGTATTGTAACTTTGGATTGCTATATCTCTGAGTATAAGCACTTTGGGGAATTATGATTAGGTTAAGGTAACTGCGTATACTCTATAGTATCATCGTTTAAATTTATTGCTCTTATTACTGGCCACTCCCTGTATACATAGGTATCGATTACGAGAACAAGTCGCGAGTTCTGTGATTTTTTCCCATCTTAAAAATTGTTCTTTTTTAATTTTTTAATTAATATCAGTATTATTTCAACTCAAAATTCAATTAGTTTCTAGTTCTAAACATATTCTAGTTTCATTGATATTGTGTTGATGGCGCAATATCTGCGGTGGTGAACATATACGGTTACAGTACAAGTCGCGAGTTCAATGGTTTTTTCCCATCTCAAAAATGTCCAACGCGCCTAAAGAAGTTTTTACTTCAATAATTGCTTAGATATAAAAAAAATGTTACGAAGCCCTGAAAGTTTGTTTACATTCTTTGCGTTGTTTCGCAAGCCTTACTCTAGTACTGTGTAAACACGCCATATTTTGTGTTTTTTTTTTTTTTTGTGAAGCCGGTCCACAAACACTATATTGAAACTTACCAACAAAGCAATTTATTTCCTTTGTTACTCATTTTCTTGGAAATTTTCACTTTCACTTACACTTCATAATTATAATAAAACAAAAACTTATTCCACCGAGGTGTCTTTCTTCTTATTTAGATAGTTCAACTATAGTTCCTTTGCTTTCTTTATTTAGTCATGAAAATGTTCAGTCGCTAATAAAAATAAAAATATTTGTAGAAGACAATTTTGTATTATATTAACAATTGGTAAGGTAAGGTAACAATTGGTACAATTTGCGAATTTTAATAGAGCAACTCGTTTTTAGATATAAAAAAGAGGAAAGTTGTACTCGCTATTAAACTCATTATTGTATTGTTTATTAAAAACAATGAGAAAGTTATTATATCGCAAAATTATTTTGTTGTTTAACAAAATTGGGCGACCATTCTAATACAATGCTGATGGCCACATAATACCATAAAGATTATGACGAAAATATTTTTACATTATAAAAGTTTCACGTATATACTTAGTTATGTTACAATATATTTGTACTGATGATGCCTACAAAAATTGTAGGCATCAGTTACACCTAAATCGCCATGAATAATTAGCGACCCGCAAAGTTTATAACTTAAAAGTTATTTTATTTTTTAATGCCCTGAACATGAAATTATAGTTTACTGCAAGCTATGTAGTTTTCTTTTACTACAACGCAAAACTACGATTTTACTAATTATTTATATATATATAATCAAATTGTTTTTATAAACTTGTATAATGAATTTTTATACCTACGCTCAGAAGATAATGCAAGCCGAATCTAAATCCGTTACGTACTTGATAAAAACTTATGATGTCAGTTACTTATCCATGGATAAATATTAAATGTTTTTTTTTAAATTATAATCTCTACAACAGCTAAGAACAAAATTGTACCGATATTAGACCTGAAAGTTCTGCATACATTGACCTGAAAGACCTGAAGAACTTTACTATAAACGCGAAGATTATCCACAATCACAATCGCCTTGTTAACAATGATACTGCTAATGGGGCTAAAATAATATGAAAATAGTTAACAAACCTAACGACTCCAAATAAACAATGCAATATTTGATTACTAACCATTGCTAATGAGGCTAACTTAACTCTGCTAAAGACACTTAACTTATCACTATTAAGGACACTAAAGTAAATAATGCAAAAAGTAAAAATAAATATGTAGCCTACTGCAAAAATATTTACCATTACTAAAGACTGTTGGAAGATGCTTAAAAGTCTTAGTTTTATGTAAAATTAAGTATTAAAGAGAAAAATAGATGTTGCTATGTACATAGTTTTATTGATATTCAACTTAGTTACACAATACATCAAATTATATATTATTTTAATGTTTTGAAATAAGAAAATATAAAAAGAGTATATTTATAAAAAAGGTTAACTATCAATTAGTATTTACAACACGCCCTCTTAATTGAGATTAACCTAAAATGAACAAACAAAAAAAAATAATATATATATATAACGAATATTTACATTAAACTATTTAACTAAACCCATACTGGCCATACATCGCTTATGTGTGATTGGCCCTAGAGGCTTCGTTAAAACATCTGCAGGCATATCACTGCTTTTTAAATATTGTATTCTAATCAAATTATCAGCTACTTTTTCCCTAATAAAATGAAACCTAGTATCTATATGCTTCGTCCTATTGTGGTGCACAGGATTGTTAGCTAAATTGATGGCGCTCTGACTGTCTGATAATAATTCAACACAAGAAGGTTTACATACAGTTACTTCCGAAATGAATCTGCGTAAGTAGCATGCTTCCTTAGCAGCAGACGTAAGTGCCATGTATTCAGCCTCTGTAGACGATAGCGCTACTGTAGGTTGCTTTTTCGATTCCCAAGATATTGGTGCCCCAGCTAAATTGAAAATATAGCCGGTATAAGACTTCCTATCCATAGAACAATTAGCCCAGTCAGCGTCCGAAAAACCTTTTAATGGTTGTTCGGTTTTCCTGTAACATAAGGTATATTCAAGTGTACCTTTCAGATATTGCAAAACTCTTTTTGCAGCACACCAATGTTCCTTTCCGTAACAGGTATTAAATTGACTCAGGTAGCTTGTTGCATATGCTATATCAGGACGTGAGTTCACGGCTAGATACATTAAGCATCCTATTAAATTCTGATAAGGATATGAAGTCGACTCACCATTTATATTGCGCTCTAATTTTTTCTGAGCTAAAGGACAGCTGACGGTTTTACAATCTTGCATATTAAATCTTTTTAATAGGGATATAATATAATGCGATTGATTCACTTTGGTATAATTATCATTGCTTTCTATTTGCAAACCTAAATAATATTTTAATTTTCCTAAATCTTTTAATCCGAAAAATTTTGATAATTCTTTTTTGACAATTTCAAAAGTTACGTCAGATTGGTAGTAAACTATTATGTCATCGACATAGATACCTAATATGACAAGTTCATTACCAAAAAGTTTTGTAAATACACAAGGTTCTGAAGGTATTCCATTAAAACCTATTTTCGATAAAATTTCATTAAGCTTTTTATTCCAAGCGCGAGGTGCTTGTTTTAAGCCATAAAGTGATTTATGTAGCAGACATACTTTATCTTCTTGGCCTTCTACCGCAAAGCCAAGAGGCTGCTCCATAAATACTTCCTCTTCTAAATTTCCATGTAAAAAAGCTGTATCAATATCCATATGTCTCATTTTTAGACCCATTTCCGTAGCTAATGCGAATAACGTTCGCAATGACGAATGACGGATGACAGGTGCGAAAGTTTCATTGAAATCCACACCTTTTGTTTGATTAAACCCTTTCACAACGAGTCTAGCCTTATATTTAATGATATTTCCGTGAGCATCCTTTTTTATTTTATACACCCACTTGCATGGAATAACTTTTTTATTTCTTGGTCTATCGACCATCTCCCAAGTTTGAAGTTTCTTCAGCGATTTATACTCGTCAGCCATTGCTAACTGCCATTTATCAGCATCTTCCGCTTGAATAGCTTCAACATAAGTAGTTGGCTCATTCGACTCGATAACCTGATACGTTAGAAATTCTGGCTGTTTCCTACTTCGCAAAGGGTACCTTCTTTCAATGATTTCAGGTTCTCTTTCTTCTTCTACTGAATTTATATCCATATTTACAGAACTTGTAGGTTCATTTTGCTCAACAGTAGGAATGGACTGTTCAACAGCACTATCAAGGCAATCGTAAAACTCAGGTCCATCGTTATCAATCTCATCATCAAATAATAAAGATTGCTTTGTCAAACTATGAGATTTATCATTATCAATCTCATCTTCAAGTAATAAAGGTTGCCCCATCGAACTATGAGATTGTTTCTCTCGCTTTAAGTTAGTAAAAACATTTTCAAAGAAAGTCACGTCTCTCGAATATATAATTCTCCTAGGTTTGACTGGATCTCTAAAAATGTAAGTGTTGGGATTTTCGGAGTATCCAACAAATATTGCTTCCTCTGCTTTTAAATCCAATTTCGTTCTCTGATGTGCAGGTATATGAACAAGGGCTCTACACCCAAATACTCTTAAATGACTTAAGTCACTTTTTCGACCAAACCACCTGTCATAAGGTATTTCACCATTTAAGGCTCTATGAGGTGACCTGTTCTTTAAATATACCGCTGCTTTAAATGCATCTTCCCAATATACTTTAGGCAGAGAACTTTCAGCTATCATCGACCTAGCCTTTTCGGTTATTGACCGAATGGTACGTTCCGCTACACCATTTTGTTGCGGACTGTATGGTGTCGATGTTTGGTGCAGGATTCCTTTCGAAGACAGATAATCACTAAACTCATTATTTACAAATTCCTTCCCACCATCGGTTCTAATTGCTTTTATTTGAGAACCTAATTGTTTTTCCACTAGTACTTGAAACAAACGAAATTTCTTAATAACATCACTTTTAGAAGAAATAAAATAAATAAATATTTTTCGGGTATAGTCATCTACAAGAAATAAAGCATACCTGTTTCCTTGAAAAGATGTTGTGCTCATAGGACCACAAAGGTCACTGTGAATCAATTCCAAAGGCGAGGTAGCCTTATTATATGCTACCTTCTTAAAATGTTTTCTAGCCTGTTTTCCTTGTACACAAGCAATGCAATTATTTTTATCAAAATCCGTATAATCTACACCTACTTCATGCCTTTTTAATTTATTCATCCCTATGCGACATAAGTGCCCTAACCGTTTATGCCATAGTTGATTATTAGTCAGACAGTCAGTTTGCACATCATACGCTGCATCATTATGCTTAGTCACATTCGTGGGGACGTTAGTGGTACAGTCTAAAGTATACAGTCCACCACAGGGCGAAGCATGTAGTACGGATTCACCTGTAAGACAAAAAGTATTGTTTTTATAAAAATTACAACCATTTTTATCAAAAACACATACAAAACCATTTTTTATTGCTTTCTGTACAGATAATAAGTTAGCTTTTAAATCTGGTACAAGAACAACATCACTTATTGAATTGACTAATTTATTGGGTGTGTTAATGGATATATTTCCTAATCCACAGCATTCTAACTGCTCACCATTTGCTACAGTTACCTTTCCATTATCAAGAGTGGTAATGTTTTGAAACCAATCTCTCCTAGAAGACATATGTTTTGTAGCACCAGAATCTACATACCAAATATCCTTTGATGGACAACCCGAAGTATTAAGTGCAACAAACGATGTATTTTCTTCATTTTTGCTTGTAGAAGGTGTCAACGTTTTATTTACATACTTAACTTTATTCTTCTTAAACCTCTCGGGGCAGTCTGGTCTTTTATGTCCGGGTACATTGCAATCATAACACACGATTGTTTTCTTCTTCTTAGGTTTTGATTTCACTATTTTTAAGACTGTATCAGTTGGTGTATCTGTTATGGTTTTTGACAGTTCATTCAATAATTTAGTTTTCACTAAATCAGTTGTAATGGCAATGTTTGAATTTTCAAGTGCCATAATTAAGGGTTCATATTGTTTAGTGAGACCTCCAAGTAGAATGGCAGCAATAGAGCAATCTTCGATAACTTTATCAATGTCGGCTAAATCTTGAGCCGTTGACAATACAGCATTAATGTATTCCTCAATGTTATCGAAATTTGAAAGACTCATTCTATATAATTTTCTTTCTAATGCAAGTCTCCGTCCTAAACCCTTATCTTCAAAAGCCTTTTGCAATAACGTCCACGCTTTTGCAGCAGTTTTGGCACACCGTACATGGGTGATGGCTGCACCATCAAGCGTGAGACATATTTTAGCTAACGCTTTCTTATCATTTCGTACCTTAATAGATGCCGGGGTGGTGTCATCTTGTAGATAACCTTTTACTGCTCCCCATAAATCCTCATGTAAAAGATAATGATACATCTTAAATTTCCATGTGGAATATCCATCTCTGTTTGTTAGAGTAAAGGTAGGTATAGATGAAGAGTTCTTATACTTATTTACTTCACCACTTCCTTGTTCTAACATGTTTTTCTATGACTTTTACTATTTCACCAGAAAAACGTAACAACACTTTTTTCTTTATTTTTACATTAAAACTTTACTTCTATCAGAGCTTCGTGCTGATAACGTGTTGGAAGATGCTTAAAAGTCTTAGTTTTATGTAAAATTAAGTATTAAAGAGAAAAATAGATGTTGCTATGTACATAGTTTTATTGATATTCAACTTAGTTACACAATACATCAAATTATATATTATTTTAATGTTTTGAAATAAGAAAATATAAAAAGAGTATATTTATAAAAAAGGTTAACTATCAATTAGTATTTACAACAAAGACGTTAACTAGAACTGCTAGAGGCTTAATTGCCAAACACTAAACATTGTTAAAGCGCTGACACAATGTTACGTGACCGCTGAATTAATACTGAAGAAAGTGATAGCGAAACGCTGAAAAAATGCTAACGAAACTGCTAAGGACGCTAAGTAAAATTCCAAAATGTGTTTACTAACAAATTCTAAAGACCGCTAAGCTAAACTAAGAGAGCTTTATAAGCATAAACTTTGTATAAGAAGAATCAATCATCTTATAGTAGTTGTATAAATGGACTATACAATAGCTTCACAACCGCAACATTTCATTGCGCTAATTAAAACCGAACGTTTATACAATAAAGAGAAATCGTCTAATTTAGTAATTTAAGTTCATAAAAGTTTATGAATCTATTTTTTTTTTCTAGGCTGTATGACACCAAAAAATCTCATTTACATTGCCTATCTACACTAATATTATAAAGAGAGAAGATTTGTATATTTGTAATGATTTGTAGGACCGATTTTAAAAATTCTTTCACCTATAGAAAGCTACCATATCAACGAGTAACATAGGCTATATTTTATAAAAAGTTACGCGGGCGAAGTCGCGTGCAACAGCTAGTTATATATAAAGAAACACAACGAACTATCCATCTGTGTATGTCTTCCGCACAATCACTTCACTGCGTTCATCGCATGTTATATTGAAACAATAAACTGTTCACAATAATGTCAAATGTATATTTGTGCCATGTACGGAGCGAAAACATCTGTGAACTAAATAATAGTTCAACGAATGAAGTTTAATATGCAACGAAACGACGCGCCTACAGGCTGATTATTTTATCGTGCTAGAACACATTAGAACTAGTTAATTATGAGGTTAAAAAAAAACCAGTCAAGCAATTTTATATTCTAATCAGTGAGCAGCAAAGTTTTAATTAAAAAAATGTAAAGTTAACTAGTATTTTAATTAATTATACTTAATTAACTTAGTTAATTAAAAACTGATTTACAAAATTATACAAGCTTAGATAAGCGATGGATAAATTGTTCACTACCGACGTTGACTCACATTATGATTTTAGAGGAAGAAAAATGCTAATATTTTTTTCATTCTGAAAGTTACCACACAAAACTTTCAATAAAAATATTGAGTTCGTTTCCTCGAGATACCGTGGAGCTTTTAGATTGTGCGTATTTACGTTTGTATAATTGGAAGCGGTATTGCTAATTCTAAGAATATGGGTTTTCATATATTTTTTCATTTTTGTTCTAAAGTACCTAAACGATTTTGATGATTTTCACTAATGGATAGAGCAGTAAACACAGAATGTTTGTGTACATAATTTATAGAAAAATGCATTCATGAGAAACCGGGGAAGGTCGTTAGTAAGATATTATATAAAGACATTGTATATAACAAAAAGGCCATGTTTTTTTTATTTTTACATTTTAAAATAAGTATTTCTTAAAAATACTTATTTTATAAACTCGAGGATTCATTATTGTTACCGAAGAATGTAGCGAGCATCACGTGATAAAAATAATTTTTTATACGCTTTGTATTAATCTAGTAGATTTCATATTCATATATTCATCAGTGAGAATTTATAATCATACTGTATATTGCATAGGGGCTTACGTATATGGCCGGCCTAAATGAGCCAGTGCGTCATATTGTCAACATATTAATGTATTGTATGGCCGTTGTGATTCAAACAGACATCATATCTCCTGACAGAATAGTAATACGTACAGAATACGTATCTATAAGAGCTTTTCACTGATTAGACGAAAATACAACCAATACTAGGACACTTTATGCGAACAATTTGTATACGCATATTATTATTAGAAACTATTCTTGGCAATCGGAAGAAGTTTTTCTACGATTTGATTACAAAACATCGTCTTTTCTAGATTAAATTCTTACATTACAAAAGTTCATTTATTGTGTATAATATTTATATAAGTATGTTTATGTAGGGCAATTAGTTGTAGACAATAGTTGTTGACAATTGAGGACAATTCCCAATTTCAACAATTTATCTATAACGGTTCGTTCGCTCGATATAAGGCAAAAGAATAATCACTCAAATCATCAAGGCGTTGGATTACGTCAAACGACGTGACCCGGTTACGTTTTTCGTTAATTTAAAGAACTTTTGAATTTATAAATATGATTTTTGAACAATTTATTTTATGAATTATTCAGTAGTGGAAGCTACACTGCGTTTTGAAGTCATTTGGGCAGGAGTAACCACCCTTTTATAAAATACCATCACTGACTAAATAACGTTGTGTTTTCGAGAGTGAGTCCCTTATCCATAATCCTTCTATAGTCGGCAGCGCACTTGCAGCACTTATGGCGACCGGTAGCCACTTACCGTCAAGTGGACCGTCAGCTTGTCTGTCAACTTCAACATAAAAGATTTAAGCCTTAAGACTTTACTACTCGAACTTATCTAAAACTTGTGTTTTACTCTTAGTACTTAAGGTATTTATAACAAAATATGAAATGGCCGGTACATACATAATTTGCGATGTGAGAATTTCGTGTATTTTGTGTCTTTTTTTTTTAATTATAATATTTTACTCGTCACATTAAAAGAACGGAAAAAAATAATACACTTTTTTCCGAAACTAATATTTTTTCAAAAATAACCTAAACCTATTATATAGGTAGGTACTTAATCTTTCATACTATGCCCGATTTATTCTATTATCTATGCTGGAATTCATAAAAATAGATAGGCTCGTAAAACCTCAAAGGTTGAGGCCAATTTTCTAAACTGTGCCAAACAGGCCAATCTTCTAAACCTGGGCACATATTTGTATTAGAACAACTCAAAAAATTAGTTATGATACCACAAAAAATTACGTTTTTTTTTTTTGCGTAGATGACACAAAAACATATACATCTGCTTCTTTAGAATCATCACAAACTACGTATATGAGAAGTATTTATGGAAAAATTAAACGAATTCGACAATATGTCGCCATTTTGCACTTATAAATCGATATTCCAATGAATATTTTTCACATGAAACGCGCGTGTATCGCTACACTTTTCCGTAAAAACTGGGATCGTGATAGCTTATCGGTTCAGCGATAACTTAGTAATATTGTACACACAGGACACTTAACTCTTGTTTGTAATGAACGATCGAAACTTATCAAGGCGCGTGACGTCACATTTTTTGCACGTACCATAAAACTCAGCACAGACTTAGCTATAATATAATATAATATTGATACTAGCTGGCGCCCGCGACTGCGTCTGTGTTAAAAATTATAAATATATATATATATATAAGCAATATAACGCTTGACCTCTTGTTGCTATGACACTTTGTCCAGGCCTTAATTTTTTATTTTTATTTTAGATGATCTATACTTTTTTCTGGATAAAAGGTACCCTATGTTCTTTCTTGTATCCCTGAAAACGTGTATGAAAAATTTCGTGACGATCGGTTACCTAGTTAAGGCGTGAAAAGGTGAAAAAGGTTTCGGAAGACAGACAAAGTTATTTATAATATTAAGTGTGGATGGATATATAGTCAACATATACAGCTATAAAAAAAAATATTGTGTCACGACCCATACTGAAATATAGTATACTTATTAATTTAATAATTATATATATCTTATAGCAGCGTAGTCTCTGTGAAGGCAAAATATATGTTTTAGTACATTGTATGTTTATATTTTAATATTAATACTAACATTATAAATGCGAAAGTAGCTGTCTCTCTGTCTGCTACCTTTTCACGCCTTAACTACTCAACCGATCATCGTGAAATTTTGCATACACGTTGCCAGGGATACAAGAAAGGACATAGGGTACCTTTCATTATGAAAAAAGTACTGTTCCCGATTGATCCCGAGTCATAGCGATAACTATGTCAGGCGTTATTACTCATATATTTTGTTTTTCAACGCGGACGAAGTCGCGGGACCCAGCTAGTGCTGGGCTGTGTCTGCGCAAGTTATTGTTACAAACATATTCAATATTTAAACACCGTTTGGCTGTATTATCATGGTGCGCTTATCAAATATTTAGTACACGAAAAAAACCAATGTATTATGTTCAATAATATAATCAGCAGATATGAAAATAAACAACCGTGATATAAACAATAAGCCATTAAACAACAAACTGATTGTTCATATCCGTAAACAAATCGATTTTACACTTTTCCTTCCTTCGAGTCTATGGAACTTAAAAATGAATTGGAAAAATTTATTTATTTATTTAAATAATTGTTTACTTACGTGATGATGAGCAGCAGTTCTATTAATTTATCAGCAATGATAGATCACATATCTAGTAAGTTTACTTTCATATGCAGTTGTCTGCTTAGTACTTATATACAGAGATGTCGTTTATACGGTTACACGGTAACAGGTCGCTAGTTCAATGTTCAGTTCTCAAAAATTACTTTACGGTTACATGATTAGGTTACGGTAACAGATCGCGAGTTTCCCATCTAAAAAATGCCCAAAAAGAAAAAGAAGTTTTCAATTCAAAACACGGAAAAAGCAAACACTCACCTATCGTCGAACAACAGCGAGCTGGGAACGTACGAATCGTCGATCAAGCTGCCGTCACCGACGCTCCTGTCAAACACGACTGTCGCGTCGCCGCAGCCGTCAAACTCGTTTGACAGGTGACAGCTGTCAGGCGACTTGGAACGCTCGGCGCGCGTCCGGTCCCACAGCCGCTTCGTCTCGTCCTGGGCGCGCCGTTTCAATTCGGATATCTTTTCTCGTTCGTTTTCTATAACTTGACAACCTAGAGGCGAAAAAAAAAAAAAAAAAAAAACATTTTTAGACTTTCCTCAACTTTGAACAAGAAATTTAAGGAGTGACATATGGGTTTCGCAGTTATTTGGGTAGCCCGTCTGGCGGCAGTAACCACCCGCTTGCAGAAGACCACTGTGAATTAACAGCTACATTATCACTGAGTAACATGGGTTATATTTTATAAAGTTACGCGGACGAAGTCGCGTGCAACAGCTAGACTATAATAAAGTCTCAAGTCATAATCGGGAATGTCAATTGTATGAATGAGTGGCGTGTCAATATATAATGTCGGAGTTAAAGAACGCCGAGCGCAGTTGGCACTGCGTTCGGGTGTAATCGGCGTGCGGGTGTAATCGGTGTTCGTGTGTAATCGGCGTTCGGGTGTAATCGGCGTTCGGGTGTAATCGGCGACAGGGGAACGCGATAACGGCCGCGAGTCAGAGCGAAAAGCAGACGGCACAACGGTCTGACGTCGCTCGCCCACGCCGACAACACCGCGTTCTATTGATCAATCCTAATCATGATTATCAATCAGTTTGCTGTAATAATATCATAGTATATTAAATCAATCAATCAATTATAATTTGTAATCAGTTAAGTTAATCAATCTACTATCCACACTTCACTGTGTCCACAACGAGTGAAGCTGATCCTGATGTTCCTACTGCTGTGATGTTCACCACCAGACATATAATTAATTTGTAAACCAAGTAAATAAGTTTAGATTTTTAAATTCAACCTTACACATCCTTTACTTAAATATCACTTACCTTGTTCCCCAAGCATTTCTAGCCTCTTCCGTTCAATCTCCATTAAACTATCCAAAGTTCTTTTCCCCAACGAGTTCATATCGGCATCGCTCGGCAATATTGGAGATTCCATCGTCACCTTGGATATCCTGTCGATATCGTCCTGAGAAGGTATTTTATTCACGTCTGCGATCTTTTTAAAATCTAATATCGCATTCTTCACACTCGGTTCATCGCCGCAACTCTTTCTATGCATTATTTTTGGCGATTTATCCAAATTTCTGACAATATTATCGTCGAGAGATATTTTTCGCGTTTCCGATACGTTTTCTTTCACGTCTTGTTTGTTTATTGATATGTCAAATTGAGCTCTATTCGGTTTAACTCTGAGTTCAGTTTTAATTTCATTATCGACATCTTCATTCTCCTCTTTGATGGACTGTTCACTTTTTTCCGGCGTCAAAGACTTCGCTTTGACGTATTTGTTGTCAGTGTTGGCAGGTTTTGCGTTTTTAACGTAACGCGTTTTAACGCCATCTTTATCGTTGTCGTTATTGCTTTTTTTGAAACTATTCTCTCTGGACCTTTTGCCGAAGGAGTCTTTCTTGATTATTTTGCCTAGAGCAGCAAAAGTTGGAATTTTTGACGACGAGCTACTCTTGACGGGACCGTTTTGTTTCTCTTTCTTGCTTTTGGAATGTCTCAAACTGTTGAATTTATCGAATGCAACGTCGTTTTCAATATTCTCGTTATTGTAGAGAAAGTTTTCGTTGAGGCTTTGCGACATTATATCAACTTTTTCTGGCGTTTTTTGTTTCTTTTTGCGTTTCAACGAATCGAAATTTCTCTCCCAAAAGCCTTTCTTCTTCGTTGGGCTCTCGCTCATACTAGACTCTGGATCGATTTTACGCTCAATATCAACGATCATTGACTGCGACATCTGATCTATAGAGTTGAATTTCTCCTTGATCTGTTGGCTGTGGTCTTCGAAATTCGATTTAGTCATTTCCATGTCGTCACTGTCGGAGCTTTGCGAGTAACCAAATTCACCAGATTTTCCACGATTTTGGTCCGTGTAAAAAGCACTATCGGGACTTTGAGTTCTTTCAAGTTCATTAAGCTTCGCAACAATAGGCTTAAGCTCTTTCTCGACACCTTGAAGTGTGCCAGTAAGCCCTTCAACTTGATTCAAAAGCCTCACGTATTCAGCTTGTAGCACTTTAGTTTCGTCCAGTGCTGAGGTAAGATTATTGTTGGCTTCTGATTTGAGTGTGAGTATTCTAGACTTTTGAGACTCAATCTTTTTTGTTAGAAGTACAATATCATTTTGTAAATCTTCTCTATTCGCCAATCTGGAAACAAAACGCGCAAATTTTATATACTAATATTATAAAGAGAAAAGAAGATTTGTATATTTGTAAAGGATAAACTCAAAAACTACTGGATCGATTTTAAAAAAATCTTTCACTTATAGAAAGCTACGTTATCAGCGAGTAGCAAAGGCTATATTTTATAAAGTTACGCGGGTGAAGTCGCGTGTAACAGCTAGTATATTACAAATGTCTTTTTATCCTGAAAAAATGTCGGGTTTCAGAGGTATCGTTTAAAAATATAAAAAATCGCAGACGAAGTCGTGGGCATTGGCTAGTTGTGTTATAAAAGAAATTATTATACACTTTCATATTTTTTTTTACAATTGTTTTATCAAAAAGTACTTACAATTCGGATTCCTCTTCCAACTGTTGAAACTCCAAGTCTTCCGATATTTTAGTTTCATTGTCGAGTATTTCTTGAGCGTTTTGCAACTCTTCCATGGTCGCCGTGTTGTCTTTTAACGCCTTTTCAATCCTGTAAAGTGAATTTAAAAGAAAACAAATCATTATTAATTCATTCAACTGTTGAATAGTAAGAAAAAGATCGCTCCTCACCTTTCAACTTTCATTGTAGCGAGTTCGACTCTATCTCTGGTGGCGTTCTGTCTCGCCTCTTGCTTCTCTTTCAACTGTTTCATCTCTTCTTCCAATTTGTTTGCTTTTTCTAATAGATCTGTCCTTTTCTTTTGTTCTATATTCAATATTGCTATTTCGGAATCGTACTCTCCTTTGATCAGGGCCTTTTCCATTTCTAACTGTAATAAAAATAAAAAATAATAGAAAATTATGGGGAAAAAATTCGGGAGTTTACTCCTTACGAACGATAAATAAATAATTTAATGAATATAATATTAATATGTTTGTATTGAAGCGTATTGTAGCCTGTAACGCGTAACGTGTGACATGTGACATTTGATTTTACTCCCATAAATTATATCGAATCGATGAAAATTAAATAAATGAAAATCGATTCTTAAGGAGTTAACTCCAAAAATTTAATGTTGAGAAATAAATTGTTGGCGTTTAAATATTGCCTCATGTATAGTATCTAATTGTGATAAGACCTCACTCTTCAAAAAAAAAAATTTCCCTACTTTAAAAAAACCTTAGTAAGACAGAACAAGAACAATATAACCAAAATATATATATTTTAAAAAATATACAAGACCATTGGTCGAGTAGTTTAGATGTCGCCGAGGTCCCGGGTTTAATTCCGTAGGGCTAACTTTGGCAATGAACTTTCAAAAATTGGCTCTGGTTTTAATCTAACAAGTATTGGCAGCCCGTTTGGCTACAGCAACCAATGCCTTACAGAAGACCACAGTGAAATAACAGCATGTGTGCTTTTGTGAGTGAGTCAAGGATGCCAAAGCCCATTTCCCTATTTATTTCTAATGCTACTAAGTTCGACAGCCCACTTGCAGAACCTGCGGCTTTGCTTGTGTTATGGGCGACGGTAGCCACATACCATCGAGTGAATTGTGAGCCTGTCCGACGACCTTAACATTAAAAAAAAAATTGTTTGTTTAAATTCATTAGATAGCTAATAAAATTTATGGCCATTGTAAAGGTGGACGCTAACCTTTGCAATGGCATTAATTTATAATTTACCATCAATGCACTACAACTATGGATTTCGCTTGCCATACAAAACATTAGGAACTTTATGGAACATTTAAAAGTGACAGTGTAGAGCATATAAACTGTCATCTGTCATTTAAAACCAACCAAACATCCGTCACTTAAAGAAAACGTAACTTTACGTCAACACAATTGGAGTTTAAAATGAATAGTAGAAGTTGGTCGTTACTACCTTTCACCATTGACTCCGCCATTATTCCGTTTTAGGCGTACTTTTCATGTGCCGCTTTGGCATTTGTCACGCCAAATCCATACTTGTAGTACTTCGACGCAATTTACATAAAAAAGTTACCCCTCTTACCTCTCTTAAAATATCGTCTTCCTGTGACCTTATTTCGGACATTTTACATTTTATTTCATGTATTTCCGCGACTAATTTCCTTCTGTCCTCTTTTAAACCTTCACATTTAACTTTCAAGTCCTGAATGTTGTCGTCCACAACGGAACTCGCTAACGAATCCGCTTCCAAATCCATCTTTTTTAAATCGTCCGTAAGATTCTTTATAACTTTTTCTCTTTTATTCTTTCCCAAACCCTTTTCAAACTCTTCCAACTCGGGAATATCCGCCATCAGTTCCTTCTTAACGTCTTCAAAACTTTGATTTTTAGTTAACCTTAGTGCTTCATCTTTGAATTGGTTAGAATCGTCTCTGTTTAAACGATTTTTAACGTCACTATTCACTTTTGAGTATCTCAATTCAATGTCATTAGTCAGATCGTCATCTATCATAGGTATTTCTCCACTCACACTTAATTGTTTTTCAATGCCGCGACAATTCTTGTCGTTTCTATTTATTTCAGCTTTAGTTTCGACCAAAACTGCTTTAGATTTGTTTAAATCGTTACTAGAATCGTCGCTGGTGTAATCTTGAACATTCGTTCCTATTGTAGATTTAGTAATATCTTTTGATAGTGATTCGAAATTAGGTTTATTAGAGTTATCTAGAGTGGGTGGTGGTGTTGGAAAAACAAAATACTGGGGTGACGGTAGATTTTTATGGGCAAAACTAGTTTTTATTCTACTCCTGGGACTTTGTGTGTTCGGCGATTTGGGTTTTATGAATGTATTTCCTCTGTTGTAATAAACGTTCTCGTATGGACTGCCCATCGGTGAGTTCGCAAGAGGCCTATCAGTTTGTAGTTTTCTTATCAAAACGGGACTAGATAATTCATTTTTGGGACTGTCTTCGAACACAGGTATACCTATTTCGTCCATTCTACCCACATTCTCGTAATTACTTTGGTTTCTTATTGTCACTTCGGGTGTCGAATCTGACTGAGACGATTGTGTGTCGAAATTCTCGTAACTGGATAGATTCCTTTGTGTTGGAGATTTGTTTGAGAGGTTATGACTAGTATCAAATCTGTAAAGTAGACATTAATTTATATTAACTAATGTCATGGGGGTCTTAGGGTCTAATACCAGTTTACATATAGCCCATTTCCAAGGCAATGAGCAGGAACATGGGAAATAAAATGGGAACATTAATTAGTTTTGCTAAGTCCGTTATATAAGTCGCAATTCTTTTCGATTATTATAATTTTTATGATGAGAATATTTTCATAGGTGACATAAAATTGTCACACAATAATAGCTAATGTAATGCATTATACTATTTTTTATTTATTTGACTTCACATAAATAAATTGTGAATTGTTTTTTTTGTTCATTCCAAATCGACTTGATCATTAGTAAACCTGCTTTAAACGAAATTCAAACCTTAAAATGACAATAATACGAATGTTGAATCAAAATATTATTACCGTAAAATATTCTAACTATTTAAGTAAAACCGATATTAGTACAGCACTACGGAAAAAACGATGGTAACATTATTTTAAAATTTGACATTAGGACCTGTCAAATTACTCCTTCGAATTAAAAAACGCAATATAATAACAGTGAGAGTTCTACGAACAGACTAAAAAGTACATGTACTGTGTACTTTTTTTTTCTCCCTATAATCTCGTTTCCGTGAATAAGGTATACAAAGTTTTTATATTACTGCAATTTTACTAAATTAATAACCTTTACTCAATCTATAAAAAATATATTATTCTGTTTATGGTTTTTTTTTTTTTTTTTTTAATTAACAGTAATCGTTAAACATTTTAAAATATTTTTTGTGTCTGTCAAATTATTCCTTCGAATTATGGAACGCAGTTAAACTGTTAATAATGTCACTCACTTGAAATATCCATCACTGGTTTGTACGAAATTCGGATTGTTCAGTACAACACTTCGCGGCAAAGATCCGTTTGTAATTATTTTATTGTGAGGCCTCTTTTCGGTTGGTGTCATCGGTGTACCTGAAATAATTAACTAATTTCAATGTCTTCTTGACGAGAACGTTTGGTCTAGTGGCTAGTAACCCTGGCTGTTAAACAAACGGTAGCGGACTCGAATCCCGCTAGGGGCGAATGTTTATGTGTTAACATTTTATCTTTGTACTTGAGTCAAGGATGTTTGTATTTATAATATGTAATGTATTTACAAAAAGAAAAAGTAATCTATGTATTATATCAATTGTATGGTATCCATAATACAAGCATTAGTTGCTTACTGTGGAACTATTATTAGGTGCTGTGTGGAATGTGTGAAGATATTCATTTATTTATTACTAGCTGGTGCCCGCGACTTCGTCCGCGTTGAACGATGAAAGGTACCCTATGTCCTTTCTGGTGTCACAGACTACGTGTATGCAAAATTTCATGATGATCGGTTCAGTAGTTTTTGCGTGAACGAGTTACAAACATACATTAGTCCAAATCTTGAATAAGAGACATGATTTTCTCTTCAATCAACTATAACTATGGATTTACAAAACACTATGGCCATACAAAACACTACGAACATTATTATGGAACATTTAAATGTGACATAATTATGTGTACAACATGAACTCTATTGTCTGTCATTTAAAACCAACCAAACATCTGTCATTTAAAGAAAATGTGACTTTATGTCAACACATTGGAGTTTAAAATGAATAGTGAACCTTTTACAATTGACTCCGCCATGATTCCGTTTTAGGCGTACTTTTCATGTGCCGTTTTGGCATTTGTGGCGCAAAATCCATACTTGTAGTAGGATGATTGATTTTCTTTTAAAATTCCATTAAAAAAAAGTTAAGTCAACATTCCATCATCAATATATAGGTAATTTTTCATACATTACCTGATGATATCTGTCTTTCATATTCTGCACACATGTTCAATATTTCTTCTAGACGAGCTGTCTCCGCTTCCTTTTGCTCTTCTTCCTTTATTCTGTCTTGATAGGCCTGTAACGAGGTTAAGCACTTCAATGGTTAACCTCTTAAATAACTATTAACACGCTTTTTAATACAGTACAATCCGGATATAACGACCCTCAAGGGACCGGCGACAGGTTGTATTTTTTATAAGAAATGTTTATGTACGAAGTAAAATAATAAAATAAATTTAAGATGTGCCCATAAAACAAGTGTTTAATTTAACTATCAACATGGTCCCAAAAGATTGAAGAAAAGAAAGAGAGAAATTTCAACGACATATTTCACCATAGTAACTACATATTTCCATGACATGGTAACCTTGACCTGATGCTGCAGCATCATGAAGTCTGTTGTATACCCAACTTCTCAGTAACTTACAATTTAAACTTAAAAATTGTATCTATTATTATACAAACTAGCTTTATCTATATATATGTAAAGAAAATATGTACTTAATTTTCTTCAATTTATATTAAAACTCTTTTTATTATTAATGTATTCAAAACTATTTGGTTAAGCTACGATTGATTATAAAATAAAAACTTGACATGTACTCATAAGTCAATTTATAAAAATTAATATGAAATATCTTTGTTGAAAATATAATGAAAATATAAAGCTGAATTGTAAATATAGGTGATTAGGAATCGACATTGTAAATAAAAACATTTAATGTCGTTTCTTTGCTTACAGGTTAGTTACTAGATAGATATTTTTATACTTATGTTATTTTTTGTAAATAAGCAAAGATTGTATGAATTATCAATACAATCTTTGCTTACAGAGAAACTCAATTCTGTTTTAATTGACTGTGTCATCCTAACCACTGGAAAAATATATTATTATATATATATAAAAAAATGTTGTGTTTGTTTGTGTATAACTCAAAAACTCGAAAACTAGCTGACCGATTGACTTGAAATTTTTACACAATATGTAATCCGCTTCAAGGATTGATCATGTCTATTTTTCGAGTAATAATATAATCTCGATCGCAAGGCAAAAAAAAAAATCGCTTTTTTTAAGGCGCCATCTGCCGAAAGCGAGGAGAACTAACTCGCCAACGAGAACCGGTATCACATTTTTGTTATGGCAGCCGATTTAATATAAGACTGAGCCATAGCGAAAAGAGGTTGGGTTCAGCTTATTCCATTAAAAAAAAATCCCTTTTTCAAAACAAATTTTAATTAAACATTCAAAACTTACCATACAACAGAACATTTTATCAATTTTCCTAATAATATTATTATATATTTCGTTTCTAATAAATATTTCGTTGAACTGTTTATATTTTAAATCATTATTCACTATGACAACATTGTTCGGTGCTGCCATGTTTTTTAAAATCATATTGTTCTCTCTGGCTATTGTCTCCACGTCGGCCATCTTTGAAATGTCCGAACGAATCTCTTCGTACGATTGTTTAATTTGACATTCTAGCTTTATTATTTTACTTTGTACGTCTTTTTCGTTTTCTTTAGTTCGCTTTATGTAATGATTAGTTAATATCGTGTTTATAGTTTTGTAAATTTTTATATCGTTTCTCAGTTTATGAACGACTTCCAATTTTTTGTTCACCGAGTCGACGATATCGATAAATTTCTCCTCGTATTCTTGTTTTTTATATTTCAAATCTACTGAAGATTTCAACTGTTTTAGGGCTTGTGTATTTTTGTTTATCGTTTTAGTGAATATTTTCATTAAACTCTTTATGCTTCGATTATTATTTCTGTTTATTTTACACGACATTATTGTTATTATTATTATTATTATTATTTACTATTTTTTTCTTAAAATCTGTCACTTATTTTGTGATTTGAACAAATCAATTTATCTATAATAATATTATAAAGAGAAAATATATGTCTTTTTGTATTATTGTTTGTAATGAATAAACTCAAAAATCACTGGAATTATTTTAAAAATTGTTTCACATATAGATAGCTACATTTACAGCGAGTAAACATAGGTTATATTTTGTAAAATTACTCGGACGAAGTCGCGTGCAACAGCTAGATTTTGAAACAATACCTTAAAAAACACTCGTATCTTTAATAATATATTTAAAAAAAAAAACACCATAGAGTCGTTTCACACAACAATCAACGTTCACTTGTTAGGATACACTAAAAAAAAAATCACGTTCAAAAATAATCTCAACTATTTTATAATACGTGACCTTTATAAAAAAATATTTAATTACACTCTGTGTTCTAGTGAACTAGTGAGAAATAAACATTTTTTTTTTTTTATTAATGTTATTAAACAATAATATCGATTATGATGTTACTGTAACAACACTTTACTTAGAAATTATAATTTTTTTTTTTTTTTTCGTTCGGTTCGTCGCAACGTTCGCTGTTAACTATTCCATTGGCGCAAGGAAAGTCCGCATTACTTAACTTTATCAGTACGTCACTTGATAAAAAACAATAGTGTGATAATGATAATATACGTCTTCTGTAATTATTATAATTAGATTTTCACACCTTGTAACAAAAGCCCCCCTCCCCTCCCCTCCCCTCCCCCCCTTCCCTTCCCCTCCCCCCTCCCCTCCATCGACCCCCTCAATGAGTGTTATAGTTATTATATGAAGTGAGAAGATTTGTATTTTTGTTTTGTTATGAATATACTCGAAAAACTAGTGGAGCGATTTTAAAAATTCTTTCACCTACAGAAAGCTACATTATCAGCGAGCAAAATAGGCTATGATATTTTTTTTTTTTTAAGGTTACGCGGACGAAGTCGCGTGCAACAGCTAGAGTGATTGGATGAAATTGTTGTGACTTTCTGAATACTTGTTTTTTTGACAACATAACCGCTGTTTTTGGAATGTAAATTTTGTTAATCTATTGTTTATATAGAATCGAATATCAAATCAAATGCTTTATAGAAACGTTATGTCTTAAAATAAAGAAGAGACGGGGCCTTCAAGTATTACGTAACGCAATTTTTTAAGATTTCTGTAAGTTTTATGTTGCTGAGGAGTTGGGTACACACCAGACTATTTGATGCTGCAGCATCAGGTCGAGGTTACCGTGACATGGAAATATCACCTTGAGTAACAGTATACCAAATTTCACATTAATCGAAAATTTGGAAGTTAGTGAAATCCCTTCTTCAACTAGGAAACGGGCTGATGGTCTTCAAACGCCTGAACAGATCTTCATAAATTATAGCCAAGAACAATCCCGATCATGTTAGCTTTCAAACAAAAAAAACCTATTCAAAATCGGTCCATCCGTTTGGGAGCTACAGTTCCACAGACAGACACACACACAAAACACACACACACACACACATGTCAAACATAATAACACCCCGTTTTTGCGTAGGGCGTTAAAAACGACAAATTTCACCACATTTTTATGCTGTATAAATAATTTTTTTTTTAAAGTGTGTGTGTGTGTCAGCTCCGACGCACGACTGGAGTTTACTCCTTACGAACGATAAATAAATAAATAATTTAATGAATATAATTAAAACAAACATATTAATAAAATATATTATATTATATTAATATGTTTTTATTGAAGCGTATCGTAACCTGTAACGCGTAACGTGTGACATGTGACATTTGATTTTACTGCCATCAATTTTCATACCCTCAGGCTTATATATATGAAAATTCGATTCTTAAGGAGTAAAATTTAAAAAAAAAAACGTACCTGTATTCTTCTGTTTTCTGAATCACAACTTCTTTCATAAGGGTTGGCATACACAGGTGAATATTGCATACTCCTTTCAAAGTTTGTACAAATTCTTCCATATTCGCTGCTCATGTAGTCCAAACATTCATTGTTCCTGGATATGTCGACATTCTTCCCGGATATGTCGACATTCTTCCCGGATATGTCGACATTCTTCCCGGATATGTCGACATTCTTCCCGGATATGTCGACATTCTTCCCGGATATGTCGACATTCTTCCCGGATATGTCGAGATTGTTCCTGGATACGTCGACGTTGTTTTCCTTGAACTCGTTATTAATTTTTCCATATATTTGCTCATTCACTTGATCGTTGTTAATTTTTTTTGGCAACCTATTGAACTCGCTTTTGGAATTCTCGTCGAAATTTCTCACAATATCATCGATTTTGTTTCTACATCTCATTGAAACGTTCGCGTACGAACACGTTTTGTGATCGTTCGCGTTGTTCTCGTTGATGCAAATTTTTGGCTCTCGCTTTCTCATATAATTTGGCATATTTCTATCGCCCAACACGTCTTTGGCAGGCGTATTGACGGTCAGGGAATTCGAACTGAACACTTTCGGTGATATTTCACTGTCGGTCGTCGTGTAGAATTGACTGCGACCTATTTTCTGTTGTTTGGCATAATATTCAAACTTGGACACTTTGGCTTTGATGCTGGACATCTTGGGTTTGGTCTCTTGGTCGGAATCTGAATAGTCCAGGTCCTTATGAGGTTTCCTTGGTGCTACGGGAGGTTTTTTTCTGGACATCTCTCTCAGTGTTAGGTCCAATTCTCTGTCCAATTGTGTCAGACTGTCCTTGGAGTGGTTGTGCATGTTGGTGTTTTGGTAACATTGGTTGCTGGACTCGGTGTGAACAAATCCTGAAAGTTAACATAAGTTTTCATTATTATTTTCAATGCTGATTAAGGTGATTTTACGTGATTGAAAGTTTTTTTTTTTATGTAACAGCCCACTCGATTGTAGGTGGCTACCGTCGCCTATAACACAAGCAACGCCACAGGGCTGCAAATGCGCAAGTTATGCAAGGCTGCAAATATGCAAATGTTGAAATACAACAGCACACATATTGTTATTTCACGGTGGTCTTCTGTAACGTGGTGGTTACTGCCGCCAGACATGCTGCCCAATTTATGACTGCGAAATGCGGTGTTAACAGTCACTAAACACAAGAGCCGTTTTTTATATATATTTATTTATTATAGGTTTGCCCCAGCATCTAGCCGTGTAGAGAAGATGAGGCCTATGATGGAGCGAGCTCACACAGAAAAAGCCTATTCAATCGAATTTTGAAAAGAAAAGGTTGAGCTAAATAAAGGATGTTTTAAAGCGCTTGGTCCGAAAAAGAGAGATTTCGACAAAATGATGATGGTAACCAGCCGTACGTCTGAATGTCCGATGGAAGAAAGGGGAAGAACACATAGACAAGCTATTTTGCGTCTATGTGAAAAACTCTGCAACTTAGTTTTTGAAAGCATCCAGCAGGTGTATATACACTGATTCCGATTATAGTCCCTATGTTAATCTTCTAAAATTCTCGTTTAAAACACTCCGTTTTTGCGTAGGGCTTCGGGGGTTTGTTTTTCGCCCGTGTAAAATTTGCAGTCACAATTAAGCAGTGCCTATGGAAAAACGTTTTTACCTGTGGTAACGCATTGCTCGTTCGGTTGGAACTGTATGGGCGCCATAGACACGTGAGCGGAAGGCAACACAGACTTCATGAGCTTCGCCTCCTCCGGGTGGTTGAAGCGCAGATAGTTGGAGCGTCCTATGGTCAGCATACTTCCTGGAAACCAAATATTAGACAATACAGACAATGATGCGCACTGCCAACGTTCGGAACTCCCTGCCGACCTCATATAACCCAAATCTTTTCAAAGTTCAAGTGAATAGGCATCTTGTGGTTGAGCTCGCTCTATCTTAGGCCTCATCCTTGCTACACAGCTGGTTGTTAGCCAAGAGAAAACCAGTCTCTAATAATAATAAAAAAAAATCACTTTTGAATGTTTCTTAATATTTCCATTACGTTTTGAAACATCACTGGAGCATGACTGATATAAGTGGAGCATTAAATTTTATTTCACGTCTGGTCGGTCGGTGGTTGGAGTAACCATCGAAAAGATTATCGCGAAATGTATAATATTTTTCGCTTATGGTCCAAAACATGTCGTATTTATTTCATAAAATAAGTCCCTTAGCATATTATTTATTACTGTTGTGTTAATGTTTTGCTCATGGCTTTGCGTACGTTAAGTTAAAAAAAATAGTCTATGTCACCCCCTTACAGAAGACCACCGTGAAATAATAGTATGCTTATTAGCACTCTCTACTTCGGATACATTAATTAAACCACTTTATGTTTAGTCCAAATACTTTTATAGTTTTATATTGATACTTTTTTAATCTGAATGAATGAGCACCTCTTTTTGCAACGTCACAGAGCAATTTTTACTATACTTTACGCCTTAAATAATCAACTTCAGCCGACATAAATAGCAGACGCTAACACTACCATCAAGCGGTTCATCAGCCTGTCTGACTGTGTATTTTATGATGGGGAACTATGTTTTAAATGTATCGAAGGTGTCATTGACGACATTGACAATTATTTCTTTTGTCTCACAATTATTTTTTTGATTTAAAAGAAATCATTTGAAGGGGTCCTGTAGATGTGAGAACTTGAAAAGTCTATTAATCTTTGAAAACAAAAACAAAGTCAAATGGCTGCTGGTACCTATGATGCCGGCAGTAGTAATAATATACACACATGTAGGTACGCTGATATACGAGTCCTTGAAGCTGAAAAACAACATACCTTGCGATAGTCTTGTGGGCTTATCTACTGGCAACCCGTCAAGCAGCGTGCTGCCGCTAATGGGGTACAAGGTAACTACACCATGGGAGTTTTCTACGCGACAGTGTACGCTCGCAACGCCGGTGCCCACCACGTAGATATCGCATGTCGGGTCTGAACCAATCGTGACTCGTCCTGGAATTATTTCATGACAAATCCAATTGAAAATTATTCTTATATAATAAAATATTCTCATATTATGTAGGTGGCAGGTGCCCACCTGCATTTCGCAATCATTTGGGCAGTCCGTCTGGCGACAGTAAACATTCCCTTACAGGGGACCACCGTGAATAATAGCAAATGTGATGTTGTATGTCGGTGAGTGGTCTTATTTAATTTTAAGATTTCAGATACTGTATTTTTTTTTAATTAAAATACGCTATTGGAAAAAAACTGCGGGCCAAACCATTTCAGTATAATATAGATTTAGTTTTCCTTTTTCATTATTATAAGAAGTATGCAAGACCACTGACCTTGCTTGATAGGATGGAGCGTAACGGCGGTACTGAAGCGACCCGTGCCGAGGCTGACCAGATGAGGCGTGTTGGTTGCCACCCTGAAAACAATTCAATTTATTACCCATTAAAATAAATAAATATTATGTTGTAATGGTGTTCCATCATTACCGACCATGTCAGCGGCTCGGCCCGAGACTATATCTGAAGGGAAATTTGAACAAAAACCACCCAATAGGCACACAACTTATGATTTCACACACAAGCTAGGTTCCTACTTCCTACTACGCCGGACCGGCGAATTTGCATGAAACTGGCGCCCGTACGTACGTATGTATGAGGCCCGGATCCCGCCTCATCGAAGTTTGGTTTCAGTATTAAATCGAACTTTGATGAGGTATCGGTGTAAGCTCGTTTACAAAGTAAACACTGCGATGCTCTGGCAGAACTTCACATTCAAAAGTTTACACCAAAAGAATGATAAGTTAAAACTTGGCCGCGTACCGCTGGACTATTACTGAATCCCATATATAATTGCTTAATAGATGACGCTAAACAAATTACAAATCTTATAATTTACAAGCCTAGCTTAAGATAAATATTATAATGGTAAATGTGGCAATAGTCTTTAACCTTTAATAATATTTATAATTTGCATACAATGTACAAGAGCCTACGACGATTGTCAACAGCAAAATAAAAGAACTTACGTGAACACGGCTTCCTCATAATTAAGTTCAGACCTGTATCATATTGTGTATTGCGTATAAAATCACTTATGACTCGTTCCCAATTTTCATATACAGCGTTGGCTTCGAGTATACCTTGTCTTAACAGTACTGTATGCGTACAATCGAGCACATAAATTGTTAGGTCACAATCATTTAATTATATGTAGAAATCATTGGTCACAATCACAACCTACAGTCACAGAAAATAACATAAGTTTTTTTTTATAATGTACAAGCTATAATTAAAAAATATAAATAAACCCGGACTTTTTATTGAGCCCAAGCACAATATATCTGCTGTAAGTTGCTGAGGAGTTGGGTATCCGGTAGACTATTTCATGCTGCAGCATCAGGCCAAATTTACCATGTCATCGAAATACCACCGAAGTAACAGTAGGTATACCAATTTTCACATCAATCGAACTTGTGGAAATTAGTGAGCTAGCGACGATTTTATAAATTTAGAAGATTACATTTTAGTAGCGACTGTACTGATCGCTTCGCAGGAAGCGACATCGGCCACGAAGCTATTTTTGGAGACGCGGACGTTTCGTTTGGCCGTAGGGCGACGCTTTCTCGCCCCTTTTGCGAACTATCCCTTTGTAGAGAAATCTTAATATAGCACATGTGAGAATTGCATTGGACTCTTTCCTTAGAGGCATTCCGGTTTCGTTTTGTAGAAATTCCTGCGTGTGTGGGCGACACTTGTTTTCAATATTCAATCTCAAATACAACATATTTGTAAGTTGATCGGAATAAAAGTGTACAATTGGTTTGCATTAATATGTTGCTTAAAAAATTGAATTTTTTTAAATGAAAATCCTTAGGAATACTACTTAAGGAATATGCCAAAAAGCTTCGCGGTGGTCACGTGAGGATATGCTTATGTTAAAAAATTAATCTCTATTCCAAATTATAGCTTTCTAGACTTAGTGTTCTGGCTGTGCGAAGATTAGTTTAAAACGAATTTATAATAATTTTATTGTCACATTGAGTCCCGTTCTCGAAGTCCGTTTATCACTGAACTCCTAAAAGGCTGGATCGATTTTCATGAAATATTTGTGTGTTTGAGTGGGTCCATGGAAGGTTTCGATTCACAATTGGACCCAACAGGTGGCGCTGCGGGGTTACAGATTAGGGGTTGAAAAAAATATTGTATCACGGAAATGTAATAAATTTAAAAAATTTCCTTCATTAAATTCCTTCATATATTGAAGTATTTCTTCATTTTTAAATTTATCAATAATGAACGTGAATTTACAATTTTAAATATGAGGATTAAAGCTTCACTTGAGGATTAATTTGTCACTCGATACTTTTGATCTTTTTATTTATATAAGGGGCCATCGATTCTCGTACGGAATTCCCACCAGACATGTGCAGCACAATGATCCTTACGACTTTGCAACAAGGCATAGAACCGCGCGACAATTCGTTTTGTATTTTAACGACTGTACACTACTTGTGGTTACTGTCAAATATGTCTGTCACGTTTACAGGATGCGGGTGTGAACTATTTCTGAATATAAACAAAGCAACATGGAAATGAACCCTGTTGCAGGGAATTTTAAGATGAAAATAGGTTGGCCTTAAATTACAATCCTAAGATGAGTTTGTAAGTTACGAGTTGGTTCCATAACAAGGAGCGTTTACGTTTTCCTATTTAAATGTGGTTGATGAATAAAATAGGATTAAATATGCCTCTAGATTTAAGTATAAGTAAGTAGCTAATTTCAAGTTATGTTACTATGCTATGCTACTAAATAAATGTATGTGAGGAACAAAAATTAGGGATATTTAAATATTTTTAATTCATAACTGAAATTGTGCCTGATTCTCAGACCCCACCCATTCAGTGCAGAGTAGTTGGCAGGGTGTATCGCGCTTTGCAGTCATTTGGGCAGTCCCTCTGGCGACAGTAACCAATATCTAACAGAAGACCACCCTGAAATAACATCATGTGTGCTGTTGAGTTTCGGTGAATGAGTAAGGAATGCCGGAGCCCATTTTTGATATGTACTTAATAAAAAATAAGAATAAAGTAATAAATACTTAATAACCAACTAGCAACCTTAGATATAAAATAAAATCGTTGTCCACCTATATCTGTTTCCCCGCTAACTTCTTTTTTTTAAACCACCCAACGGATTTTGATAAGGTTTTCACTAATAGAAAGAGCGATCAATAAGGAAGGTTCATGTAAGTATATAATTTAAGAAAAAAAAAACGCCGAAAGCGTGTCTCCATTTAATTAATATTCATTTGTTAAAAAACTAAATGCTTTCCGCTGTCTAATAAAAAAATATCGAATATCTTATACAAAAGACTATTCCTTTGTACATTTAAAAGCGACCAGTGATTCTATCCGGACATCACCAGTTATCGCTGGTGGTCGTTCGATCTGGACGTAATTGTATACCCAGTTAGTATTACGAGTGGTAACTTTAGCGGTTATATCTGTTAGGCTCTAGTTGGTATGCGGTTCGAAAGATTACGGTGACACCTTATACTTAACGAGTACTCGAATTTCATTACCTTCGCAATACAATAAAAATCACTGGAATTGTCTCTATAGCGATACGAAGCGTCATGTAAAAATCATCTTTTTATATCACAGTATTTTCAATACAAATAGAAAGAGAGAGCATTAAACACTATAAATAAACATAACAGTCGGTCTCTTTTATTCGGACCAAACGTTTTAAAAACTCTATCACTGCCAAGGATTGGAACTCCCATCCGGCGACTGTGTTTCCAAGCTCACATAATCCAAATCCTTTTAAAGTTCGAGTAAATAGGCATCTTCTGAGTGAGCTCGATCCATAGTCGGCCTCGTCTTTAGCAAACCCATTAGGTATTAATAAAATTATAACATGAATATTAGGGTGTCCCAAAAAAATAAAAGTATTTTTTTTCCAACGCATACCCTCTTATTTTGTTTCAATGATGTCAAAGGTATTATAAATAAAGTTTCACGTATTTAGAACCACGGCAACCCGTGCCGACTTGCATCGAAACTTGTCGGTACTTGTTTACTAAGGCGCGCGGGAGCCAACGTATTGATGTGCTTGTTGTTGCTTGTTTGTTTGATTAGTAAACGCATTGTTTTCATTCAGTCAACATGTCAATGGAGTTACGCAGTTCTAAAAAGGGGATATTTTTAATAGGGGACGTAAAACATCAAATTACCGGTTCAAAACTTCCCTCTAATGGATAGGTACTGGCAGTTCTGTTCTATAATATTCGAGAAGTTAATTTAAGTGTCAATGAAAGCGCCAATCTTACTATTCGTGAGTGCATTATTTACTGGGAAAAGGCACGTATACCAACTAAGTCTTTACCAAACTGTGTTAAAAAACTAGTTAACTTGTATCAAGTTTGGAGAGATTTGCAAAAAAATGCAAATAAAACTCAAGGCGTGTTTGTGCAGCGTCGGGGAGAATTTATTTCAAACTTAAATGATTTGTTTGATCTTGCACACGCCGATGCCCTTAATTTAATGAGGATTAATGAAGATAAAATCTTCCTGCAGCGCCGGAGGGAGCCAGGTCGGCCTGGTCACTTAGCTGGAGTGGATAAAAAACTGGCCGAAAAGGAGAAAAAGGCCTACGTTAGAAACATTGACGAGCAAAAGCGACGTGATAAATATTTGTCATCCTTAACTCCTTCATCACCTTCTTATAAACCACTACAAGAAAATTCGTCTTTTGAATCTGAAATAATGGATTTGCAAGAAAACTTGCCCACCTTTACCGAGAGCAAACAGTCTAACACTTCTATGAGGAAAAATTTCATAACTCCGAAATTAGTGGCAGCTTTAGATAGGTGTCAGTTAAGTATGCGAAATTCTGTATTTATTAATGAAGCAACTATTGAAGCGCTTGGACATAACACTGACGAATATCCTATAAGTAAGTCCTCAATTCAAAGAATTCGTACAGAAAAGCGAAAAGAGCGCGCAGAAGCTATAAAAGTTGATTTTCAAAACGAGGTACCGGATACTGTAACTGTCCACTGGGATGGCAAACTCTTACCAGCTTTAGATGCACGAAAATCTAAAGAAGAACGTTTACCGATAGTTATTTCGTACGATCATAAAGAACAACTCATCGCTGTGCCAAAATTAGAGAACTCTTCAGGAAACGAACAGGCACAGGCAGTTTGGAACGCTATGATTGATAGGAATCTTGAAGATAAAGTGCAGATTCTCTGTTGTGATACCACTGCTTCCAATACAGGTCGTATTAATGGTGCCTGTGTGCTTCTCGAACAGAAAATGAATAGAGAAATGCTCGTTTTTGCTTGCCGCCATCACGTCTACGAGTTGGTATTAAAAGGTGTGTTTGAAGCCAAAATTAGCCAAGTCACTACGAGCCCTGACATTCCACTGTTTAAAAAGTTCCGAGAAAACTGGAAAAATGTTGATCCCGAAAGGATACAGATTTTGTGTCAATCAAAAGTAAGGCTGTATTCAATCGACTCAAAATTGATGACAGTTTCCTCAACGAGTGTCCTGCTCCATGGTCGAATAATACCTCGTTTCAACATGCTAAGAAAAAGGTGCTGGCACTGAGAGCAGTTAACGATACGGCTGAAAGAGCGGTTAAGTTAATGCAAGACTTCCATGGCTTAATTACTGTGGAAGAGGAACAAAAGCAATTTTTATTACGTTGCGTACAAGAACACAGACAGGTATATCCGGATTGCAAAAAGCAAACCTTAAAAAGAAAATTTAGTAAATAATGTTCTTTTAACGATTAATACTTAATAAATATTATATACGGGTAAAACAGTGTTTCATTTACTGAAATACGTGTTAAGTTCTACAACCTCTCTATGGCTTCCATACTAACTTTTCATTCAAAGTTTGACATCAAGTCGGCACGGGTTATCATTATCCGATTGCCATAATATTTATTATTTAAGTCATTAGGGTCAAATGGAAAAAAAATAAGGGGTATGCGTAACTCCATTCGCAAAAAAAAAATTTGCCCTTATAGCCTGGGACACACTAATGAATATGGAACATCCATCGATGGTAACAACCCATTATAATAAGTAAGTTAAACTCTAAAATATTTTTATGTTATTTAGTGAATTCTATCTTAATGTTGTCGTTTTACATATTAATAAAGCAACTTTTATCAACATTAGTAAATAACAATTATGTGCTTATTTTATCTCTCAAATGGCCCATTGTTTCGATATCAATATACTTTTACGAGAATAAATTGATTAATCAGACTCTAGTAGGAGGTAGTGCAAGACAACATTGTTCATAATAAATGATAGCTACTGTAATAATTCTAGCAACTAACTAGCTCAAACAAAAAAATTGAAGCATTTTAACTAAGCTACTAGATCTCAATAAATTTCAAATTTTTTTTTTTTTAGATTTTTTATATTGCGGTTAAATTTCATTTACTTAATCTATATCTTAAACATCGATGATATCTACCTATATCTATATTTTATAATTATATTTATTATAAATTATATATAGATAAGTCCGCCTAAGGAAAGTTCGCCTCTGTATGTTAACTTCTTTTAAACCGGATTTTCATACGGTTTTATTCGTGAAAGACCTCACGAAATGAGGAATAAGGTTTGCATGTATAACTTGCAAAAAATTGCATTCAATGCAAGCCGGGGCGAGTCGTTAGTTAAATATATATATAAAAAACTCTTCTTGTTTAAGCTAACTTAGTGTTTACAAATAATATTAATCATAAAGCAATACTACTATATTATAAATACGAAAGTTTGTGTGATAACAGTGACTTCCATCCAGTATGTTTCTGCTCTTTCACGCAAAAATGGCTTAATGGATTTGGTTGAAATTTGGCACATAGATATTATAGTTTAAATGTTACCTGGATTAACATATACTTAGTATACTTTTTATCCTAAAAAAAATGTTAGGTTAACGAGGGATCGTCTAAAAATATTAAAAAGAAATGGCGCCACCGTCGTAACAGCGATACAGAAGTCAGGCGTTTACATTGAAATAATATGTATTACGTAGTACATATTATTATCTCAATGGGCGTATAGCGTTATTATATCGCGGAGAAAGTCGCGGGCTCCAACCAGTTGTTTATTTATTTATTTTTTCGTCCCTGCTTAAATTGGAAAAACTGAATAGGTGGAAAAGCCGCTCTATTAGTAAAAGAGTATTATTTTAAATTTATTTATAAATCCATAGGTACTGTAATAAATTTTGCAGTGTCTACGGCGTCTCCTGTACTGTGCAAATGCCAAGAAACCGATAAGAAGTTATGCTAATAGGTTTACTTATGAAGTCATCGCAAGTACCTACCTATGTATGTACATTGAGCTAACAACGTGTATGTATGTATACGAATGGATTTATTACTTTAATACTGTGCAAACATGAATAGAATTTGTTGTTGACGACACGTTTGGTCTAGTGGTTAGTAACCCTAGCTGTTAACCAAACTGTCGCGGGTTCAAATCCCGCTATGGGCAAAAGTTTATGTGTTAACATTTTACCTTTGTACCTGAGTCATGGATGTTTTCTATTTATAATATGTATGTATTTACAAAAAAAAAGTAATCTATGTACTTAGTATATCAACTGTCTGGTATCCTTAATACAAGCCTATAGTTGCTTAATTTGGAAGTAGATGGTGCTGTGTGGAATGTGTGAAGATATATTTATTTATTTGTTTGAATATTAGAACGATAGAACTAGTTCAACTATAGGTTGAACTATAGAAGAATTTTAAAAATTTATTTGGAGACCAAAGGCTATAATTCGTACATTTTAAAGAGGCTTTTCATACAGATACTAGCTGTGTTCCTACCAATATACTTATACAGTCTTTGGCTGTGTTCCTGTGTAAAAAAAATATGAAGAGTGTGTCTTATATATGATTTTTTATACTAATATTATAAAGAGAGGATTTATATTTTTATATTTTTGTTTGTAATGAATAAACTCAAAAATTACTGGACCCCATTATAAAAATTCTTTCACCTATAGAAAGCTACATTATCAGCGGACATACAACATACATACATTACGCGGACGAAGTCGCGTGCAACAGCTAGTAAGCAATAAGAGTGTAGAAGACAGGCGATTTTAAAAATTATATGTCAATCCTATATCGATTGGTAAAATATGGTTTATAAATTAAAACAAGCGTTTTCTTAATTTTTTTTTTTTTGCGTTTTCATTTACGCTGGATCCAGCAATGGATGTCCTAAATATAGCCTGATATAAAATTATGATGGTGATGATAGAAAGTCAACTCGGTTATATATACTCTGGTCGTATCCTCCTACATATTTACATACAGACGGCTCCATGCTTATTATTTGCGCCTATTACAATGCCTTATATTACCACATAGATAATATCAAATTATTAAAAATAATAATATGTCATTTCAATAGTTAAAATAATAATAGAAATTCGAGACAATGGGTTTATTCAGTACCATTAACAGTTCCGCACGAATCAACACTTTCACTTGAGATCAATCTAAATATTATCTAAGCTCAAAGTGAGATTGTTGTTGCTTACTAAAAAAATTAATAAACCCCATTGAAATAAAATTGACTGTTTTATAAATTACTAACTGTTGCACGCGACTTCACCCGCGTAACTTTATAAAATATAACCTATGTTTCTAGCTGATAATGTAACTTTCTACTATAGGTGAAAGAATTTTCAAAATCGATCGAGTTAGTTTTTGAGTTTATTCATTAAAAACACACAAAAATACAAATCTTCTCTCTTTATAATATTAGTATAGACTAGTAATAACCCACCCCCCGCTTTTTCTTTATTATATGTTTTTTTTATAATCCCTTATTTTTAACGCCCGACGCAAAAACGGGATGTTATAAGTTTGACGTGTGTATCTGTGTATCTGTCAGTGGAGCTACGCTCCCAAACGAATGGAGTGATTTTGATCCGTTTTTTTTTTTTGTTTGAAATCTGACGAGATCGGAGTGGTTCTTAACTATAACTTATGAAGATCTTTTCAGGTATTTAAAGACCATCAGCCCATTTCCTAGTTAACGAAGGGATTTCACTAACTTCCACAAGTTCGATTGATGTGAAATTTCGTATACTGTTATTTCGGTGGTATACCATGACATGGTAGACCAGGTGCTGCAGCATCAAATAGTCTGCGAAAGAACCAACTCTTCAGCAACTTACAGCATATATATCGTGTTTGGGCTTAATAGAAAGTCGAGGGTTAGTTTATAACTTTAATTATAGCTTAATATGATTTACCCTAATTTCTTTTAAAACCACTACAATTCATATTTCGATATAATTATTATTAATTTACAATTTCTTATTAACCAATTGCAGCTGTTTGAAGCCTAATTTCGTTCTGAATTTCTGAACCAAACTCCATAATTTGCTTGTAAAGCCACTTTGTGACGCAGCCCGGTGTATAAAATTGAGGTTCGACAACCTTTTGGTGGGCAGGACGAGGCAATTTGCGTGTTTCGATGTGGCTTTGTGTCAGCTGTGAATCGATTTCGCATTGTAAATTTATATGCTGATGTTAACACACCTGAGTTCAGAAGGTAGGAATGAATATATGAAAACTATTGGCATTGTCATTGGTTTTCATATATTCAATTGTAATTGTCAATCGTTTTCATGAAAATATATAATATAAATAAAAATTCATGACTAAATGTGTTGCCAAGCGGAAAACTGGAATATGCTGATAAGAAGCAATTTGGATTTTTTTTTTTTTTTTTCAATATTCCAGGAGTGTTTTTATAAAGACAAAAATTGGAAAAATTGCCCTGATAAACGTAAAAAACCCATTTTTCTTTTTCCCATCCAATGTTCCTAACTAACAATCCAATGGCATCTGATAGAACGACGTCTGCAGGGACAGCTAGTTTTATATTAAACTGAAATACACGTGTTTAGTTCAGGTTTTTTTTTTATTCAAACGACAAACTTCATATAGAATGTCTATAAATATGAAGATGATTCAATATTGAAAATGTCTTATCTTATCAAAGCAGATACAAAGATAGCAAGCCATTCAATGTTTATCTTAGAAAAACGAGTGTGTTTATTGCTAGTTTAGTGTAACTAGGTAACATTCCATTCGTTTGATACGAAATTTAAAAAAAAAAAATTCAGTCCTTCCCTCATTGGTCCGCATTTGTTGTCTCCATTGGTTCGAGTGGTTAGATAGCTGACTCAGCTGAAAATGTACAGTTCCCGAGAGCCGCGGACGAAGTCGCAGGAAAAAGATAGTTGTAAAATTAATGTAATACTTTAAACTCAGCTGTTATGCGTGTGTCAGTGAAATTATAAGATTATAATATTTAAGAAGTTATTATAATACTTAAACATAATTTCTTTTTTGTATGCAGTTAAGTTATAACAATATTATTGTTACCTACATTAAAAAAAAAACCACATAAACATAGTTGGTTGAAAACTAAATAAAATTCATGTAAAATATTCAATTCCGACAATCTTCGTTCGTCACGCCTTTGAGTTTTGTCATAGATTAAAAGAAAAGAGAAATTCAACTACTTTGATGTCCTAGAAAAGGTCTCTCATGGTGCGATTTCAAGACAAAAACCTATTCATACTATGCTCATAAAATCTTTAAAATAATAACAGTGGAACGTGTGTAATCAGGAAATATTTTACAATATATGTACATACTTATATATTTTAAATTAATATCAGCGCCATCTCTGTTCGCATTGATGTATTATTTCAATTCAATTAGTTTTCGCAAGGATGTATTATAACGTAATATATTCTAGTTTCATTGATATTGTGTAGATGGCGCAATTTCTGAAAATCGGTTACACGGTTACGGTAACAGGTCGCGAGTATAATGGTTTTTTCCCATCTCAAAAATGCCCAACGCGCCTAAAGAAGTTTTCACTTCAAAAATTAACACCTTATTCCCTTATGTGTATATCTCCTTATCACTTTATGTAAATAGGTTAGAAACCCTGTGCATATAAGTTATGTATCAAGTCTGACAAATCAGAAGAAAAATACAGTTAAGATAATTATTTGACAAAAATACAAATAACAAATACAGTACATTAAAATATGTAACACAAAAAAAAGAATATAGGATACATAAGAAGAGGGGAGAAATATAATAACTTTCATCGTATTTAATCATACAAGCGTTATTATTTTTCAATTTTTAATTTGTAAAGGAGCTATTATAATACAATTTATATTATATCCCTCAATATATCCCTTTAAAATTTTTCAGAAAACAAATTAAATTTCAGCAAAAGTCCTATATATATATATATATATATATATCGCTTCTATACGGTTGTATAATCTTTGGTAAAACCCAGAAATAAACTGTCAGTTCGTTGACCTATCATAGTTGCATCAATTTAGCTTAATTGTTAGTGCAGCAGCGACCGGCGACGTTGCCAACTGAATAGGGCTTTTGATGTCGAATGTCACTTCCTTTCACTGTATACATGTTTAAATCCACGCCATTTTGATGTTATTTTCCCACATTTTTATACACTCAAATAAGCGGAGGCGCCTACTTCTTCGTGTAAGAGTCGCAGTGGAAGCTTATAATTGATTTATTTAGTTTGGAAGCCATTGGAAGCACATTGCTTGAAAGCTATTTAATGGCAGACACATTTCCAGTCTAGTATTTAACAAATGGGTACAGCTCAAATATCAACTAGCTACCCACATACGAGAATATAGGTACTTAATACAAATATGAGAGTGATATAATAACACTTCGTTTAAATGCCTAAGTGCATTTGTAGTACTATAACTTATTCTGTGACAGTGCTTTAAAAGCACTGCTTTCTTCGGAGTTTAAGCTTTTGAATGTCATCAAAATCGGTTAACCAGTTTACTGGCTTTCAATGGCGGCTTGGTTTGCGTGTAAACTTTAAGTCTGAGTCATATTATACGGTTTTTTTTACTATGTCCATTGTTCATACAGAATTTCATTCTGTAAACAGTAAAGCTATTTAGTCAAACCTACTAGTATAGCATAGATTGGTTACTTTAATCATTTAGGTAATCATTGTTGGATTTAAAACAATCTATTTTTTTTGCTCGCTAAGAGACAATAAGGAAAAACAATCATGTTGACGTAGAACAAGGCCGTCCAATGCATGTTAAATTAACCATAACATTAGTCTGCGAATCTACGAATAGCTAAACGACTAACGATCTTCTTGCAAAGCAAAATTGTAAAAGTAATCCCACTAATAACCGCCTGTGGAATTATAATAATAATAAATCATTTATCCGATGTAAGTTATTACAAAACATTTATCTTCGTCAAATATTTTACATCTTATATAATTACTAGCTGTTGCATGCGACTAAGCTAAAAGTGAGATTGTTATTGGTTATAAATTACTAACTGTTGCATGCGACTTCAAAATCGGTTCAGTAGTTTTTCATTTTATTCATTACAAATATACAAAAACACAAATCTTTTTCTCTTTATAATATTAGTTTAGTATAGATAAACTACCACCGGTTTCGTGATGCTGCTTCTGTGCGAGGAAGAACTCGACAAGAAACTCCCTAGTTGCTATTTTCATATTTCCCCTAGTTGCTATCATCAATTATATAATTTATAACAAAATTTAGCAATTTATATAACATTGTAATAATATAATTTAACTCCAAGGATGTTTAATTTATTATAAAACTGCCGGTCGCGTGGTTCGAACGCAACAAAAGAATTGTATCCCGAATTATAAGATTTCGAATGCCTCTCGATTTGTGAAGCATATCAACACTTAAACTGTCATTAATTACTGAAGCAAAAACCAGAAACAATCAACGCGATTATCGTCTATATACGCAATTGGAAGACGAGACGAACATTCAAGGTTGCCAGCGTTTTTTACAAAGGCAGTTTTGTCGAAAATAAATTCAAATAGGTACACATTGGTATGTTTGGTTTTCTTCATAATCAACAATCTATACAAATATGTAAATATAATCCCACCACAAATATTAATTTCTGAATAAGGGTCAAATTTTCTAGTATCCGTTACATTAAATGGCCGAAAAGTGATACATTTATTGTACAACTAACACTTCCAATGTTAAATTTGGTTTATAATGTAAAAGAATATTTCAAATGGGATTAGCAGTTCGCTTCTTACATTTTATACTAGCAACTCGCCCCCGGCTTCGAAAAGGTGCAAATTTTAACTGTAAATTATATAGTATACAAACTTTCCTCGTTTTAGTGAAAACCGTATCATTTTCCGTTGAATTATTTAGTTAGAAGAATTTGTGGAAAAAACACATACAAGCGAATAGCGTCTGTATTATTTAACACTGGTAAGGTTACAAGGCAGTCACTCACTGATCACAATAAAATAAACATGTTTTATTTTATTTTGAAAATTCCGTAAATTACCGGAGAGACAAATAACAGCACACGTGTGTTCTTGTGTTATGGTAAAGGATCCTTTAAGCCCATTTCCTTCCTTTTTTTTTTTAAATTTGGGATATCCTCATACCCGGATACCTGGCAGTGATAGGGGACGCTGCGGGGTTATGCCGAACTCCTACCGGCTAAAACCCTACGACATCCTAGCGCGGCCGTATATGGGACGCGCCGTAGGTCGCGGGGCCATTATGACACGACATCGGTGCCCCCGCCACGGCTATTCAATACAGCGCGGGGAGAGCTACGCTACCAGTCGGAACCTACCAGGCACGCCGGCCAAAATCCCTTCCCAACTCCCTATCCTTAATCTTACAAAGAGCGGCAGCGCAATTGTAGCAACTGTGTCGTTGCTTGTATAAAAATGTGAAGGTAGCCACCTTTAAGTGGCTCAGGTTCAGAATGTTCATTGTTCCAAAATGACTAGTCTATCAAAATGTCTAGTCTCAGAATGTGCAGTGTCTCAAAATGTCTAGTGTCTCAGAATGTCTATTGTCCCAAAATGTCTAGTTTCTCAAAATGTTTAGTTTTTCACAATTACAAGAAGTTCCAAAAAAACAGGAATAAAATGGTAAGTGGACTGTCAGCCTTACATACCTCTACATAGAAAAAAAAAAGTAACAAAATAACACACGAACTGACTCCACCTTGACTTGCGAACTACCGAGCCCCCATAGATTGATTAAATCATAGATGATTAACATTTATTTAAACATGAATGTAATCCGTAACTCATTAAATGATAAAATCATAGGCCAATCTATTGCTGAGCGGATGACATAATACGAGTAATTATCAACAAGGTCTTTGATCCCAACACATATTACTTCCACTTTAAGAGTTCGTATAAAAAAGGACATAAGACTCAAAGTTGCTTGGCATTGTCCTACTTGTTATCCTGGGTGATGTGTGTTGATTAGTCCCATGGTAACTGTTACCGCAAGTTAACTTAAACTAATACAATTTTCTTCATACCAATGGGACCCGCGGAGTCCGATTATCAACTAAAAATATTGGACCCATGGATTTATTTAGTTACCCTTTAATCGCTTGATTTTGTAGGAGTTGTCGTGCCTCTAGCGCTTGACTCGTAATTTTTTTTTTTAAGAGAAAGCAACGCAATGATTTGTCGTATATATACGACTCTGGCGACTAAAGGATTAACATGGCTAGTGATGGAAGTAGTTGACAGAATTAATAATTATTGACTCTTTGTGTTACTGACTGATTGAAATGAAATGGGACGAATTTCTAACGGGACGAATTCCTGCCTGCTGGGCTTATTCATTCTTGTGTCTTTGAATTTCGAATGTGAATTAGAAACAATGGTCACGTTTTGCTCTAATTATTTTGTAAAACATTGTGAGCAATCCCGCGCCTCTATGTCTAGAAAACGTGTTACTATAGCATATACTTAACCGGGCGATATATACACAAAAAGTATTAAGAATAGTTGCCTAAAATGCTTTGAACAAGCTATAATTAAAATTTAAACTAACCCCCAACTTTCTAATGAGCCCAAACACGCTATATTTTAAAACGCCCCAGATAGGAATGAAATTACCAACTGCGCTAATGTGGAAATATAGGAACGTCACATGGAAGGCATTTCTCCCAATTAGTGGCTTATTATGCAACGAATCTTGTCAATTTAAATGCTATTACGTCAAATAAACTACAATTTACGAGCCACTTGTTGATCGCTTAGAAGCATTACTGTGGGTACTGTGCTATCAAAAAGGAGGACAATTCACTTTATTCGTTCTATGTGTTCTCATGTGAATAGAGAAATTATTAATGAAACCGTACTACATTCTGTAACGTTAAGCATAATTGTTTTTTGTAGTACTTATTGTCTTTTTTATGAGAAAGGACGATAGGCAGTTTGTTGGTTCATTAAGAAAATGGGGCAAATCCATTTCGGTCAACACGAGCTTCACCTAAATGATGTGAGTGCCCCGCCGACCCTTATAAGATAAAGAATTAGGGACAATTTGAGACGATAGGGGAAATCCCTTTTAAAAATGTTTTATGGTTCATGTAAAATTAAACTATTTTTAATGCACCCATCATGAGTGGTGTAATATGACACGAGTTATTTTTTAACAAATGCTAATCATATTTCCAACGACCAAAACAAGACATTCACCAACCTTAAAGCGCTGCCTTGTTCCCTTACATCGACTCCGTTGATCTGATCTTCACCCCTCGCCTGCAGACCAGACATTTTCCGCCAATCGGGGGACAGGCGACGGCACGATTTAGGTCATCATGACCTCATGTGACCACTTGCATCTGAAATAAATTTATGCAAGTTATGAGTTTCTGTGCATATTAGAGGGAAATCTCTGGAATTACAGCAACTATTCGAAAACCAATGTATCTCTAGTGTACCAACAAACAGACAGAAATACATCATGTAGGAATATTGTTTCGAGTCAATATAATAATTACCATGTATAAAGACAAAGCAAGTAATTTTATGTGCTTATCTTAAGTTATAAAATATGATAGCCTCATTGAAGTGTTGATAAAGCTCTTAAAATTCCTGACGCAGCCGAAGCTAATCGCATAAGGGGAAAGTGAAGGAAGTAATGCGTTTATCGCGCATGGCATAATTAAGCACCGTTATGTAACTGTTGAATTAAAGGTTAGAGCTTATTTAGTTGAAGATTAATGTGGAAATGCAATTTTATGACGTTGGAATTACCTACAAGTAAAGTCGAAGTAAGAAAAGGTTCGTCAGCGTCACCTTAACGTCTTTATTTGCACCAGGGCCAATATCAGTCACGCCAAAATTTCATATCAAGCGCATTTATATTTCATGATCATAAATCATAACAACCTACAGCTAACTATATGTATATGGTAAAAAAAACCACATTTACGTTTCAAGGACGTTGCTTCGAAAACCATAAAAAACTCTCTATAAATAAACAATAGTTATGTATTATAGAAATGCAGCTAAATTTAAAGTACTTCAGTTACTTGGCCGGCGATATCGTTCTAACGAAACGTAATACGGAACTTGGCAACTCTTCACCTGACTGACATAATTGAAATAAAAACAGATAAATATGAATATTTTAAGTGAATGAAACGGTGTACCATCGTCATTGTTTAATCATCTTACCATAGAAATTAAAGCATTTCTATGATTTGGATCTGCCGCTGTATTAGCTCTGCATCCTTAGTACATCGAGGTAGGAGCCAAGAAATTCCCCTTGCTAATCCTAATTATACAAACATACACGGACTGCGGCTTTGTTTCATAATTTTTACAATATTCATTATCACCATATTTTTAATCAAATTCAAACTGCTCTCTTGAATTATCGGTTCAGAGAGCAGGTGGTCGGTTCTACCGTGATCTACACTCCAAGACTTATCCACCTCAACTCACATCTGCTGCCCGACAGATATATCCCGCCCACGTTAATATAATAAACAAAACATAGCAACGAAATATTGCAGAGTTCAAATCTTGACAAGGATCAAAGGAAGTACGCAAAGTTGAGTGCCAACCTTAATTAATTGTAGAGGCACTACAAGGAATAATAAAGCGCCTCACATTAAAAAATCATTGTAAAAACATCACTTTGTAGGAAGGCGGTATTGCTTGCCGGATGTCGGCACACACGCATTTACACGCCCACCATGATTTACTGATGTAATATGGGTAAGTAGGTGATAGTTAATGAAAATTTATGGAGTAATAAATACGGTGGGCGTTTGTTGTTTCTAAATTTGTTATGCGATTATTATATCAGGAATAAACTAAATTGAGTTAACCTAAGTAAGTCATTTATCGGAGTAATTCACGATTATACTTTTACTTTGGGAAAATCATACAACTTCGATGAACTTTGTAAGACAAACTTCGATGATGAAGCATATAGAAAAGAATACAGTCGGGCTAGGCTGCATTCGATTAATCTCGACACACCAAAACGTTCTCAGTAGATCTCCCAATCATTCTCAGTAGATAAATTCGCCAAGCCTTGGGTGGTAAATCCATATGTTTACTCATTAAATCGAGCTTTGAAAAACGTCAAAATAAACGAATCCAAGGAGAATTTACTACTTAAACTTTTAAATCGATCAAATCACGCACCTTTTATAAAAAGAGCAAAGATAAAAATAAGTTTAGTAAATGTATTAAATCCAGGTCCATAACTAGAGCGTATACTGCCAATTTTGACATGCTTTGCTCGCAATTCTCAGCACCTTAAAGATAATATTAAAGCTTAAGATATATTTGTCGGAAATATAATTTTAATATAGCTACTCGTAACTTTGAGGAACGAAAGTTTAGACCACATTCGAAACGCCGTGTGGGCCGACCATTTGCTGGCAGTGCTAAATGCGGAGAGCGAAGGACCGAGTGTAGGTGGCGCTTAATTAAAAAGGCTTATGTCCGACATCGGACGCTTGCGGCCTGACGATTATGAAACTGAGACAAAACTATTCATTTCAAAATCGCTTTAAATTTTAAATACTATGATAAAATGTTTACTTTTGGACACCATTTATTACAAAATCATCTAGCTAGATAATAATACGATACTGTTAAATTTTTTAAAACTCCTATTCCTAATGTCTCGTTTTAAACTACGACACAAAACTTGGTCCTTCGTGCCGGACGGTCTTCACACAAATTAGACAATCCTTTTATATACTACACTATTTAACAATTGTTTCATTGCCATAACTACGCAACCAGCGACAACGATAAAACATATTTACATACATCTATATTTGTGTAGGCGCCACAAAAACCTAGACGATATATTGTATGGCTTCGTGTATATTTCTCTTACCTAATGCTAATATATTATATATTTCTACAAACAGGCGTGTAAAATAAATTTACAAGGGATTTTTTATTCGAATTTAAGCTATATAACATTTAGATTAGAAGATAGATAACACACGAAACGGAGCCAGAGGTCCGTGAATGCATCAATGTCCTTCAAAAATATATAACATGATCAAAAAGAAATATATATTAATCTATACTAATTATATAGAAACTATATAGAATAGAATTTCAGGGTGGACATAGGCTAAATATTCCAGTAGGGCATCAGCTATCTAAAAATAAAGCTCCAACGACTGGCAAAAGTAATTATATGTCAGGCGTTAAATTTTTAATTTTTTAACGCGGACGAAGCCGCGGGAACCAGTTAGTCAAATTATAAGTTTGGGAGACATGTTTGAAATATTTCTTAATTGTGATATTTTTTTATTCTAAGCAATTTCGGAACAGTCTAGATCCAGGCGAAATGTCATAGGGTAAAAATGCGAAGTTAGTGGTATCGTATATGTACATGTTTTTTTTCCTATACAAAACAAAGTACCGTTTAAATGTATGACGAATTTGTATGTTTTTATGTAAACGGAACATAACATTGTCCTCTAGCTAATGCGTATAAGAAAACACGTACATTTGAGATGGTCGTCCAAGTGAAAGAAGAGAGAGAATCCGTATTTAAAAGTGTAAAATTGTAAAACGATAGACATGGGCAAATTACTGCAACAAATAAAAGAACTGTAAGTATTATTATTAATTTATAATTTATTTTCCTTTAGGTAATTTATATGTCTAGTTAATTAATTAAAATCTTTAATTACCACTACACAAACATTCATATTAAATTAAAAATAGGTTGGCACAGCACTTGCACCCTCACAGGTGTTGCTTGTGTCCTTAAGCGCCGGTAACCACCTAACACCTAACCTGTCTGCCACCCTTTATAATATAAAAAAAATAAGGGCGACATTACAAGAATATAACATCTTTGGGTTAAAAATTTTTGTTAAAATTTTAGGAGTGTATAAATAATACGTCGTATAATCTCGCCCCGCTGCCGCTTATGCTTTGGAGCACGAATGTTTTACAATGACACGTGACACGAATGACAATTTTCGCTCACATTCTCATCGTTCAGACCGCGCGCTAGCGGTTCTTGTGGTTTAGCGCTCACAAAGCTTAATAATATTCTGTAGGTAGACCATTTCATTTCTTTCCAACAATATTGAAATATTCGTTCCAAAAGGCTGTCGGTTTTTCAACAGTCTACAGCTCACCAATGGAGCCAAATAGTAAATTCACTAAAAATCACGAAATATTATAACTAGATTGGATACTAAGAATCAGGGGTTGCGGATGCAGAGTGAAGAGTGAAGGCTCTAACAAAATTAATTATTATCTATTCAATAATAAGAATTGATTGTAGGAGGTGACCTCATAGATCTGTTTAGTGGGTCAATGGCGATACGTAACATTGATTAGGTAGCAACGTGGGAGCGAAAGACGGTTGCATGTTCTCAACTGTTGGTGAAAAAAGTAAATCGGTGACGCATAACCATGAAAACTTTACCAGAGTTCGTTACATTTAGTCCATAATTATAAATGTGAGAGTAACTCTGCCTGTGCCTTAGCTAATCAACGCGGACGAAATCGTGGGCAATAGCTAGAATTTAGTATAATTTTAAAAGAATTTTCCAAGAATGACTTGATCTTAGAAGAGGGTTTCTGGGGTTCAATTTTATTGCGCATTTTTGTATACCTAACGAGAAATGAAAATATTATCACAACCAGAACTTTACAGGAAAAAGTAACGAAACGGAACCACAATTGGACGAAACGGTATTCTGTTCCAGTGCGTTTCGGTCTTTTACTATAAAAGTTGCATATCAAGATGTTTTTTAAATTAATCAAAACTCGTCACAGGCATTAAAACTGTATTCGCAATTTCTTATCCATCTTCACCGCCCACTACAAAAACACGTCATTCACGTCTGACTAAACATTGACAAAAAAAGTCTGCTGCCGGCATCGGAATTAGGTGGTTTATGACGGAACCGTCTTTACGATCGCAACGGCACAGTTTCTTGTTGCGTTTGGAAATCTCAAAATTACTTTATATCTAGTCAAAACGGCTGTCTTACCAGTTGGTTTGTGATGATGAAACTTAGAATCTAGCTAGTGCATCAATACCAGTTACTGGACCACCTCTGGCTAGAGTTGTTAAGATAGTTATGTAAGTATGAACAGACACAAATGAATTTTCAGATTTCATATATTACATATAGCTTTTGCCCGTGACTTGCTCTTTATTTGGCGTTGAACAGTTTATTCAATCTTCATTGCTCATACATTTTTCATGGGTTGATATTTTTGTTGTTTTTCTTCATGAAGGGTATGCTACAATATATACGCTATAACTCTGACAACGTGAATGCAAAATTTCACGATAGTCGATTGAGTAGTTAAGGCGTGAAAAAGTAACAAACAGAGCTACTAAATACTATTTAAATCGTAGTTAATAGTATATAGTTAGATTTTAGTAATAATTACAAATGATAACACAAGATTAAACCTCAGTGGTTTTTAGTGTTATCATTTTACATGTACTTATTATATTATTATTAGCCTTAATAGTTAAAGTTAAAATTTATAATACTATACCTACGTGATAATAATATGTAATCAGAAATCTCTGGATAACAAACTGTTAACTTTTGTAATTATAATTAAAGTAATCACAAAATTACTTATCTGAAATTTGTAGAAATTAGTTTTTCAAGCGGCAGTCTTCAACAAATTTTAAATTTGTAACAAATAATTAATTAAAGATTAAGGAATTAAGGACCGTGGTAACCTTGTTTTTAGTTAATCAAAACTGATTCAAAGTTGCGGGAAATTTACATTGTTGTATTTACAGTAAACTACAGCGACCCGCCCCGCCAGAAGTTCAGGAGTTGAAATTTTCAAAAATCCTTTTTTAGCGGACGCTTACGTTATAAAATAAAGCTAAGCATGTTCTAAACAACTTTCTAGAGTTAAAAGTTTTGGCTGTGCATTGACAGTCAGTCAGGACTGACTAAATTAACCCTTTAATTAGGATGACTTGAAAATTTCAACTCCATGCAAAGCCGGGGGCGGACAGCTGCTAGTTATTAATAATTAAATGTTAATTTTATTAAATTTTGTCTTCTTTCTGTTACCTAAATAAAAAAAAAGTACTCTATACTAATATAATAAAGCTGAAGAGATTTTTAGTTTTTCAACACCCGCTGACGCCTGATGCAAAAACGGTTTGTGTATGAGTAATTTTAATCGCATTTTGATTTGTTTTTTTTTTTTTTCTATAATTTATGAAGATTTGTTCAGGCGTTGGAAGACCGTCAGCCCAATCCCTAGTTAAAGACCCCTCTTTAACTAGGAAATGGGCTGACGGTCTTTTCCCCAATTTTATTATAGTTTCCATATGTTCGATTGATGTGAAATTTGGTATACTGTTAATTCGATGGTATTTCCATGACAACCTTGACCTGATACTGCAGCATCAAGTAGACTGCTTACAGTAGTTATGGCGTGTTTAGGCTCAATAGAAAGTCGGGGAATTTTATAATTTTAATCAAGTACCTATACCTATAGCTTGTTTCATTTTAATTTAAACGCTGGAACTATCAGTCGAATTTAATAAATTATTTTTTGCATTTAATAGTCCAATTCTCGAGGAAAGTTATAGACATATGACTCCAGGAGCCAAGTAACAATTTCTGACGTTTAGAAAGAAAAGAGCGCCTGGTCTGAATCGACCTGCATATACTTGGAGTGTACTCAAAGCCTATAAAATGTTGTTTGCTTACGAAGCAATATAGTATTATCGGCTTGTTTACTTTTTACACACAGCCTTATCTGTCAGCATCCTTCAAGGTGTATGACTATGTGTGTTTTCTGATGAAATATCTACACGGCAATCTTTCGATATCTATAGCAATGTAGCTGGAATCATTTAGGCATACTAAGGCTAAACAGAATTTGTACTTATTTTGTTTATTTTCTTTTTAAATAAGATGTTTGAACTCTATCTCTTAAAAAGCAATGTGTAAAACCATATTTATAATGAAAATTATTAACATTGTAATTTTACACGCATAAAGTACCATTGGAGACGGTACATAGAGTTGGTGTGTTACAAACACGCTTTCGTAACGCAACTATTGTATCACCAGTTTAGACAACGCATGTATAATGTGTAAACCGGCCAAATTACCCATATTGTGATCGTCACTTTCTAATGTATGGACTATATAAGTTTTTAATTCATAAACTAATAGCGGACGCTGAGACATATATAGGAAACCTTAGGGAAAAATGTGATTAAGATGAGAAATTATATATTATAATATAGGAAAATTAAAAAATACTAATATTATTGATGCGTAAAAATCCCTGTACCTTGATTGTTTCAAAGCCTTTAACAATTAAAAGATTTTGATGAATTTTTTACAAGCTATCTAGCAATGAACAGACAGACAAACTAAAGCGATAGTTTTATAGAGTTTATTTGGTTTATAATTAGTAATAACGAACTTAAATTTCAATATTCAATGAACGTGTACATGATTATAATCAATTAGTTCCGGTACATTACGTTATAGTTACATGACTGTTTTCCTATTTCATACGCTGTTAAACATTCAAATCAAATGTACATAATGACTGCATGTTTATACATCATGTAGAATTTACTTTGGATTTATGCAAATTTATTAGGCCATTTTTTATTATTTTGTAGACAAATCGTCAGACAGAAAGCGAAATCAGTTGCGTAAAATACCAACAGATGTGAAATGTTAACGCAATAATAAATAATACAATAATAGATAATAATATTAATAAAATAAAAGCTATATTTATAATAGTAACAAATATAAAAAATACTATATTTTAATAAGAATAAGAAGTTTATTAAAAAAAAAAAAAAAAATATTTTACTTGGAATGTATCGAAACGAGGCATCTCTTTAATGCGATTTTTCTACATTTTATATGGGGAATTTAAGAAGGTTATTGCTGCCAGTTTATTGTTGGGAAATTCAGTGACATTTCCGAGATAAATTAGATTCAAAACTGCATTTTAGTTTTTCTTATCCTAGTCGCCAGACTAAGGACGGATTATGCCTACAGTGTTAAAGAAACAATATACGAAACAGCTTATGCAAATGCTTAGTAAGTAGTTACTCCCATCACTTGTACCACACAGAAATTGTCATTGGATTTGGTGAGTCAGCGCTTTTCTTAATATTAAATTGACTTCAATTGTTAACGGGAGAATGCATAGAGATTGGTATGTGGGTTAGAAAATTATACAGTGTACTCGTAGATTGAGAAAATTATACAGTGACCTCGCGTTCTTTTCTCTAGTAAGCCTTAATCGCAAGTTTCATTTGAAGAAACAGTTTCACTTTTGCATTAAACTTGAGAAAAAAGTTAAAAATTGCTTGCCTTATTAGAGCTCTGACTCAGGGGTCTTTGTAGATTATCTTTTCATTTTTGGCTCTGGTCTGGTGTGTTTAAGTAATGACGAACCCGTTGGACAAGTGGTTAGGGTGCTTGCTTAACGCTCTGTTCCAAGGCTCCCGGGTTCGATTCCTGGCTGGATCAACGGCTGTGCTCTGCTCTGGTGTGTTTAGGTAGTGGTAGGGCACACTGTCTGCCCGTCTGGCGGCAGTAATCACCCCCTTACAAAAGACCCCTGTTGAGTTTCGTTGAGTGGGTATAAGGGATGCCAAAGCCCAATTATCTATCCCTTCATAATCCCTTATCCTTAATCCCACTAAGGTCGACAGCGCACTTGTAGCGCCTGAGGCGTTGCTTGTGTTAATAGGTAACGGTAGCCGCCTACCAACCAACCATCAAGTGGACCATCAGCCTGTCTGACGACCGTTACATTAAAAAGTCGAACTATAATACTAGCTGTTGCACGCGTCTTCGTCCGCGTAACTTTATAAAATATAGTCTACGTTACTCGCTGATAATGTAGATAGCTTCCCAACAGTGTACGAATTTTTCAAATCGGTCCAGTAGTTTCGGAGCCTATTCAATGCAAACAAACAAACAAACAAACAAAGTATCAAATATTTCCTCTTTATAATATTAGTATAGATGTACACAAACCTTCCTCGTTTATCCCTCGTTATCGTTTATCTTTATAATAACAGAGAAACAGACATGACGGGTTTAGAATATGTAGAGATTAAAGTTTTAATAAGAGTGAATCAACCGTAACAGATTTTAGAAGAACTACAATTCTCTGGTACATCATTTATATAATTGGTTTTTATTATATATATTAAATATGAAACTTCCCTGAAAAATGTATCTAACTGATGGTATTTTCCGTTGCGTGGTTTAGTTTAGCGGCCATACAGAAGGCAGACGCGGAAAGCGACTTCAAATTATACTATGTAAAAATATAAAACTTCCGTGAATATATCAATAAATAATCTAACTGATTTTTTCCGGAGAGATTATAGACATTGTAATACATAGATACCGTATATAAACATATATATATATAGGACCCTTATTCGAAAAACATAAGTAATGCCTACTTACTATATTGTTAGGTAATTCACGCATTTAACTTACGCGCGGAATCCATACAATTTCGCAGAAGCCGAACTCTGTGCTGATAATAAGTAAAAATAAACACGTTTTGATGCGGCGGCGTCGCGTTACGATTATCGATTCGTGGAATCGAGAGCAACATCGTCCCAATCTCGATTCGATACTTGGAACCGAATTTCGGTTCCGCATTTTGCCAATTATTACCGACAAATTTTGCGTGGCCGTAATGAGAACATATCCTCGATTTCCTTAGGTTGTAAAAGTATATAAAACTAATTATTGAAAGTCTAAGTTAAGTATAAGGCTAAGTTTAGCATTAAAGTTGTAAGAGTACCTACCTACCATATAAGTCGTCTTTGAAGTAGAAATCGGCAGACCATTATATTTGAATCATCATCTAAGCATATTTTTTGAAGTGAAAACTTCTTTATACGCGTTACACTTTTTGTATGGGGGAAAAACTGGCTTTGATATTTAATATAATAAATGTGTGTGGTTTATTCCATTTATTATATGGTATAAACCAGCTCTGGAAAAAATCCAGGTCACTTTGTTAAGACATAATAGGAAAATGAGGAAACTCGATACCCTGGACGACATTTTTAAATATTGTGATCACAAATTTTAAAATTTTGCAGTTATTTACTTTTTTGTGTAATCTTAAACCACTCTATGCTCATGATTGCAGTCATAAATAAAATAATTTGACTGTGTAAATGCTGTATAAAAAAAAAAAAAAATTAATTTTAACCCTGCGACATTTAGATACAACACGTTATACTACCTACTCAAAATATTAATTACATTACAAACTTAGGTAGTTAAGATTTTTTAAATTCAGAATTGCCGCATTGTAGAAGACTGCTAAGCTACACACGCTCAAGACTGGTACTACAGGTTTCCAATAATAAATTACAAAGCGGCGAGCAACATATTAATTTTGTTTGCTCAGTTACTTTGCAAAATGCACTGACATCTTTATCGTCTACTAGAAACTGGCCGCGACAGCGCGTGAAATTACTTTTACTAGTTATAGTGGTATTTGGTTCGGTTCTTCAGTGTAGGCAATATTCTTAATACTTGGTTCTCTTCTTGTGTAGTATAAATAGTAAAAAACAAAGTCACTGTCCGCCTCCATTTTGATACGGTTTTTACCAGTGGAATGAGAGATAAACGAGAAAGGTTTGTCTATAAAAAAATTGCATCCGTGCGAAGCCAAGACGTAATACTATAACTATACTATAACGTATACTAGATTTCAGTAAATAAGTGAAGGTTAACATTTCACTACCAAACCTAGGTTAAATCTTGATAAAGAAAATATACTTTAACACGTGCAGTGATTTATCATAGAGAGAAAAAATATTATTATTGGACATGGTATTTAAATTAATTCTTTTTGGGTGATGTAAAAAAAAATAGTGTTGCAAAAATGTTGACGAGTTATCTCGTCAGGAAAACTCATCCTATTCACAAGTGTTATTTTCATGGGAAATAGCTTGGGATCATGATAAACGAAATACTTCAGTTTTAAATTATTTATACAGTCTCACACTACCCTGAAATATGTTCTGTATTTCATTGAATAAGGTGCCACAGTAACCACTTTTGTAGCACCTGTTACGTTATTAGGGGTTGGTAGCCACCGGCCACATTTACATTAAATCCCCATGTAGGAATTACATCCCTATGGATAACATAATTATTGCTTCAATTTTTAATTACCCGTTTCAATGCAATAATAAATGTCCTAGAACATTATGATGTTTAAAACATATTAAACATCATAATATTAGCCAATTACGGTTAGTCTTAATTACGGTCAAAATATTACAAATACTGCACTTGAATCCTGTTAACGAAATAACCCGTCGGGTAAAATCTTTTTCTATTCAAAACTTGCGTGTCTTTAAAAAAATACCTCTTTGACAATAGGCACCTTATATGTCTTACACCACTATGTCTGCTATCGACGAGATGTTTCGTCGAGGTCATCAATGTAGAGTTGCTAAATTTGTTTTTATGGAATGTCGAAGAAGCACAAGATAAAACACGTCTCTATAGTAAGACACATGTTTACATCAATTATTATAATTAGTTATAATTATTAATTAAGTTATTTCGATGTTTAAAAATTTGTCGTCTTTAAATTTGCTTCCATAGCGGGAGGCAATTCACAAAAGTGATTATGACAAAATCTCGGGATACAGTTTGATGCTGTAACTACATAATTATCTATCATTTACATTCAAAATTTAACTACGAATTTTTTGGTATATTCAAATTCGTTGGATATATATACATATATAATAAGCTCAAAGAACATATTCGTAACGTACACGGATTCACGTAAAACATAGGGCCGTGTATAAAACACAGCCACACACATCCCATTTTTTAATTTAACATTTTTAAAATATTTATCACTACGAGTATCAACGCAATAATTTACAAAATATTTTACAGGAAGTATCTTTAAAAGCCAATATCTTTAAAGGACAATTAGTGTTCAATGTCAGATTTTACGAGACAAAGAATTTATTTTTTTTAACCATCGACGTTTGGCGCAAAAACAGAGTGTTATATATTTGATTCATCGTAGCTCCCAAACGGATGGACAAATTTCGATCAGTTTATTATTAAGTTTTTAAAGCTGACGTGGTCAGGATGGCTATAATTTATAAGGATCTGTTTAGATAATTTATAAAGATCGTAAGCCTATTTCCTTGTTAACGAAAGGATTTCCCTAACTTACACAGGTTCGATTGATATAAAATGTGGTATACAGACCTACTGTTACTTCGGTGGTAACCTTGACCTGATGCTGCAGCATTACAGCAGATATAGCGTGTTTGGGCTCGATAGAAAGCTTCATGGTTTTTCGATTATATAGTATATAAAACTATTCGTTAATAGTTTTGACCATAAACATAATTATAGTCGAAAGTAGTTTAAAATTGATATTAGTTATTTAAAATTAGAGCTAAAATTAACACTGATATCGTTAAAAAATATTGCTAATTTCGAGTATTCGGGCATGAATCAAGCGATATTCAATTCAATCACCTATGTAGGTAAGTAGAAACTGGATTGTATAATTTTTTTTATATACCTAACATTTTATTACGAGGTATCGAAGGTCACAGGCATCAATGGTACCAATGGGTCAATTACGTCATGATGACAAAATATCAGAGGCACATTGTTGATATTTTAAAGGTACCTTTCCTTCTTGAACTTTTTATACAAAAATCGACAATATACTAATCCAATAAATTATAATGATTATGTTTTCTATAATGTATTTGTTAAGTATTTAATAGGTGTACTAATTTTTTTTATTATTAATACCATACTGCTTTGAAATGATTTATGGACTTTACATTTATCATGTAAAGATAAATAAATATTATTATTATAACTACCTATTCGTTTTAACTATACTTACTTACTGAAATGCCAAAAAGATTTATAAATTTATCATCCAAATGTTTATGTTAACTCGCTTCTATTCTACCTTTCTATCTCATCCACCATATTTTCTGTACCTACTTACCAAAAAATAGTAAATGCTTATGCATACCTACCTAATTAGATTATAAATGGTGATCTAGGGCATGTTTGCCATATCTATAAACTTTGTTAGCCAAACATCACACTTTTATTGGTGTGACATTCTCTTATCTATTCTTTGTTGGCATTAGACTTTTTGATTTTGAGATGTCTACCTACACTCTATGTTTCTTTTTTTCTATCTTGCCCTTATTATAAGAAGCCTGTCATGTTAATATCAGTTGTTAAATTAGTACTAAACTTTAAAATTTATTTATTTATAATATTTAAAAATGTTAAGCTATTATTGAACACCTCAAAATTTTCAATGTTCATAAAAAAATTAGTTAAGTAGTAGTTAGCTTTTTTTTCTGTCTACAACACAATTTATTGGTAATTTCAAGTAGCAATACCAGCCCGAGTGTGCAATAGCTATGTCGACCATAGTAGGATTAAGGATGAAGGACCATAGCCGACTATAGCAGGTGTAGAGAAATGGGATCTGGCATCCCTTACTCACTCACCGACATAACAACACACACATGATGTTATTCATGGTGGTCTACTGTAAAGGAGTCTATTGTAAATTTCTGTCAGGTGGGCTATCCATATGACTGCAACAAATGTGCCGCTATTTGACATAAATAGAAATACCCACTTACTCCCTGACTGATTAATAACTTCAAAAGAGCTTGCAATATGACAACGCATGGTTAAAAAAATGTCAGTCCAGATTACCTTTTGTCTGCGTAAGGATGAATGTCCAATGTTGGGGCAATCGTGACTCCCCAAACTTATAAAGCATCTTACAATTTGGTCAAATGACATGAGACACCCTGATAAATTATAACAGAAAATTTTTGATACGGAATTACTGGGCAAGCATACAATGGGAATCAAAATTTAATCTAAACATATACTCTAGTATGTGATAAATTTGAACAAACTTGAATTCAAGTACCCAAGTACCAATGTCTATAAGCTTATAGAATGCCACATGGTCATACAATATACTGCTCAAAGATAATGTAATTAAATTGTGTTAATATAAACTTGCATCTGGGCTTGGGTGTCCCAAATAAACATGTGGTGGGACCATTAAATTGTTCCCAATCGCTTCTAGTAAATGTTAACAGCTTCAGGCGTCATATATGTCAACGATAAAACTCTTTTTAAAAGAGGACTTTTATAATAGCACTAGCTGATGCACGCGACTTCATCGTGAAACTTTAAAAAATATAGGCTATGTTACTCGCTGATAATGTAGCTTTCTATAGGTAAAAGAATTTTTAAAATCGGCCCAGTAGTTTTTGAGTTTATTCATTACAAACATACAAAAATACAAATCTTCTCTCTTTATAATAATATTAATAAGTATAAATAAATATCATCCAAAAATACCAAAAATACCAAATATCATCCAAAAATAATTACTTAAAATAGTATTTGTTTTAAAAAAATTCTGTATTGATATTAATTTTAGTGTAAATAAATAGAGAAGGTATAGTGAGAATCTGTTACAGGGACTTTCAAGGGATCACAAAAATTAGTTTTTAATAAATGTATAGTAAAGACTATACATTTATTAAAAACTAATTTTTGTGATTGATTGTGATTTTTGGTATTGTAATAAATTGTAATATGTATTTTTCTTTCTAAATAATTAATTTAGAGATTCTTAATGTAACTAACAGGTCAAAAGAAAAGTAAGAATCTCTAAATTAATTATTTAGAAAGAAAAATACATATTACAATTTATTACAATACCAATTATAAAAACTAGCAACCCACCCCGACTTCGTATGGAGTTTGAATTTTCAAAAACCCTTTCTTAGCGGATGCCTGTTATAAAATAATGCTTCAAATTTCAGTTTTTGATGATCAGATAAACAGTAAGGACAAACAATTTCATAAGTATAGACATTATAGACAGAAGTATTATTATATAAATAGGTATTCAAGATTATTATGTCAATTCGAAGTAGAATTTCTTGCTAATATTGGCTTCTAAATTCTAAGAACAATATAATTTTATAATACTTTCAAACACATCTTCAAATTATAACTAGCTATTTTAGGGAAAATTATGACAACTATTTTCCATATAGCATGGGTATGGTGACATTTGGTATTAGCAGTTACTGGAGAAGAATCAAATTAAAAAAATATCAAGTGATATAATCTAAACGATATAATTTTTATTGGATTTCCTATTATAATTTATATATTTTATTAAAAATAACATGCAGGAAATGGATATCAATATCAAATGTAACCATACCAACACTATGTGAAAAATAGTATGATCACAATAATTTGTGTGTGGTCATCGTAAAAATATTTTTATTGATTATTTATAATTGGAAATTGTTATTTATCTAATCTTTGCACCAATTTTAAATATTACTTTGTAGGTATTAATTTGTTCATAGTTTAAACGTGTCTGGGATACTCGAAGATACAATACGTTTATGGTAAAGTTACATTCGAGATTTCCATTTAGCTCGCATCGAGGTCAAATCCAGTTGGAGCAAAAAAAATTTCGCAATGTAAAACAACCTCCGAGAGGCCAAAAACATACACAACCAAAAAGTTTGCAAAACTTTATAAAATACAAGTTTTAGTGACTTACCTCGGTTTGTGAGATGTAAAATCTACCACTATCGAATCGAAAAAGGTCGAATAAGTTCACAAAACCAAAATAACCATTTAAAAAAAAAACAAACAAAATCTCGCAATCACAACATGACTAATTCACATGAAAATGCAAAAATTAAAACGTTTTTTTCTAAATGTCCACACGCCAGTTATCGAGATTTACAATATTTAATTGCCTATTTTATTTTATTGCATAGAAATAAACCACTTGTATTGACAAATCGAAATTAAAATAATGTAAACAAAACAAAAACAAAAAACACGTACAAAAACGATGCCGATTGAACAAACGACTGTAACGTCTGAAGTGCGTCCGTTTCGTCTCCGCACCTCCCTCTCCCTTTTAGTTTTTGTAGTAAATTTTTAATCAGTATGTCAGCTTGGTATTTCATAGTTTTAGCTATACATTAAGCGGTCACTTTATTTTAATTTATAACTTAATAACATTACCATTAATGGTAATTGAAAGAATATATTATTAAAATGGTCAATAAATTGTGAAATTGATAAATGTATTTTAATTTATGAGTTTTTTTTTAAGTATTGAAGGCGGACTTAAACATTTAAAATACCAATGATCAATGTCACTGTCAAATTAATATTATGACTTCTGAGATTATGATGGCCCGTTGCTAACTTCATTATTCATTATAAATAAAGCAAAGTTATTAACATAACTCATGAACTAACAAATTCGAACTTAACAACCTACCTAAAATATAATATAATAATAATCAGTTTGATAATTTAATCTTTTTTTAGGTGATTATTTACCTACCTTATCTTAAATTTTAAATTTGTCATTACTACAATAGGTAGGTAGGTAAATAATATGAAGGAACGACAAAAAGGTAGGTTTTGGTCGTAGAGTGTCATAGGTAAATCCATCTCAATGGGTAAATCATACTTCCCTAACCTACGCCTAAAGTAGGTAGTATACCTATACAATTTGAAGTCGCTTTCCGCGTTTTTCGCTTCCTAAACCACACAACGGATTTTGATGCGGTTTTCAACATCAATTAAATAAATTTTCACGGATTTTTTTTCGTGTATAATAATACCTAATTATATTTCTCTCTAGGTTCTCAAGTCGACGCGTATATATATATATATATATATATATATATATATATATATAATGTATAATCACGCTTAACTTTTTACTGAGTAGGTAGTCCGATTTTGATAATTCTTTTTTTATTGGATAGGATATACCCCGGTATACCTCGAAGTTGGTCCCATATAAATTTGGAAAAAATCCTAAGTATGGGAAAATAGGGGTGATTTATTGTTCACTCACAGATTTTAATGCTGAGTTGTGTATTACAATTAAAAAAAGTAATCCAAAATTAAGCATGTACAAAAAATTATATAGCCACAAAAAATTATAAAATAAACACTTTTAACAAAAAAATTAAACCGCCGAAAAAACTTAAAAGTAAAAAATAATTTCATTTAACCTTGATAACTAAGTTTTAATTACGTAAAGAGTGATGCGCGGCGGCGACTCAAAATTACTTAGGTATACTTACATTAGTTTCAGAACTTAAAAGGTTAAATAAAATTATTTTTTGCTTTTCAGTTTTTTCGGCAATTTAATTTTTTTGTTAAACAGTTTTTATTCCTGGTTATTATTATAAAGTAAAAAACACAAATCAATAACCTATAAACAACTGAAGATTTTTATTTGGTATAGGAGTAAACTGCATAATTACAAAGTCCAGCTAATGTTATAGAAGACAATCTGACCTCTGACGAGGATAGCATTCAGCCTCAGAATCAAAATAAAATAAAATCGGCTCCCCGTTATTATTCACCATGAGGATTAACTCATATAAAGTTTATTAGTTTTAATTTTATTTATGCAACGTTTTGAATAATATAAAGATTGCTTTGTGCAAAGGAGCGTAAACTAAATTTCTAATCGAATAAGTATTACAAATTATTGTATGAATAACATTAAAACGTCTTTGGGATTCCGTATATAATTTTTCACCTCTCCAGCACGAAAAGGGTGATTTTGGTGCCTAAAAACTCGCAGGAAAATCGATTTTTGATGCGAGCGTGATTCGAAATTCAAACACGCGATTTAAATCACAGGAATAAAAATTTGATTTTATTAGGTGTCCAGCCATAGCCGACTAGAGTCGGCCGACCGTAGAAGACTAGGTTGGCCTAGATGTGAAGATAGTTTCACAGCCGTTCAGAAAATGGTTCAGCATTTGGTCTTGGTGTTTTTGTACTGTTTTGTTAAATATAAAAAAAAATGAGTACGTCCAGTGGTGATGGTCTGACTCCAGAAGAATTAACAGAACAAGTTTCAAATGCAGAATTAGCTTTCTTCCAGAGAAGTACCCGTGAAAAATACTTATCTTCATTCGTGCTAACGAGGCACATTGGATCGGCTGAACGTGCCTCGGGCTCAAGCCATACGTTGTCGGTAAACTAACTGTATGAACGGCTGGACGCTGCTGTTTTGGCTCGCGAGCCAATTCAAGTTATCATTTGAAAATTTATACAGAAAATTATTTCCAAACTAGCTGGTGCCCGCGATGGCGGGCATCAGCTAAATGAATCAGCGGAAAATGAAAAATGTAACACATGAGAATATATAATATGAGTATTAAATATGACAGTGGCTCCGCCACGGAGCCCTCTAATATATTTTAGACCAATCAGAAACCTAATATTTTTCTAGGATCCACGTAAAAAAACTCAAAAGCTACTGGATCAATTATAAAAATTCTTACACCTATAATAGGCTACATTTGCAGCGAGTAATATGGGCCATATTTTATAAAGTTACGCGGACGAAGTCGCGTACAACAGTTATATTATAAAGAAAAATTTTTTCTTTTTAAATTATATAGGATTTCGTGTGGGTTGGGTACAGAACCCAATGATGAAATAATGTCCTTTCCACCGAGAGAATATTGCGTTAGTATATAAACCCAGTTAAAGGAAAGTCTTGTCATTATAAAAGATAAATAGCGCCCGTTGGAAGTAGATTGTAAGAGGATTTCAATTAAAGAAAATGTTTAAAGAAATTACTGTAGGTTTATATTTAATTGTAATGTAAGTATTTTATGAAACTGCTTGTTATGTATATTGTTAACATCTATATCTTGATATATATTGTATCTTTTATATCTATCTAATTCTATACATATCATAAAGTAAAGTCGCAGACCGCCTCTGTAAGTAATTGTCTCCGGTAACTATTTTAATTGACTCCGAATTTTTTTGTATGTAAACTCACTTATTATATGACTCACATAATTCATTGATATTTACTTTAAGGTTCATCTTAAGATTTAGAGGTACTCAAAGAAGGTGAATTTAATACCAAACTGAATTGATTAAAATTTAACTAACTTTATTAAAGCGATCAATTCACTGTCAAAAAGAGAAATTAACAGACAAAAATGTCAACACCTGGGTTCTAATTCTAACCTAAAGCATAGAGTAAATAGTACTTAACCAGTAAAGTACTATTTACTCTATGCCTAAAGCCAAGGAGACAGCGGTTTAGGCATAGAGTAAATCGAGTAAATAGAGAATCCCGGTTTTCTGTCCTTTTCCCTTACACGAAGCGGCCTACGCTATCTGTTTCATGGTTTAGGAAGCCACTTTGAAAACCCTTGAAAGTTGATTTACAGTAACGGCATTCAATTTGCCACTTTGGGAACAAGAGTGACATATTCGGTTCATTATGATTTTGTATAGCATTATTTTTGACTATCGCAGTCATTCTCATTCAAAACCTACACTGTGCGACAGAGAGAACGCTATACAAAACCAAATATAGCCGATCTCAAGCGTACATCTCGCGATTGTTCCCGACGAGCCATATTAAACGCCGTCTACTGTACATTCTTTGCGTTGTCTCGTTGGCCTTGCTTTACCTACTTAGCGCGCCGGACCACCGTGAATGTTCAAGCATATAGTAGCACCGATAAACATTTGCTGATGCTATGTCTACGATTTAGTTAACATTCGAGTTATCTGTAATTGAACTAATAGCTTCATTTTTATTAAAAAGTTTATTAAAAAAGTTATTACTTACGATATTAAATTTAATTCTCATGTTATTGTTTTAATTTTGAAATACAATTAAATGAAAAAAAATATTTATTGTTCATCTCATTGTTTTATGTTAAGGTCAAATAGTTAGAATAGTATTTCAAGGTGGACATAGGCTTAATATTCCTATAGGGCATTAGCTATCTAAAAATAAAGATCCTACGCAAGCAAAAATTATAACATCAATTTATGCCAAGCGTTATATTGCTTTACATAGTTTGTAAGGCGTCATGTCTTTTATTATTCCACGCGGACGAACTCGTGGGCACCAACTAGTGCTATACAAAGAAAAAGGCGAATAATCAGATCTTCGTTAAGTAAGTGTATACATACATATATTTTTTTGCAGAGTTTTATCTCAAAACGAACAAAGATGTGACCCATATGAAGACCAATCCCAGGAATGCAACAATGAGATACCAGATACCAGGTACTACTTAGTTATTTAAATAGTGTTACAACTTAAATAATAATCAAAATATGCAATGTGCAAAAAGTATACCTTTTGAGATATTTACAAAAAAAGTTTTTCTGAAATTTTACATGCAGGTTTATTTTAAAAAGAAGTATTTTATTTGAAACTTTAATTTCGTAATTATACGTAAACTTATAATTATCTCTTTCAATAAAGAAAATTAAAATTTAAATTAATAATTTATTTAAAATTTTGATAATTGATAATGGGTAAGTTTTGCAGATAAACATATTTTACTTTTTTTTTGATGTTACAATTTACAATCATATTTCTTTTAACAGTTTCATTTCAATGTTTAGCACAATTTAATTAAATTTACAAAACAAAGTTTTCTTTCTTTTTTTTGCGACACATAAATAGCTGGCACATAATAAAATTATTGCAGCAATTTCTATAGATTTAATTAGATTAGATGTATACAAATACTTAAATAATTAAATGTTTATAATTATAACTACATATATCTATATATCTATATATATATATATAAGGTAATGTGTGTATGTATGTTCCCTATGGACTCCAAAACCGCTGAACCGATTTTAATGAAATTTTCAAACAATCTTCAGATTAGTCCAGCGGGTGATCCTGTGACGTTTAGGAGCGATCGGATAAGAAAAATGGACGCGGACGAAGTCGCGGGCAAAACCTATTAATAAATACCGAAAGAATGGCGAATTATTTGGGGGTTCGGGGATTGTATTCATAATTGCCCGACATAATCGTAGGCTAGATTAGTCTTTGTCAGTTTTATGCCTGTTTAGTGTCATTCTAACTAACAATACGACAAAAGCCAATATATATATTTCATTTTAATGTTAAGGTCGACAGACAGGCTGACGGTCCACTTGATGGTAGGTGGCTACCGTCGCCTATAACACAAGCAACGCCATAAGTGTTGCAAATGCTCTGCCAAACATAGAAGGATTAAGGATTTAGGATAATAAGGGTAATAGGCTCTGCCATCCCTTACTCACTCACCGAAACACAACAGCACATCATGCTGTAAGGGGGTGGTTACTGCCGCCAGACGGGCTGTCCAAATGAATGCGAAACCCAGTGTGCCCCGCCACTAGGTACTAAAATTAATTTAACTGCGAAAATTAAATGTTATAAACGGAATATAACTACGGTTTTATATTAAACTATATACCTGAGATAATCAAAGTCTTATCTATAAATAATAATAAAAGTTAATTAAAACCAAACTCCCCTCGAAAGACTATACTTATTATAAAATCACTGATTATTTAAGCGACAATGAAGCTTGGATTTAAGCTATTTGGAGCTCATAATATGTTTAGTATTGTATATATACTTTGATTTTGTTTAAAATTAAGTGTAATTGTTGTAATTATATATTTTAATAAAGATGACAAAAAGAATAGTTCTTTCGGGGTTTCTTCTCAGGATCGTTATCTTGCCTTATTTATTTTTCCTAAACCCTGGTAAATTTAAATTCATAAGAGTTGATCATATGATCCTTTCGAGTTTTATCATTAAAAAGTATTTATATAGTTCCTCCTTTGGATGTTGTATAGGCTACCACCACTTAGGGTCCCTGAGACGACAGACAATCCTGAACCAATAGACCAGGAGACGGAAGATCCACAAAAAAGATATGAAAGAATAGGAAGAAAGATAAAACGAGTTGGTAACAATAATGAGTGGGTAAGAAAAGTTGATTTGCATGTTTTTCTTTCAATTGCCTTATTTTTAATTTGTTAGCGAATATTTAGGCATAAAAGGTCGATTTTCTTTTTTTTTAACAACTCTATACTTCTAACCTCCATAACTCTGTTAATTTCAATTTTATCAGAAAAATTTATATAAACATTTTTATGTAAAACTAAATTCTCTACAATATTTGTCTGAAACTTTTTTTTGTAACTCTTACCATTTTGTATAATTTGAGTTATTATAATTTTTTTTCCACCCCTTCTACAAGTTTGATTCGAAAATTTCATTCATCCGTGTCGATTAGAAACTTATATAGATAATTACCCTAATGATCTCAAAATTTTGTCACCCTGAACCATTTAATATTATATCTTAATTAAATTAAGATACAGACAATATATGTTTCTACCTTTTTTAGGGTTTGGTATGGCAGCAACTTCTTGCCAATGAGAGAAGATATTCATCACCTAAAGCGCACGCTTTATCCTGGATTTCAACTGACTCACGCATTTCCCATAGAACACCAGAAAAACCTTTCCATCAAACCACTTCACTATATTACGCTATTGTTATACCCAAGTCATTGAAACATTTTTTTTAAATGTAAAACCTTTCACTATATGATTGTGCAAATATGAATTATATGCCTTGTGATATAAGATTGCAAATTAAGCATTATCTCTCTATATATATAAAAATTACGTGTCACGTTGTGTGTCCTCGATGAACGCCTAAACTACTGAACCGATTTTGATAAATCTTAGTAACTATGTGTAATTTGGTACAACTTAAAAGATAGGATAGTTTTTATTTTGAACCCGCACGAAGCCGAGAGCGTGTAGCTAGTATTTTTTATAGATTATATAGATTTTATTGATATCTATATATGTGTAAATGTAAGGTAATATTTTGATGATGAAATCCAATATTATTTTAATATACTTTTTATAATACTAATTTATATATAATACTAACGACTCGCTTCCGGCTTCGCGTGGGTGCAATTTTTTCTGCACTCTTTCCATTAGTGAAAACTGCATTAAAATATTTAAAAAAAATTATAATAACATTATAAATAAAAGACAGAATTATGCTCATTCAAATGTTTTATTTATTTACTAACATTTCATCTTAAATAGACAGTATTTTTTTACGTTTTTCTTCGTTTACATTAATAGATACATTAGGTACTAATAAAATTATTCTTTACATTCCTAGTTCTTTAGATTCGTGGGCAGTCAATTGGATTATTCTTCAGCAAATGTATTAAAATTAACAACTTTCATTTCATATGCTTCATTATCTATTAGAAAATTTGTTTAACGAATCCTCTCTGCAGACCTGTAAGAGAACAAAATTTAATTTTATCAACTACATTATGTTAAATTTCAAATAAAATTTTTAATATTTCTATATTTTACCTCTAGCTCTAGCAATTTTTTGGAATGTGTCAAAATGGTACTAAACCAATTTTATTATATAATATTTAAAAAAAAAACTTCATTATTTTATCGTTTTTTTTTTTTTAATTATTTTCTGCATATCTTTGTAAAGCAATATAGTGATATATTTACCTAAACTTTGGTGAAAAGCGCCTTTTTCTTGTTTCGTTGTCGCTCAAATTGTTCGATGATGTCTAAAACAACAAATTTATTTATTTATAAACTTTTTTTTTTTTTTTAAATTAATGGATATGAGTGGACAGCGACGCCCTTATGTCTCGTTGAGTGTAGGCTGTTGTCATTAGAACATGATGACCACTAACTAACAAATCAGATTTATTAAGCGTCTCGAGAGTGCGTAAAATTTTTATGACATTTTTAAAATAACAAATTTTATCATAAATCTTGTTTGTTTAGGAGGAAATCTTCTAAACTACTCAGAAAAATTCTTTCATCAATAGTTAGAATAGAATTATATCTAGACATCCGTACTAATCCGTACTAATATTATAAATGGGAAAGTATGTTTGGATGTATGGATGTTTGTAACTTTTTCACATTAAAACTAGTAAACTGATCACTATGAAATTTTGCATACACGTTGTCTGAGACACCAGAAAGGACATAGGGTACCTTTCATCGTTAAACGAGGACAAAGTTGCGGGCACCAGCTAGTAACATATTTATTTAAAAAATGGGATGTGCTGTGTACGTGAATACGTGTACGTTACGAGTAATATACTTTATTTGAGCGTATTATATGTATATTCCAAGAATTCCAAAGAATTCGAATATACCAAAAATATCTTTGATCCTTTAGCTATCGAGTGGTGTAATTAAATTTTTGACGTAGAAGATAGATATGCTATCATAGCAACAGGATAAAATTGTTTTTGTTATCATCAGTTTTCTAAATTGCTTTCCTCTATTGAAATTTAAATATTCAAATCAAGGCTTATGTTTAAAAAAAAATGCATACGAAAAATATTACCTCCTCAACAGTTTTACTGAGAGCTTCATTTTCTTTAGGCGGTCCGTATTCCCTGAATCCGGGTGGGCCGTACTCTAGAAATCCTTCGGGAACATCCTGTAAAGACCTAAGACCAAAACGAGATAGAATGATAACAAAAAAAGTATATAATTTTTAATAATTTTGAAATTTATTTTGAAGCTTTTATATTGATTTTGATCTTACATGTAGTAACTAGCTGGTTGCCGCGACCAAAGGTACCCTATGTCCTTTCTGGTGTCCCAGACAACGTGTATGCAAAATTTCATAGTGATCGGTTCAGTAGTTTTTGCTTGAAAGAGTTACAAACATCCATACATCCAAACATACTTTCGCATTTAAAATTATAGTACGGATACCAGTAATATAAATACAAAATGGCCTTACCCTGCACTATCAACGGTTTTAACTTCTATCACTTCTTGGACACCTTGCACCTGGAATTATTTAATATTTATTTGAATTATTAAGTATTTACAATAATTTTTGAAGTAAAAATTCTTTAGGCGCGTAGGGCATTTTTGAGATGTGTGCGTGTTCGGTGTATGTGTGTTCCGGTGACTGAATAAGTGATACCTTCCTAATCACTTTTCCTTTATCCTAATAGCACTTTGGTTGCTGTGACGTAAGTAATTACTTACCATCAAGTGGACCCTCATCCTATCTGAATATCTTTACAATTAGAGATTGCAAGGGCGTCATTTTTAACCGTAAAACAAATAGTCAGTCGACTTCTCAAAGAGCAATGAATACAGCCTGCGGCTGAAAAGGCTCTTTTGGCTTCTACACTACGAGCCGAGCGGGACGAAGCGACTCAGCGTCGAACAACATGCACACGCATGATTATGCATTTAAAGTACCTTCTCATGCAAAAACACGATTATTATTTCCAAAAATGGCTGTGTACCGGATCCGGTCAACGTTTAGTTATGCCGGATCCGACAGATTACCGGATAGCCAATTCATGTATAAGCCACCTGGAAGGAAATTCTAATTGATAGCAATGACATAGCATTAGCAGATTATAAAAACCAGGTTGACAAACATACAGATATGAATAGTGTCTTCTTCTTGTTCTTATTTATATCTACTCTTTAAAATTCACCTATTAAAATAAGTGAAGTATTTACCTGTTGTGAATTGATTTCGTTCTCCAAATTAACAAGAGCTTCTGCTATATTGTTTACTTCAGCAACATTTTCTCCCTCAACTTCTACTCTTTCTTGAATAGAACTTACAAAATCACTATTGGAATTTTCAGTTTCATCGCCAGCTACTATTTTTTGAGTAATCTCGTTTACTTCTTGAACTATAGTGGCTGTTTCCTCAACTGGTACTTCTATATTTAAAGATTTGCCGATTATCGAAGGCTGTTCATTGTATTGTTCTGTAGTGATATCAAAATCTTCTGTTATCGTTGATTTGAGTTCTTCATTACCTTAAAAAAACACTTTATTTTAGACTGGGTAGAAATATTATAGTAAGTATATTATTGCAAAATATATGGATCTCATGAAATAGCAATATTAAATAGCAACAAGAACTAACAAACATTTTTGTTTAAGAAATTATTTTAATCTATGGATCAATTTTTTTTTTATAAATACTCTTACCTTCTGTTACGCCGTCCGCTACTTTGTCAGTTATAACTTCTTCAAAGCTAATGACCACGTTTTCTTCTTTCACTTCTGCCTTTGTTTCAGTTTCTGTGTTTATATCTTTTCTTTCTTCTTCCTGATCCAATTTAGTTTCTATTACAGCAAAAGCTTGCTCAGTTACAATTTCCGGTAGGTACTGCTTTGTGAGATCTTGTGAAACTTCTTGGACATTAGGAGGCCCATATTCTCGAAGAAAATCCGATCCGGAACCAACTGATTCTTGAAGAATTGTGTCTTTTAACGGATTTTCTGCTGGATTCTGCAAAGTAAGGTGTAAAGAAATAAATTAAAACTGTTAAAAGATTTTTTTTAACTTATGTTCAAGTACACAATAAACTAAACTTTAAGTAGGGCATGGGTTTTACTCTAGCATCGTACTGAAACTGCGTTTCAGTTTTGGAAATTTTGCCAATCGCAAAACGCAGTGTGGGCAGGCATAACTCAGTATTATTTTTAGAGCTATATCGTACTATGTAGCTCTAAGATTAACAGGCTTTTATTAAAATTATAAACTAATCCCCGATTTTATATTGAATCCAAACACGCTATATCTGCTGTAAGTTGCTGACGAGTTGGGTGTGTCGCAGACTACTTGATGCTGCAGTATCAGGTTAAGGTTACCATCTCATGAAATAGCACCGAAGTAACAGTATAGCGAATTTCACATCAATCTAACATGTGGAAGTTAGTTAACTAGGAACTGATGGTCTACAAATGCCTGAACAGATCTTTATAGATTATAGCTAAGAACAATCCCGATCACATCAGCTTTCGAACAAAAAAATCTGGATCAAAACAGGTATATATCCAGTTGGGAGCTACGATTCCACATACACACATACACAGACACACAAGCCAAACTTATAATAACCCGTTTTTGCGTGGGGCGTCGAGGGTGAAAAAAATGTTATACAAACCTTGATCTCTGATGGTAAGTAGAATGCTGGTCCATCCGGTTTCCATCCGCTAGGTAAATAAGGACCTGAACCAATTGCTGTTGCTGACGCTACTACCAGGAGTACTGCAAATGCAACCTGACGACAAGAAATGTATGGCTTGCATAGTAAACACTAAATTAAACACTGTTATACAGATCTATTGTAATCGTTTATAAAAAAAATATACGTCCCGTGGGGGTGGCGTAACCATAAAAAAAATACTAGAATTATGTCACTAAAAAGAAGAAAAAAGTACAAATCAATTAACAGTTAGTATCAAAAATCTTTACAGCATTTTGAGAATGTAAAATATCCGTTTTTACCAAAAACTAAAACGTAAACTAAATTTAAAAAAAAAAATCAATTATATAACCTACCTTCATCCTGACTGTTTGTCAACTTGAGATCTTAGGAAACGTTTGAATGATGCCACTGCAAAGCCCACTCACGTTTTTATACCAAGTCTGAATTCTTTGCTTAGTTGTAAAAAAACCAACTCGTGAACCAATTGAGCCTAAAATTGCTCAAATATTTGTTTACATCTTGATTACTGCTCCGTAGATTTGATTGTGCAATTTATAATGCGAAAATTCTATGTATATGGGGGGCATTATTCTGTTTAAGGCTTTAACACATTGAAATAATAGCAAGTGTTTTGAATCTTAATCTGTAATCTTAACGGTTGATGATTGATGTTAAATGTTGTGTATTAATGTAAAAACTGTATTATTGTGTTGTATCGTTGTGTCTTCTGTTGGTGTACCTTAATAAATAAATAGGTGAGTAAGGGACGCCTTAACTACATTTATGGTACACTGAATTAGGCAATCATGAACTTTGCAGTCTAAAGTTTCCCCTTTCTTCCATCGGACATTCTGACGTACTGCTGGTTACCATCCTTATATATTCGAAATCTATCTTTATCGGTCCAAGTACTTGAAAACATCCTTTATTTAGCGCACTGCCAAGGTTTGGTCTTTGTTTCCGAGCTCATATAACCCAAATCTTTTCAATGTTCGAGTGGAACTGGTTATTGGAATATTTAAACCTATGTTTTATCCTGAAATTCTATTCTATGGGTGAAATAATTCTATTATCCTACATACAAACAAATAAACTTCACCTCTTTAATAATATTAGTATAGATTATAAATAATCCAATTCGAATTCAAAGAAAAAACGTTTAGTTCAATATTAAATTTTTGATTAGTTTAAATATTTGAATAAAACATTAAACATAATTTGTCTTCACGGCCACCAAAGAGTGGATTACACACTTCGGTAAATATTTCTGGGATTGTTTGATTTATTGATTAGCGTGAGTATAATTTGTAGAACACTATAGCGACCCACTCCTGGCTTCGCACGGATGCAATTTTTTTTATATAAACAAATTTTCCTAGTTTGTTGCTCTTTCAATTACGGAAAACCATATCAAGCAGACAATAGGTAAAATAAATGAAATAAATATAATTTTTAAAATAAATAAATTTAATTCATATATAATTTTGTTATACATACATTTTTGCGTCTTATATTCTACTAGCTTTTATATTTTAATCACATATTAAAAGTTATAAGAATTACATGTAAATAATAAATTATGAAAATAAAATAAATAAAAAATTTAATTAAAATATATATTAAATACCTTAATAAAAGTAAGATTGAGACGCAATATTTTTGACATATTCATAATTATATCAATAGCCATTGGACCGGCCATGAGCGTGGCTACCGTGGCCATTGTTGGCGTTAGAATTGTCTTGGTAGGAAATGTGAGGTTTGAAACCACGTTCGTCCGCCTCGTAGCTCACTGTCTGAAATTTAAAAAAAAAACTAAGTTTGAATTTCGAATCTTGGTTATATTTCAGTATGCCTAGAGTAGTTAGTACTATTGTACTTACTAATAATAAATGCGAAAGTTTGTGAGGATGGATGTAAGGATGTATGGATGTTTTTTACGTTACTCTTTGGATTACATTAACGTATTTGGATGAAATATGGCAAACAGATAGTTAACATATAAGATACTTTTTATCCTGGATTAATATATAAGATACTTTTTATCCCGGATTAATATATAAGATACTTTTTATCGTGGGAAAAAATGTTAGGTTAGATCGTCTAAAAATATATTTTTCTCAGGTGTTATATTTTCCATGTTCAACAATATAACAAGCAAAAATCGTATTTACCTACAAATATATGATTTTTTTATTTGTGTTTGTTTATAACACTAAATTTGAATATCTTTTTGTTATTGTTCGACAACTCAAGTGTACGGTAGAAACTTAATTAAGTTTATATTACACCTAAACTGTGTACCACCAATAATTTTTTTTTGTGTAAATAAAAAACAAAAAACGCCACTGGTAGCAGAGTATGATTAAGGATAGGGATTAGAAAGTGATAGGGAAATGGTCTCTCGCATTCCTTACTTACATACTGAAACTATTACTACTTCACAGTATTATTCTGTAACGGTTCCAACAGAACAGAGCTTGAAAATTTGAAAATTTCATTTCCAAAGTTGACCCTGTCAAGAATCTGATATAAAGCATCATCAACAAGTGCTTGTCAAAAATGCGTTAATAACAAATCAACGGTTTTGAATAACAGTTAAGTAGGTATTGGGGATTTACCTTATGGAGGGTAGAGGTAAGGAGTACCGACTCATATGACAAACAAACTGAAAAAATGGTCCTTTCCAACAAAAAAATAAAGGTTCCAAAAGTGGCCAGAATGGCGCTAGTGTAGTGTATCTTCTATCTATCTATCTTTGTCTAATTTACTCGACAATGCTACACTAGCGCCATCTTAACTTACTGGGACCACTTTTTAATACATAGAGTCGGTCTTACCTTACCTGTACCGTCCATAGTTTACCTGTTTTCTTCCGTCAGGCAAAACAACATGATATTCCCCGTGAGCGGTCTCATCCTGTCTCTCTTCGTGATGTCCAAAGTCGGTTCCCTCATGTATATCATTTACCATATAACCAAAGTTGTAATTCGCTGGTTCCTGTATACACAGAATTGAGCATAAGTACTCTTAAAAACATTTCCAAAATTCATTATATTTTATAAAATGTATTATTATCTCTCAAACGTCTGTTATTAGATAAATATGTAATATTAAATCGTACTTATACTCGTTCTGTGTATTTATAATTTAAGGCGCTACCTTGAATTTTACAACTTTATAACTACGAGGTAAGTAATGGTAATATTATACTCGTAAATTCGAAAGTTTCTGAGGATGGATGTAAGGATAGTACTCTTTCACGTGAAAACTACTGACCGGATTTGGATGAAATTTAACGCAAAGATAGTTTATTACCTGGATTAACATGTAGGATACTTTTTATCCTGGTAAAATGTTGGGTTCCCGAAAGATCGTCTAAAAATATTAAAAAATTTGATGCCACTGTCATCACAGCGATAAAGATATCGGGAGTTAATTAGGTATTCTATTTTTAATTTTTTAAAGCAGACGAAGTCGCGAGAACCAGTTAGTATTATATAAAAATCAATTGTCAGATGTATGAAGGGCCGATTGTTGCCGATCTGATTTTTTGGCAAATTCTCGGGAAACATTGTAAATTTGAAGGATATTTTTATATTAAATTGACAACTACATCAATACATCACATCAAACAAATACATCACCAGGGGATCCAAGTGCAGTGTCGACGCTGACAGGATAAAGGGATGAGGATAAGGTTTGAATGAGAAAAATCGAAGAATTTAAATGCATAAATGTCAAAATAGCCTCTTGTAATGTATATAAAGTTGAGGTTCGATCTGTAAATAAATATACATAAATATATGTAGGCAACTAGGTACTATATAAGGCAACTTACCCCAGCATCCTCAAAGGCGCTCCGGCCAAATGCTGCTGAATTTTGGTCGTAGCCTTGATCAGCGTGGCCTCCGAACCTAGCTTGACCACCATGACCATGGGAACCACTCCTGTCAAAATAATTAAAAAAAAAAAAAAACAATGTTTATTGCGTTGTCTCTCTTGATTTGCTTTATGTATGTCTATACTAATATTATAAATGCGAAAGTACATTTGGATGTATGGATGTTTGTAACTCTTTCACGCAAAAACTACTGAACCGATCACCATGAAATTTTGCATACACGTAGTCTGGGACACCAGAAAGGACATAGGGTACCTTTCATCGTTCAACGCGGACGAAGTCGCAGGCACCAGCAAGTAGGTTATAATTTTGTGAACTGACCTAGAAAAACCATTTCCTTGACCATGTCCGTGGTCATGACCGAACCCGCCTCCAAGGTTTCTCGCTGCAACTACCTGGGGTGAGCTCTGGGGATACCCCTGACCGCTGCTACGACCAGCTGGTGACGGTGGCAAGTAGCTAAAACAATAAGAACAAATTAAATTCTATCCATTTAAATATACATAAAACAAGTATTTGAAGATCGTTAAATAGTACTAATAAAATTTATATAAGGTAAGTACAGTCGGGGTAAAAAAAGGTTCGTCACCTTAAAGTCGACCTTTGTTTACACCAGGGCAATTTTCAGTCATGCCAACATTTGATTATAAACGTTTGTCGGTCAGTTGTCTGTATAGTGCTTTAGTTTCAAAAGCTAGGTACTAAAAGTCTGCGTCTTGATAAAGTAGTGAATTTGAAAACTGACGAAGGTTGTCGTACCCCGACTGTACTTATGTATTTTTTAAACTAGTAGGCAAAACCACAAGAAACAAATTACGTATGTGACGTGTTAAAACATTAGACAGATCAAAACAATACATAATGTATCAAAATAATTCACAAATTGAGGCAATGAGGTATGATGCAATGAGGCATAGAGTCATTGATGCAATGATGCACTAACATTTCATCTTAAAACGTGCTACTTACCTGTTAGAAGGTGGTGGCTCAGCAAAAGCCATAGCTAAAACGCAAGCGACAGCAATCAAGGTCTGAAAAATAAAATTGATCTTATTAATTTAAATTTTTATTGTTTTTAAAAGACATGACATAATATTTTTCCTGACATCTTCAGTTCTCATCAATAATACAGACCTTACTTACATTATAAAAAGTACCTACAAAATACCAGAGTACATTAAGCCTTAAGTTTTCCTGTGAAAACGTAACCTGTCATCGGTGAAGGCTCAACATTGCATGAAATTTTATTTAATTAGGTAGCTCTTTTTAAATTATTAATCTCAATCGATCCGAGAAAACAAATGACTTTTTTTTTGAACTTTTTTGTTATTACCGTAGGTATCACTATGGGTTCAAATAAGCACATGGATTAGAATTTTAGAATAACTTTTTCACTTGAAAATGTATGGATGTTGTATAAAAAAGGTATAAATTAAACGTTTTATTAAAATTGTGATTTAAAGTCAAATTAATAAAGTGCATTATGTAATGCATTACAAATTACCTTCATGTTGTAGTGTTACAAAGCACAAATTACTTTGAATTGATAAAACTTAAAAGTTAACTTAGCTTTTTATACTTGTCAAAAGTCTTGGTGACAACTGTGGAGTAGGGGTTGAAATATCGACACTCATTAAAGAATAATAGAGCTTTCAAGGTACAGCATCTTTAAAAGGCAGCGCCATGAGTGGAGTAGAGTTGGGTCTAAAAATTTAATTTAGAATTTAGTAACCAGTCTTTACAGAGGACCACCGGAAAATAATAGCACGTGGGCTGTTGTGTTTCGATTAGTGAGAAAGATATGTAAGAGTTAATTCTTTTATTCAATACTCAATCAAGGCAATGCATTTGCCACGGCTATGGTTTAGGTTGTATGCCTAAGAGGTATACCTGTAACTATACTAATATAAAGAGAGAAGATTTGTATTTTTGAATGTTTGTTAAAACTACTGGACCAATTTTGAAAATTCTTTCAGCTATTGAATGCTACATTAACAGCAAGTAACATAGGCTATATTTTATAAAGTTACGCGGGCGAAGTCGCGTGCAACAGCTAGTTATATATACCTATATCAGTATTTACTAACATTTATTTACCTATCAGTATTTATACCATTTATATAGTGACATAATATTTTGAATATTTTTTTTAGTATTAATATGTCTTCATGTGTTTCTCTGTTCTTTTTCGTACACACAAGGATGTGCCCACAACCACGGCTAGAGCTTCCTAGTGTTGTCAAGTGTTGTAATACGTCGCTGTGTGATGTGACCTTACTCTAATAAAGCAAAAGAGATTCAAGTTCTATAATATTTTATATGTTAATGATGGGCAGCAGACGATCCATTAAAAGGGATTCCAGAAGCTTGTTACGTCGACTTGTTAAAAGATAATAAAGAAGAAATATCGCAAAAGATGGAGGACAACAGCATGAATATCCGCCTGTTTCATTTATTACATGGCGGTCTTTTGTAAGAAGGTGACTTTTGTCATCAGAGGGACTGACCCAGCTTATAACTATCCAAAGCCAATCTGGCTATTTACATTTTGCTATTTATATTTTAATGAAAAATTATGTTGATTTTAATTTATACGTTCAAAAATAATTTTAATTTATACGTTTTAGTAGTGGCAGGGCACACTGTGTTTCGCAGTCATTTGGCAGCAGTAACCACCCCCTTACAGAAGACCATCGTGAAATAACAGCATCTTATGTGCTGTTGTGTTTCGATGAGTGAATAAGGGATGCCAGAACTCCTTATACTTTGTATGGTGGGCAGCGCACTTGCAGCACCTATGGCGTTGCTTGTGTTATAAGCCTGTCTGTCGACTTTATCATAAAAAAGGTAAAAAATTTAGGCGAGAAGATACATAAAATATTTGAACTGTTCTTAAACAATATTAACACTTAAGGCTACCTCAATTTAAGTTGGCCTACGAGTTAATCAGAATGATCATAATTCATGATTTATTCATCTTCAATATCCGGCAGACGGTCTTCTGGACACAGGACTCCAAGAGTATGACTGTCCGCAACCCTAATCCACAGTTGTTTAGTGACCCTTACTAAGAGGGAAGTATCTCTCGGCTCGTGACCACCTGTCCTTCATAAGACGAGAATAACAAACTTTTATTCTTGACATCCACGCCCGACTCAAAAGAGGGATGTTATAACTTTGACCTGTGTATCTGTGTGTCTGTCTGTGGCATCGTAGCTCCCAAACGAATGGAAAATAGTTTTTAGCTATAATTTATGAAGATATGTGCAGCCATTTGAAGACCATCAGCCAATTTCCTAGTTAACGAATCTCACTAAAAACTACAGGTTCGATAGATGTGAAATTTTAACCTTCATCTGATGCTGTAACATCAACTCCTCAGCAACTTACAGCAGATATAGCGTGTTTTCACTCAACAGAAAGTCTGGGTTTTAATGAGTCTATAATAATTTTTAATTATATCTTATTTACAAAGAGAAGTTAACTGCTCTAAGTTAATAATTCTAAGTATAATATATGTTTACATATTATATAATACTATCTGTCCCGCTCTCGGCTTCGGCCGGCGTGCATTTTTTCCGTAAAAATCTTCCCTGATTATCCCTCTATCCATTGGTGAAAACCGCATGAAAATCGGTGCAGTAATTTTTGAGTTTAACGCGAACAGACAGACAGACACGTCAGACGGCGGCGGAGAAGAGCGTAAAATATTTATATGGAATATTGTCAATTTGACATTGACAATTGACAATTTTTCATGTACTTAAATGTTTTACGCTCTCGCTAGCGAGTGCGGTCATTGTAAACTCATGGTAAAGGTCCTGTCACTCATTTTGAGCTTGGTATATTTAGGTGAAAATTAGGGTTGTTTTAGGAAGATTTTTATCAAAATATCAAAAATATTTAGACGAAAGTGAAAAAAAAGGCGGGATACACATGTTATTTTTAAATATTTAATTAATTATAGTTATAAAAGTGTGAGTTTTCCAAAACTCAAACGAAACTTAATTTGTTATTGTTACGAGTAATAATAACTTTTTGAAAACTGACTTTCAATAAAATTATTTTTAAGTAGCAAGATTTGTAGCCTCTTACATTCCAATAGTGATTCCATGAAACTCAGTTAATAGGAAGAAACTATGAACTAATATGTTTCCATCACTTGATTAAATAGGATAATAGGATAGGTATATTAACAATAAGGATAGATTAATAGGATTAATAAGATCATTGGAACACCTATTTTTGTTGCTTTTTAAGATATATTATAAGAATAATATATCTGTTATTCGGTAATGAGGTTACTTTAAATAATTCAAAAAAGGTTTCAAAAATTTAAAACAAAAGAATTGTTTTTTACAATTGTATATATTTTGCACTAATATCATAACTACATCACAAGCACACTTACTTAAAAAGTGGAGGTTTTTTTTTTTAATTTAATTTTTTACTTTTGCTACAAAAAATAAATAAAATAAATAATATCATCATCATCTTACATTTTGTACAATACAATGAGAAATGTAATGTAATAATTTTTTTATATAAAATAATTTGACATAGGTAATTCAAATGATATCCACAAAAAAAAAAATTATGTATTTTCTAAAATAGCAAATAAATATTTGTATATTATTAATTTGCATTATTATAATAAATTTTATGTAAATTCAAAATATTTGCAAATAAAATGTCTATTACATATTTAACTAAACTCCCTAATATATTTCTCACGTCTGTAAAATCATTGGCTAACACTTTGTGAGTTACTCCTTGCAAAAAAAAACAGAAATTATCTATAAGTATCTATGAGAATAAAATCCCATAACATTTGACCGTTACAACAATACGTTTGCATTTCGTCGCGTTTTTAAATTAGCTAAATATTTTTTTTTAAAATCGATAATCTAATAGGGTCCACCATTAGAAGACCGCGAAAGGTTTGAGGCGTTGTCATCGTAGCCTTGTCCTTCTGCGGGTTCGACTGAGATTCTTGGCTTGAAACCTCTCTCGTCAGCTTCGTACTCGACAATCTAAAAAAAAAAGTGTGTGTATGTCAACTCCGACGCACGACTGGAGTTTACTCCTTACGGACGATAAATAAATAAATAATTTAATGAATATAATTAAAACATATTAATAAAATATATTATCTTATATTAATATGTTTGTATTGAAGCATATCGTAGCCTGTAACGCGTAACGTGTGACATGTGACATTTGATTTTACTCCCATAAATTTTCAAACCCCGGGCTTATATATTAAATATAATTATATGAAAATCGATTCTTAAGGAGTATAATAAAAATAAAAAAGGAATTGTGAAAATTAGAATTTTTTTTTTATATTAAGCTCGACAGACAGGCTTGTTATAGCTGGTTCACTTGTTGGTAGGTGGCTACCGTCGCCTATAGCACAGTCATTGATACAGGTGCTGCAAAAGCGCTGCCGAACATATAAGCGTTAAGACATATTGGGAAAAGGACTCTGGCATCCCTTACTCATTCACCGAAACACAACAGCACAAAGCCAACTTTAAAGAGTTCATTTCCAAAGTTAACCCTGCCAGGAATCAAACTGGGATACATTGGAACAGAGCGTGATGTCAAGAGCCTGACCACTCATCTAACAGGCTAAGTCAGATTAAGTTTTGAATTTTGTTATTATTCTAAAAATTGAGCCCTACATTCAGTCCTGTTTTAAAGGCTGTGAACCTAGACGAGAATTTAAGCTATAATTTGAGCAGTTTTGTGAGTGGAATGGTCTTTACAATGGTTTTACGAACAATGAATAAAAGATGGCTTGCTTTTGAACTTATGAAAGAAAATTTGAAATTAGCTAAAATATAGTCTTTAATAATTATAAACGGATTGCATCCGTGCGAAGTTAGGCGTGTCGCTAGTATTTTTTTCAGTGTAAATAAGGGAGGAAATATTGATATTTTCATACCTGCTTGGTTCCATCAGGTAGGACGACGAAGTATGATCCTTCAGCCTTGTTGTCCTGTCTTGTCTCGGTGTGACCAAAATCGCTTCCGGATTCGAAATCGTTTACTTTGTACGCGAAATCATAATTCGCTGGTTCCTGAAAGCAAAATTTAAGTTTGTTAGATAGGTATATCCTACTTATTATTACTTGTTAGGCGACGGTAGCCATCTAACACCGAGTGGAACGTCAGTCTGTCTGACGGCCGTTACAAAAAAGAGCACTTTTTCTTGCGAGAAATACCATTTCACTTGAAAGTCGACATTTCATTCAAGAGCACTTACAAACATTACAACAAGCACTTGTCTAGATTTTAGAAGCTGACTTTCGTCCTTTTAAAAGAGTTTGCCACCACGCCCTGATAAAGATTTAGATATTTTTCGGTACGACTTCGAACTCATCACTATCAGAAGACTACTATTACTAACGTCTTCTGGTTGATTTTTGTATTGTATTGATTTTTATGAAATTTTTTGCGTGCCCATGAATCGTTTAGATTCACAATTGGGCCCGATGGATGGCGCTGCAATCAAAATCGGGAGGGACATAGTCTGCTGGAACCGCTAGTCTATACTAATATTATAAAGAGAGAAGACTTGTATTTATGTATGTATATAAAGAATAAACTCAAAAACTACTGGACCGATTTTGAAAATTCTTTCACCTATAGAAAGCTAAATTATCAGCGAATAAGATTGGCTAAGTACATTTTATAAAGTTACGCGGTCGAAGTCGCGGTCGCGTGCAACAGCTAGTATTTTTTTTTTTTATTGAAGATATTGATTTGACCTCAAACTCAATGAGTACCGTTTTTTTTTATATAAAAGATGGGTTTGCTTTTAACCAACAACCAACTGTGTACCAAGGATGTAACAGTTAAGTTAACAATGTCTGTATATTCTGTGGTTTTGTAATTGTGTGGAGCTAATAAATGCATTATTATTATTATTATTATTATTAAAAGATGAGGCCTAAGATGGTGCGATCTCACCCAAAAGATTAAGATTAAGACTAAGATTACCAGAATTACCTGGTTGAGTAATTCATCGAGAGCGTTCCTGGCGTAATCGTAACCTTGGCTGGAGTGATCGCTGTACTGGTCTGGAACACCGTATTGGTCTGAAGGCATCGAGTCCCGAGCAGAGGGCGCACCGTATTGTTGAGACGGAGACGACCTGGAAAATAGTTTTCTATTACCGCCACATAATGTGTCTGTGACATACCTATTAGGGCAAATAAAATTTTATAAATTCAAAAGTAAACTTAAAATATATCACAAAAATATACGAGCAAAAACTATGAAATTATTTTACGAAGTCTTCGCTATGCCGGTTGTGTTGCATGTTTTTTTTTTATATAATGTATTAAATATATAGGTATAAAATATATTTAATTTTAATTATTTTTTTAATAATTGATAACGATTTATTTTTACATTGTTTTGTAGGTATTATTTGCTTTCACTGTAGGTACTTGTAATTCTAACAATAAATATGAATATTAACATATTCATTAAATAGAATTTGAATAAAATATAAACAATAAAATTTTGTATATAGGAACTGTAGTTGTCTATAACTCATTCGAAGCTTCCAAACTAGTCCATTATTTGAATTCTAAGTAACTATGAGATCACCTAACTGATAAACAAAGTCAATTCTATAATTATTTAACTGTTCTAACATACTTAATTACAATAATATTTTTAGATAATTTTTACCTGGATGAAGCAAAAGACGAAGCAAAGGCATTAGTCTTCAATCCAGCTGATCTGCTTGAGGGAACTCCGTACTCTTGAGACAGACTTCTCTGGTTCGGAGCTCCATACGTATCCGAAAGGCTTCTTTGGTTTGGTGTACCGTACGACTGGGAAATCGAGTTGGAACCCTGAGAATAAGAATCGGAACCTCTCGCAGTTGGGGCTCCGTAGGAAGACGATAAAGAACGAGACGATGGCGCACCGTAACTGCTGGAAGGTGCACCATAAGATTGAGAAAGGCTTTTGGAACCAAAAGAACTTTTCGGAGCCCCGTAAGTCTGGGAGAGAGCAGTTCTGCTTGATGGCGCACCGTATTGTTGAGACGGTTGAGACTTACGAAAATTTGGGGCACCGTAACTTTGAGACGGAGCTTTTGAGCCTTGACCGAAGGCTTTAGTTGAAGGAGTGCCATATTCTTCTGATGGAGCAGACCGGAAATCGGGAAGACCGTATTCCGATGATGGAGAAGACCTAGAAAACGCTGGAGCTCCGTATTCTTGGGACAAACCGCCAAAATCATGAGCAAGGCCGTTTCGGGAATCAGGAACTCCATATTCAGCGGAAAGGCCAGCAGCAGGGAGATATGATTGAGACAAACTTGATCTAGCATCTGGGGCGCCGTATTCTTGGTCTAAGCCGCGGGTGCTTGGGACGCCGTATTCTTGAGATGGACCAGACCTGAAGCTCGGCGCTCCATATTGTTGAGAAAGAGATCTTGATGGGGCACCGTATTGTTGAGATGGGGCATTGCGACCACCAAACCCTCGGACTGATGGTGCCCCATATTCCTGAGAGAGGCTGCGTTGAAAGTTGGAGCCATGGCTATGCCCGTGTCCATGACCTGATCGTGCTGCCGAGTATCCGTCACTGAAACATAGAATTTAAGGTTTATGATTCTTACGTCTATTGTATTTATGGTTGCTTTTCAACTAAGAGAGTTATCCAACGCTTACCCAACCGGAGGTTCAGCTACCGCAATGGATAATAGACAAATGAGGGGAATAAACGCCTGAAATGATAAATTAGAATATTTTTAAAGGTAAGCCCCACGAACTTAACTTTAGTAAAAATACAATTAATTATTAATAAAATTTTACCTTCATTGTTAAAGATAAATGTTTCTAATATTTTGTATCTGAAAATAAAATTTATTCAAAATTAACACATCTTCATTAAAGTCAAAAATATTATGTTATCTTTCAAGTCAAAAAAGCTATGAATTGGAGCCAATTTTCAAAAGTTATTGGAAAAATAAAAGGCGATATTTGTTGTTTGTTGTGATCATAATTATTTCACTTTCCGAAAATATTATTCAAAATCTACAAGCACTTTCTTTTAATAAGAAAATATCCTTAAGTAAATCTACATATTTTTTAAAAATATTAATAAACATATATTATAATTTTAAAATATTATTTAACAATATAAAATTAATCTTTTTGACGATACGTTTTAATTTTTTTAATATTTTTAAATAATAATAAATGAAATAGTTAATAATAAATACATTTTGTACTAAATATTTCCTAATGTGTTTAATCTTCATTTGATCAAGTTTGAGTATAGCAGAATATTACTATCACACAGAAAAATCATTTCAGAACAAATAAAGTAAATAAATTAAAAAAAGTTCTTTAAATTCTTTAAACCAGTAATAAGTTCTGAAAGTCTGAACACTTGAAAAAAACTAACCGCAAAATCCGAATTTAGATCAGTTTTTGTTTCAAAGTTGTTACCTTTTTTGATATTACACTGTCTCTTAAGAGATGTTCCTATCTGAATGATGACATACTTGTAAAACGCATCCTATTTATACTAATCCATTTTAACAATGCTTACACTCTGCAAACCTACCTATGCTTTCTTTAAACTCTAACACAATCAATTTTGATCCTTATTCCACAGTATTAGATGCTTCACCTATCTAATAAAGCTCATATTGGTACAGTAATGAGCTTTCATTGTAAACCTTCGAATTGTGCGTGACAATTTGGTTTGATACTAACCTGATACATATATTGTATATGTGTGCCTTTATGCAGTAAATTGATCATGAGTATTATTATTCTGCTGAACTGATTATAGAGAAATGTTATGGTTAATATTAATGTAAGAATTTATATAAAAAATTATAAACGACTGTTATTTATAAGGATGCATAAAGACCCTTGTTATGCAAGGGATACCTAACTGTAAAAAATCCAGACGCGGCGGTTATGTAAGTTTGACCTGTGTGTCTGTCTGTGGCATCGTAACTCCCAAACGGATGGATAGATTTTGATTCGTTTCTTTTTGTTTGAAAGCTGACGTAAACGAGATGATGTCTAGCTATAATTTTTAAATATCTGTTCTTAATCCTACTATAGTCTCCAGCGCATTTGCAACATCAGTAGCGTTGCTTGTGTTATAGGCGACGGTGGCCACCTACCATCAAGTGAACCGTCAACCTGTTTGCCAAACACAAAAATCAATACCAAGCTTTTACTCACTTTAATTTTTAAAAGTAACCTTTCCTATTGTTTAAAGGAGTATCTATCCCTAAACCCTAAGGTTATTATTTTGTTTATCTATCTCTAAACCCGATTTAATCGAAATTAGATCAGTGGTTAAGTGTCAAAAGTTAACAGACATCCACGGTTACTTTTGTATTACAATTATTAGTATTGATATACATCTATATCACCTGTCATTCCGCGACTATGCGCTATATATTAACATTGCATATCTGCCTCATGAAAGTTATTGCTAACGCGTGTTTCAACGAAATTGGGTTTTATACTTTGTTGAGTACAGAATACATATTGAGCAATGACTAAGTATATTATTGGCTAAATGGAATTATATGATGTATATTTACATATTAGATATACAATATAAAGCTTCGGTCCCCTAGGCATTTTGTATTTCAATCATTATGATCTTTATTTAGAACTGTTATCCATACTTACTTAATACTTAATATTATAATAACATAAATGTGAAAATAACTGTCTGTCTGTCTCTCTGCCTGTTACTTTTCCACGTCTTAATTACAAATTTTGCATACACGTTGTCAGGGATATCCGAAAAGACATAAGGTATACCTTTCATCCAGAAAATACTAAGAAAACTAACGCCTAGCAAAAGTGTAATAGCAATAAGATGTCAGGCGTAATATTGCTTATGTTTTTTTTTATTTTATATAAATAATTAAAAAATAACAGATTAATTTAAAAAATTAATAAATGAAATGATTTAATTCAAAATGAAAATTGAATTTATGTTTCACATAATAACAATTAGAATATCATGAAACACATGGCCTTTATAACTGAAGAACTCTCTCGCTCTCTCTTAATCTATTTTTCAGAAATGTTCTCTTCTACTTGTCTTCTACAGAAATTGCAAGCTTTACATGATCTTCTAATTTCTATCTATGTGCTTAACTTAACAGATGTAACAGATGTAGGTAACTCCAAACATAGATAATTCTCAATTAAGAGCAAGGACACAAATTTCGATTGATTTAAACGAATCCATAACATAAAGTGACCAGTTTTGAACTGGACAATTCGTTGCAACAATTAACAAGCGTAAGATTGCTGGTCAAAAACTAAAAACACAGTTCGTTGCATTCCTAAAAAAACTTTAATGAAATGAAAAACTAATTTTGTAAAGAAATACCAAAACAATCTTAGCTTTGATGTGGTGTTAGAACTTATAATCAAGATGTTAAAGTTGATTTTGTCCAGTGAAAGTTTCAAATTAACTCTTCACGTGTCTTTGGTATTGTTTAAATGCGTGTTCTTACAATGTCATTTGGATACAAAGGATGCGCTAAATTGGACAGTGCCACGAATATTTAATCTCGGATTAACTTTAAGCTGTAGTTAATCTACTTTTATCCTTTCGTGTATGGTTTATTGCGTTTGATACAATTTACCGATTTAATTATTATCTGTTAATAATGTTTTGACCGAATAAAATATATTTATTTAGTTTCCTTAGTATGGTCGCAATCTTTTTTAAATTCATTATAATTAAAAATCAAAACGAGATTACTGTTTATTGTATAGGATCAAATTTTAACTATTTCATATGTTATGACAAATTTATGTCGTACGTATTTTCGTTTTCAGAATGCATTGGCTAATGTAATGACCGAATACTATTACGCTTTTAAAAATATAAAAAAATAAATCTTACATGAGTGTTTGTGAAGATCCTCAATTTAAAGAAGCATTTGATTATTGGGCCGCAAGAGCGCTGATAACTTATGTTATTGAATTCCGCAACCATGCCACGTATTAAATAAAGGAATAAATAAAGGAAATAAAATAATAAGTCAATCTTTAAAAATAACTTTTTATAAAAAAAAAGTACGACATTAATAAACTACGATTAACAAAATGATGCAACTCGCCTTCATTAAATTAAAGGCCATCTTGTAACGAGTCGCTTCTGCAATAAAAGATAAGCTAAATGATAGCTATTTTCTATAATAGCTTGTCAATAAGTAGTGTAATACAATCTTAGATTCAAGAATACAATAAGATACGGTTACACAATCAGGATTTTACGTATATTTACCTACAAATATATATAATGTATATACTTAATACAACCAAACATACTCATTCTAGCAGAAAGAAGTTACACCTCTATCACGAAAATATTTTGTTTTGCAAAATAAATGCAGAATAAATACTCGTAGTCCTGAAACAAAGTATTAAAAATGCTTGGCATTCATTATTAACAGTTGGTTAGCATTAATATAATATTTGCAAGCTATAATCTTTGTTTATGTTACACTTATTTTAATTACGAGTACTTATTTATATATAATAGGTATTTACTAATTATAGTGCTTTACCAAATAAGAGGATAACAACTTATTGTAATACACTCTTTAATGAGATCAAAAATTCATATTTAGGTATTGATTTGTTAAGTCAATCTTTTACAAAGGCAATTTAGTCTCCTTATCGAAAACTTTTAATGCTGAATCAAAATAATAACCGACTCTGACGGTTTGTACCGTTTTTATTTCGTTATTAATGTTCCCGCTCTTCATAACTTTGTCTATGGAAGGGCTGAAGAAATGATGGCCGTTGTGACGTTTCTTATAATTCACCGCCAATTCTCCTCGAAGTGACAATTTGTAAACGATTTCAGCTTCCAATTCACCTTTATTGGCGGTCAAAACAGCAGTCGCCGCTTGTCCTGCCTTTAATTCAGTTTCAACACTAGTCGAAGTTCCGATTGTTACCGATTCGGTCCTCTCTAAGCTTTCTCCCCATGTTGAGGTAATTGAAAAACCGGTGTTACCCTCAATTTTAGCAAAAATCACATTCACATCGTACTCTATGTTTTGAGACACTGTGAATTCTCGACTTCTTGACCAACCGGACGTTATTGTGTTTTCGACTGCCTGAGTTATTCCGACACTCACCTTGATTGTTTTATTAGATGGATTCTCAAGGTCCTGTTCTAATATCAACATAGGATTTCTTTTTATTGATTTGATTTTAGCTGACTCTACAGTTAAAACTCTTTTTACTTCTTTCCAACCGTAAGTCTTGTACAAATCTCCCCAAGGGGTGGGACTTTTTAAATAAACATTATTTGGTCTTTTACCGTAATAGTTCTGGAGTGCTGTAAACAAATTTCTGTTGGTGATATTAAAAGAATTGACATCATTATCGCTAACTATTTTCATATCGATACCTTCATATTTTATTTGCACATCACTAATTTTTCTTCCGCATAATATGTTTATTTGTATATTTGAATTTACACTTTTAAAAATAATAACAATAATTGATAAAAATAACAGTTTCTCCACTTTCATGGCTACGCTTAGACTAAGTATTCTCGTCTTTTACAAAATAAGTAATAACTTAATTACCACTTCGATTTGTTATTTTATAAACTTTTTATCAATTGGGAGTTTTGGTGATTCAACCTTAGGTCAACGTTATCAGTATTTTTTTTAATTATAATTAAAACTGGGAAATACGGTTCAGACAAATTTTGCAGTGTTACATTTACATGTCATCTATATCCATATCTATTATCTATCTATTCTACGTCTATAAATCTATATTTACTATTATTATAAATATGAAATAACTCGGTCTGTCACATGCTGTTACCCATAGTATGTAGTGCGAGTTTTACTCGATCCAACGCATCGAACGCGTAAAGGTGATTTTGTATGAGAAATGTATGGGAATAAAGCAGCGCCACGTAGTGTAGCGATCGGCATCATGACAACAACTTGTTAGTATCATAAGTATAAAGGTATAAAGTGTTCTGTGCTTCACAGTAACAACTTCACTCAAACTGACATTGAACTGGGGTTAGTTTCCAAGTTTAATGTCACTCCTTTGACAGCTGACTAATAAACTGTTTTGTTCCGGCAAAATCTTTAGTACGGTATCTACATTATCACAATGTTTTATTATTTCTTTTGTTAAAAAACAGTTATCTTACGTACCTATACACTGCCAGTATTCTATTACTTACTACTTTCACCTAAATGTTAGTCTAAAAAGAGGTCTTATTGTGTTGCAGACATTCACATTTATTCCTAGTTGCTTAACACTTGCTTAGCTTAGTGCTTAGATGTATTTATTTATTTTTCTAACATAAAACTAATATAGAATTTATTTTTGTGTGTAACTAAGTTGTTGTCCTGCTTGTTTGCTTTGATCTTTATCGTATAAAATGCTTCGTTCATCTAAAATAACAGGATTATCTATATGTATTCCCGCATATAGTATTGCGTAAGTAATTAAGTTTATTGAATCATATTTTGTAGTCTGTAATTACTTATCCCAAGATTTAAATCTTTAGAGTAATTATCCACATTGACATTCAGTAGATTTTATATTGGATTTTTTTTATAAATGAGTTTGAAATGTAAGAATTTATTGTGAAGTGTAGCTACTTCGACCATTTTCGGGAAACTTTCAATTTATAAACTATCCAATATTCTTTCTTGTGATACTTACCTAATTCACATTAAAATCAAAACATTTTATTGATGATCATGTAGGTATTAGCTTTTACAATTTTAGTATTTTTTGTATATTAAGGTCTGACAAACAGATTGACTGACAGTACACAGTACACTTAATGATAGTGGCTATTGCCTTGCCATTACCTATAACACAAGCAATGAAGCAACGCCACAGCTGCTGAAAGTGCGTTTTTGACTATAGTAAGATAAAGGTTAGGGAAATGGGCTCTGGCATCTCTTACTCACTCACTGAAATACAACAGCACACATGCTGTTATTTCACAATGGTCCTCTGTGAAGAGGGTGGTTACTGTCGCCAGATGGGCTGCTCAAATGACTGCACAAAGCAGTGTGCCCTGCCACTACTTTAATAAAAATATCATAGAATAATAATAATAGTTATTGGCTTTTGACAGTATAAACACTTTCAAATAAAAAGAGTCCACAGGTTAGGTATGTGGGGTGAGGAATAATCTCCTGACTAAAGCAATGAATGAATGTAGGACTTCTTGACACTATGTCGTTGTCTTTCTTTCTAGCGATCTAGCCGTCTCTAGAGAAACTTTTGTGGTATTATTGTCATCATTATTTACACCAGGTGAACTGTATGCGTGTCCGCTAACAGGATGTTCATGACATCATTTAACTAGGCATTTCTCTTAATTTCAGGGTGTACTTTTTGGGGTTGTCGATAACAGCATCCATATTTGTCATACATGTAGCTGTGGTGCCCTTATTGTTTAAATACTCGAAGACATTCCAACGGAACCTCATTTTTGCTAATCATAGTAAGTACATGATTTTTTTAGTAACTGTCTTTTGAAGTACACACATTGCAAGTTACTGCAGTGCAGTGATATGTGGGGAGGGGAATGCTTGGTTATTTTTTGAAGGATAGGATCCAAACTTTTAGGAAATCCTATGGTAGATAAATTTTGTCAGATGCATGAAAGCCCCATGCTTGAAAGCCCCATGAGCCACCCTCAGAGCCTAACTAGCTAGCAGTGGTGCCTCCCTCCACTTGGCTTACATGTCTAGGATCCCATGGGATTCTAAGATAAGTCTTTTGCCTTTGGATGGATATGGAAAGCAGAGAACTAAATGTGGTAGCACCCAATTTGAAAGGCCTATATTATGTCTGTTAATATTTTGTTATTTTTATGTTAAGATTGACAGACAGGCTGATGGACCTTTTTATGGTAGGTGGTTACTATCGCCTTAAACACTACCTTTAACACACCACAGGTCTTTTTTTAATTTTTTTTTATGTTAAGTTTGACTGACCAGCTGATGGTCCACTTAAAGGTATGTGGATACTATAGCTTATAACGCAAGCATTAGGCAACCAATGAGCTCGTCCAATAGCTTGTTAGATGATGACAAATCAAGGGGGTGGTTACTGTCGCCAGACAGGCTGTTCAGTTTTAAAACTGCAGAAACGAATGTGGTTTATTAAATATTATAATCTTTTTGATATGTTAACAGTACAATGGCCTATAAGAGTCGATTTTGAAAATCCAACCGCAAGTGGTATCAATGGTGGTAGAAATCTGAGCATCGAGTATGAATCAAAAGTTGACAAATGCCCGATAAAAATTGGTAATATTTTATTATCACACTCTTTTTATTATATTATTCTATTATTGTTAGCACTCTCTACTTCAGGTACATTAATTAAACCTAAGTGGTTTAATTAATGTACCTGAAGTAGAGAGTTTAGTTTTATATTGATAACTTTTTAATATCATGCCACCGAATGAATTTGAATGAATGAGCACCTCTTTTTGGCAACCTCACAGAGCACTTTTTACTATACTTTCCGCGTTAATCAATCAACTTCAGTCGACATAAATAGCAGACGTTAACATTATATTATATTATATTTTTTCTATAGATAAATTTTGATTAGAATATTTAATATGTTCTAAACTAAGTCCGCCTCTCGTTTAGGTGTTTGGCATTTCGTACCTTCAAGTGTGTATAAACGTTTAAAAGAGCATTTTGATGAGAATTCGGGCAAAGAAGAATTACACAGAATATTAGACGAAGAATTGGCGACATCCAAAAAGCCTATCATATTCTATTGTCATGGTGAGTTTTTTTTTCTATATGGTGATCTATAAATGTATGTCAAGTAAATCTTTACATTGTATAACTTTTTGTGGTCAGTCCCTCTGCATGTATGCTTAGATCTTTTAAATTAAGCAACGGATTTTAATGCGGTTTTCACTAATGGAAAGACAATTAAAAGAGGAAGGTTTACACCCGTGCGAAGCCAGGAGCGGGTCGCTAGTAAATAGATTAAAAATATCTTTCTTGTTTAGTAGCTATTGATGATATGTAGACTAATAAAAAATAATAATAAATAGTTCGTTTTCCACCTTTGAAATGATAATGGTAAAAATTCAAAACTTATATATGGATTTTTGTTACTCTTTCAAGCAAAAATGGCTTTACCGATTTGGATGAAATTTTAACACAGAGATAGTTTATTACCTTCATTAATTAATATATAGAATACTTTTCATCCTGGAAAAATGATGGGTCAATTTGGAATTATGAAAGAACTAGCTGGTGCCCGCGACTTTGTCCGCGTTATTAATAAATAAAAATATAAGCAATATAACGCCTGATATCTGCATTGCTATTACACTTTTGCCAGGCATTAGTTTTTGTTTTTCATTTTAGATAATTCCACGGGATCAGTACTTTTTACTAAGATACATAGGTACCCTTTATGTCCTATCTTGTATCCCTGACAACGTGTATGCAAAATTTTATGATGATCGATTGTGTAGTTAAGGCGTGAAAAGGCAATAGACAGACAGTTACTTTCACATTAATTATAATAGGTGTTAAAGTATGGACGAAATAGTGAAAGAATTTTTTCAAACAGTTGCAGCGGTCCCGAATATTATTATCCGTCATGTATAATATTATAAACTTACAAATATTTTATAATATTATATTCTCCCTCATAATTAAATATTAATATACATATATTCATGAAATGGAAAGTGTAAACAGACTCTTAATACTAAATATATTTTGTTTACAGGTAATTCAAACTCGAGAGCCGCAACTCACAGGATTAAATTATATAAATTCTTTCAGGAAATGGATTTTCACACCATCGCGTTTGACTATAGAGGTTTGTATGGTTATCATTCTTTTTTTTTTTTGACAATAGGTTTGGTCTAGTGGCTAGCAACTCTAGCTGTTAACCAAACGGTCGCGGGTTCGTATCCCGCTAGGGGAAAAATATTTTTGTGCTAACATTTACCTTTGTACTTGAGTCATGGATGTTTTGTATTTATAATATGTATTTATAATTTAATTAATCAAAATTAATGTTGTGCTTTCCTATAATTTAAATGCATACTTGTAATGTTCCTCTCTGTGAGTGTTGTATACTGTGTTTAGGTATGTCTTTAGTTGTTAAGCCTTTTTTAAATAAATAAATAAATGAATAAATATATTTACAAAAAAAAAAAGTAATATATGTATTATATCAACTGTCTGGTATACATAACACAAGCATTAATTGCTTAGTGTGAAACTATATGGTGTTGTGTGGAATGTGTGAAGATATTTATTATTATGATATTAATATATATTTTTATTTATTCACAAATCTATAAACATATAGTGTTATAAACATAATTTCGATTTTATAAACATACAATACAATTATGTTGAGTACAAGCATCTAAACTAGGCCTATAATTATGATAACTTTGATCTGATGCTGTGCATCATCAATTAGTCTGCTGGACATCCAACTCCTCAGCAACATGCAGCATATATATATATATATATATATATAGCGTGTTTGGGCTCAATAGAAATTTAATTAGTTTATTACAGCTTATTCGCTTTTCAGGTTACGGTGACTCGACGAACATATATCCGAGCGAAGCAGGTGTCGTAGAAGATGCTTTGTTTATTTACGACTGGTTAATATCGACAGTGGACAAGGGTGGAGTATTGCCAAGTGTTTACGTGTGGGGACATTCATTGGGTAAGTTCCGATTAGGGTTGTTAGCCAATTAAGCTCACCCAACCGTTTAGCGGCTAAATAATATTTAGCCGCAGCTAAATATATCGTAAACAAAAAAAAAACGGCTAATGGCTAATGGCTAATGGCTAATGGCAGTTGGTTAATTACGGTTGTGGATGATACTTTGACTGTGACATTAGGTTAGATATTTCAGCTGTCAGCTGAATTAGTTATCTGTGGTTAATATAGTATGGATTAGATATTTGCGTTTAGTCTATACACTATATATATATATATACTATCATACAATATGCATTTTGCTTTAATTGACTATTTAGCCGATTTACCTATTTAGTTGTTATGCCAGCTAAATTTAATCAATTAGCTGGTTGGCTAAGTTAACAATAATACTGTTAGCTGATCAACACTAGTTCCAATGAAGAAGTTTCAATTTTTTTTTTTTAATAATTAATAATCATAAAAATTGAAGTATAATGAAATAAAAATTTGAAAGTATCATTAAAATATCACTAGAAATGAAAGAGTTTTGGGTTAAACTTTAAAGTTGCGCAAGAAAAGTGATTTTAAGGAACGAAACGATGGCGCGCTATTGCCTGTCGGCGCGGCGACATCTGTCGTCGAAAAAAAAAAGGAGTTTTTTTTTTTTTTTTGCCTGACTGCTTTGAAAAACTCAAAGATAAATTGTGAACTTGACTTGACTGACTGGTCTCTGCATTTACTACTTTTGATTTTAATTTGAATTTTACCTTTTTTTTTTAATTTTTAAAAAGTTGCCTTTTTAAAAATTAAAAAAAAAAATTGCCACTTTTACAAATGACACTGGCAAAATCATCGGAGAATATCTGATTTAGCAAACACATTAAAAGACAAGATGAGGAAGAATGCTTTACTTCTACTCACTTCTACAGGTACAGGCATAGCGTCACATTTACTTGGCAATCTGAACGAATTGTCCAAAGATATATTGGAAAAGTCAACGCCCCTGCCTCAGCCGAAAGGCTTGATACTGGAGGCTCCGTTCAACAATTTGGCGGACGAAATATATGAGCATCCGATGTCCAAATTGGTGATTTGGCTCAATTGGTACGAGAGTTCGTTCGTTCGTCCCTTCGTCACGTGTTTCCGTTCGGACGAGCATTTGCAACGAGTTCCCAATTTGCCAGTAATCATATTGCACGCAGAAGATGACAGGATTGTGCCATTCGTCGTTGGCAATCAGGTCAGTCGTGTCTCGTGTGTGTGTTACATATAAAATATTATAAATGCAAAAGTGTGTTTGGATGTATGGATGTTTGTAACTATGCAAAGCAAAAACTAGTGAACCGATCACTATGAAATTTTGCATACAAGTTGTCATAGACAATCAGGTCAGTCGTGTCTCGTGTGTGTGTTACATATAAAATATTATAAATGCGAAAGTATGTTTGGATGTATGGATGTTTGTAACTATGCAAAGCAAAAACTAGTGAACCGATCACTATGAAATTTTGCATACAAGTTGTCATAGACAATCAGGTCAGTCGTGTCTCGTGTGTGTGTTACATATAAAATATTATAAATGCGAAAGTATGTTTGGATGTATGGATGTTTGTAACTATGCAAAGCAAAAACTAGTGAACCGATCACTATGAAATTTTGCATACAAGTTGTCATAGACAATCAGGTCAGTCGTGTCTCGTGTGTGTGTTACATATAAAATATTATAAATGCAAAAGTGTGTTTGGATGTATGGATGTTTGTAACTATGCAAAGCAAAAACTAGTGAACCGATCACTATGAAATTTTGCATACAAGTTGTCATAGACAATCAGGTCAGTCGTGTCTCGTGTGTGTGTTACATATAAAATATTATAAATGCGAAAGTATGTTTGGATGTATGGATGTTTGTAACTATGCAAAGCAAAAACTAGTGAACCGATCACTATGAAATTTTGCATACAAGTTGTCATAGACAATCAGGTCAGTCGTGTCTCGTGTGTGTTACATATAAAATATTATAAATGCGAAAGTGTGTTTGGATGTATGGATTTTTGTAACTATGCAAAGCAAAAACTAGTGAACCGATCACTATGAAATTTTGCATACAAGTTGTCATAGACAATCAGGTCAGTCGTGTCTCGTGTGTGTTACATATAAAATATTATAAATGCGAAAGTGTGTTTGGATGTATGGATTTTTGTAACTATGCAAAGCAAAAACTAGTGAACCGATCACTATGAAATTTTGCATACAAGTTGTCATAGACAATCAGGTCAGTCGTGTCTCGTGTGTGTTACATATAAAATATTATAAATGCAAAAGTGTGTTTGGATGTATGGATGTTTGTAACTATGCAAAGCAAAAACTAGTGAACCGATCACTATGAAATTTTGCATACAAGTTGTCATAGACAATCAGGTCAGTCGTGTCTCGTGTGTGTTACATATAAAATATTATAAATGCAAAAGTGTGTTTGGATGTATGGATGTTTGTAACTATGCAAAGCAAAAACTAGTGAACCGATCACTATGAAATTTTGCATACAAGTTGTCTATGGGACACCAGAAAGGACATAACATAGGGTCACCTTTCATCCAGAAAAAAAGGAAAATAAAAGAGGGATAAATAAAAATAAAAAAAAACTAACGCCTGGCCAAAGTGTTATAGGCAATAAGAGGTCAAGCGTTATATTGCTTTTTTTTTTTTTAATTTCAACGCGGACGAAGTCGCGAAAACCAGCTAGTGTGTGTATATAAAGATTACGTGTCACATGTTTGTTCGCGATGAACACCTAAACTACTGAACCGATTTTGATAAAACATAGTAACCATGTGTAATTTGGTCCAACTTAAAAGATAGGATAGTTTTTATTTCGATATATAGTGGCAATATTTTTTTTTATTGAAAATTATTTTTGTATTATGCGTCACACAATATTCGAAATTTCCTCCACACAAAGAAGATATAAACTATCCTATCTTTTAAGTTGGACCAAATTACGCATAGTTATGAAGTTTTATCAAAATCGGTTCAGTAGTTTCGGAGTTCATTGAGAACAAACACGTGACATGTAATTTATATATATGTATGTATGTATATATGTATGTATAAAAATGTTGTGTTGGTTTGTGTATTACTCAAAAACTAGCTAAGACGGATTGACTTGAAATTTTTACACACAACATTGCATTTAAACAGAGGAATGATCTTACACACTTTTTTTCCCAAAATTCCAATGGATACCGATTTTATTTTATTTTTATAAAAAAATACGTTGACCGTTGTCATGGCAACCATGGAAATGATCCCCCTAAATTCAAAGTGACCTCGTTTTACGGTATAGCGTGTTTGGACTCAATAGAGACAGACAGTCTGTGGTTATTTTATATTTTTCAATTATAGCTTGTTAACTAGTTTTTCAATTAGTCTCATCTAAAATTAAAAATAAATACTACAACGATGAGAACGGTCTTTTTAAACACTGTAAGATTTTATCAATAAACCATCAGTTTTCGTTTTCACTACTGAAAGAAAATTTTTTTAACGAATCCTTAAAAAAATTGATAGAACATCCTATATGCACCAGAGCAATTTCAAAAAAACGGTTACGTACACAACGCTCCAATAATACGTACGGCGAAAGAACTACCGCTTACATTGTTCCACACCTTATCAATAGTCTACCTTCAGATCTGTGTAACAATATAACAATTAAAAATATTAGATTTAAGTTAAAGCAATATTTTTTAAACTGTAATTAATAGTATATAATTAGATTTTATTAATAATTACAAATGATAACACGAGATTAAACCTCAGTGGTTTTTAGTGTTATCATTTAATAAATAATAATAAATATATTCACACCATCTAGTTCCACATTAAGCAACTAATGCTTGTATTATGGATACCATACAGTTGATATAATACATAGATTACTTTTTTTTTTTTTGTAAATACATACATATTATAAATAGAAAACGTCCACGAGTCAGGTGCAAAGGTAAAATGTTAACACATAAACATTCGCCCCCTAGCGGGATTCGAACCAGCGACCGTTTGGTTAACAGCTAGGTTCACTAGCCACTGGACAAAACGCGTCGTCAAATAAATAAATCGTGCCGTGTTAAATAAGTTAACGAACTCGAGTTCTGTACTATTTCAAGTTGTACGAGACATTGATGACATCGCGCGGTAATAAAGGCGCAACACTGAAAATGCACGCATACAAAAGCAGCCTCGGTTTGGGCCACAAGTGGATATGCAATGCCCAAGATCTGCCCAAAGTTGTCAGGTAACTGTCCAAACTGTACCAAGCACATAGCCTTATCTATATATATACTAATATATTAAGCTAAAGAGTTTGTTTGTTTGATTGAACGCGCTTATCTCAGGAACTGTACTGGTTCGAATTGAAAAATTATTTTTGTGTTGAATAGTCCATTTATCGAGGAAGGCTTTAGGCTATATAACATCACGTTTTACGCATTGTTGTGTTCCTTTTGTGGTTTTGTGTTCCTAGACACACACACACGCACGCACGCACGCACGCACGCACGCACCCACCCACACACACACACACACACACACACACACACACACACATATATATATGTGTGTGTGGCCTGGTGCTAAAAGGGCCAATATCTATATTCCTATCTTTCGGTAATAAGCATTAGAACAATGAACAAGAATTGATAGTTATAATTTACATGTTATATTGTAGTATTACTAAAATATCTTTTTGTTATTGTTAGGACAAATAAATATCATTCTTTTTCAACAACTTTGCTGTTAAATCCCATTTTTCACAAAAAAGAACTTTGGCCCTTTTAGCACCAGGCCACAGATATAATTTTAGTATAATTTCGATTTGCGTCATCACCAGCGCCATCTGTCAGTGAATAGTGACATTAAATATAACACTGGCAGACTGCAGTGACAAAAAGTCTTATTGACATCCCATCAGATGGCGCAAATAGCAACTGAATTTTTTTTTTTAATTTGTTTCTGCGATATTATCATCATGATCATATAATAATTATTCATATATTTTGTTTTTCGACGCAGACGAAGTCGCGGGCGCCAGCTTGTACATAATAATATATATTAGTAAGTTGAGAAAACAGATTCCTCCAAATATCTATTACTGAGTTCTCGTACAGCGCCACTTTGAATGCAATTTTTAGCTTTTAAAAAAATGCTTGGATATTGTCTAGGAACACAAAACCTAAACAATGCGTAAAACGTGTATAATATAAATGGTAATGTTGTATGGAATTTGTATGGAAAGCGTTATGACCATGCCGTCTCTAGTTGTTTAAGTCTATTAGTCTATTCCGGCACAGAATTATGTTAAGTACTTATTCTGTGGTATTTTTGTACTTTTATATTCTGTGTCCAATTTAATTAACACAAAAATATATATCTAAAAGCAACTTAAATGGAAAACTGTGTTTTTATTCTAATTTATCAATTTCACTTTTAAGTCAACATTTTCAAGGCCAAAGCAGCCTCAAATGAAGCAGCACAAATTTATATCCATTATTTAACATGGTCCTTACGAGCTGGATATAAATCAAGTTGAACAAAAAGTGAAGTGTCAATCAACACGCGGTAGCTTTCATTTTTCAGTGTTAAAATTGAAAGAAATTATATCAGGTGGTGTATAAATCAACAAATACATCATCAACCGGATTGGATGACACGAGATTTGGCAAAAGAAGAAACAATAAGCTCATTTATTATATCAAAATTGGAGTGTCAATCGAAACGCGGTAGCTTTCATTTTCATTGTTAAAATTGAAAGAAATCATATCAGGTGGTGTATAAAATACTAAATACCTACATCATCAACCGGATTGGATGGCACGCAGCTCATGCCTCTTGTAAAAGAAGGTACAATAAGCAAACAGTATACAACAATGGAACAATTAGTAAAACTTCAAATTGATGCAAAAACAAAATTGGAAAAATCAATTGCAAATTACAAAAAATCTCCAAAGGCACGTCTAACGAAGCCATATATAGAAACACGGTTGGAGGCCTTAGAACAACAGTGGAGACTCTTCGTTGAGAACCACCAAGGAATCGTGCGCAGTACTCAGCCCGAAGAATTGGGCAAGTCGTTGTATGTGACAGGAGAAGTGTATGAAATAAGTGAAGAACTGTACATAGATTTTAAATGCACTCTGAAAACAGCGTTGTGTGATTACGCACCATTAACAACTATTAATAATGATAGTGAAAATTGTCCTAATGCTAAAGGTTCTACTGTGAGATTACCCAAAATAACAATACCAATCTTCTCTGGCAAATATACAGAATGGCCAACCTTTCGTGATCTATTTACTTCTTTAATTCACAATGATAACACATTAGATAAAGTACAAAAGCTTCATTTTTTAAAGGGTCATCTCACAGGGGAAGCTGAGTTATTGTTAAGAAATATACCTATTTGTGAGTCTAATTATGACCATTGTTGGTCACAGCTGGAATCGCGATTTAATAATAAAAGGTATTTGTCAAATTGCATTCTAAAAAGATTCATAAGTCAAAAAAATGTAATATTAGAATCGTCAACTTGTATTAAAAATTTGTTAGACACAACAAATGAATGCCTGGCAGCGCTGTCAAACATAGGTATAGATATATGTAGTTGGGATGTTATAGTGATTTATATAATTAGTTTGAAACTTGATACGGAGACTAGAAAGCTATGGGAAGCTAAATGTTGTGAATTTGTAAATGAATTGCCAACTTTAAATCAATTTAAATTATTTTTAGAACAGCGCTTTAGATCATTGGAATTTTTAGACACTAAGGTATCAAACAATGTAACACGTGTAAGTAATATTAAAACCCTTCATGTAAGCACTACTTCATGTATATTCTGTACAGAAAATCACAAACTGTGTTATTGTAAAAAATTTATTAAGGAAGACACAGAGTCACGCCGTGGTTTTGTCCGAGCCAAGGGTTTGTGTTTCAATTGCCTTAGCACGAATCATGCAGTCTATAATTGTCGTCTGCAAACTAGATGTCATATTTGCAAAAAACGTCATCACTCTTTACTTCATCCCAATAACGGTTCAAATTTAGTGAAGAATGCAAGTCAATTATCTCAACCTTCGCCTGAAAATAATGTTATGCCATTACATCAAGATGAATCAAATAATGTGGTATCATGTTTTTCCGATCTTACCAACCAGGTGTTGTTGGCTACCTCATTGGTTAGAGTGAATTCAAAATGCGGGTCATCCATGACATTTAGAGCTTTGTTGGATCAAGGTTCGCAAGCTTCCTTCATAACGGAGGCCACGGTTCAAGCTCTCGGTTTAAAAAAGGTTTCTAGTCAAAGTATTATATCAGGTTTGGGAGGTGATCACACAGATACTTTGACATCCAAGTCTACGGTTACTTTAAAAATACAATCACTTTATGACCCCAGCTTCATTATTGATGTTAAAGCTCATGTTTTGAGTAGACTCACCAGGCTTTTGCCTCAGCACAAGATAAACGTTAATATTTGTAAAGAGTTCACTGGACTCAACTTAGCTGATCCTGCCTTTTATATTCCGAATAAAATTGATTTGTTGTTAGGTGCTGAAGTATTTAGCCAGATCATACTGGACGGTTTAGTTAAGGGACCACTTGGTGTTCCCGTTGCTCAACAAACTAAGTTGGGTTGGATTCTTTCTGGCCAGGTAAATAGAAGGTGTAATAATTCCATTGTTAGTTTACATGGCTCCATCAGTGACACTGAAATATTGAAAAAATTTTGGGAGCTCGAATCAGAGGAATCCTGCGTCTCTGAGAAGCGATTTCTAACAGAAGAAGAGCAAAGATGTGAAGACTTATTCGCGACCACGACCAGGAGAGATGATTGTGGTCGATATGTTGTTCGTCTTCCACTCCGCAGCGAGGATCCAGCCTGCAAGTATGGAGCATCTAGAACTATCGCTGCTCAGAGATTGCATTCATTGGAAAAGAGATTTTCAAGCAATGATGAACTTCGGAAACAATATTCAGATGTCATTGAGGAATACTTAGCACTGGGTCACATGGAGGCGGTGCCAACCGCGGAACACAACAAATCTGATGCTGTCTATCTGCCTCACCACGCAGTAATTCGCAATGACAAAACTACAACTAAGCTGCGTGTAGTGTTTGATGCGTCTTGTATTGGTACTAATGGGGCATCTTTGAATGGTGAACTTATGGTCGGTCCTAAATTACAACCAGACTTACGGCACATTATAATGCGTTGGCGACTGCATCCAATAGTTCTAGTAGCAGATATAGAGAAAATGTACTTGCAGGTCAAGGTCGCTCAAAGTGATACAGATTTTCAGCGTCTCTTCTGGCGTGACTCAGGAGATCCTAAATCGGAAATGCAACATTTACGACTGACTAGGGTTACGTTTGGAACTGCATCGGCACCATATTTGGCAGTTAGATCGTTGCAACAGTTGGCGATCGACGAGGGTAGCGAATATCCTATGGTGTCCGCTAGAGTATTGACAGATTATTATGTTGATGACCTTATGACTGGCTGTGAAGACGTCGGTGAGGGTGAACAGATTTTTCAAGACATGACAAAATTGCTCCATAAGGGAGGATTCAAATTGCAAAAGTGGGCTACCAATAATGAAATGTTGAAAAACATTATAAAGGAAAAGAGAGACGATGAAATAAAAATTGAACCAAAGGCCGATGATATTATGAAAATTTTAGGTCTAATTTGGAACAAATTTACAGACGAATTCGAATACAGAATCAGGCTTCCTCCGATGAAATTACCTGTCACCAAACGAAATGTCATTTCAGACATAGCGCGTCTATACGACCCGTTAGGATGGATTGCGCCAATAGTTGTAACAGCGAAAATATTCATTCAAAAAATTTGGTTGTCTGGAGTCGATTGGGACGACAAATTGCCAGAAAACTTATTAAATGAATGGTTGAAATATCGAGAGGAATTGCTAAGTGTAGCGGAGTTTAAAATCCCTAGATGGCTTCAAACTTATAACAGCTATTCTGATGTAGAATTACACGGATTTTGCGATGCTTCATCGGAGGCGTTTGCAGCTGTCGTGTACTTAAGAGCCACCAATAAAACCAACAATATATACGTTAATCTCGTTACGTCCAAAACAAAAGTAGCACCAGTCAAACAACTCTCAATTCCACGATTGGAATTATGTGGTGCAGTACTACTCGCAAAACTCCTTACCGAAACCTCTACGATATTGAATATTTCAAGGGAGAACCTTCATGCTTGGACTGACTCGTCTATAGTTCTGGCTTGGTTGTCTAGCCATCCAAGCAGATGGAAAACATTCGTGGCTAACAGAGTGTCTGAAATTTTAACTGTAATGGACAGTGCTCAATGGTCTCATGTGCCATCAACGGAGAACCCTGCTGACTTGGCATCAAGAGGTGTGAAACCCTCAGATTTATCACGTTCGCGTTTATGGAAACACGGACCCATTTATTTGCAAGGGACGGTAAAACATAACAAGCAAGCTGTTAGAGAAACCAATCTAGAAGAACGAGTAAAAAAGGCCTGCTACGCGGCGACCTTAGAGACAACGGAAGACCCATTATGGGGAAAATTTTCATCTCTTAGAAAACTAATAAGAGTTCTTGCACTGTGCAAGCGATTCGCACTTAGTGCTCGTGTGGCGACACGAGATCATTTTAAGGAACTTCCTCCTTGGCTAACACGCACCGAATTAAATGACGTGTTGAACACGTGCATACGTCAAGCTCATCATTTTAAAAATGATGTTCAAAATTTACAAAAGAACAAAACTGTAACCAAAGGGAGCAAAATTGCTTCACTGAGCCCTTTTATGGACGGAGCTGGTTTGCTACGCGTTGGAGGACGTTTGCAGGAGGCAACAATCGCAGAAGCTACTAAGCATCCAATCATCATTCCACGAAAATCTTATTTAACTGACCTGATTGTAGCTGAAGCTCATGAGAAAACTCTCCACGGTGGACCACAATTGATGTTAGCTTACCTCAGATCCAAATATTGGATAATTGATGCCAAAAATCTTACGAAATTTTTCGTCAGACGTTGCGTTACATGCACTCGTTATACTGCACGATCTGTTCATCCATTGATGGGTCAGTTGCCTTCGTCCAGAGTCACGGTCAACCGACCTTTCTACAACAGTGGTGTGGATTACGCAGGGCCCATTAACATAAGAAGCGCCAAGGGAAGAGGTCATAAGTCTTATAAAGGTTACATATGCCTTTTCGTGTGCATGGCTACAAAAGCCGTACATTTGGAAGCTGTCAGCGATTTATCAGCTCCCGGATTTTTAGCTGCATTTAAGCGCTTCGTAGCTAGGCGTGGCCACTGCGCAAATCTTTGGAGTGACAACGGAACCAATTTTGTGGGTGCTGCACGGGAACTGAAGCGTTTATTTGTCGCAGAGAAGTCCAGTATAGCAACAGAAATCGCAAATTGCCTCTCTTCAAACGGCACTCAATGGCATTTTATTCCTCCCCACGCTCCAAACTTTGGAGGATTGTGGGAGGCAGGCATAAAATCAACTAAATACCACCTCAAGAGAGTCATTGGAGATACGAAGCTTACCTTTGAAGAAATGGCTACAGTCTTGTCTCAGATTGAAGCATGTCTGAATTCGAGACCACTGATGCAGGCGTCGTGCAATCCTGACGATCCTTCACCACTCACTCCAGGTCACTTCCTTGTGGGTGAACCTGTGGTACTCGCTCCAGACGTGAAATACGAGAACTCCAACATTGGCATGCTTCGACGATGGCAATTAACTCAGCACATGATTCAGAGTTTTTGGCGTCGTTGGTCTCAAGAGTATTTGACTCAATTTTTACATCGTCGTAAATGGAAGGCTCAAACTCCAGAACCAAATATTGGAGATTTAGTTTTAATAAAAGAAGACAACCTTCCTCCAGCACGGTGGTTGTACGGCACAATAGTGCAGAAGCATCCTGGCTCGGACAACATTACGCGCGTAGTTAGTATAAAAACAAAGGGTGCAATTATAAAAAGACCAATTTGCAAAATTTGTATTCTTCCAGTTATGTAGTATGGGTTGGGTAGCTAGTACTTAGCAAGTGGTGCACTTAGCATTTATTTTTTTATTTAGCACTTAGCATTTATTTCTTTTATTTAGTTGTAGGGTATTTTTAATTTAGTTTATTAATGGTCCTAGTATATAGGCCCATGGCGGGCGGTATGTTTAAGTCTATTAGTCTATTCCGGCACAGAATTATGTTAAGTACTTATTCTGTGGTATTTTTGTACTTTTATATTCTGTGTCCAATTTAATTAACACAAAAATATATATCTAAAAGCAACTTAAATGGAAAACTGTGTTTTTATTCTAATTTATCAATTTCACTTTTAAGTCAACATTTTCAAGGCCAAAGCAGCCTCAAATGAAGCAGCACAAATTTATATCCATTATTTAACACTAGTAGAGGACTCTTAAGACTCAAATATAGATAGAATAGAATAAAATAGAATTCTATTCAAATAGAGATAATATCTATTGCTAATATTATAAAGAGAGAAGATATGTACTTTTGTATGTTTGTAATGAATAAACTCAAAAACTATAGTGGACGATTTTGAAAATTCCTTCACCTATATATATATATATATATAGAGCTACGTTATCAGCGAGTAACATTTACGTGAGCGAAGTCGTGTGCAACACAACAGCCAGTAATATATATATATATATATATATATATATATATATATATATATATATAATATATATTTAATTTCAATTATATTTATTCATAGTGAAATCTATTGTTATCCGTTTTGAGTTTATTTATTACAATGAAAAATATAAAAATACAAATCTTTTTTTTCTCTTTATAATATTAACTAGCTATTGCGTGCGACATTGCCCCGTAACTTTATAAAATATTTTACTCGTAATGTAGTTTTCTATAGGTGAAATAATTTTCAAAATCGGTCCAGTAGTTTTTTTTTTTTTTTTTTGAGTTTATTCATTGCAAACATACAAATCTTCTCTGTTTATAATATTAGTATAGATATTGTTTTTATAAAAATAAAAGGGGAAACGTTTTTGTCGTTTGTTGTCGTTTTTGCTACAAATAAATATTCATTAACAAAGTAACTCATTTTTCTACATTGAAATACTTATACTTTTTTGTGAAGTTAATAAGGTCTTTTATTTATTTTTTTCAGAGAGTTTGTAGAAAGTCACCCTTAGAAGAAAAGCGCAGCTCATAATTATTAGGAACTCTTAAAGTAGGTTGTATGGGAATTGGTGCCTTTGCTTAGAAAAAAAAAATGCTCTCATTCAAATAACATTAACTCAAATAACGTTCAACAAACGTTAGATATAAACACAGCACGTATATATATTAAGCAGGGTTGTTGCGGATTTTTAGAGAGTCACAATGCGGATGCGGATTTCAAGTTTTTGTAATAGATTGTTTTTTTGATGCAGAAATAAATGATTGAAATAATTGATAATAAATTTTTATTAATTAATTGAGTTTGTAGTATATAAAATTGAACATAAATAAATGAATAATAAAATAAAAAAATTTAAAAAAATGATTTTTTTTTTAAATCCATTAATAAATGTTATTAGTTCGTCGTCTAGGTGAAGTGACTTCACACTCTGGATTATTCTTGTACAACTTTAAAGTCCCAAAACTTTTTCATTTCTAGAAATATTTTAATAATTCTATAACAAATTTGTTTCATTTTAATTATTTTTTTATAATTCGACCATAAAAAAAATAGAAACTTCATTTATCTTAGAAAATTCTGCAAAAATTAAAGACTAGCTTCATGTTCGCATACGAAAAAGATTGATTATTGCAGACGAGAATACAATTGCTACAATTGCGGATGCCAAAACCGATGCGGATGTTCCGCATTTGCGGATGCTTATGCGAATATCCGCAAAACTCAAAGCATATCATCAAATGATATGCCTTAAATTTTATTATTTATTTTAAACTAAAATGAATGCACAATTGTTTTTGTGACTTGTTTTTTTACTTGAAACTTAAACTTCATAATACTCTATGCTTTATAAAAACAGCACAATGCTATGTGAGAATACATACACTCAACAAAAATTGTAATTTCTTAAATAAAGATGCTTCAAAAGTTGTCTGTGTTTCATTTTCTTCTGTGACATTTTACAGACTTTTTTTTTTTATTAGAGATGAGTTTGCTCTTGAGGCTTATGATGGAACGAGTTCACCCAGAAGATGCCTATTCATTCGAATTTTGAAAACATTTGGGTTATATGAGCTCGGAAACATAGACCAAACCTTGGCAGTGCACTAAATAAAGGATGTTTTAACCCTTTAGCTGTCAGATTCCGACGATTATTTTCGCCAGAGCCTGATATATACTTACGACAAATTTCTCTTCTACTTGTATAATGTTTATTTGTAAATCATTGAGTGGCTTTCTCTTTAAAAAAAAAGTGTCATCTCCGACGCACGACTGGAGTTTATTTCTTACGAACAACTATAAAATACATAGATCCCATTCTCTGACGTCGAAAAGCGATTTTGTAAATCTTATTTCGAATAAAAATGTTTTGAATTTGAATTTTATATTTGATATAGTACACAAACAGATTGCAATTAAATACTTGAAAACTATAAATTACATGTGTATGGATAATTATCTAAATTGTACTCCTAAACAGTGTACTTAACATGTTTAATTTATGATTTGAATAGATTAGTAGGTAAATGAATGCATTTTGTTTTGTTAGCTTTAGTTAGCATTAGTTTGTTAATTTTTTTCAAATCACAAATAAATATCAATGGATATAAATATATTATATTACATATATTAATATGTATTGAAGCATATTGTAGCCTATAGCGTGTGACATGTGACATTTATTCCCATACATTTTCATACCTCGGGCTTAAAAATATGAAAATCGACCCCAAAAATAAAAAAAAATAATTACAAATCAGGCGCTAGATCAAAACCAAAAGGGTTAAAGCGCTTGGTCCGAAAAAGAGTGATTTCAACAAGATGGGGATTGTACCAAGTGTTCGTCTAAATGTCTAAATGGAAGAAAGGGGAAGGCGGTATGAGCTCATGCAGCTCATGATTATTTTTAAATTAAATTCTATGCAAACGTATCCGCGAGAAAAGCTTGTATTAAATAAATAAAAAAAGTGTGATAATGTAGGTATTTGTTTGTTATCAACCAATTTCGCACAACTTCTTGAACAGTTCGGTCTGAAATTTGGTACATAGACAAAGCCTATTCTGAATTACAATAGATTTTATCCCGTAAGATAATAATTTACCAGAATTTAAATTTAGAACTTACTCAAATCCAATAAGTAATTTACAATATCTAAGTAATCAATTATAATGAAAATAAATCAATTAGCACTGGTTGTAAACATAATTTCTGAACACTAACTTAAATGCAAACTTATTTAAGACTTAACGACTAACAGAACACGGTCGAAATTAGCATAAAATTATGATAAATATTGAAATTCACGTTGTATTTTTATTTATTTAATTTGTACAAATTGGTAGCAATATTTTATGGGTGTTTTTGGTGCAAGGACCCGCGGTCGGCAATAAATCACTTGACTCGCTAGCTGTGGTACCGGGGCCGCACGGTAGCCGAAAGAAGAACTACCATTTATTATCTACGGAGTATGGCATCGTGGCGTGGCGTGCGCAACCTTTTTTTGCAGTGTTCAAATTTTACAATATTTTTTTAAAATGTAAGATCAACAGACAGGCTGAGTTCACCTATAACACAAGAAACGCCACAAGTGCTGCAAGTGTGGTGCCAACCATAATAGGATAGGGGCAATGGGCTCTGGACTTTTGGTTTTGCTAAAGTAGTTAAGGCCAAATGGAAATACATTATACTATGATTTTAATATAATCATAGTACTTAAGTATATTATCTATCTATACAAATATTATAAAGCTGAAGAGTTCGTTTGTTTGAACGCGTTAATCTCAGGAACTACTGGTTGGAATTGAAAAGTTCTTTTTGGTTTGTATAGTCCATTTATCGAAAAAGGCTTTAGGCTATATAACATTTTGAACGCGGAAGAAGTCGCGGGCAACAGCAAGTATGTTATAAAAATAGACTCTCACTGGCTTTGTACTTTTTATTCGGAGACCTATTTTTTTCTTTTTGAGGACGGGAAATCACATTTAAAATGCATAAAAATATAAAGGAGTACAAAAAAATTAAAATGTTCCAAACCACTGCTCATTAAACGAGTGTGAATCGAATATTTTTTATTTGAATTTATCCGCTGCGCGACCGCGGCACAATGAAACGGAAACTCTTCATTGTGCTTCACAAAATTGGCAAAAGCAACCTTGACGTCAAAGAAATAGGCATCAAAATACATCGCGACCGTTTATTGACTTAATCGTCATAACTTGAAATTATTGGTGCCTTCAAAACCCGATTCCGATACCGACTTCATTTTGAACAAATCATATAAATTAAATAAAGACTTGCTTTGTTTTAAGTCTGGTATCCACTTTAATTTTTTTTTAATAATTTTATGCACTAGACAGTTTACAAATAACATAATTTCGCGAAAGCGTTTAAAGGTGGGTCTAAATTAATTAACATGTTATAGCTATTATCTTTGTTGTATAACACGTACACGTTATTTAAAATTCTTTTATAACATTAAAATATAAATCCAATATAACAATCAGTGCGCACAGTGCCTAAGTATGTTTTAAGTAGTGGCAGGACACACTGCGCCCCTCTGGCGGCAGTAACCAATCCCTTACATAATACCACCGTGAAATGACAGCATTATTATGTGCTATTGTTTTTCGGTGAGTGTCAATTAGTCAGCAACTTAGAACAGATAATATAGCGTGTTAGGGCTCAATAGAAAGTCGGTTAGTTTAATAATAAGTACTTAATAATAATAATAATTTATTTGCTGAATATAGTTAATTACAATGGTTTTATATTGAACTAGCTGGTCGCGTTGAAAAAGAAAATAATATGTATATGCGTAATAACGCCTGATATCGTTGTCGCTGTGACGACGGTGGCGCCGCCACGCGACAGTGGCGCCCACAACGTATATGCAAAATTTCATGATGTTCGGTTGTGTAGTTAAGGTGTTAAAAGGCAGCAGACAGACAGTTACTTTCGTATTTATAATATTAGTATGGATGGTATGGATAAAGGCTCGTTACATTCTACCCTTTGGGGTGTGCAAATATTTTGAAAATATGACATAACAATATAAGTACTTTAGTTAAGTATTTGTTCAACTAGAGAGCAAAATTGTTTTTTGCTGCGAGTGCCGACTTTAAATCACGAACTAGCGAAGTAGTCCAGAATTGAATCACGAGCGTAGCGAGTGATTCTAATATAGACTAAGTACTGAGCGAAGACATAAAAAAATTTGCTCTCGTGTTAAACATAAGTACATAACTTTTTACCTCAACAGCGAGAAAAGTGTTACTAGGTTATCTTTAGGTAAGAAAATCAATTAAGACTATTTTAAATATTATGTTTACTATAGCCAACATATAGCTATGTAGCTATAGTCACATAAATTATAACTAAATTAACAAAAATATTAAAAGTTAAAAGTAAAATTACTGCAATTTTTAAGATTAAAGGTAGGTAACAGTTTAGTTCGGAACTGTGGTGGTCGTATTATTTACTTGCGTGTTAGGTGAGGATCCTGTCTCTATTCTTGTACGAATGAAATAATTCGTATGAATGAAAATATTTTTACGGGACTTTTCTGGAAGAAAGCTAAGTTCGGAATTTGAAACTTGTTCTCTTAATTCTTCTGGAGTTAGACCATCACCACTGGATGTACTTATTTTTTTATGTTTACCAAAACAGTACAAAAACACCAAGACCAAATGCTGAACCATTTTCTGAAAGGCTGTGAAACTATCTTCATAGTCGGCTATGGCTGTACACACTAATAAAATCAAAATTTTATATTCCTGTGAGTTAAATCGCGTGTTCGAATTTCGAATTACGCTCGCATCAAGAATCGATTTTTCTACGAGTTTTTAGGCACCAAAATCACCCTTTTCGTGCTGGAGAGGTAAAAAAGTAATTAATCAGTACTATCCACTAAGTTATCTGTAATATAATCTTTTAAATTATAGTAACATTTATCTATTAGTAATTCTTTAATAAGTATATTAATATTGAGCTGCTAAATATTGTTCGGAATCTTGTTATATACTTAGGTACTGGTGCTAGATAATATTACAGTTATAATTTACACACTTTATAATTTTTAATTATAGCTTGTATAATTATCTATAGATTAATTTCGCGCAAATAGATACTATAACATGAATACATAATAGAAACCGCAACAGGCAAATTGTCGCCCCATTTTTCTCTGCGGGATAGCCTATAATGGATTTTTGTTTGTTCAAAAACTAGCACATGTGGTAAGATTGCGTCCGAAATCTTTTGAGTGGGCACTTTTTATTTTACGGTTCCTTGGTAGGGGTTGACAAACCATTGTGTCGCGCTGTTTTAAGTCCTATTACTGTGGTAATAAGTTATATTTTTATATGGGTTACAATACGAATTACTTTTTTTTAGCCTTTTGATGATTTAATAAGGTGTCTAGAACAGTGGAACATTTTCGCTAACTATAATTATAGTAATTAAAGTTAATTAGCGACCCGCCTCCGGCTTCGGACGGATACCTACAATTTTTTCAGCAAATTATATATACATAGGTATATATCTTCCTCGTTTATCGCTCTTTCCATTTGTGAAAACCGTATTAAAATCCATTGATGAGTGATTGAGAAGAAGTTAGAGCAGAAATAAACAGAATCAGACAGCGACTTTGATTTTTATAATAGGTATGTAATCACCTATAATAAGTATAATATATTCATTTTGAAATTTCATTTTGAAAGATAAGGGACAAGTTAGGGATAAGGATATGAGCTCCAATAAATATAAATAAACGTACAATTTATTTTTTATTTTTTTTCAATCTATTAGTACCTATACTAGATAATATTACCTAGGTATAGAGAGAGAAATTTATTACTAACAAAAATACAAATATTTTCTCTTTGTAATTACTTAGCATTGATATACCTAGATAGGAGCGTAATTTGGCGATAGAATAGACTCTAAACACTAGATAGATATACCTACATACATATAAACCATTTTATCTATAGGTATTTAGGTATATACTAACATTGTAAAGAGAGAAGATTTAACTCAATATCTACTGGACCGATTTTTAAAATTCTTTCGCCTATAAAAAGCTACATTATCAGCGAGTAACATAGGCTATATTTTATAAAAATGCGCGGGCGAAGTCGCGTGCTATTGTGCTAGTTCTGAATAAATTAAATAACATAAGAACTGTGCAATTAAGGAGAAGGACCAGGGCACTTGCCCTGCAAATAATAAAAAGTTTTCCATAATCCGGTCACCATTATGAAAATGAATCTCGTAGCGCCCGCTGGCGATACTCTATACTCTATTTAATGAAACGGACAAACGGCACGATTGTTACAAAAGATTTGTGTAAGTACAAATGAAATTACATTTAAATTTCTTTAATGGCAGTCAAAATAACATTTATAAAAATACTAGCTGACCCACCCTGGAAACGTTGTTTTGCAAAAAAAAAAAAATTTTTTTGGGGTATAAAAAATAGTTTACTTACAACCTATTCTCAGACCTACAAAAATCGGTTACAACTTATAAAAATCGGTCAAGCCGTTTCGGAGGAGTTTTATTGCCAACAATGTGACATATATACATAAGTATAAGATTATTTTGACAGTGAAAATAATCCATACTAATACAGTTCGAGTCCAATCTGTCATACTCTGCAGTAGAACTACGAGTAAGTATACTTGGATTTTTTTTGTCCAATCTGTTCTATAGTAGGACTAGGTGGACTAACCCTAAGTATAACCTTTATATATAACGAACCTCGATACGATTGCCTCAATTTAACAATTTTTTTGAAATCCCCTATAACGTATAATGTAAGAGTTACATTACTTACATATATTTAGGTATATTTGTGAATAACTGTGATGAGTCTGACTAGATCTATCTCAGTATCTTATCTAAGTACTTACTTATCAGTTTTTAGAAATAAGAATCAACCTTAGATTTCTTCTGTTTTTTGCTATTACAGGTATGTTGATATTTACTAATACAAATGAAGACATTTTTCTTGAAGGAGACATTTTTAACGTTTTATTTCACAGATTTTTGATATACTTACTTAAGTAACATTTACCTAATAAAATTTGTTTTGAATTTTGATACCGTAATGAATAGTTGTAAATGTATAGTTAATTTTTTTGAGTACCTAATTGTAATTTTTTTTTGTTCTTGGCCAGCATCAAGCTGTGTAGAGAGCAGAAGATGCCTATTCACTCACTATTAACTTTGAAAAGATTTGGGTTACCTATATGAACTCGGTAATATGCAGAGTGTTAGGTATATTAAATATACTTAGATGCTAAAGAGCTAATATTAGTTATAAGCGATTAATGTCCCCGAACTTAACATATTTTCTTAAAAATATTTGAAAAATTTCTAAAATTCTAAATAGATAATATGCTTAATATTATCTACTTAATGTTATGTTAGATATTACTTGCAATAAAGGAAATTTTAAATAATTTTGGTCTATTTTTGAACCTGTCAGTACAGACCACAAACACTGTCACAACCGCCATTGGGGTCAGGTCGGTCAGACTTTTCCCCCCTTTTTTTCTAATTTGCACCTATGAGTATAACCATTGTATTTAAGGACAAAATTTTAATATTTATACGTATACAAGTGTGGACTTTACTTAGGTACATTAAAAAACACTTTTCTTCTATCTAACTGTCATAATAACAAAATTATGGGCAATCAAATGAAAATTGTCACAATAGAACTGTACCCAGTACCTACATACTCTACCCTACCTATTATGCTTCTAATAGCATGTAGTGTAGGTATGATGTAGGTTGTATTATGAAGACTGATACCTACACAATCACTATGGTTTTTATGATTTCGTATGAACATGAACATTACCTACTATAAGATAGGTTAATGTACTAACTCACTTACATATATTTCCAATCTATTATTCGATAAACTAGAGATATTGCCTACTCTCTTATTCCGATGTTAACATGTCTACATGCTTTAATCATAAATCATAAATAAACCATTATTTATTACCGATTCAATTTCAACCACCTACATGTCTTTCATTGTTTATTTCTGTCTACGTAAGTATATAGCGTAACCTATACCTACTTATAAAAAAATACTCTGTCGTGAACTGGATGGATGTCATGAAAAAAAAAAGCACATCTCTTGGGCCCATTCTACTTTAAATAAAACAAAAGAGACTACAAAGACATGACGGTAAAACAATTGAGTGTTCGTCGACACGTAACGTCACATCACTAGCGTAGCACTTTTTAAATTTCGAACCTCGAATCAAACGCAATATGAGCGAGTTTCGTGTGTGTTGCCAGTGTTATAAAATCGTTTGGTGTGCTGCAAATGAAAGTGGTTACATATTTATAAAATGAAATCGATTTTTATGTGAGCCAATAGTGGGGCCGTATTTGGAAGGCGGGTTGAGGTTAGTCCCACCCAGCTTTGGATGTCGGATGAATGTCTCGTCGGAGCCTTTTTGCTCATTCGCTCGGCGTCCTTCGACGTTAGCGGTCGATTGTTAAGGAAGTTGTTTAATGCTATGAATACATTTACAACGACACCATAAATTGTGATTAGATCTGCATTAGAACTTTATCTTCTAAGGAACGTATATATATATGTATAGAGTGGCCATATTTTTATTAAAGAAAATTCCCTTTGTAATATGTTATTTATTCCTCTGTATCTCTAGTAAAAAGTAAGTATAAACCGCTGGCCACTTCTGTCTGTTTATACGCTTACTATTCCTGAATAACGCAACGGATTTTGATACGGTTTTTAATAATGGAACAAGCGATAAACGAGGAAGGTGTATACTTATATAAAACTAAAAGCCGGGATGGGTCGGTAGTATATTCATATTATAATTATAATTAAACTTTTGTTTCAACCTTATATTTCCTAAGATCAGAACTCAATTATTTTCTATTATCACTACTATGTAAAAAAAATCTTATAGGAACTAATTTCTTTTAAGAATTGATAGACAATCGATCAATTATTGTAAACAAATCAGTTAAAAAATGTGTCTATTAAGTACAAGAAGGTAAGTAATAAATGTCAAAACAAATCGGAGTTGTAATAAATTATAAATTTCTGCTACAATTAAAATAAAACGGACAACATATTAAAGTTAGCCTCGAAACTCCGTGCCGGTGGAATGTCTATGCCCGTATATTTTTTTGACGTTCCTTTAAAAATATTCAAATCGAATCACCCAAATTAAGTAGCCATAAACGGAATCAGCTTCCAAATTTGAATATTTCATTCGTGCCCATGCGAGCGTGCGCTTTGATTTGTGTAATGTTGGTAGTGGTGCGATGACTCATTCGTGAGTTACCTCAAAATGAGTGATTCAACGGAATGAGGTGTTGTTCAGTAATTTGAATATCTATATCTGAACATGCAGGCATTATGATTATAAATTGTCATTGATTTTTGTCATTGGATATATAGCTATATTTCTAAGAATAAGAGGGTCTAAGAATAAGCGAGAAAAAAATGTTAATGATTTGCTGTCAAATTATTATATTTTTTTGATACAATTTAAAAAAAAACAATATGCAGTTAAGACTTCAAAAATAAATTTTGCTTCTATTTTAGAAAATTATTAGACTTTATCCGATTTTGAGCAAAATAAGAATTTTTATGTCTTATAGGTACATACTTAAACGTCGAACTCCAATTGGAAAATTAAGATTAAGACGTCCTACGGCTGACATGATAATGAAACGACTTATTATAAATTTTTGAAAACTCAATATTTTTATGTAATAAATATGATATGAAAACATTCAAACCCCCATTTTAGTAGGCTATTTCTCTCAAGAATAATTTAAATTAACATAAGAGCTATCTAAGCATAATATATTCATACGTCTAGTCAGTGTCTAGTATGTTATTAATTAGGAACTAATTGCTTTTTTAGCAGCACTGGGCCAACACTATACTAGTGACGTATTAATAAGTATATCGATAACAATCTTCAATTAAGGATTGCTCATATGAAAATGTTGAGTTGTTGACTATAATTCATATTAACATTTACTCATAGAATTAATTAAATTGATTAAAAACATCATCATGTCATTGATGACGGCGAATGAATATGAAATAACTTTATAAAAAGTTACTAATGTGTAATAATGTAATGTTGATTAAGCTTTGACATAGTTATGTAATGTAATATCGGATTGTCACATCTGGTCGCAAACATTATATGCTTAAAGAAAATGCCTTTAAAAAAAACTTGCATCTCTATAACTATTGACTGCACCGCTTCGTTCGCGCTTCTTTTAATTATTCCTAGAACTAAAATTCTACTAAATACCTACTTAACATTTTAAGTAGTACTAAATACTTCAATATCTTCCTAAAATACATTACTGGGATAGGGATAAGGTAGTTAATCCAAGACGCAAGTTTTTTTACCTAGGTACATCAGTTGTACTATTATCAACAGAATCAGTTAAGTAAATAATTTGCTTCTAATTGTTTTAACCAACTGCAACTTCAAAAGATACTATATCTGTTTTTCCGCTAAATTCTTCTAAACCACCCAACAGATTTTGATACGGTTTCCACTGACGGAAAGAGGAATCAACAAGGCAGGTTCATGTATATAATTAAAAAGAAATTAATTAATTTGCATGTCGGTCCCGCAAGTACAGTGTTTTTTCATCAAAAATTTATTAGAAAAAATAATTAACACCTATCGATAAGATGACGCGTTGAAAATGCACGCGTCACATCCCTACATCTTTTGTCGCCGTTCGCCGCGCGTTGATAAGAAAACATTTTAAATTAGTAGAAAAGAAAAAAAATGATAATAAATTTTTTATTTTATTATTTATGTTTTATCACGCGCAACACAAAACGGGTAGCCGCTTGCTGCCAGTGAACCGATATAAATTATATCATTTTTCACTGCGACAACCCTAACGGACGTAAAAAATGAACTTCCATTCAGTACAAAGTTTGAAAGTTTTGCCGCGTTTTTTGTTCGTTTCCGGACGATGGGATTCCATTATTTGAACTTTGATTTTCGAATGGCTCGCCGGAATTATATTTTTTAAATGTTCTTTTAGAACCTGCATCGGACATACGTCTCATTTTATTACGCACTAGACTTTGGACGCGACTTTGTTCGCAGCTCTTTTTCTTACGACTTAGGCGTTGAAAAATAAATATGATATATCAGCAATTATTTATAGGTACAATCTTTATTGTGTCAGGCTTTTTTTTTTATTTTTAGATGAATCCTCGGGTACAGACAGTACTTTTTTCTAGATGATTTTTTTTCTAGAATCCAGAGTCTACTTCCCTATCTGAGCACTTGCAGCACCTGTGGCGTTGCTTGTGTTATAGGCGACAATACTCACCTACCATCAAATGGACCGTCAGCCTGTCTGTCGAGCTTAACATTAAAAAAAACCATGTCCTTTTCTGTATCCCTGACAACAGTCATGTATGCAAAATTTCATGATGATCGGTTGAGTTGAGCAGTTAAGGCGTGAAAGCGTAACACACAAACTCACTTTCGCATTTATAATATTATTTACGATTATAAGCTATTTATGTAACTTTTTAACTTAAATTTGTCTAATTTTAAAGTCTTTGTCAGCCTCTCTAGTTATGCAACGTCTAACTTGATTATTGGAAGAATCCGTACTGATACCTATTATAAACTAGTGACCCTCTCCGGCTTCGCATAGATTAAAAATTAATTACATTTTATTATTTTATTATAAAAAATCCGTGAAAAATTATCTATAAAAAAATCTATCAATTAGTTTTATCAACAAAAAAATCAGTTTTTTTACGGTTTTTTTATTATATATTTTTTATAATATAATATTATATAAGTTTAAAATGTGTATATATAAGTATGTGTATGGGTGTATCTGTCTGTGGCTTCACAGCTCCAAACTGATGGACTCATTTTATTGCATTTTTTTTTGTTTGAAAGCTGACGTGATCGAAATGGTTCTTAGCTATAATATATGAAGATAGCTTAGCTATATATAGCTGTTCAAGCGTTTGAAGATCATCAGCTCATGTCCTAGTTGACGAAGGGATCTCACTAACTTCCACAGGTCTGTCGACCTGGCCACAAAAGAAAAAAAATACATAAGCCTCTAGAGATGGATTTACTTATCTACCTATGAGATAACAAGATATTTGTGTCATCATTATGCTCATGAGTGATATGTAAAATAAGACAGATACAGATGTATGGGTAGGTATATAGGTACAGATATATATATATGTCGGAGTGTAAGGGTGGCGCCACCAGTTCGCAACGATTAATTGTAGTCTATGCGTGGCGACATCGCGTTACAGTTATCGTCCTACATTCAGTTTTCTATCTGGCAATATTGTTTTTCTTTATGTTCTGTGTCTACTGCGCTTATTATTTAAAATGGTAACATTTTCTTATTTTAATTTAATTTTTAAGTTGGTCAATCTGTTAAACATGACCGTATGCTCTTTCTGATTGGATGTCGATTAAGATTGTAATGTTGGTTAACTGGAAACTCAACGAGAATTGGACAGCGCTGATTGGTTAAGCGATTTTGGTTCCGCTCGCTTGGACATGGCCCTTGGCGGGGATAAGGAGGGTGGATTCACATTTTGATTAAGACTTTTAAGAGGAAGAGGAACGATCTCCATCTCTTGCCAAGAGACTTGTCAGTTTCCACGAAGCCAATCTGTAAATTGTGATTTTAATTTATCTGAAGCCCGTCGCTATGTCCGATGCCCAAGATAACGCCCCGATTCCCACTTCGGCCTACCCTGATCCGTTATCAGAAGTGGGATCTGATCGGACTCAAAGCGATGGTTCACGTATGGGTGAAAATTTATTGCAAACACTAATGGAAGCACAGAATCGGAACATGATAGCTTTGATTAATGCCATGAAACCGGTGAGTACCCGCAAGATTACTTTACCGGATTTTATCCCTGATAAGGCAGATGTAGATGCCCGTGCATGGTGTGCTACGGTAGATTTATGCTTCAATGATCAAGAACAACAAGGAAGTACATTAATTTTGGCTCTGAGTGGTGCATTGAAGGGTAGTGCATCGCGTTGGTTTTCTCAAGTGGCTTTTGCTGGTATGACTTGGCCCCAGTTCAAAGATCTTTTTCTAGCCCGTTATGGTTTGATCGAAACCCCAGCTGCTACCTTAATCAACATGCAGAATGGCAAGCCCAGTGATAACGAAAACATGGCGTCGTATGCTGCGCGACTTTCGACGACATTGATGGCGCGATTCAAGGGCATGACTATAGAACAGATAACTTTGGCCATGGTGTTGGCCCATGTGTCTCAATTCGATGGAAGACTACAACGTACTGTTTTCACGACTGAAATCAAGACCCGAGATCAAATGCAACGCGAACTACAAGCCTGCTCTTATATGAAGAGGAAGAACAACGACCCTGCAGGCGATGTGTTCTGCAGCAAGCGACTGCGACCTGCTGCACCTCCTAGACCTGTACACTGTTTCTCATGTGGGAAGCTGGGACATCGCAGTACCGACTGCAACGTCAAGGATCCCAAAAGGTCATGTGATCGTTTCTTTCCTTCTAAAGCTACATTTTCGGCCAAACAGCCACCAAACGCGAGTGTAACATGTTTTAGATGTGGACTTTTTGGTCATTTCGCCAACAAGTGTCCGCGTGCTCCGACCTCCACAATGAGTAAGAACGCTCCTGGCAACGGCGGCGTGGGCACCAACGGCAACCCCAGCGGTGCGGCACCCAATAGCAGCGACCAGCGTCGTGTGGACCTGTGCTGTATCAGTAACCCTACTGGACGGATGAATATTGCCGGTGAGTCGTACTCTTTTCACTACGACTCAGGCGCTGAGTGCTCTCTCGTCAAAGAATCTATTGCTGCCAAATTTCCTGGCAAACGGCTAAATAATACTGTGACTCTAACTGGGATTGGTCAAAATAGTGTTTCAACCTAATGCAAATTAAATGAGCAAGTTGAAAGAGTTATTGGGTACATTAAAAAACATGCTAACCTCCTTAGAAACTAGTAAAGATAGGGCCTGGCAAGATGACTTGGGTGACATTCAATTGGCCATGAATTCTACAATCAACCGTGTTACCAAAGCGAGCCCTCTTGAATTGCTAATAGGTAAAGTGGCCAGACCACTCAATTTGATGGCTCTTGATGATAGTAATGTGGTAGATTTAGATACAATGAGAGTGCAAGCGTCACGGGGAATAGTAGAAAATGCAAAGTACGATAAAAACAGATTCGATAGTAGTAAAGCTAAGGTTCAAAGATGTAAACTAGGTGATTATGTTCTGATCGAAAACGAGAAAAGAAACCAATTAAAGCTAGACCCTAAGTACAAAGGACCATTTAAAGTCATTGAAGTCCTGGATGGTGATAGGTATTTGCTGAAATCATTAAAGAACCTACAAATACCCTCACGATAGGATTAGAAAAATGCCTGAGCAAGAAGTTCCTCTCGAGCTAGATGTTGATAGTGCCAGTGGTTCCGATTAGTGTAAATAATGACAATTTCATTTTTTATTTTAGAATTCACTATTAATATTTTGAGTTGTGCTTTCGATGGACTGAGAGCACGCCCGATGGACTGGGCAATGTGTAATTGTGTTTTCGATGGACTGAAAGCACGCCCGATGGACTGGGCAATGTGTTGTTGTGTTTTCGATGGACTGAAAGCACGCCCGATGGACTGGGCAATGTGTTGTTGTGTTTTCGATGGACTGAAAGCACGCCCGATGGACTGGGCAATGTGTAGACCGCGTCGGAAGTGCCGGAGCATGTAAGAGGTGCACGTGACTGCCATTTCTATGCAGTATACTCTTTGCGAGGGGTAGCACTTACGCGGCTGAGATGGTAACTTCTGACGAGGTCACACAGGTTCCTGCCGAAGGACTGGCAGATTGTGAAATGGTGGTAGCGTGCCGATGGACTGGCGCGTTATCACAATGCACCGAAGGACTGGTGTGATTTTATTAAAAGTGAATTCCATTTGGCTTACTGTAAATTTTGATTATTTTTCTCTTTTTTTAACATTTCTTTTTTTAATTGGCTCTATCAAGTCTAAATACTATCTGTTCAAAAGATGTCTTACTATGATTGTGGATTAAGCAAATAGCTAACACCATACTTGTAGTTGTGAGTTGATATCATTTAATATTTTGTGTCAGGTTAGCCGAGCGAAATACTTTTCGCTTCTATTTTTGTTTTCAGAGAACGCATCCGGGACGGATGAGGGTCAAGATGGCCGTGTCGGAGTGTAAGGGTGGCGCCACCAGTTCGCAACGATTAATTGTAGTCTATGCGTGGCGACATCGCGTTACAGTTATCGTCCTACATTCAGTTTTCTATCTGGCAATATTGTTTTTCTTTATGTTCTGTGTCTACTGCGCTTATTATTTAAAATGGTAACATTTTCTTATTTTAATTTAATTTTTAAGTTGGTCAATCTGTTAAACATGACCGTATGCTCTTTCTGATTGGATGTCGATTAAGATTGTAATGTTGGTTAACTGGAAACTCAACGAGAATTGGACAGCGCTGATTGGTTAAGCGATTTTGGTTCCGCTCGCTTGGACATGGCCCTTGGCGGGGATAAGGAGGGTGGATTCACATTTTGATTAAGACTTTTAAGAGGAAGAGGAACGATCTCCATCTCTTGCCAAGAGACTTGTCAGTTTCCACGAAGCCAATCTGTAAATTGTGATTTTAATTTATCTGAAGCCCGTCGCTATGTCCGATGCCCAAGATAACGCCCCGATTCCCACTTCGGCCTACCCTGATCCGTTATATATAACTCATAATATGTGTAACTGGACTTATATTTACACCTACCTGGAACGACGTCCTCTGGTCTCATTTAGATCATAAAATAAAACTCAATAAGCCTAGGACCACCGCGGCGTAATATAAACATGGAACTACGAAATAGTGGAGGTGCTGTCTTTTTTATATATTTTTTTATTTTACGTTTTTTTTTGCATTAATCATGTGTTAGTCTGTAAATATATATTTATTTAAAAAAAGAAGAAATAAATAAATTTTATATTTGTATAAAATGTGAATAAAAAAAAGTTCTTATAAATTAAATACTTATTTGAGTACCTATGTATATATGCCATATTATGTTAAAAATTAAGGTTACATGTAGCCATTAGATATTATATTTAATGGATATACAAATTAACGGCTCTAAAGAACCTTATTTTAATCTATCTACACTAATATTATAACGAAGTCAAGTTTGTATGTAAATATAAGTATATGACCTACAGGAGGTAATCTTCAAAACTACTCATCCGATTTAATAAAATCTTTCCCCAATAGTTAGAATAGAATCTACCTTAACATAATAAGATATAGAAAAATTAACAAGCTCTGCACTCTAGTGTGCTTTTAAAAGATGTACCTACTTGAGAATTAATTGTTATGTTATTATAATATAGTATTAAATTAATATTTATTTTTAAAAATTTACAAAATCTTTGGGTGAAATCAATTAAATTGGTTGTCAGCTTGTTAATTTGACTTAATAAAATATTATATTTAATATTATAAACAATTTTTAAGCCGGGAGCTTTTTACTGAGCCCAAACACGCTATTCTGCTGTAAGTTGCTAAGGAGTTGGTTATTTCGCAGACTACTTGATGCTGCAGCACCAGGTCAAGGTAACCATGTCATGGAGATACCATCAAAGTAACAGTATTAGGTACCAAAATCGAATATGTGGAAGTTAAGAAAATTGCTTCGTTAACTAGTAAATGGGCTGATGGTCTTCAAACGCCTGACCAAAAAGCTTGAGCCTGAGCCAGCTGAGTTTGAACAAAAAAATACCGGATCAAAATCGGTAAATCCGTTTGGGAGCCACGATGCTACAGACAAGTACACGTGGACAGATACACAGACACAAACGTCAAATTTATAAAACCCCGATTTTGCGTCGGGCGTCGGAAGTTAACCACTATAGTATCTTTTAATTATTTTTGTACAATTTGTCATCTAAATAAAAGACAAATGAGCACATTCGTTACTGGTTCCATGTGACCAATAAAACGCATAAAATCGTCGCTACACCACCACCGAGCGGCTACTAGTGTCCTGCACCCGACTTCTCTCACAAAGATAAACAACCGACAAAAATATCATAAATTTACACACTCACAACGCACACTGAAAAGTAAAAAAAATAATATATTTAACATATATCTCACTTTTGTTGCAAGCCGCCATAAAGAACTTTGGATTAGTGTGGATACGTCGCAATTACAGTTGGGATATGTGAAAAAGTATCCCTACTGACTGATAGGGATATGGAAAAAAATTATATCCACACTAAGCACCCCACTAAGTATATAGTACTAAGTACATACTAAGTATATAAGTATATACTTAGTGGGGATACCACTGGGATACTTAGTGGGGATATCAACAAGGACCTTTTATCCCAAGTGGTATCCCCACTAAGTATATATTAAGTATAATAAGTATATACCTAAGTATATACTAAGTATATAAGTATATTAGTGGGGATACCACTGGGATACTTAGTGGGGATATCAACAAGGACTTTTTATCCCAAGTGGTATCCCCACTAAGTATATATTAAGTATAATAAGTATATACCTAAGTATATACTTAGTGGAGATACCACTGGGATACTTACTGGGGATAGGTGGAACGAAGAAACTGCTTTCAAAGTATTGCCTTTAGATGCTGTTAAATTATTCATTTTCGCAGCGCGGTTTTATTATTTAATTAAGTTATTATTTGCTAGCGTCCAGCTTTGCATGGGTGCATTTTTTCTGCAAATTGAATATATAAACCTTTCTCGTTTATGGTTCTTTCCATTGGGGAAAACCGTATCAAAATCAGCATTGTGGTTTAGAAGTAGTTTGGTAGAAAAAGACAGATGGGTAGGCGACTTTGTTTTATAATATGTTTAGAATAGACAGGGAACATCTATTCTTAGAAAAGGATTATTTATTTCTAACACAATATATACAGAATATTTAACTATGCTTATATGGAACATTAAAGAAAGGCACAGGTCATTTTTAAATATTTACTCGGATGAAGAAACAGGCAGATACTATATTTACACTATTATCTTGTTTTGTTCTAAGAAGTACAAAATTAAACTGTACAAGAAGTACAGTCTAATTTAAAAAAAGCAGTTCTGCTTACTTACTGCAATGTCATTATTATTATTAATGTTAGTATTATTTTAATATCTCATTAAATTTCTGTAACATATTGGTGATATTGGAAATCTTTCTTGAACTGTATTTAAAATATAATGGATTAGCTTAGTGACATCACTAATTATATTTTGTTTTTTAATTATTTTTTTTTTGCTATATTAACAACAGCTAACAAAAAGAGGATTGTCTTATCCACTCTAAGCGAACATATCCAAGTTCATACCTCCTTCATTAGCTGGACAAAACCAATGACATTTACTATCATTGCTTTCAATAAAGAAACGACTCAAACGAATTTTTGTTCAAAGGAATTTCAACCGCACCCCATCGGCTTAAGCTTCAGTTTGAAATGTAAATTTATTTTACCTGAAGTCATTTCGGTAGGTGTGAAAGATATGACATTTGAGAATAAACGGAGTTCGGACGAGTCCGATTCAAATTTGAATTTTAAAAATCGAACGTTCTATTTGATTTCTATATTCAATAACTTTTTTAAAATAGATATCATAAAAGTACCTACCTGTATCCACTGTACGTACATGTTTCAACTATAGAGAAATTTATTAAAATGAAATCCTTCGATCTGACTCATAGATTATAAACATGGTACCTTTTAAACCGAAAATCTAATTTTTCATTAAAAAAATGTAATTTGATAAAAAATAGTGCGAAAAAAATGCATTTCTCAATTATTTGCAAGATATTCAGTGACGTCATTTTGAACATCCATTTTTCGAAAATTTAAAATTTTAAAGTGATCTAACTATCAGGTTTCGTACGGATGTACTCGTACCTGTGGAATGGGGTTACTTTGATCAATTTTAAAATTAAAATAGCTCTACTTCTTTAAATATTGGCGAAAAAAAGAAATTAATAAAACCATAACATCAACTTCTGTTTGTCTTTCTATCGTCTAAATATGGTTTTAATATATTCAAAAATAGGCTCAAAAAATTAAACAAAAAGCGTGATCAAAGTTAAACTGCGATTACTTTGATAGCCCTATTATAGTAACTCCCATTACTATAATATTATTATGTAGTATAGTATAGGTTATTATTATGGTACATTACAATGATACAGTAAACAAAATTATTATGATATATACAAAAAAAATACTTCACACAGTGGATTTCATCAAAATAATGCGTTTGTAACAACCACATTGGTTATTCAGGCTTAAAAAAATCAGTGAAAATAATACTTACATATTTGTCGATTTTTTCATCACACTGACACATTCTTAGACGCTGCTTTCGAGCAAAGACAGAGAATGATAATCAGTGATGCTAACCATAGAAAAAAAAAACTTGGAGCTGCATTCTGATATCGAAAAAATTTCATTTAAAAACAAAATAATATTTTTATCAAAGTAAACCCCGTTCTATGGTATTTTACAAGTTAAACAGTTCGGATTGAATGAAAGAAACCTCATAGTCACAAAGGTACAAAGTCCACATACCATAAGCATAGAAAGTTAACACTGCCTGTTATTTTAATTAATATTTTGTGACTTTTTGCCATCACCAAAAAATTTTTAATACAAAAGAATTTGCTTTTGTTTAGTTGATCCTTTAAAAGAAAATTTGTGCTTACTATTATTGTATTTTGAACCACAAAAAAAAAATAACGGAAGTGTTGTCAGTGTTGTAATGAAACCCTATTTCCAAGTAATGAGACAGACCAGGTATCAAGTAAAAATTAACCTGTACTCGGTACCTACATAATTTTTTCTTTAATTTAATTAATTTTATTAATTTTATTCTAAAAATATACCAAGTATACATATTAAACACTTAGTCACCTGTCCTTTCAGCACTAGCATTTGACTTATTTCACATATTTTTATTAATTATAATAGTCTATATATTATTCTGAGAAAGGTATATATCACAATTTGTCATCTTAAAAGTAATTTATTGATATACCTATTCTAAGCTTTTAAATAAGACATCCACTCTGGGCTTCGCACGTATGCAGGAAAATATCCTGACGATAACTCTCCATAAGAACCAAGAAGGTTCTTAGGACTTCAACGAATATTTAAAAATTAACAAAATTAGGAGAATTGGTCCAGACGTTCTTGAGTTTAACGCTTAGCAACACATTTAGCGATTATTATTTTTTTAATTACAAGTATAGATATTTATTTATTTATTTGAAAAGGTTTACCAACTAAAGACATACTTAATCACAATATACAACACTCACAAAAAGAAACATGACAAGTATGAATTTAAATTATAGGAAAGCACAGCATTATTAGAAATTAGTTAAATTACTTGTGTTTTTGTTGTTCCTTGTAGTTATATAAATGAATCAAGAAATTACAAGTATAGTTATATTATTATATCGGAACTTTGGAATTATCCTACACTAGGTATAAGTATTTGTAAATAAATAAAAATTAATATCTAGATTATATAGATATAACTAGGTATATAATAGATAGAACACGAAACAAGGAGATTAATTTGATTTCATCTTTCCTTCGGTTTATATTTACCTAAAAAGCTATTTAATTCCATAGCAAATTCTCATAAGCCTTTGAATTGTTGACATTTATTTTTAAGACATTAAAATAAGTACTGGCCGCTCATTATTACAGATGCTTTTAAGAATAGGCGGATTATCTTTGGTTACGATGATGACAAATAATTTGCCACCTTACTTCCTGCTGGGATTTATGTACCTACCTTGCACAAGGAATGAGTTCACTGGGATGTGAAAATATATTTGTTATGTCTTAAAACCAGCGGTAAGTAATTAAAATTCTAAACTAAACCCCTACTTCCTATTGAGCTCAAACACGCTAATATATCTGTGCTGTAAGTTGCTGAGGAGTTGTGTATACAGCAGACTATTTGATGCTGCAGGTCAAGGTTATCGCTGAAGTAACAGTAGGTGTACCAAATTTCACATAAATCGAACACGTGGAAGTTAGTGAAATACCTTTGTCAACCAGGAAATGGGCTATTGATCTTCAAACGCCTGAACTTGAACAGATATTGATAAATTATTGAAAATCGGTCATCGAGAGCTACGATAAACGAGGACCAATATTGATTCAATTTTCTTTGTTTGAAAGCTGACGTGATCGAGTTGATTGTTAGCTATAATTTATGAAGATCTGTTAAGGCGTTTGAAGATCATTACGTCATTTCCTAAGTTGACGAAGGGATCTCAATAACTTCCACAGGTTCGATTGGTGTAAAATTTTGTATACTGTTACTTGGGTGGTGTTTCCATGACATGGTAACCTTGACTTGATGCTGTAATCTGCGGGATACCCAACTCCTCGACAACTTACAACAAATATACTTAATATATAACTTACAACAAGCGTCTTGGACTTTTCAATTATAATTTTTATGTTATAACTTATTACCTCATCACGAATCATGAAATTTTACATGTAATACCTCCACTTTGGCAGGGAATGAACTATAGAAATGAACATAGGGTATCTTTTATTTATAAAAAAGTACTGTACCCGATGGACCATCTAAAATAAAAAATCTAATAGGTACCTAACCCTTCACAAATTAGACCTAAATGAGCAATAAAGATTAGCAAATGTTATAAAACCTAACAAAAAGAACGCAGACGAAGTCGCCAGCAAAAGCTAGTAAAGTAATATAATACTAGCTGGCAAATCAACCATTCCACATTTGAAACGCGCCCCTTTAAACAAAGAAACACACCTAATGGACCACCGCCACCGAATCATTTAATAACACTTCGCCGGCGAATCATTTTCGCTTATGAATGTTTACGAAAAACCCCATAAACATCCCTAGTTTCGTTTACCGGCTTTTTCACCGATTTTTTTTACCTGAAAACGGTCCGGAACGGAACCGGGTAGGGTTGAGAGACGCGAGGGGCGAGGGGCGTATATACGCGGCAGTCCCCTTCGAGACGCGACAGAGTACGCTTTATACTATAGCGCTCTCTAATCCCAGAACAATAATCGTCAGTGCGCTATTATAACACGGCCTAAATAACAACGATACCTACTACTTATAATAAAGTATATTGAAAAGTGTAAAATATTATAATATATTTATTTGCATAAGAACATTGCATCACATTTTGATTTCCAAATACGACAAGTTTTGATTAGTGTCTTTTTAATGATAAGATAATATTTTGTAAACGTCGGACTTTGGTAGTGTTACAAGTGATTGGTCAACGAGAAACCGTTTTTTTAGTGAATTTCCAATTAAACTCAGTGAGTTTCAATATTATATTTGGATTACGTTGACCTAAGGGTGAGTTTTTTTTTTCACTCCTTTTTTATATATGTTTTTAATAGTGTAAGTACTTTGTAAACAATGGCGGTGCTGTTATTCTAAATTGTAGTAAACAAAGATAAACATCTAACTTCAAGAATATTTATTTCATCGAATGAAATATAGAAGTTCTTTTTTCAAGTAAATAAGCCCCTAAGGCCCTAGGTAATAATTTTTTAAACAACTCAGTAAATATTCTTAGATTAAGTAAATTTGTTTTAAAGATTAGGTACTATTTAGTATGTTTTTTATAAATAGCTGCATTATTTATCTTTATCTACACATAATATGTATAATATAGGTACATTACATGTATAAATTAAAATCATTGTCCACCTCTCTCTCTTTCTCCGCTAACTTCTTCTGAATCACTCAACGGATTTTCATTATACTTAGTAGAAAGATTAATAAACCAAGGAAGGTTTATTAATAAATTTGCCTAAAAAAAATGCATGCATTCGCTATTCATATAAAGTTAGTAAACATGTTTTACAAGTACAATTAAACTTTTTAAAGTGTTTTAATGCAACAAGCATTTAATAGACACTAATTAATAATATTCTGATTCTGATTCTGATTACATAATAAAAAATATATAATATACTCTATTTATCGTATTTTCTTTATTCACCTAATAGTACGTACAGCTTTATAAACATCCCGAAGGAATATAAACGTATAATAAATTTTTTTTATGTAAATATTATAATTTAAAGCCGTCGCTAAGCAAATAGAAAGAAAGGACTCAAGTGGTCTAATGAACCTTATAGAATAAAATAATAAAATTACAAAGAAAGAGCATTTTTGTAGCAATATTTCGTATAATATTAAATATGAATACTATTCATGTATGCCACGACGATCTTGCAAACGGCTCTAACGATTTTGACAAAAATCTAGGGTTATGGGTTTTTTAGGTCTAGAAATCGATCTTTCAGGGTCTTACTTTACTTCGAGAAAATTCGTTTTAGGATTTTTTTTATTTTTACAAAAGTACAAAAATAATACCGCTTGCTCGTCTTATAATATTTTGAATTTTGAATTATTAATTCAAGTATTGTTGAATTTTTATTTATTATTTTTAATAGACTTTCTTTCTTACATGTTCGTTCACCCGGATACTGTTTTAATAAAACTAAATACAACTCATCAATAACTTTTTTAATAAAAGAAATATCTACAAGTAAGTAATATTACCTAAATATGCATGTTTGTTCTCAATCATATTAAACTAGGTATATTTTTTTTCTGCAAATTAAGGTACCTATAAAAAAAAACCTACCTCGTTTATCGCTCTTTCCTTCAGTGAAAACCGTATCAAAATCTGTTGAGTGATAAACATTAGCGGAGAAACAGACAGGTAGACAGACAGGTAAACAGACAAGAAAGAAAGAAAGAAAATGTTCTTATATATTATAGATAGATTTCATTATCAATTAAGTAGTTTTTAGAAATGATAGGCATTTCTTATCTTTTTTCTCTTATAATTGTAATTATTTTTACAATATCTACTAACTACTTATACTTAACACGTTTATTCTTGCTAACTGTGCTCCGTGGCTTCGTACGCCTTAAATTTGAATTTCATTTTGACAGCTACTTTATTTTACTCGTATCTATTATTTTATTATAAAGAGCATGCGGTTTTGAAACAATCATATTTCAATACTATCTTAAATTAACACAATATAGGTATTTAAGACATTTATCTATACTAATATTATAAGAGATTTGTAAATTTGTTTGTAAAGAATAAACTCAAAAACTACTGGACCGATTTTAAAAATTATATAAGGCTACATTATCAGCAAATAAGTTAGGCTATATTTTATAAAGTTACGCGGACGAAGTCTCGTGCGACAGCTAGTCAAATAATGCGCATAAATTTGTCATTCATACAAAGTGAATGTACAATTAAAAACTGTTTAGGCCTATCTAAGGCGACGTCCATTCCATTCGTTCAATGATAAGAGAAACAAAAAAATATTTCTAGATATCATACCGTTCTAGATATCAGTGATTAATTAACGTTTATTATCAAAATAATTCCAGATTGTTTATCTATGTCTCAAAATCCAAATGTGTTTTACTCGTTTTTCTGTCAATAAAGACTTAAGTAGCAATAATTATATTTATATAATAGGTATAGGTAAGTAACAGCTGACAAGACAATCTTTGCCCTGTCAAATTATAGGTAATTTTTTTCAATTTTTGTATTTTTGTTTGTAATGAATAAACTTAAAAACTAGTGGCCCAATTTTAAAAATTCTTTCACCTATAGAAAGCTACATTATCAGCGGGTAACATAGGCTATATATTTTATAAAGTACGCGGACGGAGTCGCGTGCAACAGCTAGTTTCATATAAAAGTTTCATATGTTCAAAAATCATTTTAAGTGTCTATTTTTTTTAACCTATAATAAAAAAAAAATAAACATTTAGACAAATTCGGGTAAAAATTTACTTAAATATTTCATTTTCTTTGTAGGTAATGCTTCATCATTTTTCTTATCTATAATTCTTTACCAATAAAGAGAATTTCTTTTTTGTATTTTTGTTTGTAATGAACTACTGGACCGATTTTAAAAATTCTTTCACCTATAGATGGCTAGGTACATTATCGGCGAGTAACATAGGCTATATTTTCTAAAATTGAGCGGACCAAGTCGCGTGCAACAGCAATTAATAAATTAGTATAGAATTATCCATGTATATGAGTAGATAGATGGATACTTATAGATAGGTATATAAGAAACGAATCTAATAAAAGGGTTTTGTTAAAAAATACATAAGTGCAACTGAAAATAGGTAAGACAGTTTTAAAACATTCAGCCACCGCTTGATGCATCATTATGTTTTCAATCTGAAATGGGGGTTGCATTTCACCCCAAGTATGGGGGCGTGTTGAGGGTTGAAGCTGGCCACGCCTTTAGAGCAAAAGGCGCAGGGAGCATTCATATTTATCACATTGTAAAAATGAGCGTAAATTTCGTGCCACGTTGTTTGTCGCCGATGAACTCCCAAACTATTGAACCGATTTTAATAAAACTTGCACACTGTGTGCAGTTTGATCCAACTTAAGAGATAGGATAGTTTTTATTTTGCACCCGTGCGAAGCCGGAAGCGTGTAGTTAGTCTCTCTCATATTCTCCATTAAGATCAATACACTTTTGCATACGTTTAAACCAATTGTCGAAGCACTTTTTCCATTCCGCTTGAGGTACCTCCAATGTGATTTGAACGCATGAAGCGCTTCTTCAGGCGTCGAAAAACGTTGACCTCGCAATTTATTTTTGATGTGCGGGTGTTGAGGAGTGGACTGTATTTAATGAAATGAAAAGATGATGAGAAATTAAGAACATATATTTACAGTAAAACTAACACACTACCGAACAAAATGTCTCTCCAACTTACGACTGCTACTGACGTATAATATATTTTTCTAATTACAATATTCTTTTAAAACTATTCGTTGTGGCCACCAACCAGCCAGTTGCCAACATACCCGCTTTTACTCCTCAAAAACGTTTTTGTTGGAGCTGATGCATTGTCGTGGTGCATTGTCGTGGTGGAGAATGATTCGTCTTCTGCGATTGGTTTCCATGATTTTTCCGAACACTTCTGACAAACAAATACTGGTGTACCATTCAGAATTGACCGTTCTACCGTTTTTTGGATTTGGCTCATCTTGAAAGAACTATACAGTCAATTGTTGTTTAGTTTCGGTTTCATATGCATAGATCCATGATTCGTCGCCTGTTACTATCTTATAGACGTCTTTTGAAGCACCGCGATTGAATTTTTTTCAACATTTCCTTGCACCAATCGACATGAGCGTTTTTTTGAGCGATTGTCAAATTATGCGAAAAAATCTTTTTGGGCGCCAAATGTTCATGCAATATTGAATGTATGCGAGTGGAACTAATGCCCAAGCATGCCTCAATCTCACGGTATGTCACATGACGATCTTGCAATATAAGTTCACGCACAGGATCAATGTTTTCTGGCACAACAGCCGATTTTGGACGTCCTTCACGAAATTCATCCTGAAGCTAAGTGCGACCATGGTTGAATTCGGAAAACCAGCGAAACACGGTGGCTCGAGATAGTGCTTCATCACCAAAAGTCGAAGCGAGTTGATCGGCACAGTGCTGTTAGTTTAATCCATATCGAAAGTCATAGAAAATCATCTCACGAAAATGTTCGCAATTTAATTCCATCTTTTGAACGAGATGAATGTTTCAAGTATCTGTAAACAACATAAATAGCACTCGTATGACAACATGTTCTGAATACGTTCTTACAAATGTTAAACTTTACGATGATATGGTCAGATTTGACATATTCACATCAGTGTTGCCATATTTCAAAACTTAAGTAGCAACCTAGGTATAACGGATCAGGATGGGCCGACGTGGGGATCGGGGCGTTATCATGGGCATTGGACATAGCGACGGGCTTCCGATCAATTCTTTAAATCAAAGAATGCGTTAAAATACAATCACTTAGCGTTTATTTGCTTCCACATGGTTATTAGAAAACACCTATTTACAAATGAACAAGTTAATAAAATAATTAAACTATGACAATCGTTCATTACACTTACAAAATCTTAATTTACAAAATTGGTTGTATGGAAACCGACAAGTCTCTTGCTTGGCGAGAGATGGATGTTCTTTTTTTCTTTCTAAAAAGTGAATCTTTTTACACCCTCCTCATCCCCGCCAAGGGCCATGTCCAAGCGAGCGCAATCAAAATCATGTCGGAACCAAAATCAAAATATAAAAAAATGCTTCCGAGCATTTTTTATATTAAGGTTGGCAAACAGGCTGACGGTCCACTTGATGGCTACCGTCGCCTATAACGCAAGCAACGCTACAGGTTCTGCAAGTGCGCTGCCAACTACAGTAGAGTTAAGGTTAAGGGATTGGGAAGGTGAAATGGACTATGGCGTCTTTCACTCACTCACCGAAACACAACAGCACATGTGCTGTTATTTGACGGTGGTCTTCTGTAAGAAGGGGGTGATTACTGCCGCCAGACGAGCTGCCTAAATGACTGAGAAACACAGTATGCATGCCACTACACAAATGTTAAAATAAAAAATAACTAATAGTACCTATTCACTTAATTGTAGGATGGAATTATAATAATTTAAAAAAAAACTATCTTAAAATTGATAACTACTTAAATTTAAATTTATAATCTAATCAATGCACAATTTTTTATTTAAGCAATTTATTATTAAGAAGTTAAGAATTTAAGTATTAAGAAATTTAAAAGATATTTTAAGAAATTAATTTGCAGAAGTGCACATTGCACAAATAAGTATTAAAACACTATATTTTGAATAAACCTCAATCGGGGTCAAAGTGGTCAGAGTGCACCATCGAGAATAATATTTAAAATGAGACAGTGTGTTTGCTTGTTACGTTTTCACGCCTTAACTACTCAACCGATCATCATGAAATTTTGCATACACGTTGTCAGTGATACAGAAAAGGACATAAGGTTCAGAGGGATCATCTAACAAAAGAAATAAAAAATTTACGTGTGACAATAATATGCAAGCCATAAAGATTGAATGTTTTAACACCAAAGAAAAAAAGGCGTGGACGAAGACGCAGACAAAGATTAGTCTTAAATAAGTTTGTGATGGTGTATTTTGTTACTTTTGTTCTCATTTTTTAATAAATCCAATTTATTGTTATTAATTAATAAAAACTGCTATCTGTTTTTTGTTGTTATATATTTACATCATTTTCAAAACTGACATGAGAGATATAATCATTCAAAACGATGAATATCACGTCACCTAACTAGATCGTTAACAACCGAAAGGGGGGAATCAGCCAATGTGCCTCTACAAACAAACAAACATCAAACAAGTCTAATTGGCCATTACATCTTTATTCCGAGCTTAATCCTGGATTAAACAGATAAATAAAATAAGTAAGTATCGTCTGTTTCTCGAGTTCAAAATAATTACATGCCTACTACATTGTAATTTAATTTTTAACTGATTAACTCTTCGATTGAAATGACATTATGAATATAATCTATGTCAACTGTCAAAATTTGAGGAAAATTTATAGACTGTGGAAAATAGTTGGATATCAAATTTCAATCAATTGATAGTGAGCTTTACGAGTATAGGTATAACATCAATTTTATTGCTTTGTAATTCAATTGACAGTAGGCACTTATGCTTTATAAAGTTTTTATCTGAATTATTTATATTTTATCATATTCAAAATAAATAAAATAAAAACCTAACATAACCTAACAGAATAGGTGAAGATTAAATAAGATAGAAATTGCGACCAATCACAAAAATTATTGTGCACTTTGACTAAAAACTAAATGTACCTATGAATTTTTCATTATAACAATTTGTGATAGGTAAAAATATAATAAATAATAACATATAACAGACTTAAATCCTAAAAATAAAGAAATACGTCTTGTGTGATCAGTACATACAAAGTATTTTCTTTGTCTGTCTTTATGTGTGCGATAATCTAGGAAATTTGAAAACGGATTTTGTTCCTGATTGTATCGATGGAAGGAGTAATTCATGTGCCTATAATATAAACTGTAAAATGTAAAATAAATGTAATAGTTTTAAATATATATCTACCTAAGTGAATGTAGTTATATTTACCTACAATATTCACATAAAAATAGCTATATTAGTTTGTGCATATTATATCATTATGAAAACGGACACAGAACACATAAAAGATCAAAAATAATTTGACAGCTAATAACTGACGTTATCTAGCATCATTAATTTTATAAATTCCACAATAGGCAAAGGCACACACGCTTTTGTGTGCTGCCTAATTAGCGATGCTTATAGGGTGCTGTCGTTCTAGTGACAATGAAATATGGACTTTATTGCTGTTTAGATAAAGTTTTCTTTACAGTAAAAACGAACTTTTTTTTTAAAATACCTATGTTTGTACAAATTATATACAAAGGCAAAGATGAAATGAAATTTGCTCATTTAATATAATTTTTTTTTTATTGCAATCAATCGATTAATAGGTTTGCGAATACTTATAGTTATTGTTTTTATATTAAAGATTGGTTTATTCTTGGTACCTAGCCGTGTAGCGAAGATGAGGCCTATGATGGAGCGAGCTCGCCCAGAAGATGCCTATTCACTGAAACTTTGAAAAGATTTGTCTAAAAAATATTAAAAGATTTAAAGTCAGAAAAAGAGGGATTTAGACAAGACGTCAAATGATGATAATATAATATGATAGCGCTTCTAAAATTTGTACGCTCGTAAAATATTTTCAAAATTGCACTTTTTTTAAAGCTCAAAGTAACATATTCTATCTAAACTAAACTTCAATGAAGACAGTTCGCATCAAAATAAGATATGCCCAAGTTTTGTTACTATACCTAAGTATAGGTATCTACGTACCCTGTTATTGTGATAAGTATAGTTTTTGTCAAACTTTGCAAAGTGGGTATATGTATATTAACGACTGCAGCCACTTACCATCAAGTGGACCGTCAGTCTGTCTGACGACCTAACATAAAAAAATAGGAGGAGATAGAACAAGATAGATGTATAGAATCTGACATCGTTATCGAAATACAATCTTTATTTATATATTTTCATTGGTCTAGTGGCTAGTAACCCTAGCTGTTAACCAAACGGTCGCGGGTTCGAATCCCGCTAGGGGCAAATGTTTGTGTTAACATTTTACCTTTGTATCTGAGTCATAGATGTTTGTATTTATAATATATATGTATTTACAAAAAAAATGTAATCTATGTAGTATATCAACTGTCTGGTATCTATAATACAAGCATTAGTTGCTTACTGTGGAACTAGATGGTGCTGTGTGGAATGTGTGTTTATTAGAACATATTGTTAATAATATTATATTTAATCATAGATAATCTATATATCTAAGTCATTAGAATAGAGCTACCTAATAAATTAAATACTTAGACAATATAATTTCTATTGTAATCTAGACAATACTTCTAAACCTCGTGATAATCTGGCAATAGAAAGAATTAAACATGCTATTTTGGTTAATACGGAATCAGAACATTATTTATCTGTAATTACTAAGTTTTTTCGGATTAATCAATGATAAATACATTGAGCAATGTATTTTTTTGATAACATTTGTCAGGTGTAATGATTAACGGAATTGATGTGTTATTTTTTTGTAATCTTGTTACGAAACTATTATTTATCAAATCTATATATATTTATACTAATGTTATGATGAGAAAAGATTTGTGTTTTTGTATGTATATAATGAATAAATTCAAAAATTAGTGCAAATTGAATAGGCTCCGAAACTACTGGACCGATTTTCAAAATTCTTTCACCTATAGAAAGCTTACATTATCGGCGTGTAACATAGGCTATATTTTATAAAGTTACGCGGACGAAGTCGCGTGCAACAGCTAGTATTTTACAATATTCGAATAGGTACATGAAGGTATAATGGCGTTCAAAGAGAAATTCCTTTTACATGATTTGAAGATGTTCATAAAATGTTCAATGTTAGAAAATAGGTAGATGTGTTGCACTCAGTCTTAGAAATACTAGCTTTTTCCCGCGACTTCGTTCGCGTTAATAAAATAAAATAAAATAAAATAAACTTAGAATAAACTAAAGCTAGGGAGATATTTTTCTAGCTACGTTTTATTTAAAAAATAAACCAGATTTTTTGTGATATTCTGTACACACCCTTAGCTATCATCGCTTCAATTATTTAAGTAAGTAATTGATTAATTATTTTGCAAATAATAACCAATTTGAAGATAAAATCCATTTTTAATATTTACATGTTTTTTTTTCTTTGTACAAGGATTAAATCGATAAACGGATTTGTAATCTTGCACTACCTTAATACATTCCAAACTTACATAATAAGTAAATTAATTAAGATATAAATAGATAAATACCTATGGATAATACCTATAAAACTCATTTCTAATAAAAAAAAGATGATTTGTGTATAACATATATTTATTTATGTTAAGGTCGACAGTCAGGCTGATGGTCCACTTGATGGTAAGTAGGTGACTACCGTCGCCTATAACACAACCAACGCCACAGGTGCTGCGAGTGCTCTGCCGACATCAATAGTATTAAGGGAAGAGATAAAGGCATCCCTTACTCAATAACTAAAACGCAACAGCACACATGCTGTTACTTCACGGTATAGTCTTCTATAAGAGGGTGGTTTCTGTCGCCGGATATGCTGACCAAATGACTGCGAAACGCAGTGTGCCCTGCCACTATACTTAATATAATAGTTGTGAAGAATATAATTGTAATTTATGTGATTTTAAAAGAGACAAAAAGAATGTTTTCCTGAGTACTTTTCAGAACTCATAATATATCCTTAACCCAAAGTTCAAAGTTGGAGTGAATAGGCATCTTTTGGTTGAGCTCGCTCCATCATAGGCTTCATCTTAGCTATACAGCTGGATGTTGGCCAAGAGTAAAACCCATCTGATAAAAAAAATTAGGGATTTCTTCTCAGGAACGTCATCATCTTGGCTATTTTTTTTTTCACAATACAATGCGGCGCGCATCTTTATAATAAAAATATAGAACTTATTTCCAACACAAAAAATATAACACAATAAAATTGAACTGTTACTTAGATCATAGTCAAAATTGTAATTTTTAGTACAGGACCCCACGATACAAGCTTGCCTGGTGTGACCGAGGTTTATTGATGAAATTGTAATGGGTTATTGTAAATAATAAATTATTTGAATTTGAATTAAGAAGATATTTTGGATTTAAAACGCGATCATTTCATGTGACAAATCAAGAACTATTTTCTATTTACATATCAGTAAAATAAGCTGTTTCGTGCGCAGGTATCTAGCATGTTTTTAATGTCTTTTAAACATTAATGAAAGAACTTTTAAACATTAATTAATACGTAAAACTTGTTATTTAGTACGTAAACAAACGTACGTATTACACAAGCATCGTTAACACTTCGTTAAACCATGGTTAAACTCATCAAAAGATCGTCAATCTCACGTTAAAGTGGGATTAACTGTTGCCACCGCGATGCGATGGACACTGACTATTAGAAGGTCAAAGAATAAATAACTACTAGATGTTTAGGTACCTATATTCCTGAGTTTATGTAATAAGAATGTTCTCGAAATTCTAGATGTTATCAAAAATGAATCTTTACATACTTAATTGACGAGCCTATTGCACGAGTCGTTAGGGTGCTTGCCTTAACGCTCTGTCTCAGGGGTCTCGGGTTCGATTCCCGACAGGGTCATCTTTTGCAATGAACTGTTAGCACCCTCTAATTGGGGTACCTACATTAATTAAACTATATTATGTTTAGTCCCCAATACTTTTATCGTCCGACCAATAAGTATATCAGAACTAAAATTCCAACTATAAGACGCGCGGACATACGACAACGACCTACCTTCGCGGACGCGTCAGTTCAACTGTCTGGATACCTTTTTAATATTATGCCACTGAATGAATCTGAATGAATGAGCACCTCTTTTTGCAACGTTACAGAGCACTTTTCAATCGACTTCAGGCGACATAGTTAATAGCAGACGCTAACAGAAATTTTCAAAGTTGGCTAAGGTCTGGATTTGGAAAGTAGTGGCAGGTCAGACTGCGTTTCGCAGTCATTTGGACGTACGTCTGGCGTATTATTACGTAACATATTCTAGTTTCGGGGATATTGTGTAAATGGCGCAATATCTCTGAAACTTCAGAGATATTCTAAAATTAAAATCAACGCGTAAGGCATACCGTGTGACAATTTTGATTTTACTCCCATAAATTTTCATACATATATGTATGTTGTATATAATTTATATATGAAAATCGATTCTTAAGAAGTAAACTCCAAAAATGAATAAGGATTCATTGGATGCCACGAATAATATAGTCTATATATTATCACCATAATCTTCTGATCTCCTCAAATAGTTTTTTGATACCTACAAGCCAGTATATTAGGAAGGACAGCACTTACTGCGCGTTAGTTTAATCTATGACCAAAACATATATTTAATAACTATTTCTCCAATCATATAATATTTTAGTTTAGTTAGACTAATTGATTTGTCGACGGACGCGTGACTTGGCATTAAATCATTCACATGGGAATCGTATTCCCATTATTATAGGTACCTTGCCATTGATACTACCTTAAGAAGTATTATAACGTACATTATTTTTATTTGCAACTCGATCCGCTACCGGCTACAGACACATTATATACACAATTATATACACAAACCTTCCTCGTTTATCGCTCTTTCCATTAATGAAAACAAAATCCTTTAGTTGATTAGAGGAAGAATAGCAGATCACTACTCTCTTATACCAATGGCTATAAAAAAATCAGTTCTTAGTACAGCGTATAGTAAAAGTTCGACTGCTTTACGAGTGACACGGTTGACACTGATTCGAAATCGGTCAGGCCTGCTTCTCTAAGTTTTGCTCTAATTGCTAGCAAAAAACTGAATACCTATATAGATACTAACAAATTTCTAAGATATATAACCAGAGTTCGGCAGAGCACTTGCTGCACCTGCTTGTTGTATAGGTGACGGTAGCCACCTACCTTCAAGTGGACCGTCAGCCTGTCTGTCGACCTTAACATAAATACAAATCAATATGCATTGAGTGGTTTATTTATACGTTACAAATGCAACTTTAACTGTAATCTGTAGTACACAGCTTTTACAGAAACAAACATTTACTTGTAGGTATATTGTAGGTATTATAAGGCTGTATTCACGTTGGCCTAATTGGACTTGCACGTTAATATTGCTGACTCACCGTCTCTCCTTTGTATAACTCGCTACCGCATTACGTAGTCGGATTAGATAATAGAAATACATTTTACTGTGAGTTCACAACGTCACAAACTGTATAACATCACTTCAACGTACATACTAGCCGTGCCCCGCGGTTTCACTGGACGTTTAATTTTTTTTATTTATTTATTAGAGATGGGTTTGCTCTTGAGGCCTATGACGGAGCGAGCTCACCCAGATGATGCCTATTCACTCGAACTTTGCAAAGTTTTGAATTATATGAGCTCGGAAACACAGACCAAACCTTGACAGTGCGCTAAATAAATGATGTTTTAAAACGCTTGGTCCGAAAAAGAGGGATTTCGACACGATGACGATATTCAACTATCTATTTTTTTACGCTGGCAACACATTTGACGTTGCGCTTCAAGTTTTCAAACTATATGACAACCCCCTCGCAATCGAGTCCGCTGAACCCTTTGAATTAAAAAAAAAGAATAACATGAACGCATATACAATTCAGTCGACTTTTTTGTGTAAAAGGCAGATGTTCCTGCGTATGTACAGACCCTTTATTTCTTAATCCGTGAATAGTTTATATAAATATATATACCTACCTGTCTATATAATTTCAAAGTTGTTATTTATCTAAGTAGCTATATATATTTTTAAATTATAATTTTTTTATGTATAAGCATTAAGATTGACTATTACAATAAAATTGGTTTAAATATAAATTAAGACTTTGTCTTAGGTACCTGCTTATCAATATCCATAATAGATTAACTGAATTTGATACATTTTACTTGGGTAAAGTAAAGAGGTAACCTGTTAGAGAGTAGGTAGGTGAACTAAAGTTCATTCCAGGAGCAGAACTCGCAAAGAAAATCACATGTTCGTGCTCATTGACTAATGCGCGCTACATTTATTAGCCAAATAATTTCTTAAGGTTCATAGACTCACATGTTGAATCCTATTATAGACATTTTATCGCAGATATCCTCTAAGATCTAAGATCAATTTAATAAATGTATATTAAATAATAATTCTAATATTAATTCTATATATTTAATAATATTTAAATTTTAATATTTAATATTTAAAAAATCTAAGCTTGAATAATATGGGGACCGATTATTTATTAAGAACAATGCCTGCAAAAACCAGGAAATTTAATTATACTAAATACCTACATTTTTTACTAATAATATTATACTAAAACAACTAAATACAAATTAAAGCTCATTGAAAGCATAATCTTATAATTTAATTAAAAACCTTTTTACTATCTATGCCGTGGGTCTTAAAAATATAAGTAGCGAGGTAGGTAGGTACCAACTGAGCCTACATACCTCTATGTCGTCTGACAAAACTGTACATATGGACTGTGCAGATGATTTGTAATTTAATTAACTATGTCTTATACGCCAAAATTTGTTTGCCAGCTGGAAACTTTGAAAGGAAAAATGGCGATTTTACTTTTATATGGTCAATTTTTCCAATATAAAATAATTTCAGCGGACTTCAAAGAATATTTGAAAAAAATGGCCTTTTGGTGCAGCCGTTCTCGAGTTATAAAGCTAACTTATGCTAAGCATAAGCTTAGCATCCAATTTAGCGATCCATTTTTATTTATATCTACATATAAAAAATATCCACACAGATCCCTTAAAACGGGGACAATTTTGAAATGTGGCAACATTAAAAAGTTAGAAACGTCAAGCGTTCGAAAATTAAATTGATGTTTCCTGTACGTGACATTTTCAAATGTAGAACGAACAATGCATCATTCATTTATATCGTGTAAGTTTCGCATCTGTATGAATGTCAGTGGACGTGATAACAACAATTAGAATCGAACGCTTTTTCTATTCGCACGCACAAAGTTTCTATTAAACTTTTAATTATAATGTATGGCGACGTGTGCGGGTGTGTTTGTTAATTACCTATGATACTCATGCAATGATATTTTTAATCAATATTTATTATAATTTATAATAATATGTTGCACTCATTTTTATCTATAACTTTCGATTATTGTATAATATAATATCTAATTCTCTAAGTTCTATATATTTACATATAATATAACATAATAAAGCTTCGGTCCCCTAGGCAGGGTCCCAAGCATGCTGGCTGCATTATCTCATTGTATGGCAAGGCTAATCTGTTGCCCGAGGTAATAGCTAGCTCTATAATCGCTGGTTATATCGAATAAAATATTGTGAAACCAAGTATAGATAGATTCCTTTATTATTTAACATATAAATATAATCGGAAACAAGAATTATCTGAAATTAAATTTTAGCGTTAACGAGCGGAACCTTCTGAGCTTTTTTCGCCGAAAAATCGTTGATTTCGCTGAAATCCAGTTCCCGAAGTAAATCACTTTCAATGCTCAGGAGAGAAAGTGTTTACTAGTCTGAATTTGAATTTTTTTTCCGAAGTCTCTATTGTGGGGTCCCTCTTTTGTGGAGGCCCCGGGGCTGTAGGCTGTAGGGGGCTACAGCCCTACCCCTAAATCCGGCCCTGCTTGAAACCATTGATACCACTTGAAGTATCGAAGGCTTTATATACGTACGCTACTATCTTTGCCTATTATTTTAAGTTGAGGCACATACCTAAAATAGTTCAAACAAGGTTGAGGTAAAAATAAGTGTCAATGTCAAGAATCTATTGACATTGACAAGCGTTATCTATTTTATTATTAAATTTAACTTTTCTACATTCTCTCGCTTCAAATGAAAAGTGGGTACCTACAATTGGAAACGTTTCATTAAAAATCTTTACTACATTTTTTTTTTATATTAGGTAAATACTTATGAACGTTTATATTAATTATATGAACGAAAACTTTTCATACTTACCTACGTACGTTATTCAAAGTTTTCGTAACATGATCTAAATTTAGAATGAATTGCAAAGCAATTCAGAATTATGAGAGGTTGAATGGATTTTATTTTATGAAAGCTTTTACATACCTATTTAGAATATTGGAATTAGATTACAAATTTAGAATTTGTTTGGTTTTACAATGTTTAATTTGACATTCGGATCCAGTCTTGTGTATAAGTAAGAATGTAAGTACTTAAGTACCTATAGCAAAAAGCTTCAAGGTGGTCACGTGCCGGGATGCTCTATAAATGAATAAAACATTACAAACATACAAATATTCTCTCTTTATAATATTAATAGGTATAGATAAGCGACAATAAATGTAGATTTAAAAAAATGTAAATTTTTAATATCAACATTTAGTAGATTTTAAATGTAAATCTCTGAAATTTCTTTAACTGAATTAACTGAAATTCTTTTTCTGAATTTTCCATTAATTTATTATAAGAAAAAAATTGCTATTAGGATATGTCCAGTGTGACTACCAAATGTGACATAAAAATATTTTGCTTGCGCAACAAGGCTTCATATATACATCTCTTTCCGTTACTCTCTTGTTTACTAGGCGGGATATTTTAAGCTCCGCCTTACAACACCCCTCGGTGTAACTCGTCCGTCCTTTTCTTTCTAACACACCGAAATCGGACCTCTCGTTCGCACTCGGCTATCGATTTTCTGACCAGTTTTGTTTACCATACCAAATAGCGTCGGTACTTATTCAATGTGATAGGTAGTTATAATGTATGTTGACTTAACACGGCGGCGTTATATGATCGGAGTTGAATTTATGGGTTGGCAGCATTGGAGATTTTTGTTTGTATTTTGAAATGCGCTGTAACCGTTTCATTGCGGTCTTCGGTCATAATTTTTGTGGTCTATATAGATGTAGCCGTTGAATTTAAATTTTGCTTACGTTTTAAAGCGAGGACTTGCAGAAAAGCGTTAAGTATGTTCGTCACCTGATTTGACTTCTCAGAGTAGGTACAGTGCATAACAAGCTAAGATATATTTAAAAAAAGTTTGAAACGGACCGTTCGAACCGAATATAATTTTTTTCGTATAAATATACGAAAAAAATTATATTTTCTGAAAAAAGAAAATCCTCTTCAATATAAAAATGAATTTTTCAAAGTTAGCTCTGGTCTGGATACGGAAAGTTTTGGCAGGGCACAATGTATTTCTCAGTCTTTCTCAGTCGACACCACCTACCATCAATAATTGGATCGTATACCCTTGATGGTAGGCTACCGTCGCCTGTCTGTCGACCTTAACATGAATCAATATTTCATAACATTATATGTTGCCTATTCTACATGCTTCTACTAAACTACTTATAATACCTACTTAAAAACTACTGAAAAAAGCAGATAAAATCAAAAATTTGTGGTACTTTCCCCACGTTTTTATACATCTTCATAGTTTTCCATCCAATTCTCATAGATATTGAAACTATGACTATCTAACTCTACTTACTTATCAATTTGCAATATTAATTCTCCTCAATAATGGAGTAGCCACGCGTCCATTGTGTCGACGTCACACGCAAATCCTCCCCCTTGGCGGACTAATAAATTGAAAATATGTAATGAATTAGATGCCACTTTATCAAAGGAAGCCATATGATTGTTATTTGATGTTTTTTTGATTAGCATAATAACTAATACTATTATGATTTTTGTATGGTTTTTATTAATATAATAAACATTTCTTTGGGGATTTCATATAGCGAAGATGAGATACTTAAATATGGGCGCCAGCCCAACTGTGTCTTTATCAAATGACTGCTAGATCCAGATTAGAATTAATTATGAAAATTACATTTCCAAAGTTGGCTCTGCTGCGAATCGAACCCAGAACCTCGGAGACAGAACGATAAAGCAAGCATCTTAACCATTCGACCAAGAATCTCGACAAAACTACAATTTTGAAACCTGAAAAGAGCTTAAATTAGCTCTAATGCTTTGGATAAATATTTTTTTTATGTTACATTATTTTTTATATGACTCTAATTATTGAGCTAATATTTCATTAATCTTATTCCGTAAAATGAAAATATATCTAGCTAAAGATCGGAAAACTAAATTATTCAAAATTCTATTTAGCATCATATTAGCGAGGGTAGTATTCAATTTGCACACTGCTTGTCCCACGCCCTCTTGACCGCATCCCATGAACTGGTATTTGGCAACAGACACGCCATTAGGGGGTCCGCTGGGACGACGCCCTAGCAAATGGCGTTATTTTGACGCAAATTACGAGATCTAGCGTTGTAGAGTAGTTGAAACTACAGTTAAACAAAAAAAAAATGTTATTGTCATGTCTTAGCCGTCACTTATTGCACAAATATAGACTAGTTATCATCTCCGTTTATCGTCAGTATTACTATTCATTTAGAAGATATAATATACCTACTTAATAGCCGACAACTCTATGGGCGAAGGGCATTTCATTTGTCTTTTAAATGTATAGGATACATATATTTATATGATAAGTTTATTTAAAATACTTATTACTTGGTAATTACTTATTAAATGTTTGTGTATGTGAAGATTAATATTATTTTTCAGATAATTCTTCTAACTTCTAGTATACTTTATTTATGGTCATAAATGTTTTGTTACGAATATAAATATGAACACTTGTTTTTGTAACATAACGTGCTCTATTGAAATTTTTGTTACTATTCTCCATTATAAAATATGGCACATCAAGGACAATAGACATAGAACACTTTCAATGAACACAAGATAATAAATAGCTTTAACTTTGTTGATAGCGGATAGCTCGTGTTTGGACCATACGCCAGATTCATTGGTATATTCACAGTACGCGTAATGAGTGTATCATTTTACATCCTCAGGGAACACCATTCGCTTTCGCTATTTTGTTCGGGATATTAATTTCTTTTTAGTCTACAACAACAAACAGAGTCTATTGGGATTTCATTCTTTGATTTGGGCTTTTAGTTCGCTGACAATAAGATTTATTTGTATGACAATAAGGTACCTATTTATTTACGCAAGGTCTTTTGTTTAAGTAAAGAAAATGAACTTATGTAAGTAGTACCTATGTGTGTATTTGCAATAAATCTATTCATTATGATATATTTTTTATGTACAAACTGTAGTCAATACATTATTGTCACAAAGATGAAAATAATTACCTTACTAATCTATCTCAGCACAGATAAAGAGAAAACCTCAGTCACAGAAAATAATAAATTTCTAATAACCTCTATAATTTCTATACCTGCCTTCTCATATCTAATATACACAGAGTAGAAGAGGAAATCAATTTGACATTTCCATTTTTGATTTCAAAGATTATCCTTCTAAGAGAGTAATAATTAAACATTTCATTTATACATAATAAATAAACATTTAACTAATTTAATCAATAATCTAACTAAGTAAGTAATCATTCATTTCAATAAAAATATCAAATATATTTCAATGTAGGTACCTATAACTCTAGCGTCTCCACATCCCGTCAACATAATGAAACAATTTCTATAAACGCATAGAGATGTTCGAATTTCAAAAATAGTTCGAAAGATAGGGCAAGATCGTGTTTATAAAAGTGTCAAATTGGACAATAGGGGATGATATGGGCCGGGCAGCCTAAGTATTCATGTTAAATAACAAATTAATATTTTTTTAGATTGTCGTACACGGAATAAGCAAACATTTGGATAAAGTTTTTGGTAGAATATTTTTTTTATGTGACAGAACCGTTTTCGGAGAATATTTTCAGATGATTCTTTCGATGAAAAGAAAGTTTAGGATTGCCTGGTGTTATAAAATAATTACTGCACGGCTCTGTCTGTTCCTCCGCTAACTTCTTCTAAACCACCCGACGGATTTTGATACGGTTTTCACTAATGAAAAGAGCGATATATACGAGAATGGTTTCTGTTTAGATATATTTTGCAGAAACAATTGCATCTCTGCGAAATTGCGGGTGGGTCGCTATTAGTCAAAACTAAATTAAAAATACAGAAGATGTTTTCTCTAACAATTGACACTATCTTCAACAGAATAAATAATAGTATAAGTAACAGAGTATTATAATGGAATATTTGGTCAAAAATGTGCGGAAAATTGTCGGTCTCCTTTCCTTAGACATACAGTTTTTAATTTTAAAAATTGTGAGCCCGAAAAACTAGCGGCTCTACAAAAGATAGGTTCTTTACAAAAACGTGTCGTTCGTAACGAAATTTCGTGCTACAGCTTCGCAGTAAACCCCGGCGATCCGTTCGAAAGGTAGGTAATCTCCGCAAAAAATGCCGAAAGCGACCATTGTGGTACCATCGACAAATAGTTACTTGGAAATTTTCTGTTCACAATATAAAAAAAACGCACACGTCTATTGAAATAGTTAATAGTGTGTTTCCAACCGAGAAATTTGTCACAATGGCAACCCCAACAGGGCAATTATCACGCCCGAAATTAATGTCTTTGTCACAATATTACTGAAAGTAAAACCGATGGTGGCGCGTTATGTGGGATGCGGGGAACAGATAATGGCGAATTGAAAATAAATATGGCGGGCGACGCTCACTGACACATGGAATACCTAGTTACTGCTCGCATCTATAGCATACCTATATATCTACCTAATATAGAATCCTGACTGTGCCTCCCTTTAAATACTAATTATTATAAAGAGAGAAGATTTGTATTTTTGAATGTTTGTAATGAATGAACTCAAAAACTACTTACTGGACCGATTTTAAAAAATTTTCCACCTATAGATAGCCACATTATCAGCGAGTAACATAAACCATATTTTATAAAATTACGCGTGCAACAGCTAGTTTTTTTATAAAATTATAAGTATATTAATATCACAAATTGAATTCCACCAGAACGAAGTCGCTGGCGTCGGCTAGTATAACATATTATGTCGAATTGTATTAAAAATACTTTTTTTTTAAGACATAATCGCTATTATACCTAATACTTAGCTACACCTAGAAATAGAAATAGAATCTCGATTCTAGATCTCTCGATTGCACACAATCATTATCTATACTCACGGCCCACCCCGACTCCACAGGGATGCATTTTTTTTTAAACTGCATACTTAAAGCTTCCTCGTTTATAGCTCTTTCCATTGGTGAAAACCGTATCAAACTCCGTTGAATGGTTTAGAAAAAAAAAGTAAACAAAGAAACAGACAGAGGCGGACAACAGACAAAAAAATGAGGTGTGGTTTTGTCGCAGAAACGGCCGTGTGTTTTACGTGATATATGTATATATGCGTATATGCGTATTATATGTATATATTCAACGAATTCGAATATAACATATATAACAAAAAATTCTATGATCCTTTAGCTAACGAGTGGTGTGGTAATTAAATTTTTGATTGTAGATGATAGATATTTAAGTATGTTGTAGCTACAGCATCAAACTCTATCCCCAGATTTAGTTATCATCACATTTTCAAATATGTCTTCTTCCATAGATTGAAATCATTACATTTTCAAATCTATGGAAGAAGACGTAAACACGTCAAAAAAGAAGAGTTTGATTATCTTCCTGCATTAGATAGATACTGAAATAGACTTTATGCGTGTGTTTCATTGCCTATGTAGAGAAAAAAGTTCTAATAGGTATTAGTGTTACTATCTGTTTGTTTTTTCTTAACGAAAGATATTTAATTTTTTATTTTGTTTTAATTTTTGGATAGTTTGTTTTTAAATTTTAACTTTGTAATAATTTTGTTCTTTTTTATCTTGGTGTTTATAGTTTCTGCTCAAAAATCTTATAAGTATGTACTTAAGTTATCTATCTGTGGACACGCTTGTGGAATATGTGTTTTATTATTTTTAGCCTTTTTTCTATAGTTTTGTTTTTGTTTCTGTTTGTGTACCAAAAATTAATAAAATAAAAATAAATAGAATAAAAACTCTAACTGAAATTCGAACCGCGCTTCTTTCCGTTGATTTATTGCTTGACAGTTGACAGCCAATGCTACCAACTGCGCAAACAACGAATAATTACACCGAAAAGGGCGCGAAATGTTTGTTTTGCTACACTCAATACAATATGGACGATATATTTATGTTGCCATATTATTTATCGGCACGCATTGACAAATAGATTTTTGCCGTTATTGACACCGCTCTTTTATAAGGGAGAAATTCTACAATGAAAAGACCTCTTTGTATAGGGACTGTCATCAAATCTTCGTAGTTTAATACAAAATGATATCTTTGTAAGACTATTGTTGATTTTGTATTAACATTAGTTGCAGTAGTTCAACTTTTAGGTGATTATTCTGTTGAAAGGTATAGGCCATAGGGTATATTGTAATATTTGTATTTTTTATCATACTAGTTTAGTCCTGTGGAAGCCACAGCCTTAAACATTTATTTCCGCCATGCGTTTAGCCATGTTTTGCTTTAGGCACAGGAAAAGAATTCTTTCCGTTTTTCTTTCTTAGCTTTCTTCATCACGTTGTCAGGTATTCAGGAAAGGGCATAGGGTACCTTTCATCCAGAAAAAATGTGGCGAGGGATCATATAAAATAATAGTGACGGCACCACCGTCGTCACAGCAATAAAGATTTCAGACGTTAGGTACCTATATTTTTTATTTTTTCAATTCAGACGAAGTTGCTTAGTCTATATATATATGTTAGTAAAAATCTAACTAAGTAATTATCTAACTAATTTAACTTAGTCTTAGATGTTAAATTGTTTTAATCTATTATAACTTTTCTTATTTTTGTAATATATAAAAATATATAAAAATTACGTGTCACATGTTCCTCCTCGATGAACTCCTAAACTATTGAACCGATTTTGATCAAAATTTTGTAACTCTAACTATATGTAATTTGGTCCAACTTAAAAAATAGGATAGTTTTTATTTTGAACCCGGGCGAAGCCGGAAGCGGGCCACTAGTAACTAATAATATGTTTTAATGTTAAGTAGGGATATATAAATAAATGAATTAAGTGTTTTATTATAATATAAAATTCTTTATTCATAATATCGTCAATCGACAAAAAGCTTCGTGGTGGTCACGTGACTAGGTGTTGCCAAACTTGTAGGATAGAAGTTTTTTTTTTTTTTTTTTAATTTAGAAAACAAAGTAAGTTCGCAAAGAAAGGGTACTTATTTTGTCGAATTCGAATTGTAACAAAAATAATAATGCGAAAAACTCAGTGACTTGAAAGTACTTCAAACCGCGTTCCGACATTTTTGTTACCCGAACGAACGCCTTTCGAGATCTTTTCATGATAATTCTTCATGCAGAAATCTGTTTGCATGTTCCCAACAATATCGACACGAATGCCAACCTTTAAAGTTGAATTTTGCTTGTGACTAGTTGACAAATAGAATGTATTGACGGCTGGGATAACAATAGGTCTTTTTAAAAAAAACTACATTACAAAATGTATCTTAAAAGCCTTCCTTGTAATAAGTTTAAAATTAGGTATATATTGACTTCATATTTTGACTTGTCAAATGTCAAATTTAGTAGTGTATCAAATACACTGCATTTCGAAGTCATATTTTGGACAGCCCGTCTAGACGGCAGCGCAGCAGCGCTAGCGGCAGTAACCACCTCTTCACAGAAGACCACCGTGAAATAACAGCACATCAGCATACGTGCTGTCAGAGTAAGGGATGCCAGAGCCCATATTATTAACACATCCATTCCTTATCCCTTATCCTTAATCATTCTATTGTCGCTGCGCACTTGCAGCACCTATGGCGTTGCTTGTGTTATAGGCGACGGTGGCCACCAACCATCAAGTGGACCGTCAGCCTGTCTGTCGACCTTAACATATGATATAATAAAAAAAAAAACAGTCATTGGTGGTTTATTAGGATCAAAAGCTTTTAAATTAAGTTTCTATAACTTACCGAAATTAAAGTATCATAGGTACATGAATCTTTAAATATCATACATAGGTCTAAAAACGATTTTTGAATTTTCACTCGAACTTTGAAAAGATTTGGGTTATATGATTTTATATATGATGTTATGTGATTTGGATTTTGTCAGATTTACACTTTTCATAACCATGACCGCTCCGTCAGGAGGGTAAATGCTTAACTATACAACTGAAAGGAGAGTAAATGCTTAAGCACTTAAGCAATAAGCACCTATAAACCAAAATCATTTATAAGTTTTTAACTATGAAGTTTAAATTTAAACATTTTCAACTTAAATATTACCTACTTATCAGTCTCTACTATGAAATAAAGCGCAAGTTGTCAACAGAGTATCTCTTTTTTTATAACATTAAAGTGCCCATATGTGGATCAAATTATAAGATTAATAATATTATAAAAAATACCGAAATGTACTAATGGGTAGGTAATTTTTTTATAACATGTCAACACTCTATATGGCTTGTCAACGTTTTTTGACGTAGAAGCGCGATCATTGCTACCTCAGTTTAGGGTCTCAGGTAACATTAGAAGAAAAAAAAACCGAATAGACGTGACAAAATGTCTGCAAACATGTACCTACGTGTACTTTGAAATTCAATTTTGAATTTCGCGTTTTGATTCCGACCAAATTCCGATAAAAAAACGGACGCATTGCCTTACCATAGGTGTATCTACATACTTAGTTAAAAAAATCTTGACTAAAATATTGTTGGCAAATTATTTTAACTAAAAACAACTAAAATTAATTATTTTGTATTACATAAAGTTTAAGTCAGTGATCGATAAGTAATTCTTGCCAATAAAGTGTTTCTTTGTAACCTATTTAATGAATAAATAACTGTTTTCCTGTTTTAATAACAAATTCAATCAATGCAAGTTTAATTTGACTGTACTAATTGTGTGCAATTATTTCATCATTGACTTCTTAAAGAGACGGTTGTTGGCGCCGAGTTGTCTTCAGCTGATTAAAACTCAGTTAATAAAAAAAATAAGAGTAGGCAATGACGCGTGTGTGTATTCAGCCTAACCTTTTTCGTTCACCCAAAAAAAGATGCATGACGAATGAGCATTTTTCAAATTTCGAATGCGCCTCGCGTGTTTGACGTTTGGATTCTGATGTTGCAATAGTGCAGAAAATTTCCCATTCTCGGTTCAATTGTAAAATAGGTTGTCTATGAAAAAAATTCTATTAAAATGAAATTGAGCCGCGTTGAATTGCATGCGTTCAAGTTATTAAATGGGGTATGAGCCGTGAATAATTGTTGCATTACCGGTCCTCAGATGTATTTAGCACAGCAAGATATGACTGCAGTCCGTTTGAAAATGACATATCTTTTACAAAAGTAATATCTTTGATAACATCTTAATAGGAATTCTTATTTATAGTAGTCATAAATTGTTTCCAATTGACACGCCACATGAAATGATGATAGTATTACTATCCTGTTATAGGAATGTTTACAGCAACCGTCATGTTTAAATTGTTTATAAGTTACAGAATCAAGTATGGTTACCCACCTACTCAACTTGTAATAAGTAATTTTATTAAAATACTAGCTGTCTCCGCAACTTCGTATACGCGAGGTATTCGGAATAACACTATGGTTTTGCAAACTACAGTTACGCTTATGAACTTAGCGTGCACAAACGCACAGACAAACAGCTAAAAATACTCAAAACTTTATTTTATGAACTCGGTAACATATAAGTCGAACGTGTAGAAATTGTACTTGACTTATCATCGTCGACAGCCTATTTTTTTATTTTTAGACGGTCTCTCGGGAACTAACTTTTTTCCTAAGTAAAAAGTATGCTATATGTTAATCGAAGTAATAAATAATGTGCCAAATTTCATCCAAATCCGTTAGTTTTTACGCGAAAGAGTAACGAACATACATACATCTATCCTCACAAATTTTCCCATTTATAATATAGTAATATATTAGGTATTATAAGTATGTACCTATTGATGATTTGCAAACTAAAAATTAAATACTGTTTGTATTAACTTCCTTGCAGGACTCAAAATCAAAATGACATCGCGGCGTCGAATTCTTTTGTGAACCCTCAACAGAAGAAGGACGTAAAAAATGTCAATACACACGCGCAAGAGGCTGACACGGTGACTAAGTTGGCCCGTGACGCCAACAGTTTAAGAATCATTAGAAAGATGGCGTTGCTGACGAACTCAGCGTCGACCACGGGGCCCACGGGTGCGGGGCCCACGGCACCACAAGCCCATCACTCAACGACGCCTTTACATCACTATTTTCACTACCTGAAGCAGCCGTCACCGCTCAGTCAGAACCCTTACGCGCATCACACCAGCGCTCACCACATGGGAATGGGCCCTGGGCCCCTCGGAGGGCTGGCTCCATTCGGCTTGTCGCATCATGGCTTGGAGGCAGTTGGATTTCCTCAGGGTGAGTTTTTTTTAAATTATTCAAACATTAAACAAACCATTACCTATATTTTACAGTATCTGTATTAATGTGTAACACGTTGTTACCCGTGCGTATATATGCATGTTACACACTTGTGTGTGTGTGCGTGTGTGTGTGTGTGTTCTTGTGATGTCACGCAAGCGTACAGAGGATTTGCGATCATAACGACTACGTTGTCAAAACGACCAAATCTTCATAAGGTCTAGATCTCTTTAGACCATCTCTTTAGAAAGCCCATATCTCCGAAGGACTGGTTCTTGAGAAGACCACATCGTTAGTTGTCCACATATCACAAAGACCTGTGAGCACAACGACTAGTTCCGACGAAATAAACTCATGTTTATTCGAGCTTTCAAAACGAATTAAAAATGAAATTTATCAAAACCACAGCTTACGTTAAAGCGTAACAAACCGACTAACAATTCACGTATCGTAATTGATAATATAATCCGTACTATAAACTTTCAGTTTTATCATGCTCTACTTAAATTTTGATCTAAAATAAAATAAACAAAGTTAAAGTACTTTTAAATATATATTTTTAAATTTCGTTAACTTCGTGATGGTATTTCTTTACAAGTCATCAGCAACCCTAACAGTCAATCTTTCAACTCAAATTCATTGAGATTCCTAATATTGTAAGGAATACTGTAAAACGACACAGAATTCTCTTCACAGTCAATCGAATGTTTTGAACTTACTTTGAAAATTTTACTATAGGTACTCAAAGTCCTTTGTAAATCTTCAAACTAAGTCCTCGACTGTCGCTGATTATTAATTAATGACAATAAATTATAATAACAATTAATGTATGATTAATGACGAAATTGTATTGAGACAATATTTGTATTGAGCGAAGGTACCGAAGATCATCGCTGGCCTGTGTCTTTTATAAATTTTAATACCTTGATTCTTTTCAAATTTTATATTACTTTACAAAATTAGCAAGAAGAAAAGCAGTCTTCAAACAAAATACTGGCACACGACACCGAGAAAAGTTAAATTGTGTTTCGCTTGTCTCGTAACCAAGCTTGATTCTATTTTAATTATATTGTCTGTGTACCTACCTAAAGAAATAATTACAGCCAGTATTTTATACTACTATTTATTTATAGCAAACTCCCATCTCCAACAGTGTAGTGAAATTTTAATGAAAAGTTTAATTGGTTCGTAGCAGTAGGTAGGTAATGCAACAATCATATTATGTTCATGAAATTATAATTATTATTTTGGACGCTAAACGAAAAGGCGTTCGTTTTATTTACTCTTTGGTTAGTAGAAGTACTTAATGGTAACACAGACCACTCATCAATGCACGATTCTGTCATTGGCATATTTTTAACGCCCGACGCAAATGTTGACATGTATGTCTATGTATTTATGTGTGTCTGCCTGTGGAAACGTAGCTCCAAAACGGATAAACCGATTTTGATCCGGCTTTTTCTGTTAAAAAGCTCACGTGATCGGGATGGTTCATAGCTATAATTCATGAAGATTTGTTCAGGAGTTTGAAGACCATCAGCCAATTTTCTAGTTGACGAAGGGATTTCACATGTTCCATATGTTCGATTAATGTGAAATTCAGTATACTGTTACATCGATGGTATTTCCATGACATGGTAACCTTGACCTGATGCTGCAGCATCAAGTAGGTGCGGGATACCTATCTCCTTAACAAATTACAGTAAAATTTCGGGGCTTAGTTTATAATTTTTAATTAACTATAGCTTGAATTGAACAAGTTAAATATAATTTAAAATTATAAACTAAATCTTTCATCATTAAAAATAAAAATTATAATCATTCATGAAAAAATATTAATTCATTTATTTACCTCAACGGTTTTAACCGTCTCTAAGAACACTTTATAAAATTATTGCCTCTAAGAACACTTTATAAACGGTACCACTTTGCTTAGCACACCAGTCTTCATTTTATAGCAAGCTATATGCATCACAATTCACAGCAAAAATCCAATGACTATGAAAACAATTGAAACACACAGGCAAGAGTGTTGCATAATTTACCCAAGAAGACGTTCTTGGAAATAATCAAAACATCCCCCGTCTCCTGGCTCCCCATTTAAGCCGCTTATACAACCCTCCATACCGCGCTCCCAGTAGATTCGTTGATGTTGCCACGCTACCCCGAAAGCCTTGCTTGTTAGTCGTTTTAATTAGTGGCAAACTTTACTATCTTCATGTTTGAATTTCATTGCATCTTCTAATATACACTAATGTGCTGACTACACTCATTCAAGTTAACTAGTTCAATATAATATACATACTTGATGCTATTAAATTATCAAGTTTACGTATTTACATGACAACACACAAACGCAGTGAACCTAAGAATAGACTCAGGTTCTTAGATGTGCTCCATAGAGTTAATAATGCATTAAATAACGAACTGACTATAGATAGGTCGAAAAACTGACTATAAGTATGTCGAACAACTGAATATAGATATAGATAGGTCGTTTCTAGATCTACCTTGTATTCCAAGGTTGTCCATTAATTAATGGGACACCCTGCATGTAATAAATCTAATTGTATAGGTAATATATTTCGTATATTTTACAATACAAAGACTTTAAATATTTGTATACCTTTTCGGTAGGCTTTGAGGCATTTCTTCGAAAGGGCGCTGTCATTTCAAATCTAAGTCTCAGCCTGTCAGCCGACCTTTTACATTAAAAAAAAATATTTTTTTTTTATCGACACAATATATAATATTTCATTTAGTTTAACATTGGTGTAAAAACAAACTCATTAGAGTTTTACCGCACACCATGTTCAGATTACAAAATTATTTTATTGCATACAGATATATTATAAGTAAGTATATTTATACAGATACTTAATTATTACGATTACAGAATAATTAAGTACTTAAGCCTTCTGTTGACACTCACGTACACTTTCGACTCTTCAATTACTTTATTGAGTATCAACAATATTAAATTAATATTGCATGTTTAACTTAACATAAAGAGATTTTGTATGTTTGTAATGAATAAACTCAAAAACTACTGGACCGATTTTGAAAATTCTTTCACCTATAGAAAGCTGATCACCATGAAATTTTGCATACACGTTGTCTGGGACACCAGAAAGGACATAGGGTCCTTCTTTCATCGTTCAACGCCGACGAAGTCGCGGGCACCAGCTAGTTTTTTATAAAGTTACGCGGGCGAAATCGCGTGCAACACTATCTATAAGGAATTAAGGAATTGATTACTTATTCGTTTATGTAACGCTATTCCACATTGCTTTATTTTTTTAGGGATGTCATTACTTTTTTGAGGTATGATTTATTGTTGATCTATCATAAATCATAACTTACTTTTAATTTTTTCTATTTTAAAAGAAACAAATCACTTCCTTACCTTAAATATTTTCCATTTACAGTACAAATGTTTTAAAAAAAAGTGCACACACACACAGGAAAGGACTACTTTGTTTGTACTTAGGTGTTTTGCAGAATTTTGCAGAAACTTACCTGAACCCAACTTTATAATCCAAAAAAGGGTTCACGCGGGGGAAATAACAGATTTTTTTATTTTTTGGCGACAAAGAAAAAAATGGGCAAACAAAAAGTGAGCACAGAAATAATACTCAGAAAATCGAGTGTGGCCTTGTCTGTCTGTCTGTCGGCAAGTGAGAGTCTTTCAAAATAACTCCATCACTTTCATTATCAAAAACTTTTTTTACTCAGCTACTCAGACAGAAAAAAAAGTAACTTTTTGTCAGCGGTTTTTGTTCACAAAAGTAGGTAAAAATAAAAAAATGTATTTTTTTGTGTAAGTTAACAAAGACATTTAATTATGTAGAATGTTTTTAAAAATGCATTTTTTAAAAGCCATAAAATAATAATATGTATCTTTTGCTATCTGTTTTTTTTCTGATTCTGTTATAAATTTTACCTTTTCGCTTTTTACTTACCTACCTAAATGTTCATAAAATATTAGTTTGTTCTTATAGAAATAGCGCGCGCTGTTATTCGTTTTTTGAATATCAATATTTTGCAACCAAGTCGCCCAAACTGACCGCGTCTGACTGTTTCTCCTCTAAATACTTCTAAACTATTAACCACTCAACGTATTTTGATAGGGTTTTCACTAATGGAAAGAGGGATACTTAATAGTTTAAGTATCCCTCTTTAATGGGGATTTTAAGTTTAATGGGAAGATTTGTGTATATAAAAAAGTTGCATGGCGAAGCCGGAAGCAGGTTGCTAGTTTTTGTATAATATTGTCATGATATTGTTTATGGTAGAATATCGACTTCTATACAGATATGAAATGTGTATACTTTATATCTGACGCCTCCTAAACCAATTCATTGTATGAAAGTCAGTTGGGCTCAATGAAAATTACTTTTAAATATTTTAAACAATAGTTGTACTGCCTCTCAAATACGAACTCGATATACATTTAATACGCGAATAAAATTAATCCTTCGCAGAGTCCGATTTTAATCCTATACCTGTCTCTTGCACTCCTATATCGGTCTGCATCTATGCGTCTCGCTCGCACACTATCGACAAGCAACGGCAGCTGGGCGTTCGTTTTTTGATTTTAATTTTTTACATTGTTCATTTTTTTTTTTAATTTTCGTTCTTTAGAGTTTCATGCAGCCATTTTTTTTGTACATATCGTAAAACTGAACACACTTTTTTAATTGTAATTTTTTTTTTAATATTTCTAAGACAAATAACTAAGGAGTAATAATGGAATTAGATAAAATAAAATAAATTAATTTATTAAATCTTTATTTTGAGCGAACACATGTTTACATGATTTTAATTTATATAATACTAGCTACACGCTCCCGGCTTCGCACGGGTGCAAAATAAAAACTATTAAGTATATATCGTAACTAACCAAATTACACATAGTTAGTTACGAAGTTTTATCAAAATCTGTTTAGAAGTTTAGGAGTTCATCGAGGACACACAACGGGACAAGAGACTAGTGGCCCGCTTCCAGCTTCGCCCGGGTTTAAAATAAGAACTATCCTATCTTTTAAGTTGGGCCAAATTACATATAGTTACAAAGTTTGATCAAAATCGGTTCATTAGTTTAGGAGTTCATCGCGGAGGAACATGTGACACGTAATTTTTATATACCTATTAAGATATATAAAAAATACGCAGTTATCGTAAGTACAAATTAGTTATCAAATTTTTTTTACACAACTAATCGATGTGATAAACTCTTGTGTATATATGTATAATGTGTATCTATGTGACTTAAGTAATTGTATTATTCCTATTGTATAAATGTAAAATCCGTAATTGGCTGTTGGTTATGTTTATGTTTTTGTCTGTAAATTTTTATGTTGAGAGCTGTGGATTTTTTAGTAAATAAATAAATAAATAATAAATTCAACAAATAGTTAAAATGAATTAATGTGTAATATTACAGACTATTTCTCTATTGTACTACAAATTTATTTCCTGTAACATTCAATAAAGAAAGTTGTTGACAATATGGAATTGGTAGTATCATATTAAGTACATATTAATATTTATGGTTATGTAGTATGGAATTGATAAGTAGCTGCCATTTGCAAGAGAGCTCTGTTTGAAAATATCCCACTATTATAATAAACACTATTCACCTCGAGGTAGATACTTATATCGATTTTTATTCGAGTGTCACTTATTGATTATAGAAGCCACAGTAGCGAAGTAATCCACACCGTTCGTGACTGCGGTGTCCTGTTACAGTACTAACTGTTTATTGATGACTAGTCTCAGTTTACGGGTTTACTTGTGCAATAAAAAGATAAAGTATTGTCCGTCACTTAGAACAGAATTCGGGTTGACATCTTATATACTTTTGCCGGGCGTTAGTTTTCTTAATTTTATATGATCACTCGGAAGCAGTACTTTTTACTGGATGAAAGGTGGACCCTATGTCCTTTCCTGTATCCCTGACAACGTGTATGCAAAATTTCATGATGATCGGTTGAGTAGTTAAGGCGTGAAAAGGTAACAGACAGACAGACAGAGTTATTAGCTCACCCCGCAAACGTTGTTTTGCCAAAAAAAAAAATTGGGGTATAAAAAATAATTTACAGCCTATTCACAGACCTACCGATAATACACAAAAAATTTCATAAAAATCGGTCATGCCGTTTCGGAGGAGTTTTGTTACAAACACTGTGACACGAGAATTTTATATTGATATAAGTATATTTGCTGACTGTTTATGTTTAGAAAGATCCTTCCATTCTAACTATGATGTAACCGTTAAAAACATAAAACCTTCGCCTTCCGAGCTTTAAAATCCTTTTTTTTTTTTTTTAATAAAAGTTCTCCACACGCGTGAAATCGAGGTCAGAGACGAGTGTCGCGCGATGCGGTCTTTTAAATTAACTATCATATTTTAAGATATCCTCTCAGCAATTATATAGAGTTGTTAATACCGTTTAAAATTAACTTTTTTTTTTTTCGTTAATTACTTATATTTTTAATTAACGTTTTGTAAAAATTATATAGTGAAAATGTAAATTACATAATATATAAAAATTTGCACAGTTGGAAAAGTAAAAAAAAAGATATTGCCCCATAAAATACATTTTTAATTAATATAATCGTGCATGCTTATTTGCTTATTCTTTATGCGTATTTTCATTTCTTTTCCAAATCTTTGAAAGAAACTCCATCCATTTCTGTCCTCTGTTTTGCTTAATGGCTCTGTATTTCGCCTACTATTATTATTATTTGTTTACATTTTTCTTATAACATTTTCTAAAACAAACAGGACTAAAATAGAGAAAGTATTTTGTATTAATAAAAAATTAAGCTAAGAGAAAATCATTAATAATAAATCACAGTTGAATATTATTTATTTGTGTACCTACTTAAAATTATGTAATAAAGGCATTTTTCATACATTAACTAGTGACCCAATTCCGACTTTGTCCGGGCTGCTAATTTTTATTATACAAACCTTCCATAAATCTAAACTGAATCTGTTAAGCGGTTTTGGAGTCCATAGAGGACAAACATACTTAAATTGGTTTTTATTTATACACTAAAAGGGAGATAACACTACTTTTACTTATAATATTAAATGTATAAAATTATTATAAGCACTTAATTGATTACTTGTTCCCGTGTCGAGTTAAAGTAACCACTGTCATACCAAAATGATTCATGACACAGTAATAGCAGCTCTAATTAAGTACTGAGCATAAATATTAAATTTATCATTTATGAAATTCCAACACAGAAAGCCGCTACCGGCGCGGCATCCTTTGCCGCGCCGCCATCTTGCGGCGGCCATGTTTATTTGTTTTCTTTTTTAAAACTTAATGCAATGCTCTTGTCACCGTCATACGTTATCAAGGAAACGTCATTTGATAGCGAGCTCTTTAGTCGAAAAAATTGCTATTTTAAGTGGACTCTCTTAACAGATGCAAGTAGTAGGAATCTTTATTTCAAACTAGCTGGTGCCCGCGACTTGGTACGCGTTGAAAAATAAAATATATAACCCCTGACAAAATATGTAAAACAATTAACGACTGACATTATACTTTTTCCAAGCGTTGAATCTTTGTTTTTAGATAGCTGGTGATAGATAGACAGCGTGCGTTTTTAAATCGAACGAGTTGTTTTGAATATTACACCTTACATACAAAAAACAAACATACAAGCTTAATAAACCTCTTTATAATATTACTGACGTATATAAATATACTAGCTGGTGCCCGCGACTTCATCCGCGTTGAACGATGAAAGTTACCCTATGTCCTTTATGGTGTCACAGACAACGTGTATGAAAAATTTCATAGTGATCGGTTCAGTAGTTTTTGCGTGAAAAAGTTACAAACATCCATACATCCAAACATACTTTCGCATTTATAATATTAGTACGGATGTGTAACTACTTAGGTTTTTTTAAAAAATACTATTGAGATTAAATTATAGAAAAGTTATTGGTTTCTTTATTTAAAAAAAATATACAAAGTATAAATACTTACACATATTCGTAAAACATATGACTGGTTTAACGTCTTAAGTAATATACTGCCAAGTTGAGCTGTTTAAAGTTAAGTTTTTGATAAAAAAATTTTTATAAATTTTACTGAATTATTTTTTTTATGTAAAGTTCGTCAGACAGGCTGTCGTTCCACTTAACGGCTGCAGCCCATAGCGATATTGAGGATAAGGAATTTGGGAATGGATAGGGAAAAGGGCTCTAGCATCTATTACTCACACACTAAAACACAACAGCACACATGCTCTTGTTGTATAAGGTTTGTATCTTGCCATATACAAACCAGAGCCAAATTTGAAAAGTTCATTTCCAAAGTTTGACGACACGTTTGGTCTAGTGGCTAGTAACCCTAGCTGTTAACCAAACGGTCGCAGGTTCGAATCCCTCTAGGAACGAATGTTTATATGTTAACATTTTACCTTTTTACCTGAGTCATGGATGTTTTGTATTTATAATATGTATTTACAAAAAAAAAGTAATCTGTGTTTTATATCAACTGTCTGGTATCCATAATACGAGTACAAGCATTAGTTGCTTACTGTGGAACTAGATGGTGCTGTGTGGAATGTGTAAAGATATTTATTATTTATTTATTAATCCCGCCGGAAATCGAACCCGGAACCTTTGAGCAAGAGCAAGACAGAACCAAACACTTTTACCATTCCTTCAATGGGCTCGTCTTATTGCCAGTTACCGATGAGCCGATGATGATCGGAGTATAATAAGTCTTATATGCAAGCCATAGAAAAGACATCTACGCTTTTCCAAAATTGATGTAGATCATATAATATGATTAGTCTTCTTTTTATAAAATTAAAAAATAATATACAGGAACCCGCTCCCTGTTTCGCACGGATTCAATTTTTTTTTTCTCCAAATTATGTACACAAACCTTCCTCGTTTATCGCTCTTTCCATTAGTGTAAACCGTATCAAAATCCGGTGGCTGGTTTAGAAGATGTTGGCAGAGAGCTTTTTTCTTAGGCGTCGGAACATTCGATTAATCTTTATTGCTCATAAATCTGGCGGCAGTAACCACCCCCTTACAAAACATCACCGTGAAATAGCAGCATGTGTGCTTTTGTGTTTCGATGATTGAGTAAGGGATGCCAGAGCCCACTTTCCTACCCCTCCACAATCCTACTAATCCTACTATCCTTAATCCTACTGTAGTCTGCAGGGCACTTGCAGCACCTGTGGCGTTGCTTGTGTTATAGGCGACGGTAGCCACCTACCATGAAGTGGACCGTCGGCCTGTCTAAATTTAGCTTTTTATACAAATATATATAGATGTAGATCGTTATTGTGATATAAATAAACAACAACGAGAGGTTTGGTTTGTGTAGTAAAGCGAAAAACATGTTTCTGTAATTGAGTATTGGAATATAAACACTTGTCTTGAGAGGTGCTCGATTCGAGTGGTGCGGTGGCCACACGTCGATCGATCGAGGCACGTGTCTCTACTTACCTTCACTTACAATTATAAACTTAAAACTTTACTTACTTATTATAAAGCTATGTTGTATTTAAAGTGAAACTTCTTTTGTATGGGGAAAAAGCGTTGAAACGTGACCGTCATGCTTTGATATAAATATATACATTTGTGTGTGTCTGTTATAACGTAGGTTAGGTTATACCAGCTCTGGAAAATATAAGGAAAAAAATCCAGGTCACTTGATAAAAAAAATTATAGAGATTTATTTGAATATGAGTAATTTTGAATACCAAAGATCGAAGAACAGGAAATCTTTAGAGGAGACCTTTGGCGCAGGACAAGCTGTTAGTTGAAGAACCGATTGCCGATATTATGTATAGTGTTTAACTTTTAGTTGTTTTATATTGTATTTAAATTATATTAGTATGTAGGCATAATAACTGTATACAATACATACAATATTGGTTACCTAACAGTAATAAAGGCTTATTTTGTTTTATTTATTTATTTATAATTTTAAATACGACTGGCAGGCAATAGCAGACGAAGGATTACTTGATGGTAGATTTTTTATATATATATTATTAAGGGTGGCTGACAGTCCACTTGATGGTAAGTGGTTATTCCCACCTAAGAACACAATCAACACCATGGGAGTACAAAGTGCAGGATCTTGCAGAATTTAGTTTACTGCTCGCTTGACGAAGCCCTTATTGCAGCTAGATGGAAACACCGCAGAAGACAGATGCATCTCGTTTATTTTCTGCTTATCAACACATTAAGCGATTCATTTTATTTTTTTTAGATTTGTTAGACTTTAATATATTAATTATTATTATAACTTGCCCATTTTGACAAATTCAAAATATTTCTTCATATACTTATGTATATAATCCTAACATATCATTTTTACATGTAGTGTGAAATATTGTAAAAATCAAAATCTATTTTATGCCATGCTTATTGAATGGGAGTTAATCACTCTTTCATTGTTCTAACTAAAATTTTCAAATAAAATGATTCACTTTAAAAACGTCAAAAGAAAGCTTGTATGAACCCTGTGAACGCCGGCGGCTGGCCTCACGGGCCCATTGCATAGAATAACAAGGCAGGAGTGCGAACTTTCACACACTCCCACATCTCCCGAACGAAAATAAACACACAACCACTGAACTGTTCACTTGGCGTCGTGTTTGTTTGAATTAAAAGTTGTGTGCGTAACAAATGACATTAGCATCACAACGTGATAGTCATGGGGAAGGAATTCGTCTTTTTTTATGGGTAACAAACACTGACTGATCGATAGGTAGAATTCACTTAATAAAACATTTGTGTTTTTATTGACGACCCTCCGAGAAGGTTGGGAGGTTAAATTGTTAGCTCTCTGAGTCAGAGTCTCTGACGCAATGGACCAATTCTCGTATAATTATAAAATATTTTATTATTTTATTTAACGACATGTTATCAACATCATTATCAATATCGATATGTTATCAAAATATTCTCACTCACTTTTGTCATATTGCTCACTTTTGCTCGTCGTCCGCCAGACGACCTCGATAAATTAGTTTTTAAAAGCAAGGTCGAAGGAAAGTGACCCCGCGGCCGATTACATAGCCGTTAGTGTGACCAAGTAACCCGGCTGGCCAATATTTCTAATTTTACTCTTCATAAGAACCATCCTCGGACTTATTAAAAAAAATTGGTTAATTTTATTTGTTCAGCCGTTATCGAGTTTTGTGCTTAACAACACATTTTATTTATATATAGATACTAGTGACCCGAACTCGGCTTTGCCCAAAGTAAAATTTTTATAATACAAATATCTTTCCCGCTTATCCCTCTTTCCATATGTGAAAACTGAATTAAAATCGGTCTACCCATTCTCGAGTATTTGAAGCGTACAAACCAATATATAAATATATTAAGTTCGTTTACTTAACATTTTTATATATTGGTTTTGATCAACAAACAGAAACTTTAGGTGCCTCTTCTCTAAAGTTATGACAAATTGACTAAAAACACACACACACATACACACAAACACGCAAGGTTTTAACTTTCAAAAATTATTTTACTCAATAATTAAAATGTTGATTGGGAATATTTACTCACTGAAGTAAATTTTTAATAATAGCACTTTTTATTGCTAAACTATTTCGTCTTCTATTTCAACTAACTAAGCGAACCCAAAGACAAAATGGTTTTCAATTACTCAAATAAAAAAGAATAAGCTGTGCACAATCCTAGTACAGACAACAAACCGAATTACTCTTGAACTGCGCTGCGGGGGAGTGACACCAAGTGTTCGATTTCTCACGGTTTCTCTTGGTTAGGGCGTTTTAGGGTTGAAACAAGTGATACAATCACAATTAGTGTTTGACACGAAAACAATTTTATTTTTTATTTTGTCGAACGAAGACTTGATGTTTGATTAATAAAAAGAGGACATTTTTGTCTAGGTGCCTATACTAAAAATTTACTATGTTGTACATTTTGATGAATTTAGTGGGCAAAATTAGACCGTAATTCATTTAATTTTTAATTACTACATTAATCTGTGATTTTTTAATATATTAATGTGATTTTTTAATATTTTTAATTTAATAAATCATTTAATTTTTAATTACTACAGAGTGATAAACTAGGAAGGTTTACGTATATAACTTGCATAAAAAAAAAGTACCAGTGCGAAGCCGGAGGCGCATGTTATTATAATTTAGGAAAATCAAATGACATGTCTAACGACAGCATCTAGCAAATACTTTCAACGGAAATACTTAGATGTGTAGTTAGTTACTTAACTGGTGATATAAGTAAATAATTTTCCATATAGGTACTTAATATATATGTATTTATTTAATATCTCATAAGTTCTAATAAATATATTTTATAAGTACCTCAGTATTAACTAATATTATAAAGAGAGAAAATTTGTATTTTTGTTTGTAATGGATAAACTCAAAAAACTACTGGACCGATTTTAAAAATTCTTACACTTTATAGAAAGCTACATTATGAGCGAGAAACATTTGCTAAATTTTCTAAAGTTACATGAAAGAAGTCGCGTGCGACAGTTAGTTATGAAATGACATCAACGTGCAACAGATGAAAAATAATCTCATAGGTAAACTTTTTCAGTAATTTTATTTATATACTTAAATTTTCATGGAAGGTTTATAAGTATATAATATTAATATGCTTTATTATACAGTATGTTACTAAAAAACTTTTAGTTTTATCTGTTCTCATACGTATATAATAAAAAAATGTGAATAAAATCATAAGCGAGCCTTATCTGTAAATTAAATATTTAAAAAAAATTGTTACCGGGTTCTAAAACATATTATAGTTTTTAGAATTAGAATTAAAATTTGTCTGTTTGTTTTTGCAAGCTAATCTCGGAAACGGATTAACAGATTTGGATGAAATTTCTAATACAGGTAGTTCATTACCTGCATTAACATAATATAGAATACTTTTTATCCTGGAATAATGTTAGGTCCCTGTGGGATTTTCAAAAAACTAACTACAGCGCGTACAGAGTTTATACTATTAGGTATATATATGTATGTTTATATATAAAAGAATATAGTTCTCTAAGCACACCCCACTGCTTATATCACAGTGGCAAATAAGCAATAATTTATTAGATAAATTTCAATTTAGCTAAAAACCAACCCTCTTGCAGTTGGCAACATTATCATTCTAATAAAATAACTCATCGCATACTGTTCTTGTTACATTGTTTTATCGGAAACTCAACTATATGTTTATGTGAATACGATTCAAAGTCGACAGACAGAGCTGTTCCCTCGGCTATAATCTGTCACAACTTGTCGTGTTCCACCCCAACGGCTGTGTTACCAGTTCAATTTATGTGTTAACATGATTTATGGGCTGGTAACCCTCGTTCCAGTGGTTGGGTGCCGCAATTATTTTTATATAGGCAATGTATTTGGAAATAATTATTGTAATCCACATAGTTACCTTGTGAGGATACGTCTCTTCTCTGTTTAAGTTCGTAAATAAAGTTGCTAGTTTTTGATTTGACTTCGTCGGCACTCCTTTTTTAGGTGTTAAAACGTTTATTCAGTCTGTATTGCACCGCGTAACTTTATTAAATATAGCCTATATTACTCGCTGATAAAATAGCTTCCCAAGAGTGAAAGAATTTTTCATATCGGTCCAGTAGTTTCGGAGCCTATTCAATGCAAACAAACAAACAATCAAATCTTTCCTCTATATAATATTAGTATAGATAATATGATAATCATAGATGATCCCTCGGGAACAGCACTTTTTTTATGAAAACTAGATACTTAGATACAGATACCTTATGTACTTTTCTGTATCCCAGACATGTCTGCAAGATTTTGCGTAAACATTGTCAGTCGAGTTGTTAAGCGTGAAAAGGTAACAGACAGACAAAGATAGTTATTAGTAGGTATTAGTTAAGATAGATAGGTATACTCATTGATATTTGTCATCTATGGGTTCGTTTTTACACATATCTATCTCTCTATATATAAAAATTTCGTGTCACAATGTTTGTCCGCGATGAACTCCTAAACTACTAAACCGATTTTGAAAATTCTTTCACCTATAGAAAGCTATATTATCAGCTAGCAACATAGGCTATATTTATAAAGTTAAGCCAACGAAGTTTAACTATTGACTACCTATTGCACGCGACAACGTCCGCGTAACTTTATAAAAATATAGCCTATGTTACTAACTGATAATGTAGCTTTTTATAGGTGAAAATATTTTTAAAATCGGTCCAGAAGTTTTTGAGTTTATAAAGTTACAAACAAAATTACAAATCTTTTCTCTTTATAATATTTGTATAGTAAAGTGCGCTGCAATATGCAAGAAGTTCTCATATTAAAAGAAAAATCAAGTGCACTTTGTTTATTGTCAATAAAAAACAAAGTAAAGTTTTGATTGCCCACCAATCGGCCCTTCTGTTGAGGGGGGAAGTGCAAATTGCTGTGTCAACAGATAACAGTGTCGGAGCGTGTGAGCCACGTGCGGTCTGGTACAGTCGGCTACAGATAACTCAATGACTTTATACTTTCTTTACCGCCTCGCACACTAATAACCACTTCAGTGCTTTTATATAAGTAGATTTCGTTGGAATGCGAAGACATAGCAGAAAAGCGTAAAATTAAAAATAAATAAAAATACAGTGCATAATATCATTGAATCATATCATTGAAAAAGGTATACTTATTTATACAAAAAAAAAAAATATTTTTTTTTTTAGAAAAAAACTGTAAATTACTGTAAATTGTGACCTTTCGTGTCACAGTAGTAAAAAATTTCCGCGACAACTACATTTGTTTTTAAGTTTATTAACTTAGTTCTAAAGTTTTAAAGGGCTACTTTTATTTCTTTTTGCATATTTTACACAATATTTATGAAAAACCTTCCAATTTTGCATACGTTTGAATATCTTTTAGAAGCTACAAAAATTTTTGGTGCAATGGTTATTAGTTGCGCTCATTTTGGTAAAAAATTGTTTTCGGTCTGAGGTTAGTCTTTGTCTTAATATCAAAATATACTTATGTCAAAATATTTTTACAGTAGTTATAACCCGATTATGGTTATGAAATAAATATGTGGGAGATATATTTAACCTGATTGAGGGTTAAAGAAGATTAATATCCTTCTAATATACAAAGACATTACAATTGTTTCTGATTGTTCCAGAGTTTCTATCAAACATACAAACAAACTTTCAGCTTTGTTATATTAGTAAACCTAAATTATTATTAAGATAATTACACTTTACTGATAATTATTTTTAAACTTATAGATCTACTATTGACTACCTATCCATTATCCAAATGAATATCACAAAAATAAACTAAGTATTTAAAGAAAAAAATTATCTGAAACCGTTAACTGTAGGATAAAAGTTAGAAGGTAATTTATACTCTGTATAATTAATGCATGACAGCAATCATAGACTACTTACTACTACAAGTGCTAAAAACATTGTATAATTTCAGGCTTAACACCACCTGCATAGGAACACTCCCACTAAATCTTCTCCAAAATCATTTCATTTTCGATTGAAAGCATCAGAACCCTTCGCACAAGCTCAATCTAAAACAACAATCCGGTTTTAAATCTTTACGCGTCCATTACCGCCCTTTGGAAGTGTCACAGTGACATTTGACAGTCCGCCATTACCTACTAGCACCCACTCACATTTCAATTTGAGACTAAGCAATTTTGTAATACGATTCAAATTGCATTAGCATTTTTCTGCAGCTGCGCGTCACCCTTAAAATATTTTACACGTAATTAACATAGATGTTTGACGGTACAGAGGGGTGTGGCGTCGGAAAAGTTGTGGAAATTACTTGTGCTATCACGGTTTTCAGATGTGAAGGTAATTCAGAGAAAAATAAAATTTAACCAACTGTAGGTAATATCTACAGCAACATAACAATGTGAAAATTTTTCACTATTGTGAAAAATTACAATCTAGCATTAGAGAAAATATAAGACAATATTATAGTAGGTACTTTTTTCAAACAATGTGCGGATGGATAGATATTTTAAAAAGTTAACCTAATAAAAAAAAAATTAAATAAGTATCTACGATTTTGTTTTACATTAGTCTTTCATAGCGAGTTTTCAATTTCAAAATAAAATATGTCAAAGTAACAGGGTCATTTGGTTTTGTTGTAAAAAGCAGAAGCAAAGGAACTTGCTTGCCTTCTCTTACATATTTTTATTTCAATAAGTAAGTACTCGTATATTAAATTTAAACATCGAACATATTATTCTACTGAAGATATAGAATATGAATACTTGTACCTAATTAATTTACATCCACAGTTATCCCCTTTAGAAGTTTTGATTTTAAAAAAGTAGCATAAGTATGGTTTTTTTCTACGTTTTTTCATATCAAATTTTACTAAAATGTTTCAGTGATTGGTTATCGAAGTAAAATAGGCACGGAATTGCTATCGCATCTATAATTGTTACTTATATAAATTGCATTAGCACGAGGGGAGGTTTTTTAAATTATAAATGTATCTTTATACAAAGGTGTTTTTTATTAAACATTATTTGATTGCTTCTATTTTTCATCCCCCGCAACAGTTGCGCTCCGTGAATAATAATAACGAAACGGACCGTTCATCCGGCAAAAATCGTTTATTAGACTTTTCAATCGGCCGCTCGCTTACGGATTAAAAATAAAAATAATGCACACATTCAAAACTACGGCTCACCCCCCGTTCACAGAACAACAAACAAACATTTCATATGAAAACTGTCACATTACCCGGCCATAGAAAAGTGGGACCAAATAGAAGTGCATCTGTCTCTTTCTATTCGGCGTAACGGCGAGTGTTAGAAAAGGAAAGGTATTTCGATTGTCATCGGTGACAATGGGGGCTCGAGCGTTAATCCTTGTGACATGGCTCGCTTTTTTTTTTTTTAATTTTTTTTTTTTTCAGATTATATCTCTGATTTCTGATAGGGCTACTGCATAATGTTGTTTATGGATGGTTGTCTATGACCGCCTAATGGTATAGTCGTGTAGATCTCGTTGCGTTCCAGTTATCGACGATATTGAAAGGTGTGGTTTTAAGATTTAGTTGCTGATAGGCCGCTCTGGTTTTCGCTTCGGTAAACCAATGTTACCTATTTGACACTAATAATAATTGTTGTTAGCATGAAAATATTCCGATAATTTATTAACAGAATTTAAATAATGTTTTGGACATGATATTAGGTAGCTTTAATATCTAGGTATACATATTATAATGTAGAGAAACTTCTGAACTATTTAATTTCATCTTATAAGTGCAAGATGAAAAGTATACCAGTCTAAGCACTGTATTCTTATCAAGTTGTCACTCAATGATGCTGACATGGATTTCTAAATTATTATTTACTAGCTGTCCCGCTCCCGGCTTCGCCCGGAGTGCATTTTTTCCGTAAAAACCTTCTCTGATTATCCCTTTATCCATTGGTGAAAACCAGATTAAAATTGGTGTAGTAGTTTTTGAGTTTATCGCGAACAGACAGACAGATGCGGCGGAGGACTTTGTTTTATAATATGTAAGGATAAGGACTAGCACCGTCCGCGTCCGATCGCTACCAAACTTCACAGGATTACCCGCTGGACTAAACTGAAGGTTGTCTGAAAATTTCATCAAGATCGGTTGAGCGCTTTCAGAGTCCATAGAGAATATACATACATACATACATACATACACACATCGCCATTTATATATATAGATTAGTCATCACTAGTGGACAGGATATATATTTTTTATAACATTCCTGCAGTAAGAGGTAAAAATTCAGTGACATAGGACAACCAAATATATAGGTATCTACGTCGCGATTGTGTTTTAGAATTCTGTTTTCGTGTGTGTATGATACAACACATATACCTACCTATGCTTAATTAAGTTACATTTGGTAATTTCAATAAAAGCAACCTGGAACAAATATTAAAAAATATTATCAATTTATAATTTTGACATCGTTAAAAAAGTACTGTCGTACCTACCTACTGTCGTAGTTCCGAAACCTCTTGTTTAGTATATAACTACGAATAGATAATCAACTCCTGAAGGTCATTTAGATTTTAGCATTGAGTAAAATTATCCTTCATGTGTTTTTTTATATGTGAAGGCCGTCAACCTGTGATGATCCACTTGCTGGTGGGGTGGCTACCGTCGTCTATAATAGAAGCAACACCATAAATGCTGCAAGTACACTGCCGACTTTAGTAGAATTAGAATGAAGAAATAGTACTTATCTACCAAACACTTCATTGAATTAGGTACTATTGTTTAAAACTGAATACATCAATAGGCAGAGCAGGGCACACTGCGTTCCGGAGTCATTTGGGCCTGGCAAAGTTAAAGACCCGACTGAATAATAATAATAATATTTCTTTATTTCAGACTTAAGTCCATACAATTATTTTACATCAAAAAATATAAAAATATATATACAATGCCTTAAGTTACATAATTATGTATAAACACAATGCAATTTACAGTAGTTTTTATTTATTTATTATTTTTTATTTGCGCTCCTGTGAACACCAAGCCAATACTTTTGAAAGGGACCATTGTAGTCCTCACCGATGACCCCAAGAATGCCGTTTTCGAAATTTCGGATTTTCTCTCAGAAAGAAAATATTCTGTTTCGAATCACAGCGAAAAAGTCGGGCACCCCCGCCTCAGCAAACATACTCGAAGCACTGCAGTATCGGGGTAGTCTCATTAAAGTGCGGTACGCATTATTATACTGCACTCTAAGGGTACTCCAGGACTTAAGGACTCCAGGAAAAAATAAGCAGGAATCTGGCTTCTTTTTTTTTTACTTTTTAAATATTCAATTTCAAAGTATAAAAATTTCAGATTGCCTCAAGGACATTTTTGCACATAAAAAAATCGCAACTGAAAATATAAAGGTTGTCCCGATTTAACTCGACTACTCCCCAGCCAGGCCTGTAGGTGCCTGTAGTTCTGTGTTAGGGTATTATAGAAGAGTTATTGGACAAGTTTTCAGCTTGCCTCAAATACGTCCTTGCTTCAAAAAGGTTTTCACTTTTGTAAATCTTATAGGCTTCGGATTAAACTTTCTTTCTAAACATTTCGTTGGGACCCGTGATCAATAAATAAAACTTTTATAAATTGTTTACATATTAATAGGTATTCATTTCACTTGCTTTAAAACCAAACGTACAATTTACGTATACCTAAAATCAAATACACAGATACAACATAACGTCTAAATAAAAAGAACTTCCAAAACACACTCAAAATATTATGACATACATTTTGTTTACATAAAAACACCTTCGTTTGTTTCATTTCAAATCTAGTTCTATTTTAAGTTTTTAATTTTACATAAGTTTTTAAAATTCAAACCTCTATAACAGGAAAGAGGAATAAACGAGAAAGGGTTGTGTAAATAAAAAAATGCATCCAGGGCGAAGCAGGGAGCTGGTCGCTAGTTAAATATAATTCGAGCGAGACGATTACATTGACTGTAAAGTCTGTTCGACTGTAAATAAATAAATACTTAATGGATTCTCCTAACCAGTGTCCATTCGGATCCACGCACGATTCCAATCAACTAAAATGTCACAGAACAAAACATCGTGATATATGAAGGCCACTTTCATCACGAACACATCTAGAACAATGACTTGACGAGACCAAATGCATTGAGCCGATGCCAAATCCCTTGTAATCCGGTCTAACAAAACACATTCTTTTGACGAAATAAAAATTTATTGTCTATGACTATTCACATTGTGGTACTCTTTAAACGACAGAGTGTAGACGCACTGCTTGCTCTACTGACCATATTGTAACTGGGTCTTCTAATTAGGTAATTAATTTTACGCCTTAACAGCTTACATTGTAGGTCGTTTTTTTAATATTCTTTCATTAATTCGTGGATGACTGATGGGCACAGAATAATTTATTTGTCAAAGGATTATTACGTGTTACATAGACTAATATGTGAGAAGCTTTCACTGGTTCATTGGTTTGTTTGTATTGTAATTATGAGGCGTAAATTCCATTGCATTGTTACAGAGATGTTTTACAATGTCGTTCATTGCCTTGAAACTGGAGCTAGCTATAATTAACAAGCTTGAACAAGCTATAATTAAAAATTATAAACTAACCCCTGGCTTTCTGTTGAGCTTATAGTTGCTGAGGAGTTGGGTATCCCGCAGACTGCTTGATGCTGCATCATCACAAGTCAACGTCACCATGTCATGGAAATACTACTGAAATAATAGTTTCACATCGATTGAACATGTAAACGTTAGTGAGATCCCTTCGTCAATTAGGAAATGAGCTGATAATCTTCAAATAGATCTTTATAAATTATAGCTAACAAGAATCTCGACTCGTAAGTTTGGAGCTACGATGCCACAGACAGACGCACAGGGTGACACAGGTCAAATATAATATAACACCTCTCTTTTGCATCGGGCGTCACTTTGGGGGTTGAAAGAGACTACAGTACGCTGCGATTTGCGTTCGTATATTGCGAAGTCTTGTCTTTGAGGCAGAAACAACCAGTTATAGAAGATCACCATGAAGAATAGCATGTTTGTTATGTTATTGTGTTTCGGTAACCTTCCGACAGCGGCCGTCGGCTCTCTGTTCTACATGTCCCGCTCATTGCCACTTCGCCCTATTAATCCGCCGGGTTATATGGCTGACTTTTGTTTGTCTACGGATCTCCTCATTCCTGATTCGAACTCGCAGAGTATCCTAGCCTCCTCCATAGCTCATTGAGTTACGTTGAGCTTTTTTGCGAGGCCCATTATAGTTAGTGACCACATTTCAGCGTCATATGACCAAGTTATTAAAAATTTTAACCTAATATTCTTATTTGCCGACACGAACATTATTTGATGTCCAAATAATAACATTTTTCTTATTCCACCAATAATACAAGGAATAAACTGTCTAATTGATTTTGTTTTTGTCACCAGGTGTAAACCCACGCAAACAAAGAAGAGAAAGGACTACTTTTACGCGAGCGCAACTGGATGTACTGGAAGCTCTCTTCGGGAAGACGAGATACCCGGACATCTTCATGAGAGAAGAAGTCGCACTGAAAATTAATTTGCCCGAATCTAGAGTACAGGTGAGGTAGAGAATGATTTTGGCCTATTTTCAGATCAAATAAAACGCCTGTGAAACTATCTTCACAGCTTGGCCAACTCTAGTCGGCTATGGCCGGCCGACTCTAGTAGGCTATGGTCGGTTGAATCTAGTCGGCTATGGCTGGACACACTAATAAAATCAAAATTTTATAATCCTGTGGGTTAAATCGCGTGTTCGAATTTCGAATCACGATCGCATCAAGAATCGATTTTTCAATTTTTAGTCACCAACAGTACCCTTTTCGTGCTGGAGAGGTGATAAAAAATTTTCATCGGATAACGAAATCGGTTTAAAAAAAGAACTCAAGTCCATTAAACTCTACACAGTAGCCAGTTATTACCGCATATTACGTTATTTCATTACCATAATCTTTCATAGATAACGATATTAAAATGCCTTAAGTTTTATCAAGCGTACAAGTAAATCGGAAGATCAATGGGTCTGAACTTTCAATTAGCCTGAGATACGGCCGAAAAAAAAAACTTAAGCTGTCTTCGCCACCCAAGTCACAATTTTAAGCGCTATAGTTTTTAATTGTGTGAAAATTGGATTGACTTAATCACTTTATGTAATGATCCAAGCAATATTATTTGGTTACGCGAGGGCTTTAGATAAATAATAGATCTTTATTAAATTACTATGTGATGCCCGCGACTTCGTCCGCGTTGAACAATAAAAAATATATCGCCTGACATTATACTTTTGCCATACTTTATTGTTAGATAGCTAAAGTGCCCGCGTCGAATATTTAGCCGATGTTCATAATGAAATTTATTTATTCTAACTATTGGGTTCAATATTAAAAAATAAATGTGCAATAAATATAACACTTGACCTCTTGTTGCTATATAGTTATACAATATAACACTTTGGCTAGGCGTTAGTTTTTTTATTTTATTTTAAATGATCCCTTGGAAACAGTACTCTTTTCTGGATGAAAGGTACCCTATGTACTTATCCCTGACCCCCCCTGTATCCCTGTACCCCCCCCCCCCCCCCTGTATCCCTGACAATGTGTATGCAAAATTTCTTGATGGTGGGTTGAGTAGTTAAGGGGTGAATAGGTAACAGACAGACAGACTGACAGAGTTACTTTCACATTTACAATATTAATATGGAGTAGTATATTTGTTCACTATAAGCTCGGTACAGTGAAATCGCTACGAGATTCTACGTCGCCGTAGCGTTTCGTAGACAGATAATCTATGAAGGGGACTACAAAGATGGGGTAGATGAATGCAAATATTCTTTTCAATCTGATAAAATTACAATGATAAAATCTGTTTTTTTTTTTTTTTATTAAAATAATTTATGTTACAGCCAATTAGTACACAAATGTGTATACTATTTTTATATAATATTTTGCATAGAAAAACAAAAAAAAAGCCTTAATTAGTCTTATAAAAATCATAACAGCTGTCCTATATAAATAAAAAACTTAACTAGCTATCCTTTGGTAGCGGAACAAGTCCCAAGCTACCAGTGGTAATGCGTGGTAACCTCCTGACAATGCGTGCCGTGTCAAGAAGTATCTGTCCCTTGACCCATCCATCTAATGAAAGCCTCTTGAGGTGTTGGTCAAGGCTCTTCGCTATAAGACCGTTCGCCGATACGACTATCGGAACGATTATTGTCGAATCGACATCCCACATTGGCGGTCACCTAGTGATAGTGAGTCAAGTCTATATACTTACTTACTAAGGTTTCTTCTTCGGCTTACACGAGGTTTTCGTCATGCAGGTTAGCGATGTCAACAAGCATCGACTGGCACTTGGATCGGTCGGTAGCGACGATATCACGCCTAATTATTATTATTTATAATAATTATTATACATTTATTCATTTTGTTTCTTAATCTGTAATTTTTTACAATTTATAATATATATCTATAAAAAAAAATGTTACCAAAAACTTAAAATTAGTTATCTCCTGGTAGCGGGGCAAAGCCCAACCTACCGGTGGTTAAGGCTGCAGAGTGAGGAACCACCTGAACGCCAACTAGTGAGTTAATAATAATCAATATTATTGATATTCATAAAAATTTTGGATACCAATGCACAAGACGCTTCCTGTTCAATTCTAAGTAACAATTATTAAAATGACAACAATCGGATAACAACATTCAATTGGGAGGATCAAAGGTAGAAATAGGTTTTCTGGCCAATTTTTTTTTTAAATAAAATCAAGCAAGTACGTCAATTTGATTGCCAGCCACACACGCCCTTATAAAGGTGTAACACAACATCGGTGGAAGCTATATAGTTACCCGCGGCGTGACCCGCCATGCGCACCGCGGATTAACCGCCCTCCCTTTATCGGACCCTTAACAACAAATGTTAGCCATTGTTGTCGTGAATAATGAGCTAATAACGCAATATAAAAGGCATACAGTAACCAAACTCGTATACATACCAAGAGAAAAACGCTCAAAAATTCGATTCAAAAGTTTTCAAAAAACTGTTTCAAAAGAATTAAAATATTCAATTTTCACAAAAAAAAATAATAATTTTTAAATTAGATTTACTTTTATCAGTACTTTAACTAAGCAGATATTTTTTACTAATATCTACATATTTCAATGAAATAAATAAATAATTCATCAAAAATTCATTATTATTAAGTCACGCGCACAAAAATAAACAAATACCTTTTAAATAATTAAAAGTTATCAAAATAATTCTAAAAATATATACTTAAAACACAATAACTACCACTTAATGGAGTTTTATTGATTTGAAACAATAAATTAATAATTACGAATAAATTAAAATAAAGTACATGTAAGAAACAATGTTTGAATTAAGATCTAAATAATTATAAAAAAAGTTATATCAAAGCAATGATATTAATTTAAGTAAAAAAAACGTAATGGTCGCTCATTTACGTGTATATTAATTCTTAATCGAAACATCTTTCCCTACTGTTTATAATCTGTTCTGTGGCGAATGGTGAAAAAGCGCAAGCTAATGGGACCGATAATTGCAACAGCCAGATGTGACGTTACACAATTTTATTATTAACTATAAACAAATCCAGTAGGTACTTAATATTTGTATTTTTTTTAACAATGTACATGATGTAAAAATTTAAAAAAATTCTTAAAAAAGTCCACAGTGTCTTTTTTTTTTCGATGAGGGGTAAAAACCTTCTATAGGTACCCGGGTAAGAAGCACCGGGTTATGGTTATTTGAGATTTTTACTCACAAAATTTTGGAAATGAACTTTTCAAAGTTGGCTCTGGTCTCGATTTGAAAGATAGTGGCAGGGCACGATGCGTTCAGCAGCCATTTGGGCAGCCCTTCTGGCAGCAGTAACCAGACCACAAGACCCTTACATATATACCCTTCTTTTGATAAGTAAGTAAGGGATGCCAGAGCCAACTTCCCTACTCCTTCATCCCTATCTGTAATCTTAGTTTGGTCGACAGCGCACTTGCAGCACCTGTGACGTTGCTTGTGTTATAGGCGACGGTAGACATCTACCATCAAGTGGACCGTCGCCTGTCTCGATATAAACATTTTTTTAAAAATCTTCCTAATGTATAAATTAAATACAGGACGATCTCTCTGACAAAACTGTTTAAGAAGTATAATAAGTAACCGAATAACTCCAAATATTTTTAAAGTTCGAGTGAATAGGCATCTTCTGGGTGAGCTCGCTCCGTCATAGGCCTCATCTTCGCTGCATGGCTGGATGCTGGCCAAGAGCAAACCCATCTCTAATAAAATTAAATAAAAAAAGGTATAACATTGATAAGTGGATTTATTGAAAGGAGCAATTAAGTTAAGCAAATAAGTTAAACAGTCGTAATAAGCAAACATGGAAGCCTGGAGCATGATGTGTACCAAGCTATTACGTAGGCGTTGACGCATTTTGTTTGCTCAGGGAATTATATGTGATTTATAACACGACTTGTGGGGTTGAGATCGGCCTGCCGAGTGGCGCCTGATTGTTTTCACTTATTTTTGTATTCATATGCATTGTTTTTTTTTTGCAATTTTCTCCATTCAATCTTACTTTTCAATAGTTTCTGGAAACAGAATCGCCTTTATAGTAGTATAAAATAAAACGATATAGACACCAATTATATTTAATTTATAATTTAACCTATAAATGAAAAATTATTTACATAAGGCTCAAATTTCTAATAAGTATATTTTTATATATATTAATTAGGACTTATTACATTAGAATTTAGTTTTTTATTTTACCTTAAAAATTTGGGCTAATAAAATTTGAGTTTCCTTTTAAAAAAATACGTGTAAAATAAAACAAATAAATAAATTACTCTTACACTATTTGACTCTTTTGTGTTTGATTGCACTTTGACCATTTGTATAATTCTGACAATTTAGAAAAACTGACCATTTGTTAGACAGTCTTTTTAAAAATCTGACCTTTTGAAAGTTAAGGTCTTAAAAGTACCTAACTAACTATGGCCCACCAAAAATATCATAACCGTCCGTTTGGTTATACTTTTAAAAAGTTGAAAAGCCTTGCTTAAAAGCAACACTGCTAATTACTTTATATACTTACTATTGATTTTATTTACTATGTATACTATGTTACTATATAAACTATGTGTACTATACATACTATGTTTATATACAAGAAGTAAAAACTAACAACAAATATATCTTTCACCCAACAGGTGTGGTTCAAGAACAGAAGAGCGAAATGCAGACAGCAACTTCAACAGCAAAACACACAAATCAGTAATAAAACATCATCGAGCAACAAAAACAATTCAATTACATCAGGCAACAGCCACAAGGGATCTTCTAGTACCACTTCAACAACCAAGGTTACGACAAGCAAGGCCTCGACAACAAGTCTAACGACACCGAACACTTCGAGCATAACTACATCGTCTCCGAACCTGCCAATCACTCCAACTACATCTGTCAGCCCACCAATCAATGTCATATGCAAGAAAGAGTCGGCTCCAAATTACGACTCTTCACCCTTAAACAAGAACCTCTCAGCGACACATCATTACAATGACGCCTTAAGACTTGGTAAAGACAGCTCTTCCTCGGAGATTTCCAATGTTCACGGCTATGGAGTAACACCTAAGCAAGAGTTGTACAACAGTCCAAAAAGACTGGATTATTCAAAGGTCGATTATTCGGAGAAGACATTCCTCAAGGATCAGTACAGTTCAAGATTGACGGGAAGTTTGACGCCTTTGGGATCGAATTCGTCAATAATGACCACTCCATCGCCGCCTATAACTCCACAGAGTTTGAACGGTCCAGGAAATGTATACCATCCGGACAGTTACAATAGTTTTCATTGGCCCGGCAGTTCTGACTATATAAGGGGATATTCGACAACGCATCACCATCAGGGATATGGTCAGAGCGCATACAACTCTCCGTACTATCCTGGACAGGTAATTCAAGTTTAATGTTTTTTTTATTTTGTGTTAAGACATTTTAAGTAGCTATTGCATGCGACTTCGCACGCGTAACGTTATAAAATATAAGCCTATGTTACTCGCTGATAACGTAGGTGTATTATAGGGGAAACAATTTTTAAAATCGGTCCAGTAGTTTTTGAGTTTATTCATTACAAACATAAAAATATTCTCTCTTTATAATATTAGTATAGATATGGGTAACTTGTTACTATTGGGAAGCAATAGCGAAATATATTCTGCATAATAATACTAATAATAATTCATGTACATTCAATGCTACAGTAATACTATAAAAAAAAATTCACTCTTAGTTTAAACAACAGGAAAAATGTCAGACAATAGATTTACATAAGGGAGATTGTTTTACTTATTTTTTTACTAAGCAAAAGTGCCTAAGTTTAAAGCCTAAACTAATCCGACTTTTAAAACCAGTCAATAAACGTCTGACTGCTTTATCTTAGAATGTCTAGAACTTTCATGTTTTGAGTTATCATTCTCACATTTCCTATTTTTAAAATAATACTTTGTTTAATATGTACTAGCTTAGTTTAATCAAGGATTTTTAATAGATTTTTGTTCTTTTTTTTATAGATTTAGCAGATGAATAAATGTAAGCAGTGGATTAAACGAAAAACTTATTATTGTTGCAAACACATTACAAATACAGACAATTCCAATGAACAATCTAAATACATTACATTTTTGCATTTATGACATTTCATTCGAATATCGAATTGTTAGCGGCCAGGACGCCTGATTACTATACAATATACAACCTACAACACTTTTTGTTTATAATTTGTTTTTCTTTTTAGATGGAGTACTTCAACGGATCGTCAGTTAACCAATCCCACGGGAGCCATCACAGCCACAACCTTACGGCCAATGGGAACCAACTGTACAACCAGGTCTCCTTCGGTAACCCATCACCGCCAGCCGCGTGGCCTTCCCACCACAACCTCCTCTCTTCCGGCCAAGAATCACCCGAGAACCAATCCCAGAACTCGCCACATTTGAGCATGCTCCAAGCATCACAGATATCAAATTTCTCAAACACCAGCAACAGTTACTTTGCCCCAGAGAAATATGGTATAAATATGGTGTAAAACCGTCTAGTCCTTATTATCTTTAATCATTTTTTTTTTGTATAAATATAGTTAGTCGTAATGAAACGAAACTGATGCACGTTATTTGTGAACAGGTTTCTGAATAAGTTAAACGTCGTTTACAAAGAGCAAAGAATTGCCGCACCAACCGCTACTAGAGACGGCATAAATAATAATAATATTCGAGAAGCGAAATTGCGCTGAGCGCAACTCAGGGCGCATTTGGCCGCCAATTTCCATTTGCACATTTGGAGTATACATTATCCAAAAAAAAAAGCGATAGAAATGCCTCATTATGCTGTGATTTGGTGTAATAATCATAGTAAAAACTTGAATATGGAAAATTCTGATGTATCATATCATAAGTAAGTACAGTAGGCGGCATTTAATATGGTTCGTCGGGAACAAAAGCGAGAAATACGGGCTATTTTCTGTCGCACAGTGTACTTTTTGAATGACGTTTTCAATGACAAAAAATAACCCTATAAAAAACCGAAATGAACCGAATATCTCACTCTTGTTTCCGAAGTGCCAAATTAAATGCCGATTAGTAGTACTTAATTAAATGCAATTTTTAGATTTTAATCGAGTCAAGTTTATCTTGAAACACAAAACCTAAACAATGCGCAGGCCGTGCGTGTAAAACGCGCGCCATGAAAGAAGAGACCTGTACCTTTACCATGAGTTTACAATGACCGCATTCGCTAGCGAGGTAGCAAGAGCATAAAATATTTATATATGGAAAATTGACAATTTGACATTGACAGTTCACAGTTTTTCATATAAATGTTTTACCCTCTCGCTAGCGAGTGCGGTGATTGTAAACTCATGGTAAAGGTACTGTCATGCGACAATGGTAGTGATTTCGCGTAGGTACACTCGCTCACAAAATAGTTTAATAAATAAAATATTAATTCAGGTATTAAAAAAATAACTTTTATTTAAATTAATCATCCTTGTCCGTCGTTCTGACGCTTGACATTTTATTTATTTATTGATGACATTGTTATGTGACACTATCTCTATAGACTGCTTGTGTTTTTTTTTTTTTTAATATAATCCATTTATATTCTATTTTTCTCTCTCATTTATCTGTAAGTATAATGTACTTGATGTTACTTAGAACTTTGATTGTTAATTGCGGCGGCATCCGCCAAGTGTTAGGTTAGATAATAAGTGTTGACTTAGATGATAACGATTTTAATTGATGCCTGCCTCGTGATAATAAATAAATAAATAAAATATACTTTTAATCAAAACAATGGGTCTGCATTTGCGCAAATTAAACCACGTGATGTTTCTGGTCTCTTCTTTCTTGGCGCTTATTATACTGGTATTGATTAAACGGTAACAATAACTATATAATAAATAGTGGCGTTTCTTTGCTCTGCAATAACGTTGCTTGAAATCTATTTTTTAATTTGTCTCTTGCAAGAACGTTATATTGTACATATCAAAATTTAAATAACTTTTATTTCAGAAGTGACGTTCTTTTATATTTGGATAAAGTTTTCTAAAAAAGAATCAAGAATAATCTATATATTTGAATTATGTAATATGTTTTAATAATAACTCAAATTAATTTGAATAATTTGAATGACAACTCATGAATTTTTACTAAAAGCGGTCTATATTACGTCCAACCATTTATTTCATCATATTTGACATTACATTATGTTCCATGGGGCCTTAGTTAAAGTAACAATTTAAAACGATAACGTAACGTTAACGAAGTTCGAAAACATTAAAATGTATCTATGGGAATTGCTAAATCACGTGATACATCCCAAATATTTTATTCTTTCGAACTTCGTTCGTTATCGTTTTTAATATTTTACTTTGTCTAAGGCCCCTGGCTTCACATTATAGCGATAAAATTCCAAAAAAAAAAGTAACGTTACGTAATTTTATGAATTTTTGAGTACACATTAATTGTTAATCTTTTATAATTAGCACATAAAATTGAGTTGTACTTATGTAAACGCCTGGGTATGGTTATAAAACAATACAAAATATTGTGCCAAAATAAAGTATAAAACTTTTTATAATAAATCAATTAAAACTTCTTCATAAATGAAGTCGATTGTTGCAAGGCACACTGCATTTCGCCGTCTGGCGCCAGTAACCATCCCCTTACAGAGTACTAACTACAATCGTGAAATAACAGCACATGTGCTGTTGTGTTTCGGTGAGTAAGTAAGGGATGTTAGAGCCCATTAATCCCTTCCTTATCATTAAAAAAAAATCGATCCGCTAACGAATTAGTACGTTAATACTTCGAATTGTCAAAATTAAAAATAAATGGTTGGACAGAATAATAATAATAATATTTTTAATAACCATTAAACGCTCTAATTTTTTGATTACGAGTAAATGAGCTGTCAATTTAGTTAAATCAATAGAAAGAAAGAAAGAAAGAAAAAAATTTTATATGCTACATTATAAAGTATTGATATTTTACAACTTACAGAAGTGTACCAAAAAAAAATTTTTTTTTTTCTTTTTTGTTTTTGTAACGAGAACCGGCCTATTTCATTTTCTTCAAATAACGAATTAGCAACGAATTTTTATATTGTAATATGGGTGAGAAAACTATAATTTATTTATTTAAACGAATATCGTGTACATAATTAAAATAAAGATTTTTTTTTTTTTCATATATTTCCTTTGCCCTTGTAAAATATCCCGAATCATATCATATTTAAAGAAAATTCTAGGCTACGGTTAAGTTAGTAACGGAAGTCACCGTTATATACATAAATAGTTGCAAATCTGTATATAATAGTTATACATGTATAAGATTATACATGTAAATTTTTCTGTAAATGTGTGTCTTAAGGTGTATATGTGAGTTTGTAGTATATTTTTTCTTGTATTGTAGTATAAAAAAAAGTATAAATTTCTAAGGAACCACATATTGAGTTCGATGTCACTCCATATTGAAATGCTAAATAAAATGAAGAGATTTTTTCTTAACTACTCCATAAACTATTTATTTTATGTAAATTTCAAACTAATTTTACTGAATGAATAAATATTATTTGTTAAGATAATTTATTAGTAACTGCTTATTTAAAATTCCATAAGTTACTAAAACTAATACTCGTTGTAACAAAATATTTCACAATTTTTAAACTACACACAAGACTTAATTCTCTGCGAGACCACAGGCGTTACTGCACATCCGATTTATATTTAAAAAAATAACTAAATTAAAAAAAAAATTATGCGATAAAGTCCCATTGAGTTAAAATAATAAAAAACATTGTTTAAGTACTTATTTTAAAAGTAATCTAAATATCTGAATGTGAACACTTTGAATACAGTTTGAATACTGTAAATAAGTACAAGAACTAATTATAGTATTTTCAGCATTTATATTTTTTTATACTTATCTTTGACATACAAAAACTGAGACACTTGAAGTGATACAATGCGTATTAAATCATTTTCCATTCCTATGATGATTATTATCCAGTCATTGATGAAACAGGAGCAGAAAAATAACGACGTTGTAATAACTATTCATGAACACGTTATACATAACGTTATAAATAACATTATGGTGAGTTGGGTGTCTATTTGGGCATGTGCTGTTTGTGCTACAAGCCACACACAGCTCACCATCTTTGCTACGTGAGCTTATGGAAATTGATATGATACTATTACCAATATCATATCAATTTCCAATTTAAATTATCATTATTAGTTAACTAGTTAACCGCCAACGCTTCAAATGGATGTTTATTTTTTTAATTTTCCAACTTATTCAGATACCAACGAATATTTGAAAATAAAAAAAAAAACCAGCCGTTCTCGAGTTTTGTGCTCAGCAACACATTAAGCGGTTCATTTTTTTTTTATTTATATAAATAATAATAATAATAATAATATTCCAGTGCTATCTAATTTATATACACATTTCTTATTATAAAAATGAAGAATAATTTAAAAATATGTCTCACAGAATTTCACGACAGTTGAGAACTCAATCCGAGGCTAATTTCCATTGAAAAACGTTGCTAATGTAGTTGATAAACTGCTTAACTAATATTTTATCAACTTATTAGTTAAAGCTCGTCAACAATTATAATTTCAATTGACACCACCCAACACTAGTTCAAAGATTGAATTTATACTTAAGAGAGGGTACAACAGTATACTAGCACCACTCGTTTAAAAAAAGAATATTACATATTGAGACTAGTGATGTGCCGGATCGTTAAAAATTTATATCCGCCGATACGGATCCGGATACGGGTCTTTCTTCTTCCTCGGATATCCGCGGATACGGATACCCGGCACGTTGCTAATTGTGACACGAAGCAACAAAATACCGTATCCCTACTAAGTATCCCCGCTGGTAGGGATAAGTGGATTTTTTTCCACGTATCCCCACTGTTTGAAAATGCAAAAAATATTATACAGTCGTATTAATAAATGTTACGATCTAGAGAGGAATAATTTCTTTAGTTGCTTCGTGTCTCAGTATGAGACTTTATAAAAGATATTAGAAAATTCTAGACACACTTACCGAGGGTCCTTATTGAGCCGTTATCACTAATTCCTTCTCAGTTACGAGATAATTTAAAGGAGTGGCGCTAGTGTACCGTTGTACTCGCTCTTAACAAATAAAGGTATCCTATTGTAAATTAAAATCGTTTTTGTTTAATTGTAAATAGATATATTTGCATTTTGAGATTATTTTAATTTTATTCAATTGTATTTATATAAGAATGTAATTGAAATTGTAATTTATATTGTAAGCTTTTGAACATAGCTTTAGTGGTAACTTACCTTAAGCGAGTTATGGAGTGGATGTATTTTTTTTTTAAATTAAGTTGTCTTAAGTATGATAGTTATTGAAATATTGAACAATATATATATAAAATACATTTTTTTGGTTTTTCTTCTGTATTCCACATTATTAGGAGTAGGGTACACTCCATTTTGCAGTCAAACTCACCCCTTACAGAAGACCACAGTAAAAATAACAGCATGAGTGCTGTTGTGTTTCAGCAAGTGATCAAGTGGACAGTTAGTCTGTCTGCGGACCTTTAGATAAAAAAAAAACGCTGTTCTGCTGCTGAGATAAGGCTACAATTTACCACGATAGCTTTACTTCAGATTAGACTTTGATAATCAAGCTTGCTAGTTTCCTGGAACACCCAGGTTCAAGAAGATGCATGTCATGAGCAGAAGATGACATTTCTTTAAAATCGAAAAAGCCTCCAAGATAAAGACCCTCTTATTTCTGACTGACTAGGATAATTAACGCAAAAATATTTTATTTTATTTACTTATTTGTATACGAGAAAGCGATTAACATCAATCTCAATGGTAAGTGAAGATGGAGTTCGCTTGGCCGTTATTAGCCGGTTAACTCTGTTCTTGAAGAGTCCCAAGAGGTAAATTTCAGGGAATACTGAAGAAGAGAGAGAGTTCCAGTCCCTCGCTGTGCGCATGATAAAAGAAGACCTAACTCGATTCGTGTGAATTGGTAGTATGTCAATAACGTAAGGGTTGGTGTACTTCCCAACATTATCTTGCCAGTATTTGTCAGTATTACCTATATTTCATGCTGAATAAGGTTAAGTTGATGGTATATGGTCTTCTTTGTATGTGAACTGTTGAAAAGTTATGAACCTTCGTGGAGTCAAAGATCCGCTCGGTTGTGTGCGAACTTAATTCGAATAATGAAATCTATATTTTTAGATTTCATAATTTAGTAATAAAATTAAGCAAAAAGAAAATAATTCGGACATAGGCTACATCCTAAGAAACATTATAAACGTGAAAGTGAGTTTATTTGTTTTGCAATTTTGTATATTTTTGCAGACCTACACCTTATCAGAGACACAGAAAAGGACACAGGGCTCTTTTAATGCAGAAAAAATCACTGATCGAAAAATTCAATGCATGACGATAAAGACTGATCGATAAATATTGGATAGGTTTCAACGTCTAAGAAAAATAAAAACTATTACTCAATGTAATATGTAGAAGTGGATCTGTTCCACTATAAGGTACTCTGAATGAACTCTGAAGGGTTAGGTAAGTACACTGTACCTATGTTGTCTCCTATTTAATTAAATAGGAAATATTATCAAGTTTTGTTATATTGCATTAGCGCTACCCGTTATAATAAATAAATGAATTGTTCTATTAATACAGTAATGTAAGTTTTATAATTCTGTTATTTTACATTTTCTTACAACCATCTGACTAGAAATAATTACCTATTAAAATAATTCACATAATATTATATTTTCAAGTAATTTAAACGTTGACCAGTAAGAATAATCTAATTTAATTGCAATAAATATTTTAAAGAAAAACACGTGGATAAGTATAATAAGTACCGCTATTCCTTGAAATGATCTTTATGGGTATTTAATAACCATATGATATTTTTGAATACGAAGATCACCATTCTAGTGTTAATGGCTATTCACACCTAAACGCTAAAAAGTGAAATTATGTGAATAATAATAAAACGGTTACAATTATTTAATATTAAAAAACGTAAGTGACGACGATTGTTACGTTTCCACGCCTTAAGACAAGGACTAACCTCAGACCGAATACAATTTTTAGCAAAATTAGGTGCACACAAAATTTTTGTAGCTCCTCAAAAATAACCGAACAGGAAAAAATCATTGTTGTTGACACCTCTGTTGAAAATTATAAAAGAACACAGTAATTTCAAATAAAAATAGAAAACGGCCAGTGATATTCCAAAAAGGTCGTCAACATTTTTAGTACAGAGGAGCTACTGAGAGCTTACTCTTTTTACTAGTAGTGAGTATAATTTTTGTAGTAGAGGTTTATAATAATGAATAAAAAAACACTTCACATACAATAAAATTATTCCTGACGATTCAAAAAATAAACACGTAATTGTTCAAGTTTTCACTTCTGTCGGCACTCCCGGAGTGCCACTGTTTTTTTATTTACCATTTTCTTCTGTAAAGCGCTTGTTTGTTAAACGCCAGACGGGCAGCCCAAATGACTGCGAACGCAGTGTGCCCTGCCACTAATTGCCAGATCCAGACCAGAAAAGTTTATGTTGTTATTTATGTTTGTTATGTACAAATCTTAAATTTTAATTATTATCATTCTAAATATTTTTGATCAATATTTTTTTCTTCTAATTATTTATAATTATTTTTTTTTTCTGGGCACGAGGCCTCTAGTAGATACAGGGTCCCTTAGGCAGTTGCCTACACTAACGCATAATCCGGCCCTGTCAGAATCTTAACACATCAGTAGATAAGTTCTAATCTAATGAAAAATATGTTTGTCCATCACACATATCTACTCATTTAAAAAAATCAACTCTAGATACGTTCATTCATCTAATGGAGTAAATTCATTCATTCTAAGTAAGTACCTAATTTTTGTTATATTTAGTCAAAACTTCGAACTGTTTGCACGAAAACAGCAACTTTCCTAATAAAAGAATAAAGGAGTGTCTAATTCTTGAAATTTGTCTTCGAGAGACTCTGGAGTTCTTTTAAAATTAGCTGTTTAGATGCCACGGTAAATTGTGCCTCCTTACACATCTGACATACTTATAACTATAACGTTCCTGAACGCAAACTTTACTTGTACCGCCGTAGATATTCCCTGGAAAATGTATTTTTATTTTATTATGGCAACATTATTAAACATAAAACTCAATGTGAAATAATCGAAAACAGATCGAGTGAAGTTAGCTTTAAAGTTCAAATTCGTATACGGAAATGTGTACTTGAAACTTTTGAAAATGGAAGCCTCAGCTCCCAGTGTACGCAGTGCTGTTAGCAGCTGTATATAGGGATGTATCGCTATCTCTTTTCGGCTCGTGTGTGTGAGGTGTGGTGTTGTCTCGCTCTGGTGCGGAGTTAAGCCGCTTATCTTCAGCCCGCACGCCTCGTCCCGCTGCTCCCCACCGGCTGCTGCGCGTAAAAGTACCATTCTGCAATAGTTCATTTCATTAAATTAAATTTATATTTAAATTTAATTCTATGGCTTAAAACATTAAAAACCTGGTTACAAATTTGTTTTTAAGAAACCTTCGAAAAGGAACTAAAATCTTTTTAGAGGATATTTTACGGTTTTGTACTGACTGTCCACAACCAGATAATTTTATTTTGATAAAATTTATAATTGAATTTTAAAGGTTGATAAAGACATATTAACAATACACGAATGACTTTATTGTAATTTATAGTTGTTTATTATTTAATCTTAATATTTTTGTTATTATTATACGTAGGTAGTGTACCTACTAGCGACAGATTATTATTTTTTGCAAATTATATACACAAACCCTCCTTACCGCTAACTTCTTCTGAACCACCCAACGGATTTTGATACGGTTTTCACTAATGGAAGAGCGATAACGATAATATAGAGTAAGTTCCCTAAATATGGACCACCATATCGCTTTCTTTTAATAAAACCCAAATTTAAGAAGATAATTAAAGTGTTTTTATTTTAATAAGTAGGTAAACTATTTAAGAAAATCATTTTTATATCAAAGAGTAATAAAGAAACAATCTTTCTAACAAACTTACTAATTATTTGGCAATACACAAATTAGGAACTTTTGAATTAGGGTATTAAAAATGGACCGCTAAGTTTTTAATATGGACCTTGTGCGCTTAATATGGACCACCGTTATAATTAGATACTAAATAATCATCATATCTCAGATTTTTATATAAAGTTATCAAAATTATTATCAGTAAATTTAATAATCACAAAATGTTAACATTAATATTAGAACATAAATCAAATTACGTATTTATATCTATTTGAAATCCATAAGAAAAATGTCTCTAAAATTATCTTTAACTTAAACTGTAATGACTATTAATCACTGCCACAATATTCACACATATAGTTGGTAGTACTGTTATCAACACCAGCACATTCCTCGTGAGCCCATCGATTACACGAAGGACATTGGATCCACTGCTCTCCTCTCATATCTTCAGAAAATAAAGCACCACAGTAAAAACATTTTGCGTTAGTACTTAGACTTCTATCAGGGCTTTCGTCAGTATCATCGTGGACTGAAAAGTCACTTCCTTCTGAACTTGATGGAACAATTAGTGTCTTTGTAATTTTTTTTTTTTTTTTTAATTACTCTTAGTATGTTTTTTCATGTTTTCTTGTTTTCTCTCACATGCAGTTCTTTTCTTGCTTTTATTTTTTGTTTCATCTAACATTTTAGTGATATTCTTCGTTTTCTTAAGTGTTTCTGATTCTTGTTTTTTCTTAATTGAAATCGCCAAATCCAATTTGTATGGCGACGAAGTTAAAAACGTAGACCCTGTTGCTACTTTTCTTTCTTATATTTGGTACAGGAAACAATTGTTTTGGTGATAAGTAAGAGGTAGATGTTGAAGGCTCGGCTATGTCAGATGCATTTGGGAAATCAGTTGCATTTGGTGTGTCTGGTTTACGTTCCGGAGAGTTATAGTGGACCAACAATTCAGAAGTTGCTGCCGTTGATAATTGAACCAAAGTTGAAACTTGATTAACTTGTCCCATTGCTGTCTGGTAGGTAACCTGTTTGGCTTAGACGCCATTATCTAGAAGAAGAAAACACATTTTACAATATGGACCACTTGCTTATAATATGGACCACTGGTCCATATTTAGAACTTACTTACTAGTCCATATTACAAGAGGGTATCTTTTTGAGGTTATTATTTTGTAACAAAATATTGAAAATAGATACTGCTGCAAGTTATATGAGAAATGCATCATAATACTATGATGTTTACAGTATATGTATCATTGTAACTGTATAAATAACAACAACATTATAATATTCTTATATAACTTACCGAAAATCTCTATCAAATTTGTAAATTATCAAAAAATGGCTGCCACTGACGCTGACGCAGCCGTACGTTCGTTATGTTGTAGGTAGACTGAGAGGCGGGGCGGGATCACCGAATGTAACTAACTTTACTTAGCTAGCAGTGACACCTAGCGAATTAGGACGGTGGTCCATATTACACGACTAGTCCATATTTAGGGAACTTACCCTAATATATAATAATAGATAGCTAGACGCTTGTTTTAGTGTTAAAGTTATAAATATGTTTCAAAAATCAAAAGTATACTTTCTTGACTTACTTAATATACTTAATATACCTTTGTGGTTTTTGTGACGATACATTCTGACCTCACAACTACTTACAATATAATTGTAAATCTAATCGCTATGAACTTGCTGAGAATTAAGCCGATCGTCCACCGCCAACTAAACTAAGTTAATTTAGCTTAGCTCGCATAGTTGAGCCAGTTTTTCATACATGTGCGTCCACCGCAAACTATGCCGGCTAAGCTACATAAAATTGCCCAACTAAGTCGAACTAACTTAGTTGTGCGCCTCTCACCCCCTTACCTTACCTTTACTAGCTTAGTTTAGTTCACTGAGCTTAGTTTTCAGTTTGTTTTAATATAAAACACTCTTTTTAAAAATAAACAGGAAATATTTGCAGAATAACTCAGCAGCAATATATATATTTACAAGAAAATCGTACCACGGCACTCTCACTTCAATGTCTCTACCGACGTAGGTACCTATATATATATATATCTAAATATATATTTATACCTACTACCTATACATAGCGGATATACCTCATTATACAAGCCGTGTAGTTATAATATTGCAACCCTGGGGCGGTGTACGTATCGGACCTCCGTTGAATTTCAAAAGGCTTTTTGACAGCAAATATTACACTAGTTATGCATCACAGCTTCGTCCGTCTCAAATTTTGATTCCCACTCTGTAACTAGTGTCAATTTTACCAATACGTGAATTTTTTCCTAAAAAGAAATCGTAACATGAAAATTTTATTTTCCTTCTCATAATGTAGGTATATTTCCAAAAAAATTATATGTTAACGACCCATCTACATTAACAAATTATCATCAAAACAAATTCATTCAAGAAGAATTCCGTAGATCCAATATCTAAATAAAAAAATAAAAATTAAAGATAGCCACCATAGCACTTAGTTCGCTTCCAGAAAAATTCATAGGTACCTTAAGAATTAAACCCCTTTTTTCCTACTCATAATATCCAAAAATTCTCTCCTAAAGATCCACCTAAATTAACTATCATCTGATCAAATTTCATGATTCATTAATTTCATTAATTGCATGATGAATTCAGTAAACTTATATTTATTATTTTAAATCCAGAATATTTCTGGCATACCTAGTACCAATAGTTCGCCTCCAAAAGTGAGTTGTTGGTACTTACTATATCTAAAATCTTCTCTGTATCAAAGGGAGTCGCTTTGGTATAAATAAATAAAACAGGAACTGCTTATATAACCTTATTTATAGTTTATTTTTAAGGACTAATATATAAAATAAGTATTAGAAAAAAATTCAACCTATTACACACGTAACCAAACCCGTGAAACAAATAAGAATGTAAGTAAATTTTAAATAAAGAAGGAAATCCCCGCATTTTTGCACGACGCGCCACCGCAACTCGAATTTTCAATATCGGAACATTTTGTTTGTATAAGTCTCTAGAGGCAATGGAGTGGCCACATGCTGCCTCGTGTTATTAAATATATCATGATAGCTCTTTTGCACGCCTCTTTGGTTGCTTTTATTAAACTTTCTACAATTTTTTTGTGCTAAGTACTTAGTGACCAACGATGTTGATATTATAATCTATCTATCTATATCAATACGTAATCTATATGTATACAACCTAATTATAAACTAACCCCCACTTTTCTATTAGGCCTAAACATGTTATATTAGCTGTAAGTTGCTGAGGAGTTAAGTATCCCTCATACAATTTGATGCTGCAGCATCAGATCAAGGTTACCAAGTCATGAAAATACCACCAAAGTATAATAACAGTATACTAAATTTCAAATTAATCGAATCCGTGGAAGATAGCGAAATCCCTTCGTCATCTAGGAAATGAGCTGATGATCTTCAAACGCCTGAATAGATCTTCATAAATTATAGCTAGGGACAGTTACGATCACGCCAGCTTTCAAACAAATAATAACGGATCAAAATAGGTCCATCCGTTTGGGAGCTACGATGCCACAGACAGACACGCAGATACACAGTTCAAACTTATAACACTTCTCTTTTTGCATCGGGCGTCGAAGGTGTGAAAAGTGAATTTCATGGCTTTTCTTATGAGACAGTTACGCTGTCGCAACACCTTTGATCAAAAAAATCAAAATAATTAAAATTAACTTAATATTCGGCAAAATTTTCCGTCAGCATTTCCAAACAACAAGGAGACCTCTAATAGAAAAGTCATAAGCAGTGGACGTTTAAGAAAAATGAATAATAAATCCTCACCGCAGACAATGGGGGTATTAGGGGCATAGACAAGTATATGGGGTGCGTTCGGTAATACAATCCGCGAGTACGTCAACTCTATTATTTATGGATTCTTTAACATGTAAGGACTATTGGAGGGTGCGTTCTGAATCCCGATATTGTCGAAGGGTGTGCTGCGTGCAAGCAAATGTATCCGACATTTGGCGCAAGGAAGTATTTCTTCTGCGCCGATGCGTTTCGAGAGGGATTTCGGATTTTTTTCTGCTTGTTTTGGAGGGTAACAAGTTCAATTATGTCTTAACTGATACGTAATACAAGTTTAATTGCAAATAATCGATTATACATAGTACATAATCGACTATTAGCAATTTTTTGAAAATAATTATAAACTAACCCCCGAATTTCTATTGAGGCCAAACACGCTATACCTACCTACTGTAAGTTGCTAAGGAGTTGGTAATCCCACAGACTACTTGATGCTGCAGGATCAGGTCAAGGTTACAATGTCATGGAAATACCATCGAAGTAGGTAACAGTAAGTATACCAAATTTCACATCAATCGAACCTGTGGAAGTTAGTGAAATCCCTTCGTCAACTAGGAAATGGGCTGATGAAACGCCCTTACGTCTTAAAACGCCCAAACAGATCTTCATAAATTATAGCTAAAACAATTCCGATCACCTCAGCTTTGAAACAAAAAAATCCGGTTTAAAATCTATCCATTCGTTGGGGAGGTGCGATGCCACAGACAGACACACATTTCAAAGTTATAACACCCTTCTTTTGCGTCGGACTTCGGGGGTTTAAAAATGAAATTATTTATGTTATCTATGTGATGATATAAAATTTCATCACAATTCTTAAGTCATCTATGTATACTTACCTACCTACTACAACTCGTATTTTTTTTATACTTAAAGGATTCTTAGCTTAAAGGTCGACAGACAGACTGAAATGGTCTACTTAATTGTGGCTACGGATCGTCTACACAAGTAACGCCACAAGTCCTGTAAGTGCGCTGCCGACCATTAGGATAGTGATTATTCACAATAGGGTTATTTCACGGTGGTCTTCTGTAAGGGGGTGGTTACTGCCGCCAGACGGGCAGGCCAACTGACTGTGAAGTGCATTGTGCCCTGTCACCCAATGATATTTAAAAATCAATACATTGCTGACACCACTAGTAAAATAATTCTTATAAAATAAGTTCATCTCATAAAAGACATCATTCAAAACCAGACCATTGTGTTTTTTTTAAATTACACTTTGGTAATAAAAAGTATTTTTTAATTTCAGTAATTCCCTCTAAATATTTCAGATATACTCGTACCTATTCCTCTTAATATAAACATTGTGAAATGCACTGTATTTTAATATCTTTTAAACTTAAATATCATGAAACCCTATTATCAAATTACACGATATATTCCCAGTAAAATCCCAGTAAAAACTATATTATAATTTCTTCTTACCTAATGGTATAAGTTTCAACCGCTGAAACGTTAATAAACTGATGCCCTGATCTCCATACAAAACTGTTTGATACAATACTGATAATACAATACTATTACAGTTACAAACATATCTACAAATTATGCATTTGTAACGTGGCTTTGAATTTCCAAGAAGGTATTTTGACATTTTAACAGAAAACCCCTTTTTGTTGTTAAATAATAGGACTTGTTTATAAATCATAATAAATCGTACACTACTTTTTACTACAAATAAAAAAAATGAAAGGAGTAGGGACCTAACAACTAACTACTTTTAAATGTTTTTTTTGTATGTTATAACGGTCGTATTCTATTTTTAAATCTACCTATAAAAAAAACTAGCGACCCTTTACAAATTTAAAAATGATACACCTACCTCGTTTATTATTATTCTTTTCATTAATGAAAACCGTATCAAAATCAGATCAAAATCCGTTGAGTGGCTTTAGAACAAGTTAGCCGAGAAAAAGACAGAAGCGGACAGGAATTTTGTTTTATTAAATTAATTAAACACTAGCTGACCTGGCAAACGTAGTTTTGCCAAAAAAAATAAACAAAAAAGTTTGTGGCGGGCCACCCTTATCACTTAGAGGTATAAAAAATAGTTTACGACCTATTCTCAGACCTACCGAATATATTACTAATCTGTTCACGTCACCGTTACCCCATAGTCTGAGAATAGAATAGAATAGAATAGAATAAATTCCATTTGCAGAAAAGGACAAAAACACACAGGTAACATATAGAAAGACAAACATAGACGTCCCCAGCCACAAAGACTAAGTTATAAGAGTATAATCAGTGCGTTGGTTATACGAGTATATGCAGTGATGGTGCTGAAACGTGGCCATCACATCAGGACTGTTACACAAGATTCTGGGTCACTCAGTAGGTTATGAAGCGAGCTATGCTCGGAGTTTCTTTGCTTGTTAGAATCAGAAATTGTGAAATTCGTCGAAGAACCAAAGGTTGTCAACAGAATTAATAAGTGTTGCATAGCAGATAACTGATGGGGTAGGAAAGTTCTCAAATGGAGGCCACGAATTGGAAAGCGCAGCGTGGGACGCCATGCGGCCAGATGGACAGACGACTACTGCTTCGCAGGAAGCGGCTGGATGCGAAGAACAGAAGATCGTATGTGATGGCGAGCCTTGGGAGAGGCCTACACCCAGCAGTGGAGAGCCACAGGTTGATAATAATAATAAATAATAAAATTTTAATGTTAATTTCCAAAGTTGACCCTGTCGGGAATCGAACCCGAGACCCTGAGCATTAAGGCAAGCACCCCAACCACTCATCCAATTGGCTCGCCAAACTGTCAGCCTGTCCAATAAAATTATAATAAACTAGCTGTTGCACGCGACTTCGTCCGCGTAACTTTATAAAATATAGCCCATGTTATTCGCTGATAATATAGCTTCCCAAAAGTGAAAGAATTTTTCAAATCGGTCCAGTAGTTTCGGAGCCTATTCAATGCAAATAAACAAACAAACAATCAAATCTTTCCTCTTTATAATATTAGTATAAATAGCCTAATATAATAGGTATCTCTGATTCTTTTAAAATAATTTTTAAAATCGGTCCAGTAGTTTTTGAGTTTATTCATTAACAACCAAAAATACAAAACTTATCACTCTATAATATTAGTAGATTGTTAAATTATTTGTGATGGCCGCCATTTTTAAAATCAATATTTTCGAAATAAATAACAAGTAATGAACTAGTTATAAATTAAAATAAAGAAACGGGAAAATGTAACAGTCCGTCTTCATTTTGTGTTTGATGAAATAACCTAATTCCTCTCGTGCTTACACCAATCATTCGTATCAGAGATAAAAGCGCCCCAAATTGAAAAGTCGGGTTCCGCATAATCGAATATTCCCGATACGCTCAATAGCCACCCACATCAAAAGAATTTTTTAAAATTTAATTCGATAAATCGTTGGAATATTAGCAAACAAGCAGAATTGGCACTTCGTTGGCTTTACACAGAAACGTCATTTGCCCGTTTGTTTTTTTGAAGAAGGAACGTTCGAATGTCGGCCGTAAATGCGAATTCGAAATTCGAAAACGGCTCTCTCCGGTGAAATATCGCATTGTTATCTGGCAACATTTTTTCGCTTCAGACGTAAAACGTTTGATTTAATGCTGATCATAAGAAATTGAATGTTGTAAATTTCAAAAGAGTTTCCGAACGCGTTCGGTAAAGCGTTTACAATTCGATTTATCGTTATTTTCGTCGCCATGTTTCTAGTAAGCAGTGTTGCCTGGCGGCGGAGAAATTTTTCCATTGAATTATTATCGCATGAATATCCCTCGAACAGATACGTTTGATCTGTATTCTCTTAACGTTGTTACTCTAATCATTTCATTTGAGTAAGCCACTTTTGAAATAAGTAGATAACCGTGTAAGTATCTCAATTGAGGGTGGCCGGACCGCATATACTTACCTAACCTCTCTGTGTGGGCACGTTCTCAGTTCTCTTCTTATAGACGAATATCACAACAGCGTTTATGCGAAATGTTTAGATCGAAATTGAAACACGGGTGCAATTTTTTTTCTGCAAATTATATATTACAAAAATCTTCCTCATTTAACACTTTCCATTAGTGAAAACCGCATGAAAATCCGTTCAATAGTTTTTGAGCTTATGGCGAATAATATATATACGAATATAATTTTCAAGTTATTCAAAATTTACTCTGGTCTGGATCTAGAAAGTAGGGGCAAGGCAAACTGCATTTCTCAGTCATTTAGACACTACCTATCAACAGCCCGTCTGACGACAGTAACCACCCCCTTACAGAAGACCATCGTGAAATAACAGCAAGTGTGCTATTGTGTTTCGGTGAGTGAGTAAAGGATGCCAGAGTCTATTTCCCTATCCCTTCCTGATCCCTTATCCTTAATCCCACTACGCTATAATTTATAAGCGAGGGTAGGGAAGCCACCTACAATCAATTGGTCCTTCATCTTCAGCTTGTCTGACGACCTTAACATATAAAACAGTAGTACCATTTGTGGTGGCCGGACATCTCCCTTTAAAATATCATGGGGTTAGTTTAGGAAAGCGTAAAAAGAGTCTGTTATTAGAGATCCGTTAGCCTGTCTGTCAACCTTAACATTTAAAAAAATTTGATTGTTCAAATATTTTTGTCAGGCTTTCAACGCACCACGTGAAAACTTTATACGATGGGGTGTCACAGGTCACAGTAATAAATGTATTTCCATTGAATTTATATTAAGTGGTTGTGCTACATTACGCGGTGGTCAATCGTGCGATACAAGGCAAACGTATTCGGATGTTTTCGCGCCTGGGGCCGCCACCGATTAGCCCCCAATCCTCTTGATTTATTCGATTTTCGAACGATGCCATTTGAGGTCACGTGCTGGCTGCAAATAAGGCGGGATAAAGAGCTGGTGCTGCATATACAGGTTGATTAAAAATTCTATTTTTAAATATGCAATATTTTGGCGGATTATAATTTGTAAAAAAATATTTTTGTTTTGCGGACTAAGGAAATTTATTTATTTGCCTATTTAATATTAAGTAATTAAGTATTATTAATTATTATACACAATATTAACGTCTATACACCTGCAAGGTAGAAAGACGATCAAACAAGGACCAATGATGATGATCTATGATGATATATTGAGCCCCATTGCCAGATATCTACAGATCTTTCCTATGTGTAAGAGATTGGATAGCATTCAAATGCAATTATGACTATGCTATGACGTATTTATTTATGTTAAGGTCGGCAGACAGACTGACGGCCCACTTGGTAGTTGGCTACGACGGTAATTGGCTAGCCAACTTTACCTTATAATTATAAGAGACGCTAGGGACTATTCATCAGTAGTACCTATAAAATATAAATATATCATACTGTTACAATACACTATACTGTTTTTATCACACTGTATACAAAAACTCACAGAATCGGACACCGTAATTGGAGCACTCAATTTGCGCGCCACTTTTACGCCGCCGCGTGCCGCCCGCGTGTTCGACATGCGCCATTTCAATTGTCTATGCCTCGCTATCTGCTCCATAATCGAATGTTTTGTCTGTGGTACCCTTTTGAATAAAGAAAACAATAGTTCCCGCGCTTTTCATTACAATCATCGCGGCGATATTAAAAATTCATGAGTATGGATTCTATTTCATCTGTCTTCTGTAATTACTAGGATTCAACTATTATAAGTTTTATCGTTCAGTTAGGTTTCAAGCGGTAAAAATAGGTTCTAAATTCTATCATCTGAATCTTTTTTCATCAAATGAATCAGATGTCTTTGATTTTTTTATGTTAATATAGTCAGACAGGCTGACGGTTCACTTGATGGCAGGTGGCTACCGCCGCCTATATACAAGCAACGCCACAAGTGCTGCAAGTGCGCTGCCGACCATAGATAGGATTAAGGATACCAGATTCAGACCAGCCCTTAAATAAGACCACCATGCAATAAGGGATGTCAGGAAAAATAAAAGACAGACAGAGGAATTTCCAAAATTACAAGAAAATAAATAAATATCTTCACACATTCCACACAGCACTTATGAAATTATTATTACTATTTTTTCTTCAATTATTATTTTATTAGTAGCCCGCGACTTCGCCCGCGTGAAAATTTTATACTAAAATCTTCCTCGAAAACCACTTTATCCATTGGTGAAAACAGCATGAAAATCGGTGCAGTAGTTTTTGAGTTTATCGCGAACAGACAGACAGACAGACGCGGCGGAGGACTTTGTTTTATAATATGTAAGTACTTATATTTATTTATCTTCATAGTCTTAGCCGTATGTTATCCACTAATGGATATGGCCTCTCCAATTTTCCAATAGGTCCGGTCAGAAGCAGCCTGGATTCATCGTCGACTCTTCTGGGTGAACGTCCTACGCTACGCTTGCCGGTACAAGGTACCGTCCTGCCACTTCAACTCACTGATCCATCGGGTTATTTCGGTAACTTTCGTACGTCTACGGATCTCCTCATTCATGATTCGATCTCGCAGTGTAACCCCGAGCGTAGCCCTCTCCTCTCCATTATTCTAAAAAGGTAACATTGTAAGAATTAAATTTGAATTTGAAAATAGAATTCGTTTTGGCCAACATAAAAATATATCTATCAATTGTAATGACAAGACGTGATAGCATTTAAAAAATCACTACAATAACTTCCCGTATACCCAAATCAAACTTAATCCAACGTCTATGGATACCAGGTATCCTGTATTGCAGTTCGACAGATAATGTTTAAGCAACATGCTAAGGAAAATATACTTTAAGTCGACGGAATAAGAATCAGAAAGGTGTGGCCGTATTTGTAAGGTGCAAATAAGTTTGTACCTATTTCAGTACGCGCCAAAAGATCGGCAAAGGTCCGTTGACGTAAAGCCTCCCTTAGCGAGACTTCTAAAAAAATTTCTCGATCGTAAAAAAATAAAAAAGTTGTCGATGGATTACCGAGCACGCTCCATTGCCGATTATAATTTTCGTCAGGAAAGAATCGGCGAATTTTTTTATCGAGCTCTTTACCAACACAACCAGATGGTTTGAGAAATACTTTTTAATTGGGATGTTCAGGTAGGCAATAAAGAGTTTGGATATAACCCTTAGGGAACCATAGACAACGGGGTACATGTTTGGGCACATTGTAACGCAGTAGCATACGTCTCTACAGGAGGTCCACAAATATGGAACCAAAAATTTCTTTTATGCCCACAGTTAAGTTGTAAAATAGAAATATATTTTTTAATACTTTTTCTTTTTACTTCAACTCAGCATTGATTGAAGAGTGAGTTTTTAAAACCAGCCAGCCTATTTTTTTCTCTGTATTCTGTAGACGGATATTAAATTTAAAACATAGCTTGAATGTCAAAGTATATTTAGCTACATATTTATTAAAAAATATTAAAATTACTTCAACACAAAAAAAAAATGTCAGTCCAATCTTCTTATCTGAATAGATAATACTACAAAAATTCAGGAAGAACATCCGTTTTATTGTAGACCATTTGAGCACATTAAAATACTGTTCCGTTCGATTAGTTCGACAAGAAAAATATCCAAATTTATAATCCAATTAGAAAAAAATCCGAATCGAAATAAATAATCCAGATCTGTTAAGGCAGCACAAAGGTGACCTTCCGATCGGCCAGGAAACGTGAAAAAAAATCTGTATAACCCCCATAATTCACAATTAAAAACAGCTACTGGTCATGGCGGAGAGTATACATAATAAATTTCCACCCTAAAAAGGTCCGAGTGAAAAGAGGCAGGATACTGGCACAAAGGCGGGACAGGCTCGAGCGCGGCGCGGAATAAAAAAATAAATAAAACTTGTTTATGGCCATTTTGCCGCCAACGCGCACGGTGAACTTTTAAAATTAGAATTATACTCTAACTTTTTTAAAGCGCGGTAGCAACGAAACGGTTGAAACGACATTCCTCAATTTATTAGAATCATTTGTATCGGTTTAGTGATATTACGAGCTGAGTTGCACCGATGTGTTAGATAGGTTATTATTTTATCTTGTGATTAATTTTATGCGACTTCGTCAACATCTCACGGGAATCGTACTCTGCATGAAAGGTCTACCAGAATCTCATGACCAACTGTTGCACGCGACTTTGTCTGTGTAATTTTGTAAAATATAGCCTACTAGCTGGTGCCCACGACTTCGTTGAACTATGAAAGGTACCCTATGTCCTTTCTGGTGTCCCAGACAACGTGTATGCAAAATTTCATGGTGATCGGTTCAGTAGTTTTTGCGTGAAAGAGTTACAAACATACTTTCGCATTTATAATATTAGTACGGACTCGTACGTATGTTACTCGCTGTAATGTAGCTTTTCTACAGGTGAAAGAATTTTTAAAATCGGTTCAAGAGTTTTGAGTTTATTCCTTGCAAACAAAAATACAAAAATACATACATATACAAAAATACAAATCTTCTCTCTTTATAATATTAATATAGAAGACATGCGTCCGCCCAACATCTGTCTGTAAAACCTTGCACCCCCAGCTTGAGACAATCTTGAAACAGAAAAAGAAATTCAAACAGTACCTAACTTTCGTTGCATTATTCGACAATTTCTGTATAATAAAATAGGTTCTGTATAATAATAATTGTTTATCATTGATATTAAAAAAAAAAAAAAAGTTTTGACACAAAATATATTTTCAATAGTTTGATTGATTCGGACTCCGTTCAAAAATCGATAACAAATACACCTGTGCACACACAGTGAGAATCGCGACAAAAAATATACATTCATCTCGGACGGAACTGAATTTCTGAACGGACAATAGATCTTTCCGGGCATAGACAAGTTCTCACGTTTTTTTTCAATAGCGAGCGGTAGCAAAATTTATGATGCGTAAGTAGGTGTGAAGAGGTTATCAAAACGCGACATATCCGCGTTTTGCGGCTTCGCACGAGTCATATTGGCAAAAGGAAATCTTTAATCTGACATTCATCTAATGATTCCTTTGGCTTTTTGGTATCCTAAACTTTACTAATATTAAAAAAAAATCTCAACAGATTATCATGAAATTTTGCGTACTCGTTGCCAGGGATATAGTAAAGGACCCATTATCATCTATAGTTATGATGATGACGGTTTCTGTCGCCAGTACCTACCTAATTTGCTCCAATGACTCACAAAGTTTCCTCGTAAAAGTTATGTAGAGTAAGTACCTGAAGTTCTTTATGAAATATGAACTTTCAGCTACAGGTTAATCACAATGTACCTATTATCCCAACCAGCAAGTAGTCCAGTAAGAAATGCCCTTATTACTAAAAAGTTTTAAAAAAGCGTTATTAAAGTATCCGTTACAACCGTGTATTCTATAGTAGCAACTTATACAACATTTCAGCTTTATCAGATTTAACAGCATTTAGGCAATAATAATAGGTGTTGTAACCGTTTACATAAACACATTAGACAACGCCTTTAACTCAGTGTTGTAGTTGACTGAAGTATAAAACTTCTAATAAAAAACTCTGTTATTTAGTTTTGACTAGCCTGTTGGTCGCGTGATTAGAGTGCTTTCCTTAGCAGTTAGCACTCTGTTTCACGGGTCCCGAGTTCTATTCCCGACATGGCTAACTTAACAAAGGAAATTTTCAAAGTTAGCTCTGATCTGGTATTTAATTAGTGCCAGAGCACATTACGTTTCGCATGTGCTCTGCGAGAAATATATTATAGAAGATATATTTTTCGTCCCCCTTATGGATGACCACCGTAAAAGAACAGCATGTGTGCTATTGTGTTTTGGTGAGTGAGTACCTAAGAGATACTATAACCCATTTCCATTAACAGGCAACGGTAGCCTCAAGTAAACTGTCAGCATGACTGCCGTCGACCTTCTATAAAAAAACTCCTTAGATAATTTTTTTTGTACTTAATTATATTTCTTATAAAAAAGTTTACAATATCGTATTTATCAGCTATCCACTAAAAGGTTGATCGATTTTTATGTTACAAAACAAATACAAATGTGAAAATATAGTTTATTTATAAATCATATCTCAAGAAAGAATGACTTGTCTATGACCCGGATGTGTCCCCGGGGAATTAAAGACCGTTTATTATGAAGCCCACACACGATTGTCTCTTTATAGATTAACATCGAGGTTATATACTTTTATGTATATTTATTGAAAGTTTTATGTATATACTCGTACATACGAAAGTTCGATGTTTGAATGGTTGTTACTTTATTTGTACGCAAACACAGCTTAATTGATTTGGATGAAATTCGACACACAGATAGGCGTTAGCGCGTACTAAGTCGCAGGCACAGCTTAATATTTATTATCATTAATAGTTATACCATTAATTTTGTAACTCGCGAGAACGGGTGAACCGATTTTTATGATCTTTGATTTGTTGCATTTCTCTCCGTTATTTTAATAGTCTCCAGAATAACTATTAAAATAAGGGAATTATTTACGAAAAAAATTGTGAAAAAATTAATTGTTGCATTAAGCATTGCCATACAACGAGGTAATGCAGCCAGCATGCTTGGGACCCTGCTTAGGGGACCGAAACATTATAAATTTTGTTTAGCCTGAAGTAATGTTATCAAAATAAGAAAAATAAAATTATTTTCTCGCACATTTTGTATGGAACGGGTTTTTATTGCGAGGAACCGCACTGAGTAGAAAGCTTTGAAAGAGGCCTATGTCGCAAGAAAAGTTGGAGTTGTTACCTTTTTAAAGTTAACTTCACCAATAAAGGCTATATTTATTATTTATAGATAGAGTTATAAGAAAAGAAACAAGCAGACTCAAACAATATTTGACTGTCAATCATAGGACTAATATAAACACAGAATTAATAAAGCGTACAAAAATTCCTTGCGTTCCATCGGACCATTCCATATCCCACGCCAAGGATTTTATTTAAAAAAATAATTGATAGAAAAAAAATGATAATAATCCATATCCCTCGGGGATTACACGACAAACGCATTTTGGTAGCGGCCACACTGAAGAACTGTTCGAAATTCGAATTTAAATAGAAAACGCACCATAACATTCATCAGTTCTGAAATTGAATTTAAATAAAAAAAACTGTTTCGAATTCACTTTTTAAAAATAGGTTTGTCATAAAAGGTGTGATTCGATCGATTCAAATGTCAACTGTCACAGTGACATTGCGTGCGTGCAAGTGTAGTCACCTGTCCCGATGTATCGTGTGAAATGATCCACATATTTATCGTCGATCAATGATTTGGCATTAATTTTTAAATAGAACTTCTTTGGGGAGCGCTTTTATTTATTTTGATACGGGTGGGACACGTGAAATTCACTTTTGCACTTGTCTATGAGCGTTACAATGGCGTTAATTTAGAATAAAAAATTCATGGGTTTTACACAAAACACACATTTTTATAGCCCGTAGCTTTTTGACATGAATCGTCTTTAAATTTGCTTCCAAAGTGGGAGGCAATTCAGAAAAGCGATGATAACAAAATCGAGGGATAAAGTTTGATGCTGTACCTACATAATAGATATATCTATCATCTACATCCAAAATATAATTACACCACTTGACAGCTAAAGGATCAAAGAATTTTTTGGTATACAAGTATAATTATGGTATACTCGAATTCGTTGAATATATACATATACATCGCTCAAACATAATATAATACTACTTGTAACGTATACACGTATTCACGTAACGTACGACACAGCCACACTCCATTTTTTATAATTAAAAAAGGAATAGGTATAGGAATAATTCCTATATTCCTTTTTTAAATATAGGAGTTACTTTGCTTGGGAAGATTCATATTTTTTATAATTATTCAAATTATTTACGAAATAATTGGTCAAGTGGTTAAGGTGCCCTAACGCTCTGTCTCTGAGGTCCCGTGTTCGATTCCCAGCTGGGCTAAATTTTGGCGAAAGTTAGCTATGGCAAGTCTGGCAAGTAGTGGCAAGGCCAACTGCGTTTCACAGTCATTTGGGCAGCCCGTCTAGCGGTAGTAACCATCCTCTTACATAAGGCCACCTTGAAATAGCAACATGAGTTATTTTTTGTTTCGGTGAATGAGTAGGAGATTCCAGAGCCTATATTTGCTTAATTATTTATCCTTATGCCTACTATTGTGTCGGCAGCGCACCTATAGGCAACGGTAGCCATCTACCATCAAGTGGACATTCAGCTTGTCTGACTACCATTTCAAAAGAAAATTGTGGAAAAAGCGTATTTGATGTCAGGACGATGTCAGGAAAAACAAAGTATAATTTAGAAAAACTTTCCTAGGAGGGCAATTAAAAATATAGTAATTTTATCAACGAGGAGAATAGTTAGAAACGTGGTTTTACCTGGACATTGAAAGTAGATTAAGTGACCGTTAAATACTTTTTATATGAGCCACATACTTAATATAAAATTCCCTAATTTAGAATCATTTTTACAAAAAAAAAATTACCTATAGCCATATGCCGTGGATGGATTATAAGCAGTTTTTTCCCTAAACGAATTAATTTTAAAATGTTCAGGTTCCAACTACAAGTTTTAAACTAAAATCTCGTTCCACTAAAAGCGAAGAAATATGATGCAGGTTATTTACTCAGAGCGCGCGTTTAAAAGGATTATTTCGTGGCGGTCATGACACTTGAGATGAGAAGTATAACAAAAAAAGAAAAATAATTGTTGGGAGGATTAGCAGCCAGTGTCAAAGTGTTAAATATCGAACACACCGGCGTCTAATTTGACAACTGTGGCTGGCCGAAAAATTTGAAACCGTGCCATCTAAACCGAAAAAATAATAATTTGACAAGTGTGTCGTATTTCTGTTGAGGTTTGACAGTTCGATTCGAGGTTATGTCGCCGCTTTTGACAGGTGTACGGGATGGCTTAATATTTGATTTTGTTTTTCAACGGAAATTATTATTAAATTTCATTATTAATTATATTCGAACACGTTCTGGGATTAGTATCAACTGATTCAAGTGCGTTCAGTGTATACGCCATAGAAACACACTCGTCTCATCGATAAATATCGACATCGTAAAAAAAACCTATTGAAGTAATATATCATAAAACTTATCTAAATACCAATCTCCCATACAAAAGTTTACAATTTAAATTTCTGCGCTAACTTTTAAATCACCCATCGGATTTTGATACGGTTCTTACTAATGGAAAGTGTGATAAGTGAGGAAGGTTTGTGTATATAATTTGCTAAAAAAATGCAATTGTAAAGCCAGGAGCGGGCCTCTAGTATAGGTAGATATAGATAAGAACTCTATATGTAATAGTAAACAAATTTTGTTTCCGTCTGTAAGGTCCTATGCATTTCGATAATTTTTGAAATGACTGTCACATCAATAAATCCCAAAAGACCATATCTACCTTAGCGAAGTATAAAACTGACAGTCATCCACAAAAACTACTTATTACAAAACATGCACCCAAATTCCACAGTACATTGATCAAGATATAGACAAACTTGTCCACAGACAATACTATTATTCTTATGAAAATAAACAACCACTTTGAAGCTTCCATTCTACTCTGCAAGGTTACAAAATTAAAAAAAAAAAACATTCACCATAGACACACTGGCGCGATCGATTTTTGAAACGTAAGTAGGGCATGATAAGTTAGGGTTGTTAAACAATATTCAAAAATACATACATTAGTTGATAGATCGTATACTTAGGTTTGTAACTTAAAGTATTGACAGAGCACGCTACATTTCGCAGTCATTCAGGCAGCCCGTCTGGCGTCAGTATCCACCCCCTTACAAAAGACCACCGTGAAATAAATAGCATGTGCGCTGTTGTGTTTCGATGAGTAAGTAAGGGATGCGAGAGCTCATTTCCCTATCGCTATCCCTATCCTTAAACAGACACAGCTCGTTTACGAATTTAATACCTATAGGTATACCTAGATATTTTTATTCAATTTTCAGAATGAATTTCCTTTATGTCCTTTTCTGTATCCCTGACAATGTTATGCCAAATTTCATTATGTTCGGTTGAGTATTTAAGGCGTGGAAGCGTAACAAACAAACAAAAACAAACAGCTTATTAAATATATTGTTAGTCATATATATTTATAATATGTATATGTAGGTAAGCCAAGGAGGGCAAATGCTTAATTAAAAACATATATTTTCAATTCAAGTAAACACGACACCCATTTTACTTACTTCTTGTTCTCTTTCAAATAAAACAATCTCATTTGAGGGAGATGTTCCAAAAACAAAGCAAAAAAAAAACATATGAAGTACTTGAATTCAATGTAGTCCATAGTCCATAGACTAAATTTTCTTAACCTAAACGTACGATAACCTACCTACTTATATAAATGGGAAATGTGACTATATGGTTGGATATTTTTTACTCATTCAAGCGTAAATATTTTGATCAGATTTGAAACACAGATAGACCATAATATATTCTCTTACGCATTATTGAAGACATTGAAGTAATGCTTTCCAGTGGTATACGTAATAGTTAAGATATAGGTAGTTCTGAAAATAGATGACGCATTTTCATAAGCGCCTCTTTCACCATCTCTGAGTAAAGTGTCAAGTAGGCTAACCGCCATTTAAAAGTTATGAATTAAAAAAATTATTAAAATTATTAAAATTATTAATTATTTTTTAAAGTTAGTTATTGAATTGTGTAATTATGAAGCTGATATATCTTTGCTTGTACGGTAAAAGTCCCAAACATTAAAAGAAAATAATGAAAAAATTCGCTTATCGAAGGATGCAGCATAATTTAATAAAACATAAAATTATTTCTAAAAGTAACTAATCAACACTTTACTTGTAGTTGGTGAAAGAGGCCCTAAATAAAACAAGCCTTTTACCTTATCTCTTAACTTTCAACTAAATAACTAACATGCTTAAATTAAATAAGTAACTAACAGTTTTCCTGTATAAATTTATATTACAATATAATTATTTCTGTATTTTTCTACAATGGATATACAGCTTAACCGAATAAAGTTAAAACAAACTCCATCTGTTGTCGCAATGTGGGGGCTATATTATCAGCGAGTAACATAGGCTATATTTTATTAAGTTATGCTTACAAAGTCGCGTGAAACAGCTAGTAATTTATATATATAAACCTTCCGTGTACGAAAAATTATCTATCTGATAGTGAAAACCGCATCACACATTGCATGGTTCAGGGGGGGGCTAGCGGATATACAGGCAGACAAACGCAGAAAGCTACTTCAAATTATACTACGTAAAGATAAAAAAATCCATTAACAACTAGCTTAATTTGTAATTAATTTGATTTTCGACAACCCTACTGTGAATAGTTCGACGTGACGTTTTGAACAAAAAGCGCGCGTAAAATATTTTGATGTTTGACAAGTGTCGTAGCGTGGCGTATTTGATCTATATCAATTTATTTTTATTTAAACATTCAAACAATCTCGGCCCACCAACACTCGAATTGAATGAATTAAAAAAATACTTAAACTTGAAGACCGCACATAATAATTATTAAGTTTATACTTATCCTTACATACTTAGTACCTATAAATTGAAGTCGCTTTTCGCGTCTGTCTATCTGTATATCCGCTAACTCCTTCTAAACCAGGCAACAGATTTTTATGCGGTTTTCACCATCAGGTAGATAATTTTTCACGAAAAGTTTATTTCTTTTGTTCACGAATCTTTTGTTTCTTTTAACCTGAAGTCAGTAGAGTGGCATTTAGAGTCCTTTGAATCGGACGCAAAAACCAACAACAACCGGAAACGCCCAAGGCGAGGTAAAGTTGGACGAAGTAAAACGAAGTGCCCCTCCACTCTCTCGTATTCGCCTAACCTCTGTAAACTTCGCAAGTGACTGTCAACTGAGTAGTGTAACTGAGCAGTAACCGTAGGTAACAGTAAATAGAACAAAAAAATTAAAAATATTGTGGAAGCGTAATCTGTCAGGTGTGGGGTTCGAACCCACGCTCCCTCTCGGGAACCAGAGCTTAAATCTGGCGCCTTAGACCACTCGGCCAACCTGACTCTTAGTGAGCGCTACATAAACACGTTATGCATGTTAAAACAAAAATCTATGTTCTTTACATTGAAATAAAATTTTCAATGTCACATTATTATATGATATATTTGTTTCATATCCTTGATGTTCGTGTTGCCATAGATGAAATATTCAGTCAGAATGATTATATGTTTTAAATGTCAATTGAAAAATAGACAACCAATTATCTACATAGTCCAGGAAAATTTACTACTAAATCAAAATTTGAGTAACTTAGGAAAATTTTTGATATAAGTTTCTAAAATAAAAGTAATATCGATGAGTGAAAAAAATTTCGAATCCAACTTGGAGAAGGGGTGGTAATAAAAAATTTTTCTTCAAATTATACTTACAAAAATGGTTAGTTACAAAAAAAGTTTTAGACAAATATTGTAGAGGACTTTTTTTGAATTCTTACGATTTTTGTATAATTTGAGGATTTTTTTTAATTTATTTATTCACCCCTTCTACAAGTTTGATTCGAAAATTTCTTTCAGCCATCGATATTACAATATTCTAGAAACTTAGATAGGTATATCAAAAATCCCCTAAGGATATAAAATTTTGAATTGTTAGTAAATTTATCCTGCACTAACATGACAGATAAAGAGCCTAGTAACTTTATTTACTAAAAATTAAAAATGAGTCCCTGTACCTCTAAGCACAAGTAAAGTAAAATTAGGAGCGTTTATAGATGAATAAATAGTTCGTACTATATACACTAGATGTCGCTAAAACATAGTATTGACAGAAAATTATAATTTTGGTTTTAATAATACTATTAGTAATAAAACATAACTGTGTATGGTGGCAAGCCTTGATAGAGACCTAAATCCAACGAAACAAAAATAAATTTAATTGACCTCTTTATTGAAATGACAAATTTAAATATAATAAACATGACAGCCTGTCTGTCGACCTTAACATAAAAAAATATATAATATAATTATAATACCTTGAATAAGTTCTCGCTGGTTTTTTTTTACAAAATAAAAGTTTTATTTAAAATATAAGGAACAAAAACATTTCACTCAAAGTATTGCCGATCACTAGAGACCACTTTCTTCCATATTTCTGGCAGTACCTATATGAATTCCGCGTCGGAAAAACGATATGTCTTTTGAGGTTATCCAAGAATCGATCCATTCTTTAGTATCTTCGTAAGAATGGAAACGCTGCTCAGCCAGGCCATGTGCCATCGAATGGAATAGGTAAAAATCGGAAGAGGCTATGTCAGGTGAATACGGCGGGTGGGGTAAAACTTCCCATTGAAACGTTCCAGGTATTCATTGATTTCATTGGTTTTGCAATGTGTCTCTGCTCGTATAGCGGCCTTTTTCTTTTAGGGCTCGACTCAAACACATCAATTGAAGTCGATAGCGATCTCCCGTGATAGTCTCATTCGGTTTCAGCAGCTCTTAATAAATTACACCCTGCTGATCCCACCAAATGCAGAGAAGAAGCTTCGATATTTGGCTTACCCCACGATTTTCTATGCTTTGGATTATCGTAGTGTATCCACTTTTTATCGCCAGTCACGATACGGTGCAAAAAATCTTTTCTTTTCTGCCATTGAAGCAGTAGTTCACATGTGAGGAAACGCGGTTCGACGTCTTTAGGCTTCAATTCATATGGCACCCAATGTCCTTGCTTCTGGATCATTCCTAACACTTTTAAACGTTTTGAAACTGTTTATTCATCTATTTGTAATGTTTTTCCAAGATCTGCTAGGGTCTGACATCGGTCTTGATCAAGTAATTCCTCCAATTCTTTGTTTTCAAATTTTTTCGGTGCGCCAGAACGTTCTTTATCCTCAAGTTCAAAATCATTATTTTTGAGCTTCAAAACCAGTCTCTGCAAGTCGTATCCGACAGAGCATTGTCACCGTAAGTCTCAACAAGAATTCTGTGTGCTTCACAGCTGCAGATTTATTTTGAATAAAATAGTGCAATAAAATTCCCCGCAAATACACTTTATTTGGCACAAAAGTACTTAAGACATTTTCAGAACCAATAAAAATACTTTGTTTACACTAAAGTGAACTAACTACCATACACTGAAATTTAAGGTGATACAATACTTGCTTGCAGGTGTGTTACCATTCGAAATTCCATGTCTCCAATATATAAAAATTTACTCTATGATTCCATGCACGGAGTACTGCTCCTGCCATCCTTGAAGAAACAGCCAGAACTTATTCAAAGTTAGGTAAGCTATTATTAGTAGTAGCATGGTAGTAGCATAGAGTAATTAAGTACTATTTACTCTATGGTAGTAGGTACTGTCTATCTGCATGTAAGTATGTTAGCGAATATCTCAAAAACTACTGAACGGATTTTCATACGGTTTCCACTAAAGGAAAGAGCGTTAAACTAGGAAGGTATTATTTGCAGAAAAAATTTGCATGTATATAGATATAAAACAGGTATATAGATACAAATTAAAGTCACCCACTAAAACTTTTTAAAGCCAACTAATTCAATTATAGAATAGAGAGGAAAAAATAGGTAGAAGTGGCTGGTGTCGCTGGTGATGACCTCGATCGATTGTAGACGAAGCCCAGCGTCGAAGCCTTAAAAGGACACTGCAAACCTACACCGACATTCAATATCTACGCGAGACGTCATTGTCTCACACTGAGATGTTTATTTAATACTTATATGTAGTCAACTTCATAACCTTTATTTACTAAAAAGAGTACAAATTATATATATAAAAACTTAAGAACTAAATTCGTACATAGCAGTCCTCTATTTAGCTTGTCTTTTTGACACATAGGACTCCTCCAGTTTTTTCCAAGCCTGTCTATCCCGGGCTATTGTGGGCTACTGCAGGCCGGCTATTTTCATGAATACATCTGACCATCTCCTATATTGTCGTCCTTTCTTTCTTTTTGTATTGTAGCGGGTTGTCCACTCTGTTGCTGTTCTAGCCCACTTCACTCTCCTGTCTCTGAATGTGCGTCCTGTCCATCTCCACTTCATTGTCCTGATCCTTGTTTCCATATCGTTCCATGTTGTGATTTTTCTCGGATCTACAGCTCTTTTCTTGTCTCTTTTTGGCCTAAAACAATTCTCTACATACTTCTTTGGCAAACTACTAATTTTTGATTGTCTTTTTGTGGTTGCCCAAGTTTCACATCTATAAGTTAATATTGTTATTAATTACAAAAATACAAATCCTTTCTCTTTATAATATTAGTATAGTAGTATAGATAGGTACTGAGTAGGTATAAATAATTAATTAAAGTCGCTTTCTAAGTCTGTCTGTCTGTCAGGTATATCCGCTTAAACTCACCCTAAACTACAACGGATTTGGTTGCGATTTTCAACATCAGTTATACTATTTTTCACGGAAGGTTTATTATATATTTAAGTAGTAATAAATTGCATAAAAAACTTTGCTAAACCTTCTTTTTTGAATCGTTCTGATTCGTTTAAAATACCTTATTATAGGTTTTTGAGTGCTATATTCATTTCCCGAAATAAAACCTTTTGCTTTCGCCTAGGATTTCCTCAGTAATGGAACGGCATAGGTGAATTAAATAAAATATATTTCATGGCATGTGTCTTAAATCCTCAGAATATCTAGATACTGGCCAGCAAATAAATTATTCTAAATAAGAATAGTTTCCGTTGCCTATGCGTTGTTGCGTTTTCTGGTAGGTTTCGTATTCCAAGTTTTTTTTTTTTCGAAAAAGATTTCTTTCAACTTAGGTAAATAGGTAAAAAACTAATTAATAGGTAAATGTTCTAACTGAGCTACATTGAACTTATTAATTAATTACTTGCATTTATTCCACTTTAATCAAAAATAAAATTATACTAGCGCTATCTTCAGTATTTAAGAAGACATAGATTGTAAGAAGTTGACTGAGAGTGACAACAGATGGCAGTTGATACCAACCAGTTTATTATAATAAAGTATTTTGTTAAATGTAAAAAAAAAATGTTATTAGAAATAGTTGTCTATTTGCTGTTATAATTTTATAATAACATCATTACTTTAAAAAAATCGCTTATTTCGACTGGCTGGCGTGGTGGCAACAACAACTGGAACTGGCAAGTGGCAACACTCAACGCGGCAGACAGAAAAAAAAACAAAATCAGTCATGGCGCTTGTACACAAGTCTTTTTCATTTTTTGATTTTTTCTTATATTTCACTATTATATCCTGTTGTTTATCCGGGTTGAGTAGTGCTAATCGTAATATTGAATTAGACGATAATGATTGGAAGCAGATTCTTGAAGGAGAATGGATGGTTTTATTGTAAGTTTATTTTTCTGTTTTGATTGCTGCCGGTGATTCGGTAAAAACGTGTCAATCTTCTATCAATATAATGAAAAAACTATTTTTTACTGTATCACTTTGGTCCTATATTTGAAATGTTGAAAAAATGGAGCAATCCATTCCATTTTTTTAGTGTGGGTTGGATTGCAGAACGAATCCGCTCAGCACTGTCAAGAGTTCATTAACCATATACAAGGTCGCAAGTTCTCTGAATGAACCGTTTTGATGAACAATCTAGCAGCAATGTTCCCACTTTTTTGGACGATACTTTATTTTTTAATAAAAAAATAATTTATTTAACAAAATAAAAGTACATAATTGCCTAAAAAAAATAGATGTTGAAAAATTGAAATTCCTCTTTAAATTTTTAAAAGATATTTGGCATATTTTTACAAAACCTGAAATAAATAGTCTAGTCCGATCTCAAATTTTTACTTATTCACCATACAGAATTCATAGGTCTTCTATGTGAAACTGTAGATATTATTTGTGTAATAAGAAATAATCTAAACATCAATTCTTTTTAGGTTCTTTTTTCTGAATGTTTTCTTGATTTTTTTTTTATGGACGGAAATTTAAGTAGTTAGACATTACGATGATAATTTATTATTCTATTATCTTGTTATTAATAGCAATATTTTTATAAACATTTAGAACAATGATAACAAGTATTGAGTAATCATAACACAATGCATCTATAGTTATGACATCATGCTAAAAAAATTCTTCATTATGAAGTCATCATTAACATTGTTAATATTATACGGAGTTGTACAGTCCATACTAATTTTCAAGTTCCTTTTTCAAAAGAATGCTTCAAGATGGTTATGCTTCAATGATATAACTATTCTTTTTTCAGGACTTTGCTTACTGCTTTTTCTAAAAATCTATTATACTTTAAAATGTAGGCAACTTATAAGGAATAATAACAAATGGATGATTTCAGCTATGCCCCGTGGTGCCCGGCGTGCAGTGGGCTGGAGCCCGCCTGGCGGGACTTCTATAGGAGAGCCCACGAGAAGAGCCTCGCTGTGCGAGCCGCTAGCGTGGACATAACCAAGTGGCCGGCGCTCAGTGGACGATTCGTTGTCACCACACTGCCCACCTTATTTCAGTGAGTACAACTTGGTACAACACTACTCTTATTCTAAGGCTTTGTCCTTTAAAATAAGAGCCGCCATCACTTTCTGAGGGTCTTACCTTATTTAGTATCAATTGTAACTACATTGTATCTTCGTGTTGAAAAGAGAAGACTAAGAAAAGGATGGGAAGATGAAATTCCAGAAAACGGCAGGTTCACTATGGAGAAGGAAGGCTATTTACAAAGGATAGAAAAGACAAATTGGTACTTCTTGAAAAGAAAAATGTAATTAAGGCTTTATTTATTTATATTTTCTAATTAAAATGTGAACTGTTATAACGAAAAACTCAATGTAACATAGAAATTTTGTTGGTTTACCTCAAAACCCATAAATTAATACACTCTTTATAGCGCAATGACCACTCTCTATTGGAAAGAAATATTATGTTATTTACAGCAGCAAATATTTACAGATCTATACCTATAGTTTTGGAAAGTGTTTAGGGCTAAGTCCATTTAGTGTTGCTAGCATATGAAAAAAAAAAGCAGCTCTACAGAGTGTGCACAAAAAAATTTAAGAAAGCCTGGAAACTGGAAGATGTAGATCACGCACAGCTTCAAAATAATGTACCCATTTTGGGGGCCAATTGTTAAAGCCAAAACTGAGAAGTTTGCCCAATAACTATAGGCATAACAGATTCTAAAGCATCGGTAGTTTGGCTCAGAAAATTTGCTCATTTTTCTTTCTTCCTCGTTCATTATAAAGAGTATATATCCATATCCACACTGTATTCGCATTTTTTTCACACTTTCCAGTATAAAAGATGCGGAGGTTCGCCTGTACAAGGGTCCTCGCAACGCAGACGCGTTCCTGTCTTACGTGGAAGAGAGAAAGTGGAAACAAACGGATGCGATATCCTCTTGGAAAGCGCCACAGTCTTTACAAATGACGCTGGTGGCTGAATTCTTCAGACTCAGTCAGACTCTTAGGGTGAGTGTACACGCACACTTGGGCGTATACATTTATTCACAGTACTACTAGCTGGTGGTCCGCGACTTTGTCCCCGTTGTAAAATTAAAAATTAAATGTCAAGAAAACATATCTGACTACTGTGTCAGTGTATCATATATTTTAAAAGATTTTAATTTTCCATAATAAAAGATAATAAATTATCTGTTTTTAACTGGATTAATATAATAACTAATTCGGTTTTAACTTATCATAAACTCAAGGAACACTTATCAAAATCAAAATAGTAGATGATAAATAGCTACAATATAAAATTGTGTCCTCCAATTTTGTTATCATGACTTTTTCGAATTGTCTATGGAAACAAATTTAAAGACGTTTATATATATTATAGGATTTACACACACACCTTACGGAGGAGTATGGTCTGCCGACTTGGGGCTCTTACTTGATCTTCGCATTGGTCACCATTCTAGTTGGCACGCTGTTGGGATTGGTGAGTTTTAATTAGTTTTTATCATTTTTTTTTTTTATTATTTCATTCTTTATCAGCACTAAATATGAAATTGTCCTGAAAATTTCAAAATTTATGGTAAGAAGTGACAACAGGCTGTGTCGAGTGCCCGCTTGAAGTGTTCACATATTATTTTTGTAGTTTAGAATTAAATGTAAGACAATTTTTAAAACATTATTTCAACATACTGTCAATGTACTAAAACAAAAATGTACTGTCGGAATAAAATTTAAAATCTCTTTTGTAGAATTATTATTGATCGCTTGAGATAAATATGGATTTTAAAATGAGAAAATTATACAAGGTCACGATATATTTTATTTGTAGAAGAGAGGACACAGAGCATTTAACACATTTATATGAAACTTATGTACACAGAACATCTATATATTATAAACTATCACCAAAGAACTATAAATACTAATTGGACAATGCATTCATAATCTAAAATCTTTTATATTTGTATCGCTTTCTCTCTTTGTATTGGTCAGTCCGTTCCATTGTCTATGTGTATTAATAGTATATAATAAAAAATGAACAGTTCCTGGTTTGCCTCATCGACCTGCTTTACCCTCCGAAGCGAATGAAGACCGTGTTCGTCTCGAAGGCTCAAGTGGATGAAATGACAGCTCGCGGTGAACTCCAAAAGAAAAGCGATGACGAAGAGGTATATTATTATTCTTTTAATCGAGTGACAAGTTTCTTCTAATCTAATAAATGAATAATATGACTGTAATTGTATCTTTTGGTCTGTTTGTAGGAATTGATAAATGAAGATATAGTGGACGACGAGGAGAAAAGTAGGAACAGTGAACCAGAAAAGTACTCGGATAAAGATGTGAGTCAATATTTATATAGAATTTGGCATTTTTAAGAACACTAGTTTTCTAACAAATAAATATTAGTTTAGTTAAGCGAATAGTTTATGACTATGAAGCGTGGATTTAATCGATACTGTGTTTATTTAGTTTGAATGTAATTAGTTATTTAGTATAATTTGTACTGACAGTCGGACGAAGATGAAGTGGAGAATGTGGAAGGTTCCGGTGACAAGAAAGCGAAGGTTGAGGAGTTGGAGAAACAGAAGGACGGAAAGGAGACTGATGATGGAGAGAAACCGAGTGAGGTCCGCAAGAGGCGGCCGAGGAAGGCCGATTAAACGTAAATATCATTCTCACAGGCTTTGTTCGACTCACATCGGTATATAGGTACCAAAGTCCGAACCTGCTTGCAAAAAAAAAAAACCTTGATTTAAGGGGGTAGAATAAAAAAAAAAAAAAAAAAAAAAAACAGTATCTAAAAACACGTGGCTTATGAATTTTTTATAATTTTTGTATAATTACAAGTCATATTTATTTATTTTTGCAAATACAAAGCTGATATGTAGCAGCCATATAATTGCTTGAAAATTATCTGATTTGGAGGGTAGAGTTAAAAAAAAAAATAGATTCTTACAAAGTTTGGCTATAGTATATAAATTTCCATAATTTGTATGAATAATATTATTTATCTCAAAAATGACTATCATTTAATTCATAATAATTATTTTTTTTCTAATATAAATGTCAATCTTTTTTAGCAGGAAGGTAAATTGAGGTAGTCTGCGAGAAAAATTAAAAGATTCTTAACATTACCAGCATTAAGTTTTTGATATCTATTATATAAAATGGTCTGACCAATATTTTATTTCACAACTTACAAGCGTTAACTTCTAAAATTACTCCCTATAAGCTCGTTTCCGTGAATACAAAGTATACAAAGTTTTTGTATTGCTGCTATTTCTGACTCGTATGAACTCAATCTATAAAAAATATATTATTCTGTTTATGGTTTTTTTTTTTTTAATTAATTTAAAACAAGCGGTTTCGGATTATGTGCGTATGGTGCCTTCGGATAGTGGTAATTAACTTAATATTAAAAGAGGGTACTTGCGAAAAATTCATTTTAAATGATTTTCTTTTGTCTTGTTTTTTTTTTTTTTTTTTTTTTTTCTTTAGGCGTAAATTATACAGTCTAATTTATTTATAAATTTATTAATTTCCATCTTATTTACAAAAATTGTAATTTTGAAGGTAGTTGTAAATTTCCGAATCCACCACTAATTGAGGTTTCCACGCTGCCAGTAATATTGTCAAGTTGCGTTAGACGAGTAATGTTAATTCATTTGTGTTGTTGGTACCATTGTATTATAAAGAATTTTAAGTCAAGTCAACCAGGGTTATGAAAATTATAGCTATAATTTAATTGAGAATATTTTATGTCACGACCTACGAGGTGTTGACAAAAAAAAACATTCAGTAAATAAAAAGAAAGATACTGTATACCAAAGTACCCTACAATAATGATTCTAATATAAAAAGAACACGTGTAAACAATAGAAAAAGTGGACAAATTTATTGAAATAGTAATTCCTTGAGCGACCGAATGAAATGATACTGAGTTCATTGGACTCAGTTTATGAGGTCCATGCGCTTTATAGTGAGTCACTGATCTTTCTTTTTCACGACGAAATAAGCTAAGGGGACGTTCAAGTACATATTACGTTACGTTGGGGCGGGAGAGGGTTACGAACAACGCGTTACGTAACATTGTTTTTGATATTTATTTAAATAAAAAATTAGGGATCTAAAATGTCCCTTTATTTCCTTCCTTTATTTTGTGCTCCCAAGTTGGCAACCCTTTTCGTTGGTAAAAATGGTCACATGGTTGTTACGTTAATATTTAGTGAGGGGAACAGAAAATCGTTACGGTGCGTTACATCTTAAAAAATTGCGTTACATAACAAGTTGAGTGCAAAAATATTAATATTCTATTTTATTTATTTTCAAAACCCAAATACTCTGGTTGACTGTAATTAGTTTAATAGCAATTAATAATAAAAGAAATGCCGTATGCTTTTATCACAAAAAAGAAGTCGATAATCAATAAATAATTTGTAATTAAAATTTTAGTTGTGAATTCATGTTTTTGCCTCTCATTGTAGTGTTATATTAATTTTGAGTTTGATTTTCTCGAATTTTCTTTTAATATTTTCATTAAAAAAAATTCTTTGTTTGTCTAAAGATTAAAATGTTGTCTCTCGCATTATTCAGGTAGCTAAGCGAAACGAATGTCTAGGACTTAGAATGTCCTAAGATTCGTTAGTTTTCAAGTTGAAGATTATTCTAGAATATTCGAGAAATTGGCCTTAAGTACTAATTTTTGTATCTTTAAACATATTTCAAGTATTATCTAGCTATAGTTTTCAGTTGAATTAGATTTTTTTTTTTCTCATTTTTTACTGAGCGTTTTAGATTTTGAAAAAAAAAATGTTTATGAAATGTATTTTATAATAAATACCCATATGCCTTTAGAAACAAAAAAAAATAATTTTAGGCATTATTTAAGTGATTACTATGATTAATGCAATAAAGTATTTTATTTTTTTTTGTTTTATTTTTTGCAGAAATTAAAAGAAGAAAAATCATAATAAAGATTTAATAACAATGCAAGTTTCATCTATGGCAAAAATTCGCTTTTTTTTTTTTCATTAAATAAATAAATGCTCAATGTAACTGAAAAAAATTGTTTAGTATTTTTTTTTAATTATACGATATCGCATTTTACCGCATTTAATTTTTTAAAATTTAGAATGTAAATTTTGAATAAAAAAAAATTAATGACATCTACGTTTAAGAGGTATTTTGAATATGTCAAATGTCAAAAAATGTCTGTTAATTTTATTTAATACATTGTTTAAAGCTTTTGTAAAATTAGTGCTCAATATTTATAATAAAGTTGATATTTATATATTGTTATTATTAATATAACAAGGCGTAATTAAAATCGTATTAAAATTATTTATAATGCATTTTTTTTAAACCTTAACAGCCTATTAGATATGTTTTTTAAACCTTAACTGAAATAACTATTTAATAGATATAAATAAATAACTAAAATTCAATAAAATATAATTTAATAACAATAACACAAACAAAGCTTGCCCAGATTTTCATCTTTTAAAAATGTAATTTTAAAAAAAAGTTTTGTATATATTTTATTATTATTTTACTTTAATTACAATAGAAATGTATTTAACTAATTAATTTATGAAAAAAAAAAATGTATGCTGTGGGAGAAATTTGAAAGTTAATAAGAATTTATTTTGTTTGAAAAATTATCTTTTCTTCTTTTAATGTCCCTTAGGCCTTAAATGCTTTTGGTCTTTATTTAGAACTAATATTTGCACAATAGGTGTTTTACATCTTACTATTTTACTACCCAATCCCTTCACAGTCCCACTATGATAGGCAGCACCTGTCGCGTTGCTTGTGTTATTGGCGACGGTAGCCACCCACCACAAAGTGGACCGTCAGCCTGTCTGTCGACCTTAACATGAATAAAAGTATATCATGCACTGGTCAATAAGAGTAGCTCCTATGGAAATAATAGTTCTAAATAATTTAAATCCAAGTTCATGTTATTAACGGTAACACTAAAAGATACTTTTTTTTAAATGTTAATTTTAGATAAAAATATGTTTAATTTTAGATTTTATTGATATGATGAATGGTTACATGTTAATTTTTTTATTAGTACTACCATATATTATGATGATATATATAAAGTATTGCGTCATATTAATTTAATATTAAATATATTAATAAATAATAGTTACAATGAAATTGGGCTATATAATACGATAATAAATGAATGAAATGAATTGTTATTAACTTTGTAAAGAAATCGCAATGTGTATAAAAAGTTGATGTTGCGATTGTGTTCTCTAATATTGTTCTAACGATTCGCTGAATGAAATAAAACTTAACTATTATGTAAATGAGTTTTATTATTTAATAAATTCCTTTACCTCATACAATGCTTTTAGCTCAAGGGATATCTGCGGCGTATTAATATATGCAAGTCAAATTTAATCTATGCCAATATAAAGGGTTTTTTTTTAATTAGCGTACCACTGGTCAGTCACGAATAGGTAAACCGTTCGTTTAGCGAAGCTGACAAATAACGAAAATAGCGGATCGCAATACTGGCCATTTCACAAAACTGACATCCTAGCAAAACTAGCGAAAGAGGAAACTGAAGAATCAGGAAAATGCCTAATTAAGCGAAATTGTCAACCTACTACAACTGTCCAATGAGTAAACTGGGGAATTAGTGAAATTGACGAGTAAGGAAACTGACCAGTGGTACGCTAACTCAAATTTCTATTCTTATTCTTCTATAAGTACGAAAACCTTCGTCAGTTTTCAAATTAATTCCTTTATCAAGTCGTAGACTCTTAGTACCTTTTGAAACTGAGGCACTAAGCAGACAACTGACATAAGTTTGAAATTAAAATTTCGGCATTACTTGATAAATTACCATGGTGCAAGCGAATGTCGAATTTAAGGTGATGTACCTTTTCTTACCCCGACTGTACACAGCCGCCAGACGTGCTACCCAAATGAGTGCACAGTGGATCACAATAAACTTATATGACCTATGTAAATAACCTTAAAGTCGACATTTGCTTGCACCAGTAAAATTTCATTTCAAACGTCAGTTGTCTGCTTAGTTCTAAAAGGTACTAAGAGTCTACTAGAAACTGTGACGTTATGGGACCAAACCTTTTCTTAACCCGACTGTACATACTCGTAGGGTGATAAACACAAGTAAATAAAACTGCGACCATATTCATTCAAATGTTTCGTTTATTTATGTACATAAAATAATTAAGTATTGAGATAATTTCGCGTAATTGCAATAATTAGTTAGTCAATAATTTATCATTTACTTACAAATTATAAAATAGTACATATATAATTGATTGATTGGATATATTGATACAGAGGAATATGCGATTGGCTAGTAAACATTTTTTATTCATCTAATTATGTATAATATAATATTATAATTATAAGAAGAATTCTCACAAAATTAACTCGACATTTGTTTTTTAAACTTCTTTCTAATCTGAAGTTAATTTTTGAACTGGGTGTTTTATATAATTAAAATTACTGCTGTGAACAAATTGCAAAAAAGTACATTTCAATATAATTATTAATAATATTTATTTTATCAATGCAGTTTGGGTTTTTTTTTTATTTTATTCAAAACGTACTCTTATTGAAAACAATTACTGTAGAATAAAAGTCAAATAAAATTATCCTACAATCTGTTGAAAATTAATAACACAAAGAATTTGTTCAAACAGTTTGTTTCTCGGTGATTATATTAATTTAGTATCGAAAGCTCTTCATATAGTTCGAAGCATATTTAATTAAATACATGTTTACATGGAGAATAAGCAATATTAAAGTGTTTTTATAATAATTAGAAAAAAATATATATATTCAAATTACAACAAATTTGTAGATTTCCAATTTTTGGAAATCCGAAATACACAAGATTTTTTTTTTTTTAATTTATCTTAAATCAGATAAATTGAATATAAAAAAGAGTCGCAAACACGAAACACGCTTTCTTGTACTATGTACTAAAAGTAAGTACAGTACTAGTACTAAGTACAGTAAAAAAACTACCGAAAGTTTAGAGGGTTGATCCTATTAAGATATTCCTTTAATGAGCAAGAATTTTTGAAGATATTCCCTTTTTGAAGAAACACTTTTCCTTTTGGGACATCTATAAAATGCAAATTCTCCATATATAAACATTTACATTTTGATGCTGCATAAAATAGATAAATATAGAATCGGTAATTAATTATACCTATTGATAGGTAAGTCGTTTATATTTTTCAAATATTGTCTTGATTAAACACAGCTGTTAAGGACGCGACACGTCAAAACAGTTCGCGTCGATTTCTAGTAGTGATGCAATGACGCGTTTACATTTTTTGTAAACTAGCTGGCGCACGCGGCTTCGTCCCGATTTTCACTAATGGAATAGTGCTGAGCTATAAACGAGAGATTTCTTTCTTAAACGACCGAGCGGTTAAGTTCCAATCGGTTTGAAATCCGGTATTATTATAAGTATTTTTTCATATATTTCACTTTAAATATAGAGAAAGAAATTTACATTTTATTTTGGACAAAAAAATTAAAATATATATTTTTTAATAAATGATCCTAATCTTCTAGTAAATAGTTATATTACTATAAATATGTAGTCCCGAATATTCAATATGTAATCAATGTGAAATGTCTTTTGAGGAAAAAATCTGATCAAAGGAAAATAATACATAAAAACATTATAAATAATTATATAGATAATTATAATTTTAAGAAATAACTCTTAACTATTCACATTTTAAATTACTTGAAATATAAATGCGTCATTGCATTAAATCGATCTAAACATTGACACAAAGTCTTAATTTGTCAACAAATAAATTGATATATCACAAAAGAAGCAATTTTTTTTATAATTCATTCCATATACTTTTAATCATCGTTTTCCCATATAATATTAATATATTAATATATATATGTATAAAATGCATTTTTTATTATTATAATTTTTAGCAAAATCTAATACCTAAATGGGATATAAAAATCTTTAACATTACTTAACATCTAATGAGTCAACGTATTTTCGAATTTTTTTTTTATTTTTTTTTCAAAATATCTGTCTTTATTAAGGTTATACACGTGTTATTAGCCAATTTATTTTTTATAATATCAATTGACGTGAATACATTTTTTGTTTTACATTTAATTAATTAAATGTATGGAATTTTTGTAACAAAATAAAAATTACAAAACCAAATACATATTATAATTATTAAATATTGAAATATCTTTAAAAAAAAATATTGAGTTTTTTTTTAAATTTTAGTCTGATAATAAAAATATTTGCAAAAAAGGAAAACTGAGAGAATTTTGTCACATACTTTTTTTTGCGAAAAATTATTAAACACCTTTTTCTACAATAAAAGAGGAATAATCATATTATAGATTCAGTTCTGGTCTATAAGCATATATATATATAAAAAAAAAAACTAATTTCACTAATTCATAAAATTCAGATTAAACACAGATCTTTGGACATTAAAACTTAATTTTCGCCAGTAGACGCGCTCGCGTCAAAAGTCGCCTTAAAAGACTTAAAACATAAACCTACCTTTTACACTTAAAAATAAATCGAAAAAGTCATAATCGAAATAATACATTACGGTGTAATATTAATAAAAATTAAAAAAAGACTAGACTTTTAAAAACTATTTCACGATCGCGCCATTTCATTTCATTATAATAATCGCAAAATAGTAATCAATAATTCATATTATTATTATTATTATTATTATTATTATTGCCTCGTTCGATGAATGAATCGCGAATCAAAACATTATTATGCCTTTTACTTCGTACATATAAATATATATTATATAATTATGTAAAAAAAAAATCTCAACTTCCTTTTCAGTTAAAACTAAATCATATTCGTACCGAGTTGAAGTTAATTTTAAATCAAACATTTACTGTCATCTAGCGCAAACATTAAAAAATACACGACGATCTTATCTTATATACATATACAAAACAAATAATTAATTTGCGACCTTTTTACTCAATACGCTAAGTGAGTAGAGTCAGTGAAAACAAAAAAGAAAAAGAGGTTTCATACTTTTTCTGCTGTCTGTACATATCTATGTGGCAGTGTTAAGGTCCGCACTAGACGGCAGTGGTATATATATTTATAAACTATTTAAACACTAAAATCGGTTCAAAGGATCGCCTGGGCATTGTTAACAGAATATTATTGTAAAATTTTAATAATTTCAATAATTTATGCCATGCAAAGGACTGGGCTTTTTTTTCTGTCCCTACAGAGACAGTGTTAAGAAAATAAATATAAAATATTCTATTGAAAAATTATCCTATACTCGAATGAATCAAATAATCATACAACGGGACCTTAGACTGTAACATATAAAGCACGAAATATAATAAAATCAAATTATCTAGGAAAAAATGCTGACTACCCTCTGAAACGCCATTTTGACAATGACATTCCTTTGTTTAATTATTTTAAATTTGAATTTCATTTCCGACTATATTATCTACTATAGGAATGTTTTCCGATAATAAACACTCTCAACATTCCTATAGGTACTATTGTTTGTGGAAAATAAAGCAATTTCCTTTTATAATTGGCATTTTATTCACTTCGTACGTAACAGAATGTTATATAAAAAAAAAGATATAAGTATAGTTAATTTTACTTAATTTTGAACGGAACGTTACTTGACCAAAGAAAAGGGCCATTTTGTAAACTTGACCGAGTTAAATTTGCCCGGGCAATACTTACTGAACCTTTTCTGTTAAAACTCTTACATTACGTGATGTTTATTTGTTATTTTAAAAAAAGCATCAAATCTTAGTCTACAGACATATTATTTTTAAAATTCTATTACTTATAGTGTTGTGTATCTTGTGTAAATACTTTTACGTGTTTAATTGTAATAATTAAAAAGCATCATTAAATATAATTAATTAATAAACCGTTAATGTAAAATGAAAATAATTAATTAAACTATTAAAATAATTTATGGGGAATATTTTTTTTTCATTTGCTAAAAAAACATATTCCAAAACACATTACACTTAAACAGACGCTATTATTTCATTAACTAATCATTAGAGATAATATCGATAATAACTGTATAAGGTATAATATATTTACACACACATTAAAATCGGCGGTTATTAGTTCCTTGATTGACTACAGATGGCGCCAGCGAGTATTTTTTTAAAAACAAAACACTTAAAAGCAAATAAATACTATTTGGTTAATCATTAAAACTATTTAAAACGCGAGTAAAACTAATTGACCCAAAAGTCACATTGTGTCCTATTCTTTAATTATTAGTTAGTTCACGGAAGGGAGTATTGTAAATAGTGTATATATGGCCTAAGATCCCAGTGTTGCCAGACATAACTTATATTCTAAAGGACATGGAAAACTGAGGACGAAAACGTTCGTCAGTTTTCAAATTCATTCCTTTATCAAGTTTAATGGACTCTTAGTACCTTTTGAAACTAAAGCATTAAGCAGACTGATAACTGGCCTGGTGCCAGCAATTGTCGAATTTAGAGTGACGAACCTTTTCTTACCCCGACCTTTTTTTTGGTAATTGTAGGTACTGGATTAACAGACTTGGGGAAAGACGATACCGTTAGCATTTTTTAAAGTTAACTTAAAAGTTAATCCATTAGTCGAATGTTAACTTCGTTAATTAGTTAACATTTCAACTTAGGCTCTGCTATGACTATATGTTCAAACACTACTCGATACCCCACATTTTGTCCTTTAGAAAAAAAAATGCGTGGCATGCCTGGGATCTTACTCTAATACGCTTTATATGTAATTGTCAAGCTAAAATGTGCTTTAAAAACCTATGTTTAAGACACAAATTACACAAGCCAATGATTCACTTCTTCATGGAATACCCACAACCTTGTGAGGTAATAACACGACAGAATATCTCTAAATGCCATATTTAAGTGGAGGGTTTTTCAATGTTTGTATTTAACTTTATCATAGAATACAGATTTTGAACTTTAATCAGCCGCTTTCTCTTTATAATAGGTGTTAATATAAACACTATAATATAGAATGCTGTGCTGCTCATTTATACAGATCAATCTTTTAAAGTATGTTTTAAAGTAATTTAAAACTAAGCAAATATTCAGTTTGACAATCACAATGTATACAGCTTGGTCAAAGGGTAATTTTTTCTGTAGTCATTGTCAAGTGTTTTTTTTTTCTTGTTTATTTTAAATTATAAATGTCCTAGCTTTGTTCGTATTAAAATTAAAAGATGATTTAATGGTACCAATTTTTTTACTGCATTTGACCAAGCCATAATTTCATTATACACAATATGTATATTTATTTTACAACGGAAGTTATTGTATATTTGTTAAATATTGTTAGTTGTTCGAAGCTATTTATACAAATAAATATTTCATTTTTTTTTTATACATATATTTTAGGAACCAAACATTTCGATAAATAAAGTCAATATTAATATTATAATAATAAAGTGCTGCGTTTCTTGCCTCTTCAAAACGCAGATCGGGATCGTTTGACAGCTCGATGAAAACTGTACGTTACACTTTTTTTTCAGTAATTGTGGCTTGGTTTCACACAATTTAATCCAGTCACAAATCACTTAAGAGTTCTTAAGATATCTTTATCTTTTGTATGAAGTCTCATGACTTTTTTCAATAGAAAATCTGTCTCCTTTTTGGACTATAACATACGCGTTATACGGTCAAAGTTTGAATGACGCAGACATGCCGATGCTATCATACAATTTTTTTTTTCACACTATCGAGACTTCTTTGATTTTTTATATATATTTTTTATTATTTTTAATAAACACCTTAAAAATGCTTGATTTACGAGATCATGTCGAAAAAATATAACTAAAAATTTTAGGCATATAAACGAAATATACCGTTTATGGACAATTTTGAATCAGTCTAAGAAATCAAACTTTGACTGCAACGAACGTACCACAGCACGTACAGTATACGATATATATATTTTTTAATTCAATATAACGTTAGCCTCATTCGTGGGGTACAGTCAACAAAAACATGCGTAGAACCTGGACATGTCTATGCTCCAGGACGCGTCCAATTGATTTCTGTAAGAGTAAAAGAAATTCGGTAAATTCTGGTTATAGGGAGAAGAATGAAAAATTTTTCAAAGGCCTCAATACAGTAAACTACAAATTATAAAATTTATAAATGTTTTTCTTATATTATAACTATTTAAAGTTATTCAAAAATATTTTTTTTTTATTGATAACTTATATTTTTTTAATTTTCAATGTCAATAATTTATAAATTTTCGGATTTGATTTTTTTATTGTGGAATTTTTGTTCTATGCTATCGTTACATTTCTAATATTTTTATCTTTTTAGTGTATTTGACTTTATTTTAATCGGCCACTAGGCCTCGTAGAGCATTACATTACCTACATTAAAATAAATAGCTGTGAAATAGATACTTCGATAAAATTTCTATCGAACTCCCGTTCTCCTAAAGAGAAAGCTAGACAAGCACAAGTGCTTTTAAAACGTACCATCATGGATCCAAGGGGTGCGGTGGTGAGGCACCGCAACTGCTGTCTTCGGAGTGCAGACCCTCGCCCATGTCTGTGCCGACCTGTTCAAAATTAATGGATTTTTTTTTAATGTCAAAATCGACAGACTGGCTGACGGTCCACATGATGGTAGGTGGCTACCGTCGCCAATAACACAAGCAACGCCACGAGTGCGCACTACAGTGCCGGTGTCCATTCCGTGATGACTATTATTAAGATACTAGCTGATGCCCGCGACTTCGTCCGCGTTGAAAAATAAAAATGACCTCTTGTATGCAGTAACACTTTGGTCAGGCGTTAGTTTTTTTTAAATTTTATTTTAGATTATCCTTCGGGAACAGTGCTCTCTTTCTGGATGAAAGGTACCCTATGTCCTTTCCAGTATCCCTGATAATGTGTATGCATAATTTCATAATGATCTGTTGAGTAGTTAAGGCGTGACAGACAGACAGACAGAGTTACTTTCACATTTATAGTATTAGTGAAGTGAAGTAAGGTGAGGATGTACCTTGAGTACGTCGTGCAGAGAGCTCATGCTGCCGAGACTTAGCGGCGTGATGGATCGCTCCAAGAGCAGTGAACCACTCCCCTGGGACCCGCCGCCTATAGACCTGCCACAACACATTTCCCCCATAAAACTTTCACTATATTAAAGTATTTACTAGTGAAAATGCCGAAACGCACAGTGAAAGGATGTAAAAACCAGTCTTAAAATTTACATTTTAAGACTGGTTTAATTTACTTACATTTCCTATGTAAGTAAATTTGGAAACAAATATATTAAATAAAAATTGTGGTTATAGCTTCGAACACAAATGTCAACATAAGTGTTGCCTTTATTAAGCTTTATTTTTTATATATGTTTATGACAATTAGTAATATTTACAAAAACCGTATTTCTAAACCCACTTGTACTGTACCGCAATATTTGTAAAACAGGCTTCACTATTTCGTTAGCAACATTTCGTTTGTGGTTCTTAGTCTGAGCTTGTAGTATAAAATAAAAATGTGGTACCTCTCCATGTGTCTGTGATGGCTGAGCGGAGGTGACGGAGGCTGGTCTGGGGCGGCCGGAGGTCCCTCTCTCGGTCTAGCCATACGCCAAGAACCTTTTCAACCACAAAAATATTATTAATAATCATGATTATCCATTATAGTGTACAGTCGGGAGTAAGAAAAGGTTCGTCAACTTAAAGTCGACATTTGCTTGCACCAAGACAATTATCAATCATGCCAAAATTTCATTTCAAACGTCCTTTAGTTCTCTGCTTAGTGGTTTTAATTTCAAAAGGTACTGAATGTCTACAACTTAATGAAAGAATTGACAAAGGTTTTTGTACCTCGACTGTACGTAACATCAAGAATACAATACCGTTGTACGATCCGGTTCCGTGAGATATAGTCAGTGGCGATGTTCGTTTGCTGCTCTCTCGACTGCTGTAAACCTGTAAATTATCATTAAACAATCAATGGACAGTCAACACCAGCTTCTTACACATATTCGCCTTACAAAAATAGTGCCTTTTAAATTCCCTAAATAGATTAAGGCAATTGGTGTGCACAATTAATGCTTTCTCATTTTTATGTCACTGTTTGCGGAATGGCGTATTGGTAATAATACATTGGCGAAATCTTTCGGAGCGAAAAAAAATAGCACTTGTGATGTCACAAATTATAATTAATATTATAAACAAAGCCCCCGACTTTCTACTTAGCCCAAACACGCTATATCTGCTGTAAGTCGCCGAGGAGTTAGGTTTCTTGCAGCATCAGATCAAGGTTACTATGTCATGTTAAAAATGATAGTTGTGATGTCGTAACATAGACTTATTATGCAAGAGAAATTTCAAAGTTATTCAACATAAATCTAGTACTCAAAATGTGCAGACTTAAACTACACATGTAACAAGTGTGGTTACAATTCTGACGAGACGAAATATACCTGCGGCTGATCATCGGCAGTCTCCAAGGTGGTGGGCAGATCCAGGAGTCGCTGGGACCGGATTCCGTCCCCTGGCCCCATGTGGGACAGATGAGCGAAGTTTGTCGGCGCTGATATCAGCCGCGACCGCCTTTCTGACCTAAAATATCATTTAAATTTGGAATAAAATAAATTTTACTAGCAACAAAGGACAGAGATACATAGATAACATATAAAAAGACACGCACAAACGTTGTGTATTTCGTTATAGCCGATAGTGAATTACTAAAAAATAAAAACATATCATGCCACATCACAAAACATCACGCTACATGAAGCGATGCATACTTGGTGGTAGGTGGTTACCGTCAGCTATATATGATTTATTATTTACTCACAGTCTGTTGTGAGCCTCTATCGCTTGATGTGATTGGTCGCGCACTGTGAACTTCCTCTTGCCCGTCCACGCTCCCACCAAATCTGGATTCAGGGGACCGGCTATGGAAGACAAGAAGTAAAAAAAAACTTAACAACTTTAACTTTGCGTTGAATAAAAATGTACTTTCATACCTCAGTTAACACTTTATTAGTTTAGATCTATATTTGAATTCCATTACGTTAAATAAACTATTAACAACATCATGAAACTTCTCCATTAAAAAACAAATTAGAAGCTTTAACATTTTTAGTGAAAATTTGTAATAATGATGATCGTATGTATAATCAGCCTGTAGACAGGCTTACGATGATAATGACCATGAGTGATCAGGCTCATGATCAGAGTGACGTTGCGTTTGCACTTACGTGTGAGCAGCGGCCTCAGATAAACGAGATAGGGGCCCGAATCAGTCGAGAAGGGGAATCCGTTGGAAGATCCGCCGCCGACCGCACAAATCCACCCACCGGCGTCCAGGGGGCGAGCGTGTGCTGAAAAACCATTGTATATATCACTAAAATCTATATATTAAAATCGTGATGCGAAGCGATTGATTCCCTTTTTAAGAAAATTGCGCGGACGGGAGAGTGTGAAATTTGGTACACTTAAGACAAGGACTACCCTCAGACTGAACACAATTTTTAACCTAATTTCGACCACTGGGCGACCACTGGTTTATCAAAAACAGTCCAGATAAATAGTCAAAAGTGTAGTGGCCAGGCACATTGCGTTCCACGCGTAATAACTGAACAGGCCGTCTGGCAGCAGTAGCCACTCCCATACAGAAGAACATTGTGAAAAACAGAATTTTTGCTCGTTTCTAAAAACCCAATGAATTTTTATTTATACCTGACGAACGTATTAAAATTGTTTTTTCTTATATTTTCATGATATTTTCACCAGTTTCACCTCTTGCTTGAAAACAAGTAAAATAGTTACATGTTTATTAACATTTAAAAAGATACTCACGAATATTTATCGTCTGCACCCACTCTCCTGAGGTAATGTCGTATATGTCTATGTGGGTCGCGGTGAAAATCAACAGATGGGTGTCGTTCACGGCTGAAAATTATAAATAATCTATCGATTTATATATAATATTTGCTTAAAATCTGAGTACAAAGTATGGTAACACAATAATTAACATGTCTGTAGCTTTCCAAGCCTTTGCATCGATCTTGAATACCCACGGAATAAAATAAAAAAATTCAGCCGTCACGGGACGCCTGGCAGATGTGAAATGAAACATCAAAAATATTTTGTTTAAAAAATACATATTAGTTCCGCCAAAGTGTTGGCCAAATGTTGGCGTCGCCACGCCAACATAAATAGTGGAGTCTCACCGTGGTGCAAGGGATGCGCCGTGTACATGAGCTCGGTGTCGCGAGCCCTGTGCCCGTTGCGGTCCACGTACAGTGCGAGCGAGTTGAACACCAGCAGAGTCTCTCCGCCCGAGGAGCCCACCGCCGCGCTGGCCAGCGGACGTGCGCCCGAATGCGACAGGAACACGTTCACTTGGTTCTCGGGGTGCACCAAGGCTGAAAGTCAAACGTCACACAGTGAAACAGGCTAATGACACACTATGAGTGGTTAGGGTGCTTGCATTAACGCTCTGTTCCAGGGTTCCCGGTTAGATTTGCCGATAGGTTCAACTTTGGAAATGATTTCTTCATGAAAAACAGGACGTGTGCTTTTGTGTTTCAGTGATCTTAACATAAAAAAAAAATATTCCAGTTCAACTTACACAGAGCCGGCTGATCGTGAGACGGCCTGCGTGGATCGGGCAACGCGTGAGCCGCGAACCCGCCACGGTAGCCGAGCACGAGTCGACCGCGGGCGAGTTGCACTGAGTGGACCGCGCCCGGCGCGCGCAACTCGGCCACGCGGCACCGTCGCCCGGCCGTGCGCGTGATCTCGTAGACGTTCACCACGTACGAGCTTTGGCGCTTGCACACCACTGCAAACCCGTGAGCCGAGTGAGCTAGCTCACCCACGGCTATATCCAACGCGCCTTTAGTCTCGGCCAACTTGACGCATTCGACATCGCTGCAGTCGAGCGCGCGCAGTGGCACGAGACGGACATGTCGACCGCGTCCGGCCACCGTGACCAACAGCTGTTCGGGCGGCACGTACAAAGCGCGGTGTACTGGCGCGTGATGCCGTCTCGCCACCAGCTCGCCCCGCTCCAAGTCGAGCAAAGCGAGACCAGCCTCTCCGCCGACCGCGACACGCGCGCTCTCTAAAAGCGCCGCGCAAGTGGCCCCGCGAAGAGCGCTCGCCGCGAAACCGCTTTCGACTACAACGCATGCGCTGTACACCTGCAAATCGAATAACACCAGCAATTAGCACCGATATTATTTTTTATGTTAAGGTCGACAGACAGGCTGACGTTTCACTTGACGGTAAGTAGGTAAGTAGGTGGCTAGTAGGAAGGGTTAAGGAAATGGGGAATTATTCCTTCGAAGACACTAGCGATAATCGACTTTATGGCAATGCAAAAACTTACACATTTGTCTGGCAAATTATTCCTCTTCAATATCCTGTGCAATTCGCTCAACGCCACCACCCACTTGGTCTTCTCCGATTCTGACTCGGCCAACATCAGAGTGTGAGATCTCTTGCCACCTTCTAATTGTGATGTCGATATCTTAAATAAAAAAGAATATTGAAATAAGTGAAAAGAATAAAAATTATAAACTAACCCCGACTTTCTATTGAACCCAATATCTGCTGTAATTCGCTGAGGAGTTGGTTATCTCGCAGACTACTTGATGCTACAGTATCAGATCAATCGAGCCTATGGAACTTAGTGAAATCCTTTCGTCAACTAGGAAAGATTGTCCTTTAACGCCTGAACAGATCTTAAATTATAGCTTAAATATTTAAAAAAAATCGTCAGCTTACAAACAAAAAAAAAACGAATCAAGATCGGTCCATCCATTTAGGAGCTACGATGCCACAGTCAGACGCACAAATAACATACACAGACTTATGACACCCCTCTTTTGCGTCGGGCGTTAAAAAAATATGCCTGTGCAGCAGTTTACTTTCAAGTATAGAAAGTAATAGTTTACTTTATTTATTATTTGTTTTATTTTATTTAATAAAGCTCACAAAACATTTAAATTATCAATGAAAAAAAATCCTGAAAACGCCTTTCTCAGAATTGCATTCCGCGTCGAACGAGCTATCGCTCATATTTTTCGTACACTTCTATTTTTCGCAGAAAACACCCCTCTTGACTAGATTAATAGATTAAAAATACAAAAAATAGACAAAAAATCTCCGATAGTCTGCTTTAAAGTTATTTTTCGCATACAAGCCATAATGGACTCACCCTAAATATACAGGGAATGTCGCGTTTGGCGGCGTGAATGACGTCAGAGTCCCGCACTGACGTCACACTGAACTCCGGGTCCCGCATGTCCAGTACTTGACTCACGCACACAGACGGCAGGGCATTTCTGAAACAGATATTGGAGCACCACGTGTACATTGACGTCCTAATGCGGCTAAGGGCCGACGCACAGTCGAGGACAGAACGGCAAAGTAACGTCATAATGCGGCTAAGGCTGCGCGCACAGTGAACACGGAGTGAACAGGACAGCACGTCAAAATATTAAATTTTTTCATAATATTTTTTTGTACCTTGAGTGCTTTTAATATTATTCAAATTTAATTGTATTATGCTACTGCATCGATCAGCGTGCTGCGGCATTCCGCCGATGCATGATACAATCAAATTTTAATTATACTAAAAGCGCTCAAGGAAATGTGCGCCGACCTTAAACTTCTCCAATTGGTATTCGGTATTCGGTTTGGCTTTTAGTCACAAAAAATTAACTTGTTTTTATACCTAATACAATACTTAAATCATATCAAGTTCAAATGATCCGGCTCGAAGGACAAAATCTGTGTAACGTGTTGAAAAAGACTCACCTATCCTGAGGTATGTCGTAGAGAAACAATTTAAAGTCGCACACGACGACAAATTGTCGCATCCAACCTTTCTTCACACCACCGGGCTTTGGAACCTGATTAAAAAAAAAAACACTTTCAATTGTAAGGTGCTGAGGATTGTAAAGGAAAGGAAGCTGCAATGTTTCTGCGGCGCGGCACGTTATGAGGGGCGAAAGATACCGTATTCTTCAGCTATTAATGCAAGGGAAGATACAGGGAAAGCGGAGCAGAGGTAGAAGAAAGACATCCTGGCTGAAGAATTTAAGAGAGTGGTTCGGTATGAGCACTCGGTCCCTCTTTCGCGCAACAGCTTTCAAGGTCAGAATAGCCACGATGGTCGCCAACCTTCGTAGAGAAGAAGAAGAATATATCACCTTGACATAGCCCTCGTAGGCGGTGCCCTGTCCCCGCGCGGGGTCGATGCCGAGCGGTCGCCGCTCGCGTTCGGCGGGCAGCGGACAGCGCGGGGGCACGCGGCCGCAGCATCGCGTGTGCACCGCCAACCCGCACGTCTCGCACACCACTCCCTGCCGCGTCAGCCCCACCTGACGCGCATTGTACATCGGTATAACTAACTAAAATTCTAAAATATATCCTATCTTACTTGTTCATAATTTTAACATTTTTTTCTAAAAAAATTTCGTCACAGTTATTTTGTCATCAATTTTTCGCTTAATTTGGGTAAGTTGGGTAAGCTGACCCCACATAAAGAGGTCGCTTCGCCAATGAAGCGACACACCATAATGTTGACTAAATTTGTTTTTTTTTTTTTTAAATACACTTTCTTATATATTTACTAGGTGTTGTTATATATTTACTTTATGAAATATAGCCTATCTTACTCGCTCATAATGTAGCTTCCTATATATGAAAGAATTTTCAAAATCGGTCCACTAGTTTTTGAGTTTATTCATTCATTATAAACAAAAATACAAATCTTATCGCTTTATAATTTTAGTACAGACTACTTGGTTAAATAAAACGACAGAGATTAAAATAAGTGAGCCTATATGATACTTTTTATCCTGGAAAAATGTTAGGTTCCTGTGGGATTTTCAAAAATCGAACTTCAGCGCGTACGAAGTTGCTGTAAATAATAAATACTAAATGTACTAAATGTATACTCCTAAAACTAAAACTCACCATTAACGAAGTGCAATGATTACATTTTGTCGGGCTGCTAAACGTTCTAACTAGGAACTGATGCAACTTTTGTTTTCCTGCGACTGTCGGCCCTAATGATGGATCCTGCAATGGAATACACATTTCAATAGTAGGAGTTCAAGAGTAGTTTGTCTAACTCAATCCAATTATAATGAACTGTAAAACGACACAGAATTCAATTCCTTCAAACTTATTTTGACAACTTCACAATATTGATTACTAAGTCTAAGTCTTAGAGTCTTGCTGATTGACGATTAATGACAATTTAATGTCATTTTCATCACCACACTTAATGAATAGGAGCTGTGCAGGGGAACCAATGAACGGCATAAACACTTGAGAGACCAAAAAATATAAAACTGAACTTGGACCAAGCGCTTTAAAACATCCGAGTTTCCGAGCTCATATAATCCGAATCTTTTCACAGTGAATAGGCATCTTCTGGGTGAGCGCGTTCCATCATATGCCTCATCTTCGCTACGCGGCTGGATGCTGGCCAAGAGCAAACCCATCACTAGTAATAATAAAAAATAAAATTAAAAAAAATACTCACCGTCGACATTTCACTGGGCGAACTCTTACTGGAGGTGGGCGAAACGCCACGCTGTTCCATCTCGTCCTGAGACTCCGCCGAACCGCTCAACGCGGCCGACTGTTGCGAACCGTACATCAGCTGTAAGAGCATCAACCGATATAAACGATCAAAATATACACAACAAAATTATTGTATAAGAAACTAATAAGAAATTGCCACACTAGCCCATTTCATCCCTATCCCAATCTCTTATACTCAACTAGCTGGTGCTCGCGACTTCGACCGCGTTCAAAACGTTATATAGCTTTTCGCGATAAATGGACTATCCAACACAAAAAGAATTTTTCAATTCGAACCAGTAGTTCCTGAGATTAACGCGTTCAACCAAACAAACTCTTCATATAATATTAGTATAGATAATATAATATTAGTATTCAACTATGGTAGCAGTGACAAAGCCCTTGTGGCGGCATTAACCAACCACTAACAGATAACACAAATGATGGTAGAAAACAGTCTACTAATATTTGCCAACTTGTTTCCTTTTCCTCCTAGATGTCCACCACCCCAGTGGACCGTCAGCCTGTCTGCCGATTTTCTCATTAAACGTGCCCACAATACACGTTTGACGTTTTAAATAAACTAAAACACTAATTAGACCCTTTTCTGTGTGTACCACACTCTTATTCAAACACACATTTTGAAAACAAACACTTTCTTGCGTGCATACATAAACTGAATGTAAAGTAATATGTCGCAAAGCGTTAGTAAAACATAAACTAAAAAAAAATACAAATAAAATAAATAATAATACCTTTGCATTACAACAATGCTGTACATTTCTGTAACCATAATGCGGCGACATCTGTGTGAAAATAAGCGAATGAAAATGAAAAAAGCAAATGATAATTTAATTAAGCATTTTTATACTTGACTTACTTCATAAATCTACACTAATATTGCAAAGAAATAAATTTTGAATGTGAATTCTTAATTTATATAAGTATACGTAATGACATATCTTTGAAAATACTGAAATATTTTTTAAAACAAAAATAGGAGCGGGGGTATGCGCCATATTGTCACGTCACGGAATTAATAATACTTTGGATTTAATACGGAGTGCAAAAAAAGCACATTTATAAAAAAAATTATTTTATTTTGAAGTTGGTCCGAATCTTTAGATCTTTCAGCATATATTTCATAATGAATATAATACATAATACAGCTGACAGATAATGAAATTTTGAGACAGACATGACGAGAGAATTCCTTTCTCATTATAGTCACATTACATTTTACATCGACAAAAGTATGTTTTCAGTAAGAAATTTCAATGAGAGTAAATCAAGTAGAAAAAAAGCGTCGTTACAATGCCTGGAGATTGTTGTTATTTGTTTTAGTTGCTATTTTTAAAAGTAGACACTCTTTTTATGACTGAGCGCTATCAAATCTCTCGATAAGATAAAAACGCGCAGCACAGCTACTTAAAAAATAAAAACTATTATACATGCTATGCTATGTGAAAATTAATATAATTTATTACAGTTTGTACAACTTATGAATTCATTATTTCAACGAAGAAATAATTACCTAATAGGAAATAAGAGATGCAATATTCTGAAACTGTACAAATATTAATATGGACCTTAACACTAAGACGTTACGGTTAAAATTAGATCAGCTGTGCTATTCTCTAACAACGATCGCATATCACATATCACATATAATAATTTACAAAGTACTGTGTAAACAATGAAAAACAAACCTTCTGCTCGTTGTTAATAGATGCCACATTGTCGTAATGTCTCTCCGAAGGAGCGTCCTTCAGAAATTGGTCTAAATAACTCATCTGGGACGGAGGACGATCCAAAACTGAAAAAGAAATTGATAAGTCTTAAAACCACAACTCAAACAAAATGTATTTATGTACAAATCGAAGCTGAAAATAACACAATTGACCAATCCCAACAGAAACCACAATCACAAAAAAAAAATACAAAAAAAAAAACAAATTTTTTTAGATATCACAGAGCACAGTCGAGCACACAAGTGATTCACATTTCGTACGCATTTAAAAACTTCATTAAGCGTTTATGTGTTCGACTGTACATACAAGAAAACATGAGGTTTTAGTCAAAGAACCGGGTCTAATGACATGCACAATGGACGCTTACAAATAAGAGACATTTAATGTGTAAGATCTAAATATATACTAGATTTTGTACTATTTAATTTATTAAGTATTTAAGTACATATTTAATTCTTTCATGTTCGGGCTCGGCTAAGTTGATTTCGGGTGTACTTATTTTCCCAATGTAATTATTTTTCTTACATAACAAAAAGAACAAATCCCACAAAAAAGTTGTCAATCACTACTTATTGAAAACTAACTTTAATTTAACGAATAGATGGCGTTGAACAATGGCGCTAAACAGGCACCACAAATGTTTTTAAAGAGAAAAATATTTATATTTTTTAGAATAATTTACCAAAAAAATTACAATACTGATATAAAACATAAAATGCTCTTCTCACTGGCAATAGACAAGGATAAGTCTAAGAGTTTGACTGCCAACATTCAACAATTGAATTAACACTGAGGGGAAAAGAAGTTTGATATAACAAATGAAAAAAAAAAATAGTTTTATTAATTATTTAATTTTAACTTTGAGGTTCAAGAACATTATTTTATAGACTTCAAAGACAAAGTTACGTTTAAGCAATCTTAAGGACAAAGTTAAGTTTAAGTGACCTTAAGGACAAAGTTACGTTTTAATGACTTTGAAGGACAAATGTACGTCTTGGTGACCTTAGGACTAGGGTTACCTTTCAGTAATCTTAAGGACAAATTTACGTTTGAGTGACATTTTCAAGACCTTCAAGAAAGAATTCAAAGCAGGTGAATTGTCAAAAGGCTCAAATGCTCAAATGCTCAGTGGAAGGCCCGATAAGTGACACCCATTTCCCGCAATCAGCCATAATAATCTACAGCCCTCACACAATAGAATAACAACAGCCGTCTTGGATGTTTACAGAGGAGAGGATACATTAATTTTATGTACACAATCGATTAGTCAAAAGTATAACGAATGTGCTATATACAAACAAGTGTTAGGAAAAAAAAAAAAACATATCGCTCAGCGCGTTAAGTGGCTTTGTGAATGGACGTTATTTTTTTATATGAGTATGAAATAGTCGATTTTTTTTTAAAGTTACGCGTCGTCACAATCAAACCACCGCAAAAAGCTCAAGCAAAAGCGAAGCGATTTACAAAAACGAGAACAGTAAACTGTTTTTTTTTTTTTTTTTGCCAAATGTGGCAACAATCACTGTTTTGGAATCATATCATTCTTGACACAAAATATAACGAAACCTAACAAAAACATTTCCATTTTTCATTTTAGAAGTTAAAACTTCTTAAGGCGCGTTGTGTACTTTTAGTATGGTGAAAAAACAGTAACGTTTAAATATATGAAATAAGCGTCATCTACCCGAATTAGTGCGTACTTCTTGGTAATAAGCTTAACTTCGTAAATAATTTTGCTAAGTTAACAGATGGCGTAGTTTTCACTTCTAACGTGCAAACCTACGACTCAGTTTTTTTGTTTTTTTTTTTGTTTTAAGGCATTTGCCATAAAGCGCCATTTATTTTTCTATATGTATTAATTTTTTTTAAAGACGATAAAGAAAGGCCGTTTGAGTAGAAGTGCTTGCTTGTTTATCCTATACATTTACTTGCATTTATAAACAATTTTATTAATAATTACGTTCGTTTCTACAATACACAAATGGCGTAATCGAGCGTAAATTACATAATTATTTGATGCTTTATAGTTAGGTATGCTTCGTCTAGCCTAAGGGCTTTTTTATGTTGAGGTCGCAGACAGGCTGACGGTCCACTTGATGGTAGGTGGCTACCGTCGCCTATAATACAAGCAATGCCACACGTGCCGCAAGTACGACTACAGTAAGATTAATGAAAAGGGATGAGGAAATGGGCTCTTAAGAAAAATAGAAAGAGAAAAGGACAACTGTCTGTTTAAAAATAGTTTAAAAATACAATAGCAGCTGCTACGCCTTTAATATATTGTCATCAAAACAGACTCACAAAACAGTGATAATGCCATGAATTCATTAAATATTATAACAAATTTTCCTTCACACTTGCTCGTATTTACAATTAAGAAAATAAAACTAAGTTTTAAACAATGGACGCAACACAAGAATTAATAAAACTTACACCTCGAAAACTCGGTGACATTATTTGATGTTTCATCATCGAAAAATCTCAAAAAATTCAACTAAAAAGACGAAATATTTGGTCAAGGTAAACCCCTCATGTTTTATTTTTAAAAAAACAAAACAAACAAAATACTATCCAATTAGGTACAAAGGCAGAGTAAGCCTAAAATGCCCTTGCATATAATTCAACTATGACTGACCCCTTAATTTTTGTAAACACTATGAATGTTCTAGGAAATTTATATACATAGAAATATTGAATATTATTTTTTGGTTGACTGGAATTGGAACATTACAATTGCACTAAATGCGTTAAAATAAACATCAAATAACATCACCGCAGGGAAACGAATGCACAATCACATACAGTAAAGGTAGCTAGTTCTAAACAAGAAATATATCTAATTATTTTGCATGGAAATAAACGAACCATTCTCTTCTTTGCCACTCCAGTACGTTGAAGATTTCGTCGATCCTTGCCTCGCTGCTTGCAAACAACTCACTACTTTAGAGTTCAAATTTGCATGGCAAACTCTCATGAGACATTTAACGGTACAAGAAAAAAAAAAACAAAATAAATAACAGAAAATTCAATAATTTATTTTAACCGCACTGTACAAAAGGGACCTTTGCAACACATAATATAACACCCTCATACAAAGTAATAATAATATGAGACTTAGCGTAAAAATTATAAACATGGTAAATGCAAATTAAATGTAACGGTACCCACAAAGCTTAAAAATATATAGAACAGAGAGTAAATTAAAAACAAATAATAGAATTTTTATAAATCTAAAGCGACCACAGACAACCACAGACGTGTACAAACCCGTCGGAAATATGTCGGAAATACTCGTATGTCGGAACTTCGCAACAATGCAGTTCCCTTATTAGTATCGTCGCCATTTTCTTGTTGTTTTATTGTTGTTACATAATAAATCAATAAAAAATTGTTTCACAATAAAAAGATCTAAATGTTGTTTAGATTTAGATATTTTAATCGCTTGATTTTCTAGAATTTTCTAGCCCCTAGCGCTTGACTTGTAAATTTTTTTATTATTTTTTTTTAAGAGAAAGCAATGCAATGATTTACAAATAAAAATCATACAAGTAGAGGAATTTGTCGTATATATACTGCTCTGGCGAAATGGACACGAAAATAATCGTCGGGTAAATCCGACTCTGGCGGCTTTTTTGTTGCTGCATATTTTGGCAAGAATTTTAAATATGTTTTAAAACTTGACAAATTGGTTTATTTCTTTATTTTAATTATTTAGAAAACACACACACTCATAAATAACTTTTTGTATTTTTTAATTTTTGTGCCGACCGTAGTTTGCGGTACTGCAATCTTTCGAGGTGCCAATAAAATTTCCGACAAGTGATTATTTTGTTGTTTTATTTTTATTTTTATGGAATATTTGTCGGTGGTCGATTCGGTTGTCTGTGATCTGAGATTTCTAAGCGGAGATTCTAAAAAAATGAAACTAAAAACAAAACACAATTTAAAAAAATCCTGCATTGGGTCGTGTAAATGTCAATTGTATATATAATAATTTAAAAAAACAGTTACAAAAAAATTAAAACACATTTAAATAACTAAAAACGAAAACACAAACAAAAAAAAGTATATTTTCGTTTTGTAATGACTAGCTCGTAAGGTCGAAAATGAAATGTAAACACTTCAGTTCGATATTATAATCTTTGGCAAATTTCAGACTAGGCAAATAAATAGCTTTTAGGACTAGAATTCGTATGAATAAAATAACTTTCGTAACCGAAAAAAAATAAACATTCAACTCTATACAAAATATTATGTAGTCAAGTAGTGTATAAAAAGAAATTATACAGCTGTGTTCGTTTCTGTGACAAAAACCAAATATATTATAAATTATATTTCCAAAATGAAAATATAATAATAATATGTATCAAGTTTTCTAACCGCATTATAATCTTTTTGGTGAATATTGGACCAAAATAGAATGCTAATAAATGTATGAACCAAAAACTCAAGAGTCAATTTAATTTACTTTATAGATTTAAATCTATACTAACATATAATAGAGCTGAAGAGTTTGATTGTTTGTTTGTTGTTAAATTGTAATTGTTGTAGTTAAGACGTGAAAAGCGTAACTGCTTTTAAACCTTAACTATTATACTTCTTAACTGATCACCATGAAAAAATATTACTAACCCTGGGATCATCTAAAAATTTAAAAAAACAACATGGCTCAGCATATGGAACGCAGATGTGATTTTGATGTCTAATTTAAGATATATTATGTATATTTAGTAATTATCGCAGAAACTCAATACAATCAAGTAATCCTATTAAGTACATTTATATTTCAATCATATATTTGATGATATACCAATATTGCAACACCCCAAAGACACGATGTTACGCCTATAAAAAGTGGTATGTACGGCTTGAACCACGAACGAACTGTCATTACAAAAAGAAATAAAAAAAAAAACAATGCAGGATTTATAGGAAACGTGAATGAAAAAAAAACGCCACGTTTCAAAAACGCAGCCCCGGTCAAATTAAAAATAGTAAAACAACATACAATTTTAATATAATAAATGCCACAAATAATACATTATCAGTTAAATATTAAATGCGTAAAACAAATATGGACCCCGAATCGCGGTGGCCATTTTCATAAAACGACCACCATTTTGCACACATTTGGAATTTCGAATCACAGAACCAATCAAAGTAAACGTTATTTTTATATTATAAAGTCCATAAAAAATATAGCCAGCCAGTTATCGCAACGGTATTTCATTATTTTGCCGTTATTCGATTATTTCCGTTTTTTCCGTCGCGAACGACGCGGGTCTTTGTGATGGGAGCGCCAAGTCGCATTTCACATTTGTGTATTTTGGATGGGATTGATTGTGCAGAAACATGTAATGAAAACAAAAAAGAAATGGTGCACTAAATAAATACATAGATAACATGGTAAGGAGATTTTTTTCTTAACAATTAATATTATACAAAAATATATACATACATAAATATAAGAAAAAAAGTCTAATGTCGAAAAGGAATGCTTTAATTTTCACTATAATACCCATCGAAGTACTACAAGTATGGATTTGGCGTGACAAATGCCAAAGCGGCACATGAAAAGTACGCCTAAAACGGTATCATGGCGGAGTCAATGGTAAAAGGTAGTAACGACCAACTTCTACTATTGATTTTGAAACTCCAATGTGTTGACATAAAGTCATATTTTCTTTAAATAAAAGATGTTTGGTTGATTTTAAATGACAGATGACAGCTCTACGCATATGTCACTTTTAAAAGTTCCATAAAGTTCCTAGTGTTTTGTATGGCGTGCGAAATCCATAGTTGTAGTACATTAATGATAATACCAGCAAATTGTAGGAACGTTGTCATATTAACAACCACGTGTTCATTGAACGAAACGCGATACATTTTTGAATTCGTAAAGAAAATTTACGAATAAAATGTTTGACAAGGTAAAAGTTGACACATTCAAATTTATGTATTTGACTTGACATGTTCAAATAAGAAAACTCAGCACAAATATAATTTATATTGACAGCCAGGTTATACGTAACTAAGTTTGAAAAAACTAAAAAAAAAGCCTGTAGAGTGTGGACATCTTAATAGACTTTATGACTTGTCTTTAAAAATTAGCAAATTTCAATATGCAATGTCCATGTTTAATTGATAAATTGGATAAAAAACACTGGCGAGATGCATAGTTCCACCGATATTAGGCCCAAACATTGTCCCAGCCTTGAAGCTTGCCGATATTGAATTTTTTTTTGGTCGATATTACCAATTTCTAAAGTCGAAGCCATTTTATCGTTACAATTTGTGTCAACCCAGTCCAAGTGCACTGTGAAAAATAGCCAACTGTGTTATTATTAATGTATGTGTATGAGTAGTGTGTGTATACTCACATGAGGAGTGCGGCGCGTGAGGCGGTAAAGGCGCATCGAGACGCGCTTGCATATCTCTGATGTGTTGCTCTTTGCGTTTCATGTCGTGCGCAAGCGCATCCAGTCGCTGCCGCGTCTCCACCAACTCCCTGGAAAACCATTATTCGAATTGTTCGAATTACTGGAATCGAATTATTCGATTGTTCATTTCATTCGATTGTATCAAATTACAATCTGTATTATTCGATAGTCAGTCGATTGTTTTTATACGTACGACTGACACGCGAATCACACGATAGTCGATGCGGAGCGTGTGTTTTCCATTATTATTATTATTTTATGTACGATCACATATAACTTTTTACAGAGTAGTCCGATTTTGATAATTCTTTTTTTATTGGAAAGGGTATACCCCGAAGGTGGTCCCATATAAATTTGAAAAAAAAAATCCAACCCTAAGGTAGGAAAATAGGGGATTACTGATTGTTCACTCACTGATTGTAATGTATGACCACGTATAATGATGATTCTTTTTTTATTGGATAGGGTATACCTCAAAGTTGGTCCTCAAAGTTCCATATAAATTTGGAAAAAAATCCTACCCTGAGAGTGGGAAAATAGGGTGATTTATTGTTCACTCACAGAACTAAGCATGTAGTAATTAGTAGATTATAGCTACAAAAATATATAAAATAAAAACTTAAACCGCCGAAAAAACTGAAAAGCAAAAAATAATAAACCTTTTTTATTTAGCCTTAATAACTAAGTTCTTAAACTAATGTAAGTATACCTAAGTAATTTTGAGTCGGCGCTAAACAAGTAAATTAATTAAATTATGAAAAGCGTGATGCGCGGCGGCGGCGCCGGTCATCTTATGTCTAAATAAAATACTTATTTCGTACAAATTTACGAAACGTACGAATTTCGTACTCTGTTTTAATATATTCCCCTAATGGTCAAGATTCGAACAAATGTCTGCTGTTTAATCTAATTTCAAGAAATGTCAGTCAAATTCCACGAAATAATCGATTTAAGGTCGACAGACAGGCTGACGGTTCAATCAATGGTAGCTGGCTACCGTCGCCTATAACACAAGCAACGCCATAGGTGCTGCAAATGCGCTGCCGACCATAGAAGAATTAAGGATAAAGGATAAGGAAGGAATGGGTTAATGGGCTCTGTTTTTAAGAGACAGCAAGTCAACTGAGAGAGCTTTATGGAGAACTAGCTGGTGCTCGCGACTTCGTCCGCGTTCAAAATTAAAAAATAAATAAGAAATATAACGTTTGATGACCTCTTGTTGCTGTAACATTTTGGCCAGGCGTTAGTTTTTTATTTTATTTTAGATGATCCCTTGGGAACAGTACTTTTTTACTGGATGAAAGGTAACCTTATGCTATGCCCTTTCAGATATTCCTGACGATTACTTTAAAATTTATAATATAATATATTATAGTAGAAAAGAATAGAACTAGTAGAGAATATGACTTAGTATTGACCTTTGACTGGCCAGAAGTTCCGCCCTGGTGCGGCTGAGTTCCTCGCCGACCGCCTGCTTGGCCTGGATCTCCGAGTGCAGGCTGGACTGCAGAGTGAGGATCTCCATCTTGTCCAGCTTCTGCGAGCGACGGTTCCTCCAGCCGCCAGTGCCGCCCGTGCCGGCGGGCGGAGAGGACGGACCGCGCCCTCCTCCGGGCGTACTCGCTGCGCAAACAACACCCAAGCGTCACCCAACCCCAAGCTACAACTTAGGGAACATACCCATACTACGTGACCCGTTCAAGGGTATGGGCCAAATTCTTCTTATTTTTACCGTCTCATTTGCAAAAAATTATTTAAAACCACATTTATGAATCACCATGGATGGTCACCGTTGTAACATATTCACTACAAAAAGCTATAATTTATATCATAAACTTATTTTCTATTGAGCCTATATAATACTCTATACATATATCTGCCGTAAGTTGCTGAGATCAAGGTTACCATGTCACGGAAATACCACCGAAGTGACGGTATACTAAATTTCATTCACATCAATCGATCATGTGAGGAAGTTAGTGATCTTCCTTCGTCAACTGCGAAATGGGCTGATGATCTTCAAACGCCTGAACTGATCTTCTTAAATTATAGCTAAGAAAACGATCCCGATCATGTCAGCTTTCAAAAAAAAAACAAAACGGGATAAAAATTGGTCGATCCGTTTGGGAGCTACGATTCAACAAACAGACACAGAAACTTATGACACACCTCATTTGCGTCGGGCGTTAAAAAAATATGCGCGTGCAGTAGTTTACTTTCAAATATGGGACTTTAGAAAAAAACTATATGATCTACTTTAAAGTTATTTTTCGCATACAAACCATAATTGAATAAACAGGGAAATGTCGCGTTTGGCGGTGAGAATTAATTTAAAAAAATATACTAAACTTACCATGCTTAATATAATCTAGTTCCTCCGTCATCTTCGTGGCCAAAGCTTGCAGGTAACCCCGAGCCTCCTTTTCATCAGCTACCCATCGGATTATGTCGGCAATCTATGAGGCAATAAATCATCATAAGTTTATCACAAAATATTCATTCCAAATCTTAATTTAGGAGATTAAAGAGTAAAGAAAATTGAAATATTATATTTCAAAAAAAGTAATATACCTGAGTCTCCCAATGTTGCATTGTATCCCTCTTGGCTCTTAGCTCTTCCAATTCCATTTCCATTTGTCGCCTCTCTTGTTGCCATCTTCTGCCATTTTCTGCCATCTACCGCACACACACACACACACAAAAAAAATTAAAATCAATAAAGCACGAAAGCATTGCATTTTGCAGTCATAAACTGCGTAGTCAGTCTTATGCCTCGTTTACACAGTGCGAATTGCTGACTGGACAGTAGACAGCTGCTCGCATTGTTTTTTTTTTTTTTTTTTTAAATTTAATACCTTTTTTTATTAAATTTTAAGGATAATTTCTGTCGCTGCTCAATTGATTTTCGATATAATGTTAACGTTGCTTATTGCCACCAAGGTGAGATATGATATTCATCATAATATGCAACTTGTGTAAGGCTCGCTTTTTTTTTTTAAATCAAATATGTCACCGCACCCATGCTATGTGAAAAATAGTATCGTTATATAATATCACGTCTTTTAGAATAAACCCTGCGACACACATACGTAAGATTGGAATCTAGTTGCAAGAGTTCTAAAAGTTATAAAACTCACCGCGTCCAAGTCCTTGGCGAGTTTTCTATTCTCGTTGATCAGAATCTGCTTGTCTTCGCTATCGGACATTTGTTCTAGACGGCGACTCTCCAACTTGTCTTTGGACGTTTGTAACTGTGAATAACCAAGGAACCCGTTTAATTGATAATATTTAATTAATAATAATAACAATTGAATCAGTCTACCTATTCTCGTGTTTTTGATGTACGCTTCAAAAACTCGAGAATACTATAAGTTGGACCAAATTACAAATAGTTACGAAGTTTTATCAAAATCGGTTCAGTAGTTCAGAAGTTCATTGGCGTCAAACAATGTGACACGTAATTTTTATGTATATAGAGATAGAGATGACTCGTGGCCTCACCTCTCTATTGAGGACATTCCTCATTGCATCACCCTCTTGGAGCTGATCCCTCAGAGCGCTCAGTTCCGCGTTATATCTCGCCTGCTGCTGAGCCAACGACTCTTTGTATTGAGCCTATAATACAAAAACAAAAAAAAACAATCGAATTAAAATAACAACTTCAAAGATTTTTTAGATTAGTGCACATTAGTGCACATTTTCTCAACTTTTAATCATACACCCTAAATATTTCTGAAATTTAAAGTAGACAGAAATAAAAGTACAACAACAGAATCATTTTATTAATTTTTGGATCAAATTTTTAAAACAAAACAAAAATCTAGAAACCACAGTTGACCACAATATTTTTTTTAAAAAAAATGGTTGCTTCCATGCTTCCGATAACTTTAATTTTGATATTATATTTATAATTATGTATACAGATACAAATTTAAATAATTATCATAATGATTAATTTCTAATACTATCCCTCTACATCTATTTTTTCCTTTATGTTATTTAAAATAGCAGCGTGTCAAATGTTCAGAAACCAAGCCACGAAAACCTAAAAAAAAGTACCTCAAGTGCATCGACTTCCGCCTGCAATCGCGCCACGTCAGCGGCCGCGCCCCCAGGCCCCACCGCCGTTTCTGCGCGAGCGCCTCGCAACGATTCTTCACGCAACTTACGCTCCTAAAAACAGAGTGTCAAAGTTCAAATGGAGAAGTTTCACGATGTTGTGAATAGTATTATCTGACGTAATGGAATTAAAATATAGATCTAAACTAATAAATCACTGAAACACTTGAAAATTTGTCAGTACCTTGGTAGCTTCAGCTTGCGCCGCGTCGAGCCTCGCTTCAAGCTCTCTCCTGCCCTTGTCCGCTCGCCTTATGTCCTGTCGCAGCGCGTCTATCTTCTGCATGGCGACTTCCAACTCCTCTTCCTTATCGCGGACCTGACAAAAAATTAATTGACTAGTTGTTTATTTTTTTATATACAAAAGTCGTCAGACATAAGGATAAGGGATCAGGAAGGGTTTAGCAATGGGCTCTTAAAGTTACTTAAGGGGTTTAGCAGTCCTCAAAGACCGATAAGAGCCGAACTCCACTAAAGCGGGAATGAAGATATCTTGTTATGTTTCATATTTTTATCTCCGTTAGGGTGACTCCACCGAAGCGGAGATGCATACGGAATAGAGCAGAGATGCGTATGGACTAGAGCGGACATGCGTACGGACTAGAGCAGAGATGCGTGCGGACTAGAGCGAAGATGCGTACGGACTAGAGCAGAGATGCGTACAGACTAGAGCGGAGATGCATACGGACTAGAGTGGAGATGCGTACGGACGCCTTTAAACACATCTCCGCTGAGTCATAGTTATATACCATACAATACAAATATGACACATCTCTCCACTCTGCGTTGTTCTTTTTGCTGCGTTGTCTTAACGCTCTGCATTACCAAATCCTATTGGTTGTTTCTATCACATCCCGCTCCGCTCGTCTCTAGGCCGCTTGGTAGAGTCCGGGGGGTCTGACTCTATTTCTATATGTCGTAGGAATTCTGAGCAGATTTACTGTAACATGATGGAATGCTATACCTGTCGCGATAGCTTCTGTTTCTGCTGCCTCAGTTCGGCTAATCGCTCCGTCACTTCGTTGTATTCGGTCATCGCCAACTTGCGTTGCGACACTGCATCTTTCAGCTCCTTGTCCTGCAACAAACAAGGACAATTTTAAATCATCATCATCATCATCATCATCATCATAAGCCTGTGTTTCTCCCCTCCCAAGACCTTCGCATTCAGTCGCTTCCTGTCTGTCCACGCTGCCTTTTCCAATTCGTGGCTTCTATTCGACAACTTTTGACAGACATCAACGAGACAGATTGCGACAGACAGACATTTTACATTTAACTTACGAAATAAGTAAAACTTTTCTTCCGACCTATTATTTTGGTGCAGATAATCAGATAAATTACATAGCTCGTAATATGACTATTCACCTGTAGTCTCAATTTCTCGGTGGTATCATTTCTATCCTTGATCAACTCTTCCTTTTCCAATGTGAGAGTATTCACCAAAATCTCCAAATCTCGTACGTGTAACGATGCATCCTGTGGTGTTACCTTGCCGTCCTGAAAAAATTATTATACGGTTTAATTACTCGTACCATGAATATAACAGTTAAGGAGGACTGAGTATACCTATTGAAATAAAAAAAAAATGTATAAAAAAAGGCTTGAGAAACCAAAATGCTGTCACACCTGACTCTTGTACTCAATCACCGAAACACAACAGCACACATGCTGTTATTTCACAGTGGTGCTCATTATCAATGTAGATTACACTTTGGCCCAATTGACGGTAGACTGACCAGCAGCCCGTAGTAAAGATCACTTACCATTACCGTAATTCCGCTATTAAGTTGTTCGTAACATCGAATCTGCGCCTCCAAGTCACTATTCCTTTTTGCTAACGACGCCATTTCTTCTTTGAGTATCAACGATTCATCTGTAATTATATTAAAAAAAAAAACAGTTTTGTTTCTTATTATTACCAAGATAATAAGATAAATTACCCTTTTCGTAACTGGTCATGAAAATTTCCCTTACCCGTATCGCCGTCGATCACGTGACCTCCTGAAGTCCTCAGCTCTGCAATAGTCTGCGCCAGTAACGCGTTCTCTCGCTCGAGCGCCTTAAGTGCGGCGCGATCGCCTGCGTTCGATGGCGCCTTAACCAATTCAAAATAGAGCGGATTAAGGAAAGGTTCAATTTAAATATTAGTACATTTTTTGATTTTTGATACACTTGTGGCTACCACACAGAGGGAAGGTGTCAGAAATAAATGTATAGACAACCAATATTTGATGAATCGGATAAGCTCTGAAGAGTTGTTTATCAGCATGGTTTTATATATTATATAATACATATATTTTTGCATCACTATTGCGGCATAATGAATTCATATTAGGGCCTCTTTCACCAACTACAAGTTAAGTGTTGATTAGTTACTTTTAGAAATATTTTTATGTTTTATTAAATTATGCACTCGGTTTACTGCATCCTTCGATAGGCGATTTTTTTTTTATTTTCTTTTTAATGTTTGGGACTTTTACCGTACAAACAAAGGTATATCAGCTCCATAATTACCGGTGACCGGTGACTTTAAATGGCGGTTAGCCTACTTGACACTTTACTCAGAGATTGTGAAAGAGGCCCTTAGTCTTATTTCACTAATATAATCGTCAAGCAAAAAAAATGCACGTGTAGAGTACGCGTGTCAGAAGTGTAATTTGGCCGTCGCAGCTTGGTCGCCTAGTGCGCATGGACGCAAGTGAAGGGCTTTGTAACTTCAAAGCGGGACTGCGAAAAAAAATTCATAAACCCTTTCTCGCTAAAAGCACAACGGGCGGTGTGGATACGCTTTATCATACTATTATTATTATTATTTACTTTACTATTTATCTCATGCACTGACCTGACTGGGCGCGTTCTTGGCCGGGCTGAGGGGAGCGTGGGGCTGCAGGGGCTCGCCGAGCTCCGACAGCCGCGAGCCCGCCGTGAACGTGAATCCCACGAACGGCAGATGCAGACCGGAGAAGGCGGACGACGCGCTCGGCGGCGGCACGGCCTCCGACAGCCGCACGTCCGTGTCGTCCACGTCAAAGTTTGACGTGTCCGTCGGACTCGCCACGTCCGGCACGAACGGCGCTTGCATCTCGCGCACGCGGTCCCACTCCAACCCCGAGAACCACGGATGGCCCTGAGAGCGACATCACACATTTAGAAAAATTGTAATAATTCCTATTACAATATGGTCACAACCGTAGAATGTCCACTGTTGAACATAGGCTTCCCCCATAATCTACAAATTTATAACAGATCGAGAACACAGACCTGTCTCGTTAAAAATACAATCGACGTTCATTCTTAATTATCAATGTCCATACTTCAATGTCAATGTCAATATTCTTCACGATTGATTGAAACCAAAGATCAGCGAAGTCAACTCACAAATCTCAACAGGTTTCGTTAGCAGTTTCGTATCTTCATTCTCTCACATATTTATTTGCATATGTTTATTTCAATAGTTATCGTTTTAATGAAAAAAAGTTTTAGTGTGCATGTTCTCCATTTAATTTTTTCTTTTCTAACTTGAAATTATATACAGTTACTTAACTATTTACAGGTCTATTTTGCTATATACAAAACCCCATACAATATAATTATATATAACCTGAAATCCACACGCCAAGGTATAAATTTTTAGTGATGCAGGGTTATGCATTCTAATATTAAGCTAAAATCTTTAGAGAGAAGAGACAAGATTTGAGTAACACTTTTAAAAGGTGAAAGAAAAAGCCAGAGATTCATACCTTGAAATCTTGCAATCCATTTTTGCCGAGCCTACTCTCCGCCGAACAGATGAGCCCTCGTATCAACTCTTTAGCCTCTTCTGATACCTACAAACATTAATACACGTTTATGCGAGACGAATAAAACTAAGCTGTTAAGGAAGATCCTTCATCACGTAAATTTATTTATTATATACATTAATGTGTGTAAGTAACTGTATAACTTTGACGTTTTTTTTTTTCATCCGCTTCATGGTAAGTAACTTCACAAGGACTATCTCAAAAGACCATCTTTTATACTTTTACTCAAACACATCAGCAGATATCGTCGTCGTCAAACCCAAATCTGTTATGTACAAAAAGTATACTTTTGATTGGCAAAAAATTTTATGAAAAAAAAATTCATGTAAAGAAATACAATGGCAGATGGTAAGCGATGGTAATACCTGCGAACCCTGGTCGTCCGGAGGAGGGCAGCGAAAGGAACGAGCGTGGTTCATGATCTTCCCGTACGTTTCCACCAAAGACTCAGCGTAGAACGGAGTCTCACCGAACAGCATCTCATACATGCACACCCCTGTCGATACCACATACCGTTAAACGCTGACCACTTGATGTTAAGTGGCATTATCGGATATTATAATATTCCTTACCCAACGACCACCAATCACATTCTGGTCCGTAACGACCTTGTCCGTCTTCCATGGCCTGGAATTAAAATATATAATTATATATCACCTCATTATTAACTATGTATGTGTGAGCGAGATAGCATGACCGCCGGCCGCCATTTACAGGTTTGCATTTTGAGACTACACTGTGTATAGCCGATGACTTTAGCTGAAGATTTCAATATCAATTTTGATTGTTAAATTTAATTTAATTTAATAAATCAACCTTTCATGCATATTTACTATACAAAACAGTTTCGATATTTCACATTTGCCAGACTTCCCGCGATGGCTAATTTTTTTATACATTCATGAGTATAAAAAATATGGCTACAAAGATGCAAAAAAAAAAAAACTACAAAATTATGACTCACTCTTAATATTTCCGGCGATATGTAATCTGGTGTTCCCACTGCTACGTTACTTTGGACCTAGGGTTGTAAAATAAACACTTATTTCACAAAAAAATAATGGCCTACGTTTAGACTGGTGGAAAAATCTCAATAAGCGCCTGCTTTCAACAGTTAACGGCGTTTAGTGAAACTTTGTGCCATCGGGTCTTTTTAGAGTAATTCAACCCTGCTTTTAGAGTGATGCAACCCTTCCCAAGGGGGAAGGGAGCGGGGGAGGGGTTGACACCGGGCAGAATTGTCTTCAGCCGAGTCGAATTAGTCTAAAAAGACCAGGTGGCACTAATGCCGTTAACCGTGTTTTTTTTTTTAAAAATTCCAATGTAGTTTCTTCTGAGAATCTCATTTCGTTTTGGTTTAACATAGAGAGTGATATTGTACACCAAGTAACATGTAAAAGACCATAATATGTATATTTATTATTATAACAGTTTAATAATTCATAATTAGTAAATAAAAATACTGTGATAATTATTTTATAATTTTATCAACGCGCCTCAGTTTGTCCTTGGGACGCGTTATTCATGTTTCAACTTTATTAAATTTCATTTATGTTAAAATTTTAACGTTAAGAGTAAATAAAATATAGTAATCGAGCCAAATCAAAACGTTGATGAAAATATCGAAATAGTTACCTTCCCGTCGTCACCAAGCCTTAGACAGGATCCAAAGTCAGCCAGTCTGATGTGCCCACTGGCATCAAGGAGTACATTATCTGGTTTTATATCCCTAAAAAAAATATTATACAGAATTAGGTTCATCATTAACGTCGCACTTTGAGGAGCCCCTAAGGACTAAATTTGATTAAGATGGCTAAGGTTGGCAGCGCACTTGCAGCACCTGTGGCGTTGCTTGTGTTAAAGGCGACGGTAGCCACCGTCAACCTGTCTGATCACCTTTACATTAAAAAGACAAGTCAACCATACCTGTGAACGTATTTAAGCTCGTGAACGCTCTGTATGGCTAGAACCATCTCGGCTATGTAAAACTTGGCCATGTCCTCGGGCAACCGATCTTCAAACTTCGAGAGCAGAGTGAGAAGATCACCACCGCAGTAGTAATCCATCACCAGATACTGAAATTTACATTTGTTCTCATTAAGTCTATATAAATTAAAATTGATCACTAAATGTTTTGCTAAGCGCAAAACTCGTGAATGACTAGACTAATTTTTTTTTAATTTTTTTTTTTCAAATATTCATCAAGTCATTCATAAGAGGAAGGTTCTTCATTAATAGGAAAATTGGAATAAACATTCCCAGAAAACAATAATTTGTTAGATGCTAACAGATGGCGTGGTTTTCACTTTTGACGTGCAGTCCTACGACTGACAGTTTATTTATACTGACCAAATTGTGCTCGTCTTGGAAGGCATAATGCAAGTTGGTTATCCAACGTCGATCTCCAAACACCAATACGTCCCGCTCTTCTTGAAAACACGCCGTCTCGGCCCGCTGCCCAACAAACGTACCAATTAAAGATAAAGATAAAGATAGATAACCTTTATTTCAAGAAATCTTAGTATAAAACATGCTACAGTGGTACATAATATAATATAGCATCATATTTTTATTATTTTTATTTTTCCTTGCTTGTCAAACGACATAGGCCTCCTCTAAGTTTTTCCATTGATTTCTCTATCTCCGGTAGACATAAGGGAATAAACAAATGTAATACCTGTTGTTGAAACTATAGAGAAACTCAAATGGAGATGGACGGGTCATGTGACTAGAGATCCACATAAACGGTCATACAAGATACAAAGGAGAGAAACAAAATAGAGAAAGACAGAACCGTGGGTGGGAAGTTGATATAAGGAAGGTAGCAGGAGCAACATGGAAGAGAAAAGTACAGGATAGAAATCAACATACCAATTTTATTAATTGATAACAATTGTCGATTCGTTTAATTTGACACGTCAACCGTGTGTATTTTTTACTTGGCGTATGGCCCAAGTTACAAGAGGCGACCAGTTGAACCTATTGTAGGGTTGTGGTCCAAGTTAGACCTCACAAACTCTGTATAAAAATATAAAAAAGTATTGTCAGTGTGACAATAAACATTTATGTCTTACCTTGAGCATCTCCCACTTGTTGAGGATCTTCATGGCATACACTCTGTCGCCGGTGCTCGTAGAAATGGTGCCGCCGGCCACATTCGCGACGCCATCGGAGCCCTAAAAAACGTAAACTTTATCGTATAATAGATACAAAAACAAACACTCAAATTAAACCATATAATACATTTTTTTTTTTTTGTTTCATAATAAGAATATTTTTTAACCCCAACACCCGACGCAAAAGAGTGGTGTTATGAATTTGACTTGTGTATCTATTTGTGTGTACGTCTGTGGCATCGTATCTAACAAACGGATACCAAGATTCATCATAAAGATGGTTCTTAGTTATAATTTATGAAGATCTGTTCGTAACACATAGTAACACAGAGCACTGTGAAGTAGTATACTATGTAATACCTGCATAAAGGAAGCCCTCACAACGCACACTTCGCCGAAAGCGCCTCTACCGATCACCTTAACCAGTTCGAAATCGTCACGCGCCAACCTCAATCTCTTCAACGTGGTCACCACAGACTTCACTGGAAATTCAACACAATGCTTAATAATTAGCTAGTTCTATAGGAAGTAAGAATATATTTTTATTATAAAGATGACATTATATTTAATAAAAAAAAAAGACATGTCCAGTTGTTGGACTTGGGCGGCAGAAGTGAAAACATTCTAATATTATACCAAGTGCAAATGTATCAAGTAAGTATATTAAATTTTTATATTATAATATGTATACGAGTGTTTGTGTGAGAAAGAGTGCAAATCCTACTATGGTAAGCAGCGCACATGCAGAACCAAAGGCATTGCTTGTATTATAGGCGAGGGTAGCCACATACCATTATGGTGACCGTCGTGACCATAAAAAAGTATAAGGAGCCTAAAGAACTTACAATTCTGTATAAAGTCAGCCACAGCTTTCTCTCTCCGCAGACTACTGTTGCAGCACTCATCATACAACACCAACAGAACGTCCACAAGGGTCTCCACACTGAGGCCTGGACTTCGGGGGCCGTGGAGACGACGCGACAGGAACATTGTCTCCATTTGCTTCAGGCGTTTAGTGCCTAACACTGAAACATTGTTAATCAAGAAGCTGTAATTAAAATTATAAACTAACCCCCGATTTTCTAATGAGGCCAAACACGCTATATCTGCTGTCAGTTGTCGAGGAGTTGGGTATTCCGCTGACTACTTGATACTGCAGCATCAGCTGAAGGTTACCATGTCATGAAAATACTTTAGGCTATATAACATCACGCTTATATATATATATATATCTATAATTTTAGTATAATTTCGATTACCGTAAACTAGCGCCATCTGTCAGTGAAAAGTGACATTAAATATAACACTGGCAGACTGCAGACAAAGTCTTATTTGCCCATCAGATGGCGCGAATAGCAACTGATTTTTTTTTTAAATTTGTTTTTGCGATATTTCATCATATAATAATTACTCATATATTTTCTTTTTTAAAGTGGACGAAGTCAGGGGCACCAGCTCGTAAACTATATTTAGTCAAAAAATTAATACAAGATATGATTATTTGTATTATTACTGCCCGATGACACCCCACTTAGAATTTTTGCAACAATATTTTTGCTTTGACTGACTAAATAAGAAAAAAAGCCATCCAATATTTTTGCTGACTGGGTTGTTCGAAACTTAAAATTGGGTCACTACTCGAGACCATCAGTTCGCTGTATATTTTTATTGACGACACGTTTGGTCTAGTGACTAGTAACCCTGTTAACCAAACGGTCGCAGGTTCGATTGAATCCCGCTAGGGGCAAATGTTTATGTGTTAAAATTTTTCCTTTGTACCTGAGTGATGTTTTGTATTTATAATATATGTATTTACAAATAAAAAAAGGTAATCAATGTAGTATATCTATGTAGTATATCTGTCTGGTATCCATAATACAAGCATTAGTTAATGTGGAACTAGATGGTGCTGTGTGGAATGTGTGAATATATTTATTTATTATTTATTTGTTTATTTTCTTTCTAATAAAGTGAAAAATGTCATCAGCTGGACATTTAATAAACTGAACAATAAATCTACATATTAAAGGCTGAAAATTTTGTTTGTTTGAACACACTAAACTCTGGAACTAAATAGTAGGATATATACAAAGTTATTTTTGCTTTTCATGGCCCAATACTTGAGGAAGCTTATAGGCTATTATTATCACGCTATGATCCTTAAAAGACGAAAAAAGAGTAAAAAGAACGCTAAACGAAAAGATGCAATGCGTCGAGTCTGGGGTCGGGGGCGACCGTTCTACGAGAAGAGCCGAAATGTGCATGCCTTTATCAATTTCAATTTAACTTCGGTTGAAATCGCGGGGCACAGCTACTTAATGTATATATAGCTTAGCAATGCGTTTTGTTGCTAAGCACAAAACTCGAAAACGGATTTTTTTTTAATAACCCTTAAAGTCCAAGGAAAGTTCTTATGAAGAGAAAAAAATCCCGGAAAATTGCATACGTGCGAAGCACCCGTCCCCAACGGGTGCTAGTTTATAAATAGTAATCTATACTTATAAAATCATTTATGTATTTTATTCAATAAAATAAAATAAAAATTTGTCCTGACTGACTTATTAATCAACACACAGTCGAAGTCAAAACAATAATCAGTCAAGACAACAGATTTTATAAGTTTAGTTTAGAAAGCTGAAATTTGAAACAGGTTTGTTTTATAACGTAAGCATCTGGAAAGAATAGTTTTTTGAAACTCCATGCGAAGCCAGGGGCAGATCGCTAGTGTATGTAGACATAGTAATGAATGTATATAATATAGTTAATGTATTGCATATGTATTTGTTTTAAAACTCAATTAAAACGATGACATGCGATGCGTTATAGTTTCCTGTTATAACATCATATCTCGAATAATAAAAGCAATCATTAAGAGACTCCCACCCACAGGGAAACGCTAAAAAAATATGTCAATGTCTATATTTATATTTTATATACGTTCACCGCAGATTCTAAAGAGCCCTTGTATACAACGACCGACCCGCTTTCAAACTAGCCCAAAGAAGTTTCATTATGTTGCAGAAATAAAAAAAAAGATGGCAAAAAGAGACATATAGCAGTGTTCTAAACAAACCTCCTGGACTCTTTAATAACTATTCATGTACCTATTTATTTATTTTATTTTATTAAGGGTCATAGGCTAAATATTTCACGCAAGCGAAGCTGGGGGCACCAGCTAACTAAAAGTAAAGATCCGACGCTTGCCAAAAGTATAATGTCAGACGTCAATGTATGTCAAGCGTTAATATCTTTTATTTTTCAACGCGGACGAAGTCGCGGGCGCCAACTAGTACATATAATACAATCGTAAACGAGCCGAGTTTGTACATTGTTTTTAAAGAATTTGGCTTTAAAAACAATCCCGTCTAATCAATCAAATCCATAGTCAACGAAGAATGACGTCAAACATATGCCTTAGGCTTTATACACACTGGATGGACGATTTTCTACAAAGGAAATCTCTGTGTAATAAAGTTCGCAAAATCGTGGGGTGATTGGGATTACTCCAGTAAGGGAGGCAGCATATTGGCTACTATCGCGCGAGCATTTGAGTTGCTTTGCCGGATTTGTACTGAGGCCGCACATTGTCTACTATCACGTGAGCAACTGAGTTGCTTTGCAGGATTTATACTGAGGCCGCACATTAGCTACTGTCGCGCGACCAACGTGATTTATTTAGATTCAGCATCCATATTGTTGCTTGCGACAACTTCGCAACTGCACCAAACGCGTGTGCGATCGCTCTTATCGCTTCAACAACAGGTTTTATGAGGAATAAATATAAAACAATGTTTGATTGGTCCACCGTGTGAAACTATCCTAAAAGCGTACGCGCCATAAAACACAACTGAATGATGTGCCAACGCCAAAACAATCAACAGGAAACGCGAACAGTGTGGGTAAATTAAAAAGGATATCCTAACACCAAACCCAAACAATAACTCCAGTGCTATATAGATGTATCACTAATATAACTTGTGTGATATGAATCTTTATGAGCCCGATGAGACTAGTGTTTCCCTGAGACTTCTTTCACCTCAATGGGGCGTGACTGATTGACACTAAAGTCGTGTTCACAATAGTGAAAAAAATTTAATATTATATAATGAAAAAGAAATAAAAAATGTCCATTCAAATTCTACTAAGAATCTACATAGAATCTTTCTTGGGGTTAAAAAGGTATGTGTCGCTGTCCATATTAGAGATTTGGATATTTGTGGATACAGATATCTGGCACACCACTAATTAGACTAGTGTTTACATTTCTTATCACCTCACGTAGACCTTATTACAGTATACCTACATTATCTAGCTTTGATTAGGTTGCAATCTGACCTTGTCGCTAGAAATGGAAAATTATTTTGATAGGTATTCCATTACTTATAAGATGTTCAAGTTATTTGGATATAAATCAATATACTTCATCCAACCATTAATTTTACTTTTTTACAGCTCAAGTTAGTGACATCCTGATGCATTATCAAATTCATTTCTTATGACAATGAAGTAGTATCACTAGTACTGTTAATGGTACAGTCTAATGGTACTTTGTTCATGAAGAAGTTTTAAATTGATTGATATTTTATTTTGTTCACCATTATTTATTGTTGAATAAACATAATCATACCCAGGCGTTTAAATGACTACATATTATAAATTAATAGTTAATGTTAATTAAGATTCAAATGCTTAAGATTCAGTTCTTATTTTCTTATGTTAAAGTCGAGAGACAGGTTGACGGTCCTCTTGATGGAAGGTGGCTACCGTCGCCTATAACATAAGCAAGCCATAGGTGCTGCAAGTGTGCAGCCGACCATTGAAGGATTAATGAGGATTAACAAAGGAAAAACTTAGATGAGGCCTATGTCATTTGACAAGTGAGGAAAAAATAATAAAAAAAAAAATTGGTTCTATATTAATGTACTGTAGCATGTTTTATATTATGATCCCTAGAAATGAAGGCTATCTTTATCTTTATATTATTTACTGAAACAATTGTTACCTGGTACTTTATTTGTGGGCACTAGAGCCGTATCCGGCGATGAGTCCTCTTCATCCGACATCTTCGATTCACAATATTCCTATTACACTAGCACTTCACTCATGTCTTTAAACAAACACTATGTCCTAGGAATTGAGTAAAAAAGCTACTTTTAAAATTAAGGCATGCAGTGCTTTATTGTATATGTCTTGTATGTTTGATCCATTCTTCGGACTGAAAAGACAAAACAAAATATTAACTCTTCATTTCTTCATGTAACGGAGAAGACTTAAACTTTACTAGTTGTTTTGATAGAAATTGCCGTGTCAATTTTATATAATATAATAGTTTCGCTTCCTTATGTTTGTGTCCACAAAACTCGAAAACTAGCCAATGGATTGACTTGTAATTTTTACACAACATTGCATTTTAATAGAATATAGTTTTTATATATCGTTTATTCCCACTTTTAGTTGGGGACATTCAACTAGTTTCATAAAAATACTATCGAAATTTCCGACTTTTCCTGTTGATTTTCTTCTTCTTCTTTCTTCTAATTAAGATACAAAAGATTTCTAAGATTGTTGTGTTTGTAATTATCAAGACAAGGGATGTATGAAAGAAAATTTTTAGGAAAACCACAGGAAAAGTATCTAGAACGGTTTTTTAATATGAAATGGACAGGGCAACAAATGTTGTTAGCTGTAGCTAGAACAGCTACAGCTGTTGTATAATAAGTTGTTGCATTTTTCAAATAAAAGTCAAGAAAGTCCTTCAGTGTTTGATTATATAAATTTATACAACTTACAAGTATGTTGTTTTGTTGGGTAATATAAATATGAAGTATGTATTGATCCATCGTTAGCACTATTTCTATGAAAAAATGATTGCACACAATTTGTTTGCTATCAGTGAGTAAGTAAAATAAATCTAAAATAATTTGTTAATCAGATTTCTAATTTGTAAATTAAAACAATATTTTCCATTCAGTGAAATAAATTTTAATTATTCCCGCGATGGCGATTAAGAGAAAAAGCGCATAGGTTGAAATGTTTATATATAAAAAAATACTAACAGAGGTCTGCAATATGAGGAAATAAAGTGCTAATTTCACCATTGTTTAACAATTTTTTTAGAAGTCGACAATAGCTTTCTCTGTCCATTCATTACAAATTACAAGGTTATTGTTGTCACTCGATACTAGACCTGATGCTTTCGCAATGCTTAAATCCGAACTTTATCTTATTAGCACTGCATTTTAGACATACATTTGAATTAAAAAAAAAACTATAGTTAGAACACCGATGACATATTGTTACGTTTCCGCATCGACACTATAAATAAACAATAACATGTACTTGCCCGTTACGAAAATATCAACGTGTGTGAAGTTTTATATTTTTAGTTTAATTTTGTATTGTTCCGATCCAAATGAGATGTTAACCTAAATTTATTCTATCGATTGTTATGCAAAAACACTATTATGACTCATCACTATTGACTTAACTCGAATAATTAATATGTGCACTGTGATAATCACCTGATTATTTTTAAACATTGGTTTGTTATCAACTTAAATGTCGACTCTTAAAAGCGGACATTTTAATCAGGGGTAGCTATAGGGCTCGGTCGAATCCATTTTGTTTGACGTTCCGATTTAAATCACTCACTGGCAACTGAAAACGTATGGCAGCTTGTTAACGGGACCATAGTCTCTATTGAAACTTTGCGTCAATAGGAATGTTACGTAAAAAAATGAAAATGCCATAAATTGTTGTCTATGTTGTGTTAGTATCGCGCTTTTCAGTTTCTCTGAATTGCTTATATTCATACCTTTTTTATTATATTTTTGCTATACGTAAAGGAAAATAAGAAAAAAAAATTAAGTATAAGTTTGTAACAAAACAGCATTACAAAAAAATGCTAAATTCAGAAGTCACCAAACTGGCAACGTGCTTACCGGAAGTACGAAATAAATTCTTCTTAAGAAACTTTTTAAAATTTATAGTATAAATTTTTGTTATAACCGTATAATATTACTTTAAATATTTAAGTTTAAATTAAATATTAAGTAATTATAAATAATATTTTTGCTTACCGCTCAGTTTTAAAAAATTCCACGGTTATTAGTATCTCTTTTGACAGAGCGTCATATTGTACGTAATAATGGAGTCGATGTTCTGTTTTATTATAATACATCGTCTCTAGAGACGATATTTCTTAGCATTTTATATATTTTAAGAGTGGCAAAATTTTGGTGATCTTTTTACATAATTTGTTAAAGCTGTTTATAAGATTCAGAAGTTAAACAACCTAATTCGATCTTTAATGGTATGTGTGCCATCAAAATATTTTGGAAAGTTCAGTGTTATTTGTGTTAAAAACAATAAGTTTAGTGTGTTTTCACATAAAATTACTATTTCAAAAGTTGCCGCTCTTTATAATACTTTTAAATAATGTCTAGAACAATACAACTATTCAAAATCTTGAAAGGCTTTGTCGCGCGCGTAATTGAGTAGCTAAAACGGAAAGGTCATGCATTCATTTCGCTTTTATGTTTTCAGAATGATGTTCGCATGGATTAAAAGCAATTTATATCGTCAAACTTATCAAAATAAAACAAGAGCTCAGACGAGTTAATGGTTTTAAAACAGAATTATAGTAAACTATCCACAAATGAAGTTATGGCCTCTGATCAACCCGTAAAAAAGAAATTGCGGATCGACGCGCCAGATATCGGCGAAGAAGGCGAGAGAGTTACGGAAGACAACATATCTGAATTATTGGGCCTTCCAACAGGTACGTCAGAAGACTTTTCAGTTAGAAGTGGGGAGTCTCCGGACAGTGGAACGGTTAGCGAGGATGCAGTCGATTGTACAGCCATTTTGAGGCTGCCGACTGATAATAATGCTGATATATCACCGTCATGCTCAAACGCCACACTATCGAAGCCAAATAACGAAGAAATTCTACACCAGCTGAGGCTGTTCCAGAATGCCTTAGTCGGACAGTGTTTGTGTCATTTTGATGAGAGTTTTATAAGTAGACACTTTGACCGCCGTCTGCATATAGTATCGTGGCCGGTTTCATTTTCTCTCACATATTTATCAACAATGCAGTTATTGTTTGATGTTTATTTGAAACAAAACAACACAGGCAAAATATGCTCAAAGTTGATGCAGGCGTGTGATATATTTGTCCGCAACAGGCATGATTGGATAACAGAAGTCATCGAACTGGCCGATCATAAGAGTAAGTTTGTTAATTTTGTTGCATGCAAAGTGCTTGCGAGTTTTCTAATAGTGTCCAAAGACACGGTAGATGAGAATTGGCTTCAACAGATTGCCGAGAACATATATTTATTTGATAGAATTAATAGGATAACAGTGCAAAAAATTAACTTCAGTTTGGATATTATAAAGAGGATAGTTGAATGGAAGGAAGTGGAACAACATCCTCTAGAAGATAGTAACTACATCAACACGACAGGAAACAGAGTACAAGAAGATAATCCTTTTAGAAGTAGTATTGGCTATGGTTTAAGCAGCAATGGTAATTTACATACGCAACCATCAAGCTCACATAGTGATTTATATACAACTATTTTACATCATCAAACACCTTCGACGTCGACTCAAACTGCAGACAAACCTGCAGGCTTTAGACTGAACGCCCCAGTATTAAAGTTTAATAATGATTCAAATATGGACTCCGATCCAATGGAGACCCCTCAGAGGATAGAGAGAGTTGATGAAGATGGTTGTGTTGCTGTCCACCTGACGGACTCTGAGTCGTTTGACACAGCGCACATAAAGTATTTGACCATTAAAACGTTGCAGCACCACTGGCCGGTGCTCTTGAAGAATATGAAACTACTTCTACTTAGGTACCTGAATTTAGAGAATGCTGAAAATTGTATATTGACATTCTTATCACTATGGGAGAACATAATCAGTGTAAAAGCTAATCTTTCAGTAATAGACACGAAACCATTTTACGCCGACCTCCAAAGTTTTGTTGACTTACTAAGAAATACATCGCTACCAAGTCTAATATACACTCAGTTGCTATGTTTATTCAACGAGGTGCTCTGCTATGGATCAACTTTGGCATTGCAAGACGTGTTACCAGAAGAGATTTGTAGCCTGGCTCATTCCATCGTGAGATTTGTCAAGGATTTTAGGCTTCTGAGTGAGATCCGAGTGAGAAACAGCCAGAGCGGTTTCGGCTTCCTCGGTCACGAGAGTCCTGTGGTCCGAGATTACTCTTTAGGCCCTGAAGTAACACCTTTGTCATTGTCGATACAATTGGTAGACCAAAGTTACGGAGAAGACGATCATGACGTCACTCGTTCGAGAACAGAAGTCGATAAGACTTTGTTACAGAGGATGTCCTTATTAGTTATAAAATCAATTGCGGTTACTGTTAAGGAGATGCGTTGCGATTCATCAGATAGTTCTATAGATTCCACTGATTATAACGCTATACAAGACATGCAGATTGTCGAAAGATCAATAAGGGACGTGCTCAAGAAACTCGATGTCTTCATAAGAAATTCCCTTGAGTTTCACCCGGAGACGCCGTTCACCAAAATGGTTATCCACCTTTTCAGCGAACAGGACGACTACCTCATAGAATCCATGGTGTGTACACTTGACATAACCGTGGGTATCATTTACAGGAACAATGTCTATCCTGATTTAATAACTATGTTAAATCCTATATCCTCATTCATTGAGTTTCTCAAAGTAGTGTCGCACGGTAGCGATGTATTGCTCGACTATTTGGTCAGTAATGAAACTTGTTTCTTGCTGTATCTATTGAGATTTCTTAAGTACAGTCGTAGAAACTGGCCGAGATTTGTAGAGACGTGTCAACAGACAGACGGTGCGAGAGGTCTCGACGATACTATGCGTGTTTTAATAAGATTGCGTTTGCAAATAAGTAGATTAGTTTCCAAATGTCTGTTCCCTTACAATATTAGTCCCGTGTTGAGACTATTGGAGGTTTGCGAGAGTCTGTACGAGGGAAACGAATTGAGCTGAAGTTTCATTAATTACTTACTAGTTAATTAATCTAAGGAATTTTATTTCATTAATTAATGTGTCAAGTATTTTAATAATAAAGTTCATTAACATGTTAAATTTAAAAAAAAGGCCTTAAAAACTTGTTTTAGAATGAGAAAATTGATAAAAGACTGCCAACCCAATCAATCGTATTGACATTCCATAATTATGTAAATATTAATATTTTATCTTTAGTTTATTAGAAATGTAATAACTGTATTTGTCTTCCGTATATTTAAATTGATTGCAATTTTTTTTTTAAATATTAAGATGTACCAAAATGGATTTAGGACTAAATCTAAATCGGCTCTGTTTTGTTATCATGTTGTTCAATATTAGTAGTTATATGTGTTCTTTCACTAAAATATGACAATATACAAAGACTTTTTATAATATTTTTGCTAATATAAATTGTTATAAAGAATAATGTTTTGTTAACAATTAATTGGACAAAACCAAAAAAAAACAGCACTTATTTTTTAATAATAACAAAATCCAATTTTCGAAAAAAATACGCATATATCATAGAGGCCGCGTCAATCTGTTAGCCTTTTAAAAAGAAATACAATTTTATGTTCTAAAATATGTTTCTTGACAATTACTTAGTTTCGAATAATAAACATTTTTGAATAAAAATTTATGTTATATTTAAATTTTTGGAGGTTAAAATCTTGGAATACTTTGCTACATACCTTACATTACATTTTATTTAAAAAGGCGTTTATAACTGACGGTTTAGTTCCAAAGCTTATGAAGACATTGACTGCTTCTTTTTGGGACTCAATCTTTAGATATAATTGTTACTTACTTCAGCAAGAGAGCCTCATGTTTGAATTGACTTCTATTCTAGGTATGCCCCCTAAAAAGGGATAGTTTTTGTTTATCCATACATTTAATTATATACATTAGAAACATAATTATTGGTATTATGGATCTAATTTTGAAATTTTCGTTCCAATTTTGATGTCTTGTAAAAGATATACCTATTACGGTTTAGCAATACTTGGCAACATTAATAAGTGCTGAAAATAGTTTTTTTTTAATCAGATCAAAGAGGCTGTTTCACTTTGGAATAAATGTGTTTTATATAATTATCTTTCTGGATTCTTAATAAATTCAATATACTTCATTTTTTAGTTGAAAATAAAATATTGACTCCTGTATTTTTATGTAAATTTGTAAGGGTCATTTTTATCGATACTAGCAATTTATGTCCACTTTTTTTACACTAAGAAACATAAACGTGCCTTACCATAATGTGTATAATGTTAATTCAAAACTACCGTAAAGTAGGTTTTAATTATTTTAAGTCTTTTTTTCTCTAATAATAACTTATTGTAACTAATGAAATAAGCCACGATTTTGATGTAAATATTTGCCACAAATGTGTATATAAATTGTTTTTATTTTTACCACTTAGTAAAAGGAAGATTAACATCAGTATTAATACAATATTTTTAATTTATGTTAATATAATTAGGTTAGATTATGTGGCTCCCTTATTGTGTTAGATAAATTGTGGTAATAGCGTCCGGCTCGAAGGACCAAATTATTTAAGTAACTAAAATTTTGCAAAATTTATCTAGGCAAATTTAAATATATGGAAGTTATTTTGGATTCACTAGTAAGTTTGCCACTTAATCTCACTGGAATCATTTTAATACGGGATTTTTTATAATATGATAGCTTTAAGTTAACAAGGACAGACTGTTTTAATTTAAGGTAATAATGAGTTAACAGATTTTTTTTTTGTGATGAATCTGATGAAGGGATTGTTTTTTATTTATGAATCTCAGTGACATTTGCAAAAGTGCGATAGAAATTCTACACATTAGTGGCAGTAATAATAATAACATAATAATTGTAAAATTAGGGTCTAATTGATAGACAGTCATCAACAAAATATATTTAAATAGAATATTGGGAAATCACCAGCTGTTCAATTCCTGAGACCATAACCCCCATGCCCATGCCCTATAATGCTGCGAACTATATAAGTAGTATCTATTCCACCAGATAGAGTAGGCTTAAGGGATGGATGGCTCCAATGAATCTTAAACAAACGTTTCTAATTGTTTTTTAACTAGCTGATGCCCGCGACTTCGTTCGCGTTAAAAAAAAAGATATAACACTACAAAATATTATGTAAAGCAATATAACGCCTGACACTATACTTTTGTCGAGCGTTGTATCTTTATTTTTAGATAGCTGGTGCCCGCGGCTTCGTCCGCGTGGAAAATATTTAGTAGAGATGTAACGGATAGTGGTTCGGCCGGATAATCGGCCAGATTGACCCGTTACAAGTTGCGACAGATGCAGAACCTTGCAACGGTGACTCTTCGGAAGCCGGTCTCATATAATAAAAGAAAAACGCTGAAAATTTAATCTTCATACAGCACTATTTACCACTTATTAATTTTGAGTATTGATTGGTTAAAAATAATAATTCATTTTAATGTTCTTTGTTCATGAGAGAGAATTTAAATTTAGTTTGATATATCTGTGGTATATACATTAATAAAAGTGATTTTTCTATTATTTTGCTGTAAAATATTTTTTAAACATCCGGTATCCGGCCGGAAAACCGTTTTATCTCTAATATTTAGCCTATGTCCATCCTGAAATTCTATTCTATTGGTGAGATATTTTTTTTAAATCGGAGGAGTACATAAATAAAAATTTGCAAACCTTATCTAACTATTTGTAAAGTTAGTTATTAATAAGATTTTTGAAAATATTGATAAATGTGTTTGTTGGTGACTGTACCTCATATTTTACATTGTTGAATGTGAAACGGAATATTTTAAATTTTTAAGTTAATAGTACAAAATAAATACAATGTACTTGTTTCACACTGGATACTACTGTTCGTAATTCTTGCCAATTTTTAAAAACAAATCAGTACGTGTGTTATCTTTTTTATTGAAACTATTTTTAATCTGCTATTTTAATTTTCATTGAAAATTTAAAGAAATTGTTACGTAAGTAGCTTATAATAATTTAATAATAAATAAACGAAATATTTTTGTACATCTTAATGTGTTTTGTTTTATTCAAATCATCATTTTCTCTTGTAGGTCTGATTAATAAACTTAACATACTAAGCTAAAATTATCTAAAAGCTAAATAAGTGTGACATAAAAAATGTTTCATTTTTATGTTAAGGTCGACAGACAGGCTGACGGTCCACTTGATGCTAGGTGGCTGCCGTCGCCACAAGCAACGCCATAGATGCTGCAAGTGCGCTGCCGACCGTAGAAGGATAAGGACGGGATAGGCTTTATGGTCTCTGGCATCCGTTACTCACTCACCGAAACAATAGCACATATTATGGTGTTATTTTGTAAGGTGGTTACTGCCGCCAGACGGGCAGGCCAAATGACTGCGAAACGCAGTATGCCCTGCCACTACATTGATATTTTGAAAATTTATTGATAGTAAACTAAATAATATTTCATTTAATTCTAAGTTATATAATATATTTACAGTATAAAGCTTTGACAGTCCACATGTTAAATGGTTACTATCGCCTAAAGAGACAAGCAACATCACGGGAGTATAAGTGAATAGGCGATGCTATAGCTTATTAGAAGCAGATATGGCGACGGTAGCCACCTGACATCATGTGAACATTCAACCCGTCTGCAAACCTTTACATAAAAATACATCTTTTGAAGCATTATTATTTTTATCAAGGTCTTCTAATGATCCTTGCTTAACTTTGAATATTTGTAGAAAAGCCTTATTCGCACAAGTACAGATTCTTTTTCTGTAATATATTCATGATAATAAAGCTACCTGGTAATAAATAACTGTACTTCTAACCAAGTTAAATTCTTACCTGCCAAGAATACAAACAACCTTTAGAAATTCTTCTAAATATTGTGGTGAGCGAGCGATGAATTTCTTTTCCTATACAGTTGATAAATTGTTAAGTTTTTATGAACCTGTCATAAAATATTCATTGCATTTCAATTTTAAGTAACCATCATAGATGACAAATAACTTTGTATATTTTCTTAACGGCTTGCTCGCAGGCACGGCATTCTTCAATTGTTTGAATGAGCAGGTAAAAACCACTAGCGTGGAAAATCCGTTTTTTTTAAACTAGCTGTTGCACGCGTCTTCGTCCGCGTAACTTTATAAAATACGGCCTATGTTACTCGCTGATAATGTAGCTTTCTATAGGTGAAAGAATTTAGAAAATTGGTCCAGTACGAGTACCTAGTTTTTAAGTTTATTCATTGCAAACAAAAATATCGGATTGCTCCTGTGGCGTTAAGCAATATAAGTCTTAACGAAGTTTTAACGTAAGACGAGAATCTGATTTTGTGAGAAAAAAAACCATTACATTGTATAAGTACATACTGTTTTAATTTTTTTAGTTTCTTTAAAAAGTGGTCTCAATAAAATACCACTTAGGGTCTTGCAAACTGTCGATAGGTCAATCGTCGCCTTTTTTTGTATAAAAGCAGACTAAACAGTTATAGATATATTTCTTAAGGGACGTGCCATAAAAATAATAGATTTATTGCGTGTAAAAATTGCGACTGAACCAAATTCTATTTTTTTTTTACCAACAAAAAAGAAAAACAAATTCATTCAAAGTATTGTTATGCCATCACAACAAGCCTTAGTAAATTAGTACAAAAAAGAGTCAGTTCACTCGATCATCATTATCTTAGTCGTAGGACGTCCACTTATGGACATAGGCTTTCTCCACAATTTTGCAATAGGACCAATCGACAACCTCCATACTATGTGTCTTGCCCATAAATGAAGGGTGCCACATTCGTAACTATTATTCATAACCAGATACGAAAATGAAAAATTTCTTCACTGTTTCATAAGTAGTTATATTTTTCCATTTTCATAATTATAAAATAAACGATTCAACAACATTCGTATTGATCTCTATTTATTTTTTAAAAAAACACCAGAGAGAATTAGAGAAAAAAGAAATAGCTGTCGTTACATTGTTTAGTTTAAATTTAAAATCGTTACATTTCAATTGTTTCTAATTAAATGAGTATAAGTGCAGTTCATTTCTAGTGTTTTTTTTTTTAAATAAATGGATGTCAATACGAATTTTGCTAAATAGTGTTATTTATATATTAGTTATGACAATGGAACTTAATTACAACAATGGAAAAATTGTTTCTTTGTTTAATAACTACTTAGTTATGAAAGAGTGAAGAAATTTTCCGTTTTCGTATCTGGTTATGAAAAGTGGTTACGAATGTGGCTGAAGGGTCGCAGAGTACTCCGAGTACATAATAATCCACTCAACAATAGACAAAAATTCATCAATAACTTAATAAATAGACCAACAAATAAATTTTGACTTCCAATTCAAACACACACTAGTTTTATTCATAACAAACGGTATCTACAAATGGTATACTTAATGCCTAAAAATGGACAGAACTACTACATAGTATATCTAGTACTATATAGTATATAGAATTATAGAACTACCTGACGACAGAATTTATTATTCCAATCAAATGTTAGACAATATTTTTTTTATTACTTCAACAATTGACATCTTACGTGTGGCTTATTCTATTTTCTACACGTTCATGATAAATAATTTATATTTTTTTACATTTTTTAAATGTAAATCATATAATATAATTATGTTTGCTTTGTATTTTTTTTTATATAAAAAAAATATACATTAATACATTTTGCCCTATTCAGCCCTATTGTATTGTTATAATAACTTTATAAATTTGACGACTTATGTTGTATTGACTTCTACAATACATTAAAATGTATAGTTTAAATAAAAGTAAATAGATTGACTTTAAAAAAACCTTAACATAAGCAACGCCATAAGGGTTACAAGTGATCTGAAGACTTTGGAAGTGTAAGGTTGATTAAAGGAGGGGCGTTCAAGTAAGTATTACGTAATGCAATTTTTAAAGTTTTTGACACCCCCCGACCCCTTATGTAACGTGCCGTAACGTTTTTCTGTACACTACCTCTCCCACCCTAAACGTTACGTAATAACCACGTGACCATTTTTACAAACGAAAAGGTTACCAACTTGGGAGAAAATGACGTACAATACACTCGAAGGATTCGCTGTAAAACATAAATGAGAAGGGATGCTGTTTTATAAGATTTTAATTCCCTAGTTTTTTATTTAGATTTAAAAAAAAGCCCCTCCCGATCCTGTAACGCATCGTAACGTTTTACAACCCCCCCCCCCCCCCCCAAATTTCGTTACGTAATACCTGAACGTCCCCCAAGACGGTAACTACTTATTCAGGTCCATTCGCGATTTTTGGTCACTTATACACTTAATCCGTTTCCATCACCATGTTCTTCCTAATCCCTATTGTAGTATAAAGGACCGACTCTCGACACGTCTACTCTCTCCCGTGGCTCTCGTATATCTGACGACTGACGTGGTGTGAGGAGTTGACAAGCGCAAGCGCATACACTAAACCCACATCCTTAATCCTTCTATGCAGCGCGTCTTGCACCAGGCGCGTTGTTTGTGTTATAGGCGATGGTAGCCATCTTCCATGGATCGCCAGCCTGTCTGTCGAGTTTAACATTTAAAACAGAAGCCTAACGGTTAAAATAAATATTAACCGTATAATCTTATACTGAGCAATTTTATATTGGAACGTAAACTAGGATAGTATATATGTCGTAGGCCGATCGAGACGTGCCTGGGCAGATCATGATGTGCCGGAATTTCTTGATTTGGCGGATTATTTCATGATGTGCCCAGTATAAGGTTGGGCAGATCGATATTTGTCGATTTTCCCTTCTAGTCACTTGGACATATCAAGATATCGTAAAGTAGTTCCGCTTCGCGACGCTTGTGGCGCTGTTTACGCTCTGTCAGCTGTGTCTTTACGAGCGATAAAGATGGCGGCGTCTCAAAAAATTTAAAATTGTGACAATAAAATTGTGAATCATGTACTTCTGACCCAATTTTACAAGTTAGTTTTTGTTTGTAAACAAATGCATCTAAACTAAATGTCTTGTGCTAATTATAACAATAAATCATGATTATTAACTTTTTGATTTCTTTTTTTATGTTATATAGGTAGGTGAGATGATTTAAAACAAAATGTTTTATTTTTTTTAGATTATCCAGCATATAAAAAAAGTAGGGTGTCCTTGCAACGGGATTCCTCAGACTATTACTGGAGCTCTAAATATGATATAATAGAAATTTCAGGCTAAGAATTTTTAATATTCAAAAATTCACGGCCGAAATTATGCGAACCGCGGGTTCGTATAATTTCGGCCGTGAATATTTCAGTATTTTAACGGAAGTGCACAAAGGCTCTTGGATATGGCGGTAGGGAAAAAACCATAGGTACATAATATTAAAAATAAAGTCCACATTCCTAAGATGGCAATTGAAATATACGATAAAATTTGCGGAACTTGCTAAATGAAGAGATCGTTAATTTAGTAAAAAAAAAAATTATCTAAAATCGATTTGTAGGGCGATGGTCAAACGTTATGCTTTGAACGATATGGGGGTTATTAGAGCGGCATATCAAGAAATGCCAGCACATCATGATCTGCCCAGGCAGATCTCGAACGGCCCAATTAAACGATCGGCCTACGACATAATATATATAAGAAAAAATTAAATGTGTGATGGAATCTATTTTACTCAATAACACATCAACATAAGAATATGGAAACATTCAAACCTTATTAGTAATATAATAAAAATAAAAAAAACAATTGAAATTAATTATCGATAAATAAACTTATTTATCTTGGGTGCGATAATTTAATTATCGCTAAGGTAATTTGAAAAAAAAAAGTCAATTCAAGAAGGTAGTTTTGAAAACTGTATTACGAACGAAACTAATGAACGCAAATAAGTAAATTTATCCATATTTACCTTATCATAACTTTAAACAATTATAGTATCCAGTTAATGATATTCAAATAAACGTTTACTGTACAATGTTTTAAACTACCCGCCGCTGTAAGATTTTCATAAATTTTTAATTAATTTCCTATATCTATGTTCAAAATATCATTCGTTTTACACAAGAGTGTTACACATTTGAGATTTATTGAGCTAAACCTGTAAAATGTTAACTGATTGCAGATAAAAAATTAATCAATGGAGCTATTCGCTTCGCAATGAGATAAAAATTCAAAAAAATATTATGCCAACTGTACACTATCAAGCCTATTCTCCAATCGGCATGATACCTTTGACTCGATCAAGTCAATTGGATTTTGTCTGCGTGTCATTTTGCATGACAGCCATTCATTCAGGTTTGATAGTCTTCTTCGTCTTTTTCTTTTCTTTTAATGTCTTGGATCCTTTAGATCTTCTCTGATAATTTTACCACTGTCATTTGTATGAATAGCAATTTAAAATAGCCTTTTTTAAAATAAAAAAAAGGCAAAATTCAAATTAAAATCAAAAGTAGCAGATCCCGAGACTATTCAGTCAAGTCAAGTCAAGTCCACAATTTTTCTCTGAGTTTGTCAGTCAGGTCAAGCATCCGTTTGATAAAGTCAATTGGATGGTGTCTGCATGTCATTTTGCATGACAGCCATTCATGTCATACAAAATGGCATCCATACACGGTCCAATTGGCTTGTTCAAGCTATTCTTATCATGCCGATTGGACTATAGGCTTGACCATGTGTGGATGGCATTAACATTTCAAAAACAAAACTAGGCGTTGCCAACTTTCGATGATGTACGAAATTCGCGGCCGGAATTTTTTAGCTTCCAACAATTCATTTGAATAACAATTACCGAACACTAAAACAAATAACTTAGAAAGAAAACAAACAAATCCTACAAACGTATAATTCAGGTATCGTAATCTTCGTCTATCTGTAAATTTCCAGAGTTTATTAAGTCTATATTGATTGGCTGTTGAGTTGGTGTCCTAGCCTCGACTCTTTTCGCTTCGGGCCTTTGTATTTTTGAATTTTGCCTTTGCAACAAACTTTTTGCCCTGTCGTTTTTGACTCCCACCATATTTGCTGCATTCGAGTCCAGCAATTTAATTTCTGGCTTCGCTAGGCTTTTTGTAAAATCTATATTCAAAATCGGCGTAATTGGAGTTCTGGGCGACGCTAGAGGCGTATTATTCTGCCTGACATCTATAAAAAACTGCTTCTGCTCTGACTTTGGCACATCTAAAGCTGACGTTGAAGGTTGGGGACTGTTGTATGTTGGATTCAATGTTATCACACTTCGATGCTGACCGACATCTTCTGTGTTAAGAGTCTCCTGGTAGAAGAACGCGGTTCTAGGCTTTTCCTCAGTCTTTTTAGAAAGGTCCACGGCTTCTGACGACACTATGGTCGAAGTGGCCGCCTCTGGCCTGACCCTATTTATTTCTTGGTCTATCTGAGGAGCCGGTCTAGTCGGTGGAACCATTTGTTGGACTTTAATGTCGCAACTGTTAGAACTGTTACTGTCCTCCCTGCCTATTCTACGCGGTGGTATTGATAGGTCGGAAAACCTGGAATTTAGTCTAATATTGGAGTCATTTTTCTTACATTTTCAATATAGAGAAACGCTCTTACTCAGTAGAATTCGTTTCATGAAATAACTTCCACTGTAAACAGCGCAACTAAATAATAAATTAGCTATCTCAGACGGCAAATTAATTAACTAATAACTAGCTGTTGCACACGCGACTTAGTCCGCGTAACTTTATAAAATATAGCCTATGTTACTCGCTGATAAACGTAGCTTTCTATAGGTGATAGAATTTTCAAAATCGGTCTAGTAATTTTTGAGTTGATTCATTACAAACACACAAATCTTCTCTCTTTATTATATTAGTATATAGAAGTATAGATTAGAACCATTTTTAAATAAAATTCTAGCTTAACTATTTTGACGAGCCCGTTGGATGAGTGGTTAGGGTGCTTGCTTTGACGCTCTGTTCCCAGGTTCGATTCCCGGCAGGGTCAAATTTGGAAATGAACTTTTCAAAATCATGGAAAAGTCGCGAGCAAAAGCTAATTTATTATGACGTTTACCTTGAAGAGTTTGGTGAATTTTCTGCACTGATCATTTCTTTTTCCTCTGCCGCCGACACGTCTGGTATATTTTGCACCTGAAGAGCACAATAAAAAAAAAAACATAAAAATTTCAATCTTTAGATAGGACTAGGCTCTCTAGCATACCTAAGGAGATCTCACTACAAATAAATGTTGCTTTGAATGTTTAGTTTTAATTTATTTTTTAAAGTTGAAATTAAAAATTTCGTAAAACATTTACAGTGAAATGACATTTATTTTTAAAAAATCAAATAAATTAAATTAGAAAAATAAGTAAAAAAGAAACCTGTGGCTCCATGTGCGCTATCTATGGATACATTTCGAACTAAAATTGTACACATATTATATTCTCATTAAAATGACTATACTCCTATTGGAATAAATTATCCTGGTTTAAGATATTTATATCTGTGAGCCAAACGTCATTCAATTGCATTTTAATTTTAAATATGCAAAAAAAAAATGCAAACATTTATCTTCACAAATTTTATTTTTAACCCCCAACGACCCATGCACAAGAGGTCTGCAGTCTGTGTATCTGTGTATGTTTGTATCTATGTATGTTTATCTGTGGCATTGTAGCCACCAAATGGATGGACCAATTTTGATCAGGAAAGCTGACATGAACGAGATGGTTCTTAGCTATAGTTTATGAAGATCTGTTCAGGAGTTTGAAGATCATCAGCCCATTTCACTAATTTCCACATTTGGTATACTGTTTTACTTCGGTTGTATTTCTATGAAATGGTATCCTTGATCTGATGCTGCAGCATCAAGTACTCTGCGCGACACCTAACTCTTTAGCAACATACATTAGATATAACTTGTCCAAACAAACTAATAAAAATTATAAACTAACCCTGACTTTCTATTAAGCCCAAGCTTAATAGAAAGTCAGGGTTAGTTTATAATTTTAATTACAGCTTGTTATACACACACACAAGAAGATTAGAAATTAATTTACAGATAATAGAGAGATAATTTATACACTTACCAAGTCCCTGAGGAAATCGAATCTTGATTCGGCCAATATACACTGTTTCACGTGTGACGGACTCAATGTCTTGGCGTTTCTTGCGGTCGTCACCTCCATAGCCTTTTTTAGAAGTGATTCTACAAATAGCTCTAGAGTACGAGGTGTTGGTATGAGTTAAGGTACATTTATTTTTAATTACAATTAATAGACCTGTACCTATATAAGTATTTTATTCAAGTAATATAAGAAATTATTTTATCCAAATTTTAAAAAATAAATTAGTAGTATTTAAATATACTACTATTACTATTTAAAATCATATGGCTACTTTTTTTAAAAAAAATAAACATAAAACCTGTAATCTATAATAAAGCCTTTTGCTTATTAATATTATTTTTCTATGGCTAACATAATCTCAGCCATAGGATGTTCACTGCTGGACATAGGAAACCTCAGTATGACCAGTTAGAAGCAGTCTGGATCCAGTGTCTAGGCTAAAAAAAACTGAAGAGTTTGTAATTTTATAACCTCTAGAATCTAGAACTAACAATTGGATTGAAAATTTCTTTTTGACTTGATAGTCCATTTATACATCTATTGCATGCTTATCATTACACTACGCCTCTTAGGAGCCAAGCAAAAAAAAAATATATAGGTCAGAAGGAATGCTAAGCAAAATTGAAGTAATAATGCAGGAAGGCATTGCACAGGTACTTAGAAAATGGCAAGGATTTACGATTTCAAGCATAAACATGTTTCAATTCAAGACTAGAAATAAAAAGAAAATAGTACAATATGGTGGACAAAAACCCTCAATATAAAACGATTCATAGAATTTTATGACGAATTACTCATAGTGGTTTTTCAACAACTTTCAGATATAACAGCTATCCCAAACAGGATGGACAAACAGACTGCAATTCAAAAGAATCCATTGATTTCTAATGTAAGTATGTAAATACTAGGCTTACATTAAAATCACTTGGCTAAAAGTTTTGAACAATTACATTTAAACTAAAAAATCTAACCAGTTATAGGAGTAAAATCCTATAACATTATAAATATACGAAAGTTTGAGTTTGTTTGAATGTTTGTTACACAATCACGCACAAACGGCTGAATGGATTTGGATGAAATTTGGCACACATACAGTTTATTACCTGGATTAATATATAGGATAGTTTTAATCCTGGAAAAATGTTAGGTTCCCGTAGGATTTTCAATGAACGAACTTAATCGCGTACTAAGTCGCAGGCACAGCTAGTCAACAGTCAACATATAAAATTGTCAACAACAAATCAATTTATAGCGGGCAATAAGTATGTATATCTGTAAAAATATTATAACTAATTGAAAAGGATATAGATTATGATTGGCACAGCCTGAGCCACCTTCCCGACTTCCTCGTCGGTTTGCATAATTTTCTTTATCCGTCCCTACAAACAAATAACGAGCCATGATATCACCATTCGAATCACGAAAACAACAAGTTTTTTTTTGTTGTTGTAACGACAACAAAAACAAATTTCAACTTACGGCGGGAAACCTCGCGTTGTATTTTCTTTTTTTAGATGGCATATTTGTTAATCGGTTCACTATAACACTAGAAAAAAACTAAATTACGATCACTCTGTTAACAGACATCGATACTTCTCGCGCATTTTTGAGGTTATAAAAGAAAGACGTTCCCAACCTACTTCTTTATATACGATTATGACAGTTGCTCCACCATTATTGGGGTTCCGCAGTAGGGTTTTATATGAATAATTAAGTTACGCATGTGCAAAAGATAGATTGTTATACAACCTCAGAACTGTCCATAATTTATTTACATTAGTGTATATTGTTGCATTTTTGGTCATTATGAAATATTGAGAAATTATAATACTATGCATAATCATAATATTTAGAGTTATATTGTATGTACCTACATACACAGTACAAAGTAAATACGCTTTCCGCGTCTGTCCCGTCTCTAAATCCATTAACTCCTCTTAAACCATGCAACGGATTTTGATGTCGATTTACGGATTTTGACACGGTTTTCACTAAAAAGAGGAAGAAACGAGAAAGGCTTGTGTATAAATAATTGCATCCCGAGCGAAGTCGGGAACGAGTCGCTAGTGTAGTATACATAAAGTCTAATGATGTGCATATTATATTGTAAAGGGGATTTCATAAGCTAACTTACATGTAGGTATGTAGAACTGACATAATTTTATAAAATATTTTAATAATTGCGTCTATGTCGGATTAACGATTAAAGTTAACTATCGTTAAATCGTTCGAGATTTCTTTTTTTTAGTAACGGATTAACAATTTTATTAACGGTGACCAGCTATGATCTTATGTTAAAATACAGACCCACTCTGGTTTCGCCGCGATGCAATTGTAATTTCAAATTATATAAACAAAACTCCATTGTTTATCGCGCTTTGCATTAGTGAAAACCGCATTTATATCCATTGCTTAGTTTAGAAGAAGAAAAAAACTGAGAGGCGGATTGCGACTGTTATAATTTCTAGCTAGAGCTTGCACGGATGCATTTTTATATATGATTTATCGTTATTGAGGTTGCATTTTGCTTTTGTTCCGCTAGATATATTTTAGTTAATTGATCTACAAAGTTCTAGATAAACCTTTGACATTTATAATATTTTGGACTGTGGTCTATGGAACAGCAGTGACAGGTAATAGTGAGTGCAAGATATGCGACAGGTGACAATGAGTGCAAGATATGTGATGCGCAAGATAACTGTGTATGGTATGGCCAAAATCAGATAAAAGGGAATGTTGTCCATGTTTTTATTTGTTTTTAAAGTAAATCATCGCCATTAATATGCCGAAAGTGATTAAAAGTGCTGGCAGATATGTCATCTTCAAGGTCTGGAGATATTATTTATAATAGTTGTAGTAGTCCTTACGTTAAGGAATCTTTTTCAAAATTATAATAAAGTACTCTATGGTTATCTTGCTCGCACTATACAATGTAACTACGTCAATACTCAAAAAGAAAGTCAAGTCAAATACCAATTACCAACTGGTTGAGCTGCTGTCATTGTCAAAAGTATCAAAATCAAAGTAATGGCGTCGTTAACAAGGTTTGTCTTAAAATTTTATTCAGTAATAAATAGTTTTAACAATGAATACTTAATTTCACATTAAGATTTCATAACTGTTTCAGTTTTATTTATGATTATATAAATATCTTATATAGTATCCACTATTGACTGCCTACTTCTGAAATATTTATTACACTTATTTTTTACAAAAAAACGCAATATTTACTATAATATTTTATTTGTCTATGTTGTTTAAATCGGATCTTTTTATATAATTTCATAGAATATAGTTATATTCTTTTTTAATATAGTGTTATAAATCGTTTTTAGCTTACTTCCTGCACCAACCCAGCAAGTGTGGGACCGCGATGACGAGCAAAGGGCTCACCGTGTCGGAAGCGCTTTGGTTGTCTCGCAGACATCTGTTCCACCATACGGACAGAGGAAAGGATGGATTCCAAGGGCGGAAGAGGATTTCGGAGGTTATTTCTTTTATGTAAATAACCTTGTTAGTTAGCTCACTTTGTTTTGTACTACAACTCGGCTGATCTAATGTGTGGCTTCCCTTGTATGATAATAGTTGTATTGTAATAATACCTGGTTTCAGATGGTGGTGCGTTTCCGGAAATCCATGTTGCTCAGTACCCACTGGGTATGGGCGCTAGGGGTAAAGAGAGCACGTCAAACGCTCTCGCAGTGCAATTAGATGAGCAAGGAAGGGTTAAATATTCGGCTATCGCTCGACAGGGTCATGGTGCAGATAAGGTTTGTTTGTTTCTTTTTTTTATATTAAGCTTTACAGACAGGCTGACCTTCCACTTGTAATTAGATGGCTACCATCGCCTAGTAACATGTGCTGCAAGCGCACTGCCAACCATAATAGGATTAAGGATAGGAAGGGATAGGGAAGTTGGAATGGAAGTTGGGGAGGCTATAGATAGATAGAGTCTGAAATGCCTTGGTGGCATCGACCACCAGCTGTTTCCACTCCTCCCTGTCCTCAGCCCTTCTCATAGCCTTCGCAACTGTAAGGCCTGTAAGATCCACAACTTGGTCTGTCCATTGGCTAGATCAGCTACGAGACCTCTTGCCCTACACTTTTCCAACCACAACCAGCTTCTCCAAGTTTTCTGGTTCTCTGCGGGCTATGTGCCCAAAGTAATTAAGAACTCTTTTATAGCAGGTGGTGAAGTCTATAAATATAAATAAATAATATAAAAATAAATATGGAATTATGACCATAAGTAAAAAATATTGATTTTTTTTACTAAAATCTCTTTATTTATTTTAATCATACAACTCTCCAAGTAGCGGTACTTTGAAACTTGCCGAGACTTACCAAACAACCAGTTGCCATAAATAAGTAAATGAGGTAGACAAGTTCAGTACCAATTGCATTGAATTTTTTATATTTTAAATTATTACCATTTACAGATAATTTATACAAAACTGACGGATCTGCTACCTTCAGAGGTACTGTCCGAAGATGATCCGACGCTTCAGAAGCCGTCCGAAGAGGACATCCAAGACATTACGGAGAAGACTAAATTGGCATTGGAGAAATTGACTAATGCCAAAATATCTGCTGCTTTGCCTGTGAAGGCCGCTCCCAAAGCTGTAAGTTGATTTATCTTCAATTATATTTAACTTAAGAGGGTATAACAGTTTCAAAGCTTACGCGTGTCTTACACAAAGTTTACACGAATTTCTGAACATGATTGTGATGCAATTAAAATTTGTTTTCTTTTTTTGAATACACGCTGGGATTGTTGTGTTCTTGTGTTTCCGAGCTCATATAACCCAAATCTTTTCAAAGTTGGAGTGAATAGGCATTTTCTGGGTGAGCTCGCTCCATCATAGCTGCATGGTTAGATGCTACCCAAGGGTAAACCCATCTTCAGTAAAAAAAAACTTTAAGTGTGATTTAACACAAATGGCAATATCGTTAAATGAGGAAAGTTTTTATATATAGCTTGAAGAAAAATTGCGGGAGCGGTTCGCTAGTGCTTTATAATCATAATATTGTGTTTGCCTCTCATTCTTCGTGCTATTTCAAAGACCATTTATCGGCAAGGGAACTTGATACTACCCACGTTTAATCAGGAAATAAATTTAAATTTCAGGCACCCGCTCAATACATCAGATATACACCGGCGCAACAAGGAGGCGCCTTCAATTCCGGTGCAAAACAGAGGGTCATAAGGTATGTGGATTCAATACTTGTTATTTGACGGTGGTCTTCTGTATGTGGGTGGTTACTGCCGCCAGACGGGCTGGCCCCCCAAATGACTGTGAAACGCAGTGTGCCCTGCCATTATTTGTGACTTATTACTAGTAAAAAAAAAACATAAATAAAGTGTCTGTAATGCTAATATTTAAAATTTTGGTCAGTCTGTCTGTTTGTTACGGTGTTCAGGTAGTTAATATATATAATATATATAGAGTTGTGGTGTGTCAGGATGGTGGAGGCCCAGGTGGATCCGATGGAGCCACCTCGGTTCCAGATAAACAAGAAGATTCCCCGAGCCGCCCCGTCGCCCCCGGCCCCGGTGCTTCATTCGCCCCCGAGAAGGGTCTCGGTCAAGCAGCAGAGAGACTGGAAGGTGCCTCCCTGCGTTTCCCACTGGAAGAACGCCAAAGGTGGGTCAAAGATACTCGTACTCTATAATAAATAAATAGCCTTTATTTGCCGATTTATATGTTAAAAACTAGTATGCGACTCATTTGTTACATTGTTCAGGTTACACGATACCGTTGGACAAGCGTTTGGCTGCAGACGGAAGGGGCCTTCAGCAGGTCCATATCAATGAGAACTTCTCAAAATTGGCGGAGGCGCTTTACATAGCTGACAGGAAGGCGAGAGAGTCCGTCGAGGCGAGGGCTCAACTCGAGAGGAGATTGGCTCAGAGGGAGAAGGAGAAGAAAGAGGAACATCTTAGGATGTTGGCTCAGAGGGCGAGGGATCACAGAGCAGGTAAAGTCTGGTGCATTTTTTGTTATTTTATTAGAGATGTGTTTGCTCGTGGCCTGTTCACTCGGACTGGGTTATAATATTAGCTCGTTGATTTCCAGCCGGACGGTTAGTTGGGGTTAGGCATATTTACAATTATTAATTTAAAAAAAAAGCGTAATTAATATACAAAAGCTTCTCACGATGCGATGCTCATCGTCGGGTCAGTTAAAAAAATCACATTGATTTTTTTTTTTGGAAATGAAAGTACCTAGTAGTAACATTTTCCAGGTATCCGAGCCCCTGATGATGAACAGGATCCGACCCTGGAAGTGGACGAGAGCGGTTTGTCGGTCGCCGAAAGAGACAAGCTTCGAGCGGACAGACACAAGGAGAGACAGAGAGACAGAAATCTCTCCAGAGCCGCTCCAGACAAGAGGTTTGCTCATCTTTTTTTTTTTTTTCTTTCAGGTTTTCTAACAATTACATTGACGGTAAGAGTTTCCTATATAAATTCATCGTTTCTTTTAATTTATGTTAAGGTCGACAGACAGACAGGCTGACGGACCACTTGATGGTAGAAGGTGACTACCGTCGCCTATGAAACAAGTAACAGGATAAAGAAATGGGAACAAAATTTATTCCTATTCTTAAGTTGGCCACTTGCCATTCATTCAAAAAAAAAAATAACTCATAAAATTCAAGGATTGCAAATTATTGGAATTCGAACCTCCATTTATAGACACAAAAATCAAGCTTTTTCGATAATCATGCTAATGATTGTTTAACTTTTCTACTTGTCACAAATATTTTTTTGGATTTTCTATAGATCTGATCCAATAAAGTTCTAAATACACTTTATATGTGACGACACGTTTGGTCTAGTGACTAGTAACCCTAGCTTTTAACCAAACGGTCGCGGGTTCGATCGAATCCCGCTAGGGGCAAATGTTTATGTGTTAAAAGTTTACCTTTGTTCCTGAGTCGTGAATGTTTTGTATTTATAATATAATATAATAAAAATGTATTTACAAAAAAAAGTAATCTAAGTAGTATATCAATTGTCTGTTATCCATAATACAAGCATTAGTTGTGAATGTGTGAAGATATTTATTTATTTATTATTGACTTTGGGTTGTCTATGAGTATATAGAGATTGTCTGTCGGTTGCAGGTCTAAAGTGGTGAAGGAGCGCGAAAGAGATATATCGGAGCAGATCGCCTTGGGGATGCCGGCGAAGACAAACCAGGGTGCTGAAGCGATGTTTGATCAGCGTCTTTTCAACAATACCAGGGGAATGGACAGCGGTCAGTACCCACTTCATTTTTCTTAGTTATCCTTCTTAAGAGCGCGTACAAAAATACACTAGCGCCACTTTAAAAAAAAAAAAATTCTCGTAACTGAGAAGGAATTATTAATATGAATAACGGCTCAATAAGAACCCTCGGTAAATGTTTCAAAAAGAATAGAAAAAAAAAATAGGGCTAGATATGTTCATAATACATTTGAATGTAGTAGAATAGAAATAAATAGAAGAGTTCATACCTTTTTTTTATTATTTTTCATTCTTTTTTGTCTCTTTGATTTTTGCACAAAAAATAATAGAAAAAATAATATTAAAATTTTTATTTGTTAATTTTTTCGTTATTCCCGCGACCCGCAGAAATGCGACCTATTATATATTATTATTGTAATCTAGACCTATTCATGTGACCAACAATAAAATAAGGGTTCTAATCTAAATAAAATAGTCCTCCATAATCTGTTATAATATAATGTTAGGTTAGACCTATTCATGTGACCAACAATAAAATAAGGGTTCTAATGCTAAACTAGTCCTCCATAATCTGTTATAATATAATGTTAGGTTACGGCGATGAAGAAGGCTACAACGTGTACGACAAGCCGTGGAGGGGACAGGACGGGGTCGGATCGCACGTGTACCGTCCCTCGAGGAACGCGGACTCTGACAACTATGGGGACATCGACGCCATCGCAAACACCAGGAGGCAAGTGACACTTTCGATATACTACATACACTTTCGATATTTAAAATATCGAAACAATTTTGTAAGATTTTTGATTTTGTCAATAGGTTCGTTGCGGACAAAGGTTTCGCCGGCACAAGCAGCACTAATACTCGATCAGGTCCTGTGCAATTTGAGAAGCATGACAACAGTGCAAGGGAAGAGCCGCCGGTGAGTTACAAATTGGATATGTGTAGACAAAGCCGAATCAAAATCTGTCTATCCATTTGGGAGATATAATGCCACAGGTCAAACTTGTATGTTGTTGTTAATTTCAGAGCCGGAGTAAGCCGGCGGAGGTGGACTTTGATCCGTTTGGTCTGGATCGGTTCTTGAGCGAAGCCAAGCGCGCGGACAAGTCTGGACGCAAAAGGGATCATCATGATCATCACGATCATCACGATCATCACGACAGGCACGATCACAAAAAGAGGAGGGATTGAGGTTCTGTCATTTTCTTTCAATATTGCACCAATCACAGGACAAGCGTTTAAATAAAAACTGTGGATCTATTGTTTATGTGAGAATGTGAATGTAAAACTATACATTGTACAATTGTAAAGTGAAAATAAATGTAATCACAGAAATAAGAAAGTGTAATAAATGTAATAAGTGTTTTGATCAAAACTGTTTCAACTCTACAAATCGGATGTTTTAAATATAAATCTGTGACAATATTGTTTATGCGGGAATGTAAATGTGGAACACTTTGATAGTAATTTCTAGATGACAGTTCAATTGTAAAGTAAAATAAATGTAAATATTTTTAATGTTTTTTTTTTTGAGCTAAACCATTTTTAAAAAAAAATACTAAGATAAAATTAGCCACACCGCCATCTAACGTTGAAGAATTGTATTTCTTGGGTGACGTTGACATCTAGTGAGTGCAGTGTTTTATCCTCATACAAATTCGTAGCGCCTAATGAAGTTTACACTTCAAAATTAGTCAAAATATAATAAATAATTTAATAAAGTCAACTGATTCTATTGCTCTGGATATATTTGATTGGATAGTATTGGAGGTCCATCACAATTTAGTAAAATATTTTCATTCAAAGATAGCAAATATTTGCAACTCCTACTATTAAATGGACTGTCAGTCATACAATTAAGTGAATAATTCAATGACAATCAAATTTTGTCACATATTTCTTAGGCAGTCAATGTTAGGTACTCCTACGACTTAACCTCAAACACAATGTTTTATTCTTGATACAATGAACGAAATCACATGTTGATTAATAATAAAGGATGTTTGAAATTAATCTTTCATTTTAATTGATTGTGAGATTGTTTTATATTTCACAGAAGACAGTTACATACAATATCGGATAATAATTTATATCCGATATTGTACGTAACTATCTTCTATCTGACACAATCACAGAAACCTATATTAAAAAAAACTAATATGCAGAGCTTGGCACACAGACGCAAAGTTTATGTGTCTTTTATAAGATATACTTCAGAGCTGCATGAGCTCATACCGTCTTCCCCTTTCTTCCATCGGACAATACAGACGTACAAATGGTTACCATCCTCATCTTGTCGAAATCCCTCTTTTTCGTGTAACAAGAAGCCAGGACAGCGCGCTAGGTGATCTACGTCAACAGTGCCATCTGTCGTGAAACATTAAAACCACCTAACCAGGCCGCGATCTAGTGTTTTTACTTTTCAGTGGGAGGAATCACGGCACAGATGATGCACAACATCTATCACTTGTTTGCGAGAAGTTTGACAATTTAAAAAAAGCAACATAAAAAATTGCGATTTTTTTTAGTTAAGTCACGCTTCTCGGAAACAAGCGATATGCGACTACAGTATTTTGTTGAAATTCGCTCGTTTGAGGAAAATAAACCACACTAAATATTATATCAAATCCTTTATTAATATTATTTATTTTATCACTGAAACACAAAGTAAAAGGAAAACGTTTTTTATTGCAATACAATATATTTTAATGGTACAAAAAAAACAAGATGGGTCTTATTAAATCGGGATTCTCTGCTGATTTCATGTTAATTTATATATATTTTGATGATAACTTGTCAGTCTAGGGCTTGAATATTACTAGTAAGCAATATTAAACTATATGTATCAAAACAAAAATAAATAAGTTGAAACTTAAAAGCAAAAAGAAAGATTATTGACTCACTATCCGCGCATATGGACCTCGTATACTGAGTCCAATGGACTAATAATGAGTCCATTTTTATGAGCCCTATTCATTTATTACGAAATGTAATAAATTTATCGTATCTTTTTTTATTTCATCTATGGTTAGTTAAGCTTAAAAAAAAACTAATCAAACGGTTAGAATCGTACTGAATGGAGTTTAGAGTAATACATATATAAATACATTGCTTTCAGTCTGAGATTTTCATAAAGTCCTGAGGTGTACCCTATAGAACCCTATAGAACACTATAGACAACCTACAGAAACATATAGATTACATATAAAACACTATAGATTACCTATAGATCACTATAGACAACCTACAGAAACATATAGATTACCTATAAAACACTATAGATTACCTATAGAACCCTATAGATCACTATAGACAACCTACAGAAACACATAGATTACCTATAAAACACTATAGATTACCTATAGATAACCATAGACAACCTACAGAACCATATAGATTACCTATAAAACACTATAGATAACCTATAGAACACTATAGACAACCTACAGAAACATATAGATTACCTATACAACACTATAGATTACCTATAGAACCCTATAGATCACTATAGACAACCTACAGAGCATATAGATTACCTATAGAACATTATAGATTACCTATAAAACACTATGGACAACCTATAGAACACTATAGACAACCTACAGAAACATATAGATTACCTATAAAACACTATAGATTACCTATAGAACCCTATAGATTACCTATAAAACACTATAGACAACCTACAGAAACATATAGATTACCTATAAAACACTATAGATTACCTATAGAACCCTATAGATCACTATAGACAACCTACAGAGCCATATAGATTACCTAAAGAACACTATAGATTACCTATAAAACACTATAGATAACCTATAGAACACTATAGACAACCTACAGAAACATATAGATTACCTATAAAACACTATAGATTACCTATAGAACCCTATAGATCACTATAGACAACCTACAGAACCATATAGATTACCTAAAGAACACTATAGATTACCTATAAAACACTATAGATAACCTATAGAACACTATAGACAACCTACAGAAACATATAGATTACCTATAAAACACTATAGATTACCTATAGATCACTATAGACAACCTACAGAGCATATAGATTACCTATAGAACATTATAGATTACCTATAAAACACTATGGACAACCTATAGAACACTATAGACAACCTACAGAAACATATAGATTACCTATAAAACACTATAGATTACCTATAGAACCCTATAGATTACCTATAAAACACTATAGACAACCTACAGAAACATATAGATTACCTATAAAACACTATAGATTACCTATAGAACCCTATAGATCACTATAGACAACCTACAGAACCATATAGATTACCTAAAGAACACTATAGATTACCTATAAAACACTATAGATAACCTATAGAACACTATAGACAACCTACAGAAACATATAGATTACCTATAAAACACTATAGATTACCTATAGAACCCTATAGATCACTATAGACAACCTACAGAACCATATAGATTACCTAAAGAACACTATAGATTACCTATAAAACACTATAGATAACCTATAGAACACTATAGACAACCTACAGAAACATATAGATTACCTATAAAACACTATAGATTACCTATAGAACCCTATAGATCACTATAGACAACCTACAGAACCATATAGATTACCTAAAGAACACTATAGATTACATATAGAACCCTATAGATAACCTATAGAACACTATAGACAACCTACAGAAACATATAGATTACCTATAAAACACTATAGATTACCTATAGAATCCTATAGATCACTATAGACAACCTACAGAGCATATAGATTACCTATACAATATTATAGATTACCTATAAAACACTATGGACAACCTATATGACACTATAGACAACCTATAGATTACCTAAAACAGTGGACTAGCGTCTCCCACCTCTGTAGCCCCCTCTGCTACCACGACCTACTCTGTCATCATGCTCATTCTGGTAGCCCCGCGATTGGTACCCTTGGCTTTGGTAGCCCTGGCTTTGGTAGCCCTGGTTTTGGTAGCCTTGATTTTGAGGTCCGTTATTCTGGTAGCCCTGGCTCTGGTAACCTTTGTTGTAACCGCCACCTAAAAAAAATATCAAATCAAAACTTTCGTCAAAGTACAGTCAAAGTCAGACTGGCTGACGGTCCACAATTACAATTACATTTATATTTTTTTATATAAAACTGAGACCTTGACTATATCCTTGATTATTAAAACTACCCATACTGTCGTAGCCTTGATCTCTATTGTTATAACCGCCCCGATCTTGGTTCTGGTTGTAACCGCCGCGGTTCTGATTATATCCGCCTCGGTTCTGGTTGTAGCCGCCTCGGTTCTGATCGTAACCGCCTTGGTTGTGGTTGTAACCGCCCTGGTTGTTGTGGCCCTGACTGTTGTAGCCGCCTGCGGGCACTTCGTAGGTCTGATAATTACGCTGGTTCGATTGGGGTCTGTAAGAAAATCAGACAATCAAATTTAAAAAATACAATAAAAAATCAGTAACAATAAGAAAGAAAGCTACAAAAGGCACTACTTGCGATTCGAATAACCTAAACTTTTATTTCCTTGATTGAGTAAGCGATTTAAGTATTGTTAGGAATACGAGGAAAACTAACGAGAAAAATTAACTAATAAATACTAATATTATAAATGCGAAAGTAACTCTGTCTATCAGTTACCTTTTCAAGCCTTAACTACTCGACCGATTGTCATCAAATTTTATGCATACACGTTATCAGGGATATAGAAAAGGACATAGGGTACCTCTCATCCAGAAAAAAAATATACTGTTACTTGTCCTGTACTGTACTGTACTAAGTCCCGAGGGATCGTCTAAAATAAAATAATAAAAAAAAAACTAACGCCTGGCTAAAGTGTTATAGCAACAAGAATTCAAGCGTTACATTGCTCATATTATATATTTTTAAAAGCTAGTAATAAAAAATATATGAAAGAATGTATATACCTGTCTCCTCCCTGGTTGTAACCCCCTTGCACGCGACCCCCCCTTCCTCCGCCGCCTCCCCCCGCACCTCCGCGACCTCCCCTCCCCGCGCCGTCGCCGCCGCTCTGAAAAACGAAACGCGCACTGTTATATGGCACGGCACTGCAAAGGATTTCTTCCTAAACATGTTATTTTCAACCTTATTGCAATGCTCATAGCACTCGCACTCCTTCATTTCAATATCAGGAGGACGTAGCGTTCCGCGTCATGCCACGTCATGCTTCGGCATGTCGCGGCATGCAACGGACTTTTCCTAAACATATTATTTTCAACCTTATTGCAATGATCTTCATGCAGAAAAAGTACTGTTCCCAAAAAAACTAACGCCTGGCCAAAGTGTCACAGCAACAAGAGGTCGTCAAGCATTATATTGCTTATATATAATATATTTCTTGTTTTTCAACGCGGACGAAGTCGCGGGTACCAGCTTGTTAAAAATAAAGTGTTACCGGAGCAGGAGTTCGCTTTTGCCACGAAGGCATCTCCGGTGGGGGCGGCTGCTGTTCGTTGGGACGACCACCGCGATCTGGTACCTAAAAAAAAAACCACAGTAAATTACAACTAAGATTCCACAGACAGAAACACAAGTCAAACTTATAACACCCCGTTTTTCCATCTATAACGCTAATATAAATTTGTCAACTCACCCGTCCGATGATAACTTTGTTGACGTCTGACTGTGTGTTCTTTCTGACCGAAGCACTGGCCGTCTTCTCAACTTGCAGCAGAGAACTCCTGGCTGCGAGGAAGTCGCTCAGTCTCACGTCGGGCTTCACCTTCAGCTGCTCTCTCTTCGGACGATAAATAGATTGGATCTCGTCCTTTCTGCTCTTGAGCCTATCGGACCACTGCAATTGTTGAAAAATTTACAACTGTTTTAAGACATTTTAGAACAGTTTGTAGGCAGAAAGAGATAATAATAAAAAAATTGATGTAATTTTATAATTTCTAGAAATAAATGGTATCTTTAAAAAAAAAAAACATTTGGTGACATGGCACAAACGATGATTTATAACATTAATTGTATAATAGTAATCACAATATTTGTCCAAAAATGCCAAACCTTAAGAAGTAAACTCCAAAATATACTAACCTCAAAACTCTGTATGGTGCACTCCAATCGCGTTATGAGCGTTTCTCTTCTGAGACGATACTCCTCAAACATTTCAGAGAATGTGGACTCCAATTGCTTCCACTCTTTCTCCGTTAACGATTTATTGTAAAGGGGCTTGCCCACCAATTGTTGACCTGTAATAACAACATACATAGACATGTACCTATGTATCTTTTCAACTAATGGAAAGAGCGATAAAGGAGGAAAGTTTCTATATTATATAATTTGAAGAAAAAAAAATCCTCTGCGAAGGCGGGGGCAGTCTTCTAGTTAAATATAAAAATGTTAAGTTGGCTTGTGTATTGCTTGAAAAACTCGAAAATGGGTATATAATCTATTATAATTCGGTTTTGCACATTTGGAAAGACGGATAAACGGGGAAGATTTTTAAATATAAAAATAGCACCCGAGCGATGATCAAAATCGGTCTATCCAGTTTGGGAGCTACGATTTCACAAACAGACACACGTCAAACTTATAACACCCCTCTTTTGCGTCGGGCGTTACGCGCTATTCCAAATACCACGCGTACGAAGTTGCGAGCACAACTAGTCTATACTAGTAAATATTATCAAGAGAGAAGATTTGTGTTTTTGTTTATAACGAATAAACTCAAAAACTACTGGACCAATTTTAAAATTATCAGCGAGTAACATAAGCTATATTTTATAAAAGTTACGGGGACGATGTCGCGTGCAACGGCTAGTGTGTCATAAAAACACATATATCACCTTCTTTTTGGATGGTATCCTTGAGTTTAGTTTCGAGTCTGGAGAACAACATTTCTGCTGTTATACTCGGCGGTGGCTTATTGAATTTCAGTGCTATCAAGATTTCTTTCAAATCCTTTGCTGTAGGCGTTTCGTTCTGAATAAAAAAGATCATTTACATAAATAATTAATATGTTATCGGTGTTACAAACTTAAGGTGTTCTGACTCGGTTTGATTCCCGGCGGGGCCAACTTTGGAAATAGTTGTTTCAAACTTGACTCTATTCTGATGTTCAAACTTGTTCAAAGTTTCAAACTTGGTGTTATAATAGGTAATAAATGTGTTTCGCAGTCATATACTGGGCAGCCTATGCCCAGTGAAATAATAGCATTTGTGCTGTTATTGTTTGGTGAGTATAAAGAATGCCAGTGCCTGTTTCTTATTATACTAATCCCTTATAATTTATCTGTCCATCTGTTACCTTTGAACCACTGAGCCATCACTATCACTGCGAAACATAAAGCAATATAAGACTGTCAGTATAAGTTAAGCTAGTTTTAATATGTACCACAACAATTTGCATCCCAGTTCCTTGGGTTTTTGGACAGTCCACGTTGACCATCCTGGCTGCCATCAGTTCCGATATCAAATAGTCCAACAGTAGTATGCGATCTTCTCTGCTCTGGAGACGGGAAGACATATGTCCTGCAATTTTTGTTTAGAGACATTAAAAATATAATTTTTTACTTCATCAGAGTTGAAAAAATAATAATATAATGCTAACAACAGTGGCGCCGAATTTTTATACGTACAGTTAGACGATGTCTCAGGATTTTAACATTTTTCCAGGATAAAAAATATCCTATATATTTTATGTTTGTCAAGGTAATAAAACTATCTGTGTGCCAGTAAATTTAATTTAACATTTAAATTAACAGATCGTGCGCCAATCAATACTTGTTAAGTCATTCAGTAGGTATTATTCCCGCAACATCTATCTGTTGTGTGTCTGCTCTTAGCAAGTCAATTCTAGATTCATCAAATGGTAAATGGAACCAGATCCTGAATTCCATGAAGAAGAAGGAAGAACAAGAACAGAATAGAATAATCCCTAATAGCACAACTAGTTACAAAATAATGCATAATAGACTATCAGGGTGGGCCTTAAGATGTACATGGGCAAGACGAAAGTCTAATGTCTAATGTCCATGTTGTGTCCACCCCAGTAATGGTTGGGAATTCTACTCACACACAATTGACATGTATAATTTAATGTTTTGATATGTGAATTTGCACTAATTTCCATATGAACAAGTGAATACATGAATTGATGAATATATCGTCCTCCTGTGACTATATCATGACAACTGCCTTTGTGATGCTAAACAGTTTAGCACTGATATAGAGCTGGGTTGTTGCGGGAGATACGCAGATTTCAAGATTTTTTAATAGACTTAATTTTTCATGCAGAAATAAATGATTGAAAATGAACATTTCAAGAAATTTTTATTAAGTAATGAAGTTTTTAGTAGAAAATTGAAAAAAAGAAATACTCATCTTGGGGAAATCTGTCAAATTTTGAACTGTGTTTGTGAATTTCAATTTTTTTTTTAATTATTAGATGGGTTTGCTCTTGACCAACATCTAGCCGTGCAGCGAAGATGAGGCCTGTGATGGAGCGAGCTCACCCAGAGGATGACTATTCAGATTTAGGTTATGAGTTTGAAACAGGCAGGGAGTTCCAATTTGCAACAGCATATTATGAAACTAACCTGTTATAATTTTCTTGTAAGGGCATCCAAGTTCCTTCAAAAATGAACTCAGTTCCAATAGGAACGAACTGGACTCGTCGGGATCATTCATTACATTGACAGTCTCTTCGAGACCACATAACTTTTTCAGTTCTTCCGCTAATATGTGAATAAGTTTTGTGTAGTCGAGGGACTTTGGCCCACCATCAATTGCTCTTGTAAATGCTTCTTCATCATTGAGTGGGCCTCCATATCTGAAATTAAGTATTTAGTAGTAGTATTTAAGAGGGTATAACAGTTTAAACGATTACAAGTGTCATTTTACATTTCTAAACAAGATTGTGATATACTTGAGAATAATACAAACAAAACAAAAATAGAACAAGATAAAACAATTTTATTTCTATTTTTTGCTGCAATTAAAAATTATTGTTTATAAATGTAAAATTCTGTTATTTGCAACTCGCATTTTTCTAAATTTTACTATCAATAAGTAAAATAGGTTATCCTGGATGTTTAGATGCAGGATAAGAAGTCCCAAAGAGAATAGGGAAATAAAATGCAAAGGAGAAAACAAAAAACATGGGAAAATTAACTAAAAACTACTAAAATGTACAATTATAAAATAGTCATATTTTGTTGGACAGGTTTTTAAAAATTTAGACATTGAGTTTCAATTAACTGGTTACACAGTTTTCAACTTGGTATGTTACTGTTCAATACATATTAATGTAAAATCTTCGATTTAATATACAAATTGTATTCCATCGATGTGTAAAATACAAAAATATTGAATATAAAAATAATACATGTATTATATTTCAACATTACATTCATATGGCGATTCTAGAGCTGGCTTTTACCTTGGTCAACAGATTAGCATTGCCATACAACGAGGTAATGCAGCCAGTATGCTTGGGACCCTGCCTAAGGGACCGAAGCTTTATATTATATAAATAATATGTAAATATATATTATACTTAGCATTATTAACTTAGAAGTAAATGTTACCTACTGTACATATCACAAATCATAACCTCATTACTGGAAAACTACAGAAATGATATTAAAACTGAAAAGATATCAAGATGAAAAATTTTTAATATAAATAAATACTGATTGCATATACATTTATTGGCAAAAAATATTGCGTGATATTATTTAATTAGACGAGTTTATTTTATTTATATTGGAAATTACATACCCCAAATCGTTTAATGATTCCAAAATGTCGTTCTCCATGATTAAATATGACTCATTGAAGGTTCAAGGAAATTTCGGGAAGTCTTTTTTTCTCGCTTATTTTGCTTTTCTAGGCTAGCCTACCCTTTTTTAGCTTTTTTGGCCCGGTTAGTTGACTTGCCCGACCGACGACGTTCCTCTTCCGATGCATGCGTCGTCGTAGTGTTACCAACAGCAATTTTGAAATTCCGTCATCAGTATGTAGGGTCAAATTTCGACAGAAATCCGCTATACACTAACGTTTTCTCGTCAATAAATCCATCAAAATACTGACTGCTAAATAATGTGCTTGGATACTTTATTGTGTTTAACACACTCAAAATCAATTGGCAATTAGAATTTTTGCTGTAGTAACATCTTTATATAGTACAAAACAAAGTCGCTCTGTATGTACGCTTAGATCTTTTAAACTACGCAACGAATGCAGGTTTTACTAATGGAAAGAGCGTTAAAGTTTTGCGGTATCGCTTCCTCGTCTTACTTCTTATTCAATTTTAGCAGAGCATAGTTAAATGAAATCTCCAATTTCTATGTGCACATCATTTATATGTTTGAATCCAATTTACAACTTAATATCATTTCCAAAACATTAAAAACATAATAAACATTTTCATAATAAAACATCTTTAAACTTGACTTTCCAAAACGATGTCTAAAAACCGACTTCTAAATTTTTTCTATGTCAAGCACATTCTATTTCTATCTTTTCATAATTTAAACTAATTTATTTTTAAAACCAGCCAGGTGGGGGGGGGGGGGGCTCACTAGATAGATGTAGATTGAAGTTACCTAATTAAATCTATATTGTTTTCACTTTTTGTTTCTGTGAGAAAAATAAAACAAAAACAAGGAAAAATTTGTGTTTTAAATGTAAGCTAATTATTTTGCTATATGCTGTCTTGTTTACGATTGGAAAATATCCGCTCGAATATCGTCTGATACAAATCTAATATTGTTATAAAAAACGGTTAAAAAATCCGTCATCCGTTAAAACCCATTCTCCCTTTTCCTTTTACCCAAATCCGCTAGATCTGACGGAAGATCAACTAAGTTGGTAACATTGTCGTCGCGCGTCATGTCACATCACAGCACAAAAAAGGAGGCTTGATTGGATTGGACAAGACAAGACACAGAAGACAGAACACTATAAAAATTAAGACTGACAGTGACAGTCTTACTTTGACCATTGATTTTTACAGACTTCTGAAGCACAGTTTTTAATCAAAAGTATTTTTTGTAGGTATTTGTAGGCACTGGACTCGGTGGATCAGAACTAGTAGGCTCATTGGCGGCAGTAAGGCACATAGACTCAAAATAGCTTGTCTGTGTGCTGTGTGTTCTATAAGTACTTGGTAGAGCAAGGAGCCTAATATATACTCTAGTTCTCTTTAGCGAGAGTTCGTAGAGTGTGCCCAGGAGCCCAGGAGCTGCATGAGCTCATACCGCCTTCCCCCTTTCTTCCATCGGACATTCAGAGGTACGGCAGGTTACCATATAGTTACCATCCTCATCTTTTCAAAATTCCTCTTTTTCGGACCAAATGTTTGAAAAACTCTTTCATAATACGAGCTACAAAGGTTCGGAACTCCTTTGCGGTGTCTGTGTTTCCGAGCTCATGCAACCCAAATTCTGGGTTTTCCTTTCATTTAATTTATCAAGTTTGTTAGAGAGATTTCATCCTTATAATTGACTCTACGATCGATGCAATAAAAGTACAGGGTGTAATTTTTACAGATTTTAGTCGGTTCGATTCCCGGGTGTGGCAAGCGAATTTTCGAAAATCTTTGAACGCAGTTTTCTTTCTATCCAAAAATAAAAGAATGTTTTCTTTGAGTAAAATTTTCTATCTACAGTATTAAGAGTACTTTCCCTTCAGGTGGCATTACAAAATTCCACCCTGTATACTGTTAATTACAATCTCAAAAATATTGCTTTAACTTAAATTTAATATTTTTAATTCAGTATATTAATAATAATTCATAAATTGTTATATAGATTTCAAGGTAGGCTGTTGATAAGGTGTGGGACAATGTAAGCATTAGTTCTTTCGCCGTACTTATTATTGGCGCGTTGTGTACGAAATCGTTTTTTTTGAAATTGCTCTAGTGCATACAGCAGTTTTATCAATTTTTTTAAGGATTCGTTAAAAAAAATTTCTTTCAGTAGTGAAAAAGAAAACTGATTTTTGTTGTATTGATGGTACTGATGCTTACTTCTTTTATTATTTACTTATCCAGATTTTCTTAAGCACTTAAAATCCCTCAATATTTCCGGTAAAAATACGTGTGTGTAATACGACAATCGTTATATAAACAACCATTTCACATGACTGCTTGTGAATCTTGTGATACCTGCGCCTGAATCGGTCCGCATCAGGTGTAGATGTTCGTTAGCACAGCATTGCCAGTAAAGATTTTATTATATTCTTTTTTTTTATAACAGTTTATAAAATAATCACTCGATGTGCAAAACCACTGCGATTTATAGGCACAAATGGTACAATGGTTAGATACTTGCTTTTAATGTTGGTATAGCAAAACAGAAAATCTGTTTTCATACATTTTTCGCATTTTTTTAAAATATGTAAAACTAGGCTCGTAATTTAGTACTCCGAAGAAAATAGTACCTGATGAAATAAAAAATAAAATATATTCTCCATAAAAACAGATGATGGATTTTCTTTTCTCATAATTAAGCACATGTAGTTATCTTGATTTATCTTTTAACGAATTAGTAAGAAAATAAAGAAACGCTTCAAGAAAAAATAATTAAAGTTTTGTATAAAAATTTCACCCGTTTATTAATTCCATATACTTAATGCTTTTTTTAATTGTTTAAAGTACTTTTTTTTGTAGACCCAAAAGAGCCAAAAGCTCGCGACCAAAAGTTTTGCCCTGTAATTTTTTAAAAAAGAGCAGACTACGTCGTTTACAGCTTCTAAATTTTGTAAATCATATTACATCTTGTGTAATTGTTCTTTTCACTAGTCGTCGTCTTTTTGGTTTAGAAAATTGACTAATACTAATCGTACTACAAAACAAAGACTCAACTCATTCTACTTATGATGCTTGACACACTACTTACTAGCCTATAATTTCGAAATTAAAGACTTTTTTATTTGTGTTCAAATGTACATTGTAATTGAAAAAAAAGTTTCAATTGTTTGTAATTAACCATAGATTGCAATATGTTTTCTGAAATAAATGTTTATTATTATAGATTCCAATAATTACAAAAATAATGAAATATCTTTACTAGCGACCCGCCCCCTGCATCGAAAGTATAAATATGCAATTTTTTTCTGCAAATTGTATCCACACAAATCTTCCTCGTTTATTGCTCTTTTTAGTAATGTATCAAAATCGTATAAAAACTCATTAAGTGATTTAGATGTTAGCGGAACACAAATATATTAAATTAGCAATACTAGCTTAACGCACTTGGACTGGCTGTCCGTCCAACAAAAACACGTTTTATTCACGTACGCTCTCTGTCCCACAATCACGGCATTCACAAGCGATGCGAAGCGATCACAACCAACGAACGTGCAGACCAAGCAAAGCAAGCAAGCAAAGTTTGAAAACAGAGTTTACCGCGCTGCCTGTCGTGGCGGACGCCTTTTGCAATTGTCGTGGAGAAAAGTTTGCTTGTCAAATTAAAAAAAAGTTAAAGGAATGTGATTGGAGTGTTACCATCTCTCTGAATTATTTTGTGCCATATAAAGTGATGTTACAATGTGTGTTTCAAAAATGAGTGAAATGTTAAGGTTGTTTTCGTTTGCTGTTCTTGTGGTGTGTGTTTCTGCTCAAGAACAGGCAGATTGTTATGGTGCTGGCAGCGTCGCTGGTGCGGCAATAGGTGCTTTCATAGCTGCACTTTTACTTGTAGCAGCAATTTATTACCTGAGGAATATTTATTTGAAAACCCGCAAAGGTATGTAAGCTAAGCACTTTTACGTATAATACATACCTACATGGTATTAACTATTATTATTTATTTAACTTGTCCTTATATTTTCTTCTGTGGTGTTAGGTATAATTATTTAATACTTACTTAGTATTCTTTTTTTAAACTACGTCCGTCAAACGGAATCTTGAACTTGAATTTGGAAAGTTAACAATGGGCTTTGCTTCTTTCAAAATAAATACCTGGGTGACCGAGCTTTGCTCCGGCCAATGAAAGGTTTAAAGTTTTTTACATGTAAGAAAGTCTATGGAAACATAGAAAAAAATATTTAAGAATACTTAATATTATAAAACTAGCAAGTGGTATTACTTTTTAACCGTTCCATTAAAAAAAAAACTATCTAAAACGAATTTTCTCGAAGATAAAACCCTGACAGATCGATTTCTAGACCTAAAAAACTCCTAGCCCTAGATTTTCGTCAAAATCGTTAGAGCCGTTTGCGAGATCGTCGTTTCACAAGAATTCCTCGTTTACTTAGTTATTATAAGATAAGCGAAGAGACTCGATGGATTTTTTATAGTCGTCCGACCGGTAAACAAGTTAATTTAATTGAATAATAGGCTTTATAACAAGATGTCTTTGCCTTTAAAAATAAACATTAAATTTGAAACTATGCAGTATGTGTTATAATAAATAATATTCAAATCGAAATACGAAATTAAATTGATCTGCGTAATTTTGTTTATGTTCTTATTATTATAATATGAAAGGAATATTGTGTTTTGCGCTTATTTCTTACTTAGGTACTTTAAAATTATTATTAAAATATTATCTATTTGAAAATTTCCGCGTTCTTAATTTTTCATCAACTCTTTCTATACGAGATTACCTACCTACATTATAACTAATCTTGTTAGGTCACTCAGTTTTATCTGAGGAATTTTAATGCTCTTAATACTTTTATCCGCCGTTACTTCATTCTAATCCTTATTATAATATCGTTAGGACTGTTTTTGATTTGTTTTTAAATTTCTGTTAATTACGAGGTCTACGAAAATGTACCTGTTAACAGTATTTTTAAAAAACAAATCATAGTAATGTGTTTGTATTATTGTAACATTATATCATACTAACCACTAATAAATACTAGAATTTCGTCATGAATTTTATAAGGTTGCCCGCGACTGCGTCATATTTTAAATTTTTTTTTATTAAACATGGGTTTGCTCTTGGCCATCGACCAGCTGTGTAGCAAGGATGAGGCCTATGATGGAGCGAGCTCACCCAGGGGACGACTTTGAAAGAATTTGGGTTATATGATCTCGGAAATACAGACGCCAGCAGGGAGTTCTAAACCTTGGCAGTGCGCATTATAAAGGATGATAAATATAATAAAATAATATATATTTAAAGCAATATAACACTTGACCTCTTGTCACTTTGGCTCGGCGTTAGTTTTTTTTATTTTATTTTAGATGATCCCTCGAGAACTGTATTTTTTTTTCTGGATGTAAATTTAAATCGATATATCTTATAACGTGTATGAAAAATTTATGATGATCGGTTGAGTCGTTAAGGCGTAAAAAGCTAACAGACAGAGACAAATAGAGTTACATTCACATTTAGGTATAATATTAGTATGTATATATAAACTATCTATATCTAAGCTGAAGTTTGTTTGTACGTTTCTTTGTTTGAATGCGCTTAGAATTTTCGTCTGTTTGTGCACGTTAATTTCAGAAAAGACTTAACCGATTTGAATGCGGTTTTCACTGATGTATTGATGACTACCGGGATTAACATATAGGATACTTTTTATCCTGGAAAAACGTTAGGTTCCTGTGGGATTTTTTTCTGTTGTGCCAGCTAGTAAGTATGTAAGTAAATATCAATTGCCACAATAGCTATATGACAGAGCATCATTTGAGAACGCCACGACCGATTGCTAATTTTTTTGTTGTGTTTGTAATTGTCAGGAATAGGTTTGTACCTATGTATGTTTGGAAAAATCTTGTTTTTGTCAAAAACAACAGCGAAACGACTGTTGAGTCAGCTGGTATCTAATAAATCTTTAAAACTTTGTTATGTATACGCTATCTCAACATCGATCGTACCATACCTACCTATTTAAAAAAACGTTTTAATATACCTTGACTCATATTTCAACTGGATAAGACGAATATAGTTTTTTTTTTTATAAAAAAAAACTCAGCTAGGCTAGTTTCCATTAAGTGGTAGCTATGAGTAACAAGTGTATACTAATTGTATACTAAGCCTATAAGTATAAATTGAAGTATAATTAGATAGTGGCAGGCGATAATTACTCAATCACTTAATGAATGAACTTGTATTTCTAGATCCTCACCACGTCAAATGAAATAGTTATCCTAAATTGAAACTTGACAAAGGAAAATTTAAGTTTTATTAAAATATACTAGACCGATGCGCCACGGCTTTCAACCAAACAAACTCTTTAGCTTCATTACATTAGTGCCTATTCTAACTAATATAATAATATAAATGTGAAAATGTTATTAATATTATAGGCAAAAAGTAAATTAAAACATTTTTTTTTTATATAAAAAGAACAGGTATTAAGTTTAGCAAGTGTAGTGCCAGTGTTAACTGTATATCCACAACCGGATCGCTGTTTGAAAAAGGAACTCACTCCCGATATGGTAACTGGCCGCTGACAAGCTATTTAAAAACCATTTTAGTATTCTTATTCGGAACACGTATTTTTTTAAATCGAAGTGTTTACGACGGAAAATATCTATGGACGATCTAAATGACATTGCTCATTTTAAATATAGAATTATTTTTATGTTTACTTACACCATAGAGAAGAGGAGGTTCTACATTCTTCATTCTCCGTGGTTTACACTTTTGTGTCCTAATTTTGTTTGCCATAACAATAAACAGTTGCCATCAGACTGAAAAATTTCTAGTTCAGAATACTCGCGATTTAAAAATTATTTGACTGTTTAATTTTATTTGAAAATTTCAAAACTGTTTCGTAATTAAGTATTTAAGACCATTAGTAGCTTAGTTAAATTAAGCATATTAAGTACACTGTTTAGGAGTGCAATTTAGATAATTATCCATACACATGTATTTTATAGTTTTTAAGTATTTAATTGCAATCTGTTTGTGTACTGTATCAAATATAAAAATATATATAAAAAAAAATTGAACAAAGTATCTTTTTTTTTAAATAGTGGGGGAAAAATCGCCGTTACTCTTTTATTATAATTTCTCTAGTGAGACTAGTGTCTTCTATTTAATTTAAATTCGTCCCGATTGACAATATCATGCTCCAGCACGAACCTTGCTCGCGCGAACCTGGGGCAGTCTACTAATAAATGCGGAACGGTTTCCGCTACCCCATGTCCGCACAAGCAGTCCGAGCTGAAAGTCTTCTTGATTCTGTGCATATAATCTGAAACCCACCATGACCCGTAAACACCTGTACCAGCTGTACCAGCTGTACCAGCTGGAGACAGCTGTAGTTTACGTATCATCCTGTACGCGGCCTCCGCATCCGGTAAGAACAGTTTGGTGCCCGCAGCAGTGGTGCCATCTCTGTACATTTCTTCCTACAGGGCGACGGTCCTTAGGTGCCCCATAATATAAGATAAAGGGCACCTGTCATAACTTTTGGCGACCTTTAATTTGGTCGCCGCAAGTTTGGCAAGATGGTCGGCCCTCTCGTGTCCCTCGATCCCCACATGGGCGCGTACCCAGTAGAGTCGGACCCCTCTTCCCTCTGATGCCATAACGCGTAAGTTTTTCTTAATCGCGTGCACCAGAGGGTGGTATGGGTTCCGGTCTCCCCTGAAAAGCTCCAGCGAGGACCAAGAGTCACTGAGTATGCCGACCTCCGCCTCTCCTATTTTTCGCGAACAAAGTGATATATATGAGGCTTCGTGGCTAGACTTAAAACAAAGTTATTAAGTAAAAAAAAAAATAAAAAAAATATATCACGTGACCATATCTCCTTTAAAGGTAACTTAATTATGAATATACATAACTTGCGAAACCAACAAACAAACATATAGAAGCCAGTTAATCATGATAATCACAAGGCACGTAAGTTTCTGTTTTCTAGACAATTTCATAATGTTTTATGTGATGTGCTGTCTGTGTGACAAGTGAAAGCCTCTAACTTAAACTGCAAACAGAAAGTTATAAAAACACTACATTCACTAAGCCACTCCACTAGGCGTTAACTAATCGAAACTTCTTCTAGTCATTATTGGAAATTGCATTAGGCACTAGCTGTTGCACGCGACTTCGTCCTCGTAACTTTATAAAATATAGCCTATGTTACTCGCTGATAATGTAGCGTTGCTATGGGTGAACGATTTTTTTAAATAGGTCCAGTAGTTTTTGAGTTTATTTATTACAAACGTAAAAGTCTTCTCTCTTTATAATATTAGTATACTCGTAGATTGTCTATGTTACACTGTTATTTTATACTGATACCCGTAGGCTGAATGTGAGAGAATTTTATAAATTCTTTGTGGAAATAGGTAATGATTCTAAACAATTAAAATGAAATGTTAACTTTTTGCGAATTTTACATTTTGGCGATTCAACATTTTGCAAATTCAACGTTTTGAGTATTCAGAGCAGAGCATTGTGGTTCAGAAAGTAAAAATGAACTTCAAGCATTTTTGTATGTAAAAAATGAACACAAAATAAATAAATAAAAAACGAAAACAAAACTACGAACGAAGCGAAAATTTCTGTAAATAAATTCGCTTAGTGGATATTTTCCGCCTTTTCAGAGTTCGCACTTAAAGGGAATTAGGTCACGTAGTTTTAGAAATATACTTGTGCCAAGTTTGTAAGTATACTCAGACTTGTCTGTGGACACTTCACTCTTGCCTTTTATGTTCAGTCTATGGACGTAGAATACAGTTCAGTCACACTGTGTTTCGCACTCATTTGGCCGGTCCGTCTGGCGGCAGTAACCACCCCCTTATAGAAGACTACAGAAAAATAACAGCATGAGTGCTTTTGTGTTTCGGTCTTGCAGCACTTGCAGCACTTGCGGCGTTGCTTGTGTTATAGGGTGACGCGACAGTAGCCACCGCCATCAGCCTGTCTGTTGACCTTAACATAAATAAAAACACTTCTGAATCCGTTCCGTAGTTTAGGAGAACTGAATTGTTTGCCTCAGACAGAGTTAAACATTGATATTTTTAACATTTTTTATTCTCTCCACAATTAAAGTGAGTCTTCCTTTTCATGTTTTCGTATGCCTTTTTAATGTTTACAAATAAACGATAATGTCTACAACTAAACATCAATTGATTAAACGCGTAGATAAAATTTATCGTGTGATATTTTGTCGATGAACGATAAGTATCCAGGATTGATGAAAATCTATCAAAATATCGTATCTGCGAGTATATTTCATGTCATATTATTGTAATATTAGCCACCCGCTCCATATTATTAACATTGTATATGTTATATTATCTAGATATATGTATATAAAAATGTTGTGTTTGTTTGTGTATTACTCAAAAACTCGAAAACTAGCCGAGACGGATTGACTTGAAATTTTTACACAACATTGCCTTTTTAAATACAAAAATCATTCCTCTGTACAGAGGAATGATTATAAATATAGCCTATGTTACTCGCTGATACTCGTAATATAGCTTCCCAACAGTGAAAGAATTTTTCAAATCGGTCCACTAGTTTTTGAGTTTATTCATTACAAACATACAAAAATACAAATCTTCTCTCTTTAATAATTTTGATAAGTATAAATATACTTAATATATTAATACAAATTAACTTTTTCTTTATTCACTACCGAATAATTATGTGAACTTAAATAAAATTAAGAAAATCATACGTTTAAAAAATATATTTGAAGTTGAAACGTGGAACCTGTTGGAACAATAACAAAGGCTCAAAAACATGATTTTGTTTGAGACGTAAAAAATCCTTGGCATCCGTGATCCGAAGGACGAGGCGTGACGTCAGCGGTGCATGTAGTAGCTACCTCTCTTCTAGTGCTGTTACATAGTCTTGTCTGATGCTCGATTCTAACCTGTCAGCATTATAACAAGGGGAATAAACAGTGCAATAGATTCAAGGTTTCAAAGAAACACTTAAACTAAAATTTTCCTTTGCCAAGGTTTCGAAAAATAATAATTAAAATAGTCAAGATGATGACAATCCCGAGAAGAAATCCAAACATAATTTCGCATTTATAATACCTATTAGTACGGATATTAGTAGGATCTAATATGCACTTACGATGTAAGTACTTCTTTATCAGATATTATGAAATTCTCTGCAAGAATTTGTGTAATAAATTACACATTGAGATTACATTGTAGTGACTAATCGAATTTATTAACTGATAACTATTCAAGTGTTAAACTCGAGTGCTCGTAAATGCATTTTTCATTACCGTTTTTGTGTTATTCGATTTTTGCCGATTTCAAGCGGTTAATAGGCAATTAAACAAAATTCAATTAAATGAGGTACTTATCTGTGGGCCAAATTTCATCCAATTCCATTCACCAGTTTTTATGTGAAAAAACATACATTCTTACAAACTTTCGCATTTATAATGTTAGTAGTTAATACAAATAGGTCAAAAGAACCTTATTTTAATTCATCATCATCATAATCTCGGCCGTAGCACGTCCACTGCTAGATATAGGCCTCGTCCATAATTTTCCAAAAAAAACCGGTCAGAAGCAGCCTGGATCAAACGTCGATCAGCGGCTTTTATCAGATTGTCATTCGGTCCGTTGCCTCCACTCGAGAACCTTCCGGCCCCAACGGCCCAAGGCTCTCTCTACTATGTGCCCTGTCCATTTTGTACCCACTGCAACTTCAACTTACTGATCCACTGGCTTACGTCGGTAACATTCGTACGTCTACAGATCTCCTCAATTCTGATTCGATCTCTTGTTATAACCCCGAGCATAACCCTCTCCATATAGCTAGTTGAGCGACGTCGAGCTTTCTTACAAGGCCCATAGTTGATGACCATGTTTCAGCGCCATATTTTCGTTTTGAGACACTATTTTCCCATTTACATGTGGCCATTGACATTGCCGCTCGCGTTGTCGTATTTATTTCCCTAAATACTGCTGTGGCAACGCCAACGGCAATGAGTGTTTATATAATGGCCATTGACATGGCCGCTCGCGTTGCAATCCGTTGCACTCTCGCTCTTGCATTGCCGGCCCTTTGATGTCCGTACGAAAAATTGCCAATTGAGGGATAGACGGGCAACGCGAGCGGCAACGGCAGCGGCAAGGGATGCGTTTACATACTCGCGTTGCCCATTTTATTTCCCATGTCCCTGCTCATGCACGTGGAAATGGGCCATATGTAAACGGGGTATTAGGAATTTCGGACGATAAGATGTTTCAGGAGCTTCCCGAATTAAATTAAATTAAATATTTTAATTAAATCTATTATACTTAATATTCATTAAAAAAAAAAAAAAAACAAGAAATATATCGCCTCAATAGTAATTCCGGTATTAAAATTTACCGAGACGTTACATGTCCAAATCTCTCCTTTAACCTGTCCGCCATAAACCCATATACGGATAATATTGAATATATATATATACGTTTTTATGGGCCTTTTATATTATAGTGGTCAGTTTACGATGGGACGACTACACCGCAAGCTATGTGGGTCACTCGAGGAATGTCGCCTGGCAGGCCGCGCCTTCGTTTCCACCTGTGAACGCACACTTGCACCCTTTCCCTATACGTACACGCAGATCCACGTTTGCGTGTTGCGTGGAGCTATTGATGCGTTTTGAGAGATGAGAATTTTGGAATTATTATTCGAACGTATAACGATGCAGTGTTGCCTAATGTTTGGATTTTTTTTATTTATTTCGTGTATTCCACGTTTTCTTCGAGTTTGTCTAAATCTGTAGGTATTTTATATATATGTTGTAAAGCTAAACATATTATAATCTATGCCTATAAAAAAACGTATCACCTGACTGACTATCAAAGCAAAGCCAAAACTATTAAGTGTAGAAAACTGAATTTTGGAACATAGCTTTATTTAATACTAGCTGTTGCACGCGACTTCGCTCGCTTAAATTTATAAAATATATGCTATTTTACTCGCTGATAATGTAGCTTTCAATAGGTGAAAGAATTTTCAAAATCAGTCTAGTAGTTTTTGAGTTCATTCATTACAAACATACAAATCTTCTCTTTTTATAATATTTGTATAGAAAACTGAGGCAATAAGATATTACTTAATAATCAAAATTAATTAAAGATACAATGCCAAAATAAATTTTGAAATGAATTTTCAAAAAAATAAAAAATGTAACCAAAGATATGGTTTGGTGATGAGAAGACCCTCTATATATTATCGATTGCTTGCACTTTCTCAATAACTCATATAAATCAATATATGTGTGCCTATAGTCTAATAATTATTGAAATTAATGATTGTTGCATGATAATATGACGTGCTCGAAGCACAATTATTACTAGTAAAACGTTATAAGAACATGCTTTCCAATTATCTAGAACACTCGGTTAATATTATACTTACTTTAACATCAACTCACCTTAACACAACTGTTATCGAAGGACTAACCAGTTTTTGAAAGTTTCAAGAAATAAAACTCGAAACAACTCATTTCCAAAAAACTCGAAATTTATTTCAATATAAATATGTATCTACCAATGGAAATACTTTTTTTGTGATTGCAAACATTATTTATTTATTTTTTATTAAAAAAAAAGCTTTCAGTCGCCATTTTTTTAATTACACTTTATAAACACTGCGCTAATTTATATGAGTTAATGGACTACTCGCCAAAATTTATCTCGCCTAGATGGGCGAGTTATCATGTTTGATTTTTTTTACTTATTATTTCTATAGACAACTCACCCACAACGGTGATTCTGTACAGTTGAACATAATAACTTAATAAAATATTAAAGTTAAAACTAGATTATATTTTTCTTAGTATAGGTCGTTACACAGCCTGACGGTCCACACGATAACGTGGCTAGGTATAGATTGATATGACCATACATCATCTATTATTGTTGTATAATATAAAAGTATAGTGAAAGTTATATTTTGATTTATCTTTATTTTATTTATAAGTTTATTATTTTTAACAATTTTGACTAATATACATATATAAAATTACATGTAAAATGATAACACTAAAAAGTATTGAGGTTTTAATTTGTCTAGATATATATAAATTAAAACTAATATTGTCTAATTTTGTACATAATGTTTTACGGTCTGAAATAAAAGAATAATTATTAGGTATTTATAGATTCTCATTGCAAACCCAAAAAGTAGGTAATATTGTTTTTTCTTTAATGCCATCTATCTTTAGATGGATTTATAACAAAGCTTACCTTTTGAGTTTGGGCTAGCAAATTTTGTATATTAGCAAAAATACATATATTATGTATTTGTATTGTATATATATATATATGTACACTAGCTGGTGCCCACGACTTCGCCGCGTTGAACGATGAAAGGTACCCTATGTCTTTTCTGGTGTCCCATGCAACGTGTATGCAAAATTTCATGGTAATCGGTTCAGTAGTTTTTGCGTGAAAGAGTTACAAACATCCATACATCCAAACATACTTTCGAATTTATAATATTGATATACGGATTATGTTGCTTAAATAGCCCCCCTCAGCAGTGCAAACGTAATGCATATCGGCTGTATAACCCCTTGAGTAACACATTTAAATAAATATATAAAATATTAATATGCTTGCATGACATCTTAGCAATTGAGCTATCCCGATTTACTCGTATAATGTATCAAGTGAAGTTTTAATATTAAGTGGGCACTTGAAGATATGTTTTTTAAACTAATTACCTTACAAATAATTTGTCACTAAAGGTAAAGTGGTCTTTTAATGATAAGATAATAATCACAGTACCTACGAGTATTGTGAAAAATTGAGTATGCGCAAACATTGTACTGTTTGACATTTGCTGGAAGTTCCACATTATATATTATATATACACAACTATCACTCGTTATCAGATAAGAGTTACCTGTTTGAGAAGCGCCTTTGTTGATCAAAGGCTGGTTGTTTTTCATTTTAATTATTTTCAAAAAGTCGCAAAGAGGTCGATTAGTCGTCTGCTACATCCCCTGAAATCGTTTCACTCGTTCGTATTAAGAATAAAACTATGGAAAATATAATGCCCAGAGAGATAATAAGATAAGGCAAGCTGAAAACTTGTCTATAACTGTTCTATAATACACTAACACAGAACTACAGACTAACATATTAAGAACACAAAGAAAAACATGACGTTGATAAAAGTTGGGACGGCTTCCAAGAATAGTTAACATTTAATAAAATTTCAATACACACAATTAAATTAAAGCAGTAAGGAAGTAGCATTTTATAAATATCTATTTAGAGATAAAAAGTTTTAATTTTGTTTTTGAATTTCGGTAAACTATCGTTAAAGACATCAAGTGCCATGTCTTTGGCTACTTCGTTATATAATAATACTGCGATATCTCATCGTATAATAATTACTCATATATTTTCTTTTTCAACGTGGACGAAGTCGCGGACACCAGCTCGTAATTGATAAATAGAAATTTTTGAAATTGGAATTAGTTGATTCTTCCAAATTTGAACCACATATTTTCCTACAGGTCGGTTAAGTTATATATATAGAGTACATAATTACGTCACTATGTACGTGCGAACGACACGGTTTCCTAATAGGCACAACATACTCGTAGTAAAGTATCCTTCAAACTTCATTAGAATGTAGCGAGTGCTTTGCTGTGTCTACTGTAGTAATTCACTTGAGTCATAGTTGGCAAATAAGGCTTAACAGGTAAATTTAGTAGCTCAAGTTAAGTTAGTATGTAAGTAAATCTTAAGTTTTTTGTCGCGTCTTCACGTCGCACTCGACCGATAGTCTGGTTTGGTTGGACTTTTTTTTTATTTCCTGTTTGATACCGCAAGGATTTTTGACCTACCAGCAAATACAGAAATCGTATTGTAGTGGTATGACAAAATTTTATGAATTGACCGAAAAAGTGGACTTTTGAGGCACGATTTCATTGTATAACATGGTGTAACTTACGTTATACTTTAACTCAATGTTATTATTTTCCCTTAATTGTAACCACAATCGGTCAGAAAAAGCCTGGATCTAACGTAGCGTCGATCTGGATTCCACTGGAGAACATTTCGATATATTTTAACAGAAATTACAGAATCGTGAACGACTTATTGCTTATGCTCTTCGCATTTTGAACATTTAGTCTTACTACTATAAATCCCTTTATTTGTGCATCTGACTCGGTTAAGTACTAGGTACTACACACGTTTTCGAATTTTGTTATTCTTGGACAAATAGTTTTCCTTATGATGTTGCCTTCACAGTAAGAGCAAGTAAGCATTAATTCCAAACAGCATATTATATGAAATCTAAACTCACTCGGATATTATCTGACCTAATCTTTTTTTCTTTTCGAGGTGAAAAGCACAACCAGGCCATTGTTTTTTTTTTAACTTACTCTTTGGAGAGTTTGGTAACAAAGGTCCTTCTTAATTTTAATTCTTAATCAAATAAAAAAGTGACTGTCTTTTTATATTTCAGATTATAAATTTTACAGATTTCATTAATAAATCTGAAAATGTATTTGAGAAATCAACGGTATTTTAATACTTTCAAACTTAATTATCTATGAAACCCCATTTTCCAAATTACACGATTATTTTCCCAATAAAATCTATAATTCCTTCTTACCTAATGGTACAAGTTTGAACCGTTTAAACGGAAATAATAAACAAACTGATGGCCTGATCTCCGTACGGAACTGATTGATCTCCTTTTCCACAGCGATTGGAGACTATTAAAAAACATAACGCAAAAAAAATAACAACATAATAACTTAAGAGCATAGTGAAAAAATTGCGTTTTTTCCAAGCTATAATCGGTCCAAGGTTGAGAGTTTGATACAAAGACTATGAGGTTAAATTTGAGGAAGTGTTTGCTTCACTAAGGCTTCAACTATATAAGCTGACCTTACTTATTAAATAATATTGTTTCGTTTTTATAAGAAGCTCGCATATTTGATTGTTAAGTTGCTCGCTAAGCTCCTTCTAAGTTTTTTACTGTTGATTAATTTGTGTGATAGTTTAATCAAATAGATTTTTAATTTAAAATCGACTTTTCTCAAACAGATTTCTCTCGATCTGTGGTGGAAATTTGCGAATTACTATTGTTAGGCCAAGCTACAGAGATTTTTTTCATGTAAAAAGTGTTAGAAGAAAATCAACTGCGCTATTTTTCCGAGAATAGTTTCATATGATACAGTGACATGTTTTTCACTCGACTTTATTATTTATATAACTTTGTCATTAACAATTTTGTTCAAAAAATAGCCGTTTTTTTTTTAGTTTTTTTGCTTATAAAATTGAAACTATCAGGGTAATCATGATGGTGTCAATTCCGGGGTATTTCGATCCGAGAAACACGATTCTTCAATCAAATCGCTCGAAAAACGAACAAGAGACCAACCATTCCACGTTCTTTGTTACATTCAACGTGTATAGTATTTATAGCTGTATTATTACTTGGAATTATATGGAAGGAAAGTTAATATAGATAGGATGTATACAAAATTCGTGATATTTATTTCATATCACATTATGTATAAGACAGTACAAAATTTTACAATAATTTTCTCTTTTTCGAAGGTATTGAAATTGAGTTCGTATCATCAAAATTTTCGTCGATATGAGCTGTTGGTTTTCTTCTAACACTTTTTACACCAAATGCTCACTCCAAATCTCTATAGCTTGGCCTATGTATTTCTTTGACAAAAGCCTTGATAACACGGCAAATATAAATAAGATATTCATGAATTATACACATAAACCATCACCATAAACCCCTCTTTCCATCGATACAATTAGGAATAAAATCCGTTCACAACTTTCCGAGATTAGCGCATACATACATACAGACAAAGAAAAGGAGGACTGTAGATTATGTACTGTTATGGCAACGGCTGCATAAGCTGGATGGTGTGATTATTTAAATAACACTATGAACTAAGGTTATATTGTAACTTGTGCTTTCCTATAATTTAAATGCATACTTGTGATATTCCTCTTTGTGAGTGTTGTATACTGTGATTAAGTATGTCTTTAGTTGGTAAGCCTTTTTAAATAAATAAATAAATAAATAAAAATAAACCAAGAACGTTGAAACAATACCACCATCTGCCTACGTCTAATAGAAAAACAATTTAAATCGAACAGAGTAATTACTGCAATTACAAAAACGACGCAAGTAACCTTTAAAAAAAAATCAAGTGTTGACAGTTAGGTAACATTGCGATTTACACATAACACCTTGACCTGAGGATCTTTTAGCAATTCATTAATGCCTACTATCCGTAGGAGTAGTGTGGCGTTGGTTTTTTTTTATATTACAATAATTAGTTTTTGTTTTGGTTTCAAATAGGTAAATACAAAATTCTCATTTACTACCAAAGCCTTTCTTTCGTTTTCATTTTCTTTTGGAAATACCTATTTAAACAGATACTCAGAGTCGTCCCCGTGAGTTTCGTGTGGCATCATTAAATATAAGTCAAAAAGCAAAGTCGTTATCTGCGTCTGTCTGTTTGGTACACACAAATCTATTTTTATGTATTTATTTACCTATGTAATTTTGGATTTTGATGCCGTCATCCGAGAGAAGTTATCACTTATAAAAATTGTTGAAAATGAAATGAAACCATTAATTAACTAGTAAAAAAAACAGTTTAATCAAAAGCGTTTGACAATGTTGAGCATGATATTCTTAGATATCTATTTACTTATTTATTTACTATACTATACGCCTCCAATACAACAAGTAAAATGTAACATTAGTATAGGTATGTGTTTTACACTGAGATGTTGGAATTCAAGTTTTTGCTTTGAAGAACGCACGCGCGATCAGACACGGTGTAATCACGACGCGCGACGGTGTGCCGCAAGGTCGTATTCTCGGACCCACGTTCAAAACAATGTTTTACTTGAATACAAATGTACGTTTTCAACATTTTAAGACTTTTAATTGGATGATGTAGTTCGGACATCAAGTTGTTTTCGCCCGTTTCACCTATCCCTACAGTATCCCCCTGGTAGCGACAAGTGGAATATTTATTCCACTTATCCTTACCAGTAGGGATACTTTTCCACTTGTAGTCTTAATTTTCGTCACTATATAATGTGACAGTATATGATATTATCCATAGATTTGTTTTGATTCAATGTTATCTGTTGGCTTAGATTTTTTGCTTCAGTTTTTCTTTTATAATTGATAAATTTCATTTTCTCCACAGTGTCATTCACTTCTATTTATTAGGATATGATTTTTTATTTTATAGGCCTTTTTTCAGTATAATATCATCAAGTGGACCGTCAGTCTGTCTGTCACCTTAACATAAAAGAACCCGGTAATTTTTTTTCATAATTTAGTATCGTTATGTTACTAATAGTAATACTTGTAGTAACATAATTATAAAACATTAAATCGAAAATTATGAAGAAAAAAACCGAAATAAGTATAACACGAGATTTTGTCATTATGAAAAGACATACACGCTGTCATGTATTATCTTCTATTTTATACAAATATAATAGTCATACAACAAGTAGGTACTATATGTGTATAAAGACTAACATTCACGACTATAATTTGTACTCTCATTAAATAATATAATAATCATTGAAAGTTAGTTCATTAATCATTTTACCGATATTCGCAATGAATATCGGTGAACGTGACATCAGGATGGACTCAGGTTCTTTATCTCGAACTTTAATACTTATTCAATTTTATTATTCGTTGGTAAATTTCATACCCTAAACGCTTTTGTGTCTGACTATGATACCCAACTGCATACCAAAGTTCAAATGAACTGGACAAGACAATAGCACCCATACCTATCTATAGTATAGGTGTTCAATCGCACTAACCACAAGACAGCGATGGAAATAAGTTACGTCATCACAACTTAGTATGACTATAGGGACATGTCAGTATCACATCACAATGGTGTGAACGTGACAGTGCAGGGATATATATTTCTTACAGTAATATATCTCTGCACTGTTAATACACATAAATCAACCTCCCGAAGTTAAGCTAATTTATACGTAACTATTAGTTGATGCCCGCGATTTCGTCCGCGTTTTAAAATAAAATATAAGCAATATAACGCTTGTTCTCTTGTTGCTACAAAACTCTGGCCCAGGTGTTAGTTTTTTATCCCTTGGGAAGAGTAATTTTTTTCTGGATGAAAATGCCCTATGTCCTTTCTTATATCCCTGACAACGTGTATGAAAATTTTCATGACGGACACACAGACAGATAGAGTTACTTGAACATTTATAATACTAGCTGGTGCCCGCGACTTCGTCCGCGTGAACGATGAAAGGTACGATATGTCCTTTCTGGTGTCTCAGTCAACGTGTATGCAAAATTTCATGGTGATCGGTTCAGTAGTTTTTGCGTGATAGAGTTACAAACATCCATACATCCAAACATACTTTCGTATTTATAATATTTATAATATTAGTAACATTATACTTATATAGTCTTTGATTAGTAAGAATTAGTTTTTTTTTTTAACTAGCTGTGACCTGCGTTTCACCCACCGTTTAATTGATATAGGCTCTCAGTCGCACTCAGTCACCGAAACTCATTATTTTACTAAACATATTTATAAAAACCGCAAAAAAACTTGGCGATAATTAAAATATTTTCCTTCTTACTTGAAACCGCTGCATTTTAGCCTCAGAATTTATTACCGTCTTCATCGACCTAAACAAAAAATAGATGTGAACTCACGTTTAGAATACAAAGTAAGTAGTAGTATCCTATGTACTGCATGTTTTAAATAAATTTGTGACGTCACCAGTGAATCATTTGCAAAGACAAGAAAAGACATTATAATTATTTTTTATTTACCCATCCATACTAATGCTAAATCCGTACTAATCCGTACTAATATTATAAATGCGAAAGTATGTTTGGATGTATGGATGTATGGATGTTTGTAACTCTTTCACGCAAAAACTATTGAACCGATCACCGTGAAATTTTGCATACACATTGTCTGGGACACCAGAAAGGACATAGGGTACCTTTCATCAAGAAAAAAAATGAAAAAGGAGCTTGAAATGTGTCATTGAAAAGATCCACCAAACGTACTCGTATTTGCAGCTTCTATTTTAATAATAAACAATTTATTCATGCAAATTGCAATGTAAGAGATGACCATTGCAATTGCAATATGACATACCATTAACTGACGACGACATTAAAGAATGATTTAGTTTAAACTTAGCAGTCGTGTTTGTGAAGAATCGATTAGGATGATTTTACAATGACAGATAGTATAATTTATGTCTCTTATGCTCCCTACTTTTTTATGATAATACGTGGCATGCAGGCCCATGGTCTAATGGTAGGTAGCTTCTTCTCTGTTATATTCTTCTGTGTATATTATAAGAATGTTTCAAGTTTTTCATTCAGTAACTTTAATTCAACTTTAAATATTTGAAAACAAATCACATGTTAACTTTATTTAGAATTTCTATAATTCTAAACAATTTCCTAAAAGAAATCAACTGAAAGAGTCTGAAATCTGTTTTTTTTTTGTTTAACCGTCAAAAAGTTTTATTGATTTTATTGTTAATTTCTTTATAGTGAAAATTTTTTTTATATTATTAATAACGGCCCGCCTTTTTCGGCCCAGTTGAGAAAAAAATAATTCGGGCGTATCTTGCGGGCGAATGGGACCTAAATCGCTTCGCACGGATGCATTTTTTTTTTCAAATTGTGGACACAAACCGTCCTCGTTGATTGCTCTTAACATTATTGAAAACCGTATCAAAATCCGTTGGTTGGTTTAAAAGAAGTTAGCAGAGAAATAGATGCGGACAGAGACTTCAAATTATACCAAGTAAATTGTTAAAATTTGGCTTCCACTGTTATATTATCAGTTGCATTAAAACAAATGAAACCTCACGAGAACACAAGAAAAATAAACAATTACTCAACGTCAGTGATAATTGAACAATGATTGTCTTGTTAATTATCGGCGGCCATGTTGTTTTGTTTACGTATTTTTGACGTTTACGCTGCGACTTTACAGTGTCATACTAATATTATGTACAGCAAGCGACTCGTCCCTGACTGCGCACGGATACAATTTTTTTCTGAAAATTTATATATTAAGCTTTAAAACATTAAAACATAATTTGTTTTATCCTTTAAAATAGACACCTTCCTTGTCCGAACTGCTAGGGAGTGGAACTCACTGTCAGCGTGTGTTTCCTCAAAATTACAACCTCGAGGTCTTCAAATCAAGGGTAAACGGGCACATAGTAGGTAAACGTGGTCCACCTTCGGCCGCATCTGCACCTTACATCAAGTGAGATCGCGGCCAAGCGCTGCCTTGACTCAATTTAAAAAAAAAAGACAGACTTTTTTATAACTAGCTATGTGCCGCGATTTTATCCACCACGTGAATATTAAGTGTCCATATTAGATTATAAAAATGACGTAGATATAAAAAAATATATATAATACAAATATTTGTGTACATATTTAGATAAGCAGGGCTGTCGACTATTTGAAAAGTCGTTCTCTTTTTTTATGTTAAAGTCGGCATACAGGCTAACAGTATAGAATGGATGTATTGAATTGTCAATACGACAGTTCTAATAGAAATTATAAGTAATCTGTAATACAATGTACCTAGTATAAGTAGAATTAATTGTAAACTAGGTCGTTTTTTGAAAATCCCACAAGAATCCATCATTTTTTCACGATATAAAGTATCCTATAATGTTAATCCAGGTAATCATAAATACATCAGTGAAAACCCGCATTAAAATCGGTTAAGCACACAACAGACAAACAGACAAAAAGTGAAACATGTATTCCTAGTACGTCTTGAGAACGATCACTCTTCAAGTTCAGCCTTAAAAAAGTTGTAATCTTTTTTAAGGCTTACATTTTATGTTGTAAGTACAAATTTTTAGGTACAAAACTCGCTGTGGTTGTGGCAGCCCTGACGATAAGATAAGATATAAAATCAATTGTACAAAAACTTAGCTACGAACAATAATAATGTTAGTATTTATTAAAGCAGTGTTTAAAACGAAGTATTATTTAATGTAAACAATGTTGACAAACAAAAAAAGTGCAGTGTTCGTTAGCAAAAGTAAGTTAAGTACTTACACCTATTATGTGATTATATATTAAGTGAATCTGTAAGATAATTTTATAGTAATTTACGCAACTCTTAAAGAATTTTCCGTTTAAATAAAGCGACCTTGGCTACAAAGTGGCATACTTCACGCCTATTGACCAGAACAATTCTGTTCGTCAGCTGATCATTGATAGTTAAGTTAGCGTAGTAGCTTATTTTACCACTACTATTAGATTAGCATAATCACTATTACTGATTATTATTACTATTATTATTAGATTACTATTAGATTTTTTTATGTTGAGCTCGACAGACAGGCATTTTTGCCTTTTACTCAGTAATTACACGAATTCAACCAGCAAAAATTTCACAAATTCTCTGCACATTTTAAAATTTGAATATATACTAGATATGAAAATAATTTCAGTTTTTTGTTTCCATCCATTGTATGCCAGAAATGTCATGTTTTTTATGTATTGCTACGACCAATAACTAATGAGTAATAATGGAATTACATAGTATGGAATTGGTAAGCTAGTCGATTTGGAAAGTGAGCTTTTAAAAAGGGATTCAAAATTTTCGCTTCCCGTGTTAATATAAAGATTACTAGCTTTTGCACACGACTTCGTCCGCGTAAATTTATAAAATATAGCCTATATTACTCGCTGATAATACTCGTATAGCATTCCATAGGTGAATTTTTAAAATCGCCCCAGTAGTTTTTGAGTTTATTCATTACAAACCTCTTAAATGTTTGATTTTTTTACGCAGTAAGTATAAGTTTCGTCCAATAGTCCACGTGAACACGAAGTAGGGGAAACGCAATTACAAGGCAACTGAGAATATCGTCATTAAATTTAACGAGCAAAATAGCTCTGGTTAATTAAAGAAAACCCGATGATTTTACACCGATTACGAACAAGTATCAATCAACAGAATTGCGTTTAACAATTGTATTACTCATTCTATGTTATTTTTAATTAGTATTTTTTGTTTTTAACCACGTCCTTACAGAAGCCACAGTGAAATAACAGCACGTGTGCTGTTGTGCTTCCCAATTCCTTAATTCTACTGTAGTCGGCAGCGCACTTGCAGCACCTGTGGCGTTGCTTGTGTTATAGGCGACGGTAGCCACCTACCAACAAGTGAATATAGTAAGTCAATGGCCGTCAGCCTGTCTGCCGACGATTTTAGACGATTCCTCGGGAACGTTACATTGTACTAGGATATGTTAAACCAGGTAGTAAACTATCTCTATACCAAATTTCATCCGAATCCGTTAAGCTGTATTTGCGTGAAACCTGAACAAACATGAGCAACTCAAAAACTTACGCATTGTTAATATTAATAGGATATTTATTAATTATATAAAAAGTTATATGATTTGATAGTGACTATTATTATCCTTTTTAAATCAATTATTATACATAAAAGATCAAAAATGTTCAATATACCATATACACACGTTAATGTAACCCTACTTTGAAAAGTACATTTTCAAAGTTGACCCTGTCGGAATCGTACCTAGGACCCGAGACAGAGCGCCAAGGTATCTTAACAACTCGACCATCAATGGGGTCGACATATGGGTCGTAAATTCTGATAAAATCACAAATGTCTCAGTAAGAAACGAACTACACACTGAATTTGATCTGCCTATCTAACGCCCTTTCATAATAGCTGAGTTCGAAAGTAACTAAGCTGGTTTTTTATTGATGTGTCAAGCCGCGTGCGTACAATAGATTGCTTAACGATTGTCAAAGGCTTTATTAATATTCACCGGTGGCGTTATGAAATATTTAAAAATAACATCTATAGAATAACTCTTTGCTTCAGGGGTCCCTGTTTGCCGGCAGGGCTAGCTTTGGAAATGAACTTTTCAATCTGGTCTATTCCCTATAGTTCAATTGGGAGTTCAATTGACATTATTATAACTTGGGTGGATCTGGAAAACAGTGACCAGGGTATATAAAGTATGACCACATTTCGCAGTCATTTGGGCAACACTACTGGCGGCAGTAAGCCCCTTACAGAAGATCAGTGTAAAAAAGACGCAGTGTAAGATGTCCACCTACAAGATGGATGAGTGGATTTTTAAAGAGGCGGACGATTTCATACGATTGCGTATTCATTGATTATTCTCAGCCGTAGGATTCATTCACTGCTGAGCATAGGCTTCCTCCATGATTCTCCATCAGGCCCGCCTAGATTCAGTTTTGATCCAATGTCGACCCTGGATTAGGTGGACGTCCATTTTGTGGGTGGACGTCCACGTTCGTGGTCTCCACTCGAGAACCTTCCAGGCCCAGCGGCCCAAGGCTCTTCGTAACTATATGTCCAGCCCACTGTCACTTTAACTTACTGATACGTCAGCTTATTTCGGTAATCTACGGATCTCCTCGTACCTAATTCGATCCTGCAGTGTAACCCCGAGCATAGGCCTCTCTGTAGTTCGTTGCACGACGTTTAGCTTTCTTACGAGGCCTAGTACCGTAGCTGTGGTACTAATTGCAACTTACTAATCTTTTGGGGTTATATCGGTGTACTTGAACTCTCTTTGTATAGGTGACTTTCGTTTGTATACGGATCTCCTTTATCCTGATTCGATCTCGCAGAGATCTTGCAAAAATTGCAGTGAAATAGAACACAAAAAGGTGTGCGTATCTCAACTGTTTAGCTAACTGTCAACATTTGGTCCAAACAAATAGTTGTGCGAAGTTTATACAAACCGGTTTTACGGAAGCGGGTCGACGTCATTGTTTTGAGTTTGCGATTTTAATACAAACCACTTTGCCTTCATTTTGTGTCTATTGTTACACAAAACAGTTATATATAGAGATTTGCTGGTTGTTACGTTCTCGTCCATGAAAACTCTTTCCAAATGTATAAAATTCCTTACTGTATGTCCTGTATAATAAATCTAGAATATCATGGCATAACTACAGATACAACGAAGTTTATCTTGATATAGTTACACTGATTCCCTAGGTTTTTATAATAATTATTGTTGGATATTTGTTTGGTTATATATTTTGGAAAAAAGTTAATATCAAAACAACTTAATATTCAGTTGTAACGACTCGAACAGGTTCTTAGTTCAATCGTTAAAACTCGTTTGACCGATGTATTTTAGCCACTTTCGAAATGTCGACCTTAAATTCATGTGCAATTAGCATTACTTAATTGACCGAAACTCGCTGACTTTTTCATTGGTCAAGGTGCATGTGTGTGTCATTATTTATTTGCAATCCGACTCGGCATCGTATTGCTAGTTATTTTTAAATATTTATTTCACATAATTTTATCGTAATTAATTCAAGTTGAATGCAGAATAATTTTCTTGTAACAGACTATTCATTAACCCACGACTCTCACAGATGGCGGTGTAAGGTAATTTATAACTCTCTCATATAATAAACCAATAATTTGCATATAAATCGAGATAAAAACCTATCCTTTAAGTTGAACTAAATTACAGATAGTTACGAAATTTTATCAAAATCGGTTCAGTAGTTTAGGAGTTCATCGCGAACAAACATGTGACACGTAATTTTTACATATATATAAGGATATTTTCTGTTTTTAAAAAGTTATCTATTTCATGGTATCAAAATCAGCCAGATACATATGGTACAACCAAAGAGATTTTTTTACTTATAAAATACGAAAAACCGAAAATGTTCAGAATTATATTAATTATCCGAAATTATATCAGAAAATGTTTCAGACAATACTAGTAATGTGGTGAAAGCTTCGATGAGGGACCCTAGATTGGAGTCATGGGTCATTATAGAAAGCTTTAATACTAACTTTAGTAACTATATCTTCTATCTAATTTAGTGAAAAATTGTTTGGTTAAAAATGTTTGTGAGTGTTGTAACATCTTTCTTTCTGTGTCGAAGCTTTTTATGCAAGTAATGCAATCAAGTTTGCCCACGCACCCACGTAGCACGGTCATTGACATAACTGTGTGCCAACCTAACTTTGGGTTAAGGACAAGTCGCTCTCTGTAATGAAATACAAGAAACATTAGAACATAGACATACAAATTATAAACTAACCCCTGACTCTCTATTGAGCCCAAACACGTTATATCTGCTGTAAGTTGCTGAGGCGTTAAATAGAACTTTAAGTAACAGTATAAAAAAATTCACATCAAACAAATGTTTGAATTTTAAAATTTTAAATTAATTATTGAACAATCCAAAGTATGCTTGAGCGTCAACAAAAGGTTTAATAAAGCGTAATAGGAATGATTAAGTATGTGTATATATTTATATTATCTGTTTGTATTTTGATAATATCTGTTTGTATATATTTATACATATCTGAATGTATATACTTATTCTTAATATGAGCATGGTGTGCGGTAAAACTCTAATGAGTTTATGTTTACTCGTACACCATTGTAAAACTAAGTTTAACATTATGCTGTATATATCTGTGGCCTGGTGCTAAAAGGGCCAATATCTATATTCCTATCTTTCGGTAATAAGCATTAGAACAATGAACAAGAATTGATAGTTATAATTTACATGTTATATTGTAGTATTACTAAAATATCTTTTTGTTATGGTTAGGACAAATAAATATCATTCTTTTTCAACAACTTTGCTGTTAAATCCCATTTTTCACAAAAAAGGACTTTGGCCCTTTTAGCACCAGGCCACAGATATAATAAATTAAAAAAAATTTTAAAAAAAATCTGTGGATGTTAATGGTTTTCTAACTACCACAGTTTCAAAATCGGTCTGGAAAAACAAAAACGGATTATGTGTATCTGTGTGTCTATCTGAACAGAAACACAGGTCAAACTTATATATACACCCCTCTTTTGCGTCGAGCGTTGGGGTTGATAATTTTTTTCGATTTAACGATATTGATTTGATAATATTTAAAATTTATTTAACAAAATTGAGCAGTAACGTTTGACCTTAAGACATGAATATTAATAAATAACGAAAGAATGCTAATAGAAATAAATATGGCAATCGAAGTGCAACTTATGTGCAAATTGGCAATGTAAGTCACAATTTGTATTTGTATTGCATATTATGTTTGTGTGAATTGAATATGTATGTTGACCAATTTTTATGTTTCACTAGACATTGTACTTGGATATGCTCGCTCATATTGTTATATTGAGAAGTAAAGTGTTAAAAAATAACATTAAATAGACTAAAGCCAGAATATCGATCAATCGATAGAATAAAACCACATTTACTTATATGCTAATCTTACACGAAAGTTTCTGTAAATATTTCACTTACAAAATTTTGATTTTGATACGTTTTTTTTTGTTTGAAAGCTGACGTAATAGTGATCGTTCTTAGCTATAATTTATAAAAATCACTTCAGTCGTTTGATGACCATTAGGCCATTTCCTAGTTGACGAAGGGATTTCACTAACTTCCCCATGTTCGATTGATGTGAAATTTGGTATACTATTACTTCGTTGGTATTTCCATGTCATGGTTACCTTGACCTGCTGCTGCAGCATCAAGTAGAAAAATAGAGTCAATAGATAGAAAAAGTCCCTGACTTTCGCCACGGGTACATGTGAACCCTCCGACCAGCCCTTCCCTTAACATTGTCAACTTAGTTTTAAATTCAATAATTGTAAAATTGAAATATACGGCCCGTGGGTAAGCTCCGGAAAAAAAAACACCAAATAGTCTACGGAATATTTATTTATTTATTTATTTATTTGCAACAACACACATGGTACATCATAACAGGATTAATCCTAATTCGACGTATCATTTACCAATCGAAGTAGGTACATTATTTAAATTATTTACATTACACAAATCAATTTGACAAATTATAAAAATTACAAAAACATGCACAAGAAATTATAAGAATACTTAATAATATCCAACTCCTTAGCAACTTACAGCAGATATAGTTTATAATTTTTAATTGTAGCTTGCATCAGTACAGATTCTTAAACTATGAACACAAGCACACTGGCTAGAAGCAGCCGATCGGCAAAATAAACTGGAGCCCTAGTCAAAGTAACAATTTAAAACGATAACGATAAGATAACGAAGTTCGAAAACAATAAAATGTATGGAATTGACATATGCCGTCGCTAAATCACGTGATACATCCCAAACATTTTATTCTTTCGAACTTCGTTATCGTTTTAAAAATGTTACTTTGACTGGATAATATTGATTTGTCTGCCAACTGTTTGAGATGGTGAAAGTTTCCGTTTAAGAAAAGAAAGGCACTAAATAATTCTAGAAAGATAGTGTGCATAACATATAAACGTAATAGCAATTAATTCATGGCAATCGAGTGTGCTCGGTTCATAATGTTATTGCTTTTCCTTTCGACAGAGATCTTCCGGCGACATCTGGGTCGCATTTGCGACTTTCTCGTCGCTTTTTCTGTGTGACTTTTTTAGACTCAAACCTCAAAAGCTTTAATGTCTGAAAAAAATCTTCAAACAGTAGGTACGAGTATAATTATTATTATATTTTTATCATGTAATAAAATATACATATGTAGATTAAAATAAATCTCTGCTATAATCTTATTACTGTCATTACAATTATACAATATATTACATTAAAATTAATTAAAATTAATTTATTATTTATTTAACTAAATGATAAATAAAAAATTATATACAAATTAATATATACATAACGAGCTGACCCGCGAACTTCGTGAGAATAAAAACCCGTTCCATAGAAAATGTATGAGAAAATTAATTTTCTTCATATATTTTTTTCGTGAATATTTTTCTGAAGTTTTAATAGTTATTCTGCTATTCCGGATGGAGACAAATTCAATAAAACAAAGATTATAAATTCGGTTTACCCGTTCTCGAGTTATAAATTGTGTAACTAACACGACTTTCTTTTTATATAAAGATTATATAGTTAATATATTAGCTTGTGTCACTTAGGCAGGGTTTCAAGCTTGCTGGTTGAATACCTCGTTATATATAGCAAGTCTAATTTGCTGAGCGAGGTAATAGCCAGCTCTGGGGTTACCAGTTATGCCAGCTACAATTCTAGCGTCTGCGAAGTATTATGTCTTCAGTTACTCATCGTTACTTTAACCACATTAAACTTGAACTGATAAGCTCAAATTACTTATTGATCACCATGTAATTTTGCATACACGTTGTCAGGAACGGGAACACATGGTAGAATCCGGAAAAAAAGTACTGTTCTCAATAATGACCATAGAAAATCAAAGTCTGACATATTATGAGCAATAAAGATAGAATAAAAACTATGTTATGTTAAAAATTTTAAAAAATGGAACGACACAAAATTCTTAGGCACAAAAATATCTCCAACCAATCCAATGCCATTAGCTTAATGTTATTTACCATTATGTAAAAATCAAAAGCAACCCATTTGAATAGAAGAAATCGGAAGCAAGTAATAGAATTCAATAATCCATTGACCTTATTTCACACGAAAGCCGATCATATCGTAACCAATTAATGATTATAACACGTCTGTTTTGCACCCGTGTGAAACTACTCTGTGATTTCACTCAGTGAAAACTAGGGCTTGGTCTCTGGTTACAATTACTGCACTGCACGTTAGATGAATGAATATTTTTAACGTTGAAACTATACACTGCTTTAATATTATAAATGCGATTCTCTTTCACGCAAAAACCGCTCAACGGATTCGGAGAAAATTTTATATTTTTATATTTAGCACTGCATTTCGTAGTCATTTGGGCAGCCAGTCTGGCGGCAGTAACTATTGGGTTATGGGAAACAATGAAAGATAGAATTTGTATTAAATGATATTATTTAATTAGTCTCTCTTACTATAGCAGAAAGGTGTGTTCGTATTTACTACTAAGTAGAACAGAACTGAATCTAAAGCACAAAGTCAAACGTATAAGACTCTTGTATGAAACACTTTTCCCAATCCCTTATCCTAAATCCTACAACAGTCGGCATCAGCGTGTGTACACTTGCAGCACCTGTGACGTTGCCTTTTGTATATATAAAAAATGCACCAAGGGCGAAGCCGGGAGCGGGTCACTTGTTTTTGTTATATACAATATAAATAATTAGATTACCTATCACTGTCAGGTTGTTTATCACTGGCCGATTCAATACACCCCAATTGTGTGTGTTCAAGTTACGCGAGTCATTGATTTTGATATGATTTTATAAATAAGCGTAATATTAATCACATTTACCTATTTAATATTCATTCGTGTAAATACTAATACTTTCATTTCGTTGCATAACAAAGATGAGTTTTAGTTGATTATTATTGCTGCGTTCATTTATATCGAAAGTTTCCAAACCGAACGTTTAATTAAAAAATAAAATTCCGAGTGAAAGTCTTGAAAATGCATAAGATTAAAGTGTTAATATTATTCATGCGAGATGCATTTATAATAGACGTGCCGATTACAATTTATGAATTCACTATCGTTTTATTTAATTCATAATATTTTTTTTCTAACGACTATTCATATCGACTAAAATGCTAGTTAGACTGTACCTTATATAATATAAAACGGGTCAAACGGGACATACCAAAGAGAAACAGGTTATCGTTTAGCAAACCAGTAAAGTTTAGGTCTTAAACTGAATCGCAATAATAGTTCATGGTAGGCTTTTGGGCCATAACTCTACTTAGAACTTTCAGACGCCAAGTATTTTTGGCTAATTCAAGTTATTTTTTTGTCCACAGGAAAGCATCTAGTGTTTTCAACGGATCCAGAATCAGTGAAAGACGAGTTCGCATTCGACAACCCTGGATTCCGTCAGGACGAGAAGCATGCGTGGCAGCACGAGGCACCGACGCTGCCTCTAACTGCTAAAACACACGCGTTACACGCGGAATTCACGAAGCCAGAACAGAGCAAAGACGACTCGCACCTACAGGTTTGTGTATAATAGTTTTTAAACCCCGACACCTGACGCAAAAACGGGGTGTTATAAGTTTCTCGTGTGTGTCTGCGTATCTATGTATCTCTGTGTATGTGTAGCTGTGTATCTGTCAGTGGAATCGTAGCTCCCAAACGGATGTACCGATTATGATCCGCTTTTTTTTTTGTTTAAAAGCTGACGTGATCAAGATCGTTCTTAGCTATAATTTATGAAGACCTTTGAAAACCATCATCCCATTTCCTAGTTAAGGAAGGGATTTCACCAACTTCTACATGTTCAAATAATGTGAAATGTGGTATACTATTACTGCGGTGGTATTTCTGTGACATAGTAACCTTGAACTGATGCTGCAACATCGAGGGGTCTGCGGGACACCCAACTCCTCAGCAACATAGAGCGTGTTTTGGCTCAATAGAAAGTCGAGGGTTAGTTTTTTAATATTAATATTTGCTAAGAAATCTAATTTTCACCTTGGCGATATTGACCCACATGTAGAGAGGTTATCAATTCAATATATCAAAAGCATAATAAAAGTCGGCCCAATAAAGCTCTATAAAGAGATAGGCTTCCATTAAGATTACGGTTCGCTTCTGTGATAACGCCTAGCTTCATTCTGCCCAAGGACAGCTTATATTTCTTTACTTTTTTGCCAAGTTGATTCTTGATTCTTCTTAATACATAAATGTATATTGTTTTGTAATCTTATGTTTTCTCTATTGTAAAAATTACATAAAGCTTCTTATTAGGATGTATTTTTAAATTGGAATATCTTACAAGTGATATAGGTAGTCATTTAAAAAAATATTTAGGAAGGTATATAATTTGTAGTTCCCTCGACTTTGCACAGATGCAGTTTTTTTGAAAATTTATCGCTTTCTCCGTTAGTGTAAACCGTATCAAAATCCGTTGGGTGGTCTAGAAGAAGTTAGCGGAGAAACAGACAGAGGCGAACACCGACTTTAATGTAATCGCTGATAATGTAGCTTTTTATAGGTGAAAGAATTTTTAAAATCGGTCCACTAGTTTTTGAGTTATTCATTACAAACAAAAACACAAATCTTTTCCCGTTATTGAAATGATATCTATTTTTTATTATACATCATAGTACATTGAAAGTATGACAGACATACATACATAAGATAACACTACTAATAATGTATTGCTAGCAATTTGTGACCGATACGTTTATTGGATGCGAGCGGGTTGCGCGCATCGCCTCAATGGCACTAGTTGCGCGATTAAAACGCATTCTGGGTTTTAAAAAAATACTCACCGGAACCGTACGATGAGCACTCATCATGCCGCCGAAGACAAATGGAAAAGCAACTAAGAAGTCTGGCAAGGAAGAAGAAGAGGAAGGAGAGCTACGCTATCTACGAGTATATTTACAAAGTGTTGAAGCAAGTGCACCCGGACACCGGTATTTAGTAAGGCGAAGTCGATCGCCTTACTGGAGATACCAGTAAAGCGGCTTTATTTATTAGAAATCATTGGTATAGATAGATATTGTAATGGTATAGATATAGTTTGAATATATTATATCTATCGACGTTTGAAAGTGAAAAAGTGCAATTTCGGCTGTAGCGTAGAATAGTATTAACATAATATATATTTATGTATATTTTGAATATATATTTTATCTATACATATACACTCCCACTACGGTCCACTTATTATGTTCCCATTCGTATAAGAGACAGAGATGGGATAGTCGAATAACTGCCCCAGTTTATGACAGCTGAACATCACGTGACGACGCACGACGTGACGCTTTACGCAGCTGAACAAAGTGTCCTCTGCTAGTAAAATATTTTTAATTATTAGGTCTTCTAATAATTTTGATAATAGTTAAGCTATTGAAGATTGTGGTGTTTCAAATCCTATCTGGCGATCAATGTACACGCATCTCTAACAGGCTATGGCATATTTTTATTGGGTATGAATTTTAAAAAAAGAATACCATAAAAATCTAGGTTGAAGCGGAAGACTTGATAAAATCAGGCTAATTCAAACAGTATGACGCAAAGTACGTACATAACAAGATAAACAATCGTTTAATGCTTTGTAAACATTGTAAATAGGTTACGAATTTATATGAGATTATGGACAAGGATATTCTAATATCTTGTAGACTTCCCAAAGCTCTTAATAGAAAATAATGAAATAAGAAATAACTGAACAATTAAAGTTATTTTTTATTTCAATCTAAAACACAGGCGCATTCCTAACATCGGAGCGGCAGTCTTAAGATACAGATACACACGCAACTAAGTAGCACGCTAGTACGAAGTAAATATGCTAGAATTGAGCATGCTATAGAACTGAAATATATACTCCTAAATGAACTCGCTAAACAAATAAGACATGCTGAGGGAACGCGTTCCACACAGTAAGGTAAGTCGATTGATTCTGGAGAATGCTATTAGCAAGCACGCCAAGCGACTCCGCTCACTGGAGAAGAGTCGAAGCGGGCGTCGCGTGGGAGGTGACCAAGAGGCGCGTCTCTTCTATATTTTCTACTAATGACTCGTGCAATTAATTTCTGCAAATTATATATAAATACCTTCTTCCTTTAACGATCTTTACCAGTGAATACCGCATTAAAATCCGTTGCGTAGTTTAAAGATCTAAGCGTACATACAGAGGGACAGATGACGGGATAAGCGACTTTATTTATACTATGTAAAGAAGATAAATATGTTAACTTCCTACTCATCGAATAGGCAACTTGTCTATTTTCTATATAATAATAGCGCGCAAAAGTCGAAGCGGCGGCGTTGTCGCAAAGTCGAGGGGCCTCTGCCTCGACGCCGGTAGACCCTAATTTCTAGCAAAGTACGTACATACAAGCTACTAAGTAGCATATCATATTTAAGTTTGCTACTTTAGTAGCATGTGTATCTGTGCCTTAATTGTGTCGATTTGTTTCATGTCCATCGGAATGCAGATTGGAATTGCTTTGCATTTTCCAGAAACATCTAGTTATAACCAGTTCTTGTAGTTAATTTAACGACGATAAGGTATGCTGACAACAGACTCGAGTCGACTGAGTACACTCCAATCCCACAAGCAAACACAAACTAGATTTTTTTTCTAATGTACTAAGTTTTGAGTTTCTGCATTCTGGTGTCAGGCAGTAAGCGACACCTTCATTTACTACCTGACACCAACACCTATTCACCTGGGTTGAGAATGACGAATGCTTTTTTTATTGTTAAGGTCGACAGTCAGGTCGACGGTCCACTTCCCTTTCATGGTAGGTTATAGGCGTTGCAACGCCACGCTGCCGACTATGGTCTATGGAAATATCCCGACTAGCATAGTCTATGGAAGGTACCACTTGATGGTAGGTGGTTACCGTCACCTATACCTAACACAAGTACGTAATGTTATTGGTGCTGCAAGTGCGCTGCCGACCATAAAAGGATTAAGGATAAGGTTTAAGGAAAGAATGGGGCTCTGGCATCCGTTACTCACTCACCGAAACACAACAGCACATTTGCTGTTATTTCACGGTGGTCTCCTGTAAGGGGGTGGTTACTGCAAATTCTTGACTTTCTCAAGAATGGGCCATGAAAAGGAATCTTTTAAATCCACATGGTAGTTCCAGAATTAAAAGCGTTCCACCAAACAATCAAACAAAACTCTTCAGCTCTATTTAATTGTTAGTATAGATATAACTATAAAAGATTCGTCTTCGACCTCATCTTCACAGGTGAGATTGAGATCAATTGCTTTCCCGTTTATACAAATTTATAAACAGAGCTAGGTACAATGCTCTCATTGCAACAATCGCCAGCTAAAGCGAAACGTCGTAATTTCTTTGTGAATCCTGCCCAGTTCAATATTAACTTCCGCGTACGAAACCAATATTTTCGATGCAAAATTGAAATTGCTAACAAGTAACCGCTCGTTGCGTCAACTACGAGTAAGTAAGTCAACGCAACGTTATGCAATATGCGTTTGCGCCGCAGATTTATTATGTATTTCACCTTAGTGGCCGATTCGTGCGAAAATGCTCTACACTTCCATATTATTCCATATAACAGACATACTTCACTTAGAAATTAATACGTCATTTTTAAAAACAATATATTATTTCATTTAACTCTTCTTTCTTCCCATCAACAACTCCTCGGTGTCCCAAAACAAAATGTGTGTTGCCATGCCACTGATGACATAATAATATGGCGCTGAAACGCTGTGACCACTCTTAACTATGGACCTTGTAAGAAAGCTCAATGTCGCTCAACGAGCTATAGAGAGGGCTATGCTCGGGGTTACAACAAGAGATCGAATCAGAAATGAGGAGATCAGTATTAGAGGTTTGAATTTTATATTGGTGAGAATAAATTTAAGAAATATAATTTGGAATGTGATTTTAAAAAAACAAGTGATGGGTTATTTCAGAATGAATGTCATAGTTGCTTTTAAGATTTTAGTAGAGAATGTTCTTTAGAAATTAAATTTAAAAAAGTTTGTTTAGTAAATATTGATAGATATGAAGCAATATAGAATAGAAGGTCTTACTTATTTAACATAATAAAGGGGTTCAAGAGAAAAGTAAAGTTAGATGAATATAATGAAGCACTGATAGCAACGAATAATTTTTTTTAATAACAATCAGTACCTCTACCGTGAGTTTACAATGACCGCACTCGCTAGAGATAGCCTAAAAAAATTATATGTAAAACTGTCAACTGTCAATGTCACATTGACAATTTTCCATATAAATATTTTACGCTCTCGCTAGCGAGTGCGGTCATTGTAAACTCATGGTAAAGGTACCGTAGACGAACGAAAGTTACCGACATAAGCCGGCGGTTAAGTGAATTGGTGTAGCAGCGGGCAGGACACATAGTAGGGAGAGCCGACGGCCGCTCGCTTGGGGCCGGAAGGTTTTCGAGTGGAGGTCAAGCGCAGGACGCTGCAACAGGTGCTGCAAGTACGCTGCCGACTATAGTAGGGTTAAGGATAAAGAATTACGAAGGGTTAGCGATTTAGAAGTGAATTTGATAGGACATTACAATTAATGAAAACTGGCAATTGATGGCTCTGTGATAATTATTTTGTGATTCTTCATTTGCGTAAATGACAACGGTTATGATATGATTGATGCTCCCTTATGGTGTGGGAGAGCATGTCTATAATTTGCTCTCCCAAACATATTAAATGAACATGATTGCCTAAGTAATACAGCGGCCAATTTGGTGTTTTCCGTAACAAGTTCTTAAGCTATGTCAATTTAGAATACAAATTACTATCGACCGGTTCTATCAACAACATTCCATATTTAAAGTTTTCCTAAAGCGTTCGGCTGCCGTTTTGACAAATGACAACTAAAACGTTTTAATTTAATAAAGCGCGAACCAGTGAACGCAGCCATAAAGCCTCGCGTTAGGAAATCCTCTTTGGATACAGGGCAGTGTAGGGGACACTGCGGGTTATGCCGGATTCCTACCGGCTAAAACCCAACGCTTTCCAGCGCGGCCGTTGATCGGCAAGTGCCGCACTAGTAGCACCTGTGACTTTGCTTATGTTACAGGCTACGGTAGGTACCATCAAGTGGAACGTTAGCCTGTCTGATGACCTTTAACATAAAAAAAACTCTGAGTTCCCTGTCAATACAGTCCGCTATCAAAAAGCAATCTAAAGACCGCATAGTCACCCCTTACGGAAGACCGTCTGCTAGATCTCATTACCACATCCTCTCACCTTCTTTACCCATTATCCTATCAAAATCGACAACGCACTTGCATGCATAATGTTGTTTGTTATAATGTTGTTGTGAATGTAGCCACATACCATCAAGGAGACTGTCAGCCTCTCCATCTATCTTTTACATTTTCGAAATCCCATTTTCGGACCAAGCGCTTCAAAACATCTTTTATAATACTCCCAAGGTTTGCAACTCCCTGCCGGCGTCTGTGTTTCCGAGCTCATATAACCCAAATCTTTTCAAAGTTCGAGTGAACAGGCATCTTCTGGGTGAGCTCGCTCCATCATAGACCTCATCTTCGCTGCACGGCTAGATGCTGGCATTTCTCTAATAAAAAAAAAACATTAAAGAACACAGCACAAACATTGACAATGCCAATAATATAAATCCATAACTACTTCGAGATTTGATTTAGCACCTGTGCATTGTAAACATTCATTGAAGGTCGGACATAGTTCTCACGCGGCATGCAACCTCCTTGCTGTTTGTCCGGAGGATTGACTCGATGATGTCATGGTCTCAATGGCGTTTGAGAGACAAGTAGATGTTTTTAATAATCGAGACATGAAATCATCGATCTAAAAGATTGCTGTTGTCTTTGGTAATTACTGTTGCGGTTTTCCGGTCATTTAAATATTTAGAATTTTTTTTAAATGTATTCTATGTTATCTACGGATATAAAGTACTAGCGGATATAAGTATTAGTTTTTTTTTTCCAGCGAGCACGAGTGAGGAAAGTCAAGCTATGGGCGCGCGATTTCACAGGATTGGGATTCCGATGCGGTGGTGGGGCGAGGGATGGAGTGCATGTGCACTCTGTGCTGAGAAGTGGACCAGCAGCCGCTGCCAAGTTACAGCCAGGTATGACCTTCGGTGATTTTCTATGTTAAAAGGCGGCAGACAGACTGACGGTCCACTTGACAGTAGACAACGCCACAGGTGCTGCAATTGCGCTGCCGACCATTCTATTAATACTTAAATGCGAAAGTTTGTGAGGATAACTGTATGGATGGATATTTGTTATTCTTTCACGCAAAAACTGCTGAACAGATTTGGATGAAATTTGTCACACAGATAGTTTATTACCCGGATTAACATATACCATACTTTTAATCCTGAAAAATGTTAGGTTCCCGAGGATCGTCTAATAATAATGGGCGCCACTGTCGCTATGGCGGCGCCACCGTTGTCACAGTGATAAAAATGTCAGACATTTTCTTAGGTGTTATATTTTTCATTATTCAACGCGGATGAAGTTGGGGGCACCAGCTAGTTAATACACTATATATATTTATAAAAGTGTTTGTCCTTACTTACTTGATAGTAAGTTGTGCGTTAATACGCACAGCTAAAATGTATATGGCATCGTACCTTGCAAACGGGTGGTCCTATTTTGATCCGTTATTTTTGGTTAAAAACGACAAGAACGACCCCGGTGGTCGTTCTAAGTTATTTATAATTTATGAAGATCTATTCAGGCGTTTTAAAACCATCAGTCCTAGTTGACGAAGGGATTTCACTAAGTTCGGAGGATGTGAAATTTGACTGGTAACCTGGAGATGGTACCTTGACATGATCCTGCAGCAGCAAGTTGCGGGCTAACCAATTCCTCATCAACTTACAGCAGATATAGTGTGTAGGGAACAGTAGAAAGTCCGGGGTTGGTTTATATATTTTTTTATAGCTTCTTACTCAAGTGCCTTCCAGGTGACAAGATAAAGAGCATCAAGATCGAGTTTTCTGGCACTCCCCTGGAAGATGCTGTCGGTATACTGTCGCTGGCTTCTCCTTACCCCGTGGAACTGGAGGTGGTTGAAGGTGGAAGAGCAAGTGGCGGAGGAAGCGCGGTATTCCATCCGCTACTAAAACGAGCTGGCTCCACAGGCGACGTTAGTACGGTGAGTAAAGTGTTATAAAGTAGTTCATCAGGACGCCAACTGTCATGCTGCACATAGGCCTCTCCCATAATGTGCCCATAGTCGACCCTTGGCCCTTATCAGATCGACTGTCAATCATCTTGTGGGTGGACGTCCTACGCTGCGCTTGCCGTGGCCTCCACTCGAGAACCTTTCTGTCCCAGCGGCTCAAGGCTCTTCTTACTATGAATTCTGCCCACTGCCACTTCAACTTGCTGATCCGCCGGCTTATGTCGGTAACTTTTGTACGTCTACGGATCTCCTCATTTATGATTCGATCTCTTGTTGTAACCCCGAGCAAAGCTCACTCCAAAGCCACGTTGAGCTTTCTTAAGAGGCCCATAGCTATAGACACATTGGTCGAAAACTTTTGTTTTGAGACACTGAGGAGTTTTGGACTAGATGATGTCTCGTTTCGTGATTGTTATTAAATTTAAGGGTTATTTTTAATATTATTTAAAATAGAATAAAATATATCAAGATCTATCTACCTGTTGTACAATTGTCATACGTAATTAAGTTAATAAAGAAAGTTTAAGTATTAATAAATAAAGAGGTTAAAAACGAAAACAATATAGGCGATCTACTCTACAAGAGAAGCGTCAAAACTGAGAGGTCAACTTAAAATGGTCCTTGTGTATGAGTCTACAAGTGAAAAATGTAAACAAAGTGAACAAAACTTTAATAATGCGAGTAAAAAGTCGTAAATCGAACGGATGTATTGTCTTACAATATTATGAAATGAATGAAACGTGTTTTGTATACTTAGTGGCGTTGTTAGGAATGCGATCGTTATGGCTCTATTGTTTAAACAGTTGGCGGGAATACAAAGGTTGTAAGTGAGTGTAGAATTGTTTTGAGTTGAATATTAATGTTTGCATTTAAGATCTTATGGAAAAGATAACAATGGCGCAGACATAAAATATATGTAATTCCGAATGAATATATGTGCCGGTGACGCATTTGGTTACATAGTCACCTATAGACATACATACATTTATAATAAATTTTTCATAAATTATGAAATATACATAATATGTAATGTAATTTATCTGTAGTAATTTAATTAATATTTTCTGTATTTAATTTTATGATGTGCTAGCCCTACCAGGGTGGATACTTAGTAGGGATAGGTGGAACGGGCGGATAGTTTTTTTTTTACATTATATATTTGCACACCCTAAGCGGCGCAGGATGGTAGCAACCAATGTAATTATAAACAAGTTAGGGTAGTAACGGTAGTGACATTAATATTCTATCTACAAAAAAATTCTATGTATCTTCAAGAAAGTACAGTAAGAAAATTAAATAAGCAAAAATTAATTGAAATATTTTCTCAATTCCAGTTGGAGAAAGAAGGCAAGCTTCTTCATCCACCGAAGTCACCGAACACGTCGCATTCGAATAATTCAACGCTAGAAACTAAACACAACAAAGCAGGAATCAAGAAGATTATAACGGAGAAGATAATAACCACTACGACACTGGAGAGGAATAAGAAGGAAAAGAAAGATGCCCCAACAACGCTGGAAAGGGAAAATGAAAAGAATATTAAACTAGCTAGTAAAGCGAGACATTCAGATGTACCAGCTGCTCTCAATAAACCTGATCGAACTAAGGCTAGATATTCAACTGGCAGCGATGTACAGACTGCGCTTCCAGAAAATGGCATTGCACACATAGAGCAAGCTGAAGTTCAAAAGAGAGAATATGATCCGAAGAGAGGAATGAAGTTCGGTATACGCGTGTTACCACCCAATGTACCTGATGATGGAGTATTAAAACAAAAGAACGTTGAAAATGGAGTAGTTTCCGTTGAAAAGAAAACAGTAGTCGTTGAAAAGAAGTCGGTAGATGAACCAGACAAACCTGAGCCCCAACGTGAAATGGCAACTACGCAAGTCAGACACGAGAATGAGACGGAAAATAAGAAACCTGTAGTTGCTAAAAGGAGAGAAAAAATGGCGCCGCCAATACCAAACGCTAGAGTCAAACTAAACGAATCTGATACAAGTAATAATACAACTCAAGAGAGTTCGAAATTATCAGAAATTTCGACGGCATCTTTCGTAAGAGATGATCTGAATTCAAGTGGAATAAAGAGGGACGAAAACGGAATACCTCAAGAATTGCCTCAACATATGATGGAAGCTGCTAAAGCAGCAAGAAGCAACAGGAAGAGCTCAACAGAGTTGATTTATGAAAAGGAAAAACCTGATCACAAAAAAGAGGATCCTTTAAAGCCTGCCAAGAAATCTAAAGGAAAGGCACCATCGCCTCCCGAACCCGAGAAAAATAAAACAGACGATAGTATTTTAGAGCAGTTAAAGAACGTTAATGATTTCTTGAAGAGCGAAAAGCATCACTCAAGTTTGTTAAACGATACTCCTGAAAAATCGACTAGTACAGTTAGTTCTTTTAACACGTCCACGCCGAAAGTAAACAAAACAAAGAGTGGATATCGTATTGAAGACTCCATTAACTTCACTCAAGAAGATATTGATGATATTGTTTCAAAACCATTCAGGAAAGAAAGTGATTCTCTAAATAATTATTTTGAGGACTCAAGATCCAATAAGTCATCTAATCAAGACATCCATTCGATTGTATCTTTGAATCAAAGTGACAAAAGCGATAAAGGCTCCACTACTATTGAACTAAATAATAGTGATATAACAATCCATAGTTCTCCTTTGAATGATACTGTTCACTCTACTTCGGGTGAAACATCTATTTTAGACGAAAATGAAAGGAAAGCAGCCTCATTGGGCGATCTATCTAGATTTGAAATGAGACCAAAAACAAGTATCCAGTCTACTGGTACCCTCGAAAGGGCTCAAAGTCTCGACATTTCCGGCGATGATGCTGAAAACAAAGAAAGTACTTTGTCGCCTAAAAAGAGAAAAGCTATGTCTGTAGTTGAAACTACATTCTTTGATTCTGGCTCAGAAGATATTTTGCCTGACATGATCGACGCTGACAAAGGAGTTGTTATTAAAAGTAAAGAACCAAGACTAAGTCTAAATATATCTAAAACGTCGGCTATTGAAGGCTTAAACACTTTCCAGAGAAATCGTTTAAAGAAAGCATCTGAATTTGGTAACTTAGAGGATGCTATCGTGAAAGGTTCGAATAGTTCAGTCGATTCTGACAAAATTGAAACTAATGATTTATTGCGGAAATCTCATGCAGATTTTGATTTATCTAAGGATAATGAACCTCACGAAACGTCTGATCATTTGGCAAAAAGAATTATGGACGAGAATATGAAAGTTCACTTTAAGTTGGTTTCGGAATTTGCTAAATCAACTTCGGATGGTAGCAATATGAGCTCATTGGATAGCACACAAGAAATACTCCCGAAAATTGATACATCACCTGCGAAATATGAGGAGAAATTGACCATGTCAAGTGACACAAATATTCCTGATGATTTGAAAATGTCGCGGAATACATATGTGAACAGTTTAGAGAGGCCTAAATCAGACATGATGAAAAAACTGCTAGCAAAGAATCCCATTCTAAATGTTCACATTGATCATAAAAATGAAGCTATAAGTAGCAAGGAAATGTCTACTTCTATGACGGACGCATCAAAAGCCAAGCATCAACCGGACATTGTTAATTTTGATTTAAAATCTACCGAGACTAAATTGAAAGACTACGACGAATATGTCAGTAATATTAAAGTGGGCTCAAATAACAATACAGTGAAAAGTAATAAAAAGCCTCCTTCAGGATCATTTTCCACTGAATGGTCTGAATCTAAAGATCGCAGCAACAATATCGTTACTATTTCAACAAATGAAAGAAATCAGCCCTTAGAACAGAAAAGAACTTTTACTAAATCTATTGAAATAGGCGAGCCTACTTTAAGAATGGTACCTGACGTAATAGAGGGTATTAAAAGACAATCTGATGAGAGGGAAGGTAGGACTTTATATATGGAACCAGCCAACATGTCGATAACAATGAGTCAAGAACCTGTACAAAAAACAGTTACAGTCAATGTCGCCGAGGACGAATTTGGCAACAAAGTCATTACACAAAATGTTGAAACGACGACTACTAAATATATAACAGCTAAGACAGATGCGCCATTGAAAGTCGAACAGATTAGCTTCGGTATTATGAAAAATCCAGGTGACATAAATACATTAAATTTAGAAGAAGGGAACGTAAAAGATATTGATAAGAGTATTTTAGAGGAGATAAAGCGACAAAATCCGAACATGCATTTCACTTCTGATGAGCCGTCTTTCACAAAAACGGAGACAATAATACTTAACACAGAGTTAGGCGAAGAACAAGCGAAGGCATTAATGGATAAACTACAAAACGACCCCAGTTTTATGGCACAGAAATCGCCGGAAGAGTTGTCTCAGTTGGGAATCAGAATTATTCACGATTTAGAAGACGTTCAAACATCATCCAAAAATGGAGTTGAAGTGACGAAAACAAGATACTCTATTAATCCAACAACCATACCACAAGTGCAACACTCCAAAGACGAGAGCGATTCTCAGAAAGGACACATCACAGAGATAGAAGTGGTAACACCGCGAACCGAGAAAACCATGAAACAGAAATCCGAAGACAAAATTTCCAGTAGACAGAGAGCTCCTCAGTATGAAGAACCCACTTTGTCTTACGAATTGGACATTGAAATGTTGAACGACTTCATATCAAACGAGAGACATCACACTGCGAAGCAACAATCCGACTTAAAGAATCGAACGACACAAAACGAACCAAAGAAACGCCATTCAGACTTCGATTTACCAAGAAACAGTCACATAAAATTCAGAACAGCTACATACGAATCACCAAAAGGCACAATCGTCACTAGTACGGACATAGAGAACAGAAGATTGTCACAATTAGACCAAATGCAATTACGTTCAACTGATAATGCCAGCCAAAAACCGATTATTTCGGCGAAACCGAGCAATATTCCGGTAAAAGCGGGAGATAAATCAAAACCTATTGGTGTTTCATCCAAAATACCGGTATTTATGACTCAAAGGTCACTGAGTCAAGAGAGTTTGGTTGAAAAGAATCTATCGCTTCCACGTTCGCCTCCACCTAATCTAAGTAGTAGCTCTGGCAACATTTCTGTCACCTCGATCAAAAGCAGTTCACGTAGTCCTAGCGGAGGTAAATTCTAGGTGAGGCCAGTAAACAATGCTAGTTCTGTGGAAAAATTATATTGTCTTTTCTTTTATTCTCAAATATAAAAAAAATACCTAATAATAATAATAATAATAAAGTATAATGTGGCAAAACATTTTTGTCCAAAAACCAGAGGTTGGATTTTCTTTATTTTTCTTGTTAAATTGATATGTAAAAAAAGCTAATAATTAATATTTGTATTTACATTAAAATTGACCTTTTTTGTGACATTCTTACACAATTTAAATATATTGCGTTAATTTTTTTATTCATTCAAATAATTTCGTAATTTATGTGAATCTATTAACATATAAGTGATACCGTCTGGATGTTACTAGTGACCTAACTAGATTAGAATAGACAATATAATTCCATCCCCAATATTCTGTCCTTCATGTATTTTTGTCTTAAAAAGTTTTAAAACAATTATGGGAGGAAATGTAAAATTTATCTTTTTCATTTGTTTAATTTTTAGACTCGGAAAGTAATCTTCGAGTATATTGGAAAGTGCCTTTTTTAGATATCATAATAATTATTGTGAAGGTTAACTTTTAAACAATGTATTCAATTACATTACTAGTTTTCTAGATTTTTATTATACCGAAGTGCCTTTTTACATTAAAATTAGATATTTTATTTGTAGACGATTTTTTATTATATTGCTTATATTTAAAAATAAATAAATAATTAGGTTGTGAGAAATTATAATTATAAATCTTAGTGCCTAGTCTATTACGTCACAATTAACAAAACATGTCAAATATGTATCTTATATTTTAGGAATTAGTTTTCTTTATGCATTTTAAGGGTTACAATAGTGGCTAATTTAGACGGGGTGGAATTCATTTTTCATTTGTTTGTCGAAGCAAGAGTTTAACCATTGCTTGGTCGTAGCAATGACGGTTTACTGTTATGTAAACAGCTATTGCTACGACTGTTAACTGCTATTAATTTGTTTTGGCAATAATATTCTGTCATTGCTCAGTCGTGGCATTAAAATTTTATCTCTGTTCGCTTTTGGCAATGATATTTTACAATAATTGGTGCCTCGTTACAATGAGCGTTTACCATTGCTCGGTTATGGTAATAATATTTTACTTGTGTTCGATTTTGGCAATGATACTTTACAATAATTGCTGGGTTGTTATAATGAACGTTTACCATTGCTCGGTCGTGGAAATAATATTTTACCTTTGTTGGCTTTTGGCAATGAGATTTTACAATAATTGCTGCCTCGTTGTAATGAACGTTTACCATTGCTCGGCCATGGAAATAAAATTTTACCTTTGTTGGCTTTTGGCAATGAGATTTTACAATAATTGCCGAGTTGTTCCAATGACCGTTTACCATTGCTCACTCGTGGCCATAAAATAAATCATTGATTGGTTGCAGTAAAGTAGACTCCCCCTTTCGAAATAATGCTGCGATTTTATTAGATATTTTGTTTCATTTAATTCTTTTCTATTTACATTAGGAATTGCATTTAAAATAAATGTCTAGCCGCAATCTGAATACGAAATATGTTTCAGGCTTCCCTTTTATTTAAATTATTTTTAAATAAAAGCCCATCCCATATTCCACTAATAATGTTTTTATAGTTGTAATAAAATCTTATTGATGCTTGGATAATATTGTTTATAATTTATTTTTATGAGAAATTCTTTTATGAATTTATTTATTTTAAGTGGCAACCATTCCATTCCATGAGTGATTCATTAATACTTTTACTTAATTACTTAGATTTACTTATTAATATGAAAACACATTCCGAGCCATTTAAAGCTGTATTTATTTCTTTATTAAAAATAAATATATATTTTCCAATTAAGTTGTAAATAATAATTATTAAATAATGGGTACCTATCAAATTATTGGTATTATTTTATTTACGTAAACTCAAAATTAAAAAAAAAATGCTTTATTTCCAGGAATTTGAGTAATGTAACTTCTTATGCAAAATATCATAGAAGTTCACTTGTTTGTTTGACCTACTAACAATTTTTGCATAATTTTGAAATCTAATTGTAAAACAATGTTTAGTTGTTAATAATATTACTCCGGGGTTTTATTATTTAACTCTTAATTATCAACCAATCAGTGGCCTAAAATTTTTTTCGCATGAATGCTAATTAGGATTAGATTCGAAATTACAATGCCACGCGAACTAGCGATAATCGCTTTGTATTTAGGACTAGGTTTTAAAGAAATTCATATTTTACTTGTATAGTTGCATGTAGCCGATAATATTACAATATTACTACTGAAGCCTCTATTCCACTGAAGTTCAGTATGAAGTTACTGAAGTTCGTGATCCTATATTGCACATTCAATCATGAAATCGTGCTAAAATGGTTAAATTTATTATTCCAATAGAATATGTTGTTGTCAATATAGGTATTAATTAACAAATCTTTGTTGAACTCGTAATGTGTATTTTTACAAATCGTGTTAGATTTAAACGCGCAACAGTTAACATGTTATAATGAAATTTAAATATTTTATTAATTGATGTATAAATAAACGGATTAAAGTTTAATTTTTTTTTTGTTATCTAGCATTCCCATGTACAAGCAGTGAAGATGGGTCTACCTTCAAAGGTTTTTTCGCTTTAGCTTACTAGGACTTAGTAAGCTAGGTCTAGAACTTACTTTGGTTGGTGGGGTCCTCACCAACTTTAAAATAAAACACTAGGACTAGCCCCGGTAGGAATCCAATCTGGCTCGAAGGATCATAGAAAGGACACTACCTCCAAAATGGTGAATATACTTGAGTTTACTATTAATATAATTTATAATAATACCCGGCCGATTTGATAATTGCCCGGGTATTATCAATAAAATTGTAACGTAGTTTATTATTTTTTAATTATTGGGAGCATTGCACAAAGAAAAACCAATAGTAGTTTATTTTTTGTATATTCATAATAATTATCATAAATAATCATAATTATTTAGATAAGAACGTTGCGTCGCATTTGGACTTGCAGTTATGTCTCAAGCGATTTTTGAGTTTTTTGCTACAATCGAAGTCAGTACAAGCGCTTCTATAAGCAGACCTACACGCTCGGCGACAATAGATCGCAGCTTTTTTATCGCACGACGATCTCCATTTCTTTCTTAGAAATTTAATTTGGTTTTTTACTTCGTTGGAGTCATTTTTGTTTTCAATAGGTCCATTATCGCTTTCTAGTGATTCAGATTTCAAAAAATTCGTTTGCATTGTAATGACATTTGATCTTTCTTCTGATTCTTTCGAAACATCATAAACTCCTGAAGTTTCTTCGTCGTCTTCTTCGAAGCTGCTTTCAACGCTGTCGCGAACTTTTAGGACATGATGTGGTGGTTTGTAATATTTTTTATTTAAAATGAATTCGAAATCGTCAGGTGAATCTGGATCAAATTTAAGTCTCTCATTTGGGTTGTACTGAAAAATAAAATAAAGATAGTTAAAGAAAAAAAAAAAACAAAAAGAAACAGGTGCTATAAGTGCTCTTACAGCACCTGTTCTTTTTTTGTACTTTGGTTGTGTTATAGGCGACGGTTGCCACGTACCATCATGTGGATGTGGATAGGTAGGTACCACCGAAGTAACAGTAGGTACACTAAATTCAATCGAACATGTGGAAGTTAGTGAAATCCCTTCGTCAACTAGGAAATGGGCTGATGGTCTTCAAACGCCTGAATATATCTTCATAAATTATAGCTAAGAACAATCCCGATCAAGTCAACTTTAAAAAAAATGAATCAAAATAGGTTCCTCCGTTTGAGAGCTACGATTTCGCAGACACACAGTATAACACCCCGTTTTTGCGTCGGGCATAGGAGGTTAAAAACATCCGCTCCCTTATTTGCTTAGGCTTTGAAATATTAAAAATTGTTCAATCTTTATTGTTCATATGATATAAAATCAGTTAAGCCTCGAATATACAAAATTTCTTGGTCATCGAAAAAGTATTTTCGGAAATTTGCAGTTTTCAACAATTGAACATTAAATTTTATTATAATAATTATTAATTATACATTGACGCTTGATATTATACTTTTGTCAATAGTTAGATTTTTATATTTAAATAGCTGGAGCCCGCGGCTTCGCCCGTGTGAAATATTAGTCTATGTCCATTCTGAAATTCTATTCTAGGTAGATAACCGACTTTTTAGATAGGTAGATATCCGATTTAAAAAACCTTTCGACTAAAAAAAAATTTAGTGTAAGATTATTTTGAAATCGAAACGCTGAAGAAGTTAGCATATCAACTTTTGGATATATGTATCAGTATTCAGCATTTACAAATAAACAGACAAATAAATATCGGCATACACTAAGATGCCGGCAAATAAATATCGGCATATAAGAGAAGTCTTAATTTCTGTGTTCATCTACCTTATAGTATTGTTGAATATCTCTGTTGTGAAGGTGGAGAGACTGTGATGGATAATTATAATAATATTTTTCTTTAGAATCAAGTTCCAATTCTTCTGACGATGCGACAGTGCCTTCGAATGGACGATATGGGATATCAATTCTTGCATTTGAATTGCGCTAAAAAGTCAATAGTATATTGTGAAATAATGATCTCATCTTTTTTAAAGCTGTTCCCGGCAATTTCACTCGCATCATCAGTACTAGCATTTATACCCTGGAATGCACCACAGAAATAAAGAGTAATCTATGTATTAACGCAGGGAATGGTCTTTTTTGTTCCAAGTTTCATCTAAATCCGTTCAACGATTTTCGCTTACGACAGATTATATAGAAATATCACGAGTATAATCAACAGTATATCTGTTTGCAGCCTTTGTTGACTACTAGATCAAAACCAAGAGATGTTCTGCTATCCTTGCAACACTGTCAAATAGACAGTATCTTTGTGGAAGTCTTGCGATATGTGTACATACCTGAGACGATAACCATCCAAGTGCAGAGTCATCAGACGAAACCGACCTAACTGCAAAGAAGAGTTCGACAGTGGAATGTGATATACCCGAAACTGTTTACTAACGCGTTAGAAGGTGTATTTAAGACGGTGGACAGGGAAACGCATGGAGTTAATGTCAATGGCTAATGTCTCCTCTCAGGTGTATAGTCATTTTGGCACAGTTCTGTTGCTAGAACAACTCGGGGGGATTTTGGATAGTCTCAATGTAGGTGCTAGACGCATAGGTCTTGGGACAAATTTGGACGAGATGAAATAATGTTCGAGCATATTCTCCCAGAATCTGTCACTGTTGGGACAAACGATTCAGTTAGGCAGAAACAACTTTAACTAAGAGACTGATAGAAGACTGAAGAAGCTAGGTTGGGTTTTATAATACTAATATACATAATAGATTAGAAGTAAATATGCATACATACGAATCTGTATATCAACAAAGTTATACAAAATTCTATATTTGATAAATATATTTTATTTGGATACATAAGCACTACATAATCACTTTTAAATATAAAAAATTACATTATTATTCCATAATAAGTTGTAAATAGCTATAATTTTGTGATTGACTGTAGCAGAATTGTGTGAATGACATTCTTTATTAACAACATCACATATATTTCTTGTGAAAAGATAAAATGCACACTCGCCTGTTAAGGTTTAAATCTACGTATACAGACAGATCTGCAATTACTTTTCAAAGATTTCAATAGCCTCCTTCTACACCTGGATTCAATATCAACACAGGCATTTTCGAATGCAGTTTTACATGCTTGGTAGCATATCTTCGCGGCGTTATCATAGCAAAAAATGGCCCAATTCTTGTATGGTTTTTTGCATCTCTTTTGATAGCAGCAGGAGGCGTTAACTCCTGCTAAATTACTGCTAAACCCTCTTTGTTTCAGTTTACTTCCGAAATCGTCAAATGTTTGATTTCTTGATATGTTGGAATTCTCCACAGGGAAACTTCTACCATTGTCTTCGACATGTGATCGTGAGAAATTCTTGGCGTCCATAAATAAATTTGAAATTTTCTTAATTCGATTCTTTACACCTTCGCGTATCAACATTATTGTACGATTATAATGATCTTCCTCATCAGAATTGAGTTCCGATTCCTCTGAAGATACATAATCACTTTCTGTACTGAATGAATTCAATTCAATACGATCCGTCTGAAATAATTGTTACTTGTTTAACTTTATCGGGTATCAGGGAAACGCTCCTGAAACCGAGGACAGACGATAGTACTAATGACACCTTTGATGATGGGTCAGAATTTTCGATGAAAAAAAAAATCATCATAAAAAATGTTAGAGCGTGAATAATGCTAATAAAACGTTGTAATAAGATGATTTTTTTTTCATCGGGATCTTTTTTTTTCTAACCCATCATCAAAGGTGTCATTAGTATTAGCTACTTACAACTAAATATATATGGATATTATTGGGAAAAGCTCCCGAAAACGAAGACTGACGATACATTCTATTAACGGCCAGACAAATTAATATTTCTATATACATATAATCTGTTCACTTTATTTTTTTTATACGTTAAGGTCGACAGACAAGTTGATGTGACGGTCCACCTGATGTTAGGTGGCCTCCATTGTCTATAACACAAGCAAGATCAGATGTGCTTCAAGTGGCAATATGGAAAATGATCGGGGAACGCAAGCTAAAATTGCGCTTGCGGGCTAACATGTTCGTTCGGACTAAACATTTTATTGTACAAAAAAAAACAAATAAAGCATCATTAATATTATTATTAAAAACAAACACTTACTTATGCACGTTTAAAAAGCAATGTTATAACACAAACACAATTTGTCATTGCACAATTCACAGCGAATATCGCTATTCCGAAGCGATATTCATCCAAAAAAGGACTAGGTATTCCCGAGGGATAAATAAAAAATAAAAAACTAACGCCTGGCCAAAGTGTTATAGCAACACGAGATCAAGCGATATAGCAGCGTTAGAAGGAAGAAAGCATAATAGGGTACCTCTCGTTCAGAAAAAAATACTGTTCCCAAAGGATTATCTATATTTTATTTATATACTAATATTATAAAGAGAAAAGGTTTATTTGTTTGTAATGAATAAACTCAAAAACTATTGGACCCATTTTGAAAATTCTTTCACATATGGAAAGCTACTTTTTCAGCGAGTAATACAGGCTATAGGTATTTTATAAAGTTACGCGGGCGAAGTCGCGTGCAACAGCTATAGTAACTTATAAATGGATATACATACTTGCGGCACTACCACCAACATTCCTATTTGGCTGCGGTACATTTGATCTAATTCAGGTGTCTCTTCATCTCTGTAGTAGTTCTTGACATTATACTTCGTTTGAGATAGCTTTTTGACTGCGTTTATCTTTTCTTCGTTCCTGTTTATTAGATCTTCGAGAAACCTCGCGTACATGCCCTTAACATTAACATCCGATTCGTCTGATAATGTTTTTTCACTGGCAAACACCTGAGTAAAAGATTACTTAACTATATATTCTTCTATATCGATACCTACATAATCCATACTAATATTATAAATGTGAAAGTAACTCTATCTGTCTGTCTGTTACATTTTCACGCCTTAACTACTCAACCGATAATCATGAAATTTTGCATACACGTTGTCAGGGATAGCGCAAAGGACATAGTGTAGATACCTATCATTCAGAATGAGAGTCAAATTGACAATTTTCCATATACATATTTTGGACTTGACCTGACTGCTTTAGACTTGACGGACCTGTTTTGGAAAACTAAGAAAAATTATAGACTCCGGACTACTTCGGTAAAGCAAATTGGGGTACAAATGCACCTGTGGCGACCTCCTTTAAATTGCCTATTTGGAACTTACGTTTTAGTTTCCGTGTCATTCTTTCAAATGAAGAAGCACGGAAACGAGAGACAGTCGGCCTTCAACTCTGCTACAGAAAGCACGCGCTTTCTCGCCACTCAACAACACAAACGCCCATCGTGCGTAATGTAAAAACGCCCATTCGTGCGTTTCATCAAATGTATAAATGTATATAATAAATGTGTGTAAATATGTATAAATAATTAATGTGGAGTTCATTTTCATCCCACACGCCGAAGGGAATAAGAAATTGGCTCCACCATCTGTAATTCACGCACCGAAACTGTAAACACAACAGCACATATGCGCTCACTGACTTCTGTCAGCATTTGACTTCTCTAACGGGACAGTTTTCTTTGACGTGAAAATTTCTTTAGGCACGTTGGGCACTTTTTGTATGGGGAAAAATATCCAGTGACCTACGGACTAAAATCTATTCCGATGTCGGTTTAATCTAAGTCAATCAATTCTTAAGTTGTTGTCGCAGTACCTAACCATCAACTCCTGCCTGCGTCTACAAAAGTTTTAGGTACCTACTGATTGTTTTAAAAAAATCCTGGAGACCGTTCGTATAACGGTCCTCAACAACTTACGGTAGGACTCAAGGACATGCTATTTTTTTAATGACATACAAAAAGGGATTCACGAAAAAAATAAACTAATAACTTACCCCAGTAACTACGCTGTGTACAGCCACAACCAACCAAATGTTAACAAACATTTTAACTCCCACAATCATTTGAGTATAGGTGTTATATCACTTTTATAAGACTTATTATACTGAACGCAATGTTCATTATTAGAACCTTGTTGTACCATTGTACTACAAGGTTTGAAATTCGAGTGTTTCTGAAACATGTTGTTAAACTGACCTAGACGTCTCGACAGTCGTTGCCTTACCCATTCAATTTCATATAAAAATACATATTACAATAAAATATTTTCGACTTTAGTATTGTAACCTTTAAGTCTAAGACTTAAGTTTAATTAGACAGATTTAATTTCACATTCGATTAATATTACAGAATAAGCCTGTAATATTACCATTAAAAACTAACTGTAATTGTTTTTTAAATTGCAACGCACTTGTATTATGAGTACATTTTTCACAACGCCTCTAGATTGATTTTTAATCAATTAGACACTACAAGTCGGGACATGTAGCTGGCTTGCAAGAAAAAAGCTTATACAAATCCTTTAATTAAAGTTTACTTACTTTGTAATTGAGATGGCTCGTGGAAAATAGAGGTAAGAAGGATTAACTTGAGTGTTAAATTGAATTAATTTATATGGGTTTTATATTGAAAAAACTAACAAGCTACAACGGTTATCAAAGGTTTATGTGTTATCAAAGAAAATGTTTATGTAAGCACATAATTTTCTGAAAAATTGCATACTTACAAAGCCGGAGGTGGGTCCTTAGTATATAATATAATATTTAATGATACTAAGAAAAATTTCTATCAAAAATACACTGATAAAAATAATTAGCTAAATTGATTTTGCAGAAAAAATGCATATGTACAACCCGGAGGCGGGTCGCTAGTTAAGAGATCGTTTTCAAACTCTAGCAGATTACCATTTCCATACTATGTAATTCCATGATTACTAATTAGTTATTGGTCGTAGCAATACATAAACTTTTCAATTTTGGATGGAAACAAAAAACTAAAATTAACTGCATATTTAGTACATAAGTATAATTTCTAAAATATGCAGGATTTATGACATCTTCGCGGGTTGAATTCTTGTAATTACTGACTTGGCCAAAAATGTTTTTCCATGAAAACATGTCTATAGCTGCATGTCCTTGGTTTAAAAATGTATAGATAACAAAACTTATAGAAATAGGTGGATGAAGTCCAATCAATACATAGTAACGTAGCAGTTTCTTCTATACATGAAAAAAATAATAACAACAATGATTTATTACTTTAACTTATTTATTTAATACTTAAAAGACAAATATACAAGACATATCCTAATTCTAGATTATAAATTACAATTTATATAAAAATATAATAATTTACGACTTATGAAGTTCCAGTGCAATTTAAGTTGAACTTTGCCTATAATTCTTCGTATCCAATATTTTCTTTCCGCACATGGCACAGATACCCTTTTTATATGCACACGCCTGGCAGTAATGGGAACCTACTTGGTGAACCTTCGTTCTACAAATCCTGAAACAAAAAGCAAAAAATTTCACTGCTGGACATTGAAGTATAATGTACTAACATAGTAATAGCTCAATGCTGTTGGATGACTCTTGATTGGATGAATTTCTTCACATTAGCTCTCACATATTTCTCACATATATAGTTATATAGTGAAAATCAGTTAGAGTGACTAGAAAAATTGGTTGTAATAAATAGATATAAGTATAAGTATTCTGATGGGACCTTATCATTTATTTAGTTTTTGTAACTGATCTGTCATTAAACCGAAGTTGTCATGTAATTTACATAAAACTTCTTACATAAATTTTCAACATGTTAAAGTTTTTATTTGAAGTTTAAGGAGATATAAAGCTGTTGTATGAGTAATTAGGGTGCTTGCCTTCACGCTCTAACTCAGGGTTGCTCTCCCTGCAGGGTCAACTTTGGAAATGAACATTTCAAAGTTGGATCAGGTCTGGATTTGTAAAGTAGAGGCAGGGTGCACTGCAGTTTGAAGTCATTTGGGCAGCCTGTCTGGTGGCAGTAACCATCTCCTTACAGAAGACCACCATGAAAGAATTGCATGTGTGCTGTTGTGTTTCTGTGAGTAAGGGATGCTAGAGCCACTTGCAGTCCCAGTGGCGTTACTTGTGTTATAGGCGACGGTAGCCACCTATCAAGGGGACAGTCAGGCGTCAGCCTGTCTGTCGAGCTTAACTTAAAAAAGATATTATTTTAGTGTAAAACATACTTGCATTCTTGAAATTTAGAAGTGTATGGATTGAAGCGTCCTTTTTTAGCAGTCAACGCCTTATTTTCACCAACTTTGCGACCACCGGATTCGACAGTGTTTCTAGCGCCTGTTTTCCAAGGATCCGGCGTGATCACTTTTCCGAGCTTCTTCTCACATTTTTCGCATACCATTTTGTTTTTATTCAGTAACTTCTGGTATTTATCAGCACTGTTTTATTTAATAATCCACTTATTATAACCTCGAAAATGTAGTCGTACAAAATATTTCCTTTCGTGAGGTTATAAATTGTCATTATGAACATTTAACAACAAAATTGATATAATCAGCAAGAATGCTGCACAATAATCTAATTTGTTAGAAAGGAACTACAGAGTATTTTGATTAATGATTACAATTTACAATATACAATTATTCAGCTGGTGTAAACAAAACAAGTCCAACAACAACAACCTACAGAACAGATGAACAGAATCTATTTTATTTTGGCATTGACATATCAAAATCTGTGGTGACATTGAAACTTTTTATTTCTTTTGTGGCTTGGTTACAAGTATATTAGTGTATGATAACAATATATGCAGATAAATAATATGTTACCTGAAACAAAAGTAATTGCCAACTAAAATAAGTATTCTTTTTGTACTTAAAAATACTTTCCATCCCCCTTCAATTATTACATCTCAAGGTATAAGGAATAAATAATTATTTTTGTTTTTCTGTATTCTACGCCATTGTTGTTGTGATGGCTAGTAGTACCGCGAGTTTTGAAAATTGAAACTAAATACTGCTAAAAAGACGGCTAATGAAACTCAGTTACATTAGGACTAGCCGTGTCTATACAATGCGGCGGACTTTCGTTCAGCTGTAATGCATTCCGGCTTATTGTTGATTTGCCGTAATACAAAACAGCTAGTCGTAATGTAATACGGCGGATTCTATAATTCGACTTCGACATAAACATTAGCTAAAACATATAATTTTTGTCATTATCAAATACAGATGATAGTATGTCTGTATGTATTTTTAACTAGCCGTGTCTATACAATGCGGCGGACTTTCGTTCAGCTGTAATGCATTCCGGCTTATTGTTGATTTGCCGTATTCGGCAGATTCTATAATTCGACTGCGACATAAACATTAGCTAAAACATATAATTTTTGTCATTGTCAAATACAGATGATAGTATGTCTGTATGTATTTTTAATATTGGATTTATTAGTTTATTAGGGCGCGTCAACACTGCGATAAAAATATTGTATTTCTCCAGGGTCTGTGACCTGTACATAGGCAACGCTGGCACTATCCTTATTACGGTTCTGCGCAGCACAACTATTCGGGGCATTCGGTGGAAAGATTAAGTAGATAGCAGCCTATCTACGAAATCTTTCCACCGAATGGAGGCTTATCATAGGCTATGCATACTGTATCATTCTAAAATTTATTATCACAAATCCTTTTCTGTACTACTTATAAGTTTTGCAAGATATAGAGGCATTGCAGATCGTAGGCACTGCGTCTGGCTAAGAGGTAATTGTTAAGTAACATCAGATTGGGATTTACACAATTCTGTGCTCATTGTTTGAGATAACACGTCAAAGACCTGACTCGACATGCTGATTAAATTGTAATATTTTCGTTAATAATAATATACGCAGGTTAATTACTCTGTGCCAGCTCCTTCCGATTGATACATCGAAGGTATCAACCTCTTTTTAAAATGTGAGTAAATTTTAATGTGACTTAAACGCAAAAACGGCTCAACGTATTTGTATGAAATATGTAGTTTATTACCTGGATTAACATGTAGAATACTTTTTATCATGAGAAAATGTTAGGTTCCCGAAGGATCGTCAAAAATATAAAAAAATTGGGCACTACTATCGCTGTGGAGGCGCCACCGTCGTCACAGCCATAAAGATGGGATGGGATTTCATGGGATCCCATGGAATCCTCGACATGGGAGCCAAGTGCAGGGAGGGTGTTTTTTTTGTACTTTGCGTATTATCAAGGTAAGTATATTATTTCGATGGTCTTAGCTTCGACAAAAACAGTCCTATGGAAACACACACGAGTGCGTAGTCTCTACTCCATTTTAATAATAGTTTTGCACAATTAACATTTCACGCGGAAGGCCTAATTGTTCTTTTATTTAAATCATTCAACTGTTAACGATAACTCTTGTTTTTCTCCCACATTAGGGCGTTTACGAAACCTATCATTTTCTTAACACAGATAAGGAATAGGTATATGTGAGAAATTGTGAAGACGACACTGGCTCCTCCATTGTTCAAGAATCGAAAGCGAAAGAGGCAACGCCAACGAGCGACCAGTCCTAAAAAGATTTCCTAAAACTTTTCCCCAGTTTTTCCTTTCTTTTTCTTTCCTTTAAATCTGACTTATTGGCGACAATAGTCTCGTCCGTGACGTAGAGTAGTCGCAATAACTCAAAGCTTTGCATGACCATTTGCGAGAACGGAAACATATGACTTGTATAATTATCCTCCTTACATATTATAAAATAAAGTCCTCCGCCGCGTCTGTCTGTCTGTCTGTTCGTGATAAACTCAAAAACTACTGCACCGATTTTCATGCTGTTTTCACGATTGGATAGAGTGGTTTTCGAGGAAGGTTTTAGCATACAATTTAAACGCGGACGAAGTTGCGGCACCAGCTAGCTATATATAATATAGAACCACAAACTCAACATGGTATATTGCAGGAGCAAATTAATGTAGAATAATTCTGTCTATAGGGAAAGATGGCGAAAAATAATCCCAAAGACTAAGGCTCTAGTTCACCAACAGACGGTTATTTTTAAACAGGTGATTAAAATTTAAACAGCCGTTTAATAATATTTTGTTGATCACCATCGCTAAACTGCGCGTTAAACGCCCTAAACATCAGATTAATAATTAAGTTAATCAGATGTTTAGGGCGTTTAACCCGCATTTTAGCGATTTTGATTATTAAACGGCTGTTTAAATTTTAAACAGCTGTTTAAAAATAACCGGCTGTTGGTGAACTCGAGCCTAAACGATACCCCAACTATTTAACCGGCTCAACAGCTCCATCTATGCTAGTTAATTGATGCTACTACCGTAAGACAATTTTCAGACAGGGAGACACACACTTTCAAATTTATAATAATATTAGTATGGATGAAATAAAAGAGTTTTCTTTATTTCTTTCTCATTTTAAATTTGTTTAAGCGAATTTTAATTTTAATTTTTTTTTTATTTCCTAAAAAGTCAAAAAGAAAAACTACTTACTACCGGATCATAAGGCGTTCTAGAAGAGAAGAAATGGCGAAAGTAACTCTTCAGCAATCACTCTTAATTCCATGCATTTTTATCTGCTTAATAATCTTTAATTGCATAATACGCTTTTTTAACAAATGCTTTAAACTGTTTTAATTATAATTTACGTATGTCTTAAATGATTTTGTATGTAAATTGTCCTTTAAATGATTTATTTATTTTTGTTAGGCTTATGTGTAGTTCAGATCAATTTTTTGCTTAGCATGAAAAAGCCTTATCATTAGATACAGTACAGACAAAGTAGATATATCTACACATAGATATATGTTGCACGATTTTCGACGCCCCATCATTGTCGGACACAATAAAATGGAATCGAGCAGTAATGGATTTGGTTTCGACACAGCAACTCAATCAAGATGTCCTTTTAGGCATTAAACGTCTCTCTTTAAGATTTGTATCAACAAAAAGCGAGATTCCAATTTGATAATTCGTGTCTGCCTCATTTGGTGCTGCGGTGCACTTCTGCAATAGATACTCGTAGGTATGGTTTAAATTCAGCTGTTGGCTCTTTTTAAAACGTTAAGTTAGAAAGAAAGAAAGAAATAAAGAAAAATGTTTCTTTGATACATTGTAAAGTATTGGTATTTTATAATTTATAGAAAAGTGTATCAAAATGGTCTCCGCTCTTGATGATTTTGATCATCATGGCGATGATGCCATTTTATTTACATTACTTACATACTAATTTACATATTAATATACTCGTACATAATACAGTTAAAAAGTTTTATTTATTTTTGATAATAATAGTAATTTCTATTTGCAGTGAATATGGGCATGCTACCAGTTGACATAATATTATTATTGCTCCAATATTAGCAACAGAAAATTCGGTGTAAAATTATAAATTTTATGTTATAACTAGCTGACCCGGCAAACGTTGTTTTGCCAAAAAAATTTAAAAAAAAATTTTGGGGTGGACACCCTTGAAAAATAGATAATAGCCGATTCTCAGACTTACTGAATATGCATAAAAAATTTCATAAGAATCGGTCAAGCCGTTTCGGAGGAGTATGGGAACGAACATTGTGACACGAGAATTTTATATATTAGATATATATTGTGTTTCTTGGTAAAATATGTATTTGTCATTATTTTAGTAATAGTTTTGAATAATTTTTACTTTTTAACATTGAACTAAGTATATGTTATTCCTTTTAATTGAATTTAATTACGACTTGTAAATGTGCTTACGACTGTTTCACTAACATAGCAGGGAACACTATGTATCACAGTCATTTGGACAACCTGTTTGGCGGCAGTATCCTCCCCTTCACAGAAGACCAATGTGATTTGTAGATTGGAAATCCTCTTAATCAATAATAGGTAATATATTTTTATTTTTATTTTAAAACAAATCGCTCGACCTTATCGACATTCGATCAATAGTTAGTTAAATATTGCGAAACCTGTTTCCATTGTCACAATCGTTTAGGCATCAACATACAAAGAAGTCTTATGTTATGCCCGTAGATTTAAATCTGTAAGTACAGACGTTTCGCCGCACAAAGAGACCGTTGCATAATGGAGCTCATATCATGACATGACATCTAACGTTTGGTCAAGGCCATTATGTATATCGTGAATATGTATTGTTATTGTTAATATATTGAAAATAGTTTTAGCTTATTTTCAATGACGATTTTTTTAAAGTTAAAGGTCCACTTGATGGTAGGTGGCTGCCATCGCCCTATAAGTAACACAACAGGTGCTGCAAGTGCACTGCCGACTATATCAACAATAAGGACAACAGTACATGTGCTGTTATTTCACGGTGGTGTTCTGTAAGGGGGTGTAAGCCGCCAGATGAGCTGCCTAAATGACTGCGAAGAGCACTACTTTTTAAATTACAGACCAGAGCCAACTTTGGAAACAAAATTTTTCAAATTTTCCAAAGTTGACCCTGCCGGAAAACGAACCTGGGACCCCTGGGGCAGAGCGTTAGCGCCCTAACGGGCTTGTCAAATGAGTCGTCGTCAATTATAAATGGGACCTCACCAGAGCAAAGTTGTAAAGAATATTTAGTAAATCATAGCAAAATCCTATATAAAATATTTTCCATGACTTTCCCATTACATTCTACATAGGTTGAATAATCACTTGCTCGGAGGCGTTTGAGAGATGTGGAGCAAGGTCGGAGCGGGTGCAATTATAAACCGATTGTGTCCAAACATCTACAAATTGGACACAATTTGTAAGCGACAGCGACTACTGCTTTAGGTGCGTCGTGCACTTTAGATATGAAGAATTTTGTATTATAGGGATAAAACACTGAACTCGTGAGATGACGTCAGCGTCACCCAAGAAATACAATTTATCGAAGTTAGATGGCGCTGTGGTTAATTGGTAAAAATAATTTCTAATAAAAAATACTTCATAATAATAAGAACATATATTTATTAAAAACCTAAAAATAATGTTTACAAGTTGCGTGGCGGCGCCACCGTCGTCACAGGCGTTATTACTCATATATTTTCTTTTTCAACGCGGACGAACCCGCAGGCACCAGCTAGTAATAAATATTGCTTTGTGCTATTGCTAGAGCAGTTAGCAACGCTGTGACGAATCCTATGACTTGTACCATACGCCATTCGGTATACAATACCACTTTTGTGTATTGTTTTTATGTACATTGATGAGCGCTTGACGTTTTCGGATGTATTGTCAGATACAAACTATTTGTTTTCTTTAAGGATTTAAGTAGAAAGCAAGGTTGATTTTGTTTGTAGATAAAATTAAGTTCTGGGATTTGTAAGTACTTACAAAATTGGATTGGATTTTATCTAAGTACGTGGCACATGTGGGTGGACAGTTAAGAAATAATTTAAGTATTGGTACGAGAAACAAGCACTGTAGTATTGGATCAAAAACAAAGCTAGTGAAGTAACGCCCCCAATATTCAGGGTATTCTTGCCAAAGGAATCCAGATTTCGCCTTTTTTTTTAGAAATCTCGATAAAAATTCATAGAAATTTTGAATAACAAATGGGATGGAACCCAAATCTTTTCTAAGTTCGAGTGAATTATCATCTTCTGGGTGAGCTCGCTCCGTCGTAGGCCACATCTTCGCTATACGGCTAGATGTTGGCCAAGAGCAAACCCATCTACTTATAATAAAAAAATACCATATATACTAAAAAAATATTTGATCAATGTTTGAAAATGTTGATCAGCTATCGAGTCAATTTTTTTTAAACATAAAGCCTAATATAATTTAATAGGGACCACAAAATATTCACTCTATAAGATTTATTGCAACTATACCTTTTAAATTTTATTTGCTTTAGACCTATTTTTATGATGTAAGTTTAGATTAAGTCGCAAGTACCATATAAGTGCGGTTGTATGGCGAATTAAGTATTGCCGTGATGAGTCTATTATTTCCATGTTGGATGAGGTGTAGCAACGTTTGCCTTTTGTGGTCAAAACATATCTGCTTACAGCTTACATCATTTTTCCACTATTGTCTTAAATAATTTCTGTAGTATTGTTTGAATTAACGGTTTCATTCTACCTACTCGTACTAATACCATTCGCCTCTTTTTATTGCATGGGAAAAACTGCGAACCGACCCCAACGACCATGGGGAGGTCGGCGGGGTATCTGGGTGTGGCGATTGACGCACCGAATGTCATTGTCCTGTGTCATGCAAGTGAAACAGTCTAGTTTAAGACACAAAAGAACTGTCAGGAGGACCACGTAAGATAGGTTCTTCAGAAGTGAACCGTTTTAACTGGATCAGTATTTTATTTCCGTAACTATCGTCACCATCCACCTGGCTACTGAATTCGAGATGTTGAACTGGATACAAAAACATTACTCCATTCATCGCCACCAGTAGGCGTCCGACTTCGGTCACCTACATGGGAATTCTACTCACTAAAAACCCACGGTGTTTCTACACGCCGTCTTTGGGAGGAGGATAGGGAGCGTTGAGACACGTAACCTTCTCCCCCGCCCTGCGGAGGGCGGTTAAGTGGCCAGCCCCGAGATGGCCGGCGTACCTCCACTTTCGGGTACGCCGGTGTTCCGACAGGGAGCGAAGCCGCGCTGGATAGCCGTGATGGGGCACCGATGTCGTGCCATAACGTCCCCGCGACCCCGCCTAGCAATGGCCGCGCTTGAAAGTCGTTGGGTTTTAGCCGGTATGAATCCGGCATAACCCTGCAGTATCTCTTACATTGCCGGGTATCCAAGACGATTTCCCAACGTTAAAAAAAGGCAAGCCGTGGTTAGCGGGCCTTCACCACCCTCGACAAAGCTACGATTGCGGTACTCTGCCAGACGGTCTTTCCCTGTCGTAGAGCTCAGTCTTCGCGTGCGTTGTCCAACTACAAAAAAGAGCCATCCGAGAGAATTCGCCAGTTATAATTTTAATTATAACTTGTTATATATATTAATACAGATTCACAAACATAAATCTTTGTCGAGCCCCTTGGTCGAGTGGTTTAAAGTGTTCACGGCCTTCGAGGTTCTGTATCAGGGGTCCCAGGTTTGATTCTCGGCAGGGTCAACGTTGCATATGAACTTTTCATACTTGGCGGTGGTGTGGATCTTTGAACTTTGAAAAGTTCATTTCCAAAGTGGACCCTGCCGGGAATCGAACCCGGGACCTCCAGCAAGCACACTAACCACTCATCATCCAAATGGCTTACCCTAACATCTGTCGATGGGGGCTTTATTGTCTATCATCTATCCTAAAAATGATATTAATTAGGCGATTTATCTTATTTAACTAAAACAGTTATTATGATTTTATTAACTGTCGAAAGCAATTATAATTTCAAATAAAAACATAAACAAGTCATTAATCAAAATTTCGACATTCCAAACTCGAATGCGTTTGCGCGATTTATTGTTCGAAATTCAAGCTCGTGCTCTATGCGTCCTTCGTGGAGAGATGCTAACCTGCGCATCTACTTTTTGGAGATTAACACATAAGTCCGTTCGAGTTAATAAATAATTTAAGTCGTAAATGAGGGCTTGACTCGTTAATCTTTTCAAGAGCTAATCCTTTGTCTTTTATGGCAACTTCGAGGTGGTCAAGTGCCAGGTTTTAGATGTTTAATTTTTTTTTTCTGCTCAAAAGTAAGATAAAATAATAATGTTATAGGATAAAATAATAACAGTTTTAATTAAGGGAAACCTTTAAAAATGTTATCACAAAGTTTTAATGGATTGAAAAAATAAACCTCTCGGGAGTCACACTTCACACTTCACACGGGAGATCCATGAATGAGTCAGTTAATTAATGACTCATGAGTCATAAGGAAAATGAGTCAAACACCTCGACAGTACCTCATTTTCCTTGAAAACTAAAATGGCCGCGCGAGTAATTTCATCGCTTTGTTCTCTCCGCGTATGGACAGTACAAGATCAGTGTGCCCATTGTTAATTGACCCCTTCGCCCTACACTTGCTTGCATCTATCGAGTATCTTCCATTAATGGATAATTCGTGACGTGCGTTTCTTGCAAAATATATAACGATGCTTAATGAATTATGAACAATTGGAGCAAGCCGCTACATTATTATATCTAAACTCAACCATAGACAATTACCGCTCAGATTGCAGTATATTGTATGATCTATGAAACCTTGGTGAGTTAAAGAATGATTGTCGATTGCCACAAATTAAGATGCAATTGTATTGGTTAGTAAAAATCTCACGAGTATAGAGCTCACGTGTTAAATGACAAATCAAATATTTTCGTAAAATTGATTTTATGTCTCTAAATTTGCTTGCATAGTGGGTGGCAATTCAGAAAAGTGATGATAACAAAATCAGGAGCTAATATACATAATTATCTATCATCTACATTGAAAATTTAATAGCTAAAGGATCATTTAGCTATCGAGTTAAAAGTCATAGCTTCAAGATATGTCAGCAGCTTACTATATTCAGTACTCTGACCATAACCTTGCAGAGAATGGAAGTGACGGCGATTTGTCGATAATTTACAGGGGTAGTCACGACCACCCTTTTTGGGCAGTGGTTGTACATTGGCAAGCTTCCAAGTGACGGTACGGTATTTGTCTTGAGAGAGGGATGGTACAAGCGTGTAAGTACAGGAGACAATTCAGAACTACAGTACTTCAGGACCCTTGCAGGTATGCCATCAGGTCCCACTAGCTTTGTTTACGTCTGGACTCTGTAGTGCTCTTCGAATCTCTTTATACACAAATCTTCCTAGTTTATCGTTCTTTCCATTAGTGGAAACCGTATCACAATCCATTGGGTGGTTTAGTAGAAATTAGAGAAGAAACCGACAGAGCCGGACAGCGACTTCATATTATAATATTAGATATATAGATTTGTTTAATAGGTAAATTAAATGTTTTAACCCAGACACCTGTTGTAAATCCCTACACACAAACAATACAATATTACAATGGGTTCATCACAGCGTGAACATGTTTAAGCGAAAGTGATTATATGGTAATATTATGTTATGCCCTCAATTTAAATAAAAATAGAAATTAGCTAACGTTATGAAGTAATCTTCACGCGTGGTTGACTTACGCGTCATTTTGGACACAGCCTTTAATAATTCAGCGAGTTCGACTATTCGACTATATAATTTATTAAGCTGAAGAGTTAATTTTGTCCTCATGATCCCAATTAAAGTTTTTTTTTCATCTCGTATCACGGGTTTTATTCTCTTGATTCCTTTTCGGACCTCGCCGACCTCGCCGTGTGTTCTCCAGTATCAAAAAATAAATTTGTGGCGAGAACGAATTAAAAAAAACAAAAACAATAAAACAATTAACGTAGTATTAGGTATATATATTATGTAATACACGAATCGGTAGAATTTAGTGAAAACAAAACCAGACCGTGGGAGCAACCTTGAAACTTTCGTTTAATTGTTTATGGGAATTATTTGCATACCTATTATAACTACCCACCATTTTGTAATTAACTACATCAGAATCCAACCGAGGACGTGCAAAGAGGGGTAGATTGAATTTTTCACTCACTCATACTTGAGAAGATTACGATGATGTATCACCTGTTCCGTGGTGTTTTATTCTATCAAGAATGGCAGCTAACTTGCATCCCTATTGACGTTATAGGCAATAGTGGCTATCTAGTCGTGAATAGAGTAAAATGTGCATTTATAATCTCCTGTCATGTTGTCATCATCACATCATATTATCATTATGTCATCATGCAGTCCAATTAGGTAGAGCCAACTTCCAGGAATCCAATTTGGATGAGCAGCGTTTTTTATTTAATGTTAAGGTCGACAGACAGGCTGACGGTTCACTTTTTGGTAGGTGGCTATACCATCGCCTATAACACAAGCAACGCCATAGGTGTTACAAGTGCGCTGCCGGTCATAGAAGGATTAAGGAAGGGATGGGATTAAGGGGGAAGATCAGAGACATATTCTCGTCTAAAATTTCTCAAAACAAAAGTATTCGACAAATGTGTGTTGCCATGACATATGGAGTTGAAACGTGCTCTATAACTATATATGGGCCTCGTAAGAAAACTCAACGTCGCTCAACAAGCTATGGAAAGGGCTATGCTCGGGATTACACTCAGAGATAGAATCTGGAATGAGATCTGTATACGAACAAAAGTTACCTACATAACCCGGCAGATCAGTACCTTTACCGTGAGTTTACAATGACCGCACTTGCTAGCCAGAGCGTAATAAAACATTTATATGGAAAACTGTCAACTGTCAATGTCAAATTGACAATTTTACATATATATATATTTATAAAAGATGGGTTTGCTCTTGACCAACAACCAACTGTGTAGCAAGGATGAGGCCTAAGATGGAATGAGCTCACCCAGAAGATGCCTATTCACGAGAACTTTGAAAAGATTTGGAAAGATATATATATTTTATGATTATATTAAAACCGGTCAACTGTCAATGTCAAATTGACAATTTTCCATATAAATATTTTACGCTCTCACTAGCGAGTGCGGTCATTGTAAACTCATGGCAAAGGTACAGTTAGTTGAAGTGGCAGTGGGCAGGATACTCGAGTGGAGGCCACGAATTGGCAAGCGTAGCTTAGAACATCCACCCACAAAGTGGTCTGATAAGGGCCTCGGGTGGTCGGTGTATGCAGGCTGCTTTTGACTGGTCCTATTTGAAAATATGAGGGAGAAAATTTGAAAATTATGTCTAGTAGTTACTTTGTTAATGAATTATATATATTTGTATATAAAGTATAATGAATATACTTGAGAATATTCATTACAAACAAAAATGCAAATCTTTTCTCTTTATAATACTACTAGCTATTGCACGCGACTTCGTCCGCGTAACTTTATAAAATATAGCCTATGTTACTAGCTTTGTCATGGGTGAAAGATTTTTTTAAATAGGTCCAGTAGTTTTTGACTTTATTTATTACAAACACACTAATCTTCTCTCTTTATAATATTAGTATAGACTAGACTTCGTCAGAGTTGAGGATGAAAAATATTCGGAGAAAATATCTGACATCTTTATCGCTGTGACGACAGTGGCGCCAATTTTTTTATATTTTTAGACGATTCTTCGGGAACCTGACGTTTTTCTAGGATAAAAAGTAGCCTATATGTTATTCCAGGTAATAATCTATGTGTGTGCCAAATTTCATTCAAATCCGTTGATCCTTTTAATTTAGCGTTATTGAAAAATTTAGATCCAAACATACAAATAATATTTTATAAAGCGTAGTCTATTTTATTTGCTGATAACAAAGCTTTTTGTAGGTGAAAGAATTTTTAATAGTTTTTCAATTTTATTCATTACAAACATACTAATCTTCTCTCTTTATAATATTAGTATAGATAGTTTGATTAGCCTTTATTGCATTCAACAAAAAAGCCTCAAGCGCATCGATGATTACCGTGTCAAATAAATTATAATTTTATCATCCACTATAATCATTAATACGTTTTGTTCGAGCCTGCATATAGGTAATTATTGCAACCTTGAAATACAAAAGAGTTTGTGAGTTTAGTGAGTTACTTAATATAATTTATTAAACACTATATTATAATAATTTATTGTTACTATCGCAGATTAAGTACAAGGTACAGACAAAAGAAATCAAACCGTTCAAGGTAGAGGCGTGCGAAGGCGACATAGTTGCACGCGAAGATTTGGAGAGATGGTGCGAAAAAAAAAATGGCATAAACGTATATCGATATGAGTAATAAAAAATAATAAACCAACCTCTGACTTTCTATTGAGCCCAAATACGCTATATCTGCTGTAAGTTGCTGAGGAGTTCTGCTAGGACGCAGTAACCACCCCTTTACAGAAGACCATCGTGAAATAAGATTTATGCCTCGTACATTCCGATATTATGTCTCACATTGCAAAAATTCCTCGTTTGTTCCATAACAATATTCGATTCCTGGTTTGTCCCAAAAACTTAAAAACTTTAAAGTACAGTTAACAAAAATAAAGCTACATTAACTACATGTGTGCTGTTGTGTTTGAGCGAGTGAGGATGCCAGAGCCCTTCCCTTCCCAATCTAGTCTTGGTGACGGTAATAGGTAACGGTAGCCACATATGAACAATTAAAGCGACCATCACGTTTCGGTGAGTGAGTAAGGGATGCCACAGCCCATTTCCCATAGGCCCCATCCCTAAGACGCATAGGCTCGGATATCCTTCAACTATCTACGCAAAAATACAAAAGGGCACGTGCTGTTTTTCATCCATGGCGGCTTTTCTACAACACAGTTCAAACTCGTATACCGAGAAACTAAATATTAAGACGAGATTGCATTAACGATATGTCTCGCGACATTGACCTTAAAGTTACTTTAAGTCGAGTTTTCTCATAAAAGATTACATAAACGCAAACTTTTATGTCCCCAACTCATAATAACAAGTTCAGTGAACTCCGCATTCTATTTTGATTTCAGACGTTTCTAGGTTTCTTTTGTTTTTTACAGTTTACTATGTTTTAGGCAACATTAGTATCACTAGTAGATCTATTAATGGTTCAGTTCAATGGTACTAGAGCAACTACATCGCTTTATAATGATATCCTATTTACCTAATCCACCGGCTGTACAATGGTGAGTGCTCCAATCAGTACCGTCTTTACCAAAGGGCACTTGAGGCTCGTGCCCAGGGTCTCCGACCTCACGTGCCCCCCGAAAGGCTCGTCATTTTTTTTTTCAAGTAGATACCTATAGGAACCACCATCAGGTAAAGTTTTAGATAGGAATCAATGCATTGTCATATTATAGAGTCCAGACAGGCTGACAGTCTATTTGAAGTTACAGTGGCTGTTCGCTTGGCTGATCGGAATGTCGCTGGAGACCAAAAAAGGCACACTAGTGTTTGCTCTGAGCGGGCTCCGATCATCGGAGCTAGTGGCGGAGCATCATTTAGGAGGCTCCAACTGTCGATTGGAGCTTCACAGATCAAGGCCACGCGGGCGTTGATCGGAGAGAGACTGCACCAAAGTCACCCCCGGTCCTTGTGCGTCGGACCGAAGTATGGATCTAGGTTCTGCGCATGTTCCCTTTTTTTGCGTGGGAAAATCTGCAAACCAGATTTCCACCGACCATGGGAATATCGATGGGGTATGTGGGACTTCTAACCACTAAATACCCGTGGTGTTTCCTCGCGCCGTCTATGGGGTTAGGGAACGTTGAGGCACGTAACTTTCTCCCCCTGCTAGCTAACCCCCACATGCGGAGGGTGGTTACATAAGCCAGCCGTGGTTAGTGGATTACCACTAACCACGGTTTACAAGGCCACAGTAGAACCCCTAACACCCGCTGTGTTTGGGGTTGATAAAAAGGCCCTAATGAAAGGTTCATCAAAAGGCCCTAGTGGGAATTGAACCTTGAATCAGAGCGGCTTAACCTCTTGCCTAATATGAACTCGTGGATTTTTATTTATTAAACATCTTTTTTATAGATAGTTGTGTTTCGCGAAGGCGCGTATACATAACTGGGCCGTATTTCAAAGTTCAAAGTACTTGACAGTACAATGGGATGCATTTATAGGATCGTGCGATGAATGACATGGTTTTCGTCATCTATATGTAACACTACACTATACATTAAAAGAATTCTTTGATTCTCTATGGTACAATGGAGGTTTTAGGCGACCTAGATCAATAATAGTCGATGAATAAATTGATATAAACCCTGATTAGTTTTCAAATCTGTATTTCGATCCGTTCCGTAAAAAAATTCGCAGGGAGTTTTAATTATAAAGTTACCTACTTGTTATTGTCCGCGACTTCGTCCGCCTCCTTTTTTCTTTAGTATTAAAACATTCTTCTATATCTATGTCAGCGGCCGATCGTATAATCCGGCAGTTCGTAATGTGACTAGGCAGATAGTGATATGGTGATGTTTCATGAAGTTCCTAACTAATATCAGTCAGATCGTTCGAAGTATAATGTTCGATGATTTGGTTGCCCATTGAAATGTGAGATTGTGTTTTGTTTTTGATTAAATGTAATTTGATAAGCACTTTTTTGATCACTTTGCAACTTCATAGAACACCACCATATCACTATCTGCCTACGCACATCAAGAACTGCCAGATTCTACGATTTGCCGCCGACATATATAAATACAATTATACTTACAGTATAATAAAATCATGAACGTTAATAAAATGTTTTTTCAAATTATACACGTTGTAGTAAATATCAATAAACCACTATCGACCTCTGAAGTTGTTTCAGACGTTAATTCGCGCAAGTGCAGTCAAACGCGCGTTCCCGGTGATTGGCTGATACCTGTTTTTAGCTAGGAGTATTGCAATAATTTCAGAGGTCAATAAAATTGTTTCATACAGTCTCTACTTATGTCTGTTTATCTGTGAGTTTGTGTACGCTAATCTCAAAAACGGCTTAACGGATTTGGATCCGAACGGACATAGAACACAGATGGTTTATTTATTACCTGGATTAACATATTGGATACTTTTTAAGTATCCTGGAAAAATGTTAGGTTTCTGTGGGATATTCAAAAAACGAACTACATAGGCCTCATCTTCGCTACACGGCCATAGGTGCTGACCAAGAGCACACCCATCTCTAATAAAATAAAATATACTGCGTCTAAAAAATATATACGCAGGATATAATCTTTATTATCCAAGAATACTTTTTTGTAAATATTTTTTCAACCCAAATTGCGCTTCAACCAAATAAAAAATTTTAAACATGACCAATTCCAAATATAACTTAAACTAATCTGTGTTCCACGACTTAGGGCAAGGTCGTCGGTCATTTCACTGGCCAGTATCATAGGAGAGAAATAGTTTAAAAAAGTATCCGGAGGATGAGCCCTCTCTCATCATGCATGTCCGCTATAAAAGAACCACTTTGCGAAATTGTAACACAGTGCGACGCTGAACCAGATCAGTGCGTTACGTATATTTTGAACGCAGATTAGTGTTTTCTTTCGCCAGCCAAAACGTGTTTGAATTTCGAACAGTTTGTTTATGATAGAAAATCGTTTTTAAGTTCAGTGAATTATTTGGTGAAGAAAGAAGGTTAGTTTATATTATATTATACTAGTGACCCGCTCCCGGCTTTGCTAGGGATAAAAAAAATTTATATACACAAATCTTCCTTGTTTATCCCTCTTTCCATTAGTGAAAATCATATCAAAATGTTGTAGTAGTTAGGTGAGATTCGACATAAATGTAAAATCCATTGTATACTGTAAATGTTTTAAAGATAACTTTATTTTGTGAATTAAATCATTAAAGTGGATTTTGAATAAATTAAGTCCATTTTATTCAAACACTAACATATTTTGAAAAAATCTGTGATAAGAATATTATAATAGAAAAATTTGTGATATAAAAATATCAGTGAAATTTTGAAAAAAAAAAAAAAATAATTAGGTACATTTGGGATGAGTTTTAATGGCACGAGAACGAAACAATTTTTGATTTTCCTTTTCTGCTGTGAATGTACTTACAACGTAGGTAAATGACACTATGACCGATAAGTAAATAAAACTGATTCTCAAATGACAGAATACATATGCGAATTCAATTTTGAGACCCAAAAATATTCGTTTAAAACTTCAATTCTAAATTATATTTCTAATTTTTGGAGTATATGTATAAGCCCATGGTATGAAAATTTATGGGAGTAAAATCAAAATTGTCACACGAATACGAGCAAGAATGCTTTATGTTATGCGTTATAGTTACATTCTATTTTTTGAATATTTTATTATTTAAAAAAAGAACAATGTTGTTCTTTCGGCGTGTGCGAATTGTGAAAATTTAAATTTTATAATCGTTTAAATTTTACAGTCGTGTGTCGTACTGACACACACAATTTTTCTTTTTTTAATTTTTTTATCGAAAAAGAAAAACAACCAATAAAAACGGAACCAAAAAAAATTACCCAGGCTTCTGTGAATGAAACATAGTTTATTTTTATGTAATAAAAAGATAAAAATCTTAAAAAAGTTCATGTGAACATCTATTTTGTTTGAAGTGTGCAACGTATTGTAATATTAAGTGGTCTAATGTGTCTTCCGGATCTCAGTTCCGGACACTTACTACACAATTATGTATTATCAGTTATCACATAAGTTATAAGTTACTGAGTACAATAAGTTTCTAATCAAATAGAGGCATAGTTAAATCTCACCATCAATCTACTACAACTGTGGATTTCGCATGCCAAACAAAACACTACGAACTTTATGGGACATTTAAAAGTGACATATGCTTAGAGCATCAACTCTGTCATCTGTCATTGAAAACCAACCAAACATAAGTCATTTAAAGAAAATGTGACTTTACGTCAAAACATTGGAGTTTGAAATTAATTGATACATAACGCGACAATCGACATTAACTTGACACTGGCAGATAATGGCCATTTTAAAATGAGCCGCATTGCCATTTAAACCTAAGAAGAAGAAGAAGAAGAAGAAGAAGAGTTTGAAATTAATAGCAGAACTTGGTCGTTACTACCTTTTACCATCGACGCGCGAAAGGCAAGATTCCGCCATGATTCCGTTTTTGGCGTATTTTTATCTCACTCATAATGGAAAGTAAGCATAGTTACGACGGAATGATTAATTAATTAATTAATTGGTATGAAGAATTTAATGATAGAAAAGTACTTAAAAGTTAGTAATAATGTTATTATACTTAATAAAAAAAGAGACAAATGTAAAACGACTATAAAAACTATATACGTACAACACTGTAACAAGTCAGTATTTTATAATTATTATCTACGTGCCATCGAAATCCATACTCCATACTAATATTATAAATGTTAAAGTAACTCTGTCCGTCTCTCTGTTACCTTATCACGCCTTAACTACTCAACCGATCACTATGAAATTAAAACAATATAAATTTTGTATACACGTTGTCGGGGACATAAGAATGGAAATAGGGTACCTTTCATCCAGAAAAAAGGTACTGTACCCATGGTATCATCTAAAATAAAATAAAAAAAATTAATGCCTGGTCAAAGTGTTATAGCAATAAGTTGTCAAGCGTTGTTTTGCCTATGTTTTTTATTTTGCAACGCGGACAAATAGAATACTGATTTATGAGTTAGTAACATTGGCTATAATCTATAAAGTTACGCGGACGAAGTCGCGTGCAACAGCTAGGATAAATTAGTACTTTTTCGTATATATTCATTATACTTGAATCTAAGTTTCGTTTTACTTACAACTTACACTAAAACTAGCTGTTGCACGCGACTTCGTCCGCATAACTTTACAAAATATAGCCTATGATACTAGCTGATAATGTAATCTTTAAAATCTGTCCAGTAGCTTTTGAGTTTATTCATTACAAACAAAAATGCATATCTTTTCTCCTTATAATAAATATTAGTGTAAATATACGAGTATTATTTATAAATTTATATCATTTAGGCACTACAAAGATACCTACGTATTGTTTTAAGATACATACATAGCAACCTATAACTTTATAGTCCTTCGAGCCGGATTTTTCTTTCCTTTTTTTATTTAATAAGGCACACAAAACAGGACACTGACATTGATTATATGGTATGGATAAAATTACACCGAAGTGATCTAGACAGCAGCCCAAAACATGTGTACACAACATGTCTAAACAAAACAGTGTTGCTTACAAGAACAAAACAATAGAAGAAACCAGAAGAGAGACTCAAATTTATCCAAAAGCAAGCTTAGCTATAAGTATTTAAAAAGAGTTAATTTGTAATGAATGCACCCATGCTTTGAGTCCATGCTTTAATGGGTGCGCGCGTGTGTACATGACTTTAGGAACGGACAGTTACTGACACCTCATTAGCAGTTTTAACACAATGGTGTTGTGAAATTATGTTTAATACCTTTGTTATGTCAATGAAGTACGCCATAACAACACTCTGATCTAGATCGCGATAAGCATTTGTGCGGTTGATTTTGTCACTTGACGAGCCCGTTGGATGAGTGGTTAAGACGCCCCGCTGGTGTGCCCAGATTAGAGCGCAGGCCACACCGCCAGCTAGCGAGCGAGCGAGCGAGCTAGCGAGCGAGTTGGCGGACGATGCGAGGCGAGGGAAACTATGAGCTAAGCGATGTGGGTTCACATGGTTCACAGTTCACACCGAAAACGCTCGCTAGCACCGCTCCCCTCGCTCTCCCGCTCGCTTAGGTACCCGTCCGTAGTTGTCGGCTCCAGACGGGCGTGTAATGTAATATAATTATAATCCCTAGCTCGCCCGCCAACTCGCTCGCTAGTTCGCTGGCTCCCTCGCTGGCATCGTTTCACCTCTTTTCATACTCGTACTATAGAGTTGGTTGGTGTTGGTTCACACCAACTCTACTCTATCTCTCGCGGTGTTGGTGTGAACCAACACCGCCAACTATAGCGTTAAGCGTGGTGAACGATGGGTTCAGCCGGTTTCGGCCGCCTCGCTAGTTGCATCGCTCTGTAGTTCGCGGTATGAACCAAAGAGGTGAAACGATGCTCGCCCACATCGCTCGCTCGCTCGGTAGCTGGCGATGTAGCCTACGCATAGAGCGCGCCTGATTCCCGGTAGGGTGAACTTTGGTTACCTTTCAAAGTTGGCTGTGATCTGGAACTGGAAAGTAGTGGCAGGGCACACTGTTTACTAGTTACTAGTTAATTTCTCTATAGATTTTAATTCCTATTTATTGTTTTGCAGGTTAATTCCGTCTGAAGTTTCATTTGCAATGGCGTACACAAAGGTAAGATATGAATGAAATTTACTATAATATTATAATCATCCATAAACCTCCTAAATAAAGACTTGAATAAGACATTTAATATACAGAATTATATCTACCACCCGGCCCCAGTTATAGCGACCTGCAGGCTTTGCACATAGTGGATATTTCTTAAAAATCCTTTCTTAGCCCTAAGTATATCTAATATATTATTATGCTTAGGTATAATAATATATTATAGAATAAATCTATGCTCCAAGTTCCAGAATATCTATAAAAGTTTACCAATTAAGTAGTGGCATGGCACACTGCGTTTCGCAGTTATTTGGGCAGCCTGTCTGGCTGCAGTAACCACCCTGTTACATAAGACCACAGTGAAATAACAACGTGTGTACTGTTGTGTTTCGGTTATCCTTAATCCTAATATACTATAGTCGTTAGCGCACTTGCAGCGCATGTGGCGTTGCTTGTGTTATAGACGACGGTAGCCACCTACCGGCGAGTAGACAATCGGCCTGTCTGCCGACTTTTACATAAAAAAAGATTTACAAAGTTTTGTAATTAGAAATAAAAAAATTAAGTTCATTTTCAGTCGCGTAATGTAGGTACGAACCTCGAGTCGCGAACGAGTAAGCAACTGCCATGATATGATAGGTGGACCACGGGGAATACCCTAAAAAACGAGGTCAAAATGTTATTTTGTGTAAAAATTTCATGTTTATCTTATCAGTTAGTTTTCGAATTTTTTGGACATAATTATAGGTATGGAAGCTGAAATTTTTTTAATATAAAGATTTCATAAAATAATAAGTAATGGCTGAACAATGGAAGCATATTAGGTATAGCTACTTAGTAAGTAGAGTACATACGACATTACATGCTGGTATAATAATATGTATAGGTAGTCAATTTGTGACATAACTAAAACAGATCCACCGTCAACCGAGGGGTATATTATGTCCGCTCGCATACATTACCCAACATCGTTTACGAGATAATGTAATTTTCTACTTCTCAGATTATATTACTTATAATGATACCGTGATTTGTCCAATGTAGGTCATATTTACTATGCGCACTGTACTGGACACTGGTGGTTACTGCCGCCAAAAATGTTGTGTCCATTTTGACTACGAAACATAGAGTGCCAGGCACAACTGAACTTCGATCTTTCCCAAATTTTACAAAATCCTAAGAGTTCTTAAAACATTTAACAATATGACTAATTGATCACTTTATGAAATGGTCAGCTAAAAACTGGCCAAATCGTTAATGTAGGGTATCCATGATATTAAAAGTTTAATAAAAACTCCAAACAAAGCCTTCTTTGTTAAAACAAACCTATAGAAAAAATACAGTTAAACGATGGTTATTCAATGATATAGCCAGTTTTAGCTGGCCTTCATAAAGTGATCAATTCTATGAACTGGCCACGACATACACATTTCTAGGGTTATTAAACAGTATTAGAAATATTTTATAAAAATATCCCTACTAGTAAGTAGGGAAAAATTGAAAAAAAAAAAAAAAAAAAAAAACCGTTTATATCTACCAGTTGGGATACATAGGTATTAAATTTATAGATGGAACAGGCGATTCAAACATGTAAGTATTATGTAACATTACATAATTTCAAATTGTTATACTATATTATTTCACATGTAAGTAGGTATATCTATTTCATCTCAAACTATTATTATAATAAAACTACTGTTGCCAAATGTTTTTATTAACAAATGACATATAATATGATTGTGTACCTATCATTAAATTATTCTGACATGTTGAAATTACAGGTAAGTAGACATATGTGAGTTGGTTTTGTGGTTAGTAATTTTTTTTTATGAATATGTCTAAATGAATAAAATGCTAAGTATATACCTATAAAATAATCTTGTTCACAAGGTCTGATTGATGAAATAGGTTGGGATATATTTTCTACTCTCGAATGATACGGCAGACCATACGCTGGCAGAGTGCCCAGGTTGGGCTAATGAGAGGAGCTTTGACGGCACTCGTGGGACAGGACTTGTCCTTACCCGTTGTTGTCAGACCAATGATTGGTAGCCTTGAGGGCTGGGTTGCCGACAAGGCCTTTTTGTGAAGTGGCCCTGAGTGGCAAAGAGGCAAATGAGGTTGACTCCTAGGCCCATCCACTCAGGCGCCGAAAAAAATATTTCTACTATGTACGCAACTTCGTACGCACTCGCGGTTTTCGTACGCTTGGTATTTCAGAATTGTCAAGTATGGTACTATTAAAATTGCTTCAATTATAACTTGTATTGTGTGCATTTTGTGTTAGTTCACAATAAAATATCTCTTCTTTCTTTCTTTCTATTCGGTATAATTTTTTTTTTTAATAATAAACCTATAGGAATGAAACACTAAATGTTACGGGAAGCTTGCTACTCAGGAAAACCTCATTCAAATCGATTTATCATTGTCTGAGATACAGACACCTTTCGTCCAAAAATAAGTACTTTCCCGATGGATACCTAATCTAAAAATAAAAATAATATGAGCAATAAAAATTGAAAAATAAAATGTTTAAAAAATAGGCCCGGACGAAGTCGCAAGCAAAATTTAGTTAGCTAATCATAATTAGCTGTACCTATTGTTAATAAAATTTGCATACAAATCTCATATCCAATTTTTAATACCCAATTACCTACCAGTGTTGTTTTGTTTTAATAATTAATACCTAATTGTTGGAACAATACCAACTCTTAAGTTTATAGTGCTGGTCCCATAGCGGACCTAAAGAGAACGCAATGGCTTAATAGTATTTTACGTAAGCTCGTAATGAAGGCTTGTGGTATTAAAGTTCTCACGTGATAATGAAGAAGCCGTCCCCTGACTTTCGTCATTCTGGACTCTATTCAATGTGAGCTGTGTAATCTTTTTGTTTAAGTTTTTTTTTTTTATAATTAATTCTTTTTTAAATACATTTGATTTATTATAACAGTGCTTCACTGTTTAACTTTAGTACACTGGTTTACCTTCATCAACAATGTCTCAACCGCAGGACATCCACTGCTGGACATAGTGGACCCTTTTTTGCCTATAATAGGTCGACCCTTTTTTGTGTTTTAAATCTAGGTAGATCCCTTTTTTTAGGAGGGGAAATGACGTTTCCCCACTAAGAGGGGAAGTGTGGGACTCGTCCGGTGAAGTGACTTATCACCGGGAATCCCCACTAACAACCCCCCCACCCCCCCCCCCCCCCACCCCCCCGATTCCAAAATCAGGCAGGTCGGATTTGGACAGGACAATGTCTGCTGGGTCCGCTAGTCACTACTGTACTTTTATGCAAGCAAGGATGACTAAATTTTTTATATTTGCATCACAGATAAGAATAGCAGAAATGTTAGGCCTATGGTGACGTGTATACAATTTTTTTTTATAGAAACGGTATCAGGCAAGTTGATGTTACTTTTGGTGGCTACTATAAATTAGTATCAGGGATGCATATGCACCGCCAAAAAACGGTCATAGTAAACTTAGAGGACAGGAAAATGTATATTATTATAGTATAATTAGCTGAACCGCTTCTCCGTGGCTCATTTTTTTTTCCAATCTCCATTGGTATTTCGGAATAAAAATATATATGCCTAGAAACAATCTTCAATTTAAATTCAATGGTGTCTAAAAATTACAAGTCAATATATCGGCTACTTTTTGAGTTTTGTGGACACAAATATACGGCAGCAATTTTTTTTATATATGTATTTAGATATATTCCTTATGTTGCAGGTCATCATCTTTATCTCGCTGGCAGCGTTAGCTGATTGTGAGCCGCCAGTCCAAGGTTACAACTATCAGCGTCCCACGAATAACTATCACTCTTCCAGCTACAATCCACCAAGCAATACATATATCCCACCGAATACAGGTAACTTTATATGATATCCCACTGCTGGGCCTAACACTTGGCTTCTGACTCGTTACTACATTATTACTAGCTGTATAATAGAGTAGCTGGCCACTATGGCAAAATATTTTTTTTTATCACAAAAAAGAGTTACCTCTCTTATAACAAGTTTTCTGGTTCCTAAATAAGGATTATAGAACATTTTGACATGTGTTGCTGAAAATAAAGATGATTATTATTTATTATTCTAAGTAATTTATTTTCTTCCTTAATTTCAAGTTTTTGCAATAAATATATAAAAACAATAAATATTATTAAAAAAATACCGATAACTAAAATTTCGCAGGCTACCGGTGGTTAGGGCTGCAGAGTAACCTCCTGACAATTCGTACCATGTCAAGAAATAGAGAGTTCATAGAGTTGAAAACATGTTTGGTCTAGTGGCTAGTAACCCTAGCTGTTAACCAAACGGTTACGGGTTCGAATTCCGCTAGGGGCAAATGTTTATGTGTTGACATTTTACCTTTGTACCTGAGTCATGGATGTTTTGTAATTTATAATATGTATGTATTTGCAAAAAAAAAGTAATCTATGTATTATATCAACTGTCTGGTATCCATAATACAAGCATTAGTTGCTTTCTGTGGAACTAGATGGTGCTGTGTGGAATGTGTGAAGATATTTATTTATTATTATTTATTTATTGTTCATAGAGTCATGTTTGAAAATTTCACCCCTCTTATTAAAATCTATTGATGACGGTAGGTACCGCTCAATATAAGTCACAAGTTAAATATTTTTTGACTCAAAAAATATTTTATTGCAGGATACACCCCAAGTAACAATTATTTACCTCCAAACTCTTACAACAACGGATACGACAGCAATGGACACGACCATGGACATGATCATGGGCATGGGCACGGTCATGACAACGAAGTTGTAAGTAACTAATAAATACGAAATATTTTTCAAAGGTAGACAACGTTGAGAGGACAATATACGTTTGCTGATCAAGGCTGGATTCACACTAGTGGCACTAGGTGTTAGTGCCCAGGGCGGCCAATTCTCAGGAGCGGCAAAATTCGAGGCTTGTTATAGCGGTTTGTGTTGTTTTTATAGGTGAAAGTCAAAAGTATTATCCACTTTGTGTAGAATATAGGTGATGAGGCGGCATTATTGAACGATGCCGAGACCGACCCTGAAGATGAAGGTAGTAAATTGAATCAAATCTAAATAAAATTAAATTACACAGTGCCTACGCTAATTTTAGTGCGTAGATTTCCTTAATAAATTTCAATGCACTGTAATTTTATAGCCAAAGCTGTTCTATTTTAGCTTAAAATTCAATAAGACACATAAGTACTAAGACATATGTACATAAGTAATAAGACAATAAGACACATTATTAGCACCTATTAATCATGTGAATAATAGTAATAATGACAAATCATTATATATTCTAAAGGAATAAAGTATGACATTTAGGGAAGATTTAATTAGACTAAATAATACTCTTGAAACTGTTTTATTTACGACTCAGCAGTAGCGTCATGATACTTATAAACAAGATACGAAGTTATCGGCCTTAACCTATAAATGTTATCGTCCAGACTGTAATACACATCGCCGTAATCTCCCAGCACTATACTCTTCGGGAAAAATGTCATCTCTATCATTCTACTGGCCGTACCGTTGCGGCAATCAATATCATAGATTGTGTCCTCTGTAACACCGTACACCTTTCGACCATCGACAATGAAATGGTACACCAGAGACAAATCTTTATTTTTGACAACTTCATGACCTTTCACCATACAGAACAATCCGCACATATTCACAAAGAGTATATTCCCTTCGTTATCAACATCGAAATTCATAACTGTATTCGATTCACCAATTTTAACTGTAGCAGAACCATCGTTCAACACTTTATAAAGGGAATGATTATTTGCATCTAATACATACATATTGTTGTTTCTTATAACAAGTTTATGAATATTAACATTATATAGTGCTCCTGTGTGAACGGCCATTTTTAAAATCGGATCGTATTTGTACAAGCCATCTTCAGATCCAAAGTATACATCGCTAGTGTCTGGATCCACAGCGGTAGCCTTGTTCTTAGTTATGCCAGGTATTTTGTGGGCATTCTTGGTGATCACATTAACTAAGGCTCGTCCCGAATTCATTATGTCATCGTCCATGTACATAAAAAACAGGCTTCTGCTAGACGAATCATAAGACAATTCTATAGGACTGTTGAAACTGCCCGTCAATAGTTCCTTCTTGTACAACCTTCCCCCGATTCTTTGCAGCGGAGTGTCCGGAACAAAAATTGTCTTTCTACCCTCAATCACATTTGCTACAAAAACAAGTAGCACTAAATTTAAAATAAAACTCATTTCTAAATTAAAACTAGAACGTGTGACTTATGAAGATTCACAATTTTAACTGATACTTTATTGTGATTGTTTTGATCCGTTATCTATGTGTTGAGACACAGAGCAAGGTTATTTGTGCTGTTATTAAAATGAACTCATACAATTCACGACCTTATGGCATTGGTGTTAAGGTACATCGTGCATTTTTTTTGTATGCAATCATAAATTTGTATGGTTCTGTGAAAAATGTGATTTAGAGGTCGCAAAACATGAATAATATATTGTTATTATTATATGGTAATAACGCTACAATTACTCTTAACAATTACTTTGGTCACACTCTCAATCTGATAATTTGACGGAAGGAGCCATTAGAGTGTTATTTCCTCTAAAGTGGTGTACAAAGTAGTCTTCTTTCACCAACTACATGTAAAGTGTTGATTAAGCAGTTACTTAATTAGAAATAATTTTATGTTTTATTAAATTATGCACTCGGTTTACTGCATCCTTCGATAGACGAATTTTTTTATTATTTTCTTTTTTATGTTTGGGACTTTTACCGTACAAACAAAGGTATATCAGCCCGGTGACCGATGACTTTAAATGGCGGTTAGCCTACTAACTAATCTATTATAAAGAGAGAGAGAGAGAGAGAGAGAGAAAGACAGGATTTTGAAAGTTTGTTTATATGTTTACTAAGAAATTACAATAAAGTGACTGATTGTTTCCAGCCAAAGTCTTACGAGTTCGGCTACTCGGTAAAAGACGCGCAGTCAGGCAACGACTATGACCGTCGAGAGTCATCTGACGGCAACGTGGTCCGCGGCGAATACAGAGTACAATTGCCTGATGGACGCACGCAGATTGGTAAGCTTTGTAATTAGTTAGAGGCCACTTTCTAACTCGAGCAGCTTACAAATTCCATACTACGTAATTCGATGATTACTCATTAGTTATTGGTCGCAGTAATACATTAAAAAAACATGATATTTCTGAAACATATTAATGAAGGTTTCCATCGAAACAAAAAAAACTGTAATTAATTTTATATCTAGTATAATTAATTTCTAAAATGTGCAGAATTTGTGTCATTTTTGGAGGTTGTCATTCTTGTAATTACTGACTAAAAGCCAATAATGTTTTTCAATGAAAACGTTTAAGTTATAATGTACATTTAATATTGGAATGTCAATAGTTACTATCTATTAAGGTTTTTCTAAAATAATGGAATTCGCATTATAGTAAGTTGAACAAATTCTGCCAAGCGCTTCCTTAACGCAGCAGTCTGTTAAAAATTGAGTTTCCTTGAATTTTTGGCGCTGCTGGTAACATTATTTTCTAATAAAATAAAATAATATCTACAAATATAATATAAGCTTGAGGTATGAAAATTTATGGGAGTAAAATCAAAATTGTCACACGTTATGCGTTACGCGTTAGTTTTAATGTTAGCGCCATCTACACAATATCTCTGAAACTAGAATATATTACGTAATAATACATCCTTGCGAAAACTAGATGGCACCGGTAATCATGTATCATAATTCGAACAGAGATGGCGCTGATATTAATTCGTTATGATAAATGTTTTTATAACGTTTTCAACACATAATTTTTTTTTTCTAAATACAACATATAACATGTAGCTATACTTAGATACCAGTAATTGGTACGCAAATGTAAACGTGTTTGTATAACTTACGTATGTGACTTAGTAAATTTTAGGTTATCTATATTAATAACTAATAAAGAGAGATGATTTGTATGTTTATAATGAATAAATTTTAAAACTAACTGGACTGATTTTAAATTTACTTTCACCTATATATAGAGAGCTACGTTATCAGCGAGTAACATAAACTATGTTTTATAAAATTTTTTTTTTTTTATTTTATTTATATACTTAATATGGATAGCCAACGTAACAATGTGCACATAAAATTCAAAACAAATTGCACAATACAGTTCAGCTTGCACAAGTCACACTTACGAAGTTGCGCGGACGAAGTCGCGTGCAACAGCTATCTATTGTCACATAAATTGTGTATTTTTGTGATTTGTTTCCAGTGACATATCATGCTGATTGGAAGACGGGATTCCACGCTGACGTAAGATACGAGGGCGAAGCGACTTACCCACAACCCAATCACAATAACAACCAAGGTATTTCACACCTTCATCAACTTTCTTAAAACTAATAGTACCTAGTCTTGTAGTACTGTGTTTTCCCAGTCAGCCATTCCCAGCCCGTCTGGCGGCAGTAACCACCCCCTTACAGAAGACCACCGTGAAATAACAGCACGTGTGCTGTTTTGTGTCGATGAGTGAGTGACGGATGCCAGACCTACCACATCCCTTCCTTATCCCATACCCTTAATCCTTCTATGTTAGGCCAACTACCAACTCCATACAAATTTAATCCAAATCATTTTGCGGATTTTTCCAAATTTAAATGTATTTTGTACAATATGTTTGTCTTGTCAATCTGAAGTGGAGGAATCTGCAAAACTTCCCGATTTCTAGTTTTTTTTTTATTAATATAGGTACATTACAAAATAAAAAAATAATAAAAAAAATGGAAAAATTTATTTTCTTAATATCAATCATTTTATGTTTGCAACATAAAAACATACAACTAAACTCAAAGAAAACCAACAACAGCAAGAATAAAAAAATATCAAAAAGGTCCTTCCTTACTCAGGCATTTTGCTGATGTGCGCCAGCAACGTTTTTTCGTAGGAAGGAACCCTTAGTTCAACATAAATTCAATGTCTATTATAATTAAAAATGTAAATATATAAAATGAACAATAGTACACAGTAAATAAGTTCAATATTGTTTTGCTACATAAAAACATCATGTCAGGTTTTGTAGGAGTTTAGCAACTAGCGCTTGACTCGTAAACCGATATATTTTTTTTAAAGAGAAAGCAACGCAATTATTAAAAAAAAAAAACATACAAGTAGAGGAATTTATCGTATATATACGGTTCTAGTGAAATGGACACGAAAATAATTGTCGGATAAATCCGACTCTGGCGATTAAAGGATTAATTAATTTTTATTTTTATTTTTATTTTATAGGATACAATTACAACGCTCCTTCTGACTACAGCGGATCCCTTAACGGATTCAAAGGTGGATATAATAATAGGCCTTCAACGGCGTATGGACTCCCCGGTTACCACTGAAACATATCATAGAGCACAAGTTCACTCGTAGAGTTAAGGGTCGATGTCATCGAAAAAACAATAGCAGTATGAAACATCACCGTATCACATACATATGAGATTCAATTTTATTTAGACCTTAATATTAAGGCGGTAAGTGCCAAATTGTCATGGCAAATTTCGTTAGAGTTACACTCATAAGTTAGGTGTTGTTTGATCCATTTATTGTAACAAGTCAAAAGTTTTTTTTTTTTTTTTTAACACCATGTGTCGTTTCGAATGGTATAAGGTAAGGTTCTGTTTAAAGCGTAGATCTAGATATCTGGTCTAAAGGATATATTCTATTCTTGAAAAGCAATCGATGGCGATATAGATAACAAAAAAATTCTTAATATTTGTTTGTATATGAAAAATATTAATTAGAAATTTTTTCTTACTATTAAAAAACTGAAATGCCTCTTAATAACACTAAAACCCTAAAATCCAGAAAAGACAATAATTGTCAAAAAAACTAAATGACAGTTTCAAATATTTTTTTTTAATTAAGTAATATTTAAGACACATTATTGTAAAGAACAAAATTAGTTTTTTTAACAGAAATTTATTTCGGAGAGATTTTGATTCAATTGTCGGTCCAAATATTTTGGACTACGTATAAAAAATTTCTCGCCAAATTTTTTTTTATACTTAATTGGAAACTTTTTTTAAAAATCGTTTAAATAAAATCATTTAAGTACATTTTTTATAGAAAATATACATGCAGGTCTATTTGGTACTTATTGTAATTTGAAACTAATTAACTAATTGGGCATTTTACAGAATAAGGGCTGGCGCATATTGGAGGACACGGCAAAGTATTTAATTTTTTTCATATAATTTTGAACGTTCACTGCTTTTAGTGTAATTCAAATTATTCAGAATGCATATATGTACTATGCAAATTGAATTATATTACAAGCGATTAAGGTACAAAATTCTATGAAAAAAATTGACATACTTTACCATGTCGTCCTCCACTTTGCGCCGATAGGAGTGTATCAGTTAATTATTAACTTTTTAAAGAGTTACCGAATAAAAATTTAATTAAGTTATCCATTAAGATTTTGTACCAGTATTGTTTTTTAAATGTAAATACAAGAATTTCTAATATTTTTTTAGTTTATGTTCATTAATCCTTGATATTTGTTTAAATTTGTCACTAAGTTGTGGCTGTCGCCGGAGGTTACGGTCGCAGGATACGCGGCGACACCAGACACTCGATCTATCGAGTGTCTGAGAGAACATCACTCTAGCTGTGTCGCACGGAGAAAAATAACAAGCAACGTTCAATTAGAAAATTTCTGAATAGATAACTGCAAGGCAATAAATTTATATAGAAAATTTTAGAAAGAAGGCTTTGCTAAATTCATTTTTTCTATTATGAACATCGAAGTACTAAAACTATGGAGTTTGCGTCACATAAAAAGTACGCCTAAAACGGAATCATAGCGGAATCTTGCCTTAGCGCGTCGATGGTAAAAGGTAGTAACGACCAAGTTCTATTATTGATTTTAAACTTCAATGTGTTGACGTAAAGTTATTTATTCAAGTGATCTGTCAAAAAAAATTATAAACTAAACTGTTACGCCTCCCTGCCGTTTTTAGGTTCATGATCATCCTACACGAAATTAAAACTACAGATATCTTTTAAAATTCTATTATTGCATAATTTTTATTTTCCATCATTGCAATTTTTATCTGGATTTTTGACTAGAAGCATTATAGAAGTGGCATTAGACATTATTATATTATTGTCTTTATCAAAAGCAATACTCCGAACTTCATCAATATCTGCCACCTCGATCAAATTATTACCAGAAACTTTGAAGACCCCACCGTCCATTAAAACCACGTACACGATGCCTTCTACATCTGTCACTATGTTTCTAACATTACCATCCTCTTTTAGAAGCACTGTATCATTCTTAACAGTTCGATATATGCCAGTCACATTAACGAAAACTATTTCTCCAATTTCATCCTTAACGAGTCCATTCACTTTGAAATCTTCAAAACTTTTCTCCCTAACGACTTCACCGTCTTTGAATATGTATAAAAATTCATAAGGAAATGTTATAAAATATAGAGAATCGTAAAAATAAACAGACCACAAATCAAACTCTTCAGCACCATAAAACTCTGGTTTGTCTGTGCTTGAATCATACTTATAAATGCCTTTAGATGTTCCTATGTACACGTCATGAGTTTTCTGATCGACGGTTTGAGTCATTCCATTTTCAACGTCAATCTTTGAATATTCTCCTGTTATTAAATTCAAACGAGCAGTTGTAACTCTGTCTCCTGCGTTGCGATCTTCAAAACTAAAATATAGAGTGTTGGTACCATAATCTGTGGCTAAGGATAGAGGCGAGATGTCAGCTTTAAGAACCTCCTTGGAATAGTATGCTCCGTCTATGGTAAACCCGTCACATTCTTCATCGGATTTGACACAATTGTATAGGACAAAACTGCACAGTACTAGTAGAAGCTTCATTTCAATTCTGAAAATATGAAATTAATAATTAAGTATTACACTTATAATTGACCTTTGTTCTGCCAGCGTCTCTTATGTGGGATTCACATTTCTAAGGGCTCATTTTCTAAGGGCCTCTTTCACCATCTCTTCAGAAATCTGGGAATAAAGTTTGATGCTATAGCTACATATCTATCATCTACATCCAAAATTTAAATACTATACCATAAATATATATGGTACTAGTGGGTGCCCGCGACTTCGTCCGCGTCCGATCGCTACCAAACTTTACAGAATTACCGCTGGACTAATCTGAAGGTTGTATGGAAATTTCATCAAAATCGGTTCAGCGGTTTCGGAGTCTATAGGGAACATACATACATACACACATCGTAATTATATATATATATCAAAATGATAAATCAAATGAACACGCGATGAAGCGTGTTAGCGACTTGGTAGTAATAGTAATTCAATAATATCCGTGAAAGACGACAATGACTGCCTTTTATCATTTTGATTTCACAGATTGAAAACAAAAGCGAGCAAACAAGCAAAATAAAACCAAAGTGATTTGAATTTATTACCAAATTAGAGAATTTATAATTTTTTTTTTTTCAATTAGGTACTTTGTAAAACATTTAAGGTTTTATATCATACGATATTAAAATTCTCTTTAATATAGAGTTAGTTTCTTTATTAATTTGCAATATACAGAGGATTTCGTATTCTTAATCCGCGAGTGTATGTAAATATATATAACTTAGAATTAAATGAAACATTACTTATATTGTAATAAATGTTTATACTTAATTGCACTTTGAATTCATATACCTAGGTTTAATTAGGTTGTGCTCATTTTGATAAAAAATGTGTTAGGTCTGAGGTTATTTAGTCCTTGTCTTAAATCAAAGCATAGTTTAATAAATATTTTCTTACCTTTAATTCAATTCCTTCAAACATATTCTTTTGCGTCTCACCACACAATTAATTCTCACACAACTGATAATATAAATATTCAATTCAAGGTTGTTATAAGTAATTTGTAGAGTAGTTGTAAACAAAATGTATTACTTAATTGAACAGAAAAGCTGCGGAGACGTGTTTCATTAATTTCAATTAATCTATACTAATATTACAAAGAGATAAGATTTGTATGTTTGTGATGAATAAACTCAAAAACTACTTTACCAATTACCAATTTTGAAAATTCTTTCACCTATTGGCTCTGTGCACAAGTTTAGCGCCACCTAGCGTCCGCAACTTTGTTGGCTCTGACGTTTTGAAATTTAATCGCGGCATTGTGACAAAATATTATTATAATCCAAAATTATGTAATTAATTTATTTCCAAAATATTATTATTATTTATTTAAGGGGTTTTGAAATCATTTTTGATTATTCAAATCAAATGAGGTAAGTAAAATTTATTCAAAAAGTGTGTTTTATTTTGAATATGTCAGGATTTGTTTACTTCATTTTTAGTTGTAATTTTTTTGTAAAACGAGAAGATAAAGTTACTTTAATGGTTTCATTCAATAATAATATACATATATAATCGTTCCTGTATCGCTAGTGATAAATTAAATATCGTTTCAAGATCGAAATGAGAATTATTTTAAGGACCGGGTTTGTATCACTCACAATATAAAATTTCAACCACAAACCGTCTTTAAAGGAAAATTTTTGGTTTCTGCTGGACATGTCCTTGATGTAGAGGAATTAAGAACAAAACAAGGACAGAGTTCAATAATCCAAGCTCGCATCATAAGACAAACATTTATTACTTTGACACATTACAAAACGTTTTTAGAGGTAAACAATTAATCTCCGTTTGAATTCAGAATCAGTTTGATTGAGTTTTAATAGACGTAATATTTAAATATTCATTTGATTGCAGCTGAATTTTTTTTTTTTTTTCTCTCATGGTACTGCACCATAGCGATCTGTAATTTTCCTACAATGAGCTATTTCTTTGGCTGAATTCTTTCTGATTTAAGTATTGATCAGAGTTTAGTGTCCAGTGACACTATCATCTTTTATTGGCTAGTGTTGAATCTATTTCGTAAGTTGGGGACACTGTGTCTCCTCAGTCTGGTGTATTGCACTGCCCCAGTACCCCACAGGCTTTTTGCCAGAATGTTTACGTGTTTAGATAATCTTTGTTGATATTTTCTGCTAAAAGCTGCCACCTCCTGCTTTACCGTGCCAATATTCAGGTCCCTTTGTATCAACTTATTACTTATATATTGCGGTATATTTAGCATTGTTCTTATGGCTTTATTTTGAAATCTTTCAAGGATTTCGATGTTGCTAATACTAGCAGTTCCCCAAAGCTGTACTCCGTATGTCCAAATTGGCTTCAAAATTGTTTTGTAAATGACAATTTTGCTTGTAGCTGACAGTTGTGATTTTCGTCCAATTAACCAGTACATACTTCTCAATCTGGTGTCCAATTGCTTTCGTTTACTCCAAATGTGCTTTTGCCATGTCAATCGCCTATCCAAATGCAGCTGAATGCAGCACGAATAATCACAAGTGTGAAATGTGATTGCGATTATTAAAATTAGGTAATCAAACCAAGTCTAAATAGATTACTTTGAGATATAGCAGATTATAGCGCCAATATTATTTTTACTTTTGGCCACTATGAGCGCTGTGATCGATTATATTACCCCCACCCAGTACTTCGCACCCAGCGAATAGAAAGCTACCCTATCAGCGAGTAACATAGGATAAATTAAAAAAAAAAATATTTTCTGTTAAACTAACTGTGATTTCGCACTATTCTGTTAAACAATTAACAACCTAAACTTCACGTCATATCTTCTTGCTTTTATGAAAATAAAAAAGTGAATTAAACCCAATATAGGTAATATATGTATATATACTTAGGTCTACATATTAGTATCGGGTTAGTAGATAGAAAATAATGCTAAGATCTACATTACGACGAATTTACTCTGTACAGATTTCGCTATCCCTGACAAAGGTCGATAGGCTATCTAATTCGTTTAAATTCCGTTTGGACCTACTATTTAAAAAATGATTTATTTTATTTACTTATTTATTGATGTGTAGGCGGTTCACACTGTCTACGTTCACAGGTTGACAGTCTACTACAAAGCGCTTACTCGTATGTCTATCAAACTACATTATCAGCTAAGCTATAACATAGGCTATATTTTATGTTCATTACGCGGACGTAGACGCGGGCACCAGCTAGTAATAAATAAAACATCCATTTAGTAGGGTATGTATATCTATACTAATATTATAAAGAGGAAAGATTTGTTTGTTTACATTGAATAGGCTCCGAAACTACTGGACCGATTTGAAAAATTCACTGTTGGGAAGCTATATTATCAGCGAGTATGTAACATAGGCTATATTTTATAAAGTTAAGCGGGAGAAGCCGCGTGCAACAGCTAGTAACATATAAATTTATTCATTTGTATCACGCAAGGGTGTATCTGTATATTGCAAATACCAAAACTGTAACCCGATCCCGATTGCAGCGCCACCTGGCTTGTCCAATCTAACTAAACCCCAGGTACCCACTCAAAAAAAATATCAAAATCTGTCCACCAGTCCACCTTACTCGCAAACGTAACTATATATAAAGAATATGAGATTTCTTAATCTCCACAATACAAAACAAATCTTCTGTAGAATAGAGAAAATAAAACAAAAACTTGAGGCACAAATTTTATTATCTTTTTCAAGACTATTCAGTCAAAATCTTATAAAAAAATATATTGCTACTTATTGTAGTCAGTACACGTTGGCTACATTATGTAGACAGAACAACATTCCTTATATATACTTATATATTTAAAAAAAAAAACAATTCGCAAACATTTTGTTTTGCATATAAAAAAGTAATGAATTATTAAAAAAATGTTTTTTTTTTAAATATGTATTACCAAGTGAATCCAACTTCTAAAAACATTGGATGTAATAATTTAATTACACTCGATGCAGAAATTTTCCTTTTGAAAACATTACATGGAACAAACTTCCAAATTTGTGATATAAAATTTATGATATTATACGAGTATAAAAGTAATATATGTATTTAAGTATTATACTATAATCATACAAGAAATAACAACAAACACAAAGACTAATCTTTTTTAGACTAAAACTTAAAAGGAATGTTCTACATTCATCGAAAATAAAAAAAAATACCTCACAATATCTGTTCGAAAAATAAAATTTTAAACAAAAATAATCCTCCATTCCATTTTTACACCCATGTGCATATCTTATTTTTAAATAAAAATTACGCGAAAAAAATAAAAAATAATCATCTCTGCAAAGACCACCAACAAACATTTTGAACCACAATTAGTACTTATTAAACTAATTTTAAAAAATCTATAGAACTACATTACATACATTATCATAAAATAACATTTCACAGTGAAAAAAAAAAAAACATAAAAGTTACAAAAACATTTTAAATCACAATTGGTACTTATTAAACTAATTTTAAAAAAATCTAAAGAACTACATTTAGTACATAAATTATCATAAAATAACATTTCACAGTGAAAAAAAGAAAACATAAAAGTTACAAAAACATTTTAAACCACAATTGGTACTTATTAAACTAATTTTAAAAAAATCTAAAGAACTACATTAAGTACATAAATTATCATAAAATAACATTTCACAGTGAAAAAAAAAAAAACATAAAAGTTACAAAAACATTCTAAACCACAATTGGTACTTATTAAACTAATTTTAAAAAAATCTAAAGAACTACATTAAGTACATAAATTATCATAAACTAACATTTCGCAATGAAAACAAAAAACATAAAAGTTACAAAAACATTTTAAACCACAATTGGTACTTATTAAACTAATTTTAAAAAAATCTAAAGAACTACATTAAGTACATAAATTATCATAAAATAACATTTCACAGTGAAAAAAAAAACATAAAAGTTACAAAAACATTCTAAACCACAATTGGTACTTATTAAACTAATTTTAAAAAAATCTAAAGAACTACATTAAGTACATAAATTATCATAAACTAACATTTCGCAATGAAAACAAAAAACATAAAAGTTACAAAAACATTTTAAACCACAATTGGTACTTATTAAACTAATTTTAAAAAAATCTAAAGAACTACATTAAGTACATAAATTATCATAAAATAACATTTCACAGTGAAAAAAAAAACATAAAAGTTACAAAAACATTCTAAACCACAATTGGTACTTATTAAACTAATTTTAAAAAAATCTAAAGAACTACATTAAGTACATAAATTATCATAAAATAACATTTCACAGTGAAAAAAAAAACATAAAAGTTACAAAAACATTCTAAACCACAATTGGTACTTATTAAACTAATTTTAAAAAAATCTAAAGAACTACATTAAGTACATAAATTATCATAAACTAACATTTCACAGTGAAAACAAAAAACATAAAAGTTACAAAAAAATTTTAAACCACAATTGGTACTTATTAAATTATTTTTAAAAAAATCTAAAGAACTACATTAAGTACATAAATGATCATAAACTAACATTTCGCAATGAAAACAAAAAAACAAAAGTTATAATTAAATATATTATTAATATATTCCATACATAACCTAATCCAAAAATAATCTCACTGCACTGCACAGACAAGACAAGTTGTTCAAGTCTTAAGAAGCAGGTGGTATAAATCAAATTTAACAAACATCTTACGCACTATAATACATTAACCTAAACTAACATTTTAAAATGAAAACAATCACATAAAATTAATATTAACATTATTAATATATTCCACACTTATTATCAAGTATATACTTGATAATAAGTATATTATAAGATAATATAAGTAATAAAGTATCGAGAAAAGTAATAAAATCCATTTTATTAAATTAAAACATAACATAAAAACTTTTATAAAAATATTAAAACTACTTTATGGTGGTACTTATCTGTAGAATACAAAATTTATTTAATTTAATTATTGTAATACACACAAATTAGTCGGTTTATTAAAAAACATGTTATCAAAATACGAGGTATATTGAAAAATAACAGGTATTCCTTGTGAACTGAGATTCGATGTTTTAGGTATTATTTACCACTATAAATAGAAAGTTATGTTAGCAAAAAGATATCAATAATCAAGATATTTTCGCCAGAAAAGAATATCCAATAAAAAAACATATTTCATTATATTTTTTTACCATTAAATAGAAAATTGTTCACAAAATCTCTAAATGTCTTATCAAAAAGGAGCATTTTTCGTCACAAAATAATATCTAAACACTTACTTTAAACTGTTACCATAATGAGGTATTATTTTACCACTGTAAACAGGTCACTGTCAAAAGGAGATTCATAATCAGATATTTTTCGTCAGAAAATAATATCTAGTGAACACTTAAATCATTACTTTACTTTATTACTATTATCATAATATATTTAGGTATTTTTACCTACATAAATGTTTTTAAAATCACTAATACTAGCTTAGCAAAATAAAATCCAAATTAGATATTTTTCGTCACAAAATAATATCTAAACACTTACTTTAAACTGTTACCATAATGAGGTATTATTTTACCACTGTAAACAGGTCACTGTCAAAAGGAGATTCATAATCAGATATTTTTCGTCAGAAAATAATATCTAGTGAACACTTAAATCATTACTTTACTTTATTACTATTATCATAATATATTTAAGTATTTTTACCTACATAAATGTTTTTAAAATCACTAATACTAGCTTAGCAAAATAAAATCCAAATTAGATATTTTTCGTCACAAAATAATATCTAAACACTTACTTTAAACTGTTACCATAATGAGGTATTATTTTACCACTGTAAACAGGTCACTGTCAAAAGGAGATTCATAATCAGATATTTTTCGTCAGAAAATAATATCTAGTGAACACTTAAATCATTACTTTACTTTATTACTATTATCATAATATATTTAGGTATTTTTACCTACATAAATGTTCTTAAAATCACTAATACTAGCTTAGCAAAATAAAATCCAAATTAGATATTTTTCGTCACAAAATAATATCTAAACACTTACTTTAAACTGTTACCATAATGAGGTATTATTTTACCACTGTAAACAGGTCACTGTCAAAAGGAGATTCATAATCAGATATTTTTCGTCAGAAAATAATATCTAGTGAACACTTAAATCATTACTTTACTTTATTACTATTATCATAATATATTTAGGTATTTTTACCTACATAAATGTTTTTAAAATCACTAATACTAGCTTAGCAAAATAAAATCCAAATTAGATATTTTTCGTCACAAAATAATATCTAAACACTTACTTTAAACTGTTACCATAATGAGGTATTATTTTACCACTGTAAACAGGTCACTGTCAAAAGGAGATTCATAATCAGATATTTTTCGTCAGAAAATAATATCTAGTGAACACTTAAATCATTACTTTACTTTATTACTATTATCATAATATATTTAAGTATTTTTACCTACATAAATGTTTTTAAAATCACTAATACTAGCTTAGCAAAATAAAATCCAAATTAGATATTTTTCGTCACAAAATAATATCTAAACACTTACTTTAAACTGTTACCATAATGAGGTATTATTTTACCACTGTAAACAGGTCACTGTCAAAAGGAGATTCATAATCAGATATTTTTCGTCAGAAAATAATATCTAGTGAACACTTAAATCATTACTTTACTTTATTACTATTATCATAATATATTTAGGTATTTTTACCTACATAAATGTTCTTAAAATCACTAATACTAGCTTAGCAAAATAAAATCCAAATTAGATATTTTTCGTCACAAAATAATATCTAAACACTTACTTTAAACTGTTACCATAATGAGGTATTATTTTACCACTGTAAACAGGTCACTGTCAAAAGGAGATTCATAATCAGATATTTTTCGTCAGAAAATAATATCTAGTGAACACTTAAATCATTACTTTACTTTATTACTATTATCATAATATATTTAGGTATTTTTACCTACATAAATGTTTTTAAAATCACTAATACTAGCTTAGCAAAATAAAATCCAAATTAGATATTTTTCGTCACAAAATAATATCTAAACACTTACTTTAAACTGTTACCATAATGAGGTATTATTTTACCACTGTAAACAGGTCACTGTCAAAAGGAGATTCATAATCAGATATTTTTCGTCAGAAAATAATATCTAGTGAACACTTAAATCATTACTTTACTTTATTACTATTATCATAATATATTTAAGTATTTTTACCTACATAAATGTTCTTAAAATCACTAATACTAGCTTAGCAAAATAAAATCCAAATTAGATATTTTTCGTCAGAAAATAATATCCAGTAAAAACACTTAAAATTTATTACCATTAACATAATGAGGTATTTTTTACCACTAAATAGAAAATTGGTTCTTAAAATATCTTAGCACAAAGAGATCTATACCTAATCTATACCTAATCAGATATTTGTCGTCAGAAAATAATATCCAGTAAAAACACATAATTTATTAGGTATTTTTTTTACTATCATTAATAGAAAATTTGTTCATAAAATATCTTAGCAAAAACGAGATTAATCAGATATTTTTGGTCAGAAAATAATATCTAGTAAAAACATTTAACTTTATCACTGTTACCATAATTAAATTAAGCTTTTTTCCATCATATATAGAAAATTATTTTTAAAATTTCTAAATACCTTAGAAAAAAGAAGATTCGTAATCTTCGTCATAAATGAATATCTAATCGAGACACTTAAATTTATTACGTAATCCGTTTGATAATTGCTTTTGACAAAAACGAAATTATTATTATTATTATTTAATTAATAAAATATGGTTATAAAATCTAAATGCATGAATATTTTCGTTATTGTCGATAATTTATAAACAGGACTTTCTTAAAATATAATTTGTAGAGTTTGCAGAGAATTACTGTAAACAATTTCTTAATGAATTTTAAAAAACTATCATCTTTATTACGATCCAGTTTTTATATTATATAACTGGAATTTTTTAATTACTAGCAACCCTTTTTACAAAAACCCCTTTTTTAGTGAATGTTGACCTACAGTATGAAGCAAAACTATATTCCAAATTTCAAAAGTCGAATGTATTTATTATCTACTAGTAATTGCAAAAAAAAACTGTCTTAGAAATAAACATACAAAGTCTAATAATATAGTGAATCATAAAATAGGAGATTACTTATAACCTATTTGATATTTTTATAGTTCGTCAGTATAATATAAAAGTACATATTGTACATAAGTGACTATTATATAAGTAGTACTTAAAAAATATATATTAAATCAATGATTTCAATACAGGAACACTTTAGTTAGTTTCTCAAGTCATAAAATTTCTTACAAAAATATTCACAGTAAAATAATTTATTTCTTTTTAATTAAAACCATGCTTGGATAATTATGTTAAAATTTGAATAAAATATTATTTATTGTTACTATTGTTTACTGGTTAATATTACTCGAATTCCACATTAATTTATGGTATGATATTGACAGTAACACCTATGGAAAGTCTTATTTAAATATAGTTAATTCAAAATTTTAAATATATCAATAATAATAGCAAGTACAAAATTAATGTCCACATTTTTTAAGTTACTTAACTAACAAATGCATCAATTTTAAAGCTAATTTCAGACATTTTTCGTTCCATCGGATGAGTAGGTGGTCTGTAAATAAACATATTACTCTAAGCTCAACAAAAAAGCCTCACCAAAAACAGTAGGTAGGCGTAGGCTTCAGAATTTCAGTAACGTTTCCTGCCATTGCTTTTGACGCGTGTGTTCTTCAGAGAGACCGTGGTAGACCTCAAAGGTTGTCCGTTGTTCCTCCTACGTAGCTCGGGGCAGTACGTTCTGTGAAAAATAAGCAATTTTATCATCTCAAAGAAAAACAGGTCTTCTTCTTCTTCTTAGGTTTAAATGGCAATGCGGCTCATTTTAAAATGGCCATTGTCTGCCAGTGTCAAGTTAATGTCGATTGTCGCGTTATGATTTCGCCAGTGTCATTTGCAAAAATATCAATTTGTAATAGCTGTTTTTTTTTAAAAAAAAAAGGCAAAATTGAAATTAAAATCAAAAGTAGCAGATCCAGACACTAGTCAAGTCAAGTCAAGTCTATAATTTTTCTTAGTTCTCCAAAACAGGTCCGTCAAGTCCAAAGCAGTCAGGTCAAGTCCGAAAAACAGGTCAACTGATAGTAGGAGGTTACTGTCACCTATAAATATATATAGCCATTTATATGAAACACTGTCAATGTCAAATTGACAATTGACGTATAAATATTTTACGTTCTCGCTAGCGTGTGCGGTCATTATAACTCATGGTTGAGGTTACTTCTGAGTTCTGCCAGATGTGTGCCATTAACTTGCCAGTAACAGATCGAGACTAAGTAACTCTGTCTGTTACCTTTTCACACTTTAACTACTTAACCGATCATCATGACATTTTGCATACACATTGTCAGGGATACAAGAAAGGAGATAGGGTACCTCTCTTCTATAAAAAAGTACTGTTCCTAAGGGATCATCTAAAATCAAATCAAGCGTTATATTGCTTATATATATTTTTTCAACGCGGACGATGTCGCGGGCACCAGGTAGTAAAAATATATAGGTATGTAATATGTATTATAAAATAGTTAAACAAATAATATTTATCATTTTGTAAAAGAAAAAAAAAAACTAATAGATATTATAGAATATTATGTAGAATGTATTATGGAAAGGACACTTACATTGTATGTGCATTGTCCCCGGACTGATGGCAAATGGTGCACACCAGTGACCTCAATATGGGACACGTCACTATAGTCTTCTTTCCATCCTTCATCTTGACCACGTGACTTGTGTAAACGGACGGAGTCTCGCCGTTCTTCCGGCAAAACGTGCATATATAGTTGGGTTTTATAACATTAAGGTATACTGGCGGACAATCGAATACAGTGGACGGCGAGAAACTGCAATTTAACAAAGAACTTTGATCTAAAGGTTGGTCGTGTCTGGATGCGTGCAAGTACTGTGTTAAATTCCTGCTATCCATGGACAGCTGGCTTTGTGATCGGCGTGATGAGGATGGCGGCGAAGGGGTTTTTGCACGGAAGTTAGCATTTACTATGTTTGGGAACAACTCGTAATTTTGATGTGGAGTTGACGACCTTGTTGTCTGCAGTGGGTCCAACGGTTTCCATATAACAAAATCGTCGCTATCGCACAAACTTACTGTTCTCTTCGTCTCGAAGACAGGTTTTGCGTATGAATTTCGTTGTGGCAAATCAAAAACTTGGTTCACATTGCCGTATACTTTTCTTTGTTCGTTTGTGCCTGATTTTGACATTTCAAAGATCGTCGAAGGGTTATTGGAAGCTTTAATCATGTCTGTATCCAAAGTTCTAACTGGAGTTTCGAAACCTATTTGTGAATTTCGGAATCTGTTTGGCGTTTCTACACCCATGTGTGAATTCCAAAATCTGTTTGGCGTTTCTGAACCAATTTGTGAATTCCAAGATCTGTTTGGCGTTTCAGAACCAATCTGTGAATCCCAAATAACGTTTGGCGTTTCTGAACCAATCTGTGAATTCCAAATTCCGTTTGGCGTTTCTGAACCAATTTGTGAATTCCAAGATCTGTTTGGCGTTTCAGAACCAATCTGTGTATCCCAAATAACGTTTGGCGTTTCTGAACCAATCTGTGAATTCCAAATTCCGTTTGGCGTTTCTGAACCAATTTGTGAATTCCAAGATCTGTTTGGCGTTTCAGAACCAATCTGTGTATCCCAAATAACGTTTGGCGTTTCTGAACCAATCTGTGAATCCCAAATAACGTTTGGCGTTTCTGAACCAATCTGTGAATTCCAAATTCCGTTTGGCGTTTCTGCACCCATTTCGGAATTCCAAATTTTATTTGGCGTTTCTACACCCATTTGCGAATTCCAAATTCCTTTTGTCGTTTCAGAACCTGTTTGTAAGTTAGAAATTCTGTTTGGCGTTTGTGAACCCATTTGGGAATTCCAATTTCTATTTGGCGTTTCTACACCCATTTGTGAATTCCAAATTCCTTTTGTTGTTTCAGAACCCGTTTCTAAGTTAGAAATTCTGTTTGGCGTTTGTGAATCCATTAGGGAATTCCAATTTCTATTTGGTGTTTCTATACCCATTTGCGAATTCCAAATTCCTTTTGTCGTTTCTGAACCCATTTCTGTATCCCACATTCTCTTTGGTGTTTCTAAACCCATTTGGAATTTAGTATACTGGATATCAAGGGACAATTCCGTATTTAAAATTTTTGAAATGTCATAACTCTCCTTAGAATTTTCAAATGTTGTTCTTGGAAATTCAAAACCGATATCTGGATCCTCGCAGGCATTTCTTGCATGTTCATTAGTGATTTCCGGTTTATCTACTATTCCACCATCTATGACGACCCTCCTCTGATTTTCATATTCTTGTAGCCCAGATGCACCAAACTGTGTATAGTTAAATCTTCTTCCTAAAATGCTTTCTGGCGATGACTCCTGCGACTGTGACTGTGAGCTCGAAGAATTGTTTATCAATGGCGAATAGCTCGACGTCTTCGCGTTGTTGATACTAATTGGTGACGATGGTATATCTGGAAGTATTTAAATTTTCACGTTACTATGACTGCAGTATGTTGTCTATTATAGAATGTGACCTTGTCTGTTTGTTACCTTTTCACGCCTTAACTACTCGACCAATCATTATTAAATTTTGCATACATATTGTCAGGAATACATAAAAGGACATAGGGAAGCTTTCATCCAGAAAAAAAGTACTATTCCCGATGGATCTTCTAAAAATATAAAAAATCTGGCCGCGCCACCGCCGTCACAGCAATAAGATGTTATATATTTTATTTTTCAACGCGGACGAAGTCGCGGGCACCAGCTAATTATATGATAAAGACCTTGCTCGCTTAACGCTCTTTCCATTAGTGAAAACTGCATGAAAATCCGTTCACTAGTTTTTGAGATTATTGCAATCGTACAGACTAAAGACGCGGCGGGGGACTTTGTTGTATTAACATGTTTATTAGAATATTTAGATCTCCCATTGAGGTAAACCAATTAAAGTCTTACAGTACTTTTTTAAAAAATTTGGCTCTATACCTATATGATCATAGAGACAGTTTAACTGTTTCAGGCAAGGATGACTGTATTAACCCAGAATAGCTGATGGTGGCTAGATACCGTATGTTATAATAAAAAAAAATTAGAAAAATATTTATATATATTATAGGTAGGTTATTTAGGTATCTAGTTACCTAATTTACTTCTGAATTGGATTTATATAATTACTCTTAAGTTAAACAAATATTAAAATGAGAATAAAATGGCGTGTGAATAGAATACATTATGGCAATGATTTTAAATATAGAATATATCTTATTATATTATATAATAAAAAATAGAATAAGTGATCTGTTAAAAATACTATTTTATTCGTTTTAAAATTATTTCACACGTTTAATCTTGAATTGCAAAATAAGAAAATTTATTAGAAAAAAATTTGGTAACTAATAAAACACTTACCAAATTCCTGATGTTTTGTTTCAAGGAAGAGTCTGCTTATTTCATTCACGTATTGCCCACTTATGTTCGAATACATGTTTTCTGAGAACAATTACACACAATAAGTTTCATATTATTTAATTCCATTTTTATAAATAACATAACACACACACATAATAATATAATAAAAGCTTTATAACGATAATTCCAACCATAATAAATAAAAACATAAAGTACGTAAGATGGTGGAGGCCGTGGAGGAGAAAAGTTTTAGAACGAACGAAAAAAATCAAGTGACAAGCAAATGTTTCTTTTTCATTTATCATTCATTCTCATTCCTTCGTTAACCTTCGATGCCTACAAGAACAAGTTTCCATAGTGGGAGGCAATTCAGAAAACAAAATCGGGGGTTACAATTCGATGCTGTAGTCCACATTTATCAATCACTACTAGCTGGTGCTCGCGACTTCGTACGCGTTGAAAAAAAAAAAAAAAAAAGGAATAGGTATAACACTTGACCTCGTGTTGCTATAACACTTTGGCCAGGCGTTAGTTTTTTATTTATCCCTCGGGAATAGTCCTTTTTTTCTGGATGAACGGTACCCTATGTCCTTTCCGGTGTCCCAGACAACGTGTATGCAAAATTTCATGGTGATCGGTTCAGTAGTTTTTGCGTGAAAGAGTTACGGTTGAGGTGTACCCTTAGGGGCACTATGGTCGATTTCGATTATATTAAGTATATGAGTTCAGGGCACTATGGGTTCAGGCACTTTCGCATTTATAATATTAGTAAGATTTAGCTAGGATATTATATATATATATATATATATATATAACACGATCATCATAATCATCTTAGCCGCAGTTGGACATAGTCCTCCCTAATAAATTTCCAATAAGACCGGTCAGAAGCAGCATGGATCCACCGTCGACCCGCGGGCGGCCCGCATCTTGAGATTGACCTGCGCTGCGCTTGCCGGTCCGTGGCCTCCACTCGATAACTTTCCGGCCGCAGTGGCCGTCGGCTCTTGCTAACTAGGTATTGGTATGTCCTGCCCACTGCCGTTTCAACTAACACTGATCCGCGGGCTTATGCCGGTAACTTACGTACCTCTACGGACCTCATGTCAGATTCGATCTTGCAGCAGATTCAACCCCAAGCACAGCACTATCAATACAAATATCTTCTCAACTCAAATAGGTAACCCACCTACCATTCAATTAAATCAAATCAATATTTTAATAATTAACAATACACGTAAAAACATCTACTTTAATAGATACACAATATTACCTTAATAGATACAATACCCAACCTGGGGACTTAGCTTAATGCACTTTAATCAAGATTACTAGAAATAATCCATTTAGTGTTAAATGAAAAAGAAATTTTAAGTTTGTTTACCTAACAATTAGTAATAAATCTAGAAACTAAGATGTAAATGTAGCTTGTGTCTTGGTCAAATAAAGGCTTTTTTATTTTATTTTATTTAAGATACAATGCCTTTAAAATAAGGTATTCAACCAATGCGTTGCCGGTGATGAAAATGACGCTATAACTGTAGCGTGGTCCCTAAAAAGGCTGCGAAAAAAGCTAAACGTCTCTCGACGAGCTAATGGGGAGGGCTATGCTCTGGGTTTAACTGTGTGAGATCGAATCTGGAACGAGGATATCCGTAACGTAAACGAACGAAAGTTACCGACATAAGCCGACGGATCAGTAAAACGAAGCGGCATTGAGCAGGACAGGGTCGACGCTGGATTCAGGCTGCTTCTAATTCTATGCGGTCCTATTAGAAGTTATTGGCACCTAGGTATGTCTAGCAGTGGCGTTCCTACGACTGCTGGATTATTGCTAAAAAAACCATTTGAGCTCAAATTAAGGGATAAAAAATGAAAAATTACCCGTTATTCTTGATTTTCAGCAAAAACAATAACTGAAACGACACCATAGTGCCCCTAAGGGTATACCTCGACCCACTTTTTCGCTTTGATCGACGATAACTCGATGACAAATCATCGTACAGAGCTTATAAGTGAGTCAAATTGTAGGAAATTAAATTCTCTAAAAAAAATTAATACAGCCCGTACACCAATTTCAAGTCGAACAAAAATTTTGTTTGGTTTTCCGACGATTACTCATAAACCGCTAACGTGAAAATTTATTTAAAGCTCGGATTCAAAAAGAAGCTACAATTTTTGTTTTTTAATGAGCTCTGTACGAAGTTTCGAGTTACAGCCTGTTGAAATTCACTCAAAAATTTGGAATTTTTTCCTAATTTACGTGAAAATGTTGTAACGAAGAGAAAACTTGGAAAAACTACGTCTGTGCGGAGCCGGGGTCGGCTGGGTACACCCCAACCGTAATACGTACGTAGTAAGAAAGTACTTCTAACTAAAATAAATCAAATAAATATTATTATAAAATTAATATAAACAAACTTACCGAAATAATTAATTCAACGAAGTCGCAAATTAATAGAATATAATTATAACTCGTAATACGTAGTAAGAAAGTAGTAAGACAAAGAAAACTTCTAACTAAAATAAATCAGATAAATATTATAAAATTAATATAAACAAACTTACCGAAATAATCAATTCAACGAAGTCCCAAATTAATAGAATATAATTACAACTCTTAATGCGTAGTAAGAAAAGTAGTGACAAAGAAAACTTCTAACTAAAATAAATTGTGAATCCGAGTTGCTGCATGACTTGACAATTCACTTGTGATGTGACGTGAACGCGTAGAAAACTTTAAACCGAATGAGATGAGAGAAAAATATACAAAATTATAAATGGTGCCCAAAATCGGCAAGAGCAAAGTACTACAAATATTGCTATAACCACAGAATAGGTTATAGTACAGAAGATTCACTCTTTTGATCTTGACAAAAGCCTTTTTATATTACCTACATAATAATTATTAATAAACTAGCAGGGCGCGAGCAAGCAACATTAAACACTATTGCTGCGTACAAAGGTCGGTAGAGCGTATTAGGGTTGTCAAAGAATAAAAAATAAAAATATTAAATTGTTCAGTGTAGAGGTAGATATCGTTGAGTAAGTTTATTTTATTTTAATTAAAGGTAAGTTTACTATATTTAATTGTTAAAAAATATTGTAGAATGAAGCCAAAAGTTTATATGACCTTTTGGATAGTGATTGCAAACACTTGTGTACACTTTATTTAAAAATTGTAGTTATAATCTGCTAACTTAGTACCTACAAACCTTACATAATTTTAACACGACTTACTATACTTAGGGCCTCTTTTACCACGTGTCAAGTAGGCTAACCGCCATTTAAAGTCACCGGTCACCGAGAATGATGGAGCTGATATACCTTTGTTTGTACGGTAAAAGTTCCAAACATTAAAAAGAAAATAATAAAAAAATTCGCCTATGGAATTAAAAGAAGACAACCCTAACGTCGTCAGAAGCAATAAGAGTTTGCGATAGAGAGGCAATTTAACTGTATTGTCTCTGAGCAAGAGCAGATATTTATTTGAATGACTTCGCGGAGTGAACCTTCTGTACTTGTACTATTATGGTATTCTGTGGTGAAGATACATCAAAGGTGAGCCGACAAATGCTCCGCCGATGCTCTTTCGGTTTTCCATTGGTTCACGAGTAACACCCACATTGCCACAGAGTATATAGAGTAAATAGTTATACCTACCTGACAACAAATGACGACTTGTTTATTTTAGTTGTGTTTTATTACCTAGTGTTTTTTTTATATTAGTGTTAAATAAGTAATTCAAATCCTTATTAATTAAGTTAAAAAGCTATGTACACTGTATAGGACTGCAATTGAGCTATATTACATACATGGGCGCCGCCAGGATTTTGTCAGGGAGGTGCATCTGCATCTACATAATATTATACTATTATCTAATATAAAATATAGAATTATACATGTATATAATGTAGATAAATTTAATGTCAAATTTAAATCGCACAGGTATTCGAATAAGTATATTTCGCTTATCGAAAAATTCGAAAACTAAAGTGTTAGTAATCAGAAAAAAAAACCAGGTGAGGGATACCGGACTAGAAGCGGCAAGTGGAAGTATAAAACCAACACAAGTTTCGAAACTTTATTACTTACCTAACTAATTTGGTTGTAATGACTGTATTAATAGTCTATGAAACAAAGTAACTTTACCGAAATTAATAACCAAATACTTACTTACCTATGCAATGTATGTAAGTAAAGTTGCCAATTTTGTGACAATTTTACCTGTGTCCTTTATTTCTCTCTACAGGTTTAATTATTAAGTTTTAGATAATGGCTTTTATTAAATATAGTACCAAAAAGTAGGTACCTATAACAAGTAAATACAAATTGTATGTCCAGTCATTCAGTTCAGCATACCTACTTACAGTTAAAAAATAGAACAATAGGTAATTTGGGTAAAAAATATGGTCAAGCTGCCACGTTTTACGGTAAGTAGGTACTATATACAATTGAATTCTAAATTCTAAAATTCTAAAGTGGGTACTCAGTTAATTTTAAAGAATCGAAAGTGTTCGTAAGCGTCAAAGGTTTAATCAAGCTTAATCGGAATAATTAAGTACCTATATATGCAGACTATATATAATTATATATATACGAAGACCGGTATTATGTCCGGTATTTATTGACCAAAAATACATAAAGAATATAGGTGCTTTTTTTAAGGAAATGTATCTACTTATTTCCTTATTAATAAAAATGTCAATGTCTTGCCGAGCAGGTTAGATGAGGGGTTAGGATTCTAGCTTTAACGCTCTGTTCCAGGATTCTCGGCAAGTCCAACTTTCGAAATGAACTATTCAAAGTTGTCTCTGAATAGTTCATTTCAAATATCTCTGTCTGTAATAATTCTGTAAACTGAACATGGTGTGTCGTGAAACTATATGTTAATTTAAATGTAACATTATTGTATTAATTAATAAATAAAAAAAAGTGGGTACGGCAAACCTCCCTAGGTAAAATTATACACCTAGGTTAATTCGTTAAATAAAATCTTTAAAATAAATCTTTTACAAATGAACAATATGGGTACGAATCATCAACAAGTAGAGCAGGTGCATTATAAAAATAGATCTTATAAAGATGCCGCTCCTAATATTCAATACTTTTTGATTTTCGCCGCAAAATGCAAATTTGCAATAACAGAAGTAAGCAAATTTAGCTCTTAGTGATTATAAACTTAAGTTCATTTTCGATGAACGCGCGGTGAAAAATATCAAGTTCAAAGAGTGAATATTGACATGGCTGCCTCGCCGCTTTAGTTTGTAGCCAATGACGTTTTTAATACCTACGGCTTAAAGTCTAAATTCATCTCATCTATAGTCTATAGTCTCATCTATAGGTTACCTTCTATTTTACACACCAGATGTGGTATATATATATACCAACCACATCTGGTGTGTAAAATCATATATTATACTAGGTAGCTGTTGCACGCGACTTCGTCCGCGTAAATTTATAAAATCAATCAAATCATAGTTAGAGATATATAACCAGGCAGTTATATAAACTCAAACTTTATTCTTATGGGTTATGGGAAGCAATGAAAGATGGCATTTGTAGTAAATGATATTATTTAATTAGGTACCTACACTTTTAGTTTAGTAGAAAAGTGTGTTCGTATTTACTAGTAAGGGGCGCAGTTAGATTACAACAGAACTGACGCTAAAGCTCAAAGTCAAACGTATATAAGACACGTGTATGAAACAAAGAACTATTGTAATAAACTAAATGTTTATATGTGTGAAGGAGAAAGACTCTCAATCTACTTGTAAGAGTGAGACAGGTTTATTTTTATATATATTCCAACAATTCTAATATTTTAATAATTTTATTATAATTTAATCAATCAAAATATTCTGACGTGTATCTATAGAATTGTCGGCCATTTTGAAAGTTTGCAGCAACACACATTTATGACTATGACAATATGAAACGTTTGGTGACAGGTGACATTATACTTGCATATGACACCAAACGTCTCTGACATCGGTTTATTTATAAATTCAATGGTAACAGGAGATCTATTCAATATTGTAGGTATATACAGCATGATACTGTTTCGGTGTCGCGCATTGAGTTACTATATTACCTACTTACTTCGAAATCATTGGTATCACCTAATATAAAAAAAAAGTGTGTGTGTCAGCTCCGACGCATGACTGGAGTTTACTCCTTACGAAAGATTATAAAATACATTTATATTTTCACAATTCGAGCACCCGAAAGAACAACATTGTTCTTTTTTAAAAAAATATTGTGTAGATAGTGTAGATATTCTAAAATATTTTACTCCTATAAATTTTCATACCACGGGCTTATTATTGCATATTTGCAAATCGGTTCTTAAGGAGTAAACTCTAAAAAAAAAAAGAGTCATTATCCGTACCTACTGTTTGGTCTAATTAGCTTAATCTTGATGGAGTTTTTACGGTAATTCAGAGGTTTTTATTTTCCGAATATTATATTAACTGAGTTAATATGAGTATATTGTTAATATTTCCGAATATTAGAGAAACGATAGGTAGTAACTGATTCTCTAATATTCTAGATCTATTAATTAAATGAAAGAGCTTGATGACAATATAAACTTTGCTGACAAAAAATATATAGTTCCCTTTTTAAATAGGTAGACTAATTGGGTATAGATTATTTCATATGTCTTACATATGAAATAATCTATACTTATAGATATCAGGAATAGGTAAATAAAGAGATAAGTTTTGTATTTTTGTATGTTTGTAATGTTGTAATAAACTCAAAAACTACTCGACCGATTTTTAAAATTCTTTCCGCTTAGAAAGCTACGCTATCAGCAGCGAGTAACATAGGCTATATTTTATAAAGTTACGCGCATTAAGTTGTGGTATATAAAATAACATTACTAGAAAAAAAAACTTGTTTTTAAGCATCCTGTATAAGAAAGCAGTCAAGTAACGAAACGACAAAGAATGTAAGTAACATCTTTATTCGTTGATTGGTCCCTATAACGCCGCGTCGAGGGCAAAGTTCGCCTCAAATTGATTTCAAACCGTATTGACTACAAAGACTATATACTCGTAAGTATATTTGTAAGTTTAGATCAATGATTGACTATTGACATAAAAGACTGCGCACAGAAGTAAACTTACAATCTATGAGCGTGACCATCTGGTTGGATTCTGTACTCATGACTGCAATCTTCCTCAGGAGGCCATCATAACAATTAAATGACGATATAAATTCATAAGACCAACTTTCAGATATCTATACTTACTTATACTTCAGACTTGGCTGCTACAGCATGATATCCCGAACTCGAGAGCTATAGATTGTAATTATTTTGCTAAATCTTACTATTATCATAGAGTAAATAGTACTTGTACTATTCATAAAATATGACAAAAATGACAGTACATTTTTGTCATATTTTATGTTTAGTTTTTTCAAAAGTAAGACTAAGTAATTTGGCTGCCTTCTTGGTGCCTAATATGTGCCTAATCTATTTCTTATTTTGCTGTGCAACAAATTGAATGCTGAAAATATTCTTTCGACCCCAGCGGAATAAGCAACAGCTGTACACTAATCACTAATCAATCACGAATGACCGGGCAAAACCAAAGGCTAAACGACGGATTGTCGAGAGTTTAAATTTCGGGGAATCCCCGAACGGTGTAAGTAAACAGCATTGGTCGTATTGTGTCATATTATGTCATATTATGTCATATTATGTGCATGGTGCGCGCCGTTGTTTATGTCGGGGGAAGTCTCTTGACCCTCTTGACACATTTTGGCTGATGTTGTCGCAGTAAAAAAGTAGGTATTGATTTTTAAATCACGAATAATATTAGAAAAATCACAAATCACTTGATTTTAATCGCGATTAAAATCAAGTGATTTAAATCATATCAACTCTGAAAAATTTTATCACGGGCGAAGCCGGGAGCGTGTCGCTCTAGTCTATACTAATATTATAAACAGAGACGATTTGTATTTTTTGTATGTTTGTAATGAATAAACTCAAAAACTACCTACTGGACCAATTTTAAAAATTCTTTCACCTATAGAAAGCTACATTATCAGCGAGCATTGAACTACCTTGTATATGTTATCAGCGAGTAACATAGGTAGGTAGGCTATATTTTATAAGTCACTTGCAACAGCTAGTATTTTATAAAAATGGAGTAAGTATTAATTCTATTGTGTTTCTTCTTCAAATAGAAAAGAGGATGTAATTATAACCGATTTAATGGTTTCAATCTTTGCCACTGTGACGGGATCGATAGAAAATTATAAAATAAAGAGGATGTTTTAAAAAGAGAAAAAAGATAACTAAAGTTCATTACTGGTCCAATAAAACTGTCGACTCACTGTTAAATTTCCCGCCAACGGTGTTTTTTTTTTAATTTCGACCAGTCGAAGACATGCAAGGCCTCGTACTCCTCGTAACGTAGACAGCCTAATTAAAAACCGGATTCAATGACTTCAGGCCTAAAATGTATCGTAAATAATATACTCGTTAGTTAACTTAGTTAACTGTCAACAATAAATTAATTTGTTTATACGGAAACCATGTAAAATTTCCCATACTTTTTTATTTTCTCATGCTTCTAAAACTACTCTAATTAATTGCATTACAAATAATATTTTAAGATTTACATGAAAATATACCTATGTTGTATTATTTATAGGTACTTACATTAATTACATTGCCACAGAATAATAAACTGAGATAATAGTACAAGTAACGTTATATGAATACTAGGTATCTCTATATGAAATACCTAACAGCATAGGTTTACATTTATGAATAGGTGGGTCATTATGTGACGCTATAGTAAATGTACTCTCATATAGACTTTTCTACTATCAGAATTGGTAACACCCTTATTAAGTATATATATCCCTGGCAACGGAAGCCACATACCTAGAAATAAGGTGCTTTAGTTTTTATTCCTAGCCAGCTAGCCACATACTTAGGGTACGTCCGTTCTGTCAACATTAAAAATTAAAATTAAAATAAATAAAAAAAAACTCGAGATAATGGTCACCACACCATAACGGTCAGATTAAATTCGATCGACTCAAATGTCTTTAAATTATTCGTTTAACCGCCATGAAGCATAAAGCTAGGAACACCTATTAAAATTTTTTAATAGGATTAGAAAAATATTAGAGAGATTTCTCAATGGGATCTACAAAATTGATGACTATTAAAATTTTGTAATTTAAAAATCTCTAAACTACATTTAAGTAAGTACAACCCAAATGTTTTTAAAGTTGGAGTGAATAGGCATCTTCTGGGTGAGCTCGCTCCGTCATAGGCCTCATCTTCGTTGCACTGCTAGATGCTGGCCAAGAACAAACATCTTAAATAAAATAAAAAAATATTTAAATTTTAAAGTTAAGTTTCAGAAGCTGATTTGTCCAAGCCATAAATTTTACATATATCTATTACTATAATATTATAAAGAGGAAAGATTTGATTGTTTGTTTGTTTGTTTGCATTGAATAGGCTCCGAAACTACTGGACCGATTTGAAAATTCTTTCACTGTTGTGGAAACTATATTAACAGCGAGTAACATAGGCTATATTTTATAAAGTTACGCGGACGAAGTCGCGTGCAACACCTAGTTTTGTAATAAGAGGAAGAAGTTTTTAGTAGACGCCAGGGCACACTGCGTTTTTGGCATTAGGCATTAGGCATTTAGGCAGCTCATCTGACGGCAGTAACCACCCCCTTACGGAAGACCACCGTGAAATAACAGCTTGTGTGCTGTTGTGTTTCGGTGAGTGAGTAAGGGATGCCAGAGCCCATATCCCCATCCCTTCCTTATCCCTTATCCTTAATCCTACTGTAGTCGGCTGCGCACTTGCAGCACCTGTGGCCACCCACCATCAAGCGCACCGTCAGCCTGTCTGCCGACCTTAACATATAAAAAGAAATGTGTTTATTTTATATGTCTGACAATTGAGTGGGTCAGCCTAACAATAAAATAATAGAAAAATAATCTAAAATAATTAGTTCGTCAGGTATTCCTAATATCATGCAACGTCAAAATACACAGTCACAGAAATTCCCTCCATAAAATACATAACAATAAGGTTGATTTTTACATGAACGGCTTATTGAATAAACGCACATAATACAAGTATTAAGTTTGTTTCAGTGTTAACAGTCATACCATCCAAATGACTAAACTTGACTCTTTTCTTGTCTTAATTTAAAGGTACGCATTAATTGACGGGATGAGTGTAATATGCGGGTGTTGGTATACTGAGCGCAAACGAAAAATTTAGTTCAGCAATTTTAATCACGATCAAAGTAAATTTCGTTAATTAAATTCATTTGTTTAACTCTAAAATATTATCCTAATACATTTAGTCGTTAAAAAAATATAAATAGCAAGAAAAAAAAAAAACAAAAAAGAATACATTTGAAATACATACAAAAATTTTGAATGGTGAACAATATGAGACATTTTTGATGATATTTAATTTATTTATTTGACTTTTTTTTTTAAAGTTATTAGGCATTTTTTTTTTCATTTTTATGACGTGAAATTTTCTATGGTATTTTTTATTGTGAAGTATTTCCTCTAAGATGGTATATTTATAACGCTTACACACATTACTCAACTGATCATCATGAAATTGTGCATGTACACGTTGTCAGAGATACATTAAAGGACAGACATAGAGTATCTTATATGCAGTAAAAATTACTGTTCTTGAGGGATCCTCTAAAAATAAAAAGATAAAATTCAACGCGCTGACCAAATTTTAATTTTAAAGTCACTTCTTCGCACAATTCGTAGGAAACAAAATCGTGCAAAACCTCTACTAAACCATTTATTTAACAATAAACATTGAAAAACATGTTTTAATATTTTTAATAAATTATAATTATCTCCCAGTGTGCCACTTGCTTTTAACTATAGAAGCAATATAGCAGCTTGCAACGCTTTGACAGTTCATATTACATTTCCCGCCAAGTGAGACGCGCGCGCTCTATAAAATACATTCCGTTTGACTTTTTTTTAAAAAAATCAATTTAAAAAAAATACATGTAGGTAGGTAGATAAACTGAAAATTCAGTGTGTGCTTTTAAATATATGTAATTAAATTATAAATAGAAAATGTAATGATTAATAAAATTATATAATATTTAATTAATCAAAAAATCCGAAGATTAATCGTGGCTTAAACTATACTCTTCCATGTTTTAATTGTTTGTAAAAAAAAAATGAGAACTTTAAACAGCAGCGTCGTTTTATTATTTATATTATTTTTTAAATTCAACCATAGTGAAAAACCGTTTAAAAGTATACCCGTGACTGTGAAGACTTATGAGAATGATACTGTATTGTTACCTTGTTACATAGACGAAGCAGGTAACTGATTGCAGTCTATTTTAAATTATAACCTAGACAATTAAAAAAATTTATTGAAAATGGCGATGCTTATATTATCTTACTGTTCCAATGGGTTCGATTCCCGGCAGGGTCAACTTTTCAAAGTTGGCTCTGTTCTGGATCTTAAAATTAGTGGCAGAAAAAATATTTTATATATTTATTTTGAATTATATTTTCGTATCCTCTATAAATATAGGTTTAAAAAAAAAATTGTAAGAAATCGAAAAACTACAAGCACTTTTAAACATATTTTTAAATACAATAAATAAATCGCAGTCATTTGGGAAGCCCGTCTGGCGGCAGTAACCACCCGTTGTGTTTGTGTTCGTTCGGTCGGTGAGTGAGTAAGGGATGCCAGACAAGAGCCTATTTCCTCCCTATCCCCTTCATCGGATTGGGATAGGGAGGAAATAGGGGGAAATAGGGTGGGGATCCCAATCTATGTTGGTATAATTGTACGTATTTTTCCTGTGTAAAATTATTACATAGGAAAAATACATAGGAATTTTATTCAGGAAAAAATGTAGAAAATGTAGGTTGTTGCATATATGCATGTAAATGAAAATAAAGTATCACAATAATATAAATAAATCTACAGCTGTATACTTAACTGTAGCGCTTTAGTTGGAGATGCACCGATTATAATGCAAATGAAGTTTTTACATTTATTATTATACAAATGCTTTTTGTCCGTCCGTCTGTCTGATTGATGCGAGATATTAAACAAGCGTGTTGAATTTGTACACTCATGTACATTAAAAACTATTGACATATTAAAAGGATTATAATCTTTTATTAGATTTGGACATTCAATAATTTTAAATTGAATTTTTTTAACTTTCAATCTATGTATATATAGATTCTAGTCTTCTAGTTTGTCTCTAGATTTTTAAAATAAGTACCTACTTAGTTCTTACTTAGGTATATATTCCAAATAATAAAAGATTTTCAAGTTAGCAAGATTAATAATAATGTTAAGATAATACTTACAGTTAGTTATTTTGTTACTCCCACATACGTTTTATAATAACTTAATCATAGTCGTTACATTTACTCGTAGGCAACTATACACTAAGCGGTTTTTATATTTGGCTTATTATTGATAAATTCAAAACAATAATTTCCATATTCAAAGGTTTCGTTTTGAAATTGTAAAAACATATCTTCAGTACAGTAACGGCAAGAACGGTAAAGTGTTAATATCTTTGACATTAAACACTGTATAAGATAAATAAAATCAACCTATAAGTATATTTTCTATTAATTTCTGCCTTTGATTCTTCTTTTTTTATGTTAAGGTCGACAGACAGGCTGACGGTCCACTTGATGGTAGGTGGCTACCGTCGCCTCTAACACAAGCAATTGTTGCAAGTGCGCTGCCGACCATAGAAGGATTGAGGATAGGATAAGATGGGGTAATGGGTTCTGGCATCCCTTACTCGCTCACCGAAACACAACAGCACACAATCTTCTGTAAGGGGGTGGTTACAGCGGCCAGACTGACTTATGACTGCGAAACTCAGTGTGCCCTGCTTTCCAAATCCAGACTAGAATATTTTTATCGCTTTAGTATCATACTGTATTATTTTTAAGTTGCTGACTCAGCTTCTGTCTAAATCTGTCAATGTCTTTCCGTGATTCAGTTCATCGAATTCATGATTTATCCTGAACTTACTTTCCTCTCCAGGGCTTTTGTTTTTCTTATTTAAAAATATATTTAATAATACTTGTAGTTTATTATTAAATATATTTTAAACCTATCTTTATTGAGGATACGAAAATAATATTGAAAATAAATATATATATAAATTTTTAAATTAAAACATAAATTTTCACTATAAGTCAAAAATCAAAGCAAGCAATCCGAATACAAATCTACTTTTAACAGCACAGTCTACGAGTTGCCTTAAATAGTGTAGTTTGTATTTGATAAATTAGTTAACATGAATCAGTGTACCTGCTTAAAATCAAAATATAGTTAAGCATAATTAGATTAGTGACGTCATTCACATAATGCTATATCATTATAGTTTTTTATAATGTTACAAAATGGCCTAAGGCCCAACTTCAAGGTTGGGATTGAAAGAGCTAAAATCGAAATAGTAAGACTGATTTAGGAGACAACTTATACTTGGTACTTAACTTATTTTTATTTAAATATATACTTTGTATACGTTTTGTATTTTTTTCTTCTATATATGTCAACCGATTATAAATCAAGTTTTAGTGTTATCAAAAGAAAATTCACCCCAAATGTGGTCGAATTTCAACCACACTAGTTGAAATTCGATCACATATTTTCTTGATATTATATCCTTCCCAGTATTCCTGACAATGTGTGCGCAAAATTTCGTTATAATTGGATGAGTAGTTAAGGCATGAAAAAGTAGCAGACATACATACAGACAGACAGACAAAAAGAGTTACTTTCAGATTAAAATTAGTATGGATTAGTATGGATAGTTATGTGTAGATATAGATTTTGTAGTATCTACTCGTACGTTCTTTTATTCTTCTTTGCAATTAAATATGAATTTTAAGCTCTTCATATGAATTACTTTTTCTCCGTCAGCATAATATGTAGTTGATATTGTTCAATGTGTAAAGCTACATAATAAATCAAAAATACAAAAGAATTTTATATTTGTAATGAGCACGTTTGCAGTCGCGCCGCATTCGTGTCCGTGCTGCGCCACAATACCTAAAATGTTTACACCGAAAATGTTACATGGATGTAATCAACATTATTTTTATTGGATGTGTCATATGAAACGTAATCTGTAAAGGCTGTCTAATGTAAAGGCCCGCAGACAGGCTGCAGATTAAGATGATAGTAGGTGGCCTATTAAAAAAATCAATGCCAGATTTGCAACCTTCACATTAGAAGTAACATTGATTCTTGAGATATTTGCAAAAAACTGAACCCCTTTTTAAAAAATCTTTAATTGTTTATAATTTTTGCAATTGTTTATCTGCGGGTTTGAAACTTTTGCACAATTTTCTAGACGTCATAACGAATCGAATGAGCTATGGCACATATTTTTACTAGCCTTAGCAGGAATTAACACGTTATGCAACTATGCGTTCCGCAGTCATTTGGGCAGACCATCTGGCGGCAGTAATCACCCCCTTACAGAAGACAACCGTGAAATAACAGCACATGTGCTGTTGTGTTTCGGCGAGTGAGAAAAGGATGCCAGAGCCCATTACCCCGTGCCTTCCTTATCTCTTATCCTTTATCCTTCTATGGTCGGCAGCGCACTCGCAGCACCTATGGCGTTGCTTGCCTACTGTCTGTCGACTATAACATAAAAAAGACGAAACTCATATTTCATTTATTTGTTGCTTATATCACCTCCACGGTCGGGTGTGCTCATTACATTCGTACATCGATGGTCGGTTCTGCTTGTTAACGGCAGGAAGGGACGTAGATTTGTATCTTTATGTACCAATTGTAGATGAACATCGAGTGTGTTATAGACCCACTACTCACCACGACATTGTCCCGATAGCTTTCGAATACTCAATAAGTCTTGATTGCATCCACTCACTACTTCATTATTGATCGGCCCACAAAGGACCGCGCAGGTTTTGTATAAATACCAGCTGGTGCTTCGTCAGCGTCATAGATAGATTAGCAATCTATACTAAATATTATAAATGTGAAAGTAACTCTGTCTGTCTGTCTGTCTGTTACCTTTTCACGCCTTAACTACTTAATCAATCATAATGAAATTTTGCATAGACGTTGTCATCCATACAGGAAGGGACATAGGGTACCTTTCATTCAGTTGACATCATTAGCATATCATCTGTAGGACGTCATCCATATCATCCGTACTGCTGAACATGCGTCTCACCATAACTTTCCAAAAGGACCAGTCAGAACTTCAGAAGCAGCCTGGTTTTTTTATTGTTAAATAGTAACGGGTCAGAAAGGCACTAAAAATGAATAAATAAACTTGAAAAATATAGTTCTGACCCACAGGTCAGACGGGCACTTAAAAGTGGGTCCAACGGGCACTTTTATTCAACGGGTCAAAACTTGTGGATCCAAAGGGTCCAAAGCCGATCAACGGAACCTTCGACCCGTAGTGCTTATCAGGTAACGATAGGGACTTATAACAGTAATAATATCTTTATTCCAGAAGCCAAATTGAGGGTGAGATGGTATAAAGATGAAAGTCTCCTCGGCGACAGTCATGACCCTCACCATCTGTTGCCACCGCGTTACCAGATGCACGCCAACTACAGTCTTCAAGTAGACGCCTTGAACTCACGCGATACAGCCGATTATACGTGCGAAGTGAGTTTATTTTTACAAATTTACAAATATAATTATGTCACGCGGTTTCACTCGCCGTTTAAGTTTACGAGTTATTGTGTAGGTTTAGTAGTAATCTCGCACGATTTTATTTCGTACGAAATGTGCGAAGAGCCAACTTTAAATTTAAATGTCATATCGCACACATATTATTTAATTGCGTGCGATATGACATCTTCAGAAAATCGTACTGGGCGATTGGCACACAATTTATTTTACTTAAGAAACTTGAAATAAAAGTACAGTACTTACCGTACAAAAGTGATACCTATATGTGGGAATATTAATAGTATAGTTTTAATGAAGAATAGTTCAGAAATTAAGAATAAATACACTTAGGTAAGTTAAAAGTTATATAAAAAAGATAAGGCTCAAGGATGGATCATCGAACACACGACCTGTTATTATGGTGGTCTTCCATAAATAGGTGGTTATAGCCGCCAATAAGACTATATTCGTATTAAAAATGACCAATAAAAATTTACAGCATTGATCAGTCCATGCAGCAATTAATTTAAACTATTGAACAAAGAGAGATACACTAAGATCTGACGCCGTGTAATTTGTCACTAGTGATGGGAAATATAACTAATGTCGATATCTAATATGATTGTGCTGATTTTGTACGATAAAAACTCGTCCTGTATATTTTATTATACTATAACTCCGAATTAAAAGTTGTGGTAAGTCTAACCAGAACAGAAATTTATAGGTCTGTTGCTGAAAATTTTTCTCAAATTTTTTTGCATGTCGTCTGATTTGCTGTAATAAATAAATAAATAAAAAGTCAATCGACGCCGCCTAAATGGACATCCTTTTACGAAGTGAAACATAGCCTTTTTCAAGTTATCAAAGACAATTAAATAAAGTTTTCTACTTCATTGCTGAAGGTCGTGCCCGCTAAGAAATGCCTTGGTGGCATCGACCACCAGCTGTTTCCATTCCACCCTGTCCTCAGCCTTTCTTATAGCCTTCGCAAAGACAATTATTTCATTAAATTTAGTTTAATGCCAATGAAAAGGAAGTGCAACCAGAAAATTATATTTAATGTTATAGAGTTTGATTTACGTGAAAAACACTACAGTGCCTTCGCACGCTACTCAGGTTGTTTTTGCGACAAATTTTACACGCGTGTCCCAACACTATCTGTGCATCGGTCGGCGAGTTTAAAATGTAAGGAGAGTATCCAATTATGTGCAATTAATCAATTTGTACAATTCTTTTGTGTTTAACGCTACGTTTTATTTAATTGATGTTTTTCTTTTTGTTTTTTTGTAATATAAAATGTAATTCCGTCTTATTCTTTGTAAATTATTCTAAATAATAATACACATCGAAACATCGATGACATAGAGTGATTACTAATTACCTACTCGCTAAATCACTCTTATTTATAATAATCTGAGGCTACGCTAGCCAACAAATGACTAATTATACTCTATGTCACGTGCTGTTTTTAACTCCCTATGCCCTACGCAAAAGAGGGGTGTAATAAATTTGACCTATGTGTCTGTGTATGGGTGTATATTCTATCTGTAGCAACATGGCCACCAAACTGATGCACCAATTTTGATACGGCTTTTTTTGTTTGAAAGCTTATGTGATCTGTTCGGGCATTTGAAGATCATCAGCTCATTTCCTAGTTGACAAAGGATCTTATTTACTTCCACATGTTCGGTTGATGTGAAATTTGGTATACTGTTACTTCGATGGTATTTCCATGACATGGTAACCTTAAACTGATGCTGTAGCATCAATTAGTCTGCAGGATACCCAACTCTTTAGTAACTTTAGCGTTTGGGCTCAATATAATTTCGAGGGTTATTTTATAATTTTTAATTATAGCTTGTGTTATGTATTTTGAGTGTATGTACAGTCGGGGTAAGAAAAGGTTCGTCACTTTAGCCCGCGCTCACATAGGATGCGTTTTCGTGCGGAAACGTACGAATACCCACGAACAATCCCGATTTTCCAAGTACTATTCGTACCCCGACTGTACATTAGATTGTAAACTAATACGTACTTCAATCACTATTTTAACTTTGCTGAGAAGTAGGTACATGTAGGTATTGTAAATCGTCTTTGGTGGTCCTCTATTCTACGTTTTACTTTTTTTTTTTTTTTTATATTTGATACAGTACACAAACAGATTGCAATTAAATACATGAAAACCATAAAATACATGTGTATGGATAAATTGTCTAAATTGCACTCCTAAACAGTGTACTTAACATGTTTAATTTAACATAGCTACTAATGCTTTGTTGATTAGACTTACAAATTGGACAGCCACTTTACCATTGACAACACAAATGGACGCATCCTGTATTATGAGCGATGGAGGTTCATAATATGACGTGGAGGCACCTTATCGAAGACCAACAGTTCCTTTAGACTTCTGGCGGAGCCTTTGATTATATACTTGTCAGTATCAAGGGCGGAGCAATCCTTATAGTAAAACGGTTTCATACCCACTGTAGCTAATTTTGTTAAGATGGTTTCATGTTTTTAAAAATGTTCTATTGTTTAAAAAATAATAATTTCTAATTAAGAAGCTGTGACAAATGTTTTCACTTTATTTTTGTATTGTATTTAATTACATTAATTCTTTTTAAACCAATCTTTCTATACTAATATTATACAGAGAAAAGATGTATTTTTGTATTTTGATTTGTAATGTATAAACTAAAAACTAATGGACCGATTTTAAAAATTCTTTCACCTATATAAAGAGCTACATTATCAGCGAGTAACATAGGCTATAATTTATAATTTTAAGCAGACGAAGTCGCTTGCAACAGCTAGTCTTTTATAATTACAGTGTGAACAAAATATATTTAAAAAATATTTATATAATAAAACATTCTAACAAGAATACTAACTTATAAAACACCTTTGTACGTAGTTAAGTAAGTAGGTACATGTCTTGATTTTTAATATTTATAAGTAACTTAAATTAAGTTACAGCAGAGTTCTATTTCAACTTTTAGGATTGTAATTTTGATCAATTTCGAGAATTCCTCAGTACCTATCACATTAAAAATTGCTTTTTTCAAGGGTAAATTATCGTTATTTTCAGATAATACGCCCAGAGCCATGGGGTCCCATTAGACAAACTCATTCTATTGAGGTTCAGTGTAAGTTTTGTTTAATTATTTAATTACATTTAAATACATTTTTCTAGACATAATTCGGAATTCAGTAATCTGTTGCACATATTTTTACGAACTTTTTCAAAATATAACACTAATTTGAACCTGTGATCTACACTAAAGATTGAAGAAATGTCTTTTGTTTTTCTTGGTTAAATTTACTATGTATTTAATTTTGTCACACAAATGAAAGAAATAGGTAAAAACAGAGTGCAAAAAATTCACCCATTATATACTTGTTTGTGATTTTTTTTTTAAATTCAATCTATCTTCAATTCAAATCTAAAACGCTGGTGAGAGAGGGGCACAATTATCAAGTTTCTGCCCCAGTTCGAAAAATTCGTAGATTCAGGGCTGGGTAATCTTACAATATTCTATATCAGGCATCTAAAGTAATAATAGGTATATATATAGACGCAATATATATATTATTGCGTCTTCCTCCTTCTAAACCACCTTCTAAAGTTCTAAATCTAAAGACTTTCTATGGTTACTCATTTTCAACGTCCCTATAAAATGTTGTTGACAGTTTCTCCAACCATAAAAACGATACCCGAGGACGGCTTTCTGGAGGTGAACAAGGGTGATTACGTTGACATTGCTTGTGACGTTTCAGGCACACCATCGCCAATAGTGGATTGGAGGAAAAATGTATGTAATCAATCTGTATGCGTCTGAAAATAAAACATATATTGCAATGACAGAACTGTACCACGGTTGGTAAAAGTTAATCAAAAAATTGTATGCAATTATAAATATAACAAGCTAATAAGCTATATTCTATAAACATAAGACGCCAAGGAAGGAATTTAGTATAACCATAGATAAAATAGTACCTGGTTAAGTAGGTTGAAGGTTGAAGGTACCTTTTTTTCAGGTTTTTAGCTCATATCGCGAATATCTGTAGGAATAGCATTATGATTACTCCTGACAAAAGTTTCTACATAAAATTTTCTACAAATTTGGATATATTCATTTTTACTCTACGATCAATACTTTAGGAACTTTAGGCTGTGTAAGTTTACAGAGAGACAAAAAATACGTATACGCAACAATAAGTATACAGCAACAACTATGTTTAAAATTTAAAAGAATGTAATTAATTGCAAGTTTGCAAGCGAAGTTTACAAAATACAGCGCGGGGATTCCCCTTTTTTCTGACAGTTCTGACACCCAAGTGTACGTTCCGTTTTACGCAAAAAAATATAGTCAAATTGTATGGTAAAATGAAAAAAAAAAAAAAAAAAAAACCATGATTAATTACGATTTTTTGCAACCCTGATATCCACCCAAGTGTCCATACGCGAACTTTCCCACAGGACTAGAGCCAGGACTAGGACTATATCAAGAATGAGTAAAATTAATATATACTATTACTTTTAAGGGTGAAGCTATGGCGTTACTGGAACACCGTTCCCGGATAAAATTTAAGGCTGAACACCGTCTTTTGGCTGGAGTTTACGAATGCATTGCTAACAATGGCGTAGGTGATCCTGTTAAGGCTGCAATAAGAGTTGTCATACACGGTAAGAACTCACAATAAATCTATACATTCATAATTGCTAATATCATGAAAAGAAAAGATTTGTGTTTTGTTTGCAATGAATAAACTCAAAAACTACTGGATCGATTTTAAAAATTCTTTCACCTAAAGAAAGCTACATTATCAGCGAGTAACATATAAAGTTACGCGGACGAAGTCGCGTACAACAGCTAGTATATGATAATAATAGACCTCAAGAAATTAAATTATTTACAATACCTAGCTGTTTTTTTTTTAACATCAACACTGAATAAAAATTATTTTCTTTTGAACTTTATACAGCTTTACAAAAATTTTAAGAAATTAAAAAGTGGCAATACTGTAGTGTTGTCCCGTTCTAACCATCATGTTGATAAGAAAGGGCTTACCAACACTATAGTATTGCCATTTTTTATGTTAAAGTCGACAAACAGGCTGACGATTCACTTAATGGTGGATGGCTACCATCGCCTATAATACAAGCAACACCATATTTGCTGCAAGTGCGCTGCCGACCATAGAAGGATTAAGGATATGGGATAAGGAAGGGATGTGGTAATGGGCTCTGGCATCCCTTACTCGCCCACCGAAACACAACAGAACAATTATATGCTGGCAACACTTATAGGCAAGGTTATGATAAGATGACGCGAACGTTATTTGTGTGCGTAGTTCCTAGTTTAGCTCCAAGCTTAGATTTAGAACCTATAGTGTGGCCTTAGCCTTAGGCAATGTGTCTCAGCCAACACTTGTGTGAGAGTGACTGGCTTTTGTGTAGTATTAAATCATTATTTAACTAAAATAGATATTATTTTTCTGAAAATTACGAGGGCTGTACTAAAAGTATCGCGATTGGTATATTTCCATTGTTCCTGGCATAATAAAGTCTTTATAATCCAAAACTCCTTGTGACAAAATGCGCAGACGCACCTGTGGTGTCGGCGCAACGTAGCTTCGTTCACACAGCGGAGGGTTTGCGAGCAGCGTTAGCGGCGAGCCTCGAGTTCTCTTCGCCTCCGGCGCGTACCGCTTGGTATAGAGACGGACGCCCCGTGCGCCCTGATGATAGGTAACCTTTCTTTCCTCTCCTAGGGCAGTGGTCGCCAGTGGCGGGTTTCCTTTGCCTGCATTATTTATTTATAAACGATTCATGTAGCAGCAGGTATCCGGATAGACTGATAATAAAGGAAACAATCAAATTAGCTAAATTTAGGAAAAGTTGCTTATTTTATTTAATCGAGATACCAACATCACATCAAAATTTACCAAGTCACATACATTAGTTATAAAAACACGTTTACATTTGCGTACCAATTACTAGTATCTACAGCTATAATAATATGTTATATGTTGGTCTCTGTTAAAAATTTAGAAAAAAATAAAAAAAAATATAATAAATCAATTCAATTAATTACATTATAGGTACAAGTCATATCCAACAATACAATTTAATATATGAGCATCAAGCTATTTAATAAGGTTCCTAGTAATATAAAGTCTTTATCTTTGATGCAGTTTAAGACAACAATTTAAAAAAAAAATTAGGAGCCAAATCTGCTTGTTTAGTAAACTTTTATTACACTAAATAAAACTAAATTTCATAATAAATAAATATTTATTAATGCTTGAATCTCCTTGGGAAGGAGGAGGAAAGGAGCCAAAGAGCCACTTTGCCGTCCACTGTTCTAGGGGCTTTAACTAAACAAACAATCATCGTGTAATTTTGCATACACATTTTCAGGGATACAGAAAAGGACACGGGTTATCTTTTATTCAGAAAAAAAAGTAGTGTTTAAATAAAAAACAAAAAAAAAATTCAACGCCTGACAAAAAAATTGAATAAATATTTTAACTCATAAGAAAAAGGGGCGCGGACAAAGTCGCTGGCGAAAGCTAGTTTTATCTAGTTTCTACTCATATTTCTACTAGTTTTCTACATACATAATATTATAATATAAATGTTAAAGTAACTCTGCCTGCCTGTTTGTTACGTTTTCACGCCTTAACTACTCAACTGATCATCATGAAATTTTGCATACACGTTACAATACAAGAAAGGCGATAGGGTGTACCATTCATCCAGAAGAAAAACTACTATTGTTAAGGGATCATTTGAAATAAAATAAAAAACTAACGCTTGGCCCAAGTGTTATAGCAACAAGAGATCAAGCGTTATATTGCTTTATATATAAAGCGGACGAAGTCGCGGGCATTAAATTAAAAATAAAAAGTACCTACCTAGTAATAAATATAAAAACAATAGTTTTATTTTATACTAGCTGTTGCACGCGACTTCGTCCGCGTAACTCTATAAGATATAGCCTATGTTACTCTCTGATAATATAGCTTCCCAACAGCGAAAGAATTTTTCAAATCGGTCCAGTAGTTTCGGAGCCTATTCAATGCAAACAAACAAATCTTTTCCTGTATATAATATTAGTATAGATAATATAACCGTTCGATGTGTTCACAGAATAGTAATGATGGTCCAAGGCAACGTGCATCAGCTGATATTCCGTGCGGTAAGAAAGTCTGATCTCGGGAATTACACATTCAGAGCCGAGAACAAGCTGGGCATGGCTGACATCTCTTTCAGATTGACAGGTACATTTTTCGACCGCGACAAGTATCATATAATACAGAAAAATTAAGACAGTATTCTTCTTCTTAGGTTTAAATGGCAATGCGGCTCATTTTAAAATGGCCATTGTCTGCCAGTGTCAAGTTATTGTAAAAATATCAATTTGTAATAGCTTTTTTTTTTTAAAAAAAGGCAAAATTGAAATTAAAATCAAAAATAGCAGATCCAGACACTAGTTAGTCAAGTCAAGTCTATAATTTTTCTTAGTTTTCCAAAACAGGTCCGTCAAGTCTAAAGCAGTCAGGTCAAGTCCTCTTAAGACAATATATTCATCAATTTATTACATCTGTCATTTAAAGTCATCTGTCATTTAAAACCAACTAAACATCTGTCATTTAAATAAAATGTGACTTTACGTCAACACGTTGAAGTTTAAAATGAATAGTAGAACTTGGTCGTTGCTTACCTTTTAACATCGACGCGCGAAGGCAAGACTCCGCCATGATTCCGTTTTAGGCGTACTTTTTATGTGTCGCTTTGGCATTTGTGACGCAAATTCCATAGTTGTAATACTTCGATGGATGTAAAATGTAAATAAATGTCATTTAAATGTAACTAACTTTACAATGGGTAGCTAAAAATGTAATAGAGCAATCAGTATTTGTGACGCAAAATCCATAGCTGTAGTAGATTGATGACAATATCATATCATCATCTCTGCCGCAGGACGTCCACTGATGGACGGACATAGACCTCCCACATAACTTTCCAATAGGACCGGTCAGAAGCAGACTGGATCCACCTTCGACCCTCGGCCCTTATCAGGTCATATGTTCACCTTATGAGTCTTGTCTTACGCTGCGCTTGTTGATCCGTTGATATGGTTTTCCATCGAAGTACTACAACTATTGAATTTGCGTCACAAATGCAAAGCGGCACATTAAAAATACGCCTAAAGCGGAATTATGGCGGAATCTTGTTTTTGTGCGTCAGTGGTAAAAGGTAGTAACGACCAAGTTCTGCTATTAATTTTAAACTCCAATGTGTTGACATCAAGTCACATTTTCTTTAAATGACAGAGTTGATGCTCTGCGCACATGTCATTTTTAAATGTTCCATAAAGTTGGTAGTGTTTTGTATGGCGTGCGAAATCCATAGTTGTAGTACATTGATGTGACTTTCACCAATAAAGGCAGACTATATAATCCTTCAAATGTATTTCTCAAGTATACCTACTTAACATTTCAGGAGTACCGAACATAGCTTCGTTCAAAGTTGAACCATCACTTAATAAAGCCACCGCAACAAGTTTTACGCTTATATGGGAAGTGGACTCATATTCCACAATTATAGGTGAGTATAAAGACAATTGGTTTTCTTAGGAGGAGGCCTTTATCTGCGGAGAGGTTCTTGTAGAAGTTAAAGTTTAAATTTTAATTTTTAACAGTAAAAAAAAAATCAAGCCATTCAATTTTAAGCTTACTAACTCATTAATCTACCTTATAAAAAAGGCTTTTTTATTTTTATTATAATGCTTTTGAGGAAATGTAAATATTAAGTTCCTCTCTTCGTACTATTGTCTCTGAATCAAGCTTTTTCTCTGTAAATGAGAAGCTCCTTGGATAAATGGTTAGGGTAACTGCCTTAACGCTTTGTATTAATGGTCCTGGGTTCGATTCCCGGCAAGGTCGACTTTTAGGAAAACTAATATTTATTGTCTAGCCATTGTCCACGACTACGTCCGCGTGGAATTTGGTTATAGAGTTTCTTTAAGAAAAAGTAGCTCAATGAGAATCTCAGCTTGGCCAAGGGAGTTTCAAACCTTGGCGGTGCGCTAAATAGAGGATGTTTTAAAGCTTGGCTCGCTACGCTTTCACGCCTTAACTACTCAACCGATCACCATGAAACTTTACAGGGATACAATTAAAAACAAAGTTTACCTTTCATCTTCAACTCCTTATATATTAGGTCCTTACATATGAAATTGGCGTTTTGTCGTACTGGCCACTTTGATCTCAAATTTGATTCCCGTCTCAATGGTTTTTTTAATAAAGGGATCAATTAACTACCTATGAAATGACAAAAGTGCATAGATAGCAATGCTTTGATAAATAAATATATTAAAAAAAATCGACTTTATGTTCCTCCCTTACAAAACTCCACTTTCATATGTAAGGACCTAATATATATAAATATAAAAGGCAATGTGTGTATGTATGTTCCCTATGGACTCCAAAACCGCTGAATCGATTTTGATGAAATTTTCAGACAATCTTCAGATTAGTCCAGCGGGTGATCCTGATCAGATAAGAAAAATGGACGCGGACGAAGTCGCGGGCAAAACCTAGTTAAAAATAAAGATCATGAGGCATAGGCATAGCTAAGTGATATATTTTTTTTAAATTTTAGAGTACAACTTATGGTTGCGGCCTTACTACAGAGGTTTGACAACCATAGAGCCAGAAGGCTTCACCACAGAGTCACCATCAAACCGTTGGAGCAAGATCGTAGTTCCCGGAGACTCCAGTGATGGTAAGCTCAGTCTCTTGTATCCTATGGCCACCATAGGAAAAGACTTCTTGAATCAAGACTTCTTGCTCTTTTCAAGGCCCTCAGGTTCGATTCCTGACAGGGCCAACTGTAGTTTAAATCTGTGGAGCAGTGGCAGGGCATACTGTATTTCGTAGCCATTTGGGTAGCCCATCAGGCGACAGTAACCATCAGCATGTTTGCTTTTGTATTTCTGTGAAAGAGTAATTTCCTTCATCTTTAATTAATACTACTATAATCTTCCCCTGTGGCGTTGCTCGTTTTATAGGCGACGGTAGCCACCTACCATCAAGTGGACTGTCAGCCTGCCTGACGACTTCATGTGAAGTCGTCAGACAGACAGTCGGTCAGACAGATAGTATAATAACTATGTTATAAGCACGTTTGGTTTGTTTGACGACACGTTTGGTCTAGTGGCTAGTAACCATAGCTGTTAACCAAACGGTCGCGGGTTCGAATCCCGCTAGGTTCAAATGTTTATGTGTTAACATTTTACCTTTGTACCTGAGTCATGGATGTTTTGTAATTTATAATATGTATGTATTTACAAAAAAAAAGTAATCTATGTATTATATCAACTGTCTGGTATCCATAATACAAGCATTAGTTGCTTACTGTGGAACTAAATGGTGTGTGTGTTGAATGTGTGCAGATATTTATTTATTTATTATTTATTTACGAGGCATCTGCTTGTCTGACACACATTTTTTTTAACATAAAAAGTCATAAAAACAATTTGTGCCTGCGTCAGGTCCGATTCACAGCGCGAGTTACACAGTGAGAGGATTGACTCCTTCGACTGTTTATGAGGCGATAATTACATCAAGGAATAGGTAAATATTTATATTAAAAAAAAAAATCAAAATCATAATATTTAGGTATTTATCGATTAGCTTTCTCCAAGAAACTATCATGATCGTCATTGTAAATTTAAATTTACTAGTAAATTTAAAAAATAAGCCAAGATGATGACGATCCTGTGAGAAGAAACCCCGAAAGAAACTCAGGACACAATTCTTTTTGTCATCTTTAAAATAATACAATAACAACAATTACAAATATTTCAATTAATTATAAACAAAATCAAAGCACTTATATATTAGAATACTAAAGGCTCGAGTTCACCCACAGACGGTTATTTTTAAACAGCTGTTTAACATTTAAACAGCCGTTTAATAATATTTTGTTGATCACCATCGCTAAACTGCGGGTTAAACGCACTAAACATCAGATTAATCATTAAGTAAATATTAAACGGCTGTTTAAATTTTAAACAGCTGTTTAAAAATAACCGTCTGTGGGTGAACTCGAGCCTAAACATCGTATGAGCTCCGAATCCCTTAAAGTTTTTAAAGTTGGCTCTGGCTAACTTTAAAAACTAAATAACTACTAACTTTAACTAGTGGGAGGGAACACTGCGTTTCGCAGTTATTTGAGCAGCCCGTTTGGCGACAGTAGCCACCCCCTTACATACCGTGAACACAGTGAAATAACAGCATGTGTACTGTTGTGTTTCGGTGAATGAGTAAGTGATGCCAAAGCCCTTTACCCCATCCCTTCCTTATCCCTTATCCTTAATCCTACTGTAGTCAGCAGCGCACTTGCAGCAACTGTGGCGTTGCTTGTGTTATAGGCGACGGTAACCACCTACCATCAAGTGGAACGTCAGCCTGTCTGACGACCTTATTATAAAAAATATGTTTGTTGATAATTTTCGTATCATTTTCAGTGAATGTGTATCAAACAGCTTATCTCATTCAATGAAAGTGTTGCCATTAAAGACCTTTAACGTGTTTTTTTTATTATTATTGCAGATTCGGTTGGAGCAAGCCATCGTCTGTGTTGCACTTTGCTACGGAGGCCGGCGGTATTATTATTTTTTTTTATACTTTTTTTCCTAAATAATCCAAAGTTTTTCCGTGTCTACGATGGAAAAAATTCTCTTGTCGTTGAACTACTATTCAAGGTTTACGATTCACTGTCATTATCAGGGACACAGTGAGGGTGATAGTTTTTTTTTAATGAAACAGAGGCTCACAGAGAACTGATTGTATTGAATTTTTACAAAATATAAATGTAATGGTTTTTTCTTGATATATTTTTAAGTTAAGGTCGACAGACAGGCTGACGGTTCACCTGATGGTAGGTGGCTACTGTCGCCTATAACACAAGCAAACCCACAGGTGTTGCAAATGCGATGCCGAATACAATAGGATTAAGGATAAGGGATAAGGAAGGGATGGGATAAAGGGCTCTGGCATCCCTTACTCAATCACCGCGAAACACAACAGCACACATACTGTTATTTAACGGTGGTCTTCTGTAAGCGGGTGGTTACTGCCGCCAGACGGGCTGCCCAAAAGACTGCAAAACGTAGTGTCCCCTAACACTACTATTGCTCATTGAAAAGTTGATTCATAGTTCCATAACCATAAACAATCTGGTTCTCAGTTTTTTTTTTTTAAATTTATTTACACAAAAAAAAATATATTGATACACAGTGTAGATGCAACATAAACTTATTCAAGTTTTTATCATACATCAGCCATTTCGTCACACTATTAACTGTTCATGGTTTTATGTATTTTTCATTAATTTTTAACATTTGATTTTTTTTAAATTTTTTATTTTTGTTTTTTTTGACTAGATTTTTTTTTTTAATTTTGACATATATATATTTTTTTCTTTTTAACATTTGACATAGTTTCGAAATTTTTTGTTTGTATTAATTGTAATTAATTTTGTTTAGATTCTATTTTTGATTGTTTCGAATTTAAATTATTTTGTTGGAGCTTATGTACCAGTGAATTATGTGTTCAGCTCTAATTGGCTTGCACACTGGACCTAGATGTTGAGCGATAGGGTTAGAACGATATGTGTGCTAAGCTGTTGCTGTTTTGAACAAATAAATAAATCAGAGTCGTCGAAATATTATTAAAAAAATAGTAGGTACATTTAATTTTAAACAAATCAAATACAATAAAGAACATTGGTAGGTACTAGGTATATATATATATTTTTCGTCGTTAATGGCGTCTTTTGTAACTGAAATAAAAAAAAATATTTCAAGGGGGTCGCAAGCCGGTAACATACGACTATACCGACATTACACCTATATTGGAAGAAGCAGAATCAGAGGCCCACAACATCTCAGAGGCGCAGATTTCTGAACCTTACAACGACCTGTCAAACAGCGCAGCCACGCCAAACGTCACCTACGCCATTTTGTTTTATGTCATTTGGAAGTGTGTCAGTTGATATTTTTAGGTTATATTATTTGTTAAGTTCATAGATACGGAGGGTAGAGGTAAGGAGTATAGACTAATATAACAATCAAACTGAAAAAATGGTCCTCTCCAACAATAAAATAAGGGTTCTAAGAGTTCTGTAGCATATCTTCTATCTATCTATCATTGTCTAATTCACTCGTCAAAGTTACACTAGCGCCATCTTAATTTACTAGTATTCTGAGACCACTTTTTTATACATAGAGTCTAAGTGATAACTAACTCTATACGTGAGAAAGTGTAGGTCGGTCCCATGAACCTAGAAATCTAGGTTCATTGTAGGCCTCCATTAAATAGGAGTCGCTGTAGTAGCATTTTATTCCACTTTACAACTCGATAAATTTATTTATTTATTAACAAACCTAATAGCTTGTAATAATCTACAAAGACATTAAAACAACTTTGGTCAGGTTGCATAAATGATTTTCATCAATAATAAGTAAGTAATATAATCAGATAACAGATATTGTCTATAGCATTAAGTGTATTAGTATTTTTGACGATTTATATTCTTTCTTAATGGGCATTCTATATTGTAAAAATATTTATAAATATCTTTTGTGAACATAACAATGAAGTGATGTATGTATGTTAGTGACGTAACGTACCTAACTTAGGTACTTACTTATATTCGAAAGAACATAAAATAAGAGGTAAGTATTATAAAATAAAAAATATATGAATTTCTTGTAACATTTTATTCTAAAACATCACAAATTTAACTTCAAAATTAAGTTATTTTTAAACCGACACAAACAATTAATATAAGCAGTGACGTTATCAATTTATGGTTATGGCTTATTGTGGCCAGCCATAGACAAATTGCGTCGGATTTAAAACTAAATATTCGCATTCCAATTGTTGTTACATCACTAATCCATAAGTAGCTATTATAACTACTATATATAGTTTAATTTGTATAATATTGTTCCTGCATTTAAATACGTCCTAAATTTCTGTTATTTTTTTGTATTAAATTATTATTTAACAATTTATTGTTGTTTGTTATTTCAAAATTAACTCTCCTTTATTCTAGATGTTTGATCCAATTATACTTTATGTACAGTAGTGTTAAAGTCTGATGGTCTACTTGAGGGTTGATCGCGTCGTCTATTTATCAACCATCGGCACAGACACTACAAGTGCGCTGTCGATTTTAAAGTATTTTTCCTCTTCACTTATTATCCCTGATAGTCGAACCGAACGAAAATGGGTTTCAGCCGAAAACGAAGCTTCGGCTCTAGTCTTATTTTCGGCCGAAAACGAAGCTTCGGCTCTAGTCTTATTTTCGGCCGAAAAGGAAGCTTCGGCTCTAGTCATATTTTCGGCCGAAAATGAAAATACGGCTGAATCATCATTTATGGCCGATAAACGAAACGCCGGTTTGTGACGGGGGACATTTTTGTGTCTGTCTTACTAAATGTTACCTGTGCATGTTTTTAAATGTCTTTTGCTACAAATAAGATATTATTCTATTCTAAGCTTCAGTCTGTCACTATATCTATCACTTACCATCAAATGGACCGTCGGCCTGTCTGTCGACCTTACTTACACAAAAAAAAAAACCTAATAGTAACTAGAAAATTCTCATTATCATTATGATTAATCCTGGGATACACCGAAATAAAATACCTCTATTTACGTACGATTATTTATTTTCATATGTCAATAGATACATTTTTTTTTAAAATGTTAAACAACCATTACAGCCGCGTGAGCCTTCATACGACTGCTGTGTCTCACGAAACACCATTCATTATTAACTTACACTTTAATTAAGAGACACTAAACACTGATATAGTTTACCCTTAAATAGACTTCAATTTACTACAATATTAAAAATCTCTTCGTAACTCTAATTAAAGATAAAACCTCATATCGGAGAAACGGAACGAATGTACACTTCGCTAAGTGTTTTTATTATTTAAAAAAAAAATCCAATTAAAATACAATACTTAAGTTAAATAGCAATATTAAACACTTAATTATAATTACTTTTTTTTTTTAATGCGGAGTAACAACTTTACACGAGATAGGCTTCAATCTTTGCCGAGGGAAAACTCGTTCTGGGTTTTTGATTTTTTTTTTAATTTAATTTCTTTTTTTTTGATCCTGTCTATCGCGATAGCGATGCAACTCGAATTGTATCGCTGTTGCGATCAAAAATATAAAAAACCGTCGCAACTTCCATAAGTGAGCCCTTGTACTCATAAAAGTTCAGAGGATCTTATATTTTTTTCTCTGGTGTTTTTTTTTTTTAAAAAAAACTTTTTTTATTTTTTATTTTTTAAAATCCAGTACGAGGCTTCGTAAGCTAAAGCAGACTAAAGCCTAGCTCGTTGGATCTTACTTATTCATATACAAAAACATCATTTGGTCGTTTGTTTGTGTAGGGGAAATGAGTTAGTTATATATCCACTTTTTTTGAAATTATCAAGACTAGAGACATTTTGAACTGTAAACGAGTGACTGTTTTTCTTTTTTAATTAAATTAAATTCCAAATACACGTCCATCGACTGTGCGAAAAATTACTAAGAAAAAAAAAAATAACCACACATTCATGTTCACCGTTTTAAAACTATTTAAAACAGTTCACACAAATGATTACAATTTTAAAAAAAATGAACAAAAATCTTTTTTTTTTAATTTTTAAATTCGGTGAAATTTCTCGCACAGTTTTTTCGCGTTTTTTTTTTTCAATTATCATTAATATAATAATTTAATATTAACAAATTTAATTTAATTTACTCTTTGACACAAACACATATTAAAAAGTTAAAAATCTCTCGCTCCTTCGCCACAAATATTTTATTTATTTATTTATATATTTATAAACATTAATAATTATAATAAAAGATGATTTTTGTTGTTCCAAAGTGACGTTTACTTTAAAAAATTTAAAATGCAATAATCTCTTAATGACGAATATACATAAATAAATATATATATAATACATAAATATACATATTATATAATATTTAATTTATTAATTAATTAAAAATGCAATAAATTTGTCAGAGGTAACGATAACTACCCGTAAATACATTTAAAGTTATTAAGAAATATGTTTTTTTTTTCCTTTTCATTCAAGTTAACTGTCAGATATTTTTTTTTTGCATTTTGAAACAGCTTTGTCATTAATATTTCAATTATGAAATATATAAAATTATATATAATTATATTATACTAGTGACTCTCTACCGTCTTTGCTTGGTGTGCAATTTTTATACACACAAACAAACCTTCCCCTTTTATCCCTCTTTTCATTAGTGAAAACTAAATTAAAATCGGTCCAGTCATATTATTATCGAGTTTTTGAAGCTTCGAAATTTCGCACCACCGATTTTAATGCGATTTTCACCATGGAAAGAGGGATTAAACGAGAAAGGTTTGTGTATAATATAAAAAAATGCATCTCAAGCGAAGCCAGAAGCGGGATCACTAGTGAAAAATATAAAATTATAGCTTTAACATACGTGCAATATTATTTGCTCTATACTGAAAAGTTTGTTAACAAACAGACAACAGTTTTTTTTTTTTTTACATACATAAAATGAATATAGAAATTTATATTTTCAAATATCTGTCATTATAGATAAAAAAAAAAAAATCAGCTTTTACAATATTTTTTATCTGACAATTAAAAAGTTATAAAACAGTACAATATTATATTGTAATAATAACTATTATAATAGAAGCTATATAAAATCATTTTATATATATAATATAATATTAATATACATATATAATATTAAAAAATTCAAGAACCTTAAAAATTCAACAAGATATGTTAATATGTGAAATGTTCAATAATAATAATTATAACAATTAAATTTAATCAATTTTTCTTACGGTTTAGTTTTTAGACAAAGAATTTTTTTTAAAGTCAAATATACGTACATATATAATTAAAATTATATTAAAAAAAAAAAAAAAAAAATTACAAGTGATGGAAGACTCAAGACGTGAAGTAGAAGAAAAAATACACTTTTATGGCACAGTTACTTAAAAATAAATATTCACTTGAAAAAAAAATTGAACTATGGCGAATCCGAATCCAATTTGAAAATTTTCACTTTAAAAAAAAATTAAAAAAAAAAAAACCACTTCCACACCTCTTCGCAGTGGCAACACTGAAAAGAGTGCTATAATAATACTGACATATTAAAAATAAGCTTAAAACACTATCATAGTTGCCACAGTTGATTCGCTACAAGCGTTCTTTAAATAAATGGCTAGAGTCGCATCGTTTAGGTAATAGCCAATCCACGGCCCCTTATAGACACACACTTTTATTAACACTGTCCATTTTTCACTTTTCAGGCAAATGTCCGAGTTGCCAGATATATTTCAGTGTTGCCAGCCAATCTTTATTAATTTATTTATTAGAAAAAAAAAAAAAAAAAAAAACGTGCATATTTTTACAATTTGTGCATATTTCTTGTGATCGATCGAACCAATCGATTTATCTTCTTCTTATCTTCTCTGTACATTTATCTTTCTTTCGTTTTAAAATCCAACGTATTTGTATAGAGAGCGAAGATTTTAAAATAAAAAATAAAATTATCGCCGGGTAGTTGCGAATTTAGCCTCAAGGCGATTAGTTTCTATTTTTAATCAGATTTAAACTTAAGCACACTTATTCTTACATTACGAGATTATTGATCATCGGTTGTTATTGAAAATGTAGCGATAAAACATATGCAGGGTAGATTCGAATTTAGTTCATTTTGCGGGTAATCTCACTTTTGTACAGGTTAGATGATATTTTCGGTCATTGATCGCGTCCACAATACCAAGCTTTCATATAAAACTTATCATTTTTTTCGAGACCGGTGAGCGGTAGATGGGAATTTAGTTTTTTTTAAGCGGGTAATCTCACTTTTGCAAAGATGCACAGTGCACATGAGATTTTTCTCTCGTCCATGGATCGAGTCCACAACACCAAGTGTTCATACAAAAAGTGTCCATTTTTGTTGAGACCATTGATGGGTAGTCGCAAATTTAGTTCGGTCGCGGGTAGTTTCACTTGTGCAAAGGCGCGTGGAGACCGCCGGCGATTCGCAGCGCACGCGCAGCCCTGTGCGTGCAACGCAACGGTACGTAACACCATAGACAAGGGACCAGCAGACTCAACAGAGTTATACCGATCCACCTGAAAGATCACATTCATTTATTTAATTATCGTTGAATAAAAGGAACTAAGTTATAGTTTATCCTTTTTGACATGAATCAACGAGTCTAGTGAATGAGTTGAAAGCAATGAATCTAGTGGGTGAAATAAGTCAACGAGTCTAGTGTATGAATTGGATCAATGAGTATTTTTGATGATTGAATCAATGAGTCGGGAGTAAAATGAGTCAATGAGATGAGTGTATGAGTCGAATTCGAGTGAAAGAGTCAAACCTCTTAGTGCAGGCGTCGGTGGGAGGCCCACAGGCGCAGGGATGCATCGCGAACTCACCCTCCGCGTCCGACATGCAGTGGTACAGCATGCACTGCAACAATATACAAATCCATTCATAAAATGTCAGTACCTAATAAATTATATATTTATATATATTTGTATGAATAATATGATTATATAATTATGTATCTATAATGTATATGTATGTAATATACATTGTATGTAATATACACAAAGTTATTATTATTATTATTTTTTTTTATGTGTACACGCAGTATATACAACGAAATAAGGTTTTAAGATTTTATAGATAAATAATTTCTTGATACTTAATAATTAATACCTTGCATTAATTTTTTTTTTTTTTAATTATTACTAGTAGAGAAGTATACCGGTATACCTGTGCACACTTGATGCAGGAGACCGCGTCGATGCAAGACCTGAAGCAGTCCGGAGCGAATTCGCAAGCGCCAGCGCGATTTGCACTCTCCAAGTACCATTCGTGGCAATGTCTGCGGAAAAATCAGTAATGTGCATTATATGTTGAATCCCTCGCTACGCTCAGGATTCTACTTTAGAATCCCTTGCTGCGCTCGAGTCTACTTTAGAATCCCTTGCTGCGCTCGAGTCTAGTTTAGAATCCCTTACTGAGCTCGATAGTCTACTTTAGAATCCTTTGCTGCGCTCGAGTCTACTTTAGAATCCCTTACTGAGCTCGATAGTCTACTTTAGAATCCTTTGCTGCGCTCGAGACTACTTTAGAATCCCTTACTGAGCTCGATAGTCTACTTTAGAATCCCTTACTGAGCTCGATAGTCTACTTTAGAATCCTTTGCTGCGCTCGAGTCTACTTTAGAATCCCTTACTGAGGTCGATAGTCTACTTTAGAATCCCTTGCTGCGCTCGAGAGTCTACTTTAGAATTCTACTATGCAATCCTTCGCTTCGCTCTGAATTCAAAATCGACGAACAAAACATTACTTTGTCCCCTTGTAACACAAATAACTATGTATTTTTGACTGACCTGCATTTGAGTCTAGCCTGAAATGTCTCTGTTGGTTTCTTGTCCGGCAACGTAGGGGGACATTTCTTAATTGAACCTGAAAAACAGATTTCATTTATATGTATTAGTTACTTTTTTAAATAAATTCTCCATAGATAAGCTATAATTGAATTGAAATTTCAAGAATACTATTATTGCCGACGACGACGTAATTTTTAGAAAATCTTTGAATGCAATATTACTAACTTTTAAAAATAAACAAAGTTTCAGCAAAATATCCTATCTACGATATTTAAGGTACTTTCCCTTCATGTCGCATAGTCTTGGGACGCCCTGTATAGTTCTTATTTGGTCTGAGTCGAATATTATGGGTATAAGAATGAATAAATCATGGGATTATGTTTATTTACCTGAATCCCTCTTAAGTAATGGCGGTTTTGTGTTCGGCGATGACTTCTCCGAGCTGATGACTCCGAGAGAGGGATACGTATACTCGTGTACCTGGACAGGAGAAGAGGAAATTTACATTATTAACTTTTAATAAACAAGCTATAATTAAAATTATAAACAACCCCCCGACTTTCTTAGCACTCTGTCTCAGAGTGTCTCCGGATTCGATTCCCGGCCGGGTCAACTTTGGAAATAAACTTTTCAAAATTGTCTCTGGCAAATAGTGGCAGGGTTACACAGCGTTTTGCAGTCATTTGGGCAGCCCGTTTGGCGGCAGTAACCATCCCCTTACAAAGGATCACCGTGAAATAACAGCATACATGTTTCAGAGATGTGTGCCCGTCTACGCGCTTATTGTGTGTAACAGACAAGGCTGGATTTACACTAGAGGCACTAGGGGTTAGTGCTCACGGCGACAAAATTCGGGGTTTGATATTTTTTTTTTGAGTTAACAAAAAGTGTGCATTTATAAATAAAAGTACTAGAATACTCGATTTTCAAAAATCAATATAACATCCAAATTTTTTAAAATCAATGTTTCTATAGGAAAGTCACAAAGTCTAAACCTTCATTGATTTAGCCGGCGTACCTCCAATTCCGGTTACGCCGTGGTCCTGACAGGGAGCGTAACCCGTGGCGGGGCACCGATGTCGTGTTATAACATATATCAATAGCCGCGCGAGAAAAGTCTTTGGGTTTTAGCCGGTACGAATCCGGCGTAACCCCGCAGCGTCCCCTACAATCTGTGTAGTCCAGTTCAGATAATCCGGCCTCAGTATAGTCCGCACCAAACAACTATCGACCTCTGATGTTGTTTCAGGCTTTAGTTCGCGCAGGTACAGTCAACCTCTGATACTTGCTTTTAGCTATTGGCGAAACTTCAAAGGTCAACAGGTCGTCCGGTGCTGACTCTTAAACAGACATGGTTCACTCACCGCAGATAAGTGTACGTAGGGGCACCTGTCCGGATCTGATTCCTCTGCGGCTATCTTATCATCATACTGCACCTCGAATTGCTTCAGCGGTTCTGGAAAATACAAACATTCCTACCATTCACTCTATAGTTGTCAACAGTTTCAACTTAAACAGTTCATATTAGCCATCTCTTACTACAATCTTTGCTCGGTATAATCTATACTATTTTTTTTAATGTTAAGGTCTACAGACAGGCTAACGATCCATTTGATGGTAGATGGCTACTGTCGCCTATAATACAAGCAAAAACGCCACAGGCGCTGCAAGTGCGCTGTCTACAATACAAGGATTAAGGATAAGGGATGGGATAATGGGCTCTGGCATCCCTTACTCACTCACCGAAACCCAACAGCGCACTTGGTGGTATTCTCTAATGGGGTGGTTACTGCCGCCAGACGGGCTACCCAAATGACTACGAAAAGCAGTGTGCGTTGTCACTATTTAAAGATGAGAAAAAAAAAACGTAATCACTCAATATTTAATTATTTGATACACCGGCGACAAAAATAGTACAGGTGCCTATATAAATCTCAGTCAAACTAACAGGTGAATAATAACATTGTAAAAATCAACACTAAGTAAAAACTGTAATTTAAAACAAGGAAATGATTACAAGTATTATTGAATTTAGGTAACAAAATAGCTTTCTCAACAGCTGTCTGGTGTATTATTAATTGATAGTGACAAACATACAGACCTGCGTGCCTCGGCAGAGTGATGGCGGACAATATGGGCGTCTGCGTGAGGTCGTCCCGTCTAACTCGACTGGCGGTCGAGTTTTCCGAACTCGACCGCGACTGGGACTCGCACGGCAGGTTTAAACACTGAGACGCAAAAACAGACACAGCACTGTTATAGTCAGACAGTCATAATACTCGTATGTCACACACAATCTAATGGGCAGTTTTTTTTTTTTTTTTTTTTTTTTTTTTTTTTTTTTTTTTTTTTTTTTTTTTTAACCCCAACGTCCGACGCAAAAACGGGGTGTTGTAAGTTTGACGTGTTCGTCTGTGTATGGATGTATCTGTATATATATATCGGTAGCTCCCAAACGGATGGACCCAATTTTGACCGGGTTAACCCTGCTGGAAATCAAACCCCCGAGACAGAGCGTTTAATACAAACACTTTAACCACTCATCCAATAGGCTTTTATTTTTCAACTATAGTTGTTAGTGTCATAGCATTGCTGAGGAGTTGGCAGACTACTTGTTGCTGCAGCATCAGGTCAAGGTTACCATGTCATGGAAATAGCACCGTGGTAACAGCATACCAAATTTCACATCAATCGAACCTGTGGAAGTTAGTGTGAGATGCCTTCGTCAACTAGGAAATGGGCTGATGATCTTCAAACGCCTGAACAGATCTTCGTAAACTATACCTAAAAACCATCTCGATCACGTCAGCTTTCAAATAAAAAAATCTGAATCAAAATCTGTCAATCCGTTTGGGGGCTACGATGCCACAGACAGACACACAGGTCAAACTTACAACACCCATCATTTGCGTCGGGCGTTAAAAGTGATTACCAACTTACCTCAAATATATTGTGTTCCTCATCTTCGTCTTTGGGCGCTGGGTTTAGTTTTTTGTAGGCGTGAAGTGACGGCCATGCCCCACCCAGACCTGAAAACGTCACAATCATACTTTTACTAATATTATAAAGAGAAAATATTTGTATTTTTGTTTGCAATGAATAAACACAAAAACTAGTGGACCGATTTTAAAAATTCTTTCACCAATAGAAAGCTGCATTAACAGCAAGTAACATGGGCTATATTTCATAAATTCACGCGTACGAAGTCGCGTGCAACAGCTTGACAAAAAATGTTTAAACAAGTATAATTTGGTATTAGTAGCCTGGGTAACTTTTAATACTTGTTTAACCTTTTTATGATTACAGACATAAAATACTAAGTGGATTAATAATTAATAATAAATTATTATAATAAAATTAACAATATCAGCTTTAAGATTTATTAAAATAACTATTAAATTTACATTCAAATTTGGGTAACATTGAATCGTGAATATAAAGGTCAAAATTTTGAAATCTCAAAAAAGTTTATATAACTAAAAAAAGGCTGGACGATGGCCAAGAGAAAACCCATTATTAATAAATAAAAAAAGTAGATTTTGGCTTAACAATATACCGTTACAGATACTTTGATAACTCACCGTGTAAAAATCCAGTATACGGTAGAGGGGAGGCAGAAAGAAAGCACATTAGATAAATTAGTTCACAGACAAACGATAAATCATTATATATATATTTTTTCAATGTAAAGTTCGTCAGACAGGCAGACGGTCAACTTGATTATAGGTGGCTACCGTCACCTATAACACAAGCAATCATACATGTGCTTGCAAGTGCGCTGCCAACTATAGTAGGATTAAGGATAAGGGATTAGGACGGGATAGGGAATGGGAATCTGGCATCCCTTACACACTCGAAGAAACACAACAGCACATGTGCTGTTATTTCACTGTGGTCTTCTGTAAGGGGTGTGGTTACAGCCGCCAGACGGGCTGCCCAAATGACTGCGAAACACAGTATGCCTTGCCACACTTGGACATCGATCAGTATTATAAATCAATTATTAAAATTAAAATTTATGAATATATTAAGACAATAATAAATAAATAAATAAATGTTTTTTTATGTGTTACTAGCGACCCGTTCCCGGCTTCGCACGGGTGCAATTTTTTTTTGCAAATTATATATATATACAAACCTTTAACACTCTTTCCATTAGTGAAAACCGCACTAAAATCCTTTGCATAGTTTAAAAGATCTAAGCGTATATATATATACAGAGAGACAGACAGACAGACGGCAGGAAGCGACTTTATTTTATACATTATAATACTATGTAAAGAAAGAATACAAATACATAATAGTCAATCATTGTTCCGGACTACATCAATTGATAAATCCAAGAAATAAAGTGTGTGGACTTCTTCTGAAAAACACATTGAACACACAGTTGTTGGCGACGGAAGCCAAACTCACCGTCAAGCAATTCCTCTATGGCACTCCTGACTCCCTTATCGAAGGCCCTGGCGTCCGCTGCCGTTTGGAAGGTGAGACCGAACCGCTTCTCATCCGTCACCCAATGATGGAAGGTCGGCATCACCTTGTTGTACTGAAAATCCTTTTTTATTGTGCATTCCAGTACCACCTGAAAAAAAGAAAATAACATACAATCATTCCGAGGTTCTCGTGTTCGATTCCCGGCAGGGTCTACTTTGAAAATGAACTTTTCAAACGGTCTGCAAACATTTGGGCCGTAATCACAATTTAGAAAAGACCACCGATTAAACAACAGCACACGTGCTTTTGTGTTTCGGTGAGTGATCCCTTCCGAATCCATAATCCTATTATGGTCGGCAGTGCACTTGTAGCACTTGTGGTGCTTGTGTTATAGGCGACGGTAGCCAGCTACCATTAAGTGGACCGTCAGCCTGTCTGCCGACCATGACATAATAAAAAACTGTCACTTTCAACTCCAAAACGTTTTGTTATGTGTTAAGTTACCATATTATCGCTGATTCGTTTGCCGTGTATGAAGTATTCGTGTGTAGGTGCGTTTGCAGTAGCAGATGTTGTGTCGCCATCGCCTGTTGCTTCACCACTCGCTGCTGCTGGGAAACACAGGCTTTCATTATTATGCTTCTAAAATATTTATCAATCAAACAGTCCACTTAAGTAGAGCCAATATTACAACAAAAGTCGTCCAAAATCGCCCAATGTGTGTTGCCAGTGATGATATTATAGCGCTGAAACAAACTAAGGGCCTCATAAGAAAGCTCAACGTCGCTTAATGAAATATGAAAAAAAAAAAAAAAAAAAAAAAAATTGTGTTCCCTTATGACCCACATGATGTAGAGTTGAGCCGAGTAAACCCTATTCAGCGTCACCGACCTGAGCGTGACGGTTCACTTACGTTCACTCCTAAACAACAACTCGCCTAAACAACAGCTGCTTCTGGTAGTATTAAAAATATGTTTGTAATATTAAAATAAAAATATGTATACCCGAAGTCCTGTGAGGGCGGGGCCGCCTCCCCACCATGACGTCGGCCAGCCCTCCACCCCCCAAAGCCACCCATCCTCCCGTACCCTCATCCCGACACATCACCTGCGCTCGCACACGCACCAAATACGGTCTGGAACACAACACCAACAATTTACAGATATGCCTTACCAACCCTTCGACCAAAGGGGTACCTTCGTTTTGCAGTCTTTCGGGTAGCACATCTGGCGGCAGTTACCGTCCCCTTACAGAAGACCACAGTGAAATAACAGCATATGTGCTGTTGTGTTTCGGTGCGTGAGTAAGGAATGCCAGAGCCCATTCCTACCTTGTCCTTAATCCTTCTGTGGGTGAATAAATGAAGTTTGAGTTTCGAGTTTCGACAGCAATCATCAGCCGCCATTAACGACTCTCCGTCGCGTTTCTTCTTTAAAAAGAATTACAAGTACAAATAAACCCTTGTTAAAAGGAGGTCGCCACACTTCTATGGTTGGCAGCTCACTTGCACCATCTATGCAGTACAACCATAAGCAGATGTGGTTGAGGACAAGAATAGCAGTTACGAATGTGCCCTCCAGCGAGGACGTGTCACTAGCGAGAATGGCAGTATCATCAGCAAAAGTGGCAGTGGTGACATTGTCCACCTGGGGCAGATCTGCAGTGTAAATTGTGTACAGCACCGGTCCCAACACTGAATGCTGAGGGGTACACCGGCTTGTATTTTGTGGAATTTTGATGTTTCCTTGGCCTCTAACTTGGACTCAACAGATAATAGCTGTGTACAGGGCTGGTCTTTATTTTACACAACAATCGTCAGTGCCACACCCGGTAGAAAGCCTGTGGTTTGTCTAAGAATACTGACAAACAGTATTCTTTTGACCTTAACATAAAGAAAAAACTTTGTTATAGGGCATTTCATCTGTAATTGACAAGGCTTTTAAATTACAAAAGAAATGTGTATGAGCAGTATGTGGTGCATGATTTATGAACAGCTGTTTACCTTTATTTAAGCAATTAAAAATTCTCCCACTCCCAGCTTTCTACAAATGAAAGTTCATGCATGTTTGTCAAAAACCATTGATCTTTTTTCAGGCACACAGTGCAAATTTTCTACCATAAAGTGCAAGGCGACTATAGATGATACAAGAATGTACAGCGGGGTCCTTAATACTGTCTTCAGTTTTCAAATTCATTCCTTTATTAAGTAGTAGACTCTTAGTACCTTTTGAAACTAAAGCACCTTAGTGCTTACAAACAACTGCATATGAAAGTAAACTTACTAGATATGATAACAAGGATCAATATGGTACACACCTCTGACCAATAATCTAGTTTCATATTAACATCAAACCTTTTTAAGGTCCATCATTACGAAGTTCATGTCAAATATGTTCTATTTAATTGTCATTGTGTGTCAGTGTCATATATTTCCTCTTGTATTTCTTGCGATCAGTAATAATCGTATTTACCTAATTCGATAATGCCAAGGAATTTAAATATTCATCAAAGAGCTGGAATTAGTGCAGATCATGGAATTGGCTAAAATATAAGTGTAATATATTCAAATCATAATAATTACTACAGATACTTTAACTAAGTGTTGGCTCGCAGCCAGCAACAGATTTTTATGTCCAATCAGTTCTCGGTCAATATCTCATCAGATGGTTGAGAGAGTTGTATCTTGAAGCCCTGTGAACCAGTCATCCAGATAAACCAGCTGACATTTTTATTTATTTTATATTAGGAAATACTTTGTCATATCTATATATATAAAAGGTGATGTGTGTATGTATGTATGTATGTATGTTCCCTATGGACATCAAAACCGCGGAACCGATTTTGATGAAATTTTCAGTTCAGATTAGTCCAGCGAGTAATCCTGTGAAGTTTGGTAGTGATCGGACGCAGACAAAATCGTGGGCACCAACTAGTTGACAAATAATTTTTATAATAATTATTTTTTATCTAAGTATACTAAATTATTATAAAGAGAGAAAATTTATATTTTGTATGTTTGTAATGAATAAACCTAAAAACTAGTTACTGGACTAATTTTGAAAATTCTTTCACCTATAGAAAGCTACATTATCAGTGAGTAACATAGGCTATATTTTATACAGTTACGCGGGCGAAGTCGCGTGCAACAGTTAGTAAATAAATAATTTTAATGAAAATAATTATAATATTATAATATCATATATAAAGTTAGTAGGTATTCTAAAATAACTTGTATGAAATTGTATTAATATTTACTATGATTTAATTTGATATGTTTCCTAGTTGTCTTAACTAATAGTAATAGGTACCACTTAAGACATAGTTTATGTAATAAAACTGAGTCATTTAAAACATAGATCTCAATTAAGACATGCAAGTTTGAGACAATAATAGTGTGGGATGTGAGGCGACGATTTTTTTTCATTCATGCAACCCAACCAGCGTGCAGTAACGAAAGCCTTCAATGAAAAAGCTCGTTTCAAGTAGCTTCAAATGACCCCGAATAGGTGTTGCTGTATTGTGAATGAAAGTCGCCCCATTGATTGTTCGTACACACATAGGGCGAGCTATAACTAAGGGCTGCGGCCATCCCGAACATATATCACCTCTGTGCGAGGTGGACTTAATAAAAGATGCAATTTCTTTAATTTACACAAACAAAATAGGCTGTGCTGCTTTAGAAAATTCTTCCAAATGACAAAAATCGCTTTGTGAGCTATGGAAAATGGCCGGGGTAAGGCCCTCCCTACGGGAGCTAGCGGAACACATCCCGACAAAAATTGAGTTACAAAGGCAAAACTTACTTCTCAGATGCCCCGGTCATGATTCGACACGTCGAATATCCTAATTTCTACCCGCCACTTCACAGATTTCACCATTTTTATAACATAAATACATCAGATTCACTTGCGAACCGTTCCTAATTCGGCCCTTTGTTGGGCCTCAGCGCGCGTGCGTCAAACAAACAGTCCGGGGTTATTCAATGAATACGACGTGAACTTGCGCCAGGGGGCGTACCGTTCGCGCACTATCTTGAAACGGCGTTACGTGATTGGGTGCCTCAGCTAGCTGCGATATTTCAACCAATCACAGCACTCTATAGAAGCTATCGACCAATGACATTATTTTCGAACAATTCGCGGGATTTTTAAAATAGGCACGTTTTTAATTCACTTGCACTTTAAGCTTATAAAGTTTACATATTTTTTTTCTAAAAAACTTCACTGTTTTCTTTTAAACGGCGCAACTTAGGTTTATTCGTGAGTTAAGCCGTATATATAATAATAAAATGGATTGAAATATTATGAGGAAAAGCCGACAGTTAGAGCGCAGTGGCGAATATTGAAAAGTAGGTCATGCTGGCCTCGAAGCCGAGCCTTCGACTGTTACTGAATGAAGCGAGCCTCGCAATGGGCCCGCATCCCCGTTCATGTACCGACCCATTGAAAAATAAATAGGTCGAATCATTGCAGCGTGCCCTATTTGCAGGTTCCCTGCACCATTCATAGGCGGCGCTTGTAAGCGCAATTCTATTTATAGACATGCATAATAACACATTAAAGAGATAATGTATGTCTGTCTGTATGAATTTCAAATTTTATTTTAAACTTCCGGAAGTTTGAAACATCTTTTGTTTTTGCTTGGAAACCTCAGGATACTTGTTTAGGAATGGAGTTATTAATATTTTTAAAATCGACGGTTTCAAATTAAGATTTGATTAATTTTTTAATATTAATTTGAATCTTAAATTAAGATTTTTTATGTCAAGGTCTGTCATCCCTTACTCGACACACTTTTATTTCTTGAACTTGGATATTTTAACACCACCCTTGGATGTTTGTTCCTCAATAACAAAAAAACGGCTGAACGGATTTAGATGAAATTTGGCACACAGATAGTTTATTACCTGGATTAACATACATTTTATTCTGGAATAATGTTAGGTTCCTGTGAGATTTTCAAAAAACGAACTACAGCACGTACGAAGTTGTGTCGATTATAAATATTTTTTCCCTAACATTATTTACAGTGTGATAGATTGATTCAAAACTGATACTTATATTACTTACATAGACACTTTACAACATTTTATATGGACGAAGCAGCCGGATAAAGGTAGTTGGTTATACACATATACTTACATACAGGGTGGCGCCCCATAAAGTTCAATACCGACAAGGGAAAAATAAACCAATAAAATAGTCGACAAAAAAAGTTAAAAAAAAAATACTGTACAAAAATTTGTAAAGAAGAGGTCCTTCTACCTGACCGGTGACGCATCAATATCACCTATATACTAGTATAATTTTACAAGTTCTTGGCAGTGTGTTTTTTTAGTTTTAGACAAGTTTTAGAACATAGATTTTTTGAGTTAGAAAACTATTATGATACATAATTGTAATAAGTTTAAATAAATAATGGTATTACTGGCATAATTAAAAAAGAAACTATATTATTGAAAAAAAAAAAAACCAATAAAATGCATTTTTATTACAAAAAAATTAAAAAAAAATTGCTCTCATTTTGCCAGCTCTTTTTTATTTAAGTATATTTTTTTTATGTTAAGATCGGCAGACAGGCTGATGGGCTGCCCAAATGATTGGATCCACATCCTATTTTTTTTTTGTTATTGAAATGATTTTGTGATACAATTAGAAGAATTATTCATTTTTGTTTATGTCAAACATAAATATTTTTTGGTATGTAGATTATCTCCTAGCCAAAATGTTTTTGGATTGAACCAACTGAACGTAGACTCAAACAAATTGAACTTATGTAGACTACACTTATGGCAGCAATTGTAAAAAGAAATTGTTTTATTAATAATTTACATAGCTGTTGCAAGCTACTCCGTCCGCGTAACTTTATAAAATGTATAACCTATGTTACTCGCTGATAATGTCGCTTTGCTATGGATGAAATAATTTTTAAAATCGGTCCATTAGTTTTTTCTTTAATACTGTTACCTACTAAAGTTAATATAAATAGAAATTGTTTATTGAAAATGTACCTAGATAAATTTTTACACTAACAAAAATTAAAAAAAAAATCATAGACGCATCCGCATGAATGGGTTAGCTACTCGTACGCTTTGCTCTATATTTGGGCAGGTCATTCCCAGCAACGTAGATGCAAGCTAAGAACTAGGTTACCTGGTTTTCATTGTGTCCCGCCCCCGGGGTGAAGTGACGTAGGTCCGGGAATCCTGACGTCATACTATATATCTATGCATTTTTCGAATTAGCTCTTAAAAGCGTTGACGTCAGTGAATATTATATGGAAGATTTTTTTTTAATATGTACCTACTGTTTAAACAGCTTAAAAATTTAGCTTAATTTATATTTAAAGCGAAATCAGTTTTGTGTGTAGATAAGGCCATAATTTATTTTTATCATTTTAATTTTAACGGTTAAAACTATATTACCATTTATTTAGGTAAAATGAAATCATAAATTTTGCTGGGTAATTTAATGGGGTTTCATAGATAGGCAACTTATATTTAAGTTTGAAAGTATTAAAAAGTTTGAACGCCTTCGCCCGGATTCTTATCTATACGTTTAAAAAAGAGATTATAAAGAGAAAAGATTTGTATGTTTGTAATGAATAAACTCAAAAATTACTGGATCGATTTTAAAAATTCTTTCACCCATAGAAAGCTACATTATCAGCAGCGTGTAACGTAGGCTATATTTTATAAAGTTACGCGGACGAAGTCGCGTGCAACAGCTAGTCTAAGATATATTCATTTTTTTAAAATTTAAATGTAAGTAAATAATTCTTATGATGCTTCTTATAGTTTAACTCTTTTTTAATGTTAAGTACGACAGACAGACTGACAGTCCATTTAATGGTAGGTGGCTACTGTCGCCTATATAGGTACTTAGTAGGATTAATAGGATAAGGGATAGGGCAATAGGCTCTACTTCTTCATAATCATTCAGTAGTACTTGAGTAACTCTTCAATGTAATGATTGTATGATTGCATAGTATATCCGAATTGTTACTTTTTTCTGGATGAAAGGTACCCTATGTCCTTTCTTGTATCCCTGACAACGTGTATGCAAAAATTCATGACGTTCGGTTGAGTAGTTAAGGCGTGAAAAGGTAACAAACAGACAGAGTTATTTTCACATTTATAATATTAGTATGGATGGAGTATGGATGCTTTATTGGAGACTTATGACATGACTAGGTAATTACTGGTGTTCAAAACATATTGGAAATTTTATAGAATAGATTTTGGGAGATTTTTATTGTATTTGGAAATAATAGTCATTTAAAAAAAACAGTTACACTTTATTTTCTTCCGAAAAATACAAGTTTATACATAAAAATTATACAAAAAAAAACTCTTCATAAAAATTGTACACAATCACTAAATAAAAACATAAATATATATTTAATTTCAATGCCATTTTATGGTCTTTAATAGATACACAAATAGAATCTTTAATTTAATTTAGAAGTGAAACAAAATAATTTTGATTTTATGAAGACTTAAGCCACATTTTAGTCTCCAAAAATACTGATATAGTTTTTATAAATTTTCGAACTCAGGTTTGTCATCTTTAGTTACTTTAGCCATTGCTGACTTAACCAAATCTTCACTCAACAGTGCCATTTGATTTATCAATCTCTGTAAAAAAAATACATATTAAATTAGAAATCTATCCAAACTAATACATTGTAATAATTGGTAATATTAATTAGCATTTATGTATTCTTGAACTTAAAATATTTGCACACCCTCGAAGGTTAGAATGTAGCGAGATTTATCTATTGTAAAACCATTGTAACTTATATATATATATATATATATATTCATCAAATAAATGATGATTATTATTATTATCCTATCAAAAACATAAAATGTAAAAAATGTCAAGTTTTGACAACGCAATTCTTCCAATAGGTATAAAAAGTTTTGAGACCTCATTAAATCAAGTCTCAGGTTATTTTAGTTAGTGTCTATGGGGAAGCACCTTTTTAACAACTTTCTTATAAATTGTTATCTAGTTCAATCAATTTTGACGAGCCCGTTGTATGAGTGATTGCCATAATCCTTTAGCCGCCAGAGTCGGATTTATCCGACAATTATTTTCGTGACCATTTCGCCAAAGTCGTATATTATACGACAAATTCCTCTATTTGTATAACGTTTATTTTTAAATCATTGCGTTGCATTCTGTATGACACGACAACTCCTACAAAATCAAGCGGTTAAAGGGTTAACGCTCTGTTCGATTCCCGGCAGGGTCAACTACATTAAAAGTCACAAACATTAAAAAGAAAATAATAAAAAAATTCGCCTATTGAAGGATGCAGTAAGCCGAGTGCATAATTTAATAAAACATAAAATTATTTCTAAAAGTAACTAATCAACACTTTACTTGCAGTTGGTGAAAGTGGCCCTATATCTAAATCCAACTCCAAAAACTCCAAAAGGTCAACTTTGGAAATAACTTTTCTTTTCAAAGTTGGCTTTGGTCTGGATGTGGAACCATCCCCTTACAGAAGACCACCGTGAAATAACAGCACATGTGCTGTTGTGTTTCGGTGTCCCTCTACTGTAGTTATCAGTGCATTTGCAGCGCCTATAACATTTCTTGTGTTATAGGCGACGGTAACCACCCGCCATCAAGTGGACCGTCAGCTTGTCTGCCGAAATTAACTTAAAAAAAAAAATCGTGTGTGTCAGCTGCGACACACGACTGGAGTTTACTCCTTACGAACGATTATAAAATTTAAATTTTCATAATTCGAACACGCCGAAAGAACAACATTGTTCTTTTTTTAAATAATATTGTTTAGAGATATCTGAAACTTCAGAGATATTCTAAAATATTCAAAAAATAGAACGCAACTATATCGCATAACATAACGCATTCGTGTGACAATTTTAATTTTACTCCCATAAATTTTCATACCACGGGTTTATATATGTATGCAAATCGATTCTTAAGGAGTAAACTAAAAAAAAACATTAATGGGCAAGGGACATTGTCCAACAGTTGGAGGACATAATAAATTAAAGGAAGTCTTACAATGTGATAAAGTCCTTCCTTGGTGGGTCTACTCTGTGAATAGACAAGACTGATTTTGGTGTTTTGCACTGCAACGGGACTCTTTGACGCTATATTAACAGCTACATCCATCACTTTTTCTAAGGCACTGAAAAAAAAATATTAATAAATAAATTTGAGAAGTGAAATTGGAAAGACGTTTTACGAGGTGTTGTATTTTTTTATTAAGTTTTATTCATATAGTAATGTGAAGGATAAATAAACATAAATTATGATGTGCAACAGAATTATTACAGTTCAATTAAACCATAATCAAGATTGAGCCCATTAAATTTTTGAAAGAAGACAGAGTATAATCTCACCCACAACAAACTTAACTGATCGTTACACAGAAGCGTCACACAATATTCGAAATTTCCTCCACACAAAGAAGATATAAACTATCCTATCTTTTAAGTTGGACCAAATTACGCACAGTTATGAAGTTTTATCAAAATCGGTTCAGTAGTTTCGGAGTTCATTGAGAACAAACACGTGACATGTAATTTATATATATATATATATACGCAATTCCTACCTAATTCTACGTAATTCCACGATATATATATATATATATCGTGGAATTACGTAGTATATAATTAGTAAGCTGCTCAGGTTGGAAAGTAAGCTCTTAAATAAAACTTACACATCTTTATCTGGATAAACTTTTGTGACCAATCCCAGTTCTAAAGCTTCCTTGGAGTCAACTTTTCTGGCTGTGAAACACAGTTCTCTTGCCGTGGAAGCGCTCCCTATCACCTTAAAGACAAAAAGTATTTATTATCCATACTAATATTAATTTAGCTGGTGCCCGCGACTATGTCTGCGTTGAAAAATTTAAAATATAATATCCAATAGGACAGATCGACCCTTGGCCCTTATCAGGTCGTCTGTTCACCTTGTCTTGTTTCTAATATGTGTCTTGCCCACAAACACAAAAACATACTGATCCACCAGTTTATTTCGGTAACTTTCGTCCGTCTACGGATCATTTCATTCCCTTCACCTGTCCATCCGAGCTGGATTCAACGATTGACCTTCTTCTCGAGTTGGCTCTACCTATTTGAACTTGTACTTTGCAATAAGGGCAAGCTTTTTTTTTTATTATGATGGATTTGCTCTTGTCCAACATACAGCTGTGTGGCGAAGATGAGGCCTATGATGGAGCGAGCTCACCCAGAAGATGCCTATTCACGAGATCTTTGAAAACATTTGGGTTATATGAGCTCAGGAGTTCCAAAAGTTGGCAGTGCGCATTATAAAGGATGTTTTAAAGCGCTTGGTCCGAAATAGAGGGATATCAACAAGTAGCCAGCCGTACGTCTGTATGTCCGATGGAAGAAAGGGGAAGGCACATAGTCTGGCAATTTTGCGTCTATGTGCCAGGCTTTAAAGAAAGTTACTCACTTTGGGCAGCCTCTGAAGCGTCCCTACGTCTGCAGCTAAGCCTACGTCCACTTCCGCCACCTGGAACCAGGCGTCTTCTGTGCAATATCTAAAATTCATGTCAAACTTCTTCATTCTGAGGCCAAGGATTTTCCACTTAAATATGGATGAAATATCGCCTATAAAACTATTGTCCATATCCTGTTTTATCTATAGTATATTAATACTAGCGAGCCGCCCCCTGGCTTCGCATGGAGTTGAAAAACTATGTTGCTCCTGTGTAATCCATTAATGGATTACTTTGCGCTTTATATTCCACTGAACTAATTGACCACTGGATTAGAGTGGAAATTTGTACATAGCACAAACGAAGCTGACAAAAAATTCTATAAAAACAGTGATAAACAAAGATTTTATGAACATTTAAATGCGTTTGAATTTAAAATTGAGAATATATATTACAACAAATAAAAAAAAAAAAAAAAAATTGACAATACTTTTAAATAATTGAGTTTGAATTTAAAATTGAAAACACATTACAACAGATAAAAAAAAATTAAAAGAATTGACAATACTTTTAAAGAATTGCGTTTGAATTTGAAATTGAACATTACAATTGAATATTACAACAAATAAATTTAAAATTTTTTTAAAGAATTGACAATTCTTTTAAGGAATTGAGTTTGAATTTAAAATTGAAAATACATATTACAACAAATTAAAAAAAAAAAAATTACATGTTTTTTTTACCTGATATCTGCTGCAGTAATAAGATCGATTCCGGCTCCGACACAAGCTTGATGGACAACAGCTATCACTGGCTTTATACAATCTTCCAATGCGGTTAAACCATCCTATTGAACAATGAAACGGTATAAAAAAAATAATAATATAACCTTTACTAGATTTTTTTTTAATTTTTTTTTTGGATCAGCTCTTGACCAGCATATAGCCCTGTAGAAAATATATAGCCTATAATGGAGCGAGCTCACCCAGAAAATGCCTTTTCACTCGAACTTTGAAAATTCAAAGGAAATTGAAATTGAAATTGAAAGTATACAAGGGAGATTTTTTTAATAAAAAAAAAAAAGTCTAGTTCAATATAATAACAAAAAGATTAATCTATACTAATATTATACACAGAAAAAAATTGTAATTTTGTTTGTAATGTATAAATAAACTCAAAAACTACTGGCCAGATTTTAAAAATTCTTACACCTGAGTATAGAAAGATACATTATCAGCGAGTAACAAAGTTACGCATACAAAGTCACATGCAACAGTTAGTTGATAAATAATATGGATATAAAAATAAAAGCACAGCTTAACCTCACCTGATATTCCTCAATGAAATTATAAAAAAATCTAGATTTGCGAGCTATGTCTTCATAATCGTTCGCTTTGGCCCCTAACTCCATCATATTGTTCAAATCAATACCTAAAATGTGTAATATTACAGTCATTTCTTGTTTCATAGTAGCGTTTGTTTTGATTTTATTTAGTACACTATAAATTTTATTTAAAAAATAAATAAAATTTTTCAAACAAACATATTTACTTAAATAAAATAATTTTTTTTTACACAAGCAGAGCAACTGTTATTAAAATTGAAATATGTGCAATACAAAATATGTAGGTACATATAAATTTTATGAAATTTATCTAATTTATTTACATATTGATTGAGCTAAACGTTGGGTAGGTATCTGTGGAATTTTCATAAAACGAACTATAGCACAAATAATTTTTAAATACTTTTTTTTTATCTCATACATAAAAAATAAAGGAGGAAAGAATTCCAGAAACAGAAGAAAGAAATCCAGAGGAAACAAAAGTGAGTTCACAGTAAAAAAAGAAAATACAGATTTTCTCTTTTTCTTTCTTCAGTATAAAAGAAAATAGAAGAAAAGCACAAAAGAAAGAGAAAGAAATAATACTCTCTACAGAAGAAGAATTACCTGCAGTAAAATGTTTTCCTTGTCCAGATAAAACAATAACTCTGCATTCTGGGTTGTTACTGAGCGATCTAAAACACTGGGCCAATTCCCTGCAATTTATACAACAAAATAACTTAGCATTTTTTTTTTATGTAAAGGTCGACAGACAGGCTGACGGTCCACTTGATGATAGGTGACTACCGCTACCGTATAAATCGTATAATATCTTATAAGATATTATAAGGAAGGCATAGGGAAAAGGGACTTTGGCATACCTTACACAATGACTGAAATACAACAGCATATATGTTGTTATTTCATGGTGGTCTTCTGTAAGGGGGTGGATAATCCATAATCCATACAGAAATACTATAATTCGTCACACACCAATAATGACTAAACCAAATTTAATTATGAATTATAAAGTAACCAGACTTTCTATGGATCCCAAACATGCTATATCTACTGTAAGTTGCTAAGGAGTTGAATATCCCACAGACTATTTGATGCTGCAGCATCAGGTAAAGGTTACCGTGTCATAGAAATACAACCGAATAGTACTTAAATCAAATATAAAATCAATCCCTTTGTTAACTAGGAAATATAATCTTCAAACGTCTGAACAGATCTTCCTATATTATTGCTATGACCCATCTCCTTCCTGTCAGCTTTCAAACAAAAAAAAAACCGAATCGGTCCATCTGTTTGGAAACTAAAATGCCATAGACAGACACACACAGTACACAATTATCCTTTGTATCAGGTGTTAAAAATACTAAATAAATGAATAAAAAAACACTTACTTCCACATAGCATGGTTGAAGGTATTTAGCTTTTTAGGTCTATTTAACTCCACATGGAAGACACTTTTCTTTGGTATAGACACAGCTAACGTTTCAAATTTAGGTACTATACCAGAAGAATAAGCCCTCAAAAAAGCATCTGAAAAGAAAATAATAAATCTTAACATAACAAAAGAATTGTATAGTGGCAAGACACAATGCATTTTGCAGTCATTTGGGCATCCTGTATGGCGGCAGTAACCACCTCCTCACAGGATCACTGAGAAATAAGACCATATGAGCTGTTGTGTTTAGATGAGTGAATAAAGGATTCCAGAGTTCATACAATGCAGCTTTAAGTAGCTGCATTGTAAGTAGCTTCAGTTCGATTCAAATAAAGAAAATTTCTTATTGCTCACATTATTGCTTATGTAGGTAATTATGTATTAAATACAGAATTACCTATATAAGCAATAATGTGAATTCCACGGTATGTATAAAAAGTGTCTGAGATTGATATAAAAGGTCACTGCAAGATCAAGATACATAGTGTTTTGTTTTATTTTTATAATAACATATCACTATTGTATCTGGCCATCCAATAATAACGATCGCATCAGAACAAACTTTAAAGTATGATCCCCAACACATACCTACCTACATTTAACATACACTCATTTGTAGTTAAGATTTAAAAAATGCTGTATTACACATAATTAATTTTTCTTTATTTATACATAAAGTGTACAATTTAATTGTGATTTAATTGAGGACGGATTTTGTATGCTAAGAAAATAATGGTACATTAAACTATAGATAATCAGAAAATATTAGGTAACTAAGTACATACCTTGAAATTTATTTTTATATTTTCTTTGTAAATATTATTAAATACTTGCTAAATTCAATGTAGTATTTGAACTTTGTACTTTATTATTTACTATTATAGTGCAAAGTTCAATGAGTGTTTATAAATTATTTCATTAGTTGCAAAAGGGTCTCATATTAATTTTAAAAAAAGTAACGAATTCAATACTCACTTGTAAATGTAGCAGTCTTATTTGTTCCAATATTAAACGTGTATTTTATTATTGATTGAAACATCTTATTGTTTTTAATCTTAAAAATAGAAACTCAAGATAAAACAATAGAACAAAGTCCACTTAACCCACCGTCCGTAGTAACAATTAAAGTAGAAGTGAAAACAAAATGGTATGTAGGTAGTTTTGATAATAGAAAATTAGAAACTAAATGATTTGAAAAAGGAATATAAATACAAAACAGGTGACATGACAGGTGGTCTTTTAAATCGCAATGACTAGACGTTTGATTGGCGTTTGACACTGACACTGACATTGCTTTAAAAATTATACAAATTCTGATTAATTTTGTATAATTGTATTTGTATCATAATTTCATAATGTACAAATTATGTTTATGTTACTACTTAATTGCCAGAAGTTTTGTGCAAAGCATAGATTAATAATTGGTTTCCGATGAAGCGCAACCGGCGTGGTGCTAAGTAAACAAATACTTCGATCACATGATTTAAGTTATTTTTACTGGTGGATAGATGGCAGTGATGGTACAATGATTTATAATACCTATATTTTAAACTATAATTTCACTGATGAATATTTTTATTAGATGAGATTTTCAAAAATATTCTCATTAGTATACATAATACTTTAACTTCATATTTTATATTATTGAAATAATTTTGGAATATTATTGGGGGACGAAAAATGTAACTTTTTTATAGTTTCTTAGTAATTTATATTTATTTTTTATTCCTTTTTGAAAATATTAATATATTTAAGAAATGAATTGTAATGAATATACTCAAAAACTACTGGACCGATTTTGAATATTCTTTCACTACAGAAACATAGGTTAAATTAAGATACTTAAGAACTAAGACTAAAGGGTTTATCTTTTAACTAACTTTCTGTTGCACGCGACTGCGCCCGCGTAACTTTATAAAATAAAGCCTATGTTACTTACTCGCTGATAATGTATGTGCCTAATATGTTTCTGTAGCTGAAAGAATTTTCAAAATCGGTCCAGTAGTTATTAAGTTTATTCATTACAAACATTATTTTTAGTTAAAAAAATAATTAACGAATTATTGAAAAATAGGTACTACTTATATCACCGGTAAAGTCTTTATTCGCGAAGGTATTTGTGAATGGGCAGCTCAGTATTAATAATACATAGTAAGTAACTACGCGCGGGTCACATTAAAATGTAAACCATTCAAATTTCCTATCAATTAACACCACGGTCACGTTTAATTGCGGGTTTGCGGGACATTGTACCCAAAACATACGTTGGTGTAATAAATGTTAAATATGTAGGCACCTAATGAATGAATCACTGTAGGAATTACACAAATTCATATACTTAAAAAATTATTTGGTAAGTAACCATTACATATTTTTTTAGGTATTAATTTTAACTTATAGGGACACTATAGCGACCCGGTCCCGGCTTGGCATGGGACAAGAGCGCTGGGAATCCGGACTGACCGGGCGTTGGACCTATAGGCTAATTAGACCTATAGTCCGTGATTGGATCTTGACGGAGCATGGAGAGGTGGATTAATACCTCACACAGTTCCTCGCTGGACACGGACAGTTCAATGCCTATTTACATCGTACGGGGATCCGAAATGTTCCGTGCTGCGTGTACTGCCGTGGGCGTTGTTGACTCTGCCGAGCACACCTTTTTTGAATGTCAGCTTTGGTCTGAAATACGGCTGCGTTGGCAGGACCAGAGTGCCTCGGAGGCTGGCTGCCTTATTATCTAACAGCAGACGACAGCAGACGACTTGCGATCGCGTGTGCTGCCATACAGAAATGATGCACTTTAATTTTAATTATTGTCCTCAAGAGGCCTTATCTCAAACCACACCTTTGTTATGAGTTACGTGATACCAAAAACACGATTTACTCGTAGTGTGATATTGCACAAATTGATAGAAAGTTTTCGTCTGTCGCAAGTTGGTTGCAAGTCGTCTGCTATTTGATAATAAGGTAGCGGATGAGGTCGTCGCCTGGATATTGGCGACGACTGATAACTGGGCCTCAATGGCGGGGTTTGTGAGGGAGATCCTGTTGAAGAAGAAGGAAGACGAAGACACTGAGGTGTAGCTGCGGACAGCAACTAGGATGGCCTAGTACCGCGAAGTAAATACTAACGCGGTCCCGTGGTACTAGGTTGTTAGTGGGTGCCTTTTAGAAGATTTTCCTCCTTTCACCTTAAAAAAAGTTTCTTCGTTTACATGAAAAATTGAAGACTTTTAAAAGTTTAAATTACACTAATACCTACCTCTCTTCAGTGCTTTTATTTAAGCCACCGGCCAACACATTGTCTAGAATACAAATAGGCCTAGGAACAATTTTAGACAGTGTTTCTAGTATCGCGACTTTCCTCTGACCAATTTTAGCGCCACAAAGGCAAGGCGACATCGTACATATCAATAAAGAAATCTATTGTATTTCGACATCAATAAATTTGTCATAAAACATATACCTACATGGGAGTACAGTTGACATATATATACTTCTATAATATTATAAAGAGAGATGATTTGTATTTTTGTATGTTTGTAATGAATGAACTCAAAAACTACTGGACCGATTTTGAAAATTATTTCACCTATAGAAACCTACATTATCAGCGAGTAACATAGACTATATTTTATAGAGTTACGCGGGAGAAGTCGCGTGCAACAGCTAGTATTAAAATAAAAATAAATCTGTGGATGTGTCGTGGACATGGCCGTGTCCACGATTTAAATTATAATGTATTTTATGTCTAACGAATTCGTATATACCAAACGATTCTTTGATCCTTTAGCTATCGAGTGGTGTAATTAAATGTATGTCGATGTAGATGATAGATAGGTTAGATAGGTACTACAGCATCAAACTGTACTATCCCCCGATTTTGTTATCTTCAATTTTCAGGATTGCCTCCCATATGGAAGCAAATTTAAAGATGTGTTCACATCAAAATTCTCACATATTATTTACACACTGAAACAGAATAGCACTCGTGCCGTTATTTCGCGGTAACGTATTTTAGGAATTGGTTACTGCCACCACCACCATATTGACTGCCAATCAACTTTACAGAGGAAAGCATTGTGCCATGCTACGGTTTAAGTAGTTGTCATCTGGCACGATTTTATTTAGTACGAAATGTGCTAAAAGCCAACTTTTAAATTTAATTATATTATTAGTAGTCATCTCGCACACATTGGGTTTTCCGTAAGATATTTTTAAGCATAAGCATTTATTGTTGGCCACCTGTACTAATAAAATACGTGATGGTGTTACCATATAGATGGTTATATTTTTACAACTAGTTGATTCATAGATAACGTCATCGTAATACTTAAACCTTTATTTCAACGGACGGAAGTGAAAAAAACTGTCACGTGTACGTTTTGCGAGTTTTTTTTTTAAATGAAATAGTTATAAACCAAAGGCAAAAGTAGCAAGAAATAAGTCTTATTCCGGTAGTCGAGTTATTATTAACTAGGGGGCCGCTCCCGGCTTCGCACGTATTTTTTTCTGCAAATTATAAAAAAATATATAAAACTGCAAATTATAAAATATATAAAAACATTCCTCCTTTAACGCTCTTTCCACTAGTGAAAACCGCATTAAAATCCATTGTGTAGTTTAAAAGATCTAAGCGTACATACAGAGGGACATACGGCGAGAAGCGACTTTGTTTTATACTATGTAAAGAAGGTACATAAGAGTCAAATTATATGTATTAACTCTTTTTAGATATTTAGAGGTTTGTTGGAATACAGTATTTCTAAGTAGGTTTTAAGAAAAAAAAACAAAACAGTGAGGTAATAAGCCACGAAGAATATATATATATATATATATATATATATATATTTAATAGCCAACCTTACAGCATGTAACATTTTAGAAATACATAAAAAGAGTTAAATTTTTTATATTTTTTTATATATTTTTATATTTTTATATGTAGTTTGGTCCAACTTAAAAGATATGATTAAGTTTTTATTTTGAACTCGGGCGAAGCCGGGAGCGGGCCACTAGTAGATTATATAATTATTTTTTATCAAATTACTAGCCGTTTCACGCGACTTCTTTGTTGTTAGCGTTCTTTCTGCCTTTTTTACTCTCTGTCAAGAATTATTTTCAATTCAACTTATTTTCAATAGAAAATGTTCAAATGACAAGGAGCAAGTCAAAAGTAGCGGAACACGAGTAAAGCACAGAAACATAACAGTATGCCAGAAAGATTCTCAGACGCACTTTTACAATAATTGTAGGTACTTTACTTGGTACGTATACTAACAAGATAATCTAAACATATTTAGTTTAGAATAACACGATCTATTAAAGGCCTATGAATATGTTAACATTAAGCGTTATCAAAACAATAGATATAAACCGACTTATTTTATAATATGTGCAGTTAAAAGGAAATAATATAAAATTGGGTTTTGGTTCAATTTATATGCATTTGGCGAGAAAATAATATTGTCATTTTTTACTTCGAAGTTTTCAAGTTATTAAATTAAAATTAATTTATTATTTGTTTTTTTTTTGTTAAATTAAAAAAAGAATTCTTACCTAGTTGCCTATTATTTATCCTATCAGGGCTTACTTACATAAGCGACAATAAAGAGAACCGTCAAACTGCCTACAGAATTCTATATAAAATGACTACTACAATTTAATAAATATTTTAAGTGCTGCTATTTTAATAACAGCACTTATGCTGTCATGTTTCAGCATGCATGCCGATATTTATAGAGTAAAATGTTTATATATAGTCACAACTTTTATTTTATCTTGCGTACTATAAATCGCTTCCGCTTATGAATCGGACACGACCCGCACTGTTAATGAAAGGTCGCTAATGTCAATGTTAATTAGAGCATACTTGTTGTTGTGATGCAGTCATAGAGACAACTGTGCGCATCTATTGTGCAATATTATATTATATACGTACCTCATTTTTACTACTGTACGTGAAGTCATAAAATACAACTCGATAAAGAAATATATAAAAACCAAATGTATAAAAAAATTTGCTAAACCTTAATTATTATTAGAATAATTATTATTATCATATTACTATGAGAATCTACTGACCTTAAGTCAGACAAAATGATTTTATAAGTATAAGATATAAAGGATTTTATAATTTAACTGCAAAAAGTGAAATCTCATACGGAATTTATTGTCGCCCGATTTTTAGTTCAGTTGTGCGTGGGCGACACACGTATTGTAACTTCAAATGGAGTAGCAAACCGATTTTATGATCTATTAAAAAAATCGCTCATGCGTGTCCAGCCTTAATTATAAGAATTTTATTGCACAACCTAATCGATATTGAGATAGTATCTTGATGTACATATCTTTTCCGCTTCAACGGATTTTATTAGCTCATAGTTGTATAGAGACTGATTGCTCTATTACATTTTAAGCTACCCATTGTAAAGTTAGTTACATTTAAATTACATTTATTTACATTTTATATCCATCGAAGTACTACAACTATGGAATTTGCGTCACAAATGCCAATGCGGCACATAAAAAGTACGCCCAAAACGGAATCATGGCGCAATCTTGCCTTGGCGCGTCAATGGTAAAAAGTAGTAACGACCAAGTTCTACTATTGATTTTAAACTCCAATGTGTTGATGTAAAGTCACATTTTCTTTAAATGACAGATGTTTGGTTGGTTTTAAATAACAGATGACAGTTCATGCTCTACGCATATATCACTTTTAAATTTAATGTAAAGTTATAAAGTTCGTAGTGTTTTGTATGGCGTGCGATATCCATAGTTGTAGTACATTGATGTTTACATCACATAATAAGACAATTTTTTTATAAAATACATTTTTATGACATTTATTGTCGTTTAATATGACATCCTCATGCTTGTAGCAGTGGCAGAGCACACTGCGTTTCGCAGTCATTTGGGCAGCCCGTCTGGCGGCAGTAACCACCGCATACAGGAGACCACCGTGAAATATAAGCGTATATGCTGTTGTGTTTCGGCGAGTGAGTAATCTTTTACCCTTAAACCTACTAAGGTTGGCAACTCACTTGCAGCGCCTCTGGCGTTGCATGTGTTATAGGCGACTGTAGCCACCTACCATCAAGTGGACCGTTATCAGCCTGTCTGCTACCCTTAATAATAATTTAAAAAAATCATGCAGTAAAAAAATGTAAAAATGTAAAATATAAGATAATATATAGAAGCCGTATCTAAACACTTTTAAAATCCATGTACCCGTTAATTACCTAAAGGTCGTAAGAGATAACATTACCACAATTAAAAGGGAAATTAGGGCTCGTTTTCAACTGTACTTTAAATGGTCTTTGTGACAATCCAAATAGGCTTTTGAACATTACTCGAAATCACTAGTTTGTTGAAATTGGGCAAAGTTATTTATTATTATTATTATACATATATTTATTTTCATTCTTTATCCAAAATTTTTTTTACAAAATGATTATACAAAGACAATAAATCAAAGTCTAATAAATCAAATCGATCCAGTAGTTTTTGAATTTATTCATTAAAAACATACAAAAATACACATATTCTCTCTTTATAATATTAGTATAGATTAATTTTTTTTACGTAAAGGTGATCAGACAGGGAGAAGGTCCACTTAGGAGACTAACATCTATATTTTATAAAGTTACGCGGATGAAGTCGTGTGCAACAGCTAGTGCTCTATATGTCATGTATCTCACGTAGTTGTTATGACTAAGACAGACTAAGACGTGTTTTCATTAGAATTTTCTTAGAAAAATAAGTAACCAAATGCGGTCAGTCTAAACCACAGGTTGGATCATGAATGCAATTATATATTGAAAAAGAAAAGACGCATATTTCTTTATTGTATTTATTGTTTATATTAATATTAACATAAAGTTTATAAATATATATTCTTACGTAATTTTGCGGTGTAATGTTTTCTTAATGATGGATGACCTAATTCAAATAATCATGGTGTAAGAGGTATAGGAGGTACAGTCGGGGTACGAGAACTTTCGTCATTTTTTCAAATTCATTACTTTATCAAATCTCTGGTTCTTAGTACCATTTGAAACTACACTAAGCAGACAACTGACAGATGTTTGAAATGAAATTTTGTCATGACTGATAATTTCCATGGTGCAAGCAAATGTCAACTTTCTGAATTAATTAATTCGATTTTCAATTTTGGAAAGAGGGATATATAAGGAAAGTTTGTGTATATACAATTAAAAAAAATCATCCCGGGCGAAGCCGGAAACGAAACTAGTTAATATTATAATTACCTATATTTAGTATTATCTGAATTTCTATTGTAGGTACATAAACGAAATAATTATCTTAATTTTCATTAACGCTCGTAACATTACGCTACTGGAAGTGTTAAACTACTTCAGGAATATTACTTTAAATTACTAGGTAACTAGTGCACAAAGAAAAGTGAATTCTATTGAATGACGATAATGCAGGTTGTTGGTTGCACTAGTAGAAGCTTTAAGCTCAAGCTTTACTAGTGTGGTAGATGCGAAGGAATGTGCGTGTGTTGTCTATGTGTGTGTTTATAGGATAGTGTTCCGGGTTAGTGAAGCCTCACAGATTTATCGATAAAAATATTAATTTTAATATAAAATATTAATTTTTATCGTTTTGAAATAAATTACAATATTTATTGGTTTTGTATTTACTTAAATGTGTTACGTATTTTGGTCCTAAGAAAATACGGATTAGCCTCCCAATGCCACAAAATAAATAGAAACCATAAATAAAATAAATAAATAATGTATGTATTTCGATTTCAACTATCGATATTTTCAGAATACGAAGATGAGTCATTTGACCAACGAATTAAACTTGTAATTAAGTGACGTAGTTATGAATATACAATTAACGCAATCTGTTGGTAAAAATATATAGGATAAAAGAAATATTATGTATTATGTTATGTGTAGTATAATAGGTCTGAGCTTGGTTGGGTCTGAGGAGCTAATACACATAGTGCACAACACCCGCTGAGCTTTGTAAACAGCTTTAGTAAAAAATTAATATTAAACAATAGTTTTTGTGTCACTTAATCATTATATTAAAATAGGAAGTCAAAATTTGCTGCAAAAGGCAGCTTATTAGTAAAAAAAGAGTCATTTTGGAATGATTATATTTGATCTTAAAATGAAATTAGTAAAAATAAGTCGTAAATATACGCAGACTCCTAATTTGTTTCTGTATATAAATAGTTAATTTACAATAAAACAGGAAGAAAATTTAAACGTGAAACAGATGAAATAGGCATCCTGTTGGCATTGACGAAATTTTAACAATAGTTTAAAAAATTTTTTTAATTTTTTTTAAGAAGCAACTTAACGAACCCAATACTTTTATTTATTATTAATAAATTTATTTAACTTAAATAAACTGTTTATTTAACATAAATAAAATGAGAAAATACTGAGATGGACTGAGAAAAAAATATTTTTCTCAGATGAAGATTTTCTAATGCTCTTTTACTAAAATGTACAAGTAAATTAAAAAAGAAATAGAAAAAAGCCTCCAACGGGGCTCGAACATGCAATGCTATTTTGCTAGTCGATCTTTCGTTCCAGTGGACTATCATATAATTACTGCTATCTATTACTACTAACGAAATAACAAACGAAAGTCCTTTAGATAATGTAAATCATCGATAAAAATCTACCGATAACTCCTACATCGCTAGCGCGCTATACTCACACAGCCACGTGTTGATTTGTGTATTACATTGGCTAAGCTAGGGCCCGCGATATGCCGTACGGGAAAACGAGACGCGTTGGAAAATAAACGAACAAATCAAAAGCCGCTTCAAGCCGCCTCAGCTCACTGCTCAGTGTTCAGCTCAGTTGAGTTCCGAAACGCGACAGAAAGGTTGCGTCGTATCGTTGTCACGTGAATGTACGAGTTCTTTTTTAAAATTTACGAATGCGTTCACAGTTTACAATTCTATTTAAGTGCAATATTGTGATGTTAAACATAGAGTAGTTTTATTATATTTTTTAAATGAGGTTTTATGTGAAAAAGTTTGAATATATTTTTTTTATGTTTTAATTCGTGCATTTTGTGTTTTCATGACGGATGGTTATTTATATTTTATGTTAAGCGGTTTTGTTGCGCGTTTTGTGTCTGTGTTATTTTATAGCAAACGCGAAAATAACGTCGGAGCGGTATGGGATTTATTTTAGGCCAGTTGCAGTAGCGACTGCAGACCTAAATTTCTCTTTACATTTATTAGTAATAACGATCTCGACACTTATAATCGCGAGATGAAATATTTGATTGCCACTTGAATATATTTACATATTATATACTTATGTTGTATATTGGCTTTTTTTATATTAACACACATTTTTATATAAATGAACATCTATAATTCTATACCTACATAATATAATTAGAAGTCGCTGTCCATGTCTGTCTGTTTCTCCGCTAACTTGTTCTAACAGACTTTGATACGGCTTTCACTAATGGAAAGAGTGATAAATGAGGAAATTTTGTATATACATAATATACTTAGTTTACAGAAAAAAAAGTTGCATCCATGCGAAGCCGGAGTGGGTCGCCAGTTTCTTTATATTCTTTACTCTATTTATAGAAATTATACATATAATTTAATGACTCGACATCACTTTAGGTTATCGAATATTGAAAACAAAATTAAGTTATTAATAGTTTTTTGCACCATACAAAAGTTTTTATATATATCCATATTATAAATGTGAAATAGACTTTAATTTAGACTTGATTTTTTTTACAATATTTAACTTAGCTTCGAGTTTTAACTTGGATTCGTGGTTTATCGAACCAGTTTGTTAGCCTACTAGCTGGTGCCCGCGGCTTCGGCCGCGTTGAACAATAAAATAGGTACAATATAAGTATCGCCTGACATACATTGATGCTTGAAATTTTACATTTCTCAAGCGTTGGGTCTTTATTTTTGGATAGCTGGTACCCTATTGGAATATTTAGCTTATGTCCACCCTGAATGGTCTAACTATTGGTGAAAGATTTTTTTATTATTATTATTTAAAAAAAACCGATTTAAATGTAGGAGACGTACAAACAAACGTACAAACCTTACCTTTTTATAATTAAAATTAGTATAGATATATGTATAATATAGTTTCAACTAAATTAGATTGAAAATTTTCGTTGAAATTTAAAAGCGCTTTACATTTAAGTTAAATGTTAAGCTTAAAATTAGATGAAAGCTTATTAAAAAAAAAATAGTATTTTATTTGAAACTTAATATTGTTATACATAAACTTATTTGTCATTTAAATATGATTATTTAATAGTTTATATATATAATTTTGATTATGTCAATAAATTTGAATCTGCACAGTTAGGATCTGCACATAACAGATTCTAGCTGATATTTATTATATTTTTTTTTATTTAGCTATATTTTCTGATATTTTTTAGCTGACTATAAGGATTATAAGGCTTATCACTTTATTATTAAAACTTTATAGGATATATAAGGCAGTGAGGTATCAAAAAAATTAGGAAGTGTTAGAATCTCACAAAAGTGCACAACATAGCACATTTTGGTTTGACAACGACGATCTATTATTATTACAAAGATATTGTTGTGTGCACATAACTATTGATATCTAAGTAGAGAAATACGATACCTACCGATGTAATGGAATGTATAATTTATTATTAACTGTAAGCTGTTTCGCAATATTTATTTGAATATTATGCAAAACTGCTAATTCATCCATTGTGTGTACCTACCTATAGTTTGAGTTACCTAACGAGAAATGATGCGCCTTGACATTCAACTTGTTAATTTTTGTTAGAAAGCAAATTATCGAGTTAAGGTCAAAGTCTAAATGAACGACTTTTTTAAAGTAAATTTCTAATTAAAGTTTATATTTAAAAAGTATATATATTTTTACTTAAGTTTTATACTTACACTAAATTTTTTTTAGTGACAATTACTACATATGACAATACAATAATATATTTAAAAAAAATTGACACATTAACGAGACACACTTTGAAATTTAATATTTTTTCAATAAAATTATTATATATATGACAAATAAAAAATAAAGCGGTAACTATAATTATGTATAAGCTTAGATCCTTTTTATACTTATACTAGCTGTTTGCACGCGACTTTGCCCGCGTAACTTTATAAAATACAGTCTATGTTACTCGCTGATAATATAGCTTCCCAACAGTGAAAGAATTTTTCAAATCGGTCCAGTAGTTTCGGAGCCTATTCAATGCAAACAAACAAACAATCAAATCTTTCCTTTTCATAATATTAGTATAGATGAACACGAAACTTAATAGCGTAACATAAATAACTGCTTTATTTAACTAAACATATATATTAAATAAAATATTATTTTTAAAACAATTTCAAATATTTTTAAATATTCCTAAAAATAAACATGAATTTCTTTAACAGACTAAATTATTATGTTAAAAAAAATAATCTTACCAGTTTATTATCTGAAACGACTCGACAGATATTGATGAGGCGATTCCTATCAGTCATCTTTAGAGAGTATCTTATTAATTATTGTAAATTTTCCTTAACACTAATATGCTAGCGATCACTTGCTTTTATTATAACAAAGATACGGTCAAATGGGAACAGGACTTCTCCCCGTTATATACAGACACTAGCTGGTGCCCGCGACTTTGTCTGCGTTGAAAAATAGAAATATATATATATACGAGTAAGCAATATAACGTTTGACCTGTTTATCTCAGATGATCCCTCGGGAACAGTCGTTTTTCTGGATGAAAGATACCCTATGTCCTTTCCGGTATCCCCGACAACGTGTGTGAAAAATTACATGATGATCGGTTGAGTAGTTAAGACGTGAAAAGGTAACAGACAGACAGAGTTATACTCACATTTTTAATATTACTAGCTGGTGCCCGCGACTTCGTCCGCGTTTAACGATGAAAGGTACCCTATGTCCTTTCTGGTGTCCCAGATAACGTGTATGCAAAATTTCATGGTGATCGGTTCAGTAGTTTTTGCGTGAAAGAGTTACAAACATCAATACATCCACACATACTTTCGCATTTATAATATTAATACGGAAGTATAGATATACCCTGACAGATACACAGGTAACAAATTATCCTATTAGAACATGAGGCACCATTCGATGTGCGGAACCCAAAAAATGGTTAAAAACAACAAGCGAATACCGTGGGACATTTAGCGGTTTCTAACCTTGAAATAGGTATATACTTGTACAATAGGGATACTTAGCAAACATTAGGGGTCACACAAAGAGATACTGTAACGTGACACGTTGAAAAATATTAAAAGGTGCGAACACTCATGGGGGCAAGTCGTACGACTTTCATAAAGAGGACGCCATTTTTAAAGGTGCTAAATCATCGCCCCATAGAATTTTTTTAAAGGGATTAACTAAATGAATTGTCATTGTTAAATAACGGGATAAATTTTCTAACTTATACAATTTTTTTTTACAAATACACAGGTCCGGAAGTGACATACGAAAAAAATAAAAATATATATTTTTAAGTGTAGTTTCTGTGCGCGCGATTTCAATCGAGAGTAAAAATTTCAAGGTCGAATTTTGTGTGACGATTCAGTGTAACGATCACGTGACGCTTCTTGTAACGTTACTGTATGACATCTATCGCTTACTCCCAATATTTGAACGGAAATTTCAACTGACAAAAAAGTTGAAAAATTGTGTATCTCTTTACTTTGTTTTTTAATTATTGGTTGACACCAATAGAAAAACTTATATACACATTATCTATAAAATGTAATATATAAATACTGTTAGAAATAATGCCTTTACAATATTGGCTTTTAAAGATAACAACGGCCTTGGACTTAAGGTTTTACATTTGATAGCAAAAGTGAGACATATAGTAAACATTTCAATTAATATAAAATACAGGGTGTATAAAAGTTGATGGTTGTAAAAGAAATGGATTTTTTAAAGACTAAATCATTTCCATAAATAACAGCTTAATTTAGATTAAGCTTAATAACATTTTAACTTAAATTATTTTAATTTAGATTAAAATCTTTAGTCAAAGGTTTTATCATGTATGTACAAAATATGTGATTCCCATATTTTGTATACATAATCAACTTCTGAGAAAATATACGAGTTTGTAAGTATTATTATAACTATCGAAATATTTATCGCTGTGACGACGACGGTGACTCCAAATTTTTTATATTTTTAGACGATCCCTCCGGAACCTAACATTTTTTCAAGATTTAAAGTCTTCTATATGTTAATCCAGGTAACAAACTATCTGTATGCCCAAATTTCATCCAAATCCGTTCAGCCGTTTTTGCGTGAAAGAGTAACAAACATCCATATCCATTCACACATCCATCCTATCAAACTTTCGCAACTATAATAATTATCTAGTAGGTATTTATGCTCGATGTACGATCTCCAAATTTATCAATGTATTCATGAATGCTCTGTCCAGAATTCATTCGAACATGTCGGAAACATTTCGTAGTCAACAAGAATCTGTATCAAAATAACATATCACTCAAATGAATAATTCCAACGAAATGTTCCTACGTGATTAAATCCAAAGAAAAAAAAATACACTTGTAATTTTATCTAGCAGATAACTAACTGATTTCACCTACTATTCTAAGATAAGCATTGTCTACGAAATAAGTTATTACGTAATAGTGAATTTCCATTTTGAAATCTTATAACAAATAAGATAGTAAATTTCTTAAAAAGCTAGAAATAACCAATGTGAGTTTGTTTGTTACCCTTTCACGCCTTAACTACTCAACTGATCATAACTAAAGTTTGCATACATGTTACAGGGGCGTATAAGCCGTATCAAAATTATGGGGCGTGTGTAAAGTAAACTTCTTAAAATGTTATGTTCTTAAAATGTCACCTATTAGGTCAATTTTTAGGCACTACTTTAAACTCTAAGGTTTGTGTACGGTTTACGGAGTAAGCCTTTAAGAGTTCAGTGTCAGTGCTAACTTTCTTGTTTCTTTTGTAAGAAAATTATTTAACCTCCATTTGGATTATGCAAGGGTCCCTCGACAAAATTTGATAGGGCGTGTCTAGGGTAAACTACGCCACTGGTTATAGACAAGAACGCAGGGTAACTATAGCTTCCGAGATGTTTGGCGTACCTCCACTTTCGGGTACGCCGAGGTTCTGACAGGGAGCGTAGCCCTCCTCGCGCTAGATAGCTGTGGCGAGGCACCGATGTCAAGTCATAATGTCCCCGCGGGTTTTAGCCGGTACGAATCTGGCATAACCCCGCAGTATTCCATAAACTGTCAGATATCCAAGAGGATTTCCCAACGTAAAAACAGGGTAACTATAGCTTTCTTCGAAGGCAATCGTTCCTTCTGGAGCTTTGACATATCTATTTACCCATGTAAGTAGAAAAGTGAGTCTATGATCCAGCTGATGCTAATGGCGATGACGACAACCTCTATATGGACTCTACGGAAAGTGAACACAGTTCCGGGCGTGTCTTGTTTGTATATTTGCCTTAACTGTTTAACGAGAGGCCGCTTTAAGGTTTACCCACTGACCCTTATTTGCTGTACAAATTAGAACCTCAAGGATGGTCAAGATTTGCTTTAATCGCACAAATAAGTGGTGACCTTGACAAGAATTATATCTCTAAATAGAACAAAACAAAGTCTGAATCTGAATCTAGACGTAGAACGACGTCTGACGAGTCTTATATTTACTATAGCATAGAAAAGCATCTGATTTTTTTTTATCAATTTAAGTTGATCTATTATCAAGTAAAGCCTATTCATCAAACACATCCAAAGAAGTTACCTCCGGATCTGTGCAATCCGGATCCGGAGGTATTGTTATGTTTATTGGTTTCAGTTCGTTCAGTTTTTTGATTCAACTTTATGTACAGCATATTGAGTTTGCCTGATAGGGTCTTATTATCTGAATAGTTTCCCTTGATCTCTTATTTCGACTATGCTTGTTATCACATTTTTTGCCAAAACGATGTTTCGAATAGAGAAATAGTTGGTTTTCTATTTCACAGTATATCTGTGTTGTCATGTACGTGTCCTCGTAATCGTAGAAGCCAATAAAATCGATAAGCCTTATCAATGTTGCGTCAAACAATGATAGGAAAAACAAATAGATACAGAAATAGCATTGTAGCTACCACGATCAGAAGGCTGAATAAGAAAATCCGGTACATTGTTGCAATAGATCTTTGGAGCAATTTAAAAGCTCAAGTACGTAGTCAACTTCATCGTACTCATTTTATAGTCTTGCCAATAAATATACTTTTTCTACACAATTCTAATATCTGTTGGCGAACCAGTTGCAAATTTCTAACTATTAACATTCCTTCGAAAAGAACACACGAATCCTTTCCTCCCTGCTTTTAACATCTTCATGCGTATAATTTGCTAATAAATAGATTTCTTTTTTGTGAAAATAAGTTTAAGTCAAACGATGATCTGATACCTCTTTCAGTTATTTATTTAACTGAACTTGGTAAGAAGTAACAAAACAATCATCTCCACTAAATATCATAATGATTTCGAGTAGGAAATTGATCACTCAAGCTTTCGATACGTTTATAGCACCCGTTGATGTGTTTTCTGTACTTTTAAAACTTTACAAAGACTACACTTGTAATTTTAAATACGAAAAATTTATTCATACTAAAAATAATGATTGCACACTCACAACCAACATTATCGTTATGTCATTAAGTAACTTTGATACCAGTTAGTGTACAACAATAAATCTCAGTGCATTTTATCATGAAAGTTGTTCCAATAACCTCACAGACCTCGTCGTCAATATTTAACTGGGATGACATTAAATAACCGCCTCTCATCGTTAGGTTAATTGATTGCATAAATTGTAAGCGCTTTTATCGAAAGCAGACTTATTTACCGGCAGACTCAATGGCGTATCTATATAAAAACATAAAATTGAAGTGTCTAGCTGTTTGTAATGTCAAAATATAGTTATTAAAATTTAACATAACATAAAAAAAAACAATTTTTTAAAATGCTAGCTGGACAGATTTTGACGGTTCTTTCCATGACAGATAGCAATTGTTATAAAGAGTAATTTAGGCCACTTTTATTTTAGAAAAATAAAAATTAATTAAATAAAATAATGGCCAGAGCCTAGGAGCTCTGGCCATTTTGTAGCGTTTTGTTCTCTTATAAGTAGAACTAAATTTTTTTCACATACTTACTTAAACAATTCTAAATTTCTTTCATTTATTATGCAAAATCTATAAAAACAAATTAAAGAAAATTTTGTCATAGTCTTTGTACGTCTAAGTAGATATATTACTGTTTTTGTGATCGTAAGCTCTATTGAAATTACAAATGTTAGAAATTAATAAAATTTGTAACAATAAATTCTAAATTTCAATATAAATTTTAAGTATTTTTCATTATGCAATATTTCTATTACATCACAAAAATGATAAGGACAAATAAATATTTACTAAGGTAGAGAGAGCGAGTTATCTTCTTATTATAATGATGAATTGATTCATAAATACTATCAACTTATCAATTTTATTGCAAATGCTTTACGAGGATAATTATGTTATAACATGTATTAAATTTAATATTGCAAATAAATATGTTAATAATAATTAATAATTATTAGTATTGTATTAAACATTCATAAATTTAATATTAACTTAAATTCTTCAACAAATATTCAATCCTAATTAAACGTTATGAATGCAAAAATGAGTTTGTTTGTATATTACGCTTTCACGCCTTAACTACTCAACAGATCACTATGAAATTTTGCATTCACGTTGTCAGAGATACAGAAAAGGTCATAGGGTACCTTTAGTCCAGAATGAAAGTACAGTTCCCGAAGGATTATATGAAAAAGAAATCAATGCCTGAAAATAGAATGAATTTTTTTAATACCTAAGAAAAAGGAGCGCGGACGAAGTCGCGAGCAAAAGCTAGTTCTAAATATCTCTTAGTGTTTTTAGTGACAAGAACTTATTTAGCCAAAAATAAAAATTGGTATTATAATTAATCCCTCGGGAATAGTTCCTTTTTTCTGGATGAAAGGTACCCTATATCCTTTCTGGTGTTCCAGACAACGTGTATACAAAATTTCATGGTAATCGGTTCAGTAGTTTTTGCGTGAAAGAGTTACAAACATCCATACATCCAAACACACTTTCGCATTTATAATATTAGTAAGATATACTAAATGATGAACCAATAAATAATATTCAGATCATCGTTACAATAGAGACATAAAGTAGATAAATGGAATACATTCATTCAATGTAATCTCTCAAGGTCTATCCGTATTAAATCGTTCAATGAGTCGTGATTCAATAGTTATATCTATTGAGGAAACGCCCTAATATAAAGCTATATACACAATTGCATTGTTTATGCAAGTTTCGCATCATTTAGCATTACAAATGATATTAAAATAATGTGTGTCACTACTCTGAAAGACTGAAGTCAAGTTAGCGATTAGTTAGATTGTAGATACTAACCGGTTGGGAGTGATAGTAACATTAATACTGTTTAGTAATTATTATTATAGTAAATTGTATGAGGATGTCAATTTGATCTTTAATTTTTAAATGTGTAATAACTGTAAAAAACCTAAAAATTTATAAAGTTCGATGAGTGGTGTTCCTCAGGGTTCCATTCTATGACCGTTACTTTTTTGTCGATCTTATTTTAACGACTTAAATGGTAAAGTTTAAAAAGATTTGGCTTATATTTGTAATGTATGCATAATCTTCGGGGGAGGAATGTATGTAATGTATGTGGGTAGACCCTACCACATGTAGGTAATTCGATATATGTTATAGGAAATAAAGTCAGTTCTGAGCCAACCGCCATTGCGTTTTATTCGTACATCTCAATATTAGCTCGGAAACACAGACGCTGGCAGCGAGTTGAAATCCTTGACAGTGTTTATTATGAAAGATATTTTAAGTCGTTTAGTTCGAAAAAGAGGTAGTTTGGCAAGGTTAGGATGTTAGTAGGCCGTACGTCTGAATGTCTGATGGAAGAAAGGGGAAGGCGATTATTAACTCGTACATCTTATAAAAGAATAGAACTGAAACTGAATCTTATAAAAGAATCGGCCTACTCTATGTGGGCATTTCTCAGCGTTCTACATCCATGTGCTAAAGATAATTAATTTATCAATACAGGAAACATGTTCTTATGTACGGAGCTCTTGATTCTTAAAATAAACAATCACGGTTCAACGACTTCGTACAAAGATCTTCCTTCCGTTTCTTTTGATCTGTTTTAGGGTAACAAACATAGACTAAGTTTAGATATGCTTTATAATTTTTTATATCCACACTATCCATGGTTAATACCATTTCACGACTTAACTACTTAACCGATCATCATGAAATTTTGCATACGCGTTGTCAGGGATACAGGAAAGGAGATAGGGTACCTTTCATTCAGAAAAATAGTACTGTTCCTGTGGGATCTTCTAAAAATAAAAAAAATAGATGTCATACATACTCAAGTGTTATTATATTTTATATTTTTCAACGCGGACAAAATCTCAGGCACCAGCTAGTTATAAATATACTAACGACCCGGCTTCGCACGGATGCAATTTTTTTATACAAATTAAGTATATAATATATTACACAAGACTTAATTGGAATTAAGTATATCGTTTAATATTAATAATATTATTTTATACATAATATAAATGTATAAACCAAGGTATGTAATGTATGTATTATAGGTTTTTAAATAATGTCGAAACAAAACAAAATAATTACAAGACAAAAAAATTCTAATATTATAAGACATTTGTTCATAGCCATATGGCGATTTCTTTAAAAAAATTCCTTGAGGGCACTGGGTCATAATATGAGTCATAGCTAGCTAGCTGTTGCACGCGACTTCGCCCGCGTAACTTTATTAAATATAGCCTATGTTACAGATAATATAACTTCTTAACAGTGAAAGAATTTTTCAAATCGGTCCAGTAGTTTCGGAGCCTATTCAATGCAAACAAACAAATCTTTCCTCTTTATAATATTAGTATAGACATCACTGTTAACATACTGCTAAGATAAAAAGTGAATAGTGTGGTATTTAATTTTCCGTTTCATAGTTTTTTTTTTCTATAAAAATCATGGTTATGCCGTCAGAAGAACTACTCACAGTTAATGATTGCGGAACATAGTTTGCCACTACTTGGAAAGCGTCGAAGGCTATGTCGTTCATTTTAACATACATTAAAACCACAAAATCGGTTGAAGTTTCATAATTTTTTTATTTTATCATCAGACTCGTAAAATCAGCGACAAGAAGTGGATTCGGTGCTTTTATAGCTCATTACTAAAGATTAGAAAGAGAAGAGGCGATCATTTTGTATTGGTGTAAAAGAGACAGAATATGAATGCAATAAGATTTGCTTTGTGATCTTTGTCTTTTATTGGTAATTTGAAACGTAGCGGTATTGTCTTTTAAGCTTCTCTACACTACTAGAGCGAAGCTAATGCTAAGCTACTTTTAAAAAAATATTTAACTTAAATATAATCAACTTTTATGCTGATGTGTCAAAGTATCTTAAAAAAATAATATAATAAAATTTATCGAAGTGACTGTACTTCAACATTTGTTGAGTTTTCAAACAGTGGAGATGACATATGTTTATAGAAAAGTATCCACACTGTTAGTTATCCAGAGATCCATTTATCCCTACCAGTGGGGATATATTAGTAGGGAAAGGTAATAAAAATTATATATTATATCTTTACCAGTGGAAACCGGGTTTAACTTGACGGAATTCTTAGTGTTTTATTTTGATATGTTTTAATTATTTCCTCACCGAATAACCATCTGTTAAAACACATAATGCACAACGAATTGTATACTTTTGAACGCATTTTATACGAAATAATGATTTTTTAATTTAATTCTGAAGCGAAACTTCTTTGTGCGCGATGAGAGTAAAATTTCAAGGTCGAATTTTGTGTGACGCTTCAGTTTAACAATCATGTGACGATTCTTGTAACGTTTCCACAAGACATTACCGCTTATATTCTATATATTATTGATTGCCAAAGAAGCTTCACTTTTGACACGACGTGTACTATGAATATGAGCATGTTTTTTTTTATTATTTAAATAAATATATTCTATTTATTTGAATGTTATAAAATTTACATAATATATATTTTTATTTTAGAATGCGCAAGTGTTAAAATATTCAAGATCTAAATCATTCAACTAATTCTTAATTATTTTCCAATAGTCATCCTGCCTATTATGGGTATTGGTATGTTCCGTTTATGTCGAGTCGTGATCATGACATATATTATATGAAATCCTTATAATATTAAGGATGTAACTTTAAGATATAACTCAAGTTAAACTTGAGTAATATAACAAATTAATGAGATAATAAGAATGCATCTACATTTAAAAATTTTATTTAGTGAAAAAATTTGTAATCTTTTTATATATCAAAATATGACTAATACCTAATTTAAATTAACATGTTATTTAAAAAGTATTATAAATGATCTATATATAATTTTTTTTTTAAATGAAAATTCTCATGTAAAATTCTTATTATTTTTCAGATTAGCTACAAAGTGCCTGGAACCAAGACAGGAATGTGCCTTCAGTGATAAGTGCTTACTTAATAGTGTTAAATAAGTAATATTTTTTGACACCGAAAGTGCCCAGTGAACGTTTATAACAAGTGTCTATGAGGATTCACACGATGGAGTTAAGGAGTATCATGTTTCTAGCAGCTTTCCTGACGTTGGCGGTCATTTCAAAAAGCACAGGTATGTCAAGTTTTCAAATTTAGAAAATGCTACATTTAAAATTTTCAATATATTTTCATTACATTTTTTTTTTATATATATAAAAATGTTAAGTTGGTTTGCGTACGCTTCAAAAACTCGAGAATGGATAGACCGAACCGATTTTAATTCGGTTTTCACATATGGAAAGAGGGATAAACGGAGAAGATTTTTATATATAAAAATTGCACCTCAGCAAAGCCGGGAGCAGGTCACTAGTACAAATTCAAATTCAAATCATTATTTACAAGTAACATGGGTCAATGTGAACCAGTTCTTATGGACATATTACACATAAAACATGTATAATAAAAATAATATGTATAATATAATAACATAATAGAAGAGTGGTTAGGGCTTCGTCTCAATTTCCGACAGGGTCAACTTTGGAAATGAACTTTTCAAAGTTAGCTCTGTACCTTTACCATGAGTTATAATTACTGCACTCGCTAGCGAGGGCGTCAAATATTTTTATGGAAAATTGACAATTTGACATTGACATTTGACAGTTTTTCATATAAATGATTTATATTCTCGCTAGCGAGTGCGGTCATTGTAAACTCATGGTAAAAGAGGTCTCATGGTCTGGATTTGGAAAGTATTGACAGGACGCCCTGGTGGCAGTAACCACTCCCTCCTTACAGAACACCACCGTGAAATAACATGTGTTGCTGTTGTGTTTCGGTGAGTAAGATATGCCAGAGTACATCTTTTGGGGTTCTGCCGGTGCACTTGATAATCGTCGCTTATTGACACACAACTTCACAGGTGCTGCAAGTGTGTTGCCGACCTTAGTAGGATGAAGGATAAGGGGTTACGAAGGGATAGGGAAATGGGCTCTGGCATCCCTTACTCACTCACCGAAACACAACAGCACACATGCTTTTATTTCATGTGGTGTCTTTATGTAAAGGTTCCGAACAAGAAACTCAATAGACAAAAGTGTCTTCAAACTTTGTATATGTTTACTTATCAAGGTGCAACGACCTCGCAGTTTTTTTAATTTAAAAATTGGAGTACGGTTACAAGGTTTTTTACTTCGCGTTTTTTTTTGGCGTAACAAAAAACTTGGCTCCGTCTGCAAAGATGTTACTCATTTATTTATTACAATTCTGAGTCGCTGGCCTAGAACTAGTGCTAATATTAGCATTTTATTAGTCATTTAGTATTTTTGCTAATGCACTGAAAATGTGAATAACGCGATGCTTGTGAGTTTCACTATGCATATAAGATAATTTTTATTATCGAATTTGTCCAAAATGTGCACCAATTTTTTTATTGTTGTTGTGGTGCTTTTTTCTAGATTTATAGTTTATAACTAGCTTTTTCACGCATGGTCTGCGTCCAATTTTCATAGGTGTTGCAACATCTATTCAATCTTTATTGCTCATATATTTTTGTCAGATAGACAGACAGTGTTTTTTCATATTAATAATATTAGTATTGATGCGATTATGCCATATTCAATTGAATATTTCTTAAACTTAATAGAACATGAAATGAACCTTGAAATATCTGGGTTAAAAGCATATCAAGAGATACTTCTTCTAAGCTCATACTGAACTACTTACATATGTGAATAATTTGTGTGGAATTGGGACTAGAAAGCGGTATAGATACGAGTAAGCCTCAATTACTCTTTTAAAAATAAAAATAATTAGGTGTCATACACATAGCTATAAAATTATAATGGTCTAATTGGTAGAAAATTTTTGTTTTGAGACACTAATAGTAATTTTGGACGAGAAGATGTTTAGGAGCTTCCCAAACATTGCCCATCCGAGCTGGATTCGATGATGGACCTTATTATCGAAGTTGGCTCTGCCTAATTGGTCAAAGTATACTTAGAAAGTTAAAAATAAAAAAGTTGACCTGCGAAAGAGACGACCCTCCCACCTGAAAAGAATCCTACCTAATTGGCCTGTTTGTCCCAAGTAGATGTACTCGTCTACAACTTCGAGAGTTGAATTCCCAACTGTTACTGGGATGGACACAACATGGACATTGGACATAACTTTCGTCTGGTCCATATTCATCTTAAGGCTCACCCTTTGGGAAACTCTGTTGAGGCCATCGAGTATCATCTACTAGACAATCTTTGTCATTATAAATAACAGTTGATGGTATATATCTCTTATGCTGTATCTCGCACTTATAAGAAGTGTGTTCACATTCTAATTATCGGTTTACTGACAATGCCTGTCAAAACGAGCGGGAAGCGGCTTGTCAACATGACAGCTGTCAAAGTTCAAGGGTCTTTCCTCGTGTGCGGCGCGGAATGCATTGTCCCGTTAGACTGTATTTGGGTTACTAACCCGATTTTTTTTTTAATTAAAATTACTTTTCGACGTCTTGATTGAAGTTGTCATTTCGTTGATTAGTGCAGTAACTTGCAAGCATTAGGTAATATAACAGTTAATAATAATAGATTCCTAAGCAGATCTACTCTGTCGCCTTATTGGGCAAGGTCGTATATATAAGTACATTACTATTTTACTAAATTAACTCTATAGTAGTAAATATACAGATTGGTTTTGCATTTTTAGTTTAAGCTTATTTTAATTAGCCAAATATCACTTGATTTTGTGACGTGAGAAAATGTCGCAAATAAGTTTGGGTAGACTATTTAATCACACCTCAATAAATATTCGTTTGATCCAAGCAGTTCTTTGAACCCGTCAAATTAATTAGCCTTACATTATCATATTGGATACATTTTTTAACTGTTACATGGATGTATGAAAATAATTGTCGTCTTTTGGATGCGCCATTGAGTTAGTACCTAATTTTTTTTTTTTTAATTTTATTTATTTATTTATTATTTATTTTTACAAATTACAAATTACAGATAGGTTAGATTTTGACCCCTACACTAAGCTCAGCTTGTATCGCAGGGGTCAATTAGTAATTGACAAGCACAAAACTAAAACAAGTCAGCATTAGGTACTTTTGTATGACCTCGTGCAGGTAAATGTGTGTCAGTTCTGCAAATAGGTGTGGGGTATGTGTATACCTGTGCATGTCATGTATGTATGTGCATGTATGTATAATATATATGTCGTGTATGTATGTGTGTATCGAGTGTGGGCGCAAATCTTTATTCATGAGTTTACTTTGAATATGAATTCATGTGAAAACCATGTGTATTTTGTTTGATTTTATTTCATATGAACTATTTTTTTTTTAAATAAAATAATAGAAAATATTAGTCTTGGTTACGTAATATATTATAATAATAATAATGTCGGACGTGGAATCTCACAAAAGCACTAATTTTTGGAATAATTTTAATTAAATAATACTTCATGAAAAAATTACACTTCAATATTATAAAACCATTATTATTCAGAGAAAGATTAGAGAAAGAGACTACGTACAAGAAAAACACAAAAACATCTATATTAATGACTCAATTTAACAAGGCGAACACAGGTGGCGTTGCTCTACTACAAGTTCTATAAACATATAAAATGAAATCTAACCAAGTATTTAGTTACATAACATAGTGATATTTTTTGTAAGATCACCTATTGAAGTTTTCTTCCCAATATATTTGGCAACATGATAAAATTTTGGATAATATTACATATGTCAAATTTTTATAATAATATACTGTATTAATACCATATCCATTTTGCTTTATAATTCTTCGTGAGCAGTTCTTGTTAAATACAGGTAGGGCTCCAGATATGGTGTTCTTACACGCGAGAAGCTTGTTTAGTGGGAATGTTGCTGTATTTGTTTTAATTTGAATGATTAACTCACCTCGCTAAGGTTTTTGTATTATTCACTTAAATAGATTTAATTAACAGACATTTAGATTAATTTAAAATCAATATGATGTATATTCAAAAATATTCAACGATTAATTACGTTACTTAATTAGGTGAGAATAATTTGAGATCTCGTTAAATGCCACGTTATAACAAAAAATAAGTAAGTAGGTTCTTTGACGTTCTACTGGCGGCAGTAACCACCCTTTTATAGAATACCGTGAAATAACATAGATTGTGTTTTAATAAAAATAAAAAATATCTATATATTTATTTCTGGTTTATTTAGATTTTGCTAAAAATCTATGTTTATTATTTATTCTAGCTAATTTTCAAAAGATATTAATTTTGTCAGCAACTTTTTTTTGACATACTACTTGCTGACCAAATAGGTTTATAACACAAAAAAAATGGCATACAGATACAGGGTCGTGGTCAACTTGATGGTAGACGGCCACCGTCGCCACCTACCGTGTATACACATATTATGCCTGTATACATGTATCCATGTGAGATATAAGTGCGCTGCCTACATTGAGAGGATAAAAAAAATAGGCAACGGTAGCCACCTACCATCATGTGGTAACATAAAAAAAAGAATGGGCTCTGCTACAATTATTAACTCACTGAAAAACAAGTTGGTTATTGCCGTCATACGGATTGGCCAGTTTATGACTGTGGTTACTGAAACCAACCTTAACCAAACCTTAATAATTTCAATGTAAATGAATGGGTACGAGACAATACATCATGTAATGCCGTATCTAATCAAAACATTCATCAATCAATGAATGGGATTGAGATCGAATTATTCATTCATGAATATGTGATTGATTCTCTTATAAATTAGGCCGCAATTGAAATGGTTTTTTTATAAGAAGCTAGTTTTTTTTTCTAAAGTTATATTTTTTATGATATTGTGTGGCAGACAGAAGTTGTTTTTAGTTCCGTCGTGTTATTGGCCCCGTATTTAACGATTTTTATTCTTTCAATGAGGAAGGTTTTTTTTGTATATAATTTACTAGCTGTTACACGCGACATCATCCGCGTAACTTTATAAAATATAGCCTATGTTACTCGCTGATAATTTGGCTTTCTATAGGTGAAAGAATTTTTAAAATCGGTCCAAAGTTTTTGACTTTATTCATTACAAACATACAAAAATATAAATCTTCTCTCTTTATAATATAATAAATATTAGTAGGTATAGACAGGAAAAATACGTCCGAAGCCGGAGGCGGGCGGCTAGTGAACATACAAAAGTTTTTTTTTTAAATTCATTAAGACGACATCCTGTCCAATGATATCACAATTAAATTATTTATCTTGATGATCCTCAATTTCGCATCGTGAATGCTAATGTCGAATACAATGCATTTTATGTGCATCCAATTGTGCAGTTTTAGGATTGTTTCTGGCAATGTAGAATTCATTCAAGGCTTGAATTCATTCATTATTTTTCTTTAGTAATGACCTTGTAATATAATAAATAAAAAAATAAAATAAAAAAGCCTTTTATTTCTTGCAAGTTAATACATGTAAAGCTTAAAGTTGAATGGAACCGTTAAAATATTAAATTTAAACTTTAACTTCTTGTAATATACTTTTTTATTATTTTTATTTATATAAAACAAGTTGACCCGGCGAACTTCGTACCGCCTCAGATTCACTCAATAGTTGTATTAAACTTTATTAGCTGAATTAAATTCAAATTTTTATTATAATAAAATGAATACTCGAACAGTGAGTGTATACAAAAACTAAAATCTAATTTTTTTTTAATTTTTATTTTATTCAATGGAAATACCAACCGCTCAGCAAAATCTACTAGTCACAAAAAATATATACTTCTTTAACATTTGCGTTTATCAATTACAGCTTAATTCAAACTTAAATTTAATCCAAAGATTTTAGCAAGTACAATACGCTGTACCTTACAATAATCCCCAAATGCGGAAGAACCAGAAAAATTCTTTATCAAACAATGTTGTAATGTCGCCAAGGCGATAAGGGTTATCCCCTACTACATTAACTCGCTGAGATTACGAGGAATTTTTAAATTAAACTTTTTATTTATGTTTTTAGATTGTGTTCCTATATCCCCCTGACAACGTGTATGCAAAATTTCATGTTTATCGAAAGAGTTATTAAGGCGTGAAAGCGTAACAAGCAAAAAAAAAACTTTTGGATTTATAATATTAGTTAGGATTTTCTTTTACACCTACAATTTATCTGTTCTTTTTTTCAAATTAATAATCGGTTTGTTCTTGGCCAGCATTTCTATAATCTCAAAATTTTTTTAACGAGAATTTCCCAACTTAAAAAAATAAGTCTATGCGGAACAAATGGTAGGGCTTTTTATTATCTTGAATTACATCACGCAACCACGTGGTGTGAAAGCACAAACATTGCGTCAAAACTACCTCATATTAGTTAGTCAAATATATTACGCTTGGATGTAGATAGCTTGTCTGTTTGTTTGTTGATAAGTGCGGAGAAAAAAATCTCTTAATACTTCACACTTGTAAACTACGAAATTAGATGAATATTATGTAGGTATATTTTTTTTGCTAAAATATGTTTTTCTTTTTAAGGACTTCATTTTTTGGAGCCTACAGCGGCTGTCGTCTCTCCGTACTTCAACTTACTGATCTTATGTCGGTTAGTACATAAGATACAAGTACGTCTACGGATCTCCTCATTTCTGATTAGATCTCGCAGTGTAACCCCGAGCATAGCACTCTCCATAGTTCGTTGAGCGACGTTGAGCTTTCTCTTATGAGGCCCATAGTTAGAGATCACGTTTCAGCGCCATATATCATCACTGGCAACACACATTGATCGAAAACGTTTGTTTTGAGACACCGAGGAAGTTTCGAAGCATCAAAAACCCCGCCCATCCGAGTTGGATTCGACGAGTAACCTCCTTCTCGAAGTTAGCTTGGAACGATTGGTCAAACTTATAGTTAAGTTTAATCTATACTAATACTAGTTGTTCCGCTCCCGGCTTCGCCCGGGGTGCAATTTTTATAATAAATATTTACTTAATCCAGTCGATAAATGACCTTACACCGCCATCTGTGAGAAACTTATGGAACTCACAGATAACTTTTAAAATAAGTTATAAAACAACTCTGAGTTCCATAAAATTCTCACAGATGGCGGTGTAAGGTAACTTATAACTCATATGATAAACAAATAATTTGCAATAAAAAATACTATAAATTCAGATAAAAACTATCATTTTAATTTTTTTAAGTTGGACCAAATCCAAATCGGTTCAGTAGTTTAGGAGGACACAAAATGACACGTAATTTATATATATATAGATTATATAGATTATAAAGAGAGAATATTTGTATGTTTGTAATGAATTAATTCAAAAACTACTACACCGATTTTGAAAATTCTTTCACCTATAGAAAGTTACATTGTCAGCGAGTAATATAGGTTATAATTTTATAAAGTAACGCGGGCGAAGTGGCGTGCTACAGGTAGTTTAAAAATAAAAAAGTTGACCTCTGAAACAGACGACCCTCCCACCTGAAAAGAATGTCGGTTATAAATTATCACTTTGTTCATTTAGGGGTTGGACATTAATGACTGCAGATGTTAGATAATAATACCGTTTTGTTTAATTAGATACTTTGGGTTGGGCATTAATGATAAATTGATACACGGCTAGAACTAACTTGAATTAACTTAGCTAGAGCTATTAGTGTCGAATTAGTACTAAGTACTTATTCGAATCTCTAGAGTTAACCGAAGATGGTATTTTAATGTTCAATATGACAATGTTTTAAGGTATGTCATTAAAAATGTAAAGAATGAGTACCTATATACATACTATTTTTTTATTTTTTTAACTCAATTATTATCATAATTTACAATTTGTAGTGCTTATCTATACTAATATTATAAAGAGAGAAGAAGAATTGTATTTATGTATGTTTATTTATAATCAATAAACTCAAAAACTACTGGACCGATTATAAAAATTCTCACATCTATAGAATGTTACATTATCAGCGAGTAATAATATATAAAGTTACGCGGACGAAGTTGCGTGCTAGTTTTTATATGTACAGAGCAACATTAAAAATCCTTTCTTAGCGGATGCTTATATTATAAAAAAACTATGTAAGTAAGTAAATGTAAATTAACTAAAGTTGACATTGCACAGACAAGGAGTTATTTTTAATTATTGAAAGAGTAAAGTCAGTTAGGCTAATAGTTGTGTGATCAATTTCTGATAATGATAAATCATTATCTGGTTCCCATTTTTTTATGTTAAGGTAGATAGACAGGTTGACCGTCTACTTGATGGTAGATGGCTACCGTCGCCTATAACACAAGCAACGCCACAGGTGCTGCAAGTGCGCTTGCGATCATAGAAGGGTTAAGGATAAGGGATAAGGAAGGGAAGGAGTAATGGGCCCTTATGCAATAATTTATGCCTAGTCCATCAATCATCGAAATAAGCTTGAAACATCAAGCGTAAAATGTACTAAATCGATCTTCCATGCTTGACAAACCCATGCATGCGGCCCTCATATTTTGACACGTGTTTTAAAATTATAATCATATAAACCGCGTTCCTATAATTATTTGGGGTGGCGTATGCATTATTTTGAGTGGTATATTAGTTGTTGTAGCCTCAGATAAAATAAGAACTAATGGACGGCAGAGTGAAGCCGGTAAAACTACGCCTTCAACGCATACATTACTTTTAGTATATTAGCTGTTGGTGATTTTGCATATTATAGCTTCATACACACAAATGCATTTGTGTATGTGTATGTCAAACCACGCCTCGACTTATTAAAATATTTACAAATGAAAATGCCAAGTTGCGTAGTGAAAGGGTGTGAAAAGCAAGTTTAAAAAAAATAAAAATCTGGATAGAATCACATTTCACAAGTAAACCAATATTTTTAGAAAAATTAACAAAAATAGTCCGCGATGAACTCCTAAATTCAGTATAACCGATTTTGTTCAAACTTTGTAACTACATGTAATTTGGTCCAATTTAAAAGATAGGATAGTTTTTATTTTGAACCCGGGCGAAGCCGGGAGTGGGCCCTAGTGGATGTATATTTTTGGATATAAAAAAATAAGTTTCATATAAGGTTACAATAATAGAATTGTAAAGAGTTTTACGTATACATACATACCTATATAAAACTGTGTGTACCTATATAATACGAAATACTGTTAAAATTCCTCATAAACTAGAATATTTTATGTATAATAATTCATACGTATTATTGTCGACTTATGTAAACATACGAATGTATATTATGTTCGTTACGGTAACACTTAGGTCACAGTCATAAGACAACAGAGAAGGTGAACTTTATTATGTTAAGTAAATTTAAATAAACACATGATGATTTTTGAATTGAAAACTTCTTTAGGCGCGTTGGGCATTTTTGAGATGGGAAAAAACCATTGAAATCGCGACACTGTTACCGTAACCGACACATCTGTATATAATTATTTATATGGGAAAAAACCATTGAACTCGCGACACTGTTACCGTAACCGACACCTCTGTATATAAGTATGTACTTTCCTGACGATTCAAAAAATACACACGTAATTGTTCAAGTTTTCACTTCTGTCGGCACTCCCGGAGTGCTACTGTTTTTTTTCTCTGATAGGATAACAGATAACGTAGGTACATATTAAATAAAAATAACGGACATAAAGTAACGTATGTAATGAAAATATTATCAATTACTAGCTGTGCCCGCGACTTCGTACTCGCTGTAGTTCGTTTTTTGAAAATCACAGAGTAACATTTTTCCAAGATAAAAAGATTCAGGTAATAAACTACATATCTGTGTGCCAAATTTCATTAAATATCCGTTCAGCCGTTTTTGCTTGATTGAGTAACAAACATCCAAATTATAAATTAATATATTATAATATAAAAGTTATTTAACAGTTAATAAACAATTAAAAGGAATTTCGCAAATTAATTTAACTGTCAGACATCTGACCGTACATCTGACAGCCCAATATTTTAAATTCTAAAACTTTTTTTAAACAACCAATAAGAATGCTCACTGCTTCTTCACATTACTGTGATGCATTGTTTACACAAGCCACGCATAATTTATTTTTTCTCTCAAACATTATTCATTTTGACTGTAATATTGTTTAGTCTGTGACCCACAGCTGTGTTGATGAAGGGTTGCATTGCACGGTGTGACTTTCTTTTTACATTTTACATTAAATGCTATATTTTTTTACAATAATTTAAAAAATAGTCAATGTAAAATTAGTAATTGTAAATTGTTAAATTCTGTAGTGGCTTCGTCCGCGTAATTTTATAAAATATAGCCTATGTAACTCGCTGATAATGTAGGCTTCTATAGTTGAAAGAATTTTTAAAATCCGTCCAGTAGTTTTTGAGTTTATTCATTACAAACAAAAATACAAACCTTCTCGCTTTATAATATTAGCAAATGTTAAATTGTGTAGTAGTTTCGTCCACGTATTTTATAAAATATAGCTTATTTTACTTGCTGCTAATGTAGCTTTCTATAGTTGAAAGAATTTTTAAAATCGGTCCAGTAGTTTATTCATTACAAACAAAATACAAATCTTCACTCTTTATAATATTAGTATAGATTTAAACTTGAAGTGTTTGCGTCAACACTCCGCAGTGAAGAAGCGTTTGCGTTCCGTTTTTAGCTTCGGTCTAGGGGCAACTTTTGCGGGAGGTTTGTTTAGTTTAGCATTGAACGGAACGTTCATTTCATGACCTCGTATAGTGTTTTCATAACCCCCAGACATATTATTTTTCCAGCGTTGTCGAGTAGTAATTGCACAAGTGCTAGAGAAATTTCCTAGTAATAATAATAAAGGACATCGTTCAAAGTGACTAATAATTCAAATTTAGAACACATTTCTATAGTTTATTACCTCGATTGACATTATAGGATACTTTTTATCCTGGAAAAATGTTTCTGTGGGATTTTCAAAAAACGAACTACAGCGCGTACGACTACAGTGCGTCGCGGGCGCAGCTACATCCATACTAATATTATAAAATGTGAAAGTAACTCTGCCTGTCTGTCTGTTACCTTTTCACGCCTTAACTACTCAATCAATCATCATGAAATTTTGAATACACTTTGTCAAGGATACAGGAAAGGACATAGAGTACCTTTCATCCAGAAAATGTTCCGAGGGATCATCTAAGATAAAATAAAACGCTTAGCCAAAGTGTTATGTATAGCAATAAGAGGTCAAGCGTTATATTGTTTTTTTTTTTTAACGCGGATGAAGTCGCGGGCACAAGTTAGTTGTTGTATAATAACACTTCGCTATACCTAAGTATATAAATGCATCTTTCATTAAATTATTATGAACGCAATACTTGAAGATGAGTTCGTTGGCTTGAAGAGCGCAATTAGTGTCGTCTGGAAGCAAAATACTTCTGCGAATCGATTTTAACGATTTGTTTTGATAACAAATAACAATTTAACATGTCACCGATGGTTTCATTGTGAACATTATTTTCATAATAAAAGAAATTATTTATTGATATTATGTTGCAGAAAAGCGCGAGCACACAATTGTAATACTAGGCTGTGTCCGCGACTTTGTATGCGTTCAAAAAAGAAAATATATCTATACTAATATTATAAAGAGAGAAGATTTGTATTTTTGAATATTTGTAATAAAAAACTCCAAAACTAATGGACCGATTTTTAAAATTCTTTCACCCATAGAAAGCTACATTATCAGCGAGTAACATAGGATATATTTTATAAAGTTACGTCCGCGAAGTCAACAGCTAGTAAGTTATACATATAACGCCTGAGATCCCTCGGGAACCTAACATTTTTTCAGGATAGAAAGAAAGTATTCATAAAGAAAAAAGTATATCCATATATTAATTATAGGATACTTTCTATAAGAAGACCTTATACATAGAAATATGAATCGCTGGCGTAAAATCACCGATGCTTTGAATCAACTTATGCTGAGCCATATGCTGAATTTTTAAAATACCATTTTTATGAAAAAAAAAAAAAAATTTTTATTTGTTTTTTAAGTTTAGTTGTATTTGTGTGTGTCAATGTTACTGCAAATAATTGTTTTCTATTCTATTTTATTCTATTCTACAGGAGATTTAATAATACTCGTACTATTTATAATATAATTAATATTGATGAACAATTTGGTAATTAATCATTGCCTTTGACACCATCAAGCATCCGCTCATAAAAGCCATAAAATCTAATAAAAAACACACCATAAAATACCCATATCATCATCAGTTAATACTCAATTAGGGGACTGTATAGAGAGCTGTCGTTGAAGGGTTAAATTAGATTGTGGTCCAAGTCACAAAAGGTTACAAAACTTTTTTTGTGACAAAAAGGCAACAGTAATTAAGTTATTCATTGCACAATAAAAACAAATAAATAATACTCTGCAGAAATAAAAAATAGCTAGCAGTTACACTTCTACCTCGTACGTGTTTAGGAAAAATCTTTGGATCTCGAGCTGGCTTACCATACTGTCAGTTAGCTCCGGCCCTAAGAGTCATTATTCCCTTGGAATGTCTTGACGAGAGATTTCATCATCATCATCATCATCATCATCATAATCAGCCTGTGTCTCTCCACTGTTGAATGTAGGCCTCTCCTAAGGCTCACCACCATGCACGACCTTCTGTATTTCGCAGCCAGCCGCTTCCTGCGAAGCCTTTCAGGTCGTCTGTCAACCTGGCCGCAGGGCGTACCACACAGCGCTTTCCAATCCGTGGCCTCCATTCCAGAACTTTTCTACCCCATCTGTCATCCGCTCTGTGACAGATGTGACTGGCCTATTGCACTGCAACTTGCTAATTCTCTTGGCTATAGAATAATAACCTTGGTTCTTCGGCGAATTGTAGAATTTCTGACCCTATCAACTGAAGAAAGTCTGAGCATAGCTCGCTCCATAGCCCACTAACTTTGAACTTTGAACATAATCAAACTAGAGATGGCTTAATCACGGTTAGTCTGTGATAGTTCTGTTAACCTCTTATAAAATAATTAGGCTACATAACCACGCCGACGAATACTGGTATAAGAATAAAGCACACTGCAAGAAAACGCCATTGTTCTCCTATGACTTAGACCACACATATATTTTTTTAAAACTTGCTCTCACTTGCTATTTTTAATTTTAATTTCCTTTAAACGTCAATGGACGAGACGTTTCAATCTTACGTGTCTGTCAACAGATCCAGTTTGATTTGAGATTTTTTTGGTGACAGTTTGTTATTATTATAAACTTTAGTGTGAAGGATTTTTACATTGAATTTGCAGTCAAGCAAAAACTGTTTAAGTAATAAACTGTTCTATATCGTGCATGAGTAACAGAAACCAGAGCACTGATGAACACTATAGAAACATTTTGAGAGAGTCAGGATAAAGATTTTTTTAAAGAAATCAGTACTTTAGAGAAGAAATGGATTAGGAGACTATGTTGAAAAAGAAATTACATTTAAACTATGGATATTAAGAATTTATTTGATTTTATTACTTATTATCCTGTCTATTTACATGATTGATAAGTCTGTGCCCAGCAGTGGGCAATGTGAAGCAATTTATATAAAGTCTAATAACCGTATCAAGACTCTCTAAATAAATTTATTATTACTAGGATTTTCTCATACTACCAGTATTACTGGGCTATAAATTCTCAGCTGAAAAGTATCGTACTTAAATTCGCCACATGTAACACACATTTCGACATGCGTTCACGCAATGACTCATTCGTCCGATGAAAAATTGCCAGAGGGGAGACGAAGGAATTCTAACAACATTTTGAAGGGTTCGTGAAGCGAACGTGTGCAATTGCTATAGCCTAAATAATATTACTATACCTAAATTCAATGAACAATATCTACTTAAAAATAAGATATTAAATCTCCTTTATCCCTACTAAGCTTTTGACAAAGCTCATTAACCCTTTGATTTTATTAATATGAATAAAATATAATTTAGTGATACTAAATTTGGTACTAATAATTTATCATCGATGTTTATTTTATTAACAAAAACAGTTTTTATTATTTTTCTGATTGACTCATTGATTTTTGAAAATTTCTACGTTTTAACAATAATAACATGACCAAACGATTTGACGTCTGAGCCTTATGCAACAGTTTTTTTTTTGTATTTAAAAGGTGGGCAGGCAGGCTGCCAGATGGCATACCTGGCAGGAGGAGGCTATCATTGCCAACCACAAGTAATCTGGTTACTTATTAATTGACAACAGTAGCCATATACCATAAAGTGGACCATTAGCCTGTCTAATCTAATTAAAATACTATCTGTTCCCGCGACTTCGTACGCGTTGTTAAAGAATAAAAAGTATCCTATATGTTAATCCAGTCAATAAACTATTTGTCTGGTAAATTTCATCTAAATTCGTCGTTCAGTTTTTGCGTGATTGACTAACAAACACCCAAACATACAAACTTTCGCATTGATATTATTATTAGGATTACAAATTCGTGTAACAATTACTGTACAATATTTAATAATCTATATATACTAATTTATAGTGTGTATTATAAAGAGAGTATTTGTATTTGAATTTTTGTAATAAATAAACTCAAAAACTACTGAACTGATTTTAAAAATTCTTTCACCTATAGAAAGCTACGTTATCAGAGAGTAACATAGGCTATATTTTATAAAGTTACGCGGGTGAAGTAGCGTGCAACAGCTAGTAATAAGTAAATTTATCAAATCCAGTCAGTTAAATAATATAATTAATTCTGCTTAAACATTATTAATTTCATTCGTGCTTAAGTAGCTAGTTTTAAGTTTCAAAATGTATGATTCGTAATTCATACGAGAAATATGAATGCAATGTTCAGCTTCGTTAAGGTTGTAACAATAACAGTTTAAAATGTCCTCTACTTGAGAATATTTCTCCGAAAGAAACGTCTCATATGAACACTTTAGTCGTATCAAAATAGCTGCAACAGCATCCGGTGTGTGCTAGTATAAGATATTAATGTTTGCAGTCGAATGCTGTATTCTAAGAAACACGTCCACAGTATAGGCAACGTTAAGTAACTAAACTAAGTAGACACGTTACAGAGAAATGATGTTTTGATATTTTTTAACTGAGCACCATTAGAATTGTGGTTTCGTTGTCTTCTTCTCTAAGTGCGTTATCAGGTTTTCCTGACGTTGGCGATCACCCTCGAACGCGCCACTCGGAACAGCTCTCCCACTCCCGTGATTCCGGTTCCGTAATCTTCTGTCGACTCCTCTTTAATGACCTCAATCTTGCCCACCCATGATAAGATGGAGCATATGTACTTTTCACCCCTTAGGATACGACCAAGATATGCAACTTTACGAAACATAATATTCGCCATAGCTCCTTGTCAGTATGAGGTCTTCAAAGAAGATTAATTATACAATGTATTTAATTCAAACAATAACACCATCACATTGTAAATGTGACGTCCCCCATTCGGTTGAGATGATGATAATTGTTACTAGGTTATATAATAAGTTTCTTCTAGTTTAAAACAAAGTTGTGAAAACTGACTTGCATTTGCTAATATGTAACATTAGACTTCTTACTGTGTTTTTCGTACTGTGTGCACATTTTGTTTGTGATAGATAAAAATGTTTATTAAGACATCAGTGTTGAATTACCGTTTCATATCAAATCTGTTCAGACATAGTCACTAATGCACATTATTTGCATATCAACATTTTTGTTATACTACCTCTGATATGAAATTAAATAGTTTTATTGTCTGATTCAGATATATAAAATGTATTCCAAAGAATAAAATAATTAAAATTTGAAAAAGTTTAATGATAGTCGGTTTAATTGTATCGGATAAAATAAGTTCAGATCTTCAAACGCATTCGTAAATTATATCTAAGCACAAACCCGAATACGTTAGCTTTCTTAATAAGTATATTATTTTCTTTATATTACATTTTAACTATTTATATAAATTAAATAATTACTTTCATCAATGATAAAATTATTACTAATGAACTTTAACAGACCATTCGTGATTTTCTAAAAGTGAAATCTTAATAAATTATTTTTTCAAACCATTAACATAAACAAATATTGATTAGTGAAAAAAGTTTTCCCACGCTTGTTTTATAAATAGACAAAATCCACTGTAATCTCCACAGGTCCATCTCTTTCTAAAGGTACTGGAGCGAAAGAGACAGCAAAAGTCGTAAGCGCAGAAGTCATTCATAACAATTTATGAATGTTTAACTCGTTTTATCGTTAAAAATCATGCGGGTTAATGTTGGAATTAGTTTTGTATGGGGGTTTTAAATATTGTGTCGTTAAGGATCTGTTCACCATACATTAAAGCGAAGGTGTCTCGGTTCGTGTGTTAATACTTTATTGGACTTGTCAGTCTAAGGGCCTTTGCATACGGACTGTAATAAGGCTGCAAGATAGCTGCAACATTGTTGCTAATGACCGCAAAGACCTACTCTTTTTATATTATAAAGGGTGGCAGGCACTGATACACAACAGCAAACATGCTTTTATTTCACGGTGGTTTTCCGTAAGGGGGTGGTTACTGCCGCCAGATGGGCTGCCCAAATGACTGCGAAACGCAGTCTGTCCTTTTTTTAATGTTGAGAAATCCTCTTGAATACCCGGCAGTGTAAGGGACTCTGCGGGATTATGCCGGATTCGTACCGGCTAAAATCCAACGACTTTCTAACGCAGCTGTAGATGGGCGGGGTCGCGGGGCCGTTATGACACGACATCAGTGCCCCGTCAGCCAGTATTATACACTATACACATTAATACACATCCCTTTCTCCACAATTTAGAGCACATATTTCTATAGTGATAAAAATAGATGCGAAAAATAAGTAACTTTAGGTTTGAATTTTATAGTATGGTCTGTTTTAGAAATAAGGACATAGCTGTATACCAACTTATTTTTATTTATATTAGATAGTCTTGAAACTCTCGGTTCGAAATTTCTGGTCAATAACATATTTGGCACACCCTCCGCAGTTCAATATTAAAATGTCTGTATACCCCTCGACATGTCAAAATATCTAAGAGGGTGCCTTACTTAATTGGCCGGTTCACGATTGGTTAGGGTTGTCACAAAAAGTGAATCTCAGTTTCTCGTATTACCGTATCAGTTGCTTTGTTTGCTCCATTTATTGATGACTTTTTACAATTTTTTTTAACTGTTGTCCAACGGAAATTCTATACTTCTAAAAATGTCCTACATATTCATGATATCTTTTTATAGATATAAGGAATGTAATTAAAAAAAGAATTTGTGACTGGAAGTGGACTGAAATGAGGTTCCGCTGCCTTATTATCTAACAGCAGACCACACCTTTGTTATGAGTTACGTGATAACAAAAACACGATTTACTGTGATATTACACAAATTGAGAAAAAGTTTTCGCCTGTCGCAAGTTGGTCGCAAGTCGTCTGCTGTTAGATAATAAGGCAGCCGGTTCGTTCATTTTTTTTCTGATACCTTTCCGGTTCGTGTAGTTCTTACAAGGATATATTATAGTGCAGTGCAGTACTAGGTGTTTACCATTAATATTGTCTTCCCATAATATATAATTTATTTTTAACCAGTGACAACCCTGAGTTAAGGGTGGATATCTTTATTTTTATTGTCATCGATTGTTACAAATACATTGTTCATTTATTGATTAAGCTCTGAGAGTAGTGTTTGTACAGAAATGAGTCCCGATTCTGAGTTAGATTGAACTTGCCCATGTAAAGAGGCAGCCTGACGTTAAAATTAATTTTAGGTGACCTACTTATATGAAAGTAAACTGCTGACCATAGTACATAGAATAAAGTATAAGGGACCAGATACGCGGACGAAATAGCGTGTAAAAGATAGTTTACAATATTGTAAAATAGTATTATCTTTACATAGTATAACTATTGTGCCTGTGTGTGTATGTACGTTTAGATCTTTTCAACTAAGCAACGGATTTTAACGCGGTTTTCATTAATGGAAATAGCTTTAAAGAAGGAAGGTTTTTATATTAGTATATTATAAATAAAAGATCTATAAAAATTAAAAGACGTTACTGATACATACCAGTAATTTCCCGATTGCTTCTTAATGACCTTTCAAGTACATTTTTGTTATTACTATTATTACATCATAACATAACATTATATATAATAGATTTGTCTAATGATATTTTTAAACATGTTTTAAAAAATTACCTTGGAATCTATGCTAACTGTAATCAATACTAATAGATATAAATAAAATTGCTGTCGGTTTGTATGTAATACACATACGAGTATTAATTTTGTATACGCACAAACACATGTAAACGTTTGTCTACTGTAACTATATAATTTATATGTTTAATTATTTTTTATTTAAAAAAAATAAAATTAAAATCACGCTAGTCTTTATTACACAACTAGCTGTTACACGCGACTTCGTCAGGGTAGCTTTATAAAATATAGCCTATGTTGTTCGCTGATAATGTAGCTTTCTATAAGTGAAATAATTTTTAAAATGGATCTAGTAGTTTTTGAGTTTATTCATTACAAACAAAAATACAAATATTTTCTCTTTATAATACTCGTATAGAATAGATAAATGGTGGAAAACAGGCCGACGGTCCACTTGATGGTAGGTGGTTACCGTCGTCAAAGGACACAAGCAACACCAGGGAGGGTGATGGTTCGCTGCCTACTGTAGTAATTTGTTTACAGCTCCCTTGAAGAAGTCCATATTGTAGCTTGATGGAAACACCTCAGAAGTGTGATTGTTCCAAAGTTCGCCCGTAAGTGGGATAAAGTTTCTACTCATCCAGACTGTGCACAGCGACACCTTGTCCAAGTAGTGCAGATGGCTTGATGATACACAGAAAAAGGTGCCATAGTTTTTATCACAAGCAGGTTTTAACGCGAGCGAAGCTGCGGGCTTAGCTACTGTTAATATTTCTGTGTCAAGGATTTACATGTGTTTTCAACGATCGATGACAAATTTTTGTCTGTGATGATGTAACATACAATTATGTTCACCATGACGAAACCTATTCAGGTAAAAATACATTTACGAGTATGTACTAAGATTGTAAACTCTGTTACAAGCTCGATAAGAAACATCATGTTTAGATATTTTTTTTATGTTTATGTTAGCTTGTGTTATAGGCGACGGTAGCCACCAACCATCAAGAGGACCGTCAACCTGTCTGTCGACCTTAACATAAAAAGAGTCAGACAGGCTAATGGCTCACTTGCTGATGACTTGATGGTAGGTGGCTTATAAGACAAGCACCATAGGAGCAACCATTTAAAAAAAAAACATTGTAATTTTTAAAAAAAACTGCAATTTGCATTTGTTTGTTTCAGGTATAAATTCAACTTTTAAACGGGGTTGCCGAATGTACGAGTAAGTTAACCAGTTTAGTGTTTTTCACAGGGCTAGTCTCTGTCTTAGGGGGGAAGGTAGCGTGTCTTAACGTTCCCTAACCCCCACCAATAGACAGCGTGAGGTAATTCCGTGGGTTTTTAGTGGATAGAAGTCCCACACACCCCACCGATCTCCCCATAGTCGGTGAGGATCTGGTTCGCAGATTTCCCACACATAAAAAAAAGGGTACCTATGTCGCAAAAGACTCGGTAGAGCGCCGGGCTAAGAAGCTCATCGGTGATAAATCGCTGGTTGAAACCAAGATTCAGAGTCTAGAACATCGGCGTAGAATTGCCTGAATAGGTTTTCTATTGGATACATTTTGGAGATTGTGCACAGGAACTTGATGACTTAGTTCCTCCGTCGGCTTTTCATCCATCTACTAGGCGTGGACAGAGTGTTCACCACCTTACTTACGTTGTTGACATACCACCAATTCGCGTTGTCATTCGGTCATCCCGTCTGGCGGTAGTAACCACCCTCTTATCGTTTGATCACCCAATGACCACCGTGAAATAACAGGTGTGTTTCGTTACCTCGTGCCTTTCTAATGCGTTATTCTTAAATCCTGCTATAATCCGCAGCGCACTTGCAACACCTCTAGCGACGTGTTATTAGGCGACGGTGGCTATGGCAACCTACCATCATTGGACCATCAGCCTGTCTGTCGCCCTTGACATAAAAAAAAAAACGAACATTAATACTATAGAATAAGGGTCAGCTCACACTGAAACGCGACCGTGTACACACGAAGCTGTTAAGCAATTCATTCAGAATTCGTGAGAGAATTATTACAACTTTAGAAATCGTATGCATCATATTGACGATAATTGATCATTAATTACAAAGCTATAGAAGTAAAGTCTGCTAACGGTTGTAATAAAAAATACTTAATTTACTTAACTTGTTTTTCAGTTAAATAAAATAAATATTTTAATGAATAGTTATTAATTGTACTCTTTACTGATTTTAAATTGTAATATATAAATTTCCAGATTTCTATATATTTTTATTATGTATTAGGCTGACACAGCGTGGTCTCGCCCTCGTGCAATTAGGGGAGTTAGTTTACATAATATATCTATGTACAGTCCATAGCCTATGTTTATCTGGAAGAATGTACCTTTGATATAGTTAAAGAATTTTTCAAATGGGTGCATCAGTTTCGTAGATTACCGTCCACAAATGAACAAACTTTCATTTTTATCTATTTACAATAATACAAAGCAATCGTTTTAACTTCCAATAGAGAAATATTTGGCTACATAAGCAAAATTAGGCAACACATCAAAGTCTCCTATTATGTCGGAGGTAGAGGCTTTAATCCCCCAAACCTCTATATATTCTGAAATTAACATTTTTTGTAATTGTAAATGTAAAAGAAAATATGGTTTTTATTCATTATTGTTCATTATTATAATAAACGGCATGTGGTATCCCTTTTTGGTGTAATTCTTTTTTTTCGAGGAGGGGAAATCACAATTTATGGATTAAATGCTCCATGTATGTGTAACGTCGGGACTACCCACTAAAACCCCCCCATGTGGGCCATGTTCTACCATCGGCGGCAAATATGAGACCCGGGATCACAGCGAGGCCTTATCCCCGAGTCCCATAAACACCGCCATGTCCTTTATGACCCACGTTTGTGCGGCGTAGCTGCATTCTACTCCTACTGTGGCGACCCACTGGAACATCTCTGAGCCACTACACCTCTCAACTGGCAAATCCTGGACGCCAGATGCCTGGAAAACTAGACGGCGCTGCTGAGGCGACGTTAACCAGCTCCTCGACCCTGTGGGAAACTCATACCAGTTGGAGCAGGATGCCGGGGGTCCTCCTCCCAGGCCAACTTAAAAAAATGTTTGGCTGACTATACCTCGATATGACTGAAGTTAGCAACACGTTAACACAATTAGCAAAGTTGCGCGAAAATTTCATTGCATTTTCTATGTTTTTTTTTTGTTTAGTCATTGAGAACTTAACAACAGCTGTTATATTTTAGCTGTTTTAAGAATTGTGTTAAAGGCGACGTGTTAAAGGTCGCAAGTTGGAAAGTCGATGTTCGCACAAGCGAGAGACAAAGTAGAAGCGTCGCCATTTTCAATTCCTTTCCCTAATTAACTCGGTTATACTATTGGGTCTAAAGTTTAAATACAGAATACAAAGCTATCCTGTTATTTCTGTACGCACACTTTTAAATTTCAAAGCAACAATGTACATATTCATAGGCGGCCTTTTTTGTTGAAACGTCAAAAGATTTATGGCGCGCTTCCTACTCTTTTATTTCATTTCATCCTTTCACAAATGGGCACAGGTCTAGTTTTAATAAAACTAAACGTGTACATACAGGAAATATTATTAGAGCAATTTTATGTAAATAAATTGTTATCTGCTCTTGGCTACTTCCACTCTTCTCAATCATTTACTATGAAAAAAACACTTAATTCTGCAAATTTAAGGGAATGATCATTATTATGTTTTAAAAACACGATATATTACAAAGAATTTAATTTAATAACTTCTTATTACTATTAGAATATATAAAAAATGGCTTTTACTTATAATTATGTTTTAATATGGAACTGTCTAGAATAATTAATATATACTTAATAATGTAACATGTGGGTCAAGTTGCCTGAAAATAAAAAAATAAAAATTTAAACAATTTATTATTTTAATATTGTAATATGTGTCGCAAAATTTATTAATAATTGTCGCAAAAATTAAGTCAATTGGGCATTCAGTCGAGTTAAGTTTCAGTCACAGACAAGGTTGTCTATGGATTCAGTCGATTTAGGATTCAAGTGCTTTCGGATTCAGTCGATTTAGGATTCGGTTGATTTCGGATTCAGTCTATTTGGGATCTAGTTGTATTGGATGTATTTGGGATTAGGTTGTAATGTTCTGGAGGCATCAATAGCACTAGCATCCATTGATGATGCCAACACGAAATTTATATTTTAAAAAAATTAAAAAGGTTTTAAGAAAGGATCTCTTAAAACCTTACGTAGGAAAAAAAATCATACAATTCATTCATCCCTTTTATTAAAAATGCAAATAAGACATTGATGGGTATAATTTAAAGCATTTTTTTCTATTATAACCAATGATGCGTTCCGATGAATCGACTATTTCAACAATATCGATTGTGAATTTATTGTGAACCACTCCCCAGGTTTTTAAAGGTATGATCGATACATATGCTAAAAGACGTCATTATCATAATCAATAATAAATTATTACTTATTTTAATTTATACATACTTATTTCCGTAACCGTATTTGATAACATTTAAATTTAAAAAATATATTATAATAGCTTTGTTTAAGGGGAAGAAGACGGTTCCCAACTTGTTGGTATATCTACACAGTAAAAGTGGTCTATTCCCATTGTGTCCCACAATAAATGTTGGGACATTTTGGGAATTCTAAAAAAAAAAAATTTTTATTGTTTCCAAAATGTCCCACACTGGAGGGATGATGATGGTTACGGGCTTAGGCTCTCCGTACTATGTGTCCTGTCCACTGCCACTTAAACTTACTGATCCGCCGGTTTATGTCGGTAACTTTCGTACGTTTACGGGTCTCCTCATTCCAGAATCGATCTCACGGTGTAACCTCGAGCATAGTCCTCTCCATAGCTCGTTGAGCGACGTTGAACTTTCTTACGAGGCCCATAGTTAGGCCACTTTTCAGCGCCATAATATTTTTGGACTAGAAGATATCTCGAACGCTGAACATTTACTTTCATCTATGCAAAACAAAACAAAACAATGTAATGAAAAAAAAAGATAGGAAGGACTGTCTTAAAAAAATCTAAATATATTTTTTAAAGGCCAGGCCACTCATTAATGTAAAGCTAAAAATTCCCATATGTTCTTCGCGTTTTTTTTACCCAATAGTACACATGTCCATGTAAAATTCACAAGTCTCATTTTCACATCCAGTTCAAGAAATCTCATTAAGTTTGAATGGAGCGGTGCCCTACATAATATATACTGCACGGACGCCATGGCTTACTTCACAATGCCCTATATCCAATTCACGGACCGTATTAAAGTGAACGTATTAAAGTAATTCACTTAACTGAAAATCAAATTGAAAATACAATTTAATTACTGATGACATGATAATATATTATGAACAAAGCTATGTTGGACAAAGTTATATTTTGTATGTTGTAATAATTGGTATTCGTTCCGTGCTACCATCAAGCTATCGGTTCCGATAATCTTACAGTCGAAAACAATAACGCAAACTTTAACCAAATGCACGACTCGGAGTGAATTTTAAAAATTAAAAAGTTTATATACCTGACTCCAGTGTGAGGAGCGAAGCGATTTTTATTATAGTGGTATATTCTATAATATATGATACTTATACGATTTTTTCCATAGATACTAAATGCGGAAACATAATTAATTAATATTAGGTATTAAAATAGAAAAAAAAAAATCCGTCAAAATAAACAAATAACGTACGTGATTATTCTTCGTAAATACGTACGAAGCATAGTCGTAAGTTCATGTATTCATATAAAACACACTAACGCGTCCACGACACAGCCACGCCCTATTTTTTTTTATATTGAAATAATTTCCGAGCAAGCGGTAAGAAATTGTAGCTTATAGCGCGAAACGACGGGTTGTATGAAAATGTTTCTATCCAAGCTATAATATACCAGCTATATATAGCTCGAAGTGTAGTATCAGCTTTAAAATGTTATATAGTATGAATCACAATGTTGAAGGCTTGGCGTGTAAGTATTTAGGACTGAGAGAAAATAATGTTTATTTTAGCTTATTTAAATAACACGTGTTTTAAAAAAAAGAGATTTTTTTTCTTTTGATGCAACGAATATGTTGTACGGCATACTTTAAACGCTTACAATGTTAACCGTTATGTTAAGAAGTTAAATAAAAGACAAAGTATGGAATGTATTTTAAGAATAAGATGTTTATTTTTTTTTAAGTATTGTTGGTACGATATAGAAATTTCTGCAACGGCGGCCGTCGGCTTTCCGTACTATATGATCCGCCTTAACTGATCCGTCAGCTTATATTGGTTTTTTTCGTATGTCTCCTAATTCGATCTCTTAGTGTAACCCTTCGCATAGCCCTCTCCATAGCTCGTTGAGCGACGTTGAGCTTTCTTACAAGGCCCATAGTTAGAGACCACGTTTCAGTTCAGCGCCATATGTCAACATTGACATTGAGGAGTTTTGGACCAGATGTCTTAGAGCTTCCCGAACGCTGCAAGCTCTTTAGTATTTATTGCAAATTAATTGTAATCTGTTAGAGTTGATATTCTAATAGTTAATTCTAAAGTTAATATAAATGCTATGAAATAGAATAATAGAATTCAGTCGTGACGGAAATAATAGAAATTTGCAGCAGTTGAATAAAATGCAAACATCGCTGCTTCCGAATTTGTAAACAAACATGGCCGCCCCACTTTCGCTGAGTTACCGCGCGAACTTTGACCGGCAAGCCGCCATCTTGGCTAGCAGTTTCGTATGGAAAATTACTTTTTTAATTATTATCAATTACTTTTTATTACTTTAGATTCTAATACATGATACATGCACGATACATGTTAGCCATCATTACTCCAATAATACGAGTATTATAGATAATTTATTACTACTATTCATGTTTTAATATGAAATTGTAAATTAGTTATGAAACTATCAGTAACATTATAACGCTTACATTAAACTACGAGTATAACGTTTAATTTGAGTTTAATTATATTTTTGTATTTTGTTTTGGTGTTTTTAGGTTATAGCATAATTAAATTTTAACATACAGACTTACAAAGTAGGTATCTAAATTAATTAATTTGATTTTGAGTAATTTTGATTTAACACGTATTATAATTAATAATTAATACAAGAGTGAAAATATTAATATTTCGAAATCATAGACGGACAGTTTAATTTCATTTATTTAATACTATAACTAACCAGACAAACTTCGTAACGCATTAGTATAAAACGTTCCATAGGTACAACAGGTATGAGAAATCAAATTTTCTTCATAATTCAACAGATAAATTCAACCAATCAAAGATCATAAAAGTCGGTCCAGCCGTTCTTGAGTTACAAAATTGTGTAATTTATATGTTATAGGTATGTATATATAGAAAAGATTGAACTAATATATAAATTTATTATTGCGAGAAACAATATATCAAATATGGTGTCAGTAAAATATTATTATACTAGTATTATTTGTTAGAGACGCCATCACTTTGAACTTGGAACTTAAAAGCTATCGAGACTCGTAATTCGTTACTATGGCAACGGTTTGCGTCCCTGTGGCGCCTACCAAAATGTGGGTTGACTTGCAAACTGTTTGGTACAAGTTACAAGCTTTAATCTAGCGGGTATATATATATATATATATATTTTAACTAGATTTCGTTTCGCCCGCGACTTCGTTCGTTCTAATGTATTGAAACATTTAATACATTAGAATTTTATAAGTTTGACGTGTGTGTAGGACGTCCACTGTTGGACATAGCCTCCTCATGATTTTCCAATAGGACCAGTTGACCCTTGGCCCTTATCGGGTCGTATGTCCACCTTGTGGGTGGACGTCCTTCTATTGTTTGCCGGTCCATGGCCTCCACTCGAGAAACTTTCCGTACTATGTGTCCTGCCCACTGCCACTTCAATATACTGATCCGCCGGCCTATGTCAATAACTTTCGTTCGTCTGCGGATCACCACTGCTTTCTACAGTCGTTTACGCTAAGAGAAAGCCCGACGATTGGCCGTTGCAACGTCAAAATAAATGTTTGACTTTACAACAACCAATCACGGGCTTTATCTTAGCGTCCTCTCTTTCGTTTCGTATGTACGCAACGAAGCGTTTGCATCTTGACTAGGCCCCCTGATTCCTGATTCGATCTCGCAGAGTACACCCGAGAATAGCCCTCTGAGCGACATTGAGGAACGTTTCCAGTAAACGATTCAGTTACCATCAAGTGGATCGTCATCCTACTTAGCCTCACTTATTATCTATATATTCGTATATTTATATATTCGTTGCTTGATTTTATTAAATAGATACATGTTAATGATAACCTTCATATAATTCATAATACGTATGTCATTTACTAAGCTTAAGTACAATACGGAATTTGCTTGCAAGAATATTGTTTATGGTCGCAGATATTGTAACTTGTGCAAAGTCACGCTCGACCTAATATTAGGTCAAACAATGTCTTCTTTTAAGAGGATAGAACTATTCATTTAAATTTTTTTAAATGCAATTTTTAGTGTAGTATGTGTGAAATATCTATATAATTATCAAAATAGGGTTTTTTTTTGTTCCTACAACGCGTTTCTGCGATATTTGATATTTTCTTTGCCTGGCTTAGGACTAATTGTACTATCTTTATAGTACAATTAGTCAAAGACTAATTTACGGTCTGTATGTACAAGTGTTGTGTTTTTCACTATTTTATTCTCATCCCTCAGGGGTGCCAGTTTATGATGGGACTGTCAAACTCCGTGTCCCCTTGCCACTACTAAACAGTTATAAAAATGTTCTGTGGCTTTTAGTGTTTGTACCAATAGGGTAAACGCACTTAAAGTTGTGAGTTAGACTATTCCTTCCATAGGTAAATGTCGGAACAAATACGGAATCACAATACAATGTCTGAGTTGAACGCCCACTCTTCTATTGTGTGAGAGCTTAAGCTAAATCTCTTTCTAAGCTGTTTGTTTTGCGTATTTAGATGTTTAGATACATGTAAGATACATGTACATCAAATACATGTACATGTATCTAGAAGAAAATTACCAAATATTTAATTTATTATTACGTCACGTTTTTAATTCCACATCTGCCTAACAAAAAAAAAATTATGGCTCACTTTTTAATATGACTCGTTATACAGTTCGCCTGCAACACAATTTGTAGAAGCAGATGCGTACGATCAATGGTCTGGTAGGTCTATTGATATGTATCGAATTACTACATGCCATATTCGACCTAGTTTTGTAGTATAAAACATATGGAACATCGTACTAATATATAATTTTAATATTTATTAACTTAATAGATATTATTTATTAAGTAAGTACTTTAAAGTACTTTAATACTTTAAATAATTGAAGTCCTTTGGTAAATTTTTTTTAATACCGCGAAGTCTATTTTAAATCCTTTAAACTATGGTACATCTTAAATAAATAAAAAACTCTCTCTTTGCCTACAATTTCATTCGTTGCTTTAAAAGCGAGATACTGTTAAGAATAAACTATTCATATGTTTAATTATGTTGAAATTTAAAAATATGAATTTTTAAACCTTATGTAACAATATTTTGCTCAAACATTAAAATATAATTATTTATATAGGTATATTATAAGTAGAGAATTGTTCATATTATGTCACTACAGGTATTACAGCTGTGTGTCTTTGCCTCAATCAAAATAAAAATTTCGGCCGCAAATACACGACTGCTGTGACGTCAGCAATATGGCGACAACATCTGCCGCGCGATGTTTATCAGAATTATTTCTATTACGTGCGTTACGTCTCTATTATGTTTTCGGACCATGTTGTGTCCACTAATTGGGTGATTGTTATTTAATATTACATCACGATTAAATTAAGTTGTTTATATTATACATACTAGCTGATACCTTAGCAGTAAGGCCCTGTAAGGTTAAGGGATCAGGAAATAATAATGAAATGGGCTCTGACGACCCTTTAATCAATCACCGAAAACCAACAGCATTCATACTGCTTATTTAACGGTGGTATTCTCTTATGGCTGCCATGTGGGCTATCCAATTTATGACTGCGAAACGCAGTGTACCTTTTTTTTAGGAGGGGAGATGACATTTACCCACTATCCCGCGTCAGTCGACGAGGGGGAGTGTGGGACTCGCCCGGTGAAGTGACTTATCGCCGGGAATCCCCACTGAAACCCCCCCGGATTCCACCATCAGCGGTGATGTGTGAGTCCGAGGTGACAGCGACACCTTATTCTTGGATACCCATACACCGCTACGTCCGTTTCGGACTCGACTAGTGGCGAGTGTTCGCCTCACTATTTACGAGTATATGTGGCGGCCCAGGAATCCTATGAGCCGCCACGCAACAATTAAAACGCAGTATGCCCTGACACTACAATCATTTTCTTTTTTTGATTCAACATAGTTTTGTTACTCAATAAACGAATGGTCTCAACCAGGAGTTAAACTCGTCTGACGCAACCAAAACAAATCGTTTGCAGAACATGATCTACTTTCAGAGTGGGGTAAAACTAATACACTTTTTATACATTGTTTTCAATTTAACATTGTGTTTACGTTTTTCTTGTTTATATGCGTAAAAAATGATTCACGCGGAAATAATACGATAGTGTAACTGGATAATGTACTAAAGCAGTAATGTTTTTATAAACAGATAAACTGGATTAATATTTTATTTAGGTACAACTAACAATCATCTGTTAAAGTACAGACACAAAAAAAATACCAATATTTTTGGGGTTCGGCATGTTAAAAATTTAAAGTTACACTGTCTTGCTTTCCAATTACATTTACAAGTGGCATCTTTGATAATCTAGTATGCAAAACATACGATGTATTTTAAGACGTGGCCTTAAAAAACCTTAATATGTAATACTTTGCACCTGCCTGTTTTTTTACCATAGCTTTGGAATTTGAGGGAGTTATTTTTTGAAGAGAACACACCGAAATTAAAAGCAGATGATACGAAGCTTTCTTTGACCACCACATAGTGTTTAAACAGTGGGAGACGTTTATACTAGGTACAAAGTCAAGTTCAATAATATTTCTTGAAAGTATCATCTCTTTTAATTTTGATTGGACTTATGGCTCATTTACACTAAGATAGTCGGTCGACTTCGCTTGCCTTTGCAACCTAAATTGTCGTTTAACGACTCATTTTCGCTACCGAAGTAGATGGCTAATTTTGGGAATAGTAAACTAAATATTTATTGAAAGTTGCAAAATCTCTACAAAGATAATTGAAGTGAGACACTGGGAACAATTTTTTTTTGTAAGTCCCGAAATGTTCCATTTGGGACATAATGGGAATAGTCGACAAAGTTGTAGCGTCGTACATTCATAGCACGTGACAATTCATGGTAAAAATTTGATGAAACCGCCGGGTGAAACAGAGTTTTAACCGTATAGATATTTTAATGAGATAATATTTAAATTTAATTAATTCCCTGTACCTACACAATAATTTTGTCCAAAATGGCAACAGTTAAATTAAAAAAATAGTCGATCTCGATGCTTACCCGCTCTCTTTGAACACAACGCTTAATTTTCATAGGGTGCGATTTAAATTTGGAAAAAACAATCGTGCCAGGTATAAAGTCTGAAGAATTCCGTAACAAAAAGCTAAATCGCACCACAACAAAAAGGTGCGGTTCCTTTTGTGTTTTTAAAAGTTAAGAGCAGATTACACAAAACGGGCAAACTTTAACGTTTTGTTAGATTTTTATCAACGAATAACAATGGAAGTGCTAAACAAATTACAACCTTAATTCAAGGAGAATAAGTCATTGTATGTTTTTTTCTTACCTACCATTTATGTAGTATTTCGGTCCTTAGCATGTAACTAAATAAGTTAATTCTTTAACAATAGAAGTCCTACTGTTTCATAATCCTAAGCGTTATCCATTGTCAACATTTATATGTCAATTGAATGCGACAAGAAGAACAATGCTTCTTCCTAATGCGAATTTTATTAAACCATATCTCGAGATGAATGTGCTGTTTCATGGTATTTGTTACTTAAGTACATCAATCAATAAAATCATATAACTTAGGTAAACCTTAACTTAACTCTATCATTCAAAAAATAGTTTTAGAATTGTTATTGTATTTAACAGAAAATCAGGTCATTTTTTAAAAATATTTTGATCGAAAATAAAGTATAATTTTACACAAATACTTGAACAAAAATAAAAAAGTAAATACTTAAAAGAGACAAAATATTAAGACTTAGTTTAATTTATGTTATGCTATGCCCGCGACTTCATACGCGCTGTAGTTCGTTTTTTTTTTTAAATCTTGCAGGTTAAAGTTTTATTCCAGGTAATCTGTATTTCAAATTTCATCCAAATCCATTCAGCCGTTTTTACGTGATTGAGTGACAAACATATAAACTTTTGCATTTATTATATTACATATTAGGATAAGAATTGGTGACAAAATTCAGCACTTTGAGGTTATAGAAACCTTATATTACTTAACAATGAAACTCAAAGTATTTGGCCCAGAGAAGAAGACAAGAATTTAAAATCACTCAAAACAGACTGTATTCTAAAAACTCGTTATGTTGAATGCTAAAAATGTTAAATAGTTGTAAGTAAGAGCCGATAGAACCTTAAAACAAATCACACACGACAAGGGGTTGACGTACATTTATAATAACATAAAAAGGCAACAAACGAACAAAAAATATTTTATCGCTCGCGATAAAAAAAAAACCGGACATTTTACGGTTTGACTAAGAATGCGCTCTACAGGTGGCATTGGAAAATCAATGCTTTATTTGTGTGTCAAATTTTGAAACAATGAATAATATATCTTATTATAATCTAGGGTGCGTTCAAGTATTACGTAAAGAAATTTTTGAAGATTTTTGGAGAGAGATATAATATAAGGAGAGAATTTTTTTTGTATGTTTATAATGAATAAACTCAAAACTAATGGACCGATTTTTAAAATTCTTTCACCCATAGAAAGCTACGTTATCAGCGAGTATATTTTATAAAGCTACGTCCGCGAAGTCGCGTGCAACAGCTAGTTTGTAATAAAGATGACACTTTTTTTGGACAAAGTCACACAATGATCGTTTAAATGATAAATGGAATAAGTAAAAAAATCTCATGTTAATGATTACATAAAGCCAAATCGATCGATTACTGTCCGTTGAACCGCATCGAATGGCCATAATGAGCCTAAATTGGGAATAACAAAGGGTACAATGGACCACCTAAGCGTAGGTACAGTCAAACACGCCACATAATAGTTAAAATGTTTATAATAATTCAAAAAATACACTGAAAGGTAGGAAGAAAGAGTACCTGCACATCTCTATAATATATATATATATATTCAACATATATAATATATATAATCTATATATATTCAATAATTATATATAGATATGTATATAGATATAATTATTGAAAATATACGAGCTGTGCGCGCGGCCTCGTGCAAACTGTTATTCGTTCTTTGAATAACCACAGGAACCTAACAATTATCAAGGATAAAAAGTATCCTATATTTTAATCCAGGTAATAAACTATCTGTGTGACAAATTTCATAAAAATCCGTTCAGACGTTTTTGCGTGATCGAGAAACAAATATATAAACGTACAAATTTTCTCATCTTTTCTTTATATATAAAAGGCGATGTGTGTATGTATGTTCCAGTATGTTCCATATGGACTTTAAAATGGATGCGGACGAAGTCGCGGATTAGTCAATCTAATTAGTCAATTGGTACATTTTTCATTTATTTCTAAGTTTTATATATATATAGTTACATAATTATTATCCTTCCTGACATATTATAAAACAGTCCTCCGCCGCGTCTGTCTGTCTCTGTCAGTTCCCGATAAACGCAATAACTACTGAACCGATTTTCATGTGGTTTTCATCAATGAATAGAGGGATAATCAGGGAATTTTTTTTTACGAAAAAAAAAAGCACCCCCAGCGGAGCCGGGAGCGGTACAGCTAGTATAATATAAAGCTTCGGTCCACTAAGCTGCATTACCTCTTTGTATGGCAATGTTAATCTGTTGACCGAGCTATTACAGCAGCTCTAGAATCATCGGTTATGACCGCTGCTTTATATCCGGTAATATTTTTTCTATTTAGTGTAACCAACAGACATACTTTCGTGCATAAATCTTCTATTCCTGTTTCAATAGCATTTGGCTGGACTGTTAGCTAAGCGCAGTTACGAAACTTTTGTTATAATGACTGGCGCAAAAGTGATTTCTCGGAAAGTCCAGGTAGCAAGGTGTTTGGTCATTCGCGGTGTTGCGGAATTTTTTTCTAACATGTATTCCGTTCACGTCAGCCCACTTGATTGATTCAACACATTCTATACGCGTGGAATAATAGAATTCAATTGTTGTACATGAAGTCCTGCTGTTTTTTTGTTATAAAAGACGAATAGTTACTTATTAGGTAACTTGCCTCATTTTAGTCCGTAAGCAATAAAAGGATAGCTTTAGCCTCTATGAGCCATGGACCTCACGTTAAAAAACACTTTATCCTATGACTTGACAGCGACATTTTAAATGTCAACTAGCTTTGATTCTTAAGGTCCTCTTTCACCATGTGTCAAGTAGGCTAACCGCCATTTAAAGTCAACGGTAACCGAGAATGATGGAGATGATATACCTTTGTTTGTACGGTAAAAGTCCCAAACATTAAAAAAAATATTAAAGAAAAATCGCCTATCGAAGGATGCACTAAACCGAGTGCATAATTTAATAAAACATAAAATTATTTCTAAATGTAACTAATCAACACTTTACTTGTAGTTGGTGAAAGAGGCCCTTAGAATTATATTATTAATTAGAACCTGTGTTCCATATTTAAAAGCACTATTTTATCTATATTACAAAATAAAATCGCTGTCTGCCTATGTCCGTCTCTCCATTAAATTCTTGTAACCTACACAAAATATTTATTGTTTTCACTAATGAAAAGAGCGATAAACTAGGAAGGTTTGTTTATTAAATACTAGCTGGTGCCGGCGACTTCGTCCGCGTTGAACGATGAAAGGTGCCCTATGTCCTTTCTGATGTCACAGACAACGCGTATGCAAAATTTCATGGTGATCGGTTCAATAGTTTTTGCGTGAAAAGGTTACAAACATCCATACATCCAAACATACTTTCGCATTTATAATCTTATTAAGTACGGACTAGTGCGGATAATATGCAGAAAAAAGACAACTTTGTGGTGGTTGGCTACATTTACAAATATGATAAATTCTTTTTGCATTTAATAGCTAAATTCTTGAAGAAGTTTATATTAATCTATTTAAATCACTAAAATCTATTTAAAATGATTTAAATAGATCATACACTGTCTGTATCAATATCAATGATATCTGAGAACTAATATTATAAAGAGGAAATATGATTTGTTTGTTTGTTTGCATTGAATATTCTCCGAAACTACTGGACCGATTTGAAAAATTCTTTCATCTATAAAAAGCTACGTTAACAGCGAGGAACTAAGGCTATATTGTATAAAGTTACGCGGGCGAAGTCGCGCGCAAAAGCTAGTAATAATATAAACCTATTGATCTGTATTCCTAAAATTAAAATCTTCCTATTAATAAAAACATTTAAAACTTATATTTAATCACATTTTAAATAGTGTTGTTTCATACTTATCAATTCAACTCCGACTGCGAGAATCTAGAATACAATAACTCATTGAAATTGGATTATAAAACAACACGGTCGTAATTAATGACTTTAAAACAGATAAAGATGTTTTATAACGTGATGAAACAACCATTATATGTTGATAAATTGATAATGGATCCCATTTAAGGATCAAAGAATGCGTGATGAATTGTAATAACACAAAGAAAGTGTTGAAATGTTTTACTCTTATAGGGTAACAATAAAACAATTAATATTATTAAGATATATAATATGATACTTTATTATTTACAACCAATTTAAAGAAAATCAAAGCAAGAAACTAAAGTATGGACGCATTGCTTATCCCTAATCCTAATTGATTAGTCTATACTAATATTATAAAGAGAGAAGATTTGTATGTTTGTAATGAATAAACTCAAAAACTGTTAGACCGATTTAAAAAAAAAATAGTTCACCTATATAAAGCCTGGCCAAAGTGTTATAGCAACAAGTGGTCAAGCGTTATATTGCTTTTTTTTTATATTTTTCAACTCAGACGAAATCACGTGCAACAGTTAGTAATATTATAAATGTGAAAGTTTGTATGTATGTTACTCAATCACGCAAAAATGGCTGAACGTATTTGAATGATATTTGGCATACAGATAGTTTATTACCTGGATTAACATAATGTACAGTATAATTTTTATCCCAAAATAAAATTTAATGTTAGTTTCAAAGTTGCAAAGTCGCGGGCACTAGTAAGGATTTTGAAAATTTCCACTCCATGAGAAGTCGGGGGCAGGTTGCTACTTATAATTATGTATAATATTAATTATTTATTCATATTTGTGTATTGGCATCTTTAAAAAAAAAACTAAGTGATATTTTATTAAAATATTAAATATATTCGAGAATATTGTTATTAAATTTTAATAGACATAAACAAAGTCTAGGTGAAGTAATAAAATTTGCATGTATTGCCAATACATGCAAATTTTATGGTAATTTTCCAAATAAAACATTTTGTAACTTATAATGTATAAAAATACGGAATTTTTTAAATTCCATTTAAAAATAGAGTGGCGCCACGTTAAAATAATAAATTAGTTACTATATTAAAATATCAGAAGGTAAATCATTATTTATATTATAAAAATTGATCTTAAATTTTCTATTATACCTACCAATAAATATTATAAATGCGAAAGTTCTTTGTAACGTAGGCATCGATATCATATGCTACACGTTGTCAAAGATATATACAGAAAATGAACATTTTCTCCAGAAAATAATTACTGTTCTCGAGGAATCATTTAAAATTAAAATAAAAAACACAACGCCTGACAAATATATATGAGCACAAAGATTTAATAAATTTTAAAGTTTTAACACGTAAGATAAAAGGGCTCAGATGAAGTCGCTTGCAAGTTAGTATAGCAATAGATAATTATAATGTCTATGTAATACTCGAACTGTGGAGTAAACTCCCTGTTGATGTGTTTCTATCTGGAAACATTTTTTCTTTTCTTTCTTTCTTTCTTTCTTTCTTTCAACAACATAGGGATAGGAATCCTAAATATTAATAGTAACATAATTAACATAACATAATTAGTACATTAATAGTAACATCAAGTGGTAGATAAATTAATGTAGTTTCTTTAAAGTGAGGTTCCACAAAAAGAGGTTCTAGTAGAAGTAACCACCCTCTTACAGAAGACCACAACAGAAGAATAATCTTACAGAAGAAAATAATAGCCAGAACCCATTTCCTTATCCCTTCTTATCAATATTATTGTCGTTAGCGCACTTGCAGCACATGTGGCGTTGCTTGTGTTATAAGCGACGGTAGCCACCTACCATTAAGTGGACTTTCAGCCTGTCTGTCGAGCTTTACATAAAGAAACAAAATTAAAAAAAAAAATCGCCACTGAGCAACATCGGAATTAAGAGTAAGTTCAAGCCAAGCTGTTACTTGAGTCTTTAGAACCATTTTGTTGAACCAGATATATGTAAGTAACAATATATATCAGTATGTATTGGTCAGTAAAGTCTAGTAAGCACAATCCACGGTGTATATTCGATAATCCGACCGGTTTGGTAGCGTGGGCGCGACGAACAGTTCAATAGGCGCACACAAATGTTAAGCTTGGTGCACACCGAGAGTCTCAGTTTACATAATAAATTTAAGACTACAAAAATATGATGCAAGATATTAATTAGCATCTGAAGTATTAGCGACGGTAAAAGAAAATTTTCCTAATGCATAATTAAATAAGGACAAAGAGAAGAAAAGTAAGTTAGTGTAGTCCAGTTTCATATATTAACTTTTGATTAAAAATTTACTTTTAGTTGTTCTTATAAGATACTTTTTTATATCTTATACTTTTTCATATCATTATAATTAATAAAAAAATCTAATAATTAACGATAAAAAGTGAACTTGTCTACACTTTTTTTGTCCTATTTGACATTCCGTGAATTAAACCGTAAATTAATTTACGTACATTAAAATGTTTCATTAATATTTTTGGAATATAAATAAAATGAAAATATGTAAAAAAAAAACGATCTTCGCAACATAAACTTCTAATTTAAAATAACCAAAATATACGTTCATTGTACCTATATTTTGGTGACAATGACATGTTTATGTTTTGTTAAAATATAAAAAATCTGTATGTCAAGTCCGTTATTTGAGTCGTTAATGTTATTCAGCTCTTAGACACAAGACTCAAGAGTCCTGTGTTTAAATTTTTGCAAAGTTAACTATGGAAATAATCATTTAAATTTAAATGCAAATAAAATTAATGTTTAGATTTAAGACTACAGGACTAATGTGCACTAAGCTTTACAATGACACTGTTGTATTAGGTTCACTATCGCCTATCGCATTCCCTGATTTTATTTCCAAGATAAATCTTTTATTTTATCGCACTATGATGGTTTGTTGAGTCATTGATAATAGAAGTGTTCTAATTTTTTGTAGAAAAGAGTACTTACATATTGTAAGACAGAGATTTATAATCGGGTTGTTCCGTTCTCATGTTAGGATGAGTTACAATGATGAGTTAGGAAAAAATCCTTACTAAGCCAATAGCAATTATTTGATCTTAAATTCTTATTTCATCCTATTTTTTTTCTCTCTGATTATTCCTTTTACTCGGCCCAAAAGCAAATTTATCAAAATATTCCAATATTTGTGATAATTTTCTAAGTACGGTATGCTTAAAAATATTATTCAAAAGACAAATGCATACGTTCATGCAATTAAAAATACCTGTAGGTTGTTTGTTTCGTAAACTAAAATTGCGAGACAGTGAATGCACTTAGTTGAAGGTTTTGTCATTATGAACATAGAATACTAAACAGTATGTAAAGTCATTTTTTTAAAAATAACAAGCTATAATTAAAGGTTGACAGGCTGACGGTCCACTTGATGGTATATAGGTGGCTACCGTCGCCTATAACACAAGCAACGCCATAGGTGCTGCAAGTGCGCTGCCGACTAGAAAGGAATGGAGCTATGGGCTCTAGGATCCCTTACTCACGCCGAAACAGAACAGCACATGTGCTGTTATTCACGTTAGTCTTCTGTAATGGGGTGGTTACTACCGCCATTACTAATTTTTTTTTTTTTTGCAATTAATTAATTGTTATTTGTAGAAGTATAATAATCAAAATATACTGTTATTTTTTTCAGGTATACAACAGTACAGTTATGCACAATTTACAGGTAAAATTCTAATAAACTCAAGGTTAAAATTATAAAATAAAATGGTCAGTCTGTCTGCCGAACATAGAACAAAAAAAAAAAAGAGATCAATCAAATCGAGACACTTCAGTCAATTTCAGTTTACCTACTGTTATTTTCCATATATTAGTATCCACGTAATAATTTGCTTCGTTGTATAGACATTTAACAAATGTCTTCTAAAATGTCTTCTATAGTAATAGGTGTTTGTCTCAGAGTAATTTAATATTATGTACAATTAATGTGTTTTGATTTATTGTAAGTCTGTGGGAAAGCCTGCTTCTTGCGGTATTTGGATTAGGTTTCATCAAGTTTTTTTCAACACTCGAGCAATATTGGAAGATTTTTTTGTATTATTCGTTTGTTTCATATTACAATTGTATTTTTGATATTTAGTTATATATCTTTATAAGCTTTTAAATGTATTTATGTACTCATATATTATGTATATATGGTCTAAATACGAAAATATATAAATCAAATATTTATTACTAGCTGATGATCGCGAATTCGTCCGCGTTGAAAAATAAAAATATATAAACATAAACTCAAACTGTCGCCACATTTTTTTAATTTGTAAATGATCCCAGGGAACAGTACCTACTTTTTTTCTGGATGAAAGACACCCTATGTCTTTTCTTGTATTACTGACAACGTGTATGTAAAATTTCACGATGAACGGTTGAGTAGTTAAGGCGTGTAACAGACAGACAGAGTTACTTTCACGTTCATAATACAACATTATTATGGATTTAAAACATTGTCACGACAAATTTCGTATAAAACAACATTTTTTTATGGCTAGTATTTCGCTGGTCTCTTTGTAAAATGGCTTTGACCTTTGCCATTAAACCTCATTAAGTATATTCACATTAGACACGTTAACATAGAACATCTTTTATAATTACATAGATGTGGGTTCCATTTTGACCGACAAAGTAGAAAGATAAAGAGCTTTCTTCGAAAAAAAAAAAAAACTATTTTAACACCTCTAATGCATAGTTACAACACATTACGACATTATAAAGTGATAAAGAAATTTAATGATTAGACGCCTTGGCCTTAAATTAAAAAAAAAGGCAAAAGAAAAGAGTAATAATCAAAGTGCAATCAAAGTCACAATCCGTCCCTTTCTCACATACGCTCTGTGTGCGTTGCTTTTATCGCACGTTTTTAGGGTTCCGTATACACATATATATATATATAAAAAGAGTTGATATTAATATCAAATACAAAGCCCCATGTATCATGGAGCATAGAGATAAGTAGGACAAACTTATATGGATGATAAACTGAAAAAATTAAATAGTGGTTCATAAATTGGCCAGAATGGCGCTAGTGTAGCATTGGGGTTTGGTATGGAAGTATGAAGTTGCATAGTTCATGAAACCACCGTAAATAAAATGCTACTACAGCGCCACACCCCAACCGAAACTTTCTCATGTATAAATTTGGTCCTTCTTACCTCTATTCTCCATGATTGTCTCTCTTGAAGCTCTAAACATTTCAAATTTCTAAGTCGACGCAACAAAAAGTTAGGCTAATTTATGTCTTTTTTTGACTTGGAATCGTGAAATTTGGAAATGAGCCAAACAGCGTACAGAAGAATTTGAGAAGTGTCGATATATTTTTTGTTGACTTATATTTAACATTAAAAAAAAAAACGCGGATTCAAATTATCTACGGTCCTGGAACATGTTTATGTAATGGTCATTCTCTTAATTCATGAGATGGATTAACTAAATGAACTATGCATGCCTACTGTTCTTTTTATATTTGTTTTACTTCGTGTACAATTTTAATTAATATAACATTTATTCATTACCTTTTAAATATTTATAAATAGTTCTGTTAGATGTTATAAAAATGTCGTTGTTAGTATATTGTTATTAATTATTAATAATTAATTTTGATGAATAATTTGGTGCTATTTTTACAGAAATATTGTAAAAATATGACTTAAATACGTAGGTACATATAAAATTCAATTTGTGCGGAACCCTTCTGAGCAAAAATCCAACTCGCATTTGCCCGATTATTCATTTTATTTTTAAAACAAACTAATGTTTTGATGGATGACTTTTTTCTTTAATCAAATTTTCAATGTGTCAAATTTTTCATAACGGAATCCCAAACTTAATTGAGTAATATTTTTGTCTGCGCCGTCAAAATTTGTGATTATTTTTTACTTTCGAATGAAGAATTTTATTTATTAAAAATTAAGGTTAATAAGTGGGTGTGCAAATCAAAATTGCAATCTATGCCAAAGATAGAAGTAATAAAATACATTACCGTAAGTAAAAGAGACATAAGACCTTTCAAACTGGGCTAAGGGCAAAGGGACCGACGAGATGCTATCAAAATTCATGAGAAAAGCTTTTTGTTTTCTTTTATCTGCATCACGTTTCGAAATTTGTCATGTTCTTTTTTTAAAAAAAAATATATTTTAATAGGCTCGCTATGAGTTATAGGCAACACAGTATATTATTATAAGATTGGTTTAATACCACAACCAACTATAATAGAAGTTGATCTAAGTTGTTAAGTACCTAGTAGCAGCGCACACTGCGTTTCGCAGTCTAGCTGGCGGCAGTAACCACTACTTTACAAAAAAACACTCTGACATAAAAGCATATTGTGTTCTGTTGTGTTTCGGTGAGTGAGGGATGTGTTTTTCCTGTCCCTACCTAAAACCTTATTATTGATACTACTATATTTGGTCGGCAGAGTACTTGCTGCAGCTGTGATGTTGCTTGCGTTATCTAGTTTGCTACTATCAAAGACGACCGTCAGCCTGTATGTGGACCTTGACATATAAAAATACTAGCTGGTGCCCGCGACTTCGTCCGTGTTGAACGATGAAAGGTAGAAAGCCGACTTTTGGAACACTAGCTAGTGCTCGCGACTTCGTCCGCGTTGAAAATTTAAAAAAAAAGCAATATAACGCTTGACCACGTGTTGCTATAACACTAACCAGGCGTTAGTTTTTTTTATTATTATTTATCCCTCGAGAATAGTCCTTTTTATCTGGATGTAAGGTACCCTATGTCCTTTCTGATGTCACAGACAACGCGTATGCAAAATTTCATGGTGATCGGTTCAGTAGTTTTTGCGTGAAAGAGTTACAAACATCCAAACATACTTTTGCATTTATAATATTAGTACGGATTAATTTTTCTCTAATCATTTATTAAAATAATACATTCAAATTAGTTTATCGTGGTTTGCAGTTAGGCGTTATTTTAGCATGAACGGTTTGACAATTAGTTGTATGTGTAATATTATAACTTTTCAATATTTTGTAATAATATCTCATGGTAATATTATTTTCGGGAAACATTGCATAAATTAGGAATAGTTGTGTTGTTTGTCTTATTTGTTTGTGGTGTGGGTGTTGTGTTTGTGCGTTACTAACGCACCAAACAGGTTGTCGGTTAGGAAAAATTAATTGCAACCGATCAACCAGGTTGTCGGTTAAGAAAAAAAAACCAGGTGGACAGCGTGGTTTGTCGGTTGGTAATAGACGGATTTGTTTGTATTATATCTACTAATATAATAAAGGCGGATTTTTTAATATTTGTTTATATGTGTAGGGTAATCTCCGTAACTAATGAATTTATTAGAAAAATTCTTACATTATTTGAAAGCTGCATTATTCCAGATGGACATAGGGTATATTATTATGTATGGGTGTATAATACAAATCCTCCCAATTTCTGCCGGGCGAAGCCAGGGCACGTCAGTATAGTATTAAATATTCTGTCATTAAAACTTCACCGATAGAGTACCTCAATCATTCGAATCATGAAATGCTTCCTTATGGCTGTCCATTACAAGCAATAACAAATCAATCTGCGTATTGGAGGTATTATTTTCGTGGATTGTAGATACCTACCATCTACCATCTCAGACACTCAAGAGCACGTATTGCGCAACTAAACGATCGTGGAGCGAGGCCAAAGATAATATTATGCAACACTAAAAATAAACCGCAAACGCATACAAATTACTGTCTTTTTCATATTTAGTGAATGAAGCGAACGTCACATATGACAAAATTAACTCACGACCTACTGTTACTAGCTGTTGCACGCGACTTCGTCCGTGTAACTTTATAAAATATAGCCTATGTTACTCGCTGATAATGTAGCTTTCTATAGGTGAAAGAATTTTTGAAGTCGGTGCAGTAGTTTTTGAGTGTATTCATTACAAACATACAAAAATATAATTTTTCTCTCTTTATAATATTAGTATGGATTTATTCTAATCTAATCAGAGCCAAACTATGAAAAGTTCGTTTCCAAAGTTGGCCATGTCGGGAATAGACTACTATCTATTAGATGCTTTCTTAAATATCACTTTTAGTTTAGATTCCGAAAGATGCTTTAGATTCCTAATTAATGTCCTCTTCACCTTTGGAATATGCAAGAATCGCAACGACTTGACCATCTCTTAGATGCTTTCTTAAAGATCACTTTCAGTGTAGATTCCTAAAGATCTTCTCCTTTAGATTCCTAAATGTCCTCTTCACCTTTGGAATTTGTGATCAAATAATTCTAAATAACCACATGCACAATCGAAAATGCACCTTTAACCGAGATTAAAACCTTTAACCATATATTTATCTGTAGCCAAGTTTTCCACTCAATACTAAAACATAATCCTAGAGTTATGTGCTCAAAATAATATTAATGTTAAAACAGAAACGACGCTAGTGCTATTTTATTGCTCATCACTCCTCTGTCATACAAAACTGATGATGAAATATTTACAAAGGCATGCGCATATGTATCTATGTATATAGTTATTTTATTTAACCATAATAAAGTAATTAACCTATTTTAAGAGCTCAAATTGCGTTTTAACAGACGGAAATGCAAGGCGACAAAAGTAATGCAACATTAAGCGCGAGATGCGTTTTTATGTACGCTAGTAACTTTCAAACAATTGACGCTTTGTGCTTAACGTATGAACGTACTATTTGGACACACCATTTTGTAGGGTGACAATGATTTAGCTTACAATGCTGGATTGCATTGAAAATTTACATTGTGCTTACTAGTACTAGTACAGTCAGCGTACTAGTATTAGCTTGTTAATAATTTTACCTGCAAAGTTTTGCGGGAGTTTAGTAAATTGGTTACTTTATAGATTTCGATGTGGTCTTTCCGAATTTCTATAAGTACTTCGCATGAATGCAATTTTTTCTGTAAAACTTATACAAACGAACCTTCCTCGTTTATCGCTCTTTGTATTAATGGAAATCATATAAAAATCGGTTGGGTGGTTTATAACAAGTTAGCGGAGACACAGATAGTCGTGGAGATCACCTACTTCATTTAACTTTGTACCTGAGTTATGGATTTTTGTATTTATAATGTGTATGTATTTACAAAAAAAAAGGTAATCTATGTAGTATATCAATTGTCTGGTATATAATACAAGCATTGATTGCTTAGTGTTAAATTAGATGGTACTGTGTGGAATGTGTAAAGATATTTATTTATTTATTATTAATTACAGTGTACTAGTAAGTATGTATATAGATGATAAAATTCTTTCTAATTTTGCCGACGCACTACCCCTCTTACTTATAAATTAAAATTCCAAAAGAAACTCAAAATTATAGGCCAATTTAAATTTAGAACTGTGTATTCTCAGAACAGCGCCATAAGGTCACCCTATTAAACGGTAATGTGACCACATTTGCTGGGCTATTAACTTCGGACAAACGGTTGCGCGTGCGATGGTAATAGAGCGAGAACTTTAGAAAAATGGTTTTAGATAACATACAAAAATTGAATATAATAGACTCTTGGCCTTTTATTTAAATTAAATGTACTCCATTTCAATACTTAACTATGTATAAATATCTATAATTATAAAATTGTTTGTCCTGACTATCAACGCACACCAAAAACTATTAGAAAGATGAAATTTGGAAAATACGTTTATTTCATAACATATGCTGGGGCGGGTCGTTTGTCTATATCTATACTAGGTAATATTATAAAAAGAGAAGATTTGTATGTTTGTAATGAATAAACTCAAAAACTATTGAACCGATTTTGAAACTTCTTTCACCTATAGAAAGCTACATTATCAGCAATTAACATAGGCTATATTTTATAAAGTTACGCGGACGAAGTCGCGTGCAGCAAGCTAGTTATAAAATAAAGTCGCTGTTTGCCTCTGTCTGTTTCTCTTCTAAACCACCCAACGGATTTTGATATGGTTTTCCCTAATGAAAATCTCCCTAAAGAGAGATAAACGAGGAAGGTTTGTGCATATAACTTGCAGAAAAAATGCATCCGCGCGAAGCCGGGAGCGGGTCGTTAGTATGTTATAAGATGAATCTATGTTCCAAATGTCAGCTTTCTAGAATTAGTAGTTTTGACTGTGCCTTAATTTTAATAAGGAATTTTAGTTTTATAGTTTTTTAGAATTTTAGTTATTAATTTTAGTCAGGACCAACAATTTTATAAGTATGGACTAGAAATGTCAGTGAACAGCATTTTCCTGACATAACATCAGGATCAGAACCAGATTTTCTTCCTACTTCTTTAGCGACGACTACATATCATCATGAGAACCATCAGACTGCTTGGTGATCTTTCATAAAGAATAGTTTCACGCCATAGTTCACTGTTGCCAACTGCTACACGCCATAATTTCACATAATTCAGTGTTGCCAACTGCTTTCAGAAACACATGGTAAGTATAACGTTCGCACGCAAAAACTAATGTGTGTTATGAGTCCACAAAAAACATTAATCAAGTCTTCAATATGTTTGCATCGTTCTCAACAGTCAACAGCGGTGAGCACTCAGCGAATTAGTTTTCAACACCAAACACTGTTCAATTAGGTCTGTCTAGGTAATAAATTCGCGAGAACTCACCTAAGAAATAGGACGAGAATGTAGGTAAACTGGATTGATCTATAGATTCTCTCGACATTAGGCGTATAGTTTAAATTTTTACGTGTCTAATCAGAATTAGGTAAATAACATTAACAGGGTTCGAGATTAGAAAAGAAATATTCTTCGAAGCTTACAAATAGTGTTAGGTATTTTTTATAAAATGAATAGTCCCTGGCTTCGTACGGTGGCAATTTTTATCTACAAATTATATAAAAGGTCTTCTGGTCTTCCGTTAGGGTTGGTTGTCACAACTTGCCACTACTTGCCAGACCCAGCAAAATCAACTTTGAAAATTGGCCCATCCGGGAATTGAACTCGAGACTCCTGAGGTCTAAGGCAAGCATTTTAACTAACCGACCGATTGTGGGCTAAAATTATTAAAATAAAATAAACTTTTAAATAAAAATATTTAACTATTTCTATTGCGAAATACTAAATGAAATATTTCAATTGAATGGTCGTTGACCGTTATGGGAATAGCACTTCACATACTTAAGGAGAATAAAATAAATAAATATTATCGCAATGTACACACGTGATTAAGGGCTAGCGCACACTGTGACACCTAACAACGCAACTACTGCATAATCGTATACGGATCTTTTGACAGCGCCACAGAAAATCTCTTGATAAGATAATACATACAATTTATTAAATTTATTACTGCAATCAATAGCATGGTTATTAAGGATTACAAAAAAAAACTGCATGATTGGAAAATTTGTGAGTCGTCCACACACACTCACACACACACACACACACACACACATCTTAATTTTTAGAGCTTTTTTCCCATACAAAAAGTGTCTAACGCGCCTAAAGAAGATTTCCCTACAAAAATTTTATTAAAAGTATATTCAAAACCAAACTGTTCGAAAGAATCGATGATTATTTTAACAATAAACGGATATAAACGGTTTTGAGATCATATAATGATGTACTACCAGAAACCCGTTCCGGCTTCGCATGGGTGTAATTTAAAAAAAAAGAGGTTAAAAAAATTTAAAGTTACTGACTTTGACTGTATATCCGCTAAGTAACTCCTCCTGAACCACGCAACGGATTTTGATGCGTTTATTAAAACAATTCTAAAATCAAACATACATACAGAAGCGGAAAGCGACTTTGTTTAATACTATGTAGAGATCCCTTATCCTTAATCCTTCTATGGTCTGCAGCGCACTTGCAGCACCTATGGCTTTGCTTGTGTTATAGGCGACGGTAGCCACCTGTCATCAAGTGGATCGTCAGCCTGTCTGGTCGATCTGAATATAAAAAAATACCTCAATTACACCTGAGGAAAGTTGGGGCGTCTGAGTCTAGTATATTATATCCAAAGATATTTACGAATAAAAACCTTATCATTGATTATATCACGAACTTCAAAAGTATTACCTCTAGTTTACGATTTCAAGAATTATGTTGCCCAGTGTGTTCCAGACCTAACTGATAAAGGTGATTGACTTTGATTCAGCGATTCAGTGACTGTATATTTACATTATCTTATAACATGTATTTTTTTCAAAAGATCCATGTGATAGCTCTCGAAACTGGGAATTAAATCTTAAAAATTATCTCTATATATAAAAGATAACAAAAATTGGTGTTAACATAGAGTAAGTTAAGTAATATTTCCTCTATGGTATTGTCCTAATTAGGTGTTTTATTAAGTAACTTAAATAGTAACTACACTACAACTAATAGTCCTTAGACCTGGCTTTAGTCCTGTGAGGAAGTTCGCGTCTGGAGTTTTTTTAGGAAGATTTAGTAAGAGTTTTAGTAAGTATTTTAGACTTGTGTGGACAACCGCCACAAATTTTTCCTAAAATTGTCGTCACAGTTATTTTGTCATCAATTTGTCCCTTAATTTGGTTAAGCTGACCCCACATAAAGAGGTCGCTTCGCCACTGAAGCGACACACCATATGTTGCCTAATATGTGTATAGTAACAACGCTCTGTTATATTTTTAAAAACAAACATTCTTTCTTATTTATTTACTAGCTGTTGCACGCGACTTCGTCCGCGTAACTATAAAATGTAATCTATATTACTCGCCGATAATGTAGCTTTCTTTTCTATAGGTGTGGCCGTGTTCACGACACACCATTCATTAAAATATACATAAAATATCGTATGAAATTTAAAAATTGATGATGTAAGTTGATTATTAGATTAGTCAACTCGCGGGCGTCCGCGAGTTATCCTGTTTGTATTTTTAGCAATTATTTCGTTTGTCATCTAGTACAATAAGTGATTTTGAATAAGAAAGTCTTTTAACACTAAACTTTTTTGTTACAGGTAAGAACGTGTCCGAATTATTCACGGAAGCGTGGACACTGTACATCTCTATTTAACGCGATCCGTCACGGTACTCTACTTTCAAAAAGGTTTGGTCACTCTAACGGAATGAAATTTTGGTCGCTCTCTAAAGGGCATTTCTTTTTTGACCAGTAATATTTATATTAATATACATCTCATACAAACATTAAATAAATACAAATAAAAAAATATCTACATTGCATAGTACCTACTATAGTTTTTTTTTTATACTACAATTTAGGAACGTAATAAGGTGAATCTGTCATGAAACCTCATAGTTGCTCTTTTGTTAAAAAAATATTACTAGAACCAGAGACAGTTAGGTACTACATAGTCTGCCAAGTTTAAAAAGAATGATTTATCTCATATCTATGATTAAAATATAATGCACTCTGTGATTGAACTATTTTTGAACCGGAAACTAAAATATATATCTATGCCCGTGCAAGTTACACGCATAGATAATAAATATATGATAATATTAAGTAATGTCTATTGCAATCGATGTAACAGTACAACCTAAAAGACAGTATACAATCTACTTGTTCTGTCACTAAAATACGTTCTAGAATGTTCTTATACTAAAGAATATTAGTTAATTTGTTGAAAAAACAATATCAATTTTCTAATCAATGATGTATCTTAATCTTTAGGGAATTCTAAATTCTACAAGTAACCATAGGAAGTTTTTGCATAAATGACAACAGTGTCGTGTATTTATAAAAAACTTCCTACGATTTTACAGTATTTCTAATTTTTTTAATTATGAAAATATTGTATAGTTTTTTTATTTTTATTGCATCTCCTTTATTATTAAACAATGTAAGCAAATGGTGGAAATTTTATTCTATTTTACCCAAAAAATAATAGCATACTAAAAATATATAAGAAAAATAAAAAACACTTTTTAAGTGATCCTTAAAAATTCTTAAAAATCTTTTAATGTGTTCCTTAAAACTTAAAACTTTTTAAGTGATCCTTACAAAAAATCTCTTCATGTTACCGACGGGCCAACATGAAAGATTGCATACCGTTGGGTTAAAGAGTATAACTAATGCCTGATTCAACCTAGCACATTCTAATTATATTATGTTTCTTGTATTAATTAATATTGGTTAAATTTACTAAAATTTTTAGCCAATCAACTCACGACTCAACGTACCTTTTACTTAATAATTTCAAGTTTTAATACTGTTGATCTGTTTATACTGTGTTTCAATAATGCTCCAATTTCGTACGATAAGGGAGTCGGCTGCATTGATCGGCGCACACGCAATACAACTCGTAAACATTACATAAATATGCACATCACCAATGAGATCATTTTAAGTTGTATCTTTTTCAATTAATTTAAGTCGATTCTTGGAATTTTTGTATTATAGGTGACATGCAGGATGACGGTCTACTTGATGGTATGTGGTTACCATTGCCTATAAACGCTAGCAACGCCATAGGTGTAGCAAGTGCTCTTCTGACTATATTCTATCGGAGATTTTCTTTTTAAATCAGAAGTGGTTTTGAAGATAAGCCCCTACATAATATATAATAAAAACATTATACCTCTTTATAATATGAGTATAGATATGTAAATATATGTATAGATTTAATAAAATATTAATTTTATTTTTAAACTTTTATTAAAAAATTTCATATTAATTATTAATTTTCTAGAAAAGTATTAGCAATAACATTTGCCGCCTGAACGCTGAAACAAAATTCTTCACAGATATTATCTAATACAGAATGTTGTTCAGGAGTTCTGTGTAACGTGATGTAACTACTATTTTGTGCTTGGCCCCTTGCCAGACGTGTCTCTTTGGGTGGCTGCGAGGTGCTGCCCAGCGTTTACTGTCAAGTGACGTCACACACCTTATTTATTACACAGCAATGCAGTTTATAACTGCCATCAGTCAGGGAACTTTAAAGAATTTCACCACGAAATTCTAATGTGAAAAGAGCAATGGTAGCGAGACGAGTTACTACTAAATGGATATTATTTGAGACTAATTTTTGTCCGCGACATTGTCAGCGCGAAATGTAGTCCTTTTCTAAAACACTGATGCAATGATCTGTATGCAAAATTTCACTGTGAGCGGTTTTACAGTTCATGTATAAAAGATTCGGTTTAGTTGTCATCTAGCACGATTGGTTCGTTAGATTCTCGTCATATTAAGCTGAAGTTAGTCTTGGAACGAGTTAATGAACTGTACCTTGCTGGTCCGTACCAATTTGGACGAGACTTTCATTGATCGAAAATTTATTTACCTGTTTAAGAAAAAATGTTTTTTGGAGTTTGCATATATATATATATAAGCCCGTGGTATGAAAATTTCACACAATTTTGAGTAAAATCAAAATTGTCACACTCTATTTTTGAATATTTTAGAATATTTTAGAATATCTGAAGTTTCAGAGATATTGCGCCATCTACACAAAGTTATTTAAAAAAAAGAATAATGTTGTTCTTTCGGCGTGTTCGAATTGTGAAAATTTAAATTTTATAATCGTTCGTAAGGAACTGGAGTTTACAGTCGTGTGTCGGAGCTGACACACACAATTTTATTTTTTACTTTAAGAAATTACTTTTTTAAATGTAAATATTAGTCAACCCCAAAAGATGCATCAACATTGGTGAAATATTTTTTGAATTAGATTTCAGATTTTGAGATTACGACTTATTGATCGTTAAAGAAAGTGAGAGCAAAGTCGTGGGATATAGGTAGTTTTTTACTAATAGCGAAGATTTAAAACACAGCGTCGTTGGCACGATAATATAAATAAAATAAGATTTTATAGGCGAGTTTTAAATGCTTCAAATATATTCGCTAATCTGCTATTCAAACTTGAAATTTATTGCTATTATATATTAAAAAAAAATATTTTGTTATAAAATTTTGTTTACACATATAAGTATGTGGTATTTTAAAATTTTATAGTTTCAATGTCGTTTTTATATCTTATTAAACCATCCGTATATAAAAATGAAGTTTTGGAACCTAAAATTCCCTTCTTCTTAGTAATGGCAGGGCACACTGCGTTTCGCAGTCATTTGGTCAGCCCTTTTGGCAGCAGTAACCACGCTGAAATAATAGCATGTTGTGTTTTGGTGAGTGCCTAATGTTGTCGGCAGCTCACTAGCAGTGCGGTACACGGCATCTATAGGACCGTCAGTCTGTCTGACGACCTTGACATAAAGAAAAAGAGTTTGCTGGACCACGTTCGGCAATTAAATCGTTGGCCAGAACCGTTAGTTTTTTTTTAAATTATATAGCATGAAAAAAAAAATTATAAGAACTTCATTCATCAAAATCTACGCAAGAGAAGTTTCCCAAGTGACGCATTAATTGTAAACAAAACACAATTTCTTTGTAAGTCGGCAGTTTACAACCAAATTGCGTCGTAAAAAATAATATAAAACTGTGATGAACACACCGACGGACTTGCGTGGTGTGGATCGTAATGAGCTCGCGCAGAGAACACTACAGATACAGAGAATACAATCGTATTTGCAGTTTAATTGTCATCTCGCACGATTTTATTTCTAACGAAATGTGCGAAAAGCCAACTTAAAATTTAAATATATTTTTAGAAGTCATATAATTTTATATAATTTCGCCCACATATAATTTTCTATGCATGCATACGCATAAGGTATGCAATAGCCTGTCTGGCTGCAGAAATCATTCCCTTACCGAAGACTGTCACGAATTAAAATAACAGCACGTGTGCTGTTAGTTCACGGTATTTCGATGCGTGAGCAAAGTTTGGCAGAGACTATTAGGTATATTATGTCACCTTTTCATTTACTGACAGAATGGGTAGTGCAATTGAATCATGTTTTACTGGGCTGACATGAAGTTCGGGCGATGGTCTTGGAGAAGACTGCCGCCCGTTCTCCAAGATGGCGGGCGTGCCTTCACTTTCGGGTACGCCGAAGTTCTGACATCGATGTCGTGTTATAACGTGCCCGCGACCCCACCCATCAACGGACGCGCTAGAAAATCGTTGAGTTTTAGCCGGTACGAATTCGGCACAGTGTAGGGAACACTGCGGGGTATCCAAGAGGATTTCCCAATGTTAAAAAAAAAAGGCTGACATGAAGTTATACTATTGGCTAACATTTATCACATAATATATATAAATAAAAATATTGTTTAGTAGCTGATGCTATTGATTTTCGTGTGTCAAAATGTCTCTGTCACAATTGACTACACTATACGCCTTCGAAGACCATCTGTGCATGACGGAATGCATTTTTGACTTAACAATCAACACTTGTAACAACAAAATAAAGAGTTTTCTTTGTATTTGGTCCACATTTTCCTTGTCGACTCACCTAGACATACACACGAGATGTTTCATTTTGTTGAACCAATAAATATTATTTTTAAATAGTCAGTCATGAAACTCATGAAGCTACCAAAGGTTCAGGTATCGTCTCTTCTAATATTATAATGCCACAATCTATACTTAACTAATATTATAAAGAGAGAAGATTTCGATTTTTTATCTTATATAAAACTAGCTGTTGCACGCGACTTCACCCGCGTAACTTTATAAAATATAGCCTACGTTACTCGCTGATAATGTAGCTTTCTACAGGTGAAAGAATTTTCAAAATAGGTCCAGTAGTTTTTGAGTTTATTCATTACAAACATAGTGCAAATCTTCTCTCTTTATAATATTAGTATACTCGTAGATTACATCCAATACCTCCTGCAAGACTTAACTAACTACGGTCAACTTGATGGCAATTAAAACACAAATAATGCATGTGCATTGCTGACCTTAGTACGATAAAGAATTGGAATGAGATATAAAAATGAGCTCAACATTTCTTACTCACATCAGCACAGATGCTGCTGCAATTGAAAAACACTTGTAAATAGTTATAGAATCGGAATAGTACCTATATTCCGAATTATGTGACACATTTTATGATGACTGGAACCAATCGTGCCAAGTACAGTCGAAACTAGAGCATTTGGCAGTGGATTCCATCACAGAGGAATTAGGTTTCAGTAGAGACAAACCTTGGCTTCAATTTCGATTGTCAGTATAACTTCAACGATCGATTCAAATATTTTGTTGCTTGAATATTTCACATTAAGGGTTAGTCCAACTAGTTCTACTATTTGTTCTACGATAGAACAAATTGGACAAAAAAAGTCCAAGTAGTTCTACTGCAGAGTATGACAGATTGGAAAAGAATAATTTTAATGGAGCATGTACAAATTGTTCTACTGCTATTTGTATGATAGAACAAAATAAAAAAACATGCAATAAGTTCTGTCCAGAAAGTCCAATAAGTCCACTAATAATTATGTCCAATAATATATATATGTAACAGAATGGACACAAACCAATCAGTTGTACTACTCAATATTGGATTGGATGATTAATTGGATTCGAATAAAAACTTATAGTTTGACCATGAAAATGTGAAACTAGATATGCATGGCCGTTTTATCCCCGTAAAATTTTGATTTTTAACCATATTAGTAATAGACTTAACACTCATGTCAGGACAACACAGTCAGGACAGGTAAGTAGTCACAATGCGTTTCACAGTCTTATTAATCACGTGGGGTTCTACTAAGTAGTATACTTAATTAACCCAGGTAATTAAGTCTACTGGCTCATAAAAATGCACATAAAAACACTGTAAATATAGTTTCTGTTGCTTCAGATTTATACGAAATGGCTCTAATGGTTTGTTCTGTATTGTGAAAATCTCAAGTTTTAACTTAATTTTACCTATTTAGTGTCAGCTTACACCGGAAAGTGGTGCGGCGTGCAGTTTTTAACATAGCTATAGAATAGAATATAGAAATTATTTACTACACTATAAAACATATGTAGGTAAGTGTAGCGTCTGCTATTTATGTCGACTGAACTTGATTGATTAAGATAGTATAGTAAAAATTGCTCTGTGACGTTGCAAATAGAGGTGCTCATTCGTTCAAATTCATTCGGTGCCATGATATTAGACAGTTGCACGAATGCGTCCGCGAAACAAGGTCTTTGTCGGATGTCCGCACATCTTATAGTTGGAATTGTAGTTCTGATAAATCGGTCGGACGATAAATGTATTGGGACTAAACATAAAGTGGTTTAATTAATGTAGGTACCCGAAGTAGAGTATGCTAACATAAGGTTATACTTTATCGCTATTTTAAAAGCTGATCCTTAGTAGCTTTTGAGATCTCGTTATTTATCAGTTAGTCTGTCAGTGAGTGGATATTTCGCTTTTATTAACCTTAATAGTTTGCTCATTCTAAACAAAGTATCGAGATAACTGTTGCAATTGAATATAAATTAATGCTATATAAAGAAATTGAATCTTAGACATTTTGAATTAATTTTCGTATTTGACTTCGTATAAGGGCTTGTGCACTTTTGGCCTTGCTTAAACCTGTAATATGGCCGCGCGTATAAATATTAATTTGACCCTTAACTGTCACTTTGATTAGTTTTAACAGTGACAGCCACACGTACACGGCCATAGACAATTTTTTTTCTTTTTTTCTTACCTTCATTTGACATTTTGTCCCTATAGGGGAATTCAAATGGGCAACTGATTAAAAGTTTCCAGTATGGTTACAAATAGTTTAAGACCGGTCCTCCACATCTTCTATGCGGTGGAACTTATTTGATTTCAACATAAACTCGTTTTAACATAAGTTATCTCATAAGTTATATGATGTTTTAAGTTGTTTATAATTTAAAACACACCTATAATATGATTGGTTTAATAAGTATTAGTCATTCCTGACTTTTATCAAATGCATTTTTACAAGTAGCCCTCATAATGTTTTCTTTATCAAATTGAGGATTGAGCGAGAGCTCATACTAAACCATATTGTTAAATTCTTCAATCAGGATCTCTTTCTTCTGTCTCTGCTACGTATGCCCTGTATTTTTTTTGCATCACTAGTTGAAAAATACGGTATCTTTAGCCTCTCATTATGCACCCCAAAATATTGCAGCTTTCTCTCCTGTATTGCATTTATCTCTTTTATCGAGAATAATGGTCTATGAGACCCATTAAGCAGTGCAAGGCATTCACAGTGGTCTTCTGACACCAGTTTTTGACATAGTTCCTGCCAGTACTGGCAGGAAGTTTGTCAAACTCTCATTTCGACTTGTAACTTAAAACTACATATACTTGCTATACCATACGTAGTATCGTTCATCTAAGTTGCCGGCAAATTGTATCAAATCACAATAGATCTTTGCCCAAAAAGTGCTTTACAAATGTTCTCTTTCCGCATTTTGTAAGCCCACAGACACACCTGCTGCTTTGGTACAGATTACATGATATAAAGCAGTCTATTCACTATTGACATCGCCATCTGTGGCGCGCACGGGCCGAACATCTGTTTGCGCACGCGCCGGCTGATCTTGTACAGTCCCTTTATATGTGGTCACTCAACTGACTTGACTGTATAGTTAGATCGGGATGTAAAGATATCTGTATTTCATAAAAGAAAGTTATTTCTTTTGTAACAAATACAGGCTGTATTTTTATGCCGTTTGTGTTTTTTTGTGTTTTAACTCACTCCTGACTATCGTACATTTTGCTTAAAGGCTTTGCCTTTAGTATATTCTGCTGAACCTTAAAATAAGTTAAGTTAATAATAAGTGAGGTTATACTAATAAAAGTAATAGCTAATAGGTTGCCAATAGCTACCATATATAAAGGTTTTTCTAAAATATTGGAATCGCTGGTGTATGTTTTATTATTTTCGCGAGTTCAATTCTCTGATTTATTATTTTCGTGACAACAAATTCTCCCAAACCTTTTACTGACTCCACTCGCTCGTACAGAGTCCCCTTACCACTTAACCAAAGGTCTTGTCCATATATTATCACTATTCATCCACAATCGTTATACACATCTTTCCCACGACTATATTAACACTTTCGTCATTCGTCACGTTGTCAAATACGACAGCGTGTCATCACATTTGTTTGTGTAATGACGTGATTGTTTGGAGATGGTAATGCGCTTGCGCACCGCTTTTTGTTCCGCTTCTCTGAATAGGTTAGCTATTTCAAGTTCGTCTTGCTAAAAAACCCAATGTGTCATATGTAACCTAAGTAACGGCTGAAATGAGTTAATACAATATTTCTAAACATAGCCTATTCTCCTATACCCCATTATTATCCTTTACAGTTTATTCTATCATGACCGGTAGTGCAGAAACCGGGTTAAGTATGTGAGATTTTTACTCACTACTTAAATCAATATGAGGTTCTTCAAACTTTAAACAAATTCCTACAAGGTCGACAGCGCACTTGCACCCCCTGGTGTTGCTTGTGTCATTAGGTGACGATAACCACCTAACATCAAGTTGACCATCAGCCTGCCTGCCAACTTTTAAACAATAAATGAGGTAAAACTCGTATAAAATGGTCAATTTATATAAGTTTTAACACAAAATCAGCAATCCGATAATTTATATTACAGTAGATAAATATATAGCTAAGTTTATATTATGACCCCCAGAGACGTTCTGTTAAAAGCAATTAAAAATTCCCTTTACTGTTAAAGTAAATGGGAACAATACAGTGAGACATAGTACCTAGGTACAACTACTTTGTAGCATCTTGCAATCTTATTAATAGGTTGCAGTAAAATATTATCTTTGACTTATGATAAGTCCTAGAAACCATTACAAAGCCATAAAGTTATTTGTAAATTTGCATTTATTTTGAGCGCGTTTTCGGGATCTCCCGTTTCAAGAACAGAGCTCCACTGTCCTATCACAGACTACGAAACTAAACAAATCAAATGACATCAAAGTCTATATTTATAGAACGCCTTCCGGCCATAGACCAGATAGAATGTTCTGGAAGCGCGCCAACGCGGACGTCGCGCCTCTGTGGAAATAGATTCAGATCGATTCTGTTATTGTCTATGATTCCAATCAATATTTGCAATATCGTACATATACGATACATTACATATCTAAAACTTATTTGAATATGACGTCCAATATTATTGGCCCAGTTTTAAAGAAATTTTCATTTTTATATGTCACGTTTTTGTTTTAATTTATGTATACATTTTTTTACTTATTTCCGTGTATTTTGAAACAGCAACTTTAAATTCTAATCTAAATAAAATCATATTTCATTAATTCATTAAAATCATTTTATTGTATTTTTGTCGAATCTCGATTTATCAAATACTATCTGTTGCACGATGGTTGCACGCGACTTCGCCCGCGTAACTTTATAAAATATAGCTTATGTTATTCGCTGATACGAGTAATGAAGCTTTCTATAGGTGAAAGTATTTTTAAAATCGGTCCAGTAGTTTTTGAGTCTTCACTCTTTATAATGCTAGTATACTCGTAGAAGTATAGATATGTATTTAAAAAAATCTTAATGGAGCGACCCATACTCGGCTTGGCACGGATGAATTTTTTCATCGTTTATCGCTCTTTTAATTTGTGAAACCGTATCCAACAACAAGAATAAGAGTTGAAATTTTCAAAAGTCCTTTCTTAGCCGCTGCTTACTTTATAAATTAAACCTATATCCAAATTTCAGCTTTCAGGACTTAGTAGTTTTGGCTATGCGCAGATATTCAGTCAGAATAAATGATTTTAAATAAGTATAGATAAAAGGCAAGATGATGATGGATTCGAATAAAAGACTCAAGACAACGAGACTTAGACATCTGATATAACAATTGTTCTATGTCAATCAACAGTACTACGTCTTTTCTGATTTGAATGGGCTGTTCTGTGGTTTCTGTATGTAATATAAATTTTACAACCAACAAGATTGATTAGCCAATAAATAACGCCTCTATTTCACGCCATTGTAATTTGTGCCAGTATTTTTTTAAACACATTGAATAAAAATCGGTAAAATGCTATCACGAAACAGATGTTTTAGTTTCAAATTACAATAACCATTCAAAGTAGCCCTTCATAGTCGTACAATGGCTAAGGGAACAGAGCTCTTTATCGATTGGCGTTACAGACCGTTCTATTTTCAAATACACATCAGTTTTTAGCGCGAAAATTAGGTTTTTAGGCTGAAATGAATGTAAATATTTGTGGCCATGAAAAATGTATGTTGGACTGAAAACTCTTAGCGTTTTCCGAATCGAAGTTTTTTTTTTATTTTAGGAATAAAATCTATACTTACTTCTATTCTACATCCGACTTGTTCATTTTTTTTTTTCATTTTTTAGCATAAATATGATTTATATATTAATATTGATTTTAAAATATTAGTTAAAAATATAGTTTTTTTAAGTACATTAGATTCTTGCTATTTTTATTTTTACTTCTTTATTTAATGCGTCCTATTTTTAAATGAAGTGTCATTAATTTGAATTGTTTAATATATTGTGTCTACATTTTTCTTTGATTTTTAAATGAAAACTGTGGTATTTTAAAACACAAAAACTTAAATATATAAATTTTAAATATACGTACTCTCAGTGATCAACATTAAAATCTTGTTTTTTTCATTTGGCAACAACAAAGAAATTTAATATCTTACCTATGAAGAAACGTTGCATGCAATGCAAATGCGCATAGGGTTATGTGGGATTAATACCCACTTATATTGTATAGGTAGTGCTAAACTTTTTATTCTTACGTCTTCCCACCTCGTGTTGGATTTGTGGGCGTCTGTTTTAACTGTTAAATCGTGATGTTGACTGCAATTTTAGCTATACAAACATGATTAAGTTTCTTATGCAGAGTTTTTGTTAATTTCGCAAGTAATACGCAGTCGTAGCGTAGCACGTTTCGTCACAGCGAAACCGCACTCGCGGTTTTCGTGGCCCCAACACATGTTTAGGTAATGCGACTAGAGCACGACCTATTTAATTTTATGAATGGACATTACGCAAAGTAATGAACGTTTACGAGACACCTATGTAACCTATGTTACATTTGTTATGTCATGTTCTATTTATGAATAATTCTTTTGAACTCAGTACTTATGTTTTTTTAAATTTTAATATTTCTTCTCAGCAAAGTTTATATTTTGTCATCAACTTGTACCTATCATCTAATTAATAGATCTATCGCCAGCTATCTGCCAGTGAATGTCCCGTCTAAATCGGCCGAGCCGTTTTAAGTATTAACCGGAACATACCGACAGACAAAATGTTTAAAAATGGTCTTTTTTTGTTATATGATATGCGATGTGCGAGTAAAACGTTCCGTATACTAACGAGTATTTGATATACATGTAGTAAAAAAACAGTTATTTTGTCATTATAAACAAACATACACTTCAATTTTATTAATTTAGTATTAGATTCTTTTTTATTTTTTTTTATTTAACGTAACTTGAGGTAACATCCAGTAGATGACGTAGGCACTGTGATGGATATTGATGGGATTGCACAATACACGTGACAAAAAGCAAACGAGGGACACAAATATAAGTACTCCGTGGGATTATCAAACTTAGCCTTCGCAAAATGTGTCTGTGCGTGGGCGCTTGTTTGCTTTTATACTTTGCGCCTAACTACGCAATTAACCAAATTGATTTCGAGATCTAATGTCAAACGCTGTTTTATGTCAATATTGACGAGATTTTCGTAACTCACTCTAATTGGCACATTAAGTGAATATCGCGAGAAGTGTCGTAACATAACTAATATTATGATGGTTTAGGGTGAAACTGTTCAGTTATGAAAACTAGTTACGAACAAAAAAAAAAAATATTTTATTTCTGTTTTCACAACTATAGTTGTAAACAGAGAAAAACTAATGCCATTTTAACAACCAGAAACAAAGAAGAAAACATTCCTTTTTTCGTAACTGGTTATGAAAAATAGTTACGAAAATGGACCAAAGGGTGTAAATGTCACTGCGTTTAGACATTTGCGTCTACTCAACTAATTATTATGAAATTTTTATACACATCAGAGATACTTACAGTAAAAAACATAGAGTAATCCAGAAAAATTCCAGAACAAAAGACCTTTAATACAGAAAAGAGTATTTTCCCGAGGGATAATTTAAAAACAAGAAATTCAAGGCCTTAGAAAAACATATGAACAATAAAGATTGAATGAATGTTTTAATATCTAAGAAAAAGGGGAAAGGACGAAGTCGCGGTTAAAAGCTATATTATTATACAACTTGAAGAGCCCGTCGGATGAGTGTAAGCCAAATAAACTTTCATACGATTCCTATCATTCCCAGATAGGAACGTCTTCCGACATACCTACGCGTAGGTGTTAAATCGATTCATCAAATACATTTCCTAAGCAAACACACATTTCGCATATTAATCCGTCTGTTGCACAATGAATCTTTCATTTATTATCATCTACCTAGTACTTGCAATTGACAATAAAACAAAAACTTGTTGACCTCGGCAGCCGTGCGTTTCAATCGTAACTGCAGATCTATTTAAAATGGTCAATAGCATCCAATTAGTTAGACATGCAATTACTAACACGTGTAATGGTTTGCACATCTCAACTGAACTGGACACTACGGTAAGACCCGTCTCTCATAGTAACTATTAGAAGCTCAGAGGTCTTTGTAAATTGGTTTATTTTCACGTAGACCTCTAAAGTGGGTGTGTTTATAGATAAGCAGGGATCTAGTTAAATTGGATTCAATTTCATAGATAAGCATCTTTTCAATTATGATTGCTTATTAGTTAAGTATTGATTAAAAGCACAACACGCTGTAAAGCGATGGAGTGTGAATCAATCCATACTAATATTATAATGTTTAACTTTGGCTGTCTGTCTGTCTGTTACCTTTTCACGCCTTAACTATTTAATGGATCATCATGAAATTTTGCATACGCGTTGTCTGGGATACAGGAAAGGATATAGGATACCTTTCATCCAGAAAAAATGTAGGTACTGTTCCCGCAGGATCATCTAAAAATATACCTAAAACTGTGGCGCCTAATAATTTTAAAAATATTACATAATAGCTGAACCCGGTCACGTTTTTACTTATATACTTATTATTATAAAAAATATTTTGCAACCAAGTCGCCGAAATTGTCCGCGTCTGTTTGTTTCTCCGCTTACTTTTTCTACACCATTCAACAGATTTTGATACGGTCTTCACTAGTGGAAAGAGGGATAAGCGTGTAAAGTGTGTGATTATAAAAAAAATAATCGCGGGTGAAGCCGGGAAGCGGGTTGCTAGTATTAATAAAATAAAGTCGCTGTCCGCCTTTGTTTCTCCACTAACCACCCAATGGATTTTTAATGCGGTTTTCACTAATTGAAAGAGCGATAAACGAGGAATGTTTGTTTATATAATTTGCAGAAAAAATACATTCTTGCGAAGCCAGGGTTGGGAAGCTAATGATATGAGAATAGTACTTACAATATTGTCGCGGACAGACGAACTGTAAGGCCATTCTATAATATTTTATTTTTACTTGCGGAACCCTAAATCGAATAAAAATAAAAGAAATAATAAAATTGGGATGTGTAGGGGAAACGTCTGAGAATCGAAATGTTCGATGCATCTGTAAAATCAATTATTTTAATTGATTCACCAAAAATACACGGCTTCCTCACACCAGCGATTGACAACGTGATTTTGGTGTTTCCCGCTTTTATTTAGGGACGCGACCACCTCGTTTTGCAGTTTTTTGTCGATAATTTTAATCCGCCGAATGGGTTTTCGACTTTATCCTTTGCGCGATACGATTGCTATTAATTTTCTATTGTTTTCAGAACGTCAAAAGGATTTTGTGTGCGCGCCAAGCGCGCGCGACGCCCTTTCTTTGTTAGTGATGTGACTAAAAATAACAAAACGCCATCGAATCGGGAATTTGACACATATACTCGTACGCAAGTAAATAATTTTATCGATACTTCTTAATTGGAAACTTCGCGATCAATTAGATATTGTAATAATTTTATTGCAGATAACATTCAAATACAATTTATACAAAGCAAAAATTTCATTAGTTACCAAGGGTGCAATGTTTAGTAGGTTTTTAAATTGTGTAGAAAGAGAAAGCATATTAAAATTTATATAATTAATATAAATCCATTTTTATATTATATTATCAGGGATTAGTTGGAGAAAAATACCAACGTGAATTGGATGATCGTAGTTTCATCAGAAAACAAATACCATGTTTTCCATTCTGGAAATGGAAAAAAAAAAGTAGTTTAACTGGTGGATATTTAATTTTAGATGTATTACCGTTCATAAAGAAACAAGACAAGACGCTTGTATATATCGGAAGCTGGCTTATGATAACTAAAATAGTTTTACCTACTACATTGTCATTAAATCGATTACTTAATTAACAATATCAATATACTGCGTATATATTAATACGTCTTATTAAAAATAAATTTTAATCGTGATTTTTATTGAACCGGTCTCATACATGTTTCATTCGAAATGTTAAAATCTTAATTAGCTAGCAATTATCGACAAAAACTTCGGTTTAGGGTCACATCACTATTCAAATGTTAGGTTAATAACCCTCTAACTAAAACAATATGGGCGCGGGAATTCGGTAAATTGTTGCCAAGCTACTGGGTGCACGGATAAAGTTGGGCGCACACTGAGAATTATTTATGACCTACACTGTCATCTGCATAGTCACTTTAGGGAGACATGGAGATAATTTTCCTTAATGAAGTTTTAGCAGTTGCAAGCTAAATAATTGCGTCTCGCGGTAGAACATTGGACAAAATTGGCCTGTCTGGAGGCAGCTCAGATCATAGACAAGAAAGATTATTATATTGTAACCACTCTTTTTGTGTACATAGAAATCACGTACACTTACTTATGTACAAATTACTTAATTAAATTTGTACATGACCTGTACAATTTTATATCAGGCTTGCTGGTGTCCGCGACTTCGTCCGCGTTCAAAATGTGATATAGTCTAAAGCCTTTCTCGATAAATGGACCATCCATCCAACACAACAAGAATTTTTCAATTCGAACCAGTAGTTCCTGAGATTGACGCGTTCAACCAAACAAACTCTTCAGCTTTATTATTTATTTCAGATAATGTTCTAATGTTTTATTAAAAAAATACCTCTGTTTTACTTTGGGCGTCGGGGGTTAAAAATATATTTAAAGATATAGACGTTCTTAACCTATTGTATCGTCAACCCATTAAAACAAAAACAGAATTAATGAATTCAAATTTAGAGCGTTCCTTTTTTCGGAGCGCGCGCCATAGACTACTCTAAACTTGGTTTCCCGGTAATTTGTCTAATTGAATCGATTTACTATTCAAAAAAGGTTTCATTTAATTTCTATTTTAAAAGCCTTAGCCGCTAGACAATAAAGGTGTTTTTCTTGAATCAACGCTTGCTAGGTGTTATCTTTATACTGATTGTATCGCTTGCAATGTGGGTGTTCAGTTTGTCTTCCTTTTTACTTTGAATGGATGTAATTTTTCTCTATTCTCAATTGTGTTTTATCTAAGCCGGTTTTTATGTGGCCTAGTCATAAATAAATGCGCTTATCTGAACACTGTGCCCATAAAATCACGTGGAAGTGTAGACGTATTGTAGACATTTTATTGTTGAAAGCAATGACTGGGTACTTTATTCATAATTTTAAAGATGCGAACAGAAGCTTAGCTTTATTCTATTTGTTGGTCATAAAGGTGAAAACAAACTATCGGACGCGTCCGACAGCCGTGGCTGACGGTCGCGGCTGACAGGTATCTGGATAGTACAAATACAATAAAACTATCGGACGTAAGTCGCGGACGTGACTTTGGACCGTCCTTGAGCGTTCGGACGTCCGATAGAAATCTGGCGCACAGCGATTTGAACGACCGTGCACACAATTATGTCAGCCGCGTCTTGCGGCTGTTGGTAGCGTCCGATAGTTTGTTTCCAACTTAAGGAATCGAATGGGTCTTGGCTTCTCTTAATCAAGCATTGAAACCACCATTGTACATTATAGTTATTTTACTGTTGTAAATTAGTCAGATAGGACGGTCCACTTGATGCTACCATCGCCTTTTAACACAAGCAAAGCCACGGGTGCTGTTGACTGGTAGGATTAGGCTCGGCGTCCATTATCGGTATCGGCAAGGAAAACGATCCTTCGGCATCCCTACGTGCAAGCGCACACTGTGAGAAACTATGCCTTGGCATGCTGCAACGTCTCAGGGAGGCCGAGGCGTCCTTAAGCATGCCGAAGCGTCTCGACATCCTATTTGTAGTTCGCGTCTCTTCGTGTTCTCTTCAGGGCAAGCTATCCCCGAGTGTTGCCTCGGCGTGCCGAAGGATGCCGAAGCATCCACAAGGCTGCCGACGCGGCAGCCTCAAGCGTACCGAAGCGGTATTTTGGTTACTACGACCATATATATTGGAAATTTCTTCTTTATTGCCATGGCGTTAATGGGCGCCGAGCCTTACGGATAAGAGATATTAGTTCGAAACGCAGAGTGCTCTGCCTCTACTAAAACTACATTGGGTTTAAAGTGTTGACTGGTTAGTTCCTTTTAAAGGCAGTGTGCCCATCCACTGCTTCTACTAACTCATATGCATAACCGCTTCGGCTACAGACATAACTATGTATAATATAATCCAGCGATTTCATAACCCTTGGTTAATCCTAACGAAAACTGTTTAACGCCAGTTAACTCATTATTTGGTGAATCGAAACTAACAAAAACCCGCATCATTTAAAATTCTTTCATTACAACTCCAATTGAATGGGGTTTTTGAACTCTAACAAGTGTGGGAGGGGGGTGAATTTTTTTAATAATACCCAAACCCATGCTGCCAATAGAATCAATCGATTTATAACTCAAGAAATTTAAATGGTTGAATGAAACTTGGCCTTAGGAATAATAAAGTCTTTCTACATATGACATAGTTTGCCAGATAGAAATCAGTAGGTTAATACAAGGGCTTATTACCTGGATACTGTCCATGATTGGAAGAGACAGAAACATAAGCCACCCGTCTTAGAGGTTTCCGCCTCTAACTGCAATATGGGCTGTAAAAAAATTCCTGCAGGGTCGGCAGAACACCTGGACCACCTCCTGTTGCTTGAATTCTTAGGCCATGGTTGTTACTTACAAACAGATGGCCAGTTAAATCTGTTTGCCGCTGCTAATAATATAAAAATTGTCAAAATTGGATACTTTTATAGACAAACAAATTTGTTTTAGCTGCGAACACTAACTCGGTTTAGAATCTCGGACGCAAAAATGCCCGACGCCTGACGACCGTATCTGTCTGTGGCATCGTAGCTCCCAAAGAGACGAACTGATTTTGATCCGATTTTTTCTTTTGATAGCTGACGTGATAGAGATAGTTCTTAGCTATAGTTTATGAAGATCTGTTGAAACGTTTAAAGATCATCAGCCCATTTCCTGGTTGACGAAGGGAATTCACTAACTTATACAGGTTCGAATAATGTGAAATTTGGTATAGGTACCTACTGTTACTTCAGTACGTTTTCTATTACATGGTAACTTTGACCTGATGCTGCAGCATCAAGTAGTCTGAAGGACACCCAACTCCTCAGCAACTTACAGCAGATATAGCGTGTTTGGGCTCAATAAAAAATCAGGGGTTAGTTTATAATTTTTATTACAGCTTGTTTTATTTTTTGAGTAAAGCTTAAAAAAACTCGTGCAATAATATAATCTTAAAAAAAGGGAAAGTGTAAAGTTTTAGTTAATTGCGAGCACTTTTTGGAAGTGTTAAAAGAACGTAACAATGTTTACAATGCGGTTCTGAAATTTTAAAAGGTTAAAATTAAAATGGCGGACATTCTTTCGGCTCTATTTTAGCGCCTCACACCGGCCATCGACCTCTGGTTAGCGACTAACCGTGTTTCGTTCAAGAGCGTCGGGTTTGTTTGTCTTTCAATGTTTTGCATGTTTAAACCCCTCGTCTTTTATACAATCGTGGTTGGAAGCTCACTTGCATCGTACCGTGACTTTGCTTGTATTTTACACGACGACGTTTGCCATTTACACTTCATAAGGATCGTCAGGCTACGTGCAGCCCTAAATAAATTCATTCTAATTTTCTATGTCTTTGGAACCTTGTGGAAACACCTCGCCTATGTCCGCCCGTCCTGTGGTCCCCCGAGATGGCTGGCGTACCTCCACTTTAGGGTACGCCGAGGTTTTGACAGGGGGGCGTAACCCTCCCCGCGCTGGATAGCCGTATCGGGGCACCGAAGTCGTGTCATAACGTCCCCGCGACCCCGCACATCTACGGCCGCGCTAGAAAGTCGTTGGGTTTTAGCCGGTACGAGTCCTGCATAACCCGGCAACGTCCCCAACATTGCCGGGTATCCACAAGGATTTCTCAACGTTAAAAAGAAGGCGGAAACACCTCAGAATAGACATTTTTAAAGTCCAAATCCAAATAATGAGAAACTCCTCTTTACCTATAGGTACTCACAACGTAACACATGGATTTTAGTACAGGCATACTTAAAACCCTGGATAAGGAAATAGGCTACTTTTTATCTTTTACACGAGCGAAGTCGTGGGCAAAAGTTAATATGAAAAAAAAAATACAAAACGTTTTGTTATTATTCCAAATTCCATTTAACAACTTGTTTGAATTTAGAACGAATGCAAATACGCGCATTACAACTTTTAATCATTTTGGATGATCTTCAAGTTACGAGTTATTAATTTTGATTAAGTGTTTTGCGATCTGATCTCGAATGAATTTTTTTAGGATTTTCAAAATTAACGATAACAAAACCGCTTTTCGTAGCTTTTATTTAAGGCTGGCAACCCAATTGTGTTCTGAGGTGCAGACATACCATTAATTGGACTGCTAGACTTAACATAAAATAAACATTGCTAGCAGTGTTTTTAACTCCCGACGCCCGACGCAAAAACGGAGTTTTATAAGTTGGACGTGTGTCTATATATCTGTCTGTGGAATCGTAGCTCCCAAACGGATGTACCGATTTTGATCCGTTTCTTTTTGTTTAAAAGCTAACGTGATCGGGATGGTTCTTAGCTATAATTTTGAAGATCTGTTCAGGCGTTTGAAGACTATCAGCCCATTTCCTTGTCGACGTAGGGATTTCACTAACATCCACAAGTTTCCGCCTTAACTAAAAACAGAGTGACCATCCTATCTTTACCAATATGGCGACAAAGCGCCATGACTCAATACATGGCCTTGAAAACAATGAACTCTTAATTGTAGGCAATAACACATTTAACTAGCTCCAAATAGACAATGCCGAAACAACTAACTATGAAATTAAACATTTAGAACAACATCTGCTGAACATTTGTTGAAAACCCGGTGTTATTTATGTAAATAATTAAATAATGAAAATTTATTTTAAATATATACCTACATACTAGCTGGTGCCTGTGACTTCATCCGCGTGAAGACGGTGGCGCGGCCAGATTTTTTTTAATATTTTTAGATGATCCCTCGGGACAGTAATTTTTATTTTAATGCAAGGTTATGTAGGTTCACTTCCTGTATCCCCAACAACGTGTATGCAATATTTCACGATGAATGGTTGAGTTGTTAAGGCGTGAAAAGTTAACAGACAGACAGAATTACTTTCACAGCTAATCTCAGAAACGGCTTAACAGAATTGGATGAAATTTAGCATACAGATAGTTTACTACCTTTTTTAACATAGAGGTGTGATTTTCAAAAAACGAACTGATGCAGGCACCAGCTAGTTACTAATGTATGACTCATTAATAAATTAACTACAAATAGTATTGAAATTGCCTTTAAAAGTGACAAGATGTTTATAAAAATTTGTCAAAAAGATGAACACAAAAAAGTTTAACATGAGCAATTTAAAAACACCACCAAAAACACAAAACAATGGAACTCTGTCAGTGTTTTTAGTCACGAAATTCGAGAAACTCGTTTACAGCTTTATAATCCCAACTTTACGTGACTATTCCCAAGTCTTTCCCACTCCAGCCATTCCTAATGGGTGCGAGAGGGACGCGATGTGCATGCACTTCGATAGAATGTCTGTAGTGTTCATTCACGAGACCGACTGCGCTGCATTCTGCGGTAGTGATGTGAAATCTATTGGATTTCTATCGATAATTTCTTTTTTGACACGAGATCTTAGTTAAGGCTAAGGCCACACTACAAAGAACCTCGCTTAGTGCTAAGAGCCAACCTAAGCCTTAATCCTAGTGAACAGTATTACATAGTGATATATAAATGTTATTTTTTTGTGATAAATATTATGGAATTGGGCGGGCGTCCGTGAAGCCAACTATGCGGTCCCCAGCGGAAGATCAGCGCTGTATGTAACTTGTAGCACACACAGCATATGCTGAGTTGGGTGCCTATTTGGGCTGAAGCACTGGTTCATGCACTGGCAAGTTTGGTACTAATGTCAATACGATTAAGATTGTTCTCATAAAACTTGTATTGCATGTGCTATTTGTGTTGACTCAATAAAATTTCTTTTCTTTCTTTCTTTCTCTTTCTTACATACTATCGCAGTTAGCCTCATTGCCTAGTTGGTCAACTTTGGAAATGAAATTTTCAAAGTTGACTCTGGTCTGGATCTGAAAAGAAAACTCACACTGCGTTTCTCCGTCATTTGGTCAGCTCGTCTGGCGGTAGTAACCACCCCGTTATAGAAGACCACCGTAAAATAACAGTATGTGTGCTGTTGAGTTTCGGTGAGTGAGTAAAGGGATACCAGGTCCACATTTCCCTGTCCCTTTCCAATCCCTTATCCGTAAGCCTAACTATGGTAGGTAGCGCATTTGCAGCACCTCTTGCGTTACTTGTTTTATAGGCGACGGTAACCACCTATCATCAAGTGGACCGTCACACGATATCTAAAGGCTTTAATTTAACATCTACGAAATTGGTTTAGTGATGAAAAAAGTAACGAGTCTATTATTAATTTGACTCAAATCTTTATTGATATCGATATTAATTATACACTCCAAAATAAAATCGATAAAACGAACTGCCAACTCTATTCGACCGGGATAGCGAACCGGTTAACCCCGGTTGAATTGGCACAAAGATCTTTTTTGTCCCAAGCCGTGTTCCAGGCACTCTATATGGAAAACTTGTGTAATAGATATAAGACATTTAAGGGCATGGCTCATTCATACCAATCAAGGAAGATGAATGGGCTCTGATAACCTACTTCCGGAACTTTGCAATAATTTTTTTTTTCTATTTATATTCAAATAATGGTAGCCAAAACTACTTATATTTCTAAACAACAGGAATGTAGATATGGAACTAATATTTAATTTAACTTGTAATATGCTTGTTTATGATTTTTAGCCACATATTGTAAAGTGTACTGTCAGCCTGTCTATCTGAATTTTACTTGAAAAATGTACATAAATCCTTTAGGTAGGTACCTTTTTAAGTTACTGCACGTAAAAATAAAAATAAAAATGCAATATTCATTGACTCGTTCTTAAGTTAAGTTGATCATGGATTCAATTAACGAACCGTCAGATTTTACATAGATACACTTTTCTCTTCTTATTTTATTGAAAACTTTTTGAAAAATATCCAATTTTTCACAATTTTTATAGACCTGATAAAATTTATTATTTTATTTCAGCCACTAAACTTGCTCCCGGTATCGGACTGATGCAATATTTTTCTATAAATTATATACATAATAATCCTTCCTCGTTTATCGCTATTTCTATTAGTGAAAGCCGTATCAAAATCCTTTGAGTGGTTTAGAAGAATTTTGCACAGAAAAAGAAACCTACTTTATTTTATAGTGTGGTTAAATTATATTTATTATATTTAAAATAGATATAGATTTCTACATATATTAATCTATTTGAAGCTTTTAAAATTGATTTGAAATTATTGAAGCGAACATTTTCGACTTAAACTCGTTTGTCGAGTGCTGTATAATTTGATTGCATCTCTTACCATCTTGAATGCTGATATAGCGTGTCTCTTTCACCCAAATTGAAATTACAGTTACATTATTTCAAGTCCAATGTGTCAGAGACATGACGATCGCGAAGCGTCGATTTCTCGTTATAAATTATTAATAAGGAACACCGCTTTTAAGGATTGTGTGAAAGTAGAAAATTACCAATAAGAAAAAAAGTACCGCACGTATACATACGAACAATTTATATCCTTCTTCCTTCTTCTCTGGAGTTTTCAATGCCATTTAAGACACTTAGGCTCGAGTTCACCAACAGACGGTTATATTTAAACGGCTGTTTAAAATTTAAACCATCATCAATTAAACTTTTAGCAAGTTCTTTAGAAAGTATTAGAAAATCTCATAATTTCACAAGATATATCAATTATTTTCGTTATTTTTACCGAAGATTTAATACATTAATGTATATATTATAATATATTACTGTAGTAAATTTCTAAAGAGTTTTTATGACTCGGCTTTTTTTATGTTAAGCTCAATAGGGTGAACTCGCTCCATCATATATAGGCCTCATCTTCGCTACACGGCTGGATGCTGTCCAAGAGCAAACCTATCTCTAATAAAATAATTAAAAAAAAAAAAACAGGATAACGGTCCACTCCACTTGATGGTAGGTGGCAACCGTCGCCTATAAAAAAAGCAACGCCGCGTGTTTCGGTGAGTGGAAAAGGACTTCTGTAAGGGGGTGGTTACTGCCGTCAGACGGTTTATTTGACTAGTGTATTTAGAAATTTTCCTTTCATTAAAAATAACATTATTTGTCCACAAAACCCTTCTAATAAAATGTAAAGCGAATCTCCTTTTCAATTCAGGACCTGTGTACACTTATTTATCAGCTTCTCCTTCTCTTTTAATGTCTTGGCTCCATCAGATCTTCTCCGATGATATTGCCAGTGTCATAATATATAAAAATAGCCATTTTAAATAGCCTTTTCTAAAATATAATTTAAAAAAAGGCAAATTTTAAATTAAATTCAAAAATAGCAGATCCCGAGACTAGTCAGTCAAGTCAAGGCGACAATTTTTCTTTGAGTTCTAGTCAAGTCCAAATCAGTCAAGTCCTCATTAGTTACTTCACTCGTCCATTCGACCCATGACATTTCGCTCCACCCATCTTTAGCAGTTTAAATTTTTGACAATCAATGACTCGATGACGGTGTATTCCAATTGCGACAATTGATATATTTATATCAACATAATTTGTTCCGTGTTTATAAAACCGTCAATTTTGTTTGAATTGAAGGTCAAGGATTTCTTTGCTAAACATTGCATAGTTTGTTTACAACTTCTTCAACTTTTTTTTTTCAAGTGATATATTTTTAATTTTTATATTCGTATATAATCTTGTTAGAGTAACCATTAATCTTTTTGTCATTAAAACCAAAAAAAATATTGTGATACAACCTTTTTCATGTCAATGTCGACAGATAGGCTGATGGTCCACTTAAAGGTAGGTGGCTACCGTCGCCTATAAATTTCTAGTTTTTCTAGTAACCTATATTTTTCTAGTAAAGTTACTAAAGTACTTATGAAACATAGGTTATTCAATGTGTGGTCACTAATAGGTATACATAAGTGGAACATACCTTCGGAATGACGCACAACTCTTGACTCAGACGAGATGATAGGAGTCAATTGAAAAGCTGGGCAAACCACACGCTTGACTGCATGACTCGACAATGACATGGCGTGTGGTGCAAGTTCATAAACGTAAGCGAATTTCATCTTGCATGAGATGTTTTTAATAGTCAATTCGACATTTCATTATCGACTGTAGAATTTGTAGAATTTAATTTTTTTTTAAATTAAGTTTTATATTTTATCAATCAATTTTTATCTGAAATTAAAAAAAAACGTATAATTAAATGCTAACAAAACAGTAACAGCAAGAATAAAAGTTATAATTAGGTCAGCATTTTTATGGCATAAGCCTTCACTGTATAGACCAGCAGATCTTCCGTAATAACCTTTTATTCAATACACACACAACCATACACCATGCATGTACTCACCAAAAACAATAAATAAATAAATAAATTGTTGTCCAAACACAACTGTTTTTGCACTAACAACATTACTTTAAAACGTCAATAAACTATAGAAAAAATGCATAAAGGCCAATAGATTTTCTAATTGTTGCCTGCGGTTCTATTTTTGCAATATCTGTATCTATTCATTCGCAATTCACATTCAAGTAAATGAGACGATAAAAACTTTTCTCAGATCCAAAAAAAAAAACCTTTTTAAAAAATTACATAATTTTACCCGCTATAAGTTGATGACTTGTTCCCACGTTTTAAGGAGTCACGCATCAGTATTGAAACTTAAATTGTTTGAATAAAAGTGCATTGTCTTGCATCATTGTGCATTAGAGGTTACTCTTTGTACGACATATCTTTGAAAGCTTTCGTGACACTACAAAAAGGTATTAGAAATTGACAGCAGTTAAAACAATAAGAACATTAGGCTACAAAGCTACTTATGACGAATTTCTATTATTGTTATTATACAAAAAATTCACAATGAAAATAAAAATTTTCATTTAATTTAAATAAATTTAGACATGTCTGTCTTTTGTTATAGAGTTCCCAAATCAAGAAAAACATTAATTTCATTTTCATTTTTGATTTTTCTGTCACTGCATATTCCTTCTTCATCTTAAAATTCCGCTCCTCTATGAATGTAGGCGACCACCACCACCCATGTACCTATGTCACTTTTTTTTGTCACTCATGTAAACCTGGGTCTAATCGTTAATTTGTGCAATAATATGTAACCGTTAAATGTAAAAACATTTGTCCAGATTTAATCAGCAATTATTGATTGCACTTCGATGCAGTACAAGATCCAATTATGCACACTGCATCGAAGAATGCAACAGGATATAAATTGTAATTGTTAGGATTAGCAAATTAAATTCTGTTTGTTGCGTGACTCACATTACAAACAGCAATGTCCATTTGAAACCGTTTTAATTTAGTCTTTATTATTAAGACGATAAGCTGCATAATCAGTTTTGGAAAGCCTTCATTAATGGAACCTATGACTCGCAACATAACAAAATTGTAAACACTGATGATGCGGTAGCGAATGAAAAGTTCTTTACATTCCATACAACCTTAATCTCCATTTGACATAGAAAACTGCAGTAAATCTTTCCACATAATCTTTAAATTTAGCAGTAACCACCAGAAGACTCAAAGAGGCAGACGAATGCAGTAAAAAAAAATCTCGTGAGTCTTAAGATGGTTGACCTCACCTTTAGGTACTCTGCCAAGATAAACTTATAGGTTAATATCATATTTCTGATCACGATTCACCATCATCATCCAATCTAGAAGAATACTAAGCCCCAAAAGGAATGTATTCCCCTGATCATTAAATTAATCTCGTTGGTACCTGTCTAATGATACACAACAACCATATTTTGGGCTCGTAGCATTATCCAGAGTATACTGAGTAAAATTATATTCAAACTAATAAATAAATTAGTCTAATAATATGGAGACAATAATACGAAATATGCTGTATATAAGTATATTATAAATAATTTTAACGTGTAGTGTTGGTGTATCTTGCAATAAATAAAAAAATATATAAAATCCGAAATTCTTTACTAAAGATAGGATTCGAGTATATTAAAAAATTTTATGTAAACAATTATGTAAATATATTAAATATTTTTTTATGTAAAGATTAGCAGGCAGGCGGTGGTCTTGAGGGACTGCCTTCCGCCGTAAGGTCCCTTGAGATCGCAGGCGTACCTACACTTTCGGGTACGCCGAGGCTCTGATAAGGAACGCTCCTTGTCAGAGCCTCCCCACGCTGGATAGTCGCAGCGGGACACCGAAGTCGTGTCATAACCGTACGAATGACACCGTTTCAGCCAGTACGAATCCGGCATAACCCCGCAGTGTACCCTACACTGCCTGGGTTGCTGAAACGAAACAACACACATGCTATTATTTCACGGTTGTCTTCTATAGGGTGGTGGTTACTACCGCCAGCCGGGCTGCCCAGTTCACGACACACGACTGTGAAACGCAGTGTGTCCGGCCCCTATTAAATGAATGGAAAATTAGAAATAAATGAAAAGTACCTACACATACGTCGTAATGGTACAAATGACCCCTCATAACCTAGCATCGCAGCCTGCCGACCCCCTGAAGAGACGCAGCGTGATGATTTCGTTTTATTACAAGTCAATCTATTGCTCTGTGAAGTAAGTCATTAGGAGGAACACTACATTGCACATTGATTGCTATGGGCTTCGATCAAATAGTCTTACTAGTAGACGCCCTGTTGTCGTCCAAAAAGTACTATAAAAAATAAATATAATCAGTAGGTAGTAGAATCGCTAATATGTATTGTCTGGCTCATATTTTTAAGTTACTTACTGGTGGTATGACTGTGAAACGCAATATTCTCTACCACTGCTAAAAATAACGTTACACAATTTGTATGTCAATAGTGATATACATATACTTTTTAAATACTCGTACGTTATGTGTGTGTAATACACCTGGACCAAATTACACATAGTTACGAAGTTTTATCAAAATCGGTTAAGTAAATTAGGAGTTCATTGGCGTCAAACATGTGACACGAAATTTTTATATATATAGAGATTTCACCCATGGATAAACTTCCTAGCAATAATGTAGCAAGCAATAAGCCTTGAGACCTGTACAAACCATTAAAATAAGTACTCTGATGACCCAATCATGACCTAATAAGTCCTCACCACTTAGGTCTCGACGGGATGTGTCTAGGTTTATAGGTCGTGATGTCATTCCACGTTTTTATTTGCTTTAACAATGGGGCGCCGATAAAAAGCAATGACGGCTCTACATACGTGCTTATCCTTGAGAGAAAACCCTTATCTATACTAAGTTATATAATGCTAAAGTTTGTTTGTTTGGTTGAACGCGTTAATCTCAGGAACTACTGGTTCGAATTGAAAAATTATTTTTGTGTTGGATAGTCCATTTATCGAGGATAATTTTAGTATAATTTCAAGTTGCGTCAACTAGCGCCATCTGTCAGTGAATATGACATTAAATATAACACTGGCAGACTGTAGTGACAAAAAGTCTTATTTTCATCCCATCAGATGGCGCAAATAGCAACTGATTTTTTAAATTTGTTTTTGCCATATCTCATCGTACAATAATTATTACTCATATATTTTCTTTTTTAACGCGGACGAAGTCGCGTGCACCAGCTCGTAACTTGATATAGGTATTAAATTTTTCCACAAACTAAGTCGTACATCAATTTAGACAGTGTTTTTTTTTTCGGAAAAAATGTATGCGAAACGCAAACACTCGATTAGCAGACCACAAAGCACACTGACCTAATAATCTGACCTTATTTGCGAGGGACCATTTTTGCCTTGTACAAATTTGTGGTGTCAATTTGCAGAACGATGTCATATGTGGGTCAAGATACATTCACATTGTACTGTAACCAAAGAAGGATTTACACTTGTGATCATCCGACCCTTCCTATCTATACAAGCTAATGGATTCGTTGTGTCTGCCTAAATATTTATAATATTTTCCCTTATATCCAAATTAATATAATATTCTACTATATTGACCAACGCCTTACAGAAGACCACAGTGAAATAAGAGCATATGTGCTGTAGTGTTTCGGTGAGTGATTAAGGGATACCAAAGTCCATTTTCACCCCTATACCAACTATGGTCACTATGGTCGGCACCTGTGGCGTTGCTTGTGTTATCTACTGGGCGTCGGTAGCTATCTACCATCAAGTGGACCGTCAACCTGTCTGTCGACCTTAACATAAAAAAAATTACAATTGTTATGCCGCAGCTCAAAAATCATTCGATTTCATCTGTCTCTTATACTGTTACGTCTCTTGCCTTGTCTCCTTCAACCATTTTGATTTTTCCAAAATAAAAAATAAAAAAATATATATCTGTTTTATCGATGAGTTCCATAACTGCTATGCACTTCTATATCAGTCAGTGAATTGAACGTCACTCTTTTCTAACTCATAGATTGATTTAAAAGGCGACAATGCCAAAAACCAATTTCCTGATCGTAAATTCAAAATAAGAAACTCTCAATTCCGAATGGCTTTAAATCACACCAGTGATATCCATATTTCAACCGGTACTCCAGTCCAATAAATATCCGAAAATGTTATAACCAAGTTAAAAAAGGACAAGAGACAGTTAAAAATGCATAAAAGGATTTCTGTAAGGAACCAAGGTAGCAATAAAGTTCTATAATTATCAAACACCTATCGAGTCATAAAATAGGAGGCCATGTGGCATTCTTAAATGGTAGAGTTTTATTGCCTTGAAAGAATGCTTAATTCTAACGTACATTGGCATATACATATAAATATACATCCACAATGAACTTCATACGTCACAGGAATACATAAAAAAGCACCGAAATATTGCTTTTGGTCGAATTATTGATCTCCGAAAGGATACCTAAGGTTTTACACATTTATAGAGTTTTTGTAACATTGATCTTATATAATTTTTTCTGTATGTAAAGAAATTTCTTAACCTGTAGACAAAGCATTATTTTCTGATAAGAGTTTTAATCAGCGTGTATCACACACTAGCTGGTGTCCGCGACTTCGTCCGAGTTCAAAATGTTATATAGCCTAAAGCCTTACTCGATAAATGGACTATCTAACACAAAAATAATTTTTCAATTCGAACCAGTATTTCTTGAGATTAATGCATTTTTTTTTTTATTTATTTATTTATTTATTTACAGGAACATATATATTTAGTTTATTGGCTATGAAGACACACACTAGGCATGCAAGACTGTATCGTGTGCTTCATTATCATGCTGCATTCAACCAAACAAACTCTTCAGCTTTATAATATTAAAAAAAAAAAAAAATATTTAGATGAATAATTAGCAATATTCAAATAAATAAATAAATATCATCACACATTCCACACAGCACTATATCTAGTTCGTTAGTAAGTAATATAGATTATAAGAGATCTTCCAAAAAAATTCCAACCTAAAATTTGTAATAAATCTTCTTTAAGTTTAACTTTCATCGCCCACTATACTAAAGTCCTTGACACTGTCGTAATGACTCAAGTAGGATAAACTATTACCGTGGATTTATTGCTTCATAACATTATGCAGGTCAGAGGCGGGGGTGTGCTCTGAATAATTATGTCATGGTGAAATGAGGGTGAATTTATGAATGATAAATAATTACTGGGTACAACTGTACATTGTTTTATTGTGGTATTTCACTTCGCTGAACTTCATTGATAATTCTGTATAGCAGTTATAGTCCAGTGAAATAAACAGTCGGTTGCAGACAAGGCGATTGCAAGTTCATGTGGATATATCTCGGATTTCATGTAGAGCTTAGATCACAAATTCGAAGTTAACTGATATAGGTACTTATTAGCCGTCTACTTACGAGTATGTTCAAAAAATATAATATGCTGATAAAAACTGAGATACAGAATGTTAGATTATCTGTGCCTCGCCATGCTGTATAACATCAAATATTATAAATACAAATATCTATGACTCAGGTACAGGTTAACACATAAACATTTGCCCCTAGCGGGATTCGAACCCGCGACCGTTTGGTTAACAGCTAGGGTTACTAGCCACTAGACCACAAACGTGTCGTCAAATAACATCAAATAGGTAAAGACAAAACTGTTCCAGTGCTTTTATCTCTTCGGTTTATCAACTGATTTTATTTTATTTTTGTTTTTTAGCCAGGGACGAGCTTTAGTGTAAAAAAAATTGCAACTTTTCTCAACTTCCATTAGGGCCAAATTGAGACCAGTGGACGAAATATTAGTCATAACAATTGCGGTAATCTTTTGATTAAAAATTTTCGTATAAAAATAACTGTTACGTAGCATTTTTAATTACTCTTTACGATATTAATAACCCTCCGATTACGTCATTCGTAATACTGGGAACCAACTTCAAGGAACCGGGAGCTTTTTTTTGTTTGATTTAATCTCATATGTGACGATTAGCTGTGATATGACGCATAGGATATTTTATTCAGTTATTCATTTATAAAAAGTATTTTTTCTCGCTTTTTTTATTATCTGTTATAAAATTAAAAATTACTGTTTAATTATTGTTTAAGCAGTGGCAGGGCACACTGCTTTTCGCAGTCATTTGGGCAGCCTGTCTGGCGGCAGTAACCACCTCCTTACAGAAGATCACAGTGTTTCGATGAGTGAGTAAGGCGTGCCAGATCCCATTTCTTCCTTGTCCCTTATCCTTAATCCTTGCAGCACCTATGGCTTTGTGTTTTGGTGAGTGACTAAGGGGTGCCAGACCCTATTTCCTTATTCCTTTCCAATCCCTTATCATTAATTCTACTGCAGTCAACAGACTCGGACAGAGTCGCTGACACCAGCTAGTAGGTACTATCTTCACACATACCACACAGCACCATCTAGTTCCATATTAAGCAACTAGGCTTGTATTATGGGTACCAGACAGTTGATATACTACATAGATTACTTTTTTTTTTGTATATTCATATTATAAATACAAACATCCATGACTCAGGTACAAAGGTAAAATGTTAACACATAAACATTTGCCCCTAGCGGGATTCGAACCCGCGACCGTTTGGTTAACAGCTAGGGTTACTAGCCAGTAGAACAAACGAGTACTATGTATATATAAAAGTCATTTCAAATTACAGCTTTACAAATCATGAAAATTAAAAAGATAAATCAGTCAGTTTAGACTCCAGCAACAAAGTATAACTGAGGAAAAGTATCTTAAAAGAGGAGAGTGCATAATAATAAATGCAAGCAGTTAACACCGATTTTTTTTATACACAATTTCATAACACATCACATAAAATTGTACGTTATAAAAGCAAGCTATCCGTTAAAATTAAATGCAAGGAAACGTTCCAAATTTTGCTTCCGAGAAAATTATTTGTGTCAGTTATTTCGGTCGTTGGTGTTATTTAATGGTGTTACAGATAATCTGTGAACCAGATAAGTGAGGGTATGTGTGTAATTCGGCGTACCTCCACTTTCGGGTACGCCGAGGTTCCAACAGGGTGCGTAACCCTCCCGGCGCTAGATGTCGTGTCATAACGTCCCCGCTAATTTACGGCCGTGATAGAAAGTCGTTAAACAGGGTTATGTGTGTAATAGACACGGTTTCCCTATTTTGCAACAAAAATGACAGCTAACCCTTACACATTATAAAAAAAGACCCTCGCCGCGTCTGTTCATGTGTATATATGTACGCGATAATCTCAAACACTACTGAAGGAATTTTCATGCGGTTTTCACTAATGGAAAGAGCATTAAACGAGGAAGGCTGTCATATATAATTTACAGAAAAAATGCACCCGTGCGAGGCTGGAAGCGGGTCGCTAGTATGTGCTAAAACAATAGTAAAGTTGATTATTTTATGTCAATGTCGACACACACAGACTGGCGGTTCACTTGATGCTAGATGGCTACCGTCGCCTATAACACATACAATGCCGCAGGTGCTGCAAGTGCGCTGCAGACCATAGTGGGATTAAGGATAAGGGATGGTAGGTTAATGGGTTCTGGCATCCCTCACTCACTCACCGAAACATAAAAAGCATTAATTGCTGTTAATTATATCATGGTGGCCTTATTTTGTATGTACCTACAGTTAATGATTCAAAATAACATAAAAATATTCAGTGTGCGTTAGTTTGTAGTTTCAAGATATCCTGTTTTTATTAAGAACGGAAGTATACTTTGCAGACAGCTAATATTATTTTATGTAACGGAACACACGCGTGCCTTTTATTAGTTATGCTTTTGCCGAAATATGTGGCCTTGCCAGGCCTTATTTACAGGCCTTATTATAGGATTTCTAAACATCAAGTGTTGTGGAGAGGAGAACTCTGTGACCTACAAGAATGACCTGGCAATATTCTATGACATATGAAAGCTGTCAATCCGCTATTTTAGACTATAGTATGGAAGATAGAGGTAAGGAGTACAGACTCATATGACAATCAAACTGAAAAAATGGTCCTCTCCAACAATAAAATAAGGGTTCTAAAAGGGGCCAGAATGGCGCTAGTGTAGCATATCTTGTATCTATCTATCTATCTATCTATCTGTCTTTGTCTATTTCTATTGATAGATAATTTTTGTCTAATTTACTCGACAATGCTACACTAGCGCCATCCAAATATGTAGGAATATTATGTTGAAACATGTGACACAGCGCCATCTATCCCCAAATTAAGCGAAGCTCGTCTCGTATTATGGGTGCATACGACTGATATACACATATACGTATATAATTTTTTGGTAAAAATATATGGTAAATATATTTGGTATATATATAAGCATAAAAACCCCCAAAACGAACATAATAAATGTTTGTGTCTTGAGCGGGGATCGAACTCGCGACCTCGAACACAGTAAACAGACCTACTACTGTTGAGCTACATTAAGCTTCTGTAATCACTTCGTATCAATTGCACTGTCAACTTACCTACCACGTTAAATCATATAAAAAAACTACGAACAAATCATCTGACCAATATCTTGGTCAGTATCGTAAATTCTTGCATTTCAATTGTATTTTTTGAATAAACCTTTCTTGTATTTTTATCGTTGGTTTTATTATTGTATTATCAAAAGTTGTATCGCTCAAGGAGTTAAGTTCTCAAAGGGCTCTGCCCACTCGAGGTGTATGTATACGTAAATAAACTTGGGGGTCGATAACATCTTAAAGGAAACGGACAAGTGGTTTGGATACTGCTGAGTAGACCACCGGCTAAGCAACGCGTATACCGGACACAAAAAAATAACGTCATTTTTCAATTTTTGACGTTAAATTTGCCTCCAATTTCATAAGGCAATTGTAGTTCGGTTGATTCTTGCTACCGAACTAGTGACACAAAAAATCAATAGTTCATTAAGCTCATTAATTCGGTCACCGGTCACCTAATTATTGATACTAGACCATTCAGAAAACAGTTAATGAATAAATCGGGGAATACAGTTTGATGCTGTAGCTACATATTTCATACATATCTATTTGACGACACGTTTGGTCTAGTGGCTAGTAAACCTAGCTGTTAACTAAACGTTCGCGGGTTCGAATCCCGCTTGGGGCAAATGTTTATGTGTTAACATTTTTCCTTTGTACCTGAGTCATGGATGTTTTGTATTTATAATATGTATGTATTTACAAAAAAAAAAAAATCTATGTAGTATATCAACTTTACTGTCTGGTATCCATAATACAAGCATTAGTTGCTTAGTGTGGAACTAGATGGTGCTGTGTGGAATGTGTGAAGATATTTATTTATTTATTTATTATATATTTATCATCTACATCCAAAATTTTATTACACCACTCGGTACCTAAAGCATAAAATATTTTTTTTTTGTATATATGGTATATTCTAATTTATTGGATATAATTATAATACGCTCAAAGACAATATAAGATACTAGTAACATAAGATTTAGTCACGACACATTAGATTTAGAGATTATTTAGATGAATATCTTTGTTTAAGATACATATTGTAACGTAATATTAGTAATTTAAAATATTAATTGTTAATTTTAACAAATTGTTTATATTTAAGACATTATTTAATGAGGAACTTATTTTTTTACTCACATTTTATGCAAATATATAAAAGTATACGCCATAACATCATAATTACTATATAATTCACTTAAATTATTTTCTAAGTTGAGAATGTACTTACTTATACTAACTTTACTTAATGTCAAAAATGTGAACTTGTCGAGAAGAAAATTCCCAGTAACATCGTGACCCAGTGTTATTTGACACGACCTCGACTCGACTCGTTAACAAACTACTGCCTGGAATCGAATTATTTGCTCTCAAATATTTATATTTATACAAGTTGCGAGTGTATCGGTCGGTCTAATTCATAAGAGTATGTTTTCGTCATTTTTGCTTTACCAAGTCATTACCAAGTGACTTTTGCCGTAACATAGGTATGTCTTTGGTAGTAAAAATTGACACAAACTGAAAAAAGTCCTAAAATTTTAATGAATTCAACGACCCGAAAGGCTTTCGGGGTGGAAAACTTGGAAAAATCAGAATTAGGTCATTTGATATTATACTTAAAAATATTATGGCGTTTAGTTTTCAATTTTCATAAAAAATGTCAATCTAGTGGTCGGCAAACTTAGCCAAAGAGCCAAATATGAACATTACAATTTAAAAAAAAAAATCTGCTCGTTAAACTTTTATTACACTTTGCGATCGATTTCCGAATTTTCCTATTCCGAACGCAACATCTAATCTCTAATCTATCTAAAAATAACCAAATTAAACTACTAAAGAAGACCTATCTCAATTATTAATTTACACTTTTCTCGCTGGTCTGGTCTGGTAGAGGAGAGGTGAAAATGAGAAGTTGTGTTTGTTTCATTTCACTATGGTTTCACTCACACACACGTCACACGACTGAACTGAGCATAAATAATATGAGCTGAGCACTTCGAGTCTTCGAGTGATTGACGAGCATAAAAAAAAAATTCGTTTTCGCGTGATAGACTATTGTTTTTTAGAGAGACTAAAGGAAAATCCTTAGGTTCTCTCATCAAAAAATACAATGGTATTTCCATGACATTTTCTCTCACTTGATGTGAGTGGTAAGGTAATCGTCGATGTCTCTCAGTAAAATAGTAGGCGATCATGATGGTACGAAGCGTTAGCGCGATATAACGTGCCGGCGGAGCGCCATCTGTTAAACGAATGTGTAACCAACATAGTTAAAGATTGCACCTTCGATACATAATTTTATATTGGTTACTTTACTGGTCAAATAAAAACATTTGTAAAAGGTTTTCTTCAATTAAATGAACATATTATTATTTATTAATATTTCTATTTTGCGAATTTAAATCTGAACTTAAGTCAATTTGTACAAAGTTATCAATTTTATTAGGCAAATTATTTTTTATTATTTACTTACGTAAATTTTACATTTAATATTTTTATATTATAAATATTAAACTTTCTATCCTGGAAGATCCTTTTAGGTTCCTGTGATATTTTCAAAAACGAATTAATGCATAATATATACAATATGCCTATTATAGCACGCAATTATTATTACCTTAATTCTGGGATATCAAAAAGCTAACCTATAGTTATACTATAAGTTGCTATAGTTCGATGCATGTTAATAGTGGAATAAGATTACAGTTTGTCGTGGTTTGTTGAACTTCGGGCTTATTAAGAGCTCTAAGAGATTCTAAACGAAACGAATTTACGATATTTACCACATTACCAATTATGACTCTGACGAGCCCGTTGGGTGAGTGATTAGGGTGCTTGCCTAAACGCTCTGTCTCAGGGGTTCCGGGTTCGATGCCTGGCAGGGTCGACTTTGGAAATGAAATGGAATTAATAAACTTTTCGTAGTTGACTCTGGTCTGAATTATGTAACACCTTTATAGGCCGCTTCAAGGGAGCCTTAAATAAAGCGCCCTTGAAAACTCCCATATTTCGATACATTTATTACTTACAGTTTGTCTAAAAGTGTGAAAAATTTAATGTATATTTTCATTGTCATAATAATATGCGAAATTAACGTTATAAATTTTTTTAAAGGCGTACTCACGCCTTCTAATATTCTTTTCGAATATTCGTGGTAACAGTACATTACAGCCTCCCTTATATTAGCATGTCAAATGGCCCGCGAGAGGCCGACGTCCATACTTCCTACCCACCAATACCTAAAGACCTCTCCCACTTATTCGACATCCCTCTTTAAATGCGTTCGTTTTGCTCACTGGGAGGGGAGGGGGCGGTCAGAGTTAATTGGTTGTTTTTATATTTAGAATTCTTTAAATGAGATTTATTCCCTTTTCATTCAAGCGGTGACGTGAACAAATGTTCAGTTAGCGCACGGGTTTGTGTTATGGTTTAAGTTAGCTTGTTTGAAGTAGGAAGTAAACTTTATCGATAACGTCGACCGCTAATAATAGCGTTGAAGAATCGGCTCAAAGATCGCGGAGTAGTATAGAAGGCAAGTAGTTTGCCATACTCAAACTTACAATACTTTATTGAAATATCATTATACTTTATAATAAGTAAACTTTATTTTGATGAAAATTAAGATTTTTTTTTTAATTTATATTATTATATATAATAACTAGCTGACACTGCAAACGTTGTTTTGCCAAAAAAAATTTTTGGGATATAAAAAATAGTTTACAACCTATTCCCAGTCCTCCCGTTTCGGAGGAGTTTTGTTACAAACACTGTCACACGAGAATTTTATATTAAGAAAGATGAAATCGTAAACGAGCCGTGTCTGTATATTAAATATTATGTATTTAAAAAAAATTGTACACGTTGCACTTAAGTAACTTAAGTAATTCAAACAACTAGTTTTTTGAATTTTTGTCTGTTTTGTCTGTGCGTTTGCGCACCCTAATCTCAAAAACGGTTTATTCGATTTGGATGCGGTTATCACTGATGTATTGATGATTACCTCGATTAAACTATAGGATACTTTTTATCCTGAAAAAATATTAGGTAATTTTACAGGAATAATTATAATATTTTAATATGCCTTCAACTAGATGCTATTGAAGGAGTATAGGGAGTAATAATCTTTAGCAATATGTAAAGGACAAATCTGATAATAATGGTTGCAACAGCTGCCGCAAAATCAGAATGTTAGAATTTTCATTGATTCGCTTTTAAATTCGATTCGCAATTACGCGTACGACTTTCGGAGTAGAACTTCCTCTCGCCCCTTCCGATATACATATAAAATTACATTCGGATTGTCCGTCTGTGGTCTAATAATATATTGATATATTTGAGCAGCTGTGTGTTGTATGAGTCATTGTTGCTTTAGAGGCAACCTTGTGGTAAGCTCAACACCGTTCAGACCTATTTTCATATTTCAGAATTATAATTTCAGAAATATTAATAGTATTAGTAGTTGGTTTGTTTGGATAGAGTTCAGATTGTAAAATCATTTGATTTGTTTCATAATTATTCATAACTACTTATAAGAACGGATTTTTTTTTAACTTGCGTAAAATTAAAAAGTTAATGATTATACGAGTATTGATTATTATTATATTTTGTTAATATTTTGTTAATAGCTAATATGGATATTATATCTGAAATAAGTGATTATTTTATTATTATCATATTATTGAAAATTTACTCATGTTTTTTCATGTTAACCTTCTGGAAGAGATTACATACTAAAATGACTGAATATCGTATATAATTTAACATAATAATATATAAACTGAAATTTTTAAAAACTACTAAACAAACGAGGATTATTTACAATTTAGAGAAAAGAAATTTAAATAAAATGTAATTTGTGAGTTGAAAGTTTTAACATTTTTTTTTTTACTGTAACTTAACCCTCCACCGGCGACTGACTAGACTATGGTTATACATAAATTCCATCACGCCCGCAGGTCCATTTGACCCCGAGACACAAGCAAGACCCCTCTTTTTGTAAACATTGTTAGATATGTTATTTATGACTCACTCTCACTGCTCGAGTTGAAATCTCTGATTGCTCACTTGTGTTTGTGGATGGAAACTTATTTTTTTGTTAAGATGACGGCCCACTTGATGGTAGGTGGCTACTGTCGCCGATTAACAGAAGCAACGCCATCTGCCGACCCCATCTCTTCCTTAAGGATAAGGAAGAGATGGAGTAATAGGCTCTGGCATCCCTTATTCACACTTACTCACAGAAACACAACAGAACATAAAATATGCTGTTATTTCACGGTGGTAAGGAAGTGGTTACTGCCGCCAGACGGGCTGCCTAAATGAAAATATATGAGTAATAACGCCTGACATCGTTATCACTGTGACGACGGTGACGCTCAATTCTTTATATTTTTAGACTTCTTGTATGCAAAATTTCATGATGATCGGATTCATGATGAAGGAAGCAGACAGACGGACAGAGTTACTTTCGCATTTATAATATTAGTATGGATTATAGTCACCTAATCACCTCTTTAAGTAGACTGTTAGCCGACCTTTAAACAAAGAAATTAATGTATTGTGTAATTTTGCCAGATCTAGCAATCGCGCAAACAAAAAATGTTTGCGGAATAGCCATTCGCAAAGCTATTGGTGAAACAGATGTGACAGAAGTTGTGACCTAGTCCTGTCTATCACATGCACAAAGTTGTCCGTCCGTTCGTTTAATTAGTGCTAATTGAAATGGCCCGGTTCTCGGGTAACCAATTAATTGTCGCAACTACTTCCTTACACATGGAGAGTTTATTACCTTTGGAAGGACTAATCGCTTTATTATATCGTTCTGATGCAGATGTCATTGCAGTAGTCATAGGACATTCATATTTGCTTAGTATTAAGGCGAAATCTTGCTACAAAATCTGTTAATTTCATGGGACGCTAAAGTGGGGGCAGCCTCTTTTAATAGCAATACCACCTTCTTGAACAGACTGACCTATTTTTACTAAAAGCTAGAGGACCAAGAGTCTAAATTAGTACAAAAATAACATAGTTTTCAAGCATAAAATTTAAACGGAATCCAAGAGTTAACTTTTTCTTGCTCACTTTATATTAAGTATTAATAATGTATGTGTGATGAAATAAATAAATAATAATATCCTCACTTGGCATTGATTCATAGACAGCTTCGCTAATTAGCCCCTCCCTCTTAATGTGCCCCTTCAGTCTAAAAGGTTGCCTGTTAGTTTTCTGAAATCATGCCTGTGAAATGCCAGATTATTCTCTCTAGAAATTAATGGCGACTGAATGAATCAGACTTGTAACATCTTTAATTCTTTCTTCTGTTCTACGTTCTTTTTTAAATAGTATATTACATAATAAGAAATGTTACTTTGAAGTAATGACAGCAATCCATGAACTCGCTACCACGTTTACCAGAATGTTCACATGAATATCTGCTTGTTCTTCTTAAGTTACCCACTTTACTTACTGACCATAAGGGTTGCAGGTTGACGCTGACCATAAGATACAGCAGTAGATAATTCGTCGATGAGGTGATTATGATGAACATTAACTGTTGCAGCGGTTTTAGCTATCATTTTATGAAATACTTCATTTTCTTGTCTCTTATCCTTCCCATAAGTGTCGACAGTTATACCTTGCTTGTATTTACATGCGATGGTAGACACCAAGTGTACCGTCAGCCTGTTTGATACCTTATAATCTAATTAACAAAAGAAATGTTAACTTCGTACAAGTTTTTTATGGGTCTGTAACGCAAAAACAATTAGCAAGATTAAAACTGGTATTGGTGGAACACAATGTCCATGACCTAATTAATTTCGCTTTAGCTGAATTAATTTCATTGACTGATGAGTTCGTTTTACCTCATAAATTGCGTCCACGTTTTTATGGGTGGTCATCACGATACTTTTCTTTATGGGATAATGTGGTTTCATGGGTTTCATTACCAAACCTAAATTTATGTTATGCGAGAATTACAATCATTATTTTGTCTTTATCTTTCTTTTATGTAAAGGTCGCCTAACGATATTCTACATATATAATTAGTTATAGAATATAGAGGTCTATATTCTATAGGTTGAAGGTCGTCAGACAACCTATAGTCTACTTGATCATCAGTTGATACTGTCACCTATAATAGAAGCAAAGCCACAGTTGCTGCAAGTGCGCTGCTGACCATAGTATAATTAAATATCTGTCATCCCTTACTCACTTACCACACATTCTGTCATTTCACAGTGTACCTTACACAATGGGTTTCCGTAAGGTAGTGGTTACTGTCGCCAGACGGACTGCCCAATTGACTGCGAAACTTTAAAAAGTTCATTTCCAAAGTTGGCTCTGTCGGGAATTGAACCCAGTATATCTGAGGCAGAGCGTTAAGTATACTCATCCAATGGTCCGTAATCGATTTTAAATAATTTAAAAAAATATTTTGTGCTTAAAATGTTTGTATATAAGTTATTAATATCCACGCCATCTATCGTCGTCGTCTCAGCGCACTAACAAAAGTGTATTGAAAAACAAATTTAGAGAACCTACTCTAAGTATTAGATAGTAATCAATTGTTGAGGATTGCGACCGTTGCTCCCTGTGGGACGAATGGAACCCGAGTGGAATACAAAACAAGCCTGTTATGGGAAGTGTAGAAAGACAGCGTGTCGGTCTGTTAGACACCCGGTGAATATTGATAGGGTTAAACTATCTGACAGTTTGAAGCTATTACTTAGTATTTACTATATTTCGTTAGACGAGCCCGTTGGATGAGTGGTATGGTTGCTTGCCTAACTAACGTCTCAGGGGCCCCGGGTTCGATTCTTGGCCGGGTCAACTTTGGAAATGAACTTTTCAAAGTTGGCTCTGGTAACTTTGAAAAGATTTGGGACACTGCGTTTCGCAGTCATTTGGGCAGCCCGTCTGGTGACAGTAACCACCCCCTTACAATAGACAACGGTGAATGAAAACGAACGCCTTCTCATTTTAATATTAGTTAGGATAATGTATATTATTATGTATTTTTGAAATTATTTTTAACGGTTGCATGTGATTGGACCAAAAATATATTTGTATTTTTTTCATCATTTCCTATTGCATCTAAAAAAAGTTTAACTACGAATAAGTCGAATACATTTAGTCGAGTGGTCAACGAGACAGTCCATAGAAAATCTATAAATCAGTATAACTGGCCTTACAAGTGTATTTCTCTTGCCTTTTAAAAGCAAACTCTTGACCATAAATGGTGATACTAAACACATTGTATCAACATCGAATCAAGATATAATTTTAGAACCATTTACTGGCTACACAAGGCTAAGTATGCGGCAGAAACGTTTAAAGATACTTGCGGTCCAAGTTACAAACTTAGATCTAAGACTAGCTGTCGTCCGCTTTGAAAAATAAAAAATATATATAAGCAATATAATATTTTGGCCAGGCGTTAGTTTTTTATTTTATTTTAGATGATTCTTCGGGAACAGTACTTTTTGTGAGTAAAAGGTCCTTTTTATTTTTTTTTCCTTTATCCCAAACAACGTGTATGCAAAATTTCATGATGATTGGTTGAGTAGTTAAGGCGTAAAAAGGTAACAGACAGACGGACAGAGTTACTTTCACATTTATAATGTTAATAGTATGGATGGATGTGCGGCTAATAATTTTACACTAACACGGCAATTTTGAAGCGAGAACACTTTTCATCTAAATTTTCGAGCAATATCATGAAATTTTGTATACACGTTGTTAGGGATACAGAAAAGAAAATACTTTTCATCCAGGAAAAATACTGTTCCAGAGGTATTATCTAAAAGTCAGACGAGAGTTTATCACTTGCACCACACATACATCTGGTATGCGGCTATTTGCTTACCAAAAGGTATCACAGGAGAAACGCGTCTCTCCTGTCTACACAAACGCTTCTGATATCCTTTGATAGTTTGAATAACTCAAAAAAGAAACGTGTCGAGAGAAATATTTTAAACACCACAAGTGTTCCAAAAGAATTTTATTGCTGTCTTATCTAAATAAGATGAATAGATTAATTCCCTTACTGTGCGTTATGACAATTTCAGTAAATTTATTTTTTACATTTCTCAAAACATCATTACCTATAATGGCCAACGTACTTAGATCATAAAAAAAAAACATGTCAATCGTTGAATTGCTCATAAGAAGCGAATACTTAGCTTATATAAGGTTTATAAATATATTTATTCTCACAAAGAATATATAACGCGCTAACGTTTCGTTCCTCAACGCGAACATACAAGAACATACACTTTTCATATAAGATTTTCTCATCGAGCATGTCGCATGTCGATTGCTGCATGTCGATTGTCGCACATCAGTCCGAATTTGGAAAGAAAGAAAGAAAGAAAGAAAAAAAAATGAAATAAAATATATTTTTTGAGTACTAACTACGAAATACAAATATCACACAATACAAGTTTAATAAGAACAATCTTAATATCGTATTGGCAAAATTCTCCATACAATTGCATAAGCCCGCCTAAAGAAGTTTTCATTAAAAAAAATATATGGACCTATATATATATTATTATTATGAGATGAATATTATGAAATTATCAAAATTTTAAAACATGATAATTGTTTTTTGTTCCAGAAGCGCGACATTCGTTAGAACGTCGTGCAGCAGAAGATGAATATGACGACTCGTTCCTTGGGGATGCGGCCAGCGACGATGAGACCCAAAATGACGGCGATATAGGTATGCAAACCTTTTATTTAGGGAGCAAATACATAATAAGTATATACAGCTCTATTGAGCTTCTATCCATAGAAAACAACAATTTGAATGGAGATGCGTATGCGTACATTCAGCTTTCCGAGTCTTACAGATTTCGCTTTTGCATTAATTTCGACAAAAACAGCTTGCTGTTGTTTCGACATGCATCTTATGGGATGAGATACATTTTCTTTTCACCCTTAATCTACACTTAACTTAAAAAGATAATACTACATACTCATACATATTCACACACTCACACACACAGACAATTACACATTTTTCTTTTACAGATAGTTTAACAATGATTGTAATTTTAATTTTGTCTAAGTTTTGAATGCGGTGATGGAAAAGCAAGGACTCCTGATACAAGACTTATGTCTCTACAATGTTAACTTGTACCTAGGTTTAAGATAAAGAAAAAAACAATTTATATTTGTATTTGTATTTTCAATTTCAGGTGATGAAGACGAAGATGACGTGACTGGTACGGCTCTGATTCAGACTTTGCCAACATCATACAATGTGACTATTGGTAAATCTGTCAGGTTAGAGTGCAGGGTCTCCCCGGAAAGTAAGTATACTTATAAAATAAATATTACTGTGCTTATTTATTTATTTTATTTATTTATTTATTTAGATTTAAATTATATACAGCCATAAATTTAAAAAACATATATTATATATTTTTACATTTATTTATTAATAAAAATAATAATAATAATAATAATAATAATAAGAAAAAGAAAAAGAAGAGAAAATTAATTTAATTCTATAAATGAAAAAATTAATTTTTCAAAAGTAATTCACCAATTTTCTTTTTATATTAAAGTTTCACTGTTATATTGGCACACTGTATTGAGTAACCCGTCTGGCCGCAGTGACCAATCCTTTACGAGAAAACTACAGTGAAATAACTTTCTTGAGTAAAAGTTTCCACAAGAACCTATTTACTGATCTTATACTGTTTTTTATGTGAATGTGGGTCTGACGGTATCAGCTAGTTTGTGTAACAAAAAACTTTTTATACAAAGCAATTGCATGCGACTTCGCCCGCGTAGCTTTATAAAATATAGTCTATTTTATTCGCTGATAATGTAGCTTTCTACAGGTAAAAGAATTTTCAAAATGGGTCCAGTAGTTTTTGAGTTTATTCATTACAAATATACAAATCTTCTCTCTTTATATTATTAATATACTCGTAGATACCAAATTACAAAGGTACGGCTGGTTACCATCCTCATCTTGTCGCAATCCCTCTTTTTCGGACCAAGCACTTTAAAACATCTTTTATAATGCGCACTGCCTAGGTTTGGAATTCCTGAGCTCATATAACCCAAATGTTTTCAAAGTTCGAGTGAATAGGCATCTTCTGGGTGAGCTCGCTCCATCATAGGCCTTATCTTCGCTACACAGCCTACATGTTGGCCAAGATCAAACCCATTTTATAAATATTTCCTATACATAACACCAAATTGTAATAATTTAAATTGCATTCACCCAATTTTTAAACATTATTATGCAAGGATGATTCACAGTACGACGCTCGCTGTGCGCTCGCGTTTCCGGTGGCGCCAAATCGTCGGAACGTCATTTCCTTTTAGCCTTAAAATTATTTAACACTAATGGTCAAAGAGACGGCATAAGAGAATTTATACCATATGATGGTATTTAATTACGACAAGAGATTTTGGTTAACAAAGATAATTAATATATTGGGATATAATATGGGGAAAAGTATGTCTTTTCTTGTATCCCTGACAATGTTTTTGAAAAATTTCATGATGATCGGTTGAGAAGTTAAAGCGGAAGGTAAAAGACAGACAGACAGAGTTACATTCACATTTATAATACTAGCTAGTACGGACTAGTATAGATGGACAGTATAGTGAAAAGCCAGTTTTAAATAGCAGACTGGGTACCTATTCTTTTTATGAGCATGTTCGCACCTTAAAGTAATATTATAATTTACTATGAATCGTTCAGACCACAAACAGAAAACGCCAAATATTATTAAAATTGCTATTCCAAATTTGGTTTAAATAATAACTTATATTTTGAAATTATAATTTTCAGATATCTCAACCGTTGTTCAATGGCTGAAGGATGGTGTTCCTTACTTCCTTGGCAACGCGCCGCAAAAAACTCAGCCCAGATATTCAATGTAAGTATATTTACTAGCGACCTGCTACCGGCTTCACTTGATAGTGCCATCTATCTATTGTACTTAGTTAAAAATGGAATTAGGTGAAGCGATAAAGAGGGTCACGCGACATCTATGGGATTTGAGTAGAACTGCTTGGTGATATTTTTAGCGTCGCGCCTTCTTCGATGTGCCCCGAGAGATAGGTAGTAGATATTTCCGGATAGGTATTTGAGGAAAGCTGAAAACTTGTCATATAACTCTTCTATAATACCCTAACACAAAACTACAGACCTGGCTGGGCAATAATGGGGCTAAATCAACCAATTAATATGTCTGTTAGGGATTAAGCCCCTTCAAACCTCATTATTAATAGAAGTCATATTTCATAATAGACATAATTGTTTGATCGAGACGAGTATAGGGCCCAAAAGTAGGTACACAGTTCGAAGAAAAACAATGCATTAAGTATCGTAATTCCGTTTTTTACAGCGAAAAAGGCTCTAAGGATCTAATAATCAAAGATTTGAAGCCTGCAGACAGCGGGAAGTACACTTGCGAGATCATCCAAGAACCTCGTGTCGCCATTGACCACACCCTTTTTGTTAGAGAAGCCCCAAGAATTGTTGGTAAGATCAATTTAAAACATTTTTATTTATTTTAAGACCAGCTGTTGCAAGCGTCTTTGTCCGCGTAACTTTATAATATACATATAGCCTACGAGTTGGTGCCCGCGACTTCGTCCGCGTTGAAAAAGAAAATATAAGAGTAATAATTATTATATGAAGAGATAAATCGCAAAAACAAATTTAAAAAATCAGCTGCTATTTGCGCCATCTGATGGCTTAAATATGAAAATAAGATTTTTTGTCACTTCAATCTGCCAGTATTATATTTAATATCACTTTCCACTGACAGATGACGCTAGTTGACGCATATCGAAATTACACTAAAATTATAGATATATATAACTATCCAACACAAAGACTTTTTCAATTCTAACCAGTAGTTCCTGAGATTAACGCGTTCAACCAAACAAACACTTCAGCTTTATATAATAGTAGGTATAGATGTTACTTGCTGATAATGTAGCTTTCTATAGGTGAAAGATTTTTTAAGATCGGTCCAATAGTTTTTGAGTTTATTCAACATACAAAATTCAACTTACAAAAATACAAATCTTTCCTCTTTAAATATATTAGTATAGATTTTATCTATAGATCGTTTAACTTGGTTCTTGTTTCGTTTTCGACTTTGTTTCGACCACAGTACTACGTGGCGACCAGTAAAGAATTTTTTTTTTTAATTTCAGGATTCCACGCAAATAAATATGAAATCATAGAAGGTGATGAACTAAAGTTGACATGCAATGTTGCCGGCTTACCTCCGCCGCAAATCATTTGGTCCAAGGAAATGCCTGGAGGCGTGAGTATATTTGTATAACACTGACTGTGATTAAATGCCTCTGTAATCGAAAAAGGAGTGTCTGAGTGTACCCAAGAGGGGGTTTGTGTGTGTGCGTGTGTGTGTATGAGTCACAGTATAAATGGTTTTATGCTGTCTCATAAACCGTTTACAACTTTGTAAAAATAATGATGAAAATTTGTGAAAAAAATTTTGGAAATAATTATTCTATGGTAGTCAAACTTTATATTAAGTTACCTAAAGGCCGCCATTCATGGGTACTCCATTTGGCAGCGCTCTGCATCGGTGGACGACGTCCAAATTTACCATAGCGTACGACGAAATGAGCTCAAAATGGATTTCGGTTTGAACTGCGTCCATTGGAGCCGCGCCGCACTGGATTTTGGAATGTTTGGGAATAATCCAACACGCGGAGCGAAGCCACACAATTGACGTGGTTTTTTTTACATTCACGATGAGATTTGGAATGGATGGAGTGGAGCGCTGCCAAATGGAGTGCCCGTGAATGGGGTGGCCTTAAAGATATTAAAACATTAATTTGATATAAATTTAGAACATTTTTTTTTGCTTGATAAATTCTTTTATAGAGTGAAGGCACACCTTAATTTTAAGTAACTTTTATATTCAGAAATTTTTAATGACTTTTTTTGTTTATAATAATTGTTAATTGACTGTAAATCAGTTTAGTTTTATGATAAACTTCTAATATATATATATTGCACACCAAATGTGGGGTAGCACATCCTGGGACGCTATTAAATTATTTGTAAAGTCTGATTATAGATCATAGATATATAGATCCAGTTAGTTGAAGAGAGCACTGTTCATTTTTCAGAATAATCGTCTGCCCGAAACTTATGGCGAATTCTCTCTGAACACCTTGACAGTAAAGAACGTGAAGCGTCATCACTCCGGGAACTATTACTGTTACGCTTTCAACGGCGATGGCAAAGGCTCCAGCGCCCAGGCTAACCTCACGATCAATGTTCTCAGTAAGCGTTCTGTAGCTATTTAAGTTAAGGTTAAGTACAAGCGTGGGAACTCAGTAAAAAGTATTTGGGAGAATTTGTTGTCTCAATTTACTATAATGCGAATAACCGAAGACAAAATTCGCGCCTCTTATTGAATAATAGGACATACTTAATCAATTTCAATATTTTAGGAAATCCTTTATACATGGAGCTATTCACATCACAATTTTAAATACAGCTACAATACAGCTAGATGTTTGCATCTAGCTATAATGTACATTTATAATAGTGTAGCACATTATATATTAGTTAAATGCACATTTTTATAAAATTAATTTCAGTTTTTTGTTTTCATGCAAACCTTTATAATTATTATGTCTCAGAAATGTTATGTTTTTTTTAATGTATTGCTACGATCAATACGTAATGAGTAATAATAACTAATACTCGAGTTGGAAAGTGCCCCCTTAATGCAATTCTCAAACACTTAGTTAAGTACCAATAGCATTTTATTTATTTAACGTTTTTTTTCTATTTTCCAGCAAAACCGTCAGTACACGTTCACAAGACTATTGTAAACTCGGCTGTTGGTGTAGAAGCTATTCTACAGTGCTCCGTTCATGATGAATCTAGGTACTTAAGTGTTATTAATAAATGCCTGTCTCATTCAAATTTAATGAACAGTTGGTCCAATGGTTAAAGTAATTTACGGGGCATGAGGTTTGATTCCTGGGGAGGGAGACAACATTTTTATCGAAGTTGACCTTGTCTCCGAATGTAAATATGGGTTCCGTCGTATTACTATTTTTTTACACGCGGTATTCTCTATGTAATAGCATAGAGTAAATTACTGGTTAAGTACTATTTACTCTATGGTAATAGGTTCACTTAGTTGGTGCCCGCGACTTCGTCCGCGTTGAAAAATGAAAAATAAAACACTAAATAACGCCTGACATCTTCATCGCTATGACGTCGGTGGCGCCATCACGGCGACCCTCGGAAACCTAACATTTGTAAGTTGAGTTAACATTAAGTTGTCCCCGGAGACGTTAAGCGAGAACCCTTACCACTCATCAAACGGACTCATGAAATACTAAAATACTTGTATTTATTTCAGAGTTCATTTTAAATGGTACAAAGATGGTCAGCTGGTTCCAGAAAATATGGCGCAAATAACTACCAACGGACTTCATTCAAACCTCACTGTGGTTCCACTAGACGAAACTTTCTTCGGCACTTACACGTGTCAAGTGAGTTTTTAAACTTTATTTATATATTTTATTTTACTTTCAACATATTAAAATAAGTATTATTTATTGTAAATATTAAAATATATTTTTAATGTATTATATTTTTAAATGTATTATATTTTTAAATGTATTATATATTTTTTAAATATATTATATTTTTCTAATGTTACATATTAAAATATGTAACATTAAATAACTGAAAAAACTTTTGGGTTTGAGGGGATGCCCAGTATATTTTCCAATATTATATCGTATAGTGTAAAGTTGAAAAGGGCAGACAGTTTAGATATCTTGGTCACTATAGTAACATCAGAGTGCGTAGTGCGAGTTTAACTCGATCGAACGCATCGAACGCGTAAACGTGAATTTGTATGGTAATGTAATTTTGTAATTTTCAGGCTGTGAACGCGTTCGGTCAGCACAATAAGTCGATCGATCTCGTTCAAAGTCCGGTCGTTGAGAAGCTTCAAACGGAAGGACCGAAGCTGAAATGGATTGTCCACTCACATCAACCTCTTGAGGAAATCGTAGTCGCCCTGAGGGATCCTAACAACGTAAGTCATCATCTTTCGTGAATGCAACGAGGAAATATCATATTATTTTTATGTAATAAAAATAAATTTTATTTTAAAATTTATTAGCAACAGTATTAGTATTAGCAGTAAAATATCATTGGAAAATTATTTTAATATTAAAAAAAAAAGTTACAAGTTGTTAAAGTGAGCGCGCGATATACGAGCGCTCTCAATATGCGTGACGTCACCAATCGCCCCAACAGAAAGTCTTCTTCTTCTTAGGTTTAAATGGCAATGCGGCTCATTTTAAAATGGCCATTGTCTGCCAGTGTCAAGTTAGTGTCGATTGTCGCGTTATGATTTTGCCAGTGTCATTTGTAAAAATATCAATTTGTAATAACTTTTTTTTTAAAAAAAAGGCAAAATTAAAATTATAATCAAAAGTAGCAGATCCAGACACTAGGTTAGTCAAGTCAAGTCTATAATTTTTCTTAGTTTTCCAAAACAGGTCCGTCAAGTCTAAAGCAGTCAGGTCAAGTCAACAGAAAGTCGGATGATAATTTTAAATGACAGTTTGTTGTGAAAAATACAACAGTGTAACAGATAATTATTGTATATTTTATTTGTGACTGTCCAGGGCACTGAATGGAAAACGGTGACAGTGCCGCTACCGGACGTCAAACATCACGAATATGAACTGTTCTATGAAATACACACAGACCAAATAAGTCCGGGCAAATACGAGGCATTTGTTCGCGTACGGAACAATGTCAGTTGGAGCAACCAAACCGATTCCGTACTAGTTGACACTGGTAAGTGGTAAAAAATTTTGAAGTATATACTTTTTTTTTTATGAGGGGAGAATATTCAAAAGATACCCTATCGATGACAAGTGCCGCATTCAATCATCTTATTTTAGACAGATGTAGTTCTAACCACATAAAAAAATACTCATTGATCAAGGCTTTAGATCATCGAACGTGGCGTGGCTGAATTCCGATATAACATTTGCAACCGTTATTAACTATTTTATTTTTATTAATTTGTGATTTGTTATTTTTATTTGATATTTTTTTTTTATTTTAGGAGCTCGTTCTGAATATATCACGAGAGCGTCAAGTAAGTTTTCTTTCTTTTTTTTTTCATTTTATTCGTTTATTATTTAATAATATAACACTTTTTCTTTTTAATTCAAAAAAAAAAAGTATAAAATTCAAATATATTTTAGTCTTTTTTTCACCAAGGCTTAATCCACCATCACGAGTCGTTTATTTATTTTATAATATTGTTGTACCTCCTACAATTTAATATTACTATTACGTTGTACCACTACTATTTAATATACAAATTTATTTATTTAACCAATTCTTTAACACGGGAACCCTTACCATAATTAGGGACCGATATTTTAGCCTTAAGACCCTTTCACACATTTGAAATACTGACAATTGTAATTGAGCTACTACGCGCGCGAGTTAACTCTACACCTCGCGTCTACTCTGGTATAGTGGTATAGTTTTAAAAAAAATCTATATATATTATAAATGTTATGTTGGTTTATGTATGCTTCAAAAACTCGAAAACTAGCCGACTATTCAAGTAGAGGAATAATGTTATACACTTTCTTTCCAAAATACCAACGGAAACCGATTTAAAAAAAAAAAACATAATTGTAACCGTCTGAGCCATAGCAAAGCGTGGCTTTGGTTCAGCTAGTATATTTTGCTTACCCATACTATAATATTATAAATAAGAAAGATTTGTTAGTTTGTTTGCATTGAATAGTCTCCGAAACTACTGGACCGATTTGAAAAATTCTTTCACTGTTGGGAAGCTATATTATCAGCGATTAACATAGGCTATATTTTACGCGGACGAAGTCCCGTGCAACAGCTAGTAAGCCATACATTTGTCCTTTTGGGAAGAGGTGGGTTGCAGGTTAATGGGAGGTGCAGACTTAATTTGCGCGCATAGTATCTATTCATACCCAAACTGCTTTACAGTTTTATAGGGCAATGTAAATATTAAGTTATTTATTCCTTGTCTAATAAATAAATAAATAATATTAATTTTTTTATCTTATTTTCAGTTGTTGGAGGCGGAGCACATTCAATAAAATCAACATCGACCGTAGTTCTATCGACAACTTTGATGTACCTTCTCATCCGAATGATATAAATCGACGTCTTTTTATAGATAAACTCTATTTATAAATCGAAAATATTGGAAGACGCTGATTTAAAAAAAAAAAAAATTATCAATATTTTTTCAATGTAAATTATCTGCTTTTAAGTGTATCGTGCTATTTTTACGGGGAATCACTAAAACTTGAATGTATGTGTTTAATTTTATTTGCTTATTTTTTAACTATGAGTATTTTGTCTGTTAAGCAATATTTTTAAAAATATCAGAGAATTATTAGTACTAAAAATTAGTACGAATTATTAATACGTAAAAAGTACAAAAGTACAAATTGAAATTATTATCAATATATTTATTATTAAGGCATTCGAAGTCAACCTATTTTTAAATCAACGGTAAACAACTAAATATTCTCGATTTTGATCGGAAAAATCATATTTTACAGTATATTAAATATCCTCAATGATTTTACAGATCAAAACACGATATTATATAACTTCACACGATAATAAAATATTCCTAAAACGGGGAATTTTTAATAATTTCTCGAGTTGTAATTAAAATAAGTAATACCTATCAAATTTCTATTCAAGAAAAAAAATGTCAAAAATATAAATAATTAACTATGTTTAGAAAAATACTACATAATATAATTATGGTTACTTTTTCTAAAAACAGTTTTTATATTTTTTTATCCCATCTCGAATATTGTTGCATTAATTTTAATTATTAATGAATTTTAAAAATATTTATTGAATTCACAACCAGCAGTGATTCCCCGCTATGAAATTATTCCGTAATATTTTCTCCGTATCGTGTTTAAGTCGGTTTAATTTTAAGTGTTTTTTTTTTTAAATTTCAAGCATTATTTTTAATGTAATTCGTATTTTTGAGCAACAAATGGTTTTTTTACTCCTTCACAAGTAATTAATAGTCAAAAGTACAAAAGACTCTGTTTCAACCCCTATCATCGTGTACAGTATAAATAAATATTAGGAGAAATGTTTTTGTTTAATTTAGTTTATAAACTTTTTATCTTTGAACAGTGTAAGGCATAGAGATTGAGAGAATGGACTGAGCGATACCCGCATGAAATTAACCACTCTAGAAAGAGAGAAAGCGATCGTGCTGCCAATACTTATTTATCTCCTCTCTTTCCCGTAAGTCTGTAGTAAGTAACTTCGAGGACCAATCAAAGTTCTCAGAAAAAGACAACTACTGGCCGCAAGTAGCTTCGTCTCTCTCACACTTTTCTGCCCGTATTTACTTTATGGTTAGATAGGGAACGCTCGGTCCATTCTCTCCGTGTCTATGGTGTAAGGTAAGAGTTAATAATTGCAATTGCTAAAACTACTTAGTCAAACAAATCTATATTCATATATTCTTAAACAAAAGATTAAAATGGTACGTTAAATTTAAATATTTTTAATTTGATTTCGAGGAAATAAGTACTTCAGCAGCGCCATTTAGTGAATTGTGTTGTAGTTTAATATTTATGTCGCTACACAACTAGATGGCGCTTTCGTTTACAAAATACGTAATTACATACTTTTACCTATAACTGTAGTTCATTTATAATTAATTAATTTAGCCAAGATACTTAAGAAAAACTAAATCTGTGGCATCTTACATATTTAAGCGTCCTGTATTTATATATGCATTTTAAGGCATCTACTCACATTAGGGCACTTTTATTATATTATATTATTATTTTTGTAAATATTACTTTTACATTATTAATATTATTTCTTTTATTAACGGCGTAAATTTAAATTAATTAACCACTATTAATTTTCTCAATTTTACCCATCATCTTACTTATTTACTATTTTAATGTCTATTATTATTATTATTATTTTTAAGTCGCTTTCTCAAAAAATATTTTATGTTTTAATGTTAATAGTAGAGTTATTACCAAAGTTGTAATTAAGATTCACACTTAGTTAATTATAAATAAGTGTTCAGTCTTTAATTTAATCGTGTACTACAATTTTATGATATAATTTAATTGTGCCGTAGATCGAAGTAAAAAGAAAGATACGATATGAGCAACTGAATGATACTGAGTCCATTGGACTTAGTACATGAGATTCATAGTGAGTCACTAATCCTTCTTTTTGCCTCCATCTACGAACTATGCTTTTAAAATAATGAAAATAGAATTACCATTCGCTTAACGTGTATTTATAATTATAATTATTAATTGAAGACATTATAACAGTCCATTTTATCGAGTAGGCATTTATATATTATTTAATTTAATCATTAATCCGTGCTATAATTAGTAACTGATGTTCTAATTTTCCTTTTAATTATATAGTAAAGTTAAATTTAATTAAAAAGGTACAGTTTTTTTTTTAAATATTGTCGTTGTCAAATCAAAATCAACTAAAATCTATTCCAGGAGACCAGCTCCCAAAGGAAATCACTAGTGTATGCCCATTGGCTAATACGCTAGACATTAGCCAAAATGGTGAATAGTTTACTGTCTTTTCTATTGTATAAAAAAATTGTAAAGTGCTAATATGATATTTATCGAATTACGACTTCTTAGTTCTTAATTTACTCTATTTACAAAATAATGATAAATTTAGGGTACCTATTAAATTTTCGTTTTAAATGACAAATAAGTTTACCTTTAACAACCTCTAAGCTTCAAATATAATATAGTTTTTTTTTTTAAATAAACCTTAAAAATCTTTAAATTTTTATAGGAAAATTATCCTAATATCTTAAACGTATTACTTTTTGCACATAGCAGATTTTTGTTTGACAACGACGATATGTCGTTTTATATTAATACTTATTCTATGCAAATTCCTACATTTTACAGTTAATTATAATAACAACAGTCATATAGAAGCTGCCATAAGTACACTATGACATCATATTATGATTGTATTGTACGTAACATAATTGATTACCATATAATTATAGTACATAATGTGCCTATTTATACAAGAATTTTCCACAAAAGGTGCTTTTTGAAATAACCAATTTTCCATTTTACTATATTATGAATATATTCAGTCGATATTTTTTGATTATACTATAGAGATGCTACGTCTCTATAGTAAAGCCAAGGAAATAACGCAAACGACTGTATTTAACTTAGTCAAAGTTTGATATCTGTATTCATTTTCTGCCACAAATTTTTTCAAAATTTATTGTGTATTATGATTGCTGTTAATAACCTTTTTTGTCTAAGTAATGAACCTGGATCACTGTTTACAAGCAACTATTATTAGATTTTTGTATTCACTTAATATTTTAACAAAAATGTTTAGCTGCCATTCATACAAATATTTATAATGTACAATTCATATAAATTTATTGAAACGCCAATATTTGCTTCCATTTATGATAAAAGTGAAGAAATGAATTAATGCAAATTTATTTCATAAATGAACTATTTAAGGTGGCTTTTTCATATGTGCCTTCTATATGAAATGTTTAAAAGAAGGTATTTTTGTCTTGAATAAATTAATGTTTGTAAATATTTAAAAAAGCAGTTTTATTTTAATCCTTTAGTTATATACACAAAACCATAGAATTGGACTAGGTATTTGATTTATAAGTTCCTTAGATGGTACTTTTAAAATTTTTTTTTTCAGCAAATTTTTATGAACAAATCTCGTTTATCTCTCGTTCTATTAATAAAATCCGTATCATAATTCATTAGTTTAGAAGAAGTTTGCGGAGAAACAAACTTGTATTTTCCGTTGTATATTACCTACTGGATTCTAGGAACTACTCTTCAGTTATACCAATGGTAACATCTTTAACGGTAATACCTACAGTGAAAATTGTTATATGCTTCATCCCGGTGTTTGAAAATTGAAATAATTGAGTTTTTGTAATAATATTACACTTTTTTGTATTATACTTTTTTATATAATTCTTACCAATTAATTAATTAATCATAAAATATAGGTACAACCCGAACGACGATACAATAGTCCAGCTAGGCATATGAGCATAAAAAAAGTTGGTTTTGTAAACTTGTTCCGGAACGATAAGGTCCTTAAATACCTACTTGAATAAGGTACGTAAGTGTATTAAAAAGCTTTATTTCAATCAAATATCATCATCTAGGAATCATAGTATTTTTTCAAATAGGTACCTAATACATAGAGGTTTTCAGTAATCTTAGATTTAATATTGTTGAGGTTTTATTTTGTTATACGACTTCTATGGTCGATTATTCATCGACACTCGTCTTATGTCAAATAGAATTGCATTTGTTAGAATATAAAAATACTAAGGAAAATATGTCGTCGTTTGTGCTACAAATAAATATTAATTAAAAGTAACTCCTGCCTATAATTTCACTTCATACATCAAAAGGTTATGGGCAAATAATAAAATGAAGTGAAGTGTAAATAAAATAAATGTAATAAATATATAAAATAAGATTCTTCTTTCAACATAAAAATAAAAGTGAAAACTATGATTTTACTATGATTTTAACAATAACTATCAGATACTACATCCATGGCGCAATATGAGTTTTCTGTGATCATCTGTCAGTCAGAGTACTATATTCTATAATAAGCAAAAGATGCCTCTGCGTCATTTGGCGTCATGTCAGTTGTTGTCAATTTCATATTTTATAATTATATTACTTTACTCTACCTCTATGGTTGTCAGTGTCACTGTCAGATCAGCTGAATTGAATGAACAATACTTTTTGTGTAATCAATCAGTTTAATATTATTTTGCTTTATCTTTTGTAGTCATTACATAGTTATTATAATCTCATATAAAATTAAAACTTACAAAAGTATTATTTGTTTGTGTTTGATCGTTTGCGATTCTTTAAAAAGTTTTCTATTAAATTTTGTCTTTGTTTATCCTCGATAAGTGCGACAAAAAATTTTGTTGCTTTTTTAAACTATATTAACAATGTTTGGGAGGCCAAGATGCAGAGAATGGACTCCTTTGGCTACCCAACAGTTACGTTTGCGGAACCTCATTCAGGTAAAAAAGGAAATACTTAATTTTACATATTTTCAATTATCTTTGTTCCTATGATGTCATTAGCGTGCATAAATAACTAGGTATGTCAAATTGCAATATTCTTAAGAATTTGCCATATATTTAGCTTTATATCTTCGTAACTACTCATCCAATTTAAAAAATTCTTTCACAAATAGAATAGAATTTCAGGATGGACAGGCTAAATATACCAATTAGACACCAGCTATCAAAAAATAAAGATCCAACGCTTGGAAAATTTATAATGTCAGGCGTTATATATCTTTTATTTTTCAATGCGAACGAAGTCGCGGGTACCCACCAGTTATTTCATATTTTGATCTAAATGATATTTGACAAGTTAACAAAGGGTACCACTCCTTCCCAGGACTCTACTATAACTTCATTTAAAATTGGTAGAAAACCATTGCATTTTGAATCTTAAAGAAGATTCTTAAACAACAATTTTTATGGCATATTTATTTCAGATTGTAGGCTATAACATCAGACCACCAGAATGGTGCAGACAGCAGTGCTATTTCTACGTAACACTACATCACACAACAATGTCGGCACCGTTCTACACAAGCGAGAAAATCACTTCACCACATCCCAAATGGAAGGAAATTGATTCAGGTATCATATCTATACTAATATTATAAAGAGAGAAGATTTGTATGTTTGTAATGAATAACTACTGGCCGATTTTAAAAATTCTCTCACCTATAGAAAACTATGTTATCAGCGAGTAACATAGGTTTTATAAAGTTATGCAGACGAAGCTGCATGCAACAGCTAGGTTACGCTACTAGGATTCAATTTTTTATATAGGCAAATCTTCCTCACTTCCACGAGTGAAAACCAAATTAAAATCCATTGGTTGGTTTAGGGTTGGTATTACAATAAATTATTTGTACATAAAAATAAATACCAATCCGTACTGCACTAATAGTTAATATTATATTGAAATGAAGTTTTTGTTAGTAAATTTTCCTACACTAATTGTTTGGGCAGCTAAGAAGAAAAATAAATTGTGTCTTCCGATCCCTTCCTTATCCACATACTGCACCTGTGGCGTTGTTTGTGTTATAATGGGCAACGGTAACCACCCACCGTCAGTGTGGACCGTCAGCCCGCCTGACGACCTCTACATGAAACAATATCAGTTTAGAAAAGTTTAACAGATGTAGGACATCACTAAAAATTATTCACTGAACTCAACTATAACTGGATTCTCCGTATTCGCTTCTAAATGAGTCAATTGTTTGATATGTTAAATGCATTATTTAGTGTCGATTATGATAAGATGATGTCAGGTCATCAGTGAGCCCATTAGTTGATGACTCATGTTTTTTTTTTAAATTACAATCTTGTAAAATGTAATACTTTTTGAAAAAATAAATTTATTAAAGTGTGTCTGTCTATAGAATCGTAGCTCACAATCGGATGGAAATTTTGATCATTCATGGCTATAATTTATAAAAATCTATTCAGGCGTTTGAAGACCATCAGCCGATTTCCTAGTTGACAAACTTATTACACTAACTTCGACACGTTCGATTCATGTGAAATTTCGCATACTGTTACTTTAGTGGTATTTCCATGACATGGTAACCTTGACCTGATACTGCAGCATCAAGTAGTCTGCGGTATACCCAACTCCTTAGCAACTTACAGCAGATATAGCTAGCGTGTTTAGACTCAATAGAAAGTCGGGGGTTAGTTTATAATTTTTAATTAATAACTTTAATATAACTTAACTTTTTAATATAACTTGTATTAGTTCATCAACCGTCATAACTTTATGGTGCCCAATACACTTCGGTATGAAATGAACTATTAAACAATGAAAGTTACAACACAATGCATGATCTAAACGAGACTATAATAATATAGGCGTATGATGCGCAAAATGACTCACCTATTTGATAATAAAGTCATTTAACTTCATTTATCAGTATTTAGTTATATAAATGGGTCAATAGGGTGTTGCATTCTAATGTAAACTTTACAAGGTTGGTCGACCGTGACCCAAAAGTAAGTGAATTAGGAACTTATAATTTGAAAAAAAAAAAAAAAAAAAAAGCCTTTGTTTTAATTATACATACTTACAAGCCATAATAAAAAATTATATACAAACCCCTGACTTTCTAATGAGCCCAAACACACTATATCTGCTGTAAGTTGCTGGGGCGTTGGGCATCCTGCAGAGTACTTGATGCTGCAGCATCAGGTCAATGTTACCATGTCATGGAAATATCATCAAAGTGACAGTACTTATACTAAATTTCACATCAATTGAACCTGTGGAAGTGAGTTAGATCCCATTGTCAACTAGGAAATGGGTTGATGATCTTCAAACGTTCGCACAGATCTTCATAATTTATAGATAAGAACCATTTCGATCACGTCAGGTTTCAAACAAAAAAAAAAAAAAAAACGAATAAAATCCATAGCCAGACACACAGATATAGATACACAGACACACAGACACATCAAACTTATAACATCCCGTTTTTACGTTGGGCTTTTTTTTTTAATAAAATTTACAAAGCTTTAATTGGAATAACAAATAATCGGTTACATTTTTTCACACCTGTTCAATTGTGAAATACACAATAAAAATTATCTTTTTCAGAAATCACTCAAAGAATGTCATCCACAAATGTTGTCATTAGAATATGGTGTCACATTATACAGCCTAGAAGTCCCGAAGACACTGACAAACCGCAGGACACAATCATACAAACGTGGGGTGTCTATTTCAGTGGCCTACGATATATAGGCGCTAATTTAGCTTCAAATTTCACATCCGATTGCTTCAAAAGTAACACACTCGTCTTCCAAATGCACGGGGGCTATTTTTGTTCATACAATAGTTTAAAATTAGATATAATACCACCGGAAAGCGAAACGGAACCAGGCTCGCTGTCCTCAGACTCGTCTGGCAAGACCAATTTGTCTAGAATAACCCTCGAACCCAGTTTTATTCGTTGTCACAAGCAGGCGAAGGAAGCGAGGTCTATATCTCCAGGTAAATACTCGAAGCAGATCGATAAGGAGTATTCAAAAAGTCACAGTCCCGTCGAAAGAGGGTTCAAACAGAGTTTTCCCACACTCAGAACGTCAGCAAGTCTCAATATAGGCAACAGTCAAAGGGACCAATACAGGCGAAGGGAACACAGCTCGGAGAGAAAAAGACCTGAAACAAATCACATATACGAACATTCACCGGATAGTTCGGACGTTAAGGAGTTTACAACCACCGATTTGCACTGTGATACATCAAAAAATGCCTCGCAAGAAGAATTGTCAGCGAGCAGAATAGATCTTAGCGAAACTGCGGAGAATTACGATTTGCGCAACGAGTCGTACGGTGCTCCCAAATATCGTTATATGTCTTTAAGTTTTTTGAAATCCGAAATTCGACCTAGTTACAATAGCGATAAGCTTCGTATTTCACATTACGTTCAATATTCTATAAAAAAGAAACAAGAAGCAGTGCAAGAGATAAAAGAACGCATTTATAAGAAGTCTGCACTACCTGATTGCTGTATAGAGGATCAATTCGATATATTAAAGTGTAGGAGTAGATCTCAAAGGAGTTTGTTCTCACCAGAGGAGGATGTGAAGGTTAAATGCTCATCGCATACAGATTTAAACGTTAAGAATGGTAGGGTTAAGGATGATAAGCCTCCAGTGTCGAACGGGCCAAGACTTACTTTGAAATTGAATGATCTACTGTCTTTAAAGGTATGAGTTTTATGTTGTATTAATATCTATACCTAATACTTGTACTACTAGAGTAGCTTAAAACCCGTTTAAGACGATTGTAAAAAGACTAAAAAAGTTGTAGACTAAAAACTAAAAAAAGACTAAAAAGTCTTCTTAAAGCGGCGATAGTTAGTTTATTTTAGTTTTTTTTTTTCCCTTTAAAATGTTCACCGTTTTCGACTATCCATATTTAGGTGTTCATAACTTTAGAGCTGATTTTATTTGATGTACATTATATTGGTTTTTAAGCTGTCCATCACCAGTGTCAGTTTTATTACAAATAATTTTGGCTTTATTTATACCCTTACATGTGAGCTTTGAATTTATTTACGAATTGATATAAGTTGCACTACAAAATAATGGTATGGTATGAAATTCCTCAAAAATATAATATATGAATAGAACTGTCTAAAAGTGTCCACGACTGGGTGCCTTTACCAAAAAATCGAATCATAATATTTATTTATCAATTAGGTTCCTCCAAGAAACTCGTCATTATAAATTTAAATTTACCAGGGTTACGGAAAAAAAAAAACTATCCTGAGAAGAAACCCCGAAAGAAACTCAGGATACTATTCTTTTGGTTATTTTTAAAATATCAAATTACAACAATTACACTTAATTTTAAACAAAATCAAAGTATATATATGATTGTATCCGGTAGTTTATTATAAAACCATATACATTGAAATTTTGTTTGTAATTTATTAATTTTCTTCACCGCAGTCAAAACCGTCGCCATTCCAAAGGGCGGAGCACGTGAGGCTTACGAGGCAATTGGAAATACTCAGATTCAAACGCATAATACTGTCGGACGAGAGAGACGGCAAATTGGCGAATTTAAGGAGACTGAAAGAGAGGCACACGAGGCTGTGCGAGGAGAACCAAGACGTCGGTCTTGATTTGATGCAGAAGTATCACACGTTGTCGCGTCGCAACGAGGTCCTCAAGGAGACGAGGCAAACGTGCGGAGCGTTGAGGGAGTTGGCGGCGAGAGCTCACGCCTCCCTCGTGAGTCGGAGGTGCGAGCTGTTGATGCAGTTGCATCAGATATTTCACATTGAACAGGTGAGTCAAGTGACAACGAAGCTCAGTGTGCCCTGCCACTAATTATGGGAAATTTTAAACAATATTAATTGTAGATACATTCGGGTTAAGAAATGATTCGTCACTTTAAAATCGAAATTTGCTTGCACACAAAGTAATTTTATTATCGGTCACGTCAAAATTAAACATCTGTCAGTTGTCTGCTTAGTTCTTTATTTTTAAAAAGTACTAAGAGCCCACTGTGCCTTCAGTGTTTATATTTGAATGTAATGTGTTTATAATTGAATGGAGCGTCCACGTCATAATGATGAACTTTGTATGGTCCCTGCCAAATCTAGAATTGAAAAATAAGTGTGTTTTGTATGGCACCACACATATATAATATAATAAAATTGCTAAAAATATAATTCAAGGATCACTTACGTAATCTTCCTGAAGGAAAAGGCATATTATTCATTTAATGAATTTCTAAATGATGAGACTATTCAGCAAATAAATTATTTTTTAAATCAATATACAACAAGTATAAAGTAAGTCTGTACTGCGTTTTTTAATTCGAAGGAGTAATTTGACATTTCCTGGTTTGCAGGTTTTTGACCATACAAAAATAGTGATGACAAAAATAAAACTTGTTCTGTCGAAGGTTTTCGTACCTCGACTGTACAATGTTCATATTGTGCACGAACACTTGTTCGTTCTAGAGGGAGACGTCCGGGTGGAGTATAGTGGGCGTCCCCCTGCCCGTGAGCGGGGAGGAGGGTCGCGGGGGTGCGGGGGGCGTGGGGGAGGCGGCGGCGGCTGGTCTGGCTGCGCAGGCGCTGTGCGTCGCCGCCGCCATACTGCAGCGCCCTCTGCGCTACAAGATCACTCTGCTCGGATCCGCCACAAAGATTCTCGACTTCAATCCGGACTTGCCGGATCCCAAGTGAGTAAGATCTATATACACAACGCTTCGCTGTGGTTTTTTTGACGTTCAACGGTCGGCCATAACAACGGCTAAATGCCACCTTAAATGTGACAGCGGTTATCGTTAACGAGTTAGTTCTCCTAGCTTTCGGTAGATGGCGCCGTAAAAAAAAAAAGCGCGATCGAGATTGTATTATTACATAAAATATAGATAAGATCAACCTTTGAAGCAGATTGCATATTGTGTAAAAATCTCAAGTCAATCAGTCGGCTAGTTTTCGTGTTTTTGAGAGAACACAACATTTTTATATATATAAGATAGTGTAAACTAGCCGTGTCTGTATATGAAATATTTTTCCAAAACAATTTGTACATGTACTTAATGTTACCGCAGTAGAAAAATAGTTTTTATTTTATTTTTTCTCCGTATGTCTGTTGCACGGTAATCTCAGAAACAAGTTATAATTATAATATTTTATCATTAGATCACATTATTATGTGAAGTTCGCTAAACATATTTTTATATTTAGTCTTTTTTTTCTAAAGAACTTCTCAATTAAAACCTTCAGCTTCGGTCGAAGGTGGTTTTTTTTGGCCGAAGGTGGCCGAAGCCGAAGCTTATGACAGTTGTTAATGTCGATGACTGTATTCTTTTCAAGCATTCCTCTATTCGCGCGTGGCGGCGATTCGACATTGTTCCACTACGGAATGTTCCTTCTGAACAAGTGCATCGCACAGTTGATTTGGATCCGAGCGCTCCCACTCAGCGATATAAGGCCAACGTTGGCCAATTTGCAACGACTCATGCTCACACCAGACACCGTGTAAGTATACGGCGACCTCTTCTCACATTTAGATACATGAGATAGATAGATAGATAGATAGATAGATGACAGACATGTTGTATATATAGTCCACGGTCAAAAGGGTACAGTAGTACAATGGAGGATAGAGGTAAGGGGACCAACTCGTATGATAATTAGAATAAAACTGACCATGTGGCTATATTAGACCAATATTTTTATAATATTAGGGAATATTTTGACATTTAATTAAATTTTACAATTGACTACGATATATTATTATTATTATGTATTTTTTTATTTAACTCATTTCTCGCTTCAAAAGCCAAAATGATTTTATATGTAAATTATGATTTTACACGCCAGACGTGACAGTGCATGAGGTAGCATATTCGAAATAATGAGAACTGGTTCACATTGACCCATATTAGTTGTAAATAAATGATTTGAATTTGAATATGAAAAAAAATGGTCCCCTCCCAGTAATAAAAAATAAGGGTTCTAAAAGTGGCCACAATTACGCTAGTATAGCATATCTATCCTATCTTTGTTTACTCAACAGTACTACACTAGCGCCATCTTAATTTATTGGTATTCTATTACCACTTTTTATTACATAGAGTCGGACCTCCTTACCTCTACCCTTCATGGTACAGTAGTACCCAACTGATATGGCTTAGAGATGCGCCTGCGCAGAAAAGGAATGTTTAAAGCGTGGCAAATGCTATCGGTCAATCCACACAATTGGCGGCTTTTTCCAGTACCGCTATTTTTCGCCAGCTGGCGCCATGTTAGCGTGCGCCGCTTGCCATCTTACGCTCGTGCGAGTGAGACAAAACTAACAGCTGCATTGTATTGCTAAAATGTGAACCTTATAGACATTGTATCTAAGGTTAATTGTAAGTTTTAAGCTTCTTCTTTAATCGTTGGAGCTATACTTTCTTTTCTGCACGAACGAAGATTCATGAAGCGCCTTTATCAAGTGTGCACTACTTACTATAAAAAAACAATTTCTAATTAAAAATAATTCTTAAAAACATATACATTAACAGACCAAAAAATTATGTTCACAAGTTTGTGAAGCTAAGAAACTTTCACTTCTGACCGGGCAGTCTTACGACTGGAATGATTTCTTTTTTAATATCTCAAAAGAATACTTTTTGCACATAGCATATTTAAGCTATGATATATGCTAACAATAATTGAACATTGTAACGGCACAGATCGGACTCGTCAAAACTGTTTGGCACATACAAATGGTTGGCCGAGAATCACTGTCCGCGGACACAATCGTTGAGGAGTCTGGTCGCCTCGGAGAGGGGAAAGTACAGACAGTTCAACAGATTTAAGGTGATATTGTGTCACTTGTATGCTGTGTTTTTAAATGTTTATAATAAGCTTATCATTAAATAATAGTCAAATCGTAAACGAGTCATGTTAACGGGATCAAAAAAATAATTTTTACAATTTTTGTCTGTGCATCTGTGCGTTTGCGCAAGCGAATCTCAGAAACGGCTTTACCTATTACAAGCTAGTTTTAAAAATTGCCCTAAATATCTGCGTAAAGTATTAGCCGTTGCACCCGACTTTGTCCGTCTAAATCGGTCCAGTAGTTTTTGACTTTATTCATTACAAACATAAATACAATTTGTATATTCTAATACAATACAAGGGTTTTGGATAGGTACATAGGTATTACTATAATTATTTTATTATAGTTTACAAAGCTATAGACAGCGTAAAGTGAACGTTCACCTATTATTGTAAACGCTCACCAAAGATTTGCTGTCCTTGTCTTTTGTATGGAATTGAGTGAAAGAGAAAGTGCTCTATGAGATCGTTTCCTTGAATAAGATATATCCACTAGACCAAACGTGTCGTCATTGTGACGAGTGTCATTCACTTTCAGGACGCCGTCGATGGTCAATCACCCGAATCGGTTTTGCTAAGAAGACACAGACATTCTAGGAGCGTCGGCAGCTACAATGACGACCAAGTATGTATTTTTTTTTTTTTTATTTTTTTTTTTTTATGTTAATGACACAAGCCACAGGTGCTTGCCAAGTGCACTGTCGACCATAGTTGGATTAAGGGTATAGGTGTTATGAATGGTCCTCAAAATATCCCTATTCTATGATATATATATATAAATGGTTATTCTGTGTGCATATGTTGTCTGTGGCGTTGAAGTTGTCGTTGACCGTTGTACATATACATGTGTGTGTTCATGTTCTAAAAAAAGTGAATCGCAACAGTTATACTAATAGTTAACAATAAAACCTGTAAATCCAGCGAATATAAAACAATAGGATTAAGAATGGAATAGGGAAATGTAATATATCCTTTACATCCGGATTGACTCGCAATAAGGTTATTATGAGGTTCATTATGAGGCTTATAAACAAAAAAAAAAACCATAGATTCGAATCTCTACTGCCAATTTAAAATGTGATTTAAGCAAGATTGAGAGAAAAAACGGCAGAAATTGATAAACAGAAAGAGTATGGTTTTTGATCATGATAAAGCCAGATTATGTATATATCTATAATTTTAGTATAATTTCGATTTACTCTAGCGCCATCTGTCAATGAATAGTGATATTAAATGTAATACTGGCAGACTGAAGTGATAAAAAGTCTTATTCTCATCCCATCAGAATAGATAGCGCAAATAGCAATTGATTTTTTAAATTTGTTTTTGCAATATCTCATCGTATAATAATTATTACTCATACATTTTCTTTTTCAAACGCGGACCAAGTCGCGGTCACCAGCTCGTGTAAAATAAACATGATAAAAAATAATGTGAATACGAAAATTTTTTTTACCCGACCTAATATTTTGTCTCGCGTTATATCTTTAATTTTTCAATGCAGACGAAGTCGCAGGCACCGGTTAGTTTTTAATATTTGCAAGTCAATTGAATCGTCTTTTTTTTTTTTCAGGAGCTACCCATAGACGCGTCAACCACCTCAATAATGGGAAGCGAACCGAACATATACAACGCAAAACTCAACAACCAAATGACCAACACGGAAGCGTCCACATTGAAAAGTCACAGCTCAGACTCAGAAATACTCAGACTCGCTCAGGAGAGAGACGAGAAAGTTGTTTTCACACTGGGCGAAGAAGATGCACCCGAGGTTGCGCCCGAAGTGGCGAGTTTTAGTCAGAAATTAGTCAAAATTTCCACCAACAACGAGGACTCGTTGACCAATTTTGAAGACGTGAAACAAATTTGCACGGAGATATCGGAATTTTGCAACGAAAAGACGGACAGTTTTGTACAGGAGGCGTTCGATGTGGTCCAACATATGGAAGCGGTCAATGAAAACATTACAAAGCTTTTAGAAAGAAGGACAAGTAAAGACATCGAAGAGGTTCCGGTGATTTCTTGCGATAATTGTGAAAATAATGTGAACGGTGCGTGTGACATCGCTTGTGCCAATACAGTTAGTGACATTATAGTTATACCGAGCGATGAGGCCATGTTGAATAGTGACAGTGCAAACAGTGAACATACATAATTGTGACAGTTGTGACACTTCACTAACATAGTTGCGAAAGTGTCAACCGGTGACATTTAAGTGAATGTGTCATAGAATTAGGTCAATATTGATGGCCTAATTTGAAAATGTCATACAGTGACACACATAAGTCACAAGAAGAACAGATTACACACAAGAAGACTATATTAGGTGATGGTCTTTATAAGTAAAAAATGAAATGAAATTTATTTGTTTAAATGTTTTTATTGCAATCCAAAACCTAGATACAAGTTATTTAATTTATATTCAAATTAAAAAAATCATAATATACATTATTCACGTTACAAAGTGAAGGTGATTTGGATTCATATGTCATGTGAATTGACATTATGAATATTATCTTTAATTGTAAGGAATTGGAAGTAATTCAAATGGACTTAATGGATCTAATATAATAAGCAGGATTTATTACTTGCAGCTAAAAAACGAGCCGAGCAGGATAAATGTAGTAGAGAGACTGTGTGTCCCTTCCTAATAGGGTGACAATAAGTTTTTTGTTATGTCAGACAAATTCAAATGTTGTAATATACCTACATAGTATAGTAGTAGTCTCTTATAAATATATATTTTTTTTAATTTGAATATGATTTAACCAACACTTTTACCAGTTGAAATTTTAACATTGTTCATTTTATTGCTTATAATAGTTTTGCACCAACGCTACAAATTTATGGACATTTAACGTAATGTCACTTTAAAGGGATACCAGTAGAAAATAAAATATAAAATAGGCTTGAAACAATAAATATTATTTTTTTTGTAATTTAAGAATATATATATAACGAAATTAATATGATTATAAAACTTTAATTTTAATTTTAAGTGATTAAACTTAAAATTTATTAAAAATATAACTTTTTTAATATAGGTTTTTGGAATCTAAATTTTTAATGTAATACATTTTTTTAGTCTGGCAAGATGAAAGAAAGGGACACACGGCCTCAGTTTGGCTATCTCTCTCTTCTCGGATTTACCTCTCTATATGAAAATAAAAAATATGTCAATATGAAAATGTCATGAAAAATATGAAAAACGGAGCAATGAAAAATATACTTTAAACTATTGGTAGTACAGTTAATTTTCGTAAATGCAATTTTTCAAGTAAGCGGTCCTGTTATATTATCCTACGTCCATGGTTACGTTTAAAAGCGTTATTAAGTGACATATAAGTATGTCAATGGGAGATGTCAATATTTATGACATGTGTCATCTGATGATGACAGTTATAAAGGTCAGTTTACACGGAAACGCACGAAGCGGGGTTATTTTTAATAGATTTAATTTTTAATGCTTGAAATTGATAATTTTAATAAAGTTTTATGAAGTGATCAAGCTTTTAGAAGAAACAATTTCATAATTTATCTTAGAGAAATCTGCCAGGTTTAAATTCGGTATATGCAACCTGAAACAAATCATACTTACATATCTTCACGACTTTACATAGCTTTCGTTAAGCATCTTCGCATCGCATTTCGGTGTGAACTGACCCTAATTATCACAAAACAAATATTCATTCTCAGACTTCATAGTCATAATGCCAATATTAGGTATATTTTTTTGTTCATAAAAGAGATCTCACTATTTAAAAAAAAACACCAACCTTCAATAAACCTTTTTAAAAATCCAAATGTAAATATTCAATGTGCACCCGTTGGTTTGGAAAAAAGTTCTGCTGTTGGTTTTATTGTGAATCTTAAAAACCTTAAATTTGTCCTTAAACTTAAAATCTGATCTTAAATTTGCAGACCTTAAAAATTATCATACAAGACGAACAATATAAGTTTAATGGGGACATATAACCTGGGGGTCTATTTTGAACCTCAAAATTTATTTTTTAATTGTTCTTTTTTTAGTATCTATATATACTCGTATACTTACTAATATATAAAGCTGGGTTTGTTTGTTTGGTTGAACGCGTTAATCTCAGAAACTATTGGTTCGAGTAGAAAAAATCTTTTTGTGTTCGATAGTCCATTTATCGATGAAGGCTTTAGGCTATATAACATCACACACATATATATATATATATATACCTATAATTTTAGTATAATTTCGATTTGTATCAACTCTAGCGCCATCTGTCAGTGAATAGTGACATTAAATATAATACTAGCAGACTGAAGTGATAAAAAGTCTTATTTTCATCCCATCAGATGGCGCAAATAGCAACTGATTTTTTTAAAATTTGTTTTTGCGATATCGAATAATGCGAATAATTTCTCGTATATTTTCTTTTAAAAAGCGGACGAAGTCGCGGGCACCAGCTTGTATAATATACACACAGGGTAGGAATAATACTTAAGGTGGCGCTGTACAAGTAATAGGTATTTGGGAGAAGTTTTTGTCTCAACTTAACTATACATCGGCCAATTGACGTTTAAAGTAGATCCCCTGGACTGAATAATTTGTATTTGTTATTATTTAATGATCACATCACAATTAAGTTAAGTTTATTTAAATAATATCAGACACATCACTCGATGCATATATCACAAATTCAAATGATCAACCAATGTCTTTAAATCATCACAAAAATTATTATTTGTTTTCTTACATTACATTATTTTTTGTTTTCTTTTTAAATTTGACAGGTCAATTGAGCCTGTCAATAGATTAGCCATTTTATGTCAATAATTAAAAACTCTATGATAATTTAAAACTTTCCTCTGTACTTTTAAAACTGGCTCAACAATGTTGAGGTATTGTGGCCTGTATATTACTGTAAAATAATGTAAATCAATTTAGTTTAATTGTCATGTATGCGTATTATGATTCGTTATAATAATAAATATTTATTTTAACCCTCTAATGTGTTTTTTTTTATTTATATGTCAAATTTTCACCTTCTAATTGAAAATCCCAAATATTAATCTTCTAAACAAGGTGCCCACTCATGAAATCAGGCAGTGCCATCTATTGCGCATTGTGCGAATTAACTTCAGTAAGTATTCGACTGCAGCGACATTTAAGTTTAGCGGATTTTAATAGAAACTTGTAACAAAGAATTTACAGTGCCATCTAGATTTAAGCCCTCACAAACGTAGCTATAATAAATTTTATTAATATACCGTGCTATAATATATATTAGGGTATACGTTGGTGACGTCATAGAAATATATATTATAGCTGCGTGTGTGGTCACTCCAATATTTGTATAGAAAATATATCTTAATATGCCTTGATATGATTTATATTAATATATATTATAGCTACGTGTATGACGGGCTTTAAGCGAAATTTTATAGTAGGTACAAATTCAATGTAGGTACGTGAGTGTTTCTAAAGCTGACGTGATCGGGATGGTTATTAACTATAGCACAGAATAAGCAGTAGTACTGCCTATAGGTAATTTATAAAGACCTGTTCAGGCGTTCGTTCTAAGACCATCAGCCCATTTCCTAGTTGACGAAGGGATTTCACTAATTTGCACAGATTAGATGGATGTGAAATTTGGTATTCTGTTACTTCGGTGGTATTTCCATGACATTGTAACCTTGACCTGATGCTGCAGTATCAGATACCCATACTCCTTAGCAACTTACAGCTGATATAGCGTGTTTGGGCGCAATAGGAAGTCGGGGGTTAGTTTATAATTTCAATTATAGCTTCTATAATATGTATTGAATAGATATACATGATGAGGTTTACACTTATTATTGTCTTTGGTTTGTAACCTTAGTAACGTTAGAGTTGTTGATTAAAAAAAAATAGAAGCGAATTGTATTGTAGTTGAATGAAAAAAATAAATGTGGTGTGCAAACAAGAAATATATTATTTTAAACATAGTAATCAAAGAATATGGAGACTTCCACAAGTGAAAATATTTAACAGGTTATGGGCCGCCCCATATTCTGATTTTCAATGATTCGGATGAATTTAGCAAATTTACGATCATAATATATATTTTTTGACAACTTCATAATTCATCTAAAATTTTATTAAAGGACAATAAATAGAGTTTGCTAATAAAGAAAAAGTATACAAGAATAAAATATGGCTCAATCGAAAATACAAAACGTGATTTGTCGGTTAGAAGATGGAAACAATTTCAGCAATTGGAAATTTAGATTGGAGTTGTTATTGGAGGAGAAAGGCCTTGGTGATATAGTGTCATGTGTTGAAGTAAAGGAGGAAAATAAAAAGAAGGATGCAGAAGCGAGATCGCTAATAGTACAATGCATAGGAGATAATTTTTTGGAAATTGTGAAAAGGTGCAAAAGTGCAAAAGATATGTTGAATTCTTTAGAAAATATTTTTACACGAAGAAGTATTATGAATAAATATAATTTGAAAAAGAAGTTAATTGAATTGAAATGTGACAACAATGAAAGATTGCAAGATTTTTTCTTGAAATTTGACAAGCTGGTAAGTGACATTGAAGTAATGTCAAAAATGGAAGAATCTGATAAAGTGGTACATTTACTACTTGCCTTACCCGGTAAATACAATAATGTTACGACAGTTTTAGAAGCAATGAATGAAGAATTGACTTTAGAAAAGACAAAAAGTACTCTACTTGATGCAGAAATTAGACTGGATGACATGAATGCACCAAACCAGGATAGTGCATTTAATATAGAGTGCTGGAACTGCAATGAAAAAGGACACACAGCAAGATATTGTCACAAAAATGTTCAAAACAGACAGTATTATACTTCCCAACGGGGAGAACCTGTCCAAAGTGGTAAACTATATAGACGAGGTCGTGGTAGATTTCAGGGACGCACTCGGGGTGCGAATAGACCAAGTACATCGAGGGATGATGCAATAATAGTTCATGAAGAAACCACAGAGGAAGTAGGCTACATGATTGATGGTGAAGTTAATTTAACCTGTAAGGCACTCTTAAACCAATCAATTTCCTTTGTAGTAGATTCTGGTGCATCACAAAATTTTATATCTGATTTGTATGTACAATGTATGACAAACATAAAAAACTTGGAGCATCCTATAAAAATTAATACAGCTAATGGTGAAAAATTATTTGCATATCAAAGCGGCAGTTTACCAATAAAATGTGGTAACGTTAAGATTACTATCGAGGGACTTATAGTGGCAAATTTAGCATACAATCTTTTATCTGTACGAAAATTACTGGAAAAACCAAACAAAATCATATTTGTAAATGATTATGCAAAGATTACCTTTTATAATGGATGTAGTATATGGGCATACAATAATGGCAAACTTTATATTTTACAGGGTAAAATTATAACAGAGGATGGAGTCGAGGCTATATATTCAGCGAATGGTATGTTATGGCATAGACGTTTAGGACATACCAGCTCTAAAACTTTACAAAGACTACAGCTACCACTTAACGATAATGTATGTAATGCGTGCATGAAAGGTAAGGCAACACGGTTACCATTCAAAACGTTGGAGCGACCTAGGTCACGTCAGGTCTTAGAACTATTACATAGTGATATAGCGGGCCCATCCAACATTCCGAGTATACAGGGGGAAATTTTTTTTCAAACGATTATAGATGATTTTTCCCACTTTTGTGTAGTTTTTTTGTTAAAAAGAAAATCAGAAGCCGCCGAGAATATTATTAACTATATCCGTCGATACGAAAACGAATTTGAGAAAACGGTTAAAAGGATTAGATGTGATAATGGAGGTGAATACACATGCAATAAACTTCGTCAATTTTGTAACCTGAAAGGTATAGTTTTAGAATATAGTTTACCATATTCACCAGCTAGCAATGGCGTAGCAGAACGAATGAATCGAAGTTTATACAACAAAGCAAGGACTATGCTTGTTGAAACTCAGCTACCGAAAAATTTGTGGGGTGAAGCTATAAAATGTGCAGCTTATCAGTTAAACCGTTGTACCTCTATGGCTATTGACTACAAAACTCCTTGTGAAATCTTATATGGAACAAGAGATTTAAATAAACTACGTGCATTTGGTGCAAAGGCGTGGGCCTACATTTTACCTAAATCTGATAAACTTTCAGAAAGAGCATGTGAGTGTAGAATGGTAGGATATAGCAGGACAGGGTATAATTTATGGGATCCTAAAAATAACAAAATAATTGTGTCACGAGATGTGAGATTCGATGAAGACAACATTACATATAACGAAAGTAATCAAACTGATAATGAACGAGAGCGGCAAAGAGTAAATATGTCAGAAATAAATTCAGAAAATAATAATAGGATTACTGAACCTGAACAAAATAATGAAGGCAGAGAAGAGGTTACTGTTGATGATACGAATGATGATGATGAAATTACGGAACCAGAAGAAATATTTGAAGATTGTACTGACGAAAATTTAAACGAGAGAAACGATGTTACAAATGAACATCTGATAAAGACAAGAAGTGGCAGAATTGTTAAGCCTCCGAAAATATTAGAAGATTATGAAACATATGTGGCATACTGTTTGTGTACGGGTGATCCAATTTCTTACAAAGAAGCTGTTGAAAGAGGTCAAGAGTGGCAAGATGCTATAGACAAAGAATTAAATTCCCTTAAATGCTTGGGAACCTGGGAAGAATCTAAATTGCCTAAAGATAAAAAGGCTATAGATACCAAATGGGTATTCAATACTAAAAAGGATGGTACAAAAAAGGCCAGATTAGTGGCAAAAGGATTTCAAGAAGAAACACTATTTAATGTATATTCACCAGTAGCTCGTATGCCTACAATTCGTATGATGCTGAGCCAAGCAGTACAAAATGATATGTATATGAAACAATTAGATATTCCTACGGCTTTTTTGAATGGTTTTTTAAAGGAAGATGTTTATATAAAACCACCTTTAGGGGTAAAAGTTGAAAAGGGTGTTGTTTTGAAACTAAAAAGATCGCTCTATGGGTTAAAACAAGCACCTAAATGCTGGAACGAAAGACTTAATTCTTTTTTAACCCAAAAAGGTTTTATACAATCGAAACATGATTTTTGTTATTTGTTTTGTTTGTTTTTTGTACAATTCTTATTCTGTAGCGAATTAGAATTGAGGGGGTATGATGAGGTTTACACTTATTATTGTCTTTGGTTTGTAACCTTAGTAACGTTAGAGTTGTTGATTAAAAAAAAATAGAAGCGAATTGTATTGTAGTTGAATGAAAAAAATAAATGTGGTGTGCAAACAAGAAATATATTATTTTAAACATAGTAATCAAAGAATATGGAGACTTCCACAAGTGAAAATATTTAACAATACATACATATAGTTAAAGGCTCTATATTAGGTAAGTGTTGAAAAAAATATAATAATTTACTAGAAAAATTTCGCATAGTTCGATGACTTATTTCAAGGAAGTTCTGAAACAATCTGAAAGGAATCAAGACCGAGCCAGCCGGTCTTATATTTATTTCGTCAAAATATATAACGTCCAATTCATGTGGAACCCCGAACGGACAGTCAGCTGGTTAAGATTTAACGTGTCTGTTATTGATGTGCAGGTCTCTGCGGTCTGGTCACTAAATCTTGCCCAGCGAAAATATAAATAGCTGGCGACCGGTAAACGCGCGGGAACACACTCGTTCTAAATTCGAGTCCGGTGCCCGATCAGCCCGGACGAATTTAAAAAACGAATTCGACTGGAAAGGTTACAGATTTATTACTTTAAAAAAAAATTAAAGCTCGCGCGTTAGAAGAGTGAACTTGGTTCTGTGTGATTTGTGAAAAAGTGAAAATGTGTGAAAAGTGCATTCAACGTTGATTTAGATATACGAGTAGGTACCTATATCTTCCGGATTTTTGTGCGTTTTTGAACGCATGTGGTAAGTAGTATTATATAAAAAAAATTCATTATCCACGTTTAGAAATTATGTTTTATATCACTATGTTTTATAGTATTATTATGTGTTTTTTAAAATAAATATTAAATAAATTAATATTCATTTATCTATAGCTAGTATTCTGTTACGTAATGAAATCAGATTTCTGTGTGTTTTATAAATTTAAAAAAAGAACTCTCTTTGCCAACATTGGTAATATTATTGTGATACCTATGTGTGGATATTTAAGACGACCTGTTTGACATAGAGAGATTTAGCTATTAGCTGTGCATTGCGGTATTATCCGCTGTTTGTATTATTTAATAGTAATAGGATTTCGTTAAAAAAATCAAAGTAGATAAGCTCATACATAGATAATGGCGCCATACACCATCAAGATTGTCGTCCAATCGGCATAACTCATTTGGATTGATCAAGCTAGCTAACGAGGTTAGCTTTGACGATTTTTTGGATGAGTGTCTCAAAGGTCCCGGGTTCGAAACCCAGCAGGGTCAACTTTGGAAATGAACTTTCTGATTTGGATTTGGAAAGTAGTGACAGGGCACGCTGCATTTTGCAGTCATTTGGGTAGCTCGTCTGGCGGCAGTAACCACCCGCTTACAGAAGATCACTGTGCCAGTTGTGTTTCGGTAGCAGTAAGATATCCCTTCCTAATCCTGGGTATCCTGTGTTTCACTCGGGGTTTCTTCTCAGGATCGTTATCTTGGCTTTTTTTCCGAAACCCTGGTAAATTTAAATTTATAATGACGATAATAAGAGTTTCTTGGAGAAACCTAATTGATAAATATTTAACATAAATATTTTGATTTTTTAAATTTTTTTTTAATCCCCTATCCTTAATTCTACGAGCAAGTGCCTTTCTGTCAATCTTAACATTAGTAAAAATGTCATGCACAATGATGTAGGTATACCATTAAACACCATTAAACAGTCTTGTTGGCTTGATCAATACAAACGTATCATGCCGATTGGACTTGATTTGATTTTGTATGGCTTCCATGCGAGCCGCGAGGGATAAATGTATATTTAGATTTTATGCCTAACGTAGGCATGAAATATTGGCTCACATATATAGGTGGATTCACAATTTTTTGTTTGATGACCACATGATGACAGTTAAACCGGCCTTATTACTTTTTTTTTTTATTGAAAAAACCCTCTGCTAGCGGCGAAAGGCAGGGTTTATCAAAACAACGCGCGGTATTTGTCAAAGAATGACCGCGGCGCTCGATGTTTTCTGGAAACTTCTGGCAGTGACCAACACCTATGACCTACCTAACTACGTCATTATATATTCTATCTATACCTACGAATTAGGGAGCGGCTCGCGTTGAAAAAAAATTTATTCCTTGCGGTACGGCATATGTGAAACGGTGAACATATTTTGGGTAAAGAAATTCTGGCCAAATGTTACCAACAGCCGGACTCACCCACCGCAAAAGATGTTTAACATCAACTATCACAAAGTAGTCTCACATTTTATTCAATGGTACGGTCGGTAGACAGGCTGGCGGTCCACTTGATGGTAGGTGGCTACCGTCGCCTATAAAACAAGCAACGCCACAGGTGCCGCAAATGCGCTGCCAACTACAATAGGATTAAGGATAAGTGATTGGGAAGGAAATGGGCTCTGGCATTCCCTACTCACTCACTGAAACACAACAACACACGTGCTGTTATTTCATGGTGTTTTTCTGTAAGGGGGTGGTCACTGCCGCCATACGGGCTGCCCAAATGACTGCGAAACGCAGTGTGCCCTGCCATTATAGTATAAGGTGGGAGGAAAATTGAGAACGATCATGTATACGGGTAGACTTGTTTTTATGGGTTGTATTGGTGCCCTAAGCTAATTTATGTTGGTCTACCTGCTCTCAGTGGTTGCGTTTTCGAGAAAAAGCGCGTGAAACTGGCTTCATTGTTGAGAAAAAAAAACGATAAGGGAAATGGTCAGTTTTTGGTAAATATTCGAAGAATGACATCTTCAACACTGAAAAAAGGCTTGTTCGGTTTGCCGGCTCGCAACGGTTGCATCTTCGAGAAAAAGCACATAAAAGAGGCTTTATTGCTCAGAAAAAAAAAACGAAAAAGGAAATGGTCAGTTTTGGTAAATATTCGAAGAATGACATATCCAACACTAAGAAAAGGCTTTTCCTTCTCCTGCTTGCAGCGGTTGCATCTTCGAGAAAAAGTGCATGAAAGAGGCTTTATTGTTCAGAAAAATTACTTAAACCACCGTTGTTACTTAATTCACCGATTTTTTGGGAGAAACGGTGGGAGTTGGCAACATTATTTTCCTTTAAGTGAAAGTTTTCATACTTCGTTCGTAGCTTTGCTTTGCGGGTTTCGTTTTCAGTGCCCTGCGGCATGTCGGTACGTGTCGACGCGCCGGAAATTTTTACATAGTTATATTATATGAATCTTTCAGAGATACACAATAAAATTTGACTAAGTCAGACAGAACTGTGTTAGTGTGTGCGCCGTCCGTGTGTACCTACTTATAAATTATTCATATGTGTGCTGCAGTCGATTTTGTTAAATGTTCAAGAGGTTATTTACCTTAATGCAGTTGTAATAAATTTTCCGATTTGAATTGTTTTCATTGTTATTTAGTGAAATACAAGCGTTCGTGGACGGCTTCGTGTGTGTGATGACAAAAATGTTTGGTCCGCGCAATATTTATAGGTACGTTTTTTATTCATTCAAATCTTTCTTTACATAGTATAATTTGAAGTCGCTTTCCGCGTCTTGGATTGGATTTGTACGCATTGGATTTTGATGCGGTTTTCATCATCAGTTAGATATTTTTTCACAGATTTTCTTTATATATATAATGAAAACTAATAAAGTTTTCTCCTGGGAAAGCCGGGAGCGGGAGCGAGCTAGTTAAATAATGAATTTAAAAATAAAAATAAATTTTTTAGTTAACAGTAACTTTTTCTAATTTACTATTTTTTACAGGCGATTTTTAATTAAGTTTAAAATTTAAAATATTGCACACATATCTTTGTTGGGCGTCCAATTTTTTACTTTATATTTAGATGATCCCTCGGGAATAGTAGGTACTTTTTTCTATGTTTAATACTATGTCATTTTCTGTATCCCTGAAAACGTGTAAGCAAAATTTCACGATAATCGGTTGAGTAGTTAAGGCGTGAAAGCGTAGCAAACAGACAAACTCACACAAACAAAGCAAAAGTTATTAATCTATACAAATATTATAAAGAGGTAAAGTTTATGTTTATATGTAGGAGATATTGTAGAAAGTACTTAGACACTGGTATACCTGAAAATGGTCTTGTCTATTGTCTCTATTGGGGCCGCACCGTATCACTGTCAGGAAGGACTATTGTCGCCAATAAGGCTGACAAGGTTATCGACCGGTCCCAACCCTTGAAAATTCTTGTTGACATTTCGCACTATGAAATTCTTATGAAAGCTGAAAATAAGAAACTAAGCTTAAACCATAGTGCAGAAACACCGTTCTTTATCTCGTCTGGCGTTAACACTATGATGTGAATTTCTTAGTCTCATCTTCGCAGTCCACCATAATTGTGATTGTAATTGTAATTTGTAATTTATTTATGTGGAATGAGTTCCTAGCTTAGTGCTTATTACTAGCATAGAGTAAATAATACTATTTACTCTATGTTACAAGTGAGAGAACGCGAAAACGTACATCACACAAACAATAAGACGCATGGTAATTTTTAATTCGTTTTTAAAAAATATATATTAATATTTAAAAAAAAAAACTAAAAAAGCCGAACCACACCACTCGGGGTGACGCCCGAGGGACGTCCACTCTGTCAAAAATTCAAAATTTTGCGAAACACGTCTGACATTCCACATTCCAAACGAAAGTGGGAATTAGACAGGGGAATTTTGGAATTTTTTGTTTCGCAACAGGCCCGTAGACGAGAATTGGTCTATAGAAATTTCTATGTAAACAACCTGAGACATTGTCACACAGAGACTGAAATAGCGTAACATGTCTACTAATAGGTAAATACCCTGATTAAGTTACGAGTACTGGATCATCCCCCCCTTTTTTAATCCACCCTAGAAATTGATTGAGATTAATTTTATCAAACTTATTAATAAAAGTAATATACACACATTAATTTACTTAATTATTTTTTACCAATAATAATATAATATGTATCTGTTACAAAATATATGGCCCACGAAGGTGGTGTAACCCTGGGGGAACAATAAAAAAAAAACTTATGTTTACTGGTCTGGACTAGGCATTAAACGCTTCCGCAACGCGACAGAATTAATATAGAAGGTGATAATTTTTGGCAAGGCTCGTTAAAGTCAACAGGTACCGCATTTTTCACCCCTAACTACCTGTAGCTGCCTTTGCCAATTCTCTCCATATATACTTTTGTACGCTGTATTATCTACACTAATAACTAGATCTACACAAAGATTACATATTTTTGTATATTTGTTTGTAATAGATAAACTGATTTTAAAATTTCTTTCACCTGTAGAGCGCTACATTATCAGCGAGTAACATGGCCTTTATTTTATTTAAAAAAATAATAGTCGAGATCTTCACGAAAATTACAATAATATGTCGATTTATTTGTTATTTATTATTATTAAAAGTTGTTTTGAAGCCCTCAACGCCCGACGTAAAACGGGGTGTTAAAATTTTGAAGTGTGTGGCTGTGTATCTGTCTATTTGTTTGACTGTCAATGGAATCGTACCTGCCAAACGGATGAACCGATTTAAACCTTTTTTTTTGTTTAAAAGCTTTCGTGAACGAGATGGTTTTTAGCTATAGTTTAATGATCTATTCGGGCGTTGAATAAGTTACATAATTATATATATATGATAAATTTAACTTTAATTATAATAATATTATTATTATTGATTATAATTAAAGTTATTAAACATATTAAAGTTTTATAATTAAAGGTTAATAACTTTCCCAGCGAAATGTCGATGCGGTAACCCTATCGAGTCGCTAGGGAGACAACACTGTGCATAAATCACGAGACGGGTAGCCTACCGCTCTCGCAGATCTTGGATAATTTAATGCTGTTATGTGATTTTCATATTAAATGTTTCGTTGCGGAAAAGTTTTCATATTAATAAATTCCTTCATATGCTAAAGTCTAAAATGTTAATAACCTTTTTTTTATTAGATAGAGATGGGTTTTCTCTTGGCCAGCATCTAGCCGTGTAGCGAAGATGAGGCCTTTGATGGAGCGAAGACCCAGAAGATGCCTATTCACTCCAACTTTGAAAAGATATGGGTTGTATGAGTTCGGAAACACAGACTCCGGCAAGTTTTATCATAATCAATGAAATCATTGATAAGAAATTAACTCTCAGTCGTCTAACTGAGAAAAGATTTATATACTTAGTACTTAACAATTAGATAAATGAATTACGGTTGTATTTCGAACACATGGGTGAGCGACCAATAGCATGTAACAGATTAGTTAGACCATTCAATTTGCCTGTAACAAACATTCTAGAAGAAATGATATTATATAAACTATCACTTAGACTAGATAAATAAAAACTAAACCCAAAAAGAATCTTGTCTTATACTATTTAGTTACATATTATTATAAATTATACACCTCTCCCAAGAGGTTTTGACCTATATTTGTATGCATACAGGTTAAAAATATCCCGCAGCTTCTAAACAAATGTATTTAAAAGTGGAACGTATATATAAGTATGTATTGTACTCTAGCTTTTTCCGGCGACTTCGTCCGCGACCTTTTTGTTCGTTGTACACATCAATGGGGTGGGTCATCCTCTCATATTTATCGAAATAATATATCTTTGCAAGGGTCATCCTATTACTAATATTATAAACGCGAAAGTTTTTGAGGATGTACTGTTACTCTTTGACGCAAAAACGGCTTAATGGATTCGGATGAATTTTGGCACACAGATAGTTTATTACCTGCATTAATATATAGGATACTTTTATACTGGAAAAAATCTTAGGATCGTCTAAAACTAAAAATGGAGCATTACTGTCGCCGTGACGTCACCGTCGTCATATTTATAATGATGTCAGATATTTTCTTTTCATTTTTCATCACGGACGAAGTCACTGGTACCAGCTAGTAAGAAATAAATTTTGCTATGGAGCCTTGTATGAATAATAAACAGAAATGTCTACAATTTTAGTAATTTGCAAAATGTTAATAGGTACATATCATATCAGTTCATTATAATGATCAAACTATTTAAAATGGTCAGTTATGTCTTATGGTTTCAGATTTTTCTATATTAAGGTCGACAGACAGACATTTGGACTGATCACCACGTATATTAAAAGGAAAACTGTTTTAATTAATTTGTATAATATATTTGACCGTCATTTTAAACCAGGCTATACAAATTATCTCCCTTTGGCAAAAACATTTTTAAACGAAGCCAAATTGGTCTTCAACCCTTGAGACATATTAGAGATATGCAATTTAGCGCTTTAGCTGCCAGAGTACAATCGCGTCCAATATCTTTGAAAAAATCCCTTTATCTACTTTATATAATACTAGCTGTTGCACGCGACTTCGCCCACGTGACTTTATAAAATATAGCCTATGTTACTCGCTGATAACGTAGCTTTCTATAGGTGAAAGAATTTTTAAAATTGGCCCAGTAGTTTTTGAGCTTATACATTACAAACATACAAATCTTCTCTCTTTATAATATTAGTATAGAAGTGTAGACTAGCTGTTGACACTGCTGTCCTATGTCCAGCATAGCATAGGATCGAGAATATGATAACATTTAAGGGCAATAGGAAAAGGCACCCCATACTAGTCCTTAATCTTTAATTAACCCTTTAATGGCTTGGTTTTGTAGGAGTTTTCGTGCCCCTAGCCTAGCGCTTGACTCGTAATTTTTTTTAAGAGAAAGCAACGCAATAATTTAAAAATTAATATCATATAAGTAGAGAAATTTGTCGTATATATACGGCTCGGGCGAAACTGATACGAAAATAATTGTCGGATATATCCGACTCTCTCGGCTAAAGGATTAAGGGAGGACAGTACTGACTTTTTTTTAATAATACCTTAATCTTGTACGAATATAAATTTATCGTACCTACTGTGTGTCCCATAATAGGGTGTAGAAAGGCAGTTTTAAATCGTGACCTGCTATATTGTAATAAGGTTGCGGGGTCAGGTCAAGGATTATTCGTTCGTAAAAACGGACCAGTATTCCGCAATGCATTTTCGTTGTGCTTTGTACGAAATTGCGTACAGTTTTCAACGAGTGTTTTATAAATATAATATACTAGCTGTTGCACGCGACTTCGCCCATGTAACTTTTATGAAATATAGCCCACTAGCTGGTGCCCGCGACTTCGTCCGCGTTGAACGATGAAAGGTACCCTATGTCCTTTCTGGTGTCCCAGACAACGCGTATGCAAAATTTCATGGTGATCGGTTCAGTAGTTTTTGCGTGAAAGAGTTACAAACATCCATACATCCAAATATACTTTCGCATTTATAATATTAGTATAGATGTTACTCGCTGATAATGTAGCTTTCTATAGGTGAAAGAATTAAAAAAAAAAATTAAAGTTTTTGAGTCTTCTTCATTACAAATATACAAAAATATATCTCTCTTTATAATATTAAGTACATTTATATTTGTCTATATATATATAAATTATCCTTTATCATGTGCAAGTGATAAGAATTAGGCTGAGATAACTTTTGCGGGGTCAGCTAGTTTCTATATAGAAATAGAAATGCTTTTCATCTTTAAAAAAAACATTTAAAGATGAAAAGCATTTTATGAAAGTTGTTTCGAATTCAAATTCGTTTATGGACCGTTCTAAAGAAGCATTTTTCATCGTTCTAAAGAATTAAATACAAACTTTCATTTTGCTATCAATAAATTCAACATCATTTATGAAAGCAAGTGAAATTCCGGTTTTCGACCGAAAGCAGAGTTGTTTTTGGAGTGTGTAAAGAAATAATTCAACAGTTGAATACAACAGCATAAAATGTTTTAAGACTTGAACTCTATTTCGTTGTAATAAGGTTGAAAACGTCTTTTATTTATTCATACATACATTCCATATTCATATGTGGAAAAAGGTTTCATGACGTGATGTGACGTCAAACCATAACTGGGTGTTAAAGAATGTTGATGTTTATAAAACACTTAAGTGAATCAATAAAATTATTATACAATGAAAGAAATATTAACATGAACAAGCTGTATTAACAAGCTGTGGTACCTACGTAGTTTGAATAAAAAAATTTTTTCACTCAATAATACATTGGTCAGCAGTCTGGCGGCAGTAACCAAATCCTTATAGAAGCCCAACTAAAAGTAATAGCAACTATGCTGTTGTGTTTCGGTGAGTGAGTAGGGTAGCCAGAACCTATTTGTAAAGATGGCCGACGCAAAAGAGGGGCTTTAATTTTTATTGCAATAAAATTTTTTTTTAATAATCTCAATTATCTCCGTGCGAAATCGGGGCATAGTATGCCAGTATAATGATAATATTAAACATTCAAAACGAACTTACTTATTCAAGCACAGACAGAGCAACGAGAATCCGCAAAATCACAAAGTTCAGAAACTCAGTATTAATTTGATTAGCGTGTGTCTGCTAACGTAACTGCACGCTATACTATCATTATTTTATTAAAAATATGATTTTTTTATTTTTATTTTATTAGGGTTAATGTACTTTAGGTATTTTTATACCTACGACAGATAGGTTTACCATCCACTCGATGGTGGGTGGCTACCGTCGCCTATATAACACAAGCAACGCCACAGGATAAGTGGTTGGGAGGGAAAGGAGTCATGGAAAATGAGCTCTGGCGTCCCTGACTCACTCATCGAAACATAACAGTACACAGTCATGCTGTTTGTTGGTTACTGCCGCCGGATGGGCTGCCCAAACCACTCCGAAACACAGTGTACAGTATGCCCTGCTACTACTGAGGAATACTAAAGCGGAATGTCGTAGTAGCAGGACTATTATATCTGCAGTAAGTTGCTAAGGGGTTGGGTATCCCACCGACTACCTACTTGATGCTGCAGCATCAGGTCAAGGTTACCATGTCATGGAAATACCACCGAAGTAACAGTATATCTAATTTCACATATGGAAGTTTGTGAAATCTATTCGTCAACTAGGAAATGGGCTGATGGTCTTCAAACGTCTGAACAGGTCACTTCATATTTCAAACAAAAAAAAAACAGATAAAAATCAGCCCATCCGTTTGGGAGCTAATATTCCATAGACATGTACACAGCTACACAGACACACACGTTAAACTTATAACACCCCATTTTTGCGTCGGGCTTCGGGGGTTAAAAAAAAACACACTGCGTTTCGCATTTATAAACTGTGCAGCCCGATTGGCAGCAGTAACCACACCCTTACCAAAGATCTCAGTACAATTAAAGTATGTTTATTATTATGATTCGGTGCGTGAGAACACATCCATTTTACAAGGAAAACCATGAAATGTCAACATAAATTATGCAATGGGACATGAAAAATCACTTACACAAAAGGTCTCTTGGATTACTATGTTTGTATATTAATTTATATTTGACGTCATTTATTCACACTGTAGGTATATTACGTTAAATGTTCTAGTTGTGATCCGCGGCTTCGTTCGCCATGAAATTTGACAGCAGTCTTAGGACTGCACGTCAGAGGGGAAAACTAGGATTCACAAAAAAAAAAAAAAACTACCTAGTAGGTTATTATGATTCCTGCCCTCTATGGGTAGTCCAAGTAGTTCTACTATTAGTTCTACGATAGAAAAGTTTGGACAAAAAAATCCAAGTAGTTCTACTGCAGAGTATGACAGATATTGACATATAATAATGTTATGTTTTATAAATGGCATTTAGAGCCAATTTTCCTGACCCTTTTTTTGTAGTTGTCATATTTATGTCCTTTATTGTTGTTGTTTCAGATATGCATTTCACGAAGAAAGTGACGTTTGCTGATACTTTTGACAGTTAAAACAAAATCAAGATGGCGGAAGCAGAAGGCGGAGCAAGCGAGCAAGATGATGTTTCCTTCTTACGTACGGTAAGTCGGTTTACGCCAGGGGTATCAAACTGATTTTTCTAAAGAGCCATTTCCATTTGTAAGATTTACATGTGTGAACGAACCAGACTCAAAATTTAAAACTAAAACACATTTTATTTATTTAGTTTTAATAAATTTTCATACAAAGGTAATAAAAAGGGTAAAGTAAATAATCTTGAGCTTGAAGATCCAAACACCTGAGGACTCATATTTTTGATAAGCTCATTGCTGTCAGGTGTCATATTTGAGGTAGTAATTTTCAGGATAGATTGGAGATGTTCATCAGTAGCCTTTAAAATCCTCACTAGATAGATTCTGGTCGCGGGCCGTATTGAGATGGCTTGCGGGCCGTATGCGGCCCGCGGGCCATCTCAATACGGCACGTTACGGCACGTACGTAATACATTTATTTACGTACGTGCTCCTACATGAATACCTACGTCTTTAAATTTGCATAAGGGGATTTATGATAACAAAATCAGGGGAATAGTAGATTTTGATGCTGTAGGCTACATATCTATCATCTACATCCAAAATTTAATTAAGTACACCACTCGATAGCTAAAGGATCAAGGCTTTTTTAATATATATATATATGGTATATTCGAATTCGTTGGATATATACATAAATAATATGCTCAAAGAAAATATTATATACTCGTAACGTACTACACGTATATTCACTTTAAAAAAATACACGGCCATGTTCACGACACAGCTACACTGCATTTTTTAAATATAAAAATGTGTAAAAAAACAATATAGTGATAACTCGCCGGTTCGAACGAGTTAAATCTATGTTTTGTACCTATGTTTTCAAGCATGTTTTGTACTTATGTTTTCAAACATATGTTTGGTCTAACTACAAAATTATTCACACAAAGAAATTTATGAAGTTGAGAGGGCAATGTCGTCCTTGAGACCCTTGAAATACCCTTGAAGTTGTTTCGTACATTAAATGCGTAGGTTATAATTATTGTTCATTTAAGATTTAACAGTATACTGTCTGTCCTTGTATGATAATTACACATTGTAGGCCCGAATTAGTCTCTATATGACCACAATACTAATAACGCTTCATACTACCTAATTTATAATACACAAATCTTCCTCGTGTGAAGACATTCCATAAATAAAAATCATTGGAGTCCATAGAGGACAAACATATTTACATTGATTTTTATTTATTATAAATAGATTTCTTTCTTACGTAAAACATATTATAAATTTGTAGAGATAGCGTAACATTGAAACTAAAATTAGCTCACATATTGACTAAATAGGTTTCGTCTGATGCCAAACCCAATATGATTCATCTTAACGGGAATGAAAGCGAATATTTATAGAATCAAATGTTACGCGTGCTTTGTGTATGATGTGTAAGTAACTTAATAATAAAGGCATGCTAAGCCCGACTCATATCTCTAATAAAAGCCAAGCACAGACGTATATACGAGTAGCTATAATCCTACTAGTTTTACTATTATCATAAATTCGAAATTTCATCGAAACATACAAACTTTCGCATTTATAATTTTAGTAGGATTAGGACTTAGGATTAATACTACTTGAAAATACTGCTTCGACTCCTACAAAATACTGCTTGATCCATAAAAAGAATCCATCCTACTAATACTATTAATATTATAAATGTGAAAGTAACTCTGTCTGTCTGTCTATTACCTTTTCACGCCTCAACTATTCAAGCGATCATCATAAAAGTCTGCATACACGTTGCCACGTTGCATACAAGAATGGACATAGGGTACTTTTAATCCAGAAAAAGTTCTGTTCTCGAGGGATCATCTAAAATAAAATTTAAAAAAAAGTGACGCCTGGCTAAAGTCTTATAGCAACATGGGGTCAAGCGTTATTTTGCGTTTATATATTTTATTTTTTCAACGCAGACGAGTAGACAATAAAAAGCGAATAAAACAAAAACCAATTACTCACGTTGTGCCTTTCGTCCAAATGTTTATTTGCGTGAAAAACGTCTATAAAGGTAACTTTACACGAAAGCGTGACATTATTCATTTAAAAAAACTTTAAAAAAAAAAATTAAACCGCCGAAAAAACTGAAAAGCAAAGAATAATTTTATTTAATCTTAATAAATAAAAAAGTTAAATAAAATTATTTTGTGCTTTTCAGTTTTTTTTTTTTTTTTAATTTTTTTGTAAAAAAGTTTTTATTTGATTGAAAATTTATTTCCGTAAATACATATAAAATATTAAAAGAAAAAAAATAAACACAATATACAAATGAAAAATGGTGAAAATGTCTTTGTACACTTACATTATATTCAAAGCTAAATAACTCCTCATGTAATTAACTATCAAACTATTATTAATTTTATTTAATTGTTATTTAAATAAAATTAAAAATAGTTTGAAGTTTTATGTAAAAATTGAAACAATTTTCAACTATTTATTCATTTATTCAATCTTTATTGTTTAAATATTTTTGCAGGCGTTGATTTTTTTAAATGATATTTTTTAAATGATCCCTCAGGGACAGTACTTTTTTCTGGATGAAAACATACATGTCCTTTTCTGTATCCCTGACAACGTGTATGCAAGATTTCATGATGATATACAACTCTCTACATTTTAATAATATTAATATTAAGATGGCTTTTCCTTCGAAAGAGCTGAAAATACTTAACAAATACTTTAAGTGTTTGTAAGCTTTGTAGTTCGCAAATATTGTCCTTCTATCGAGGTCGGGTCATGGACAGGACAGTTGTAAACAAATCGATACGACACTGGGGCCAAACTGTGCCAAATCTTAAAGCGCCTCAACAAATTTTGTGATATAGTTTATGCCAAGCTGTGCTATATTTTTCAACATATTCCAAAATAAAAAATGAATAAGCCTTGCTTTTTGTTTAGTTACTTAACACACTATACCCAGAATGGTTAAGTGTGATCATTTGCCCCTGATTTCAACAGATTTCAATTAGGTATAAGGCATTAAATAAACTAGAGTCATAGACAAGTCAGTCGAAGTGGCGACAGTGCGATTATTGGTGGTGATGTAGTTCTTCTTTCAGTAGAAAACTATGAAATCGCACTTATAAATAAATAAATAAATAAATATCTTCACACATTCCACACAGCATCATCTAGTTCCACAGTAAGCAACTAATGCTTGTATTATGAATACCAGACAGTTGATATACTACATAGATTACTTTTTTTTTTGTAAATACATACATATTATAAATACAAAAACATCCATGACTAAGGTGCAAAGGTAAAATGTCAACACATAAACATTCGCCCCTAGCGGGATTCGAACCCGCGACCGTTTGGTTAAAAGGTAGGGTTACTAGCCACTAGACCAAATGTGTCGTCAACTTATACTCTTGTGTTTTGGCAAATGAGTAAGGATGCCAAAGTTTCAACTATCCCTGCCTTGTTCAGGATAAAGGATAATCCTTTATCCTTTTTTCTTGATTGACATGCATATTATGTTACCATCTATCAAATAGACAGTCTACGTTCCGGACTTTACATAATACAGAAACCTTAGGTACTCGTACATAATTATGTGATTCTCTTGGTATACGCAGTTGCTGACTAGACAGATAAATGACCATACATTATTTCAGTGCGTAAGTAATAGCTGCCCACTCTCAACCTGACCTTCGTCTATATCTTTTATCTTATTTATTAGCTTTTTATTTATTGTTAAAATTAAATATTCGACTTTTCTACGAGATAAAAAATAAAAAAACGCTTGACGCTTGACAAAAATATAAATGAGAAATAATTTATTCAATCTCTCATCAAGCGATTATTTTTTTAAATACAATTAAAAAATACGTAAATTTGATTGCATTAATCAGTGAAAATCGCATTTGAATCGGTTAAGCTGTTTTTGAGGTTAGTTTGCACAAGCTCACAGACAAACACAAATTTTCTAAACACATTTTTTTTCCTGGGTGTCACCAATGTATACAAATTGTTTCTTTGAAAATTATATTTAATGTACAGGCACGGCTCGTTAACGATTTTAATATATATTTTTTATGTTAAGGTCGATAGACAGGCTAACGGTCCACTAAATTTACTGGTAAATGGCTATCGTCGCCTATAACACAAGCAACGCCATAGGTGATTCAAGTGCGCTGCCGACCATAGAAGGATTAAGGATAAGTGATAAGGAAGGCTCTGGCATCCCTCATTCACTCATTGAAATAGAACACGGTGGTCTTCTGTAAGGGGGTGGTTACTGCCGGCATATTGGCTGCCCAAATGACTTTTCTTTTAACGTTGGGAAATCCTCTTGGATTCCTACCGTCTAAAACCCAACAACTTTCTAGCGCGGCCGTTGTTGGGCGTTGTGACATGACTTCGGTGCCTCGCCATACGTAGTGTACTGTGCCACCATTAAAATGTGTAATTCGCTTCGCTGTGGCTCAATCTTATATTAACTCGGCTGCCATAACAACGGCCAGCTTCTACTTTAAATGTGACAGCGGTTCTCATTGGCGTGTGAGTTCTCCTCGCTTATGGCAGATGGCGCCGTAAAAAAAACAATTTTTCTCACGATTGAGATTATATTATTACGCGGAAGCGGATTGCATATTGTGTAAAAATTTCAAGTCAATCCGTTGACTAGTTTACGAGTTTTTGAGTACCACAAACCAACACAACATTATATATATATATATTATTAAGTTCTTATTAAGTTGGATTCTGATTTGGTCAATTTCGCAGAAAGTTAGACAATCAAACAATCAATCAAACAAACAGGTACACTCCACTTAAAATGTTTTCGAACAAACTTTAGAATTTATTTAATATTAATTATACTTATAACGAGAATATCCTTTAATTAAATTTTTATTAATTTATTTAATAAAGTGGCCAGTACTTTATAGAATAGTACGTTTTAAAAAATCATCACATAATCATTATATATAGCATTTCCATTTCAGGAAGACATGGTGTGCCTGTCATGCACAGCGACAGGGGAGCGTGTCTGTCTCGCTGCCGAAGGATTCGGTAACCGGCATTGTTTTCTCGAAAACATTGCCGACAAGAACATACCACCGGACCTATCTCAATGCGTATTTGTCATAGAACAGGTAAGCGTTTCACTTTTCAATATTACTCGTACGATGGTTCAAGGTTAGCTACCTCCGTATAGAAGTGACACGTTAAGACAAAAAGAAATAATAGGTATATATGTATTTAGCTATATTTGGAAGTCAAACCTGTTTCTTTAAAGATGTTTAAAAAACAATTTTATTGATTATAATAACTAAAAGAAAACAATATGTTTGATTATTTTAATTAATTAAGTGAATAAACTTACAAAGTCAAACTTAATACATTTAAATAATTTCCTAATTATAGAAAAAGTAGCGGTACGCCCTCGGCTTTGCACGGATTTTCTGCAAATTATATATAAAAACCTTCTCTTTAAGTTAATTTTTTAAATTGTAACATTTTAAATAAGAATTTGTTACAATTACATAATAAATTTCCTTAATTTGTTGTGAGCCTTTTTACTGAGGGTATAAACATTCTCGTAGGTTAAAAGATAGCTGACAAAGAGAGGCTGATGGAATGGGTTCTTTCAACCCTTACACCCATTATCATCCTTTGTTTTTGCGTAGAAATATCCTTTAGTATATTTTGTCGCAAAAACAAAGGATGGGTAAACATATAATATATTTATATTTCTCCGAGATATTTCGTAATAGAGGGTTATTTAGTGTTACCAGTATGGGCTCTTTAGTTTATGAGAAATTGCGAAGCGCAGTATAAGATAAATACTGCGAATTCACAATTTATTTGGAGTTAATTTTTGGATCTAAAACAATTAATTTTTGTTTCAGGCTTTATCAGTAAGAGCTCTCCAAGAGCTGGTTACGGCTGCCGGTTCCGAAACTGTAAGTTTTTATAAATTACCATATACACATACCTACTTATTTAATTATTTCACGAACATTTGTACATTGAATCTATTTGAAAACCTGTATTTTAACAGTTGGTCACCCTTTCCTCAAAGATGTCTCATCTATAAATAATTTTCTAAACTAAACTTGAACACTATTTATATTATTAGTCCATAACATTGAGGCTGAGGTCGCTCTGGTCTAGTTTTAGAACTAATAAGATAATTTTAATAATGCACATTTAATATTATACGCATGCTCAATGTATTAAAATCTTATATAAATAATCAAAACTAATAATACACTTTATTTCTAAGTGGCTTAAAATTGTTTGGAACCAGACCATAATATTAACTTTTATTAAGTGAACATACGAATTCATCAAGGACCAGACTGTAGTCTTGTAGCAAAGTTCGCGTATGGAAATTTTTTTCAGGAAAGTTTAGTACGAGTCTTAGTAAGTATTTTTTACTTGGGTGGATAATCGTTACCTGGTATATTTTCAAAATATAAATTTTTTGTATGATTTTTTCTTCTTTAGTAACCTATTGAGTGGGGTATTAAATAAAAGGGCTCAATGAGCAGATTCCAAAAATGTACTACACCATTACATTTCAGCCAGTTGTTTCGAAAAAGATTAAAAGCATTCTCTAAACATAACAAGTTGGGGCTATGCTATTCCTGACAGGAAACGGCTGAATTATGTTTTTTTAAAATATACGCCGAATGGCTCCTTGTATCCCTCATGTCTTACATAATGACTTTTTTTAATACTTTTCTCTTATTACTTATTTTATTCCTACTAAACTTGCCTGAAAAAATGTCTCCATAATGACTACAGCCAGATCAAGGAATAAATTGACAAGATGGCGCCGCGCCGGCTCGCTACCGCATAGACCGCACGAAATATTATGTTTTATAGCGTCATCCTATTGGCGATTTTCAACAAAACTTTTTTAACGTCTGTATTAAATAAAATATTTTTATTGTTAAAATTATTTATTTAAAAAATTTTAATTGATAAATCACTTGCATATTTCGTAAAAATAGTCCAATAGGTTTTGTTTGGGACGAAAATGTCAGTTGTTGAGACACAAAAATGATAGTGCGGCCTCAGCCTAGTATTTTAAAAATGGAACTTCATTAAAAAAGGAAGCCCTCTTTCTGATATTATTGTGTTAACATTTTGCCGTTTGTGAATAATATTTGTCAGTTTATCCTTTTATTGTTTTTTCGTATTTAAATTTTTTCCAGGGCAAAGAAAACTTAGTGAGTATCCGTGGGTTATTTGGTAAAAGATGCATGTATACACATCAAATTGAATCATACCATTACTTTTTTAAATAACATTTATAATTGTTCGAAAATTCGTTTCTCAAAATTTTATGTTTTTAATCAATTCTTAATATCTAATTCTTAAGTGTTTAATATTCAGTTCATTAATTGTTCATCTATTTTTTTTTCTCTAAAAAGTGTGACCATAAAGTTAAAGCATTAGTTTGACACAGAATTAATACAACTTTTAGGGGAAAAAAATCACAAGACTTAAAACTAAATCAGCCAAACGGAAGCTGTAGCGTAATCTGAATACACGAAATGCGCCATCTAGTTTATTAACGGGAAACTAAGTTTTAAAATCGATGTCGACTAAATTCTCTCAATAAAGTCATTAATATTATCGCATCCGTACTTAATATCGATATAAAAGATATCCTGTTTAATATTTCATATTGCAGTTCATTTGTCTACCGAATTTTATGCAAACCCCTTCAAATATGTTTCATTTTGATAGCAGTGCAAGCACGCGTTGAGACTTGAGACAACACCTACTGTCAGAGCGACGTTGTGGCTTCTCAAGTCAATCGTATCATTCCAATTGGACGATAGCAATACCTACAGCACCCGCACTCGCTCTGACAGTAGGAGTTGACGATAGGCTTGATTGTGTAATGCTGGCATTAGGATTGGATTTATAAACCTAATTAATTTAGGTGATACGAAGGTCAACGGGTCATCTAATTTATAATGTTAATAAGTTCTTATATGTAGTTAGCACGTACAGTATCTCAAATAATTAATTCTTTGTGTAATTTCTTAAATATGTTTTAACATCGTGTTTAATGTTTAATTCATGAAGTAAATCATTGAATGATTTACGCATTTTTTTAACAAAATATGACTGGAAATAAAAAATATTATTAGTTAATCAAAATCTAATTCTATTAATAAATTCTGTGTCAAATGTTGCAAACAGCGATATTTGTTTATAATCACTTTAGTTGGTGAACGCATGAATGAATATTGTCTAGATTTTAATAAGTATAAAAAGTAATAATCAGATTTCATTATTTAACATAATAATTCTTTATTGCTATGCCGGCTTATAGAAGCGGTTGAGAATACTCATTAAAATGGAGAAATATGTACGTTTACAGTAGTGGTCCTTTTTTAAACGGCCTCCATTCAAACTAATACACGTTTGATTATATTAAACTAACTTTTGCTTTCGGCTTCGTCTACGTATAAGGTTAAACATTAGCCTATTAGGTACTATTCTTCGTGTTCTAAACGTACAAAGTTTAAAATAATGGAGTAACTATTCGGCAAACCGAACCTATAAGTAGGCCGACAGTTTATAGCGGGTAAATCCCACTCTCTATTGATACAAACAATACTATAGGAATTGCAAATCAATATCAACCTTGACATGTTAAAAGATAAGACATAAGGAGAGTACAAAGGAATGGGCTCTGTCATCCGATACTTATTCACCAAAACACAACATCATATGTGCTTATTTTTCATTGTGATTATATTCTGTAAAAGAAAGATTACTGCCGCTATTTGGCCTGCCCAGTTTATGATCAAATGGAACAACTAAATTAATTTTATTAGTTTACAAGGAAGTATTAAGTTAACAAACGATATTAGCTTTTATGTTAAAGCTACCCTAATATTTTAGAGAGAGGGTGTTTATGTCTAAGTACGTTGAGGTTAATATCTGGTAAGATTATTTTACTAATGAATGACATATTATTCGAGATGAACATGGCCCACATATTTAATTAATTTTCAATATTAATTAACCTACTAATGTATTTTGATATACTTAGCAAGTTTATAAATAAGGCTTCATTTATGAAAACATTGCTCTATTAGCTCTTTTTTGCAGTACAAAATATCAGAAATTCTTATATTTATATTATGACCTTATTATCAGAATAAATATATTAATAAGGTAGCTAAATATATTAACTATAATAAAATTATAATTAATATTCTAACGTGAATTTGGGTCAAATCTTTCGATGTGCTAATATAATTAGTTATAGAAATTCTTATGCCCGCCGCACACTGCATGTGCTCAAGATTTGATTAAAAATATTTTTTTAAAAAAATACACTAAGTCTCTCTCACTCTAACTTTTAAACGCAACTTCTAAACGAGAGGTCAATAAAAAAAAATACAAAATAAATAAAACATTTTCCAGTAAAAGATCCTTGTTAACTTTGTCCTACGAAAATTCTTTAATATTTAGATAAGTAATATTATCCTAATTCAAGCATGCATGAAAGAGCTAAATTTATGGAAAGGGAAATTTTATTTTGAAATAACATATTATTATAATTGTTATTTTTTTTATATTTCTTTTTTATTACAGGGTAAAGGTACTGGTTCAGGACATCGAACCTTGTTGTACGGCAATGCTATACTTTTGCGACATCTTAACAGCGATATGGTAACTATTCAACAGTGTGTCTGTCCTTTACATAAAAAAATACGTACAAAAATTCTTTTGTTTATATTACAAATGTGCATTTTAGTATTTTTTTATTATTGTTGTAGTACTTGGCGTGTCTTTCCACCTCATCATCTCAAGATAAGCTCGCTTTCGACGTGGGTCTCCAAGAACATTCACAAGGCGAAGCGTGCTGGTGGACTCTACATCCTGCTAGCAAACAGAGGTAACTGATTTAATTTTTCTCTATTTTGTTTCAGTAAAGATGGATATTCTTTAATCATTTCTATCGACTATTTTTTTTGACGATTCAATAGAACAAAACAAGAGTGGTATATTCTGTTACAAATTTAATTTTCAATCGCAAAGATCGTCAAAAGTAGGCTCTGAAACATTCTAGTTTTAAGGGAATAATAGAAATCTACACTAATAAATTACATTGACTTTTTTTAAAAAGCAAAAAAAGCGAGACGAAGACCGATATTTTACTTTTATTGGACACAGTTTGTTTGTATTCTAAGGCTTTTTAAAAAAATGAATTAATATTTTAGATCTGAGGGTGAGAAAGTGCGCGTTGGAGACGACTTGATTCTTGTGTCAGTCGCCACGGAGAGATATTTGGTAAGATAACAATTGTATGAAACATCGTATTGTACCGTATCGTACCGAACAGTACCGTACAGTACCTTAACGTACAGGTGTAGCCCTTGTGGATATTGATTAATAATTTTTTTATAGATCATATATGTTGATTAGCAGTTTTGACTCATAAAAAAACACGAAATCTTTTCAGCATACAACAAAAGAGAACGAGGTATCAATAGTGAATGCTTCATTCCACGTCACCCATTGGTCAGTGCAACCGTATGGAACAGGTATATCTCGAATGAAGTACGTCGGTTACGTATTTGGTGGTGATGTGTTGAGATTCTTCCACGGAGGAGACGAATGTTTAACTATTCCGAGCACTTGGAGCAAAGAAGGAGGTCAGAAGTAAGTATTGAAGCACAAAATGGTTCGTTTTATCATTTTAGCTTGTAACATATTTTTTTTTTTATAAAAGATGGGTTTGCTCTTGACCAACAACCAACTGTGTAGCAAGGATGAGGCCTAAGATGGATCGAGCTCACCCAGAAGATGCCTATTCATCCGAACTTTGAAAATATTTGGGTTATATGAGCTCCGAAACATGGGTAATGAAAGTATACTGTGCCAATATCAGTACGGTTCATGCACAGCGTACTGTGCAAAGTAATAGAGAAGGAAGTAGTAGCTGGTTTTTTAAAATTAAGGTTACCCATGAGCATATTTTAATAGGCAAAACCATTGCTATTTATTTTTTTATAGATAAAAATTGATGACATATGCTATTCCTCTAGTAATCAGATGGGTCAAAGACGACCTCTTTTTGGGATCCTGAACATAGATACTAGTCTGTAGGGTGTGTACGTGTAATGAGTTTCCTTCAAAATGATTTCTTCATTTTGTTACCCTTAGCATTCTGCTGTAAACATGTTGAGTACAGTAGGTACTTTTTGAATTATTTTAAAATACCCAATATCGTCGAAGTTACAAGCAGTCAAAGATATTTTAAAAAAAAAATCACTGAATAAATTTTTATAAAAAAAATTACAGAAATTTTCCTATTGTCATGTTACAGCATCGTTGTATATGAGGGTGGGTCGGTGATGTCCCAGGCTCGTTCATTATGGCGTTTGGAACTGGCTCGAACCAAATGGGCTGGAGGGTTCATCAACTGGTACCATCCTATGAGGATCCGGCACATCACCACGGGACGATACTTGGGAGTCAACGACCAGAAAGAGTTGCATCTTGTCGGAAGGTATGGTCTTTATAAAAGTTTGTATCTTAGCTTGAAAGTATTTGCACATAACTCTCGTAATGTATATTTCAGTCACTATAAGCATTAATATTCCAAATGGAGACGAAAATTATGTAGAATTTATATAGAATCATAAAGTAACATAGTTTTTGTGTTTCGTACTGGTAACCCACAAGTCCTTAAAATAAAATTTAGTATGCCTTTCTTATTTGTGATTTCTTTTAAGTACCATTAATGTCTGTTACCCGCGACGTCGTCTGATTTCGAAAAAGAAAAATATAACACCTGAGAAAATATATGATTAATGGTTATTATAACGCTTGACATCACTATCGCTGTGAGGACGATGGCACCGCCACGGTGGCTGTGACACCCTATTTCATTATTCAAGGATAAAAAGTTTTTTCAAATTTTTCGATTTTCAACTCGACTGTAACATAATTGTTTCCAGAGACCAAGCTACAACGGCGTCCTGTGCTTTCTGTCTTCGTCAAGAGAAGGATGATCAGAAGGTGGTGCTTGAAGACAAGGATCTGGAAGTAATTGGCGCCCCCATCATCAAATATGGTGACTCAACTGTCATAGTGCAACACTCTGAAACCGGCTTGTGGCTTTCTTATAAGGTAAATCTTTACATAGTATAAAATAAATTAGATAGATAGACGCTTAGATCTTTTAAATTCACTAATGGAAAGAGTGTTAAACAAGGAAGGTTTTTATGTTTGCAGAAAAAATTGTACCCATGCGAAGCTGGTATTTTTATTTTATATAAAAATATTCCCTGTTTATCCCTTTTTCTATAAGTAAAAACCAAATTAAAATCTGTCTAACCATTTTCGAGTTTTTGAAGCGTAAAAAAACTGTTGTCTGTCTGTTACCTTTATATAATAGTGACTCTTGCTAACCTAAACTGATGACGATAATAAAAGATTATGGATCATATGTTTATTTCAAATTGCTTTGTGTTTTAGTCGTACGAGACGAAGAAGAAAGGCGTGGGTAAGGTAGAGGAAAAACAAGCGATACTCCACGAAGAAGGTAAAATGGACGACGGCTTGGATTTCTCAAGGTCCCAGGAGGAAGAGTCACGCACAGCAGGTGTCATTAGGAAGTGTTCTTCACTCTTCACTAAATTCATCAAGTGAGTTACTGTGTTTAAAAGGTTTTTATGGTACTGAAAATTAACAAAGAACATTTATTTATCAACTAGATTTTGACTACGATTTCGTCCGTGCCCCTTTTACTTGGGCGTTGAAAAATAAAAATAACTAAATAACTGTATTTTAAATAAATAAACATATATAATTGTAAAGCTCAACGTCTCTCAACGGAAAGGTCTATGCTCGGCGTTACACTCAGAGATCGAATCAGGAATGTGGAGATCCGTAGACGTACGAAAGTTACCGATCGGCGGATCACTAAGTTTATGTTTGTCTGAAGATCTTCGCATTAAAAATAAAATAAAAACAATTTACAGTGGCCTGGAGACTTTACAAGAGAATCGTCGCCATTCGATGTTCTTCGCATCTGTGAACCTCGGGGAGATGGTGATGTGTTTGGAGGACCTTATCAACTACTTCGCTCAGCCGGATGAGGATATGGGTGGGTGTGCATTCAATTTTATTTTGAACTAGATGTTGCACGCAACTTCATGATAAAATGTATCCTATAGTTTAATCCAGGTAATCATCATAACATCAGTGAAAACCGCATTTAAATCGGTTAAGCCTTTTCTGAGATTACCATGCACAAACACATAGACAAACAAACAAAAATTTTAATCTCGATAGATAGCAATAAGATATAAACGAAGTGTATAATGGCTCAATGGGTAACTTGTAAATTTCAGAACACGAAGAAAAACAAAATAAGTTACGAGCCCTCCGTAACCGCCAAGACCTGTTCCAAGAGGAAGGCATCCTCAATCTCATCCTGGAAGCGATAGACAAGATCAACGTAATCACTTCCCAGGGTTTCCTCGCCGGTTTCCTGGCTGGTGATGAATCAGGACAGAGTTGGGACATGATTTCGGGATACTTATACCAGTTACTTGGTAAGGCGATTATTTGATTATATTTTTGGGTCGGCTTTCATGCTGACCAGTGTTGAGACATGATTTCTGGATACTATAACAGCTGTTTTCTTATTAAGACGATACTTTTTGATCGGCTTTTATGCTGACTAAAGTTGGGACATGATTTCTGTATACTTATAACAGCTGTTTCTCGTTAAGACGATATTATTTGATCGGCTTTCATGCTGACCAGAGTTGAGACATGATTTCTGTATACTTATAACAGCTGTTTCTTGTTAAGACGATATTATTTGATCGGCTTTCATGCTGACCAGAGTTGGGACATGATTTCTGTATACTTATAACAGCTGTTTCTTGTTAAGACGATATTATTTGATCGGCTTTCATGCTGACCAGAGTTGGGACATGATTTCTGGGTACTTATAACAGTTTATTGATAAAGTTTAATTTTAAAAGTTGTACCTACTATTAAAATAATGTATCTATTTTTTCAGCCGCCATAATAAAGGGAAATCACACGAATTGTGCTCAGTTCGCGAATTCGAACCGATTGAATTGGTTGTTCTCGCGTCTCGGCTCGCAGGCGTCGGGCGAAGGCACAGGCATGTTGGACGTATTGCATTGCGTGCTCATCGACTCACCCGAAGCCCTCAACATGATGCGCGTGAGTGTTTCCATTATCCTGGAAAAATGTTAGGTTCCCGAGAGATCGTCTAAAGATATAAAAAATTCAGCGTCACTATCGTCACAGCGTCGTTACAGTGATACAAATGTCATTCGTTACTTACGAGTACATTTCCTCAGGCGTTATATTTTTCATTTTTTAAAACGGACGAAGTCGCTGGCGCCAGCTAGTCCTCCATTTGCCCTGTCAATTATGTCTTTTTAAAAATATAAAATTATAGTAAGTAGTATTTGTCTTTTACTTTCCCCATTATAGTCGCCACTCGGCACTGACAAGACGCATTATTGGGGTTATTCAATGAAATGTTGTTTGTTAACAGGACGAACACATAAAAGTGATAATATCGCTTCTAGAAAAGCACGGACGGGACCCGAAGGTTCTGGACGTACTCTGTTCTCTATGTGTTGGTAACGGAGTTGCTGTCAGATCTTCACAGAACAATATATGCGATTACCTTCTGCCAGGAAAGAATCTGTTGCTGCAGACGCAATTGGTAGACCATGTGTCAAGGTAAGTTCTGATGTTTTTCCTATTGGTTTTAATCGTATATCATCATTATATCACCATATCATATCATCATATCATCATATCATAATATCATAATATCATCATATCATTACATCATTACATCATAATATCATAATATCATAATATCATAATATCATCATATCATCATATCATCATATCATCATATGACGAGCCTCTTGAATGTGTGGTTAGGGCCTTGCCTTAACGCTCCATCTCAGGGGTTCTTTTTTAAATAATATTGTGTAGATGGCGCAATATCTCTGAAACTTCAGATATTCCAAAATATTCTAAAATAGATCGTAACGCATTCGTGTGACAATTTTGATTTTACTCCCATAAATTTTCATACCACGGGCTTATACTATATATATGCAAATAGATTCTTAAGGATTAAATTCCAATAAGTTTCTTTTAACTAGAATTTAGTCCAAAAACGTACCACATTGTGTATTTTCAGCTAAACTTGTAGTATAGGGGCTTGTGTACAATTGAGCTCGATATTGCTAAATTTCTTATAACTTTTTCTTTTCAGTGTCCGACCAAACATTTTTGTGGGTCGCGTCGAAGGTTCCGCTGTATACCAAAAGTGGTATTTCGAGGTGACCATGGACCACATAGAGAAGACCACACATATGATGCCCCATTTGCGTATTGGATGGGCCAATACTACCGGGTACAGTGACAATTGATTTATTTCAAGAATCATAATTTTCAAAAAAAGAACTCCATCAACTCCATCCATGTATGGGGAAACAAACAAATTAATAAAGTTTAGAAACTTGTGTGGGTTATACCTTTGGGTCTGCTGATCAAAACCCACAACTCTCCCCACCCCTTCCCCCTTCCACTTGCCGCTTCCCCCTCCCCCCCACATCGTGAAATTGTTCCCGTTAACGGATTTTTTTAACTTGGTTAAGGGTTTTAATATTATAAAACTCTAATAGATACTAAAAATGTGTCAACGGCTTTTCTGTGACATTTTTTCTGTGGATTAAAATGTGGTTTATTGACACCAGGTATGTGCCTTACCCGGGTGGTGGAGAGAAATGGGGAGGCAATGGAGTGGGAGATGATCTATACTCGTTTGGCTTCGATGGTGCCTATCTCTGGTCCGGGGGAAGAAAAACAGCTGTCAATCGAACACACCAAGAGGAACCTTTCATAAGGAAAAGTGTGTGCTTTTTATTCATTTTTGTTTGTCTATACTATTTATATATATATACCTACTAATATTATAAAGATAGAAGATTTGTATGTTTGTAATGAATACACTCAATAACTACTGGACCCATTTTAAAAATTCTTTCACCTATAGAAATCTACATTATCAATGAGTATATTTTATAAAGTTACGCAGACAAAGTCGAGTGAAATCACTAGTAATAGATATAATAAAATATAGGGTATATATTATAATTTATATTATTTTAAAGGCTTTATAGTGTATTAATACTTATATAGAAGGTAAATAATAGAATACGGTATCGATAATAGTGTGCATCTGCACCATAGACAACACTCGTACTCAGAGAGAGCGGGATATGAAATAACTGTCCACAGATTCCACGGAGCTCGTGCGCGGCCTATACAAATCTTTTAAATCCGTACTAAAATTATAAATGCGAAAGTATGTTTGTATGTATGGATGTTTGTGACTCTTTCACGCAAAAACTACTGAACCGATCACCATGAAATTTTGCATACACGTTGTCTGGGACACCAGAAAGGACATAGGGTATCTTTCATCGTTCAACGCGGACGAAGTCGCGGGCACCAGCTAGTAATATATATTATAATTTTTTTTTTTTTCAGGTGATGTAATCGGCTGCGCCCTCGACTTGACCGTGCCCATTATCAACTTTATGTTCAATGGCGTAAGGGTCACTGGCTCCTTCACAAACTTTAACCTCGAGGGAATGTTTTTCCCCGCCATCAGCTGTTCCAGTAAATTAAGGTATGAATTCCATTCCATATAGATTATTTGCAAATGAGTTCTGAGAAATCAGAACTTTTTGACTCTAGGTATTCAAAGAAAATATTGTATTATTTCTATGTAAACAAAATTGCCAAATAATAAATCCGAAAATGTAATTTTTCAGTTGTCGTTTCCTCCTGGGAGGCGAACATGGTCGTCTACGTTACGCGGCTCCCGAAGGTTATTCCCCATTGGTGGAGTCACTACTTCCGCAGCAGATCCTCAGCTTGGAGCCGTGCTTCTACTTCGGAAACCTGGCTAAGAGAGCTCTGGCTGGTCCACCTCTAGTCCAGGACGACACAGCCTTCGTGCCTATGCCCGTTGATACATTAACTGTAAGTAGTATTATTAAAGAAAAAATCAAGTTGATTAACGTGCTAACGTTTTGTTCCTTAACGCGAACTACACTTTTCATACAAGATTTCAAAAGCCTTGCGATAGTAATTCTCCAATTTTATAATTTAACTAGCTGTTTCACGCGACTACGTCCGCTTAACTTTATAAATTATAGCCTAAGTTACTCGCCGATAATGTGGCTTTCTATAGGTGAAAGCATTTTTAAAATCGGTCCAGCCAGTAGAAATATATATTACTCAAAACTCATTACAAACAATGATTATATTTCAGATAACCTTGCCAACATACATAGAACAAATAAGGGATAAATTGGCAGAGAATATTCACGAAATGTGGGCAATGAATAAGGTAAGCCATTTTAAAATATATTATTTTCAATCAAATATGGCTGCACTCAGGCTGCAAAGAAAGTGGTACTGCCGCCAGACGGGATGGCCATTCTTTTTTTTTTTAATTTTGGGAAATCCTCTTGGATACCCCGCAGCGTCCCCTACACTGCCCCCTACACCCCTACACGCGGGTTGCGGGGACGTTGTGACACGACATCGGTGCCCCGCCACGGCTATCCATCGCGGGGAGGGTTACGTTCCCTGTCGTAACCTCGGCGTACCCGGAAGCAGAAAGGCGTACCTCCGCGTACCTAGAGGTACGCGGAGGTACGCCAGCCTCCTGTAGACGGACTGCACAAGTGCCGTACATTCTATGATATTTTACACCATCGTGTTGATGACATTTCAGATAGAGGCCGGTTGGATGTATGGAGCTCAAAGGGACGATCTTCACAAAATCCACCCCTGCTTAGTGCCATTTGAACGACTACCGGCAGCCGAGAAACGATACGACATACAGTTGGCTGTGCAAACTCTTAAGTAAGTATTATAAATTAAGCTGAGGACACTCATGATACATGGAAAAGTATCCCTACTCGGAGATAGGGATAGGTGAAAAAAAATTCCAGATGTCAGATTATTCTATTATCTCATTACCAAAGTAAAAACATAAATGCTTGTCAGATTTGGATGAATTTTTATAAGAAATATTAACAAAAATGTATTTCAGGACGATATTGGCACTGGGCTATTACATAAGCCTCGACAAACCTCCGGCTCGTATTCGCAACGTTCGTCTTCCCAACGAGCCGTTTATGCAGGTAAGTTTACCTGGAGTACACAATATACGGTCAGAGCGAATTTTGAACAATTTACAATAATGTACAGTCGGGGTAAGAAAAGGTTTGTTACATTAAAGCCGACATTTGCTTGCACCAGGGCAGTTATCATTCATGCCAAAACCACATTTCAAACGTCTGTCAGTTGTCTGCTTAGTGCTTAAGTTTCACTTGTTCCTATAACACTTTGGCCAGGCGTTTATTTTATTTTATTTTATTTTAGATGATCCCTTGGGAATAGTACTTTAATAAATGGTACCATATGTCCTTCCTTGTATCCCTGACGACGTGTATGCAAAATTTCTTGATAATCGGTTGAGTATTTAAGGCGTGAAAGGGTAACAAACAAGACAGATAGACAGAGGTTATTTATATATTGGGACAATTCTCCTAATTGAAAATACGATTTCCAGTCCAACGGATACAAACCAGCCCCGCTGGATCTGTCTGCCGTGACCTTGACTCCTAAAATGGATGAGCTGGTAGACCAGTTGGCTGAAAACACTCATAATCTATGGGCGCGAGAGAGAATTCAGCAGGGATGGACCTACGGACTCAACGAGGTATGGATCTTGTAACTGACAATTCGTTTTTACCTTTATGAATTTTATATTATAGGGAAGCTTTCTAAAATACACCACATTAAGCCGCATTAAAAACGGTCAAGCCGTTTCTGAGATTAAACTGCACAAACGCAAAGAGGAATAGACAAAAAATCTAGAACCTTTTTTTTTCACCTCGATTATACCATAAGAACAATGTGTACAAATTTTTTTGTAGAAAAAAAGTGTACCTACAGACACTGTTCATTGACGATTTCATTACCTATAGATAGGCTTTATGTATTGATGTTTCATTTAGGACCCCGACATGCATCGGTCACCGCATTTAGTGCCGTATCCCAAAGTGGACGAAGCCATAAAGAAAGCGAACAGAGACACGGCCTCCGAAACAGTACGCACACTTTTGGTCTACGGGTACAATCTCGATCCGCCCACTGGAGAACAACATGAAGGTATAATATTCATTTTTCTATTGGAAAATAAAAATGAAATACTATTTTACAAATTTACAATTAAATACAATTATGTCAAAAATTATGGGTTGGATTGCATTGCACCAGTGTGCAATGTCTGAAGACCTGAAGACCAAGTTATATAAACAATGCGTCCTGCCAGTGATTACGTATTGTCCAGAAACGTTGGCCTTACGGCAGGACTGATCCACAAGTTTAAAGTTCGCTCAGTTACTTGATTACTTTGATTTGGTGGAGCAAATTCGCCGAAGAACCAAGGTTATCGACAGTCAAACGAATTAGGAAGTCACATCTGACGCCGCAATTTTATTTGGCTCCCAATATAAAATTATTGGCACTGCCGTGTCACACCAATCTCACGTAACTCGGAAAATATCATTTTGAGAAAAATGAGAGAAAATTAAGCTTTGTTACGTGTAACGTTAGATTGGTGTGACACGGCAACACTGTACTAACAGTGATAGTCTAATCAATAATAGCCAAGTCTACATAGTTAGTTGCAAGCAAACAGTTTACGAACCGCATTATTTTATTACAGCTCTTTTGGCAGAAGCGTCGAAATTGAAACAAGCTGATTTCAGAACATACAGGGCAGAGAAAAACTATGCAGTCAGTTCCGGAAAGTGGTATTTTGAGTTTGAAATCCTGACCACTGGACCTATGAGGGTGAGATATTCTTCATATTAAATATTAATTACAGGTTCATCATATCCAGCTGGGAGATAGTCTCCCAGGCTGCTGGACTATGCGATATTATTTTGTTATAATATTAATTACGCGTTCTGATGTCAAAGCCTGTAAAAATTTAGGTGCGGCCTTTAGGCCGCGAAAAAAAAATTTTTTACTGTATGTCTGTACGTTTTAGCACCCAAATCACTAAAGGCTTAACGGATTTGGACAAAAGTTGGCACACAGATAGTTTATTACCTGGTTTAACATACAGGATACTTTTTATTCTGGAAATATGTAACGTTCTTGTGGAATTTTCAAAAAAAATCACTACAGTGCGTATTTTGGGGAAACAGCTAGTTAAACAAAATATATACACAATTTTTAAGGTTGGTTGGGCCCACGCTGACATGGCGCCTGGCATGATGCTGGGACAAGACGAGAATTCTTGGGCTTTCGACGGCTACAATGTGAGTAAATAAATCTTCATCATTTCTCTAATATAAAAGACACTAAATAAAAATTGTTTTAAAATATTTTTTGCATAATTTTTTCAATTGTGCCGAGTCAGATTCCCGAGTAATTCGCGCTCAATGCTCATGAGGCGGATTCAAGACTAGATTAAGAGCAGTTCAAGACTGAGCACCCCTGACATATATACTCGTATGGTTTATAAATGTAATAATTTTATCCCGTTAATGCGACCGACCTGGATTTATAAATAATTGTTTTTTTAATTAATAATTAAAAATAAATGGTTTATTTATAAAACAATGTTTTATAAATAAACCATTTATAAAACAAGAATATACAACATTTTCTTGTTTAATAAATGGTGTATAGGTGAGTTAACTAAAGTTAGCACGTTCACGGTACTCACACCAATGATTTTTTAATATACAGTATGTTGTAAAAATGATTATATTTTAACCAATTTCGCAATGTTTATAAAATCTGTTGTATGGAGATCTGAAATCTCTATAAAAATGAAAACAAGAGGTATATGCTCAATGTGTCAATGTATTACACGTGCCAACTCTCGTTAAGTTGCCTATATTATTCATCCGGACTGGATAAACAGTTCTGTTTATAATTAAAGATTGCCCCAAGTAGGTAATTGGTTTCAAAACGCATTAGTATTGCGTGATAGTGATTGCGTAAGAGAGGAGACGCTATTATAAAATCACTGATTATTTAAGCTATAATGAAGCTTGGATTTAAGCGATTCGGAGCTCATACTATGTTTAGTGTTAGTGTTGTATATATATACTTTGGACTTTGTTTATAATTAATTGAAATTGTTGTTTATTTATAATTTAGATGGGGTTTTTTCTCAGGATCGTCATCATATTGGCTTTTATTCCCCGAAACCTAGATCGTAATTTATAACGACGATCATAGGAGTTTCTTGGAGAAACCTAATTGATAAATAAATATTTTGATTTCGATTTGATTTTAATCATGTAAATTAATTAATTAATTCATTAAGTATCATTCAAATTTATTATTTATAAATAGTGTATCAAAGTACACGGCGGTTCGAACGATGCGTTCGGACAGCAATTCAAACTGGGAGACATCGTCGGTTGCTTTTTGGATGTCTGTGATCTAACGATCAGTGAGTTGTGAACGATCAGAGATATTTTTTTTGTACACGCATTCACAGTTGTATAACATTCGACCTGTCTCACTGTAGTAACTATTTAAGTGTTTAACGTTTCTCCAACCCTCTTGTGAGTGAAGTTACTTTTTTCTTGATAAAATCATAAACTCAAAAGACGCATGCGTTGCCTCGAACACTATACGTAATTTGAATTTGTCCTAAGTGTCTCTAAACGTTATTTGTCTCTTGAAATTCGGGTGCCGTTCGTCATAATGGATTTTTTTTTAAGTTTACACCGACTTTACCACAGAGTTAAACAGTTAAACAGAATTAAACTTTGCAATTTAAATAAGATAATAATTTTAATAATTCATTTTGAAAAAAAATAAATAAATAAATAAATAAATAGAATCGGACGTCGACCATCATCATTATTAGGAATTAGGAATATTAGGAAGGTTAGGGATTTCTCTATCTCATTTGAGCTCTGACTCACTTACTCACTCATCGTTTCTATAAAGGGGTGGTTACTGCCTCCAGATAGGCTACCGAAAAGCGAAAAGCAGAAAAGTTCTGCAATATTTATCAACTTGTATTCTGTAATAAATATTTGATGTTGCAATTAAGGAATGTCCATTATGACAGCGGTATACGTTTTTTTCAACGTCGAAGTTTCACATGGTAAACAGTAATTGAAGAGACCGAAGTGAAGGCGAGGTCTTGATGTAGAATTTTGGAATTTTCAAGGAAGAAAAAGTATACAGCGGTAGCACTGAGTCTTTCGGCAAGCAGTGGGCGGTGGGTGACGTTGTCGGAGTGTTTCTTGACCTGATCGATAAAACGATAAGTAATGTCACTCACATTCTTCTATCGCCTCGCGTGGCAGTAACATTCATCATTATCATGGCCATAACAATTTTTTCTTGTAGAGGAACCAACAAGTGTTTAAAATATTCGTTCTACTATGAAACAGTTAATATTTTGCTGGGACATTTTATAGATTTGTCAAAATTTAATTAAACCTTAGTAAAGAATCAATCAGGCATTAAAGTTATAATGAAATGTGTAATTAAAATCCTAAAGTCAAAGAACTGAGCCCTAGTTGAGATTTACATAAAACCTAACGGAAGGTACGAGTACTAATAGATAATGTTATTACTTCCCTATATAAAGAAAAATAATCAAAAGGTACTTAACGTCTTGATCCTAACAATATTAGCAAATTTAACATCTAATATATAAAATTCTCGTGTGACGATGTTCGTTCCCATACTCCTCCGAAACGGCTTGACCGATTCTTATGAAATTTTTTATGCATATTCAGTAAGTCTGAGAATCGGCTACTATCTATTTTTCAAACCTCTAAGTGATAAGGGGTGTCCACTTCAAAAAATTTTTTTATATGGCATAACAACGTTTGCCGGGTCAGCTAGTCTATAAATAAAATTATTCACTCTGGTTGGATATGACTAATAATTATTTTAAATTTACCACTTTTAGTAGAAAACAATATACTTAAGTAATTGGATAAATTCTCGTATCTTTGGGAGGCTTATTTTAAGAATTAAACACAACCCCAATTTTAAGAATTAACAATTAAGAAGAAACCCGTAATTATCTTGAGACTAGTTCACAGTTTAAATATCAAATAAGTACATATATTTTAAGTAAAGATCATCAGACAGGCTGAAGGTCCACTTGATGGTAGGCCGACTTCAGTAGCATTAGAAAGAGAATAAACTCTGGAATTACTTACTCACTTACCGAAGAACAACAGCACATATGCTGTTATTTCATGGTGGTATTCTATAGGGGATGATTGGTCACTGCAACCAGATGGGCTGCCCATATGACTGCGAACGAAAAACAATGTTTAAATTTAGAAAATGCTTTCACTTGTTGGTCCCTTGTATTGATTTTGATAAATACGCCTCACGACATAACATTAAATTTGTGGCATTTGAATATTTATTATTATTGGCATTTCGTTTAAAAATTAAGGACTTTTCTTTTCCAGATAAAGGTTAGACGCTACCACTCTATCTAGCTTTTGCTTATAAGCTAACTATTAAAGTGACTATTAATGACTAATAGTCACTTTCTAGTGCACTTAAATAATCAGATATTTTTACATAGATCGCTCTTTGTTTAGATAATATTTTCTGGTTTAAATATATTTCTTTGCCAAAGCTATTTTGTAAGATGGTTTTTTCTATTTTATGTAATTTAGTAGCTTTTAGCTGCGGCTTTGCCCGCATGAAAAATTATAAACTTTGTTATATTCACTCTGTAGGATCATTCTAAATATTTGTAATAGATTTTTTTAATATGGGATGAGTTGTTTCGAAGATACGTCATACAATCTTACAAATTATAACAAGTTTTAACCAATATTGTAATGTAACCCTTAGTTAGGAGTTTGCTAAGAGATTTTTACTAGCAGAGCTTTTAGCTAAGTAAGAGAAGTACGCTAATCTGATTTAATTTCCACAAGCATACTGAGTTATGGGAGTTGTTGCATTATGGAAATTGATTTTTTTTTGGGTCACGACATTCGTGGACCCCTAGACCATTAAGGATCCATAGATTCAATACGAAAGAGACCGTGGTAGCGTCGCACCTTTAAATTGAATTCATTTCTATATATAGAAAGTAAAAAAAAGTCATGTATGTTCCTGCCACAAAAATAATATCCACATTTTCACAAAGATTAATAATATAAATCGCGTAACAGACTTTTTCGCTTAAACCAAGACCACTGCTTCGCTTGCTTTTTACGATTAGATTTGAACAGTCAAATACTAATTTAGATATGTAATTTTTTTCACAGTTCCGGCATGTTTTAAAGTAGTTTAGATTTGAAAAAAAAATCTAATAGCAATAAAAGCCAGTAACATATTGATTAGTATCGCGATTTTGTTTTTATATATAAAGTTCGGCAGACAGGCTGACGACCTTGAAAGGATGCAAGTTTTACATTTCTTACTCCTTCACCTAAACACAAAATCAAACGTACTCTGAGTTACTACAACTGATATTTTTAAGAAAAAAATTACAGTCAGTGATAACTTTCTTTGTTCCAAAGGAACAAATGTAAGCATTTTTTTCATATTCCACAAATATTACAATTTATAATCCAGTCAAATAAAGAAAGGAATTGAAAATGACTTCTCAGTGACAAAATATAGCAGTCTATATTCCCACATGTCAATATGGTTAGTGAAAAACGTATTTATTTTACTTTGTCGTGCACAATATTTAATATTTAATTCTCTAATATTATTGATTATTAGTCGAAATTACTAATATTAGTATTATAAATAGAAATAGAATCACTTAGTTGTAATAGTGGGCGTGTCGTTTGTGACGTCATGTTACTAGACAAGTAAAGAATACAGTGTTTGCTTGCGTTTTAATAGTATGTTCCTGGCTTTAGAAGGATTTTAGAAATCAAATTAGAAACTCACTTTAACATGGCGTGTTTAGAAAATCGTATATTAAGCGTCATTATTAATGAATAAGTTAATATACTTAAGCTGTCTTATTTTCATAATCATTAAACAAATAAATTTTCACATGCAATATTAATTTCTATTTCATGTGCACATAAGGTTTAGATTCATTTAGTTGAAACTAATATAAAAATTATTTTACACGTCACCACTGTATACCTATTTAACTACTGTTTGTACTTAGTAAAGGCTTCCTGCTTGACGAAAAATAACCACAATTGTAAATAACATTGTAGTGACTAATTTTCAAAAGATTTTTGGTTTTTATTAATATTTAATTAGTTTTAAATAACTATTTTTTATTTTTAAATAACGAACTGTCGCTAAAGAGAACCTTTAGCTCTACATACGAACCAAGAGGCAGACGTAAGTAGTATTCTTAAATTGAATTTTTGTTTCTGCAAAAGCGTCCGTGTTTTCGTACTCACAAAGTTTACATGACAAGCATTCTGAAAGTAGTAGGAGTGATTTCCAGAAGGGAGAGAAGAAGTCCGGACGAACCACAAAAAGTGACGAGTGAAATCGATATTCGATCGCAACGACGTAGATCCTGCATCACGACAATGCGTCGGCTTACATTGGCGTTTCAAATACCTGGTCCAGCACAATAAGTCTGCCTCAACCACCCTACAGTCAGAACGTTACCCACCTAGACTTCTTTATATTCCTCAAAGTCGAGTCCCACTGAAAGAATGCAAATACCTGGTCCGGCACAATATAGCAAGTCTGCCTCAACCACTCTACAGTCAGGACGTCGCCCTCCTAGACTTATTTCTGTTCCCTAAACTGCTGAAAGAACGTCACCAAGGGTCGGTGGAAGCTCTTCAAAAAGCCGAGATGCGTGAACTCAAGAGCATTCCAAAATCGAACTTTCAGGGAGCGTACAAGGGGAGGAAAACCCGCTGGCAGCGGTATATGGATGCATAAGGGTTCTATTTCAGAGAATTTCGAGTAGCTGTACCACTGTCGGCAACATTTATTTTGTATTTGACTACTACTTTCAGAATGTCACCTGTATATGACAGCGATAGAATAGCATATCCACCCAATTTTTAAAATTTTTATTTGTGCAAAAATTTAAAAATTTCATGCAAAACAAAAAAAAAATTCTAAAAGTTGTTTAATTATTAAAAAAAATAATAATAATTTTACAGGTTTTTCATTGAACGGTGAACTTTTAATGGATGCTTTGGGTGGTGAGACTACCTTTGCGGACGTACAAGGAGACAATTTTGTACCAGCATGTACACTAGGGGTTGGTCAAAAAGCGAGGTAATTATAGCTATAAGGTTAAGTATCTTCATCCAAACTCGACTCATTATGTAGTAGTCAATTTAAGCTGTAGGCAAAAATCAAATGTAGGTAGTCAGATTGTGTTCTAGACAGTCCCAGACCAACCCAAATAGACGATAATAAGATTTATTATTAAGGCTATACTAAATCATATCACGGGTTTAAATATCGTATTTTTATTTTATTCTCATCCATATAAAAAAAAAAATATTTTCAGTGTAGCTTCAGGTTCCTAAGTATTTATAAAATATAGCCTACGTTACATGCTGCTGATAATGTAGCTTTCTATGGATGAAAGAATTTTTTAAATCGGCCCAGTAGTTTTTGAGTTTATTCATTACAAACATACAAAAATACAAATCTTCACTCTTTATGATATAAGCATATATATATAGATGAGTATATACTCATCTATATATATATATGCTTAAATTTGTGTAATTTATTGTGTAATGATTGTGTAATTTATTACAGATTAACTTATGGTCAAGATGTGAACACATTGAAGTATTTCACGACATGTGGTCTCCAAGAGGGTTATGAGCCATTCTGTGTGTAAGTAAAGCAATGGTTTTCTCTCATAGTCATAAGCATTATACAGTGGATCTAATCCCATCATCTATTCTTCTATGGTATAGAACATGTGATTCCTTGAGGTCCATAAAAAATCAACCCGTGAATTCGACTGAGAGGTCGCCGAGAGTCACCTGGCAACCGCGAGTTTTTAAGTTTCTTTAGTCGCATTGGGAAATTTTAGTATGAGGAAAAAACAGTGCGCCGTTACGCTCTGTAAGCGACACCCTCAGTGATGTTAAGTTGTATGAAGTAAGCGCCATCTACCCGAATTAGTACGTTAAGATGTTCACAGTTTTTGGAGTTTACTCCTTAAAAATCGATTTACATATACATATAAGCCCGTGGTATGAAAATTTATGGGATTAAAATCAAAATTGATACACGAATACATTATGTTATGCGTTATAGTTACGTTCTATTTTTTGAATAAACTCCAGTCCTGTGTCGGAGTTGACACACACAATTGTTTTTATGTTAAGGTCGATAGACAGGCTAACGCTCATTCCAGAACATAGTAGGATTATGGATTCAGATAAGAATATAAGATTTGGCCGCTTAGTGATTGGTGATGCGTGATAGATTTGGTGCATTAGTTTGAAGGTATTGGAAATTGAAGGTTACAAATGTAGAATTTATGAGGCATCCGCCATAAAGCCCTGACCTTGCACCATTGCATAATTTTAAAAAGTTTACATAAAATAAACTTTACTCAAAGTAAACCTCGCTTAACCACGAGCAAAACAATAACTATAACTAATCTTTTAGTAACATGAAGAGAGATGTCACCCATTGGTACACCAAGGATCAGCCTATTTTCGAGAACACCGATGAAATGATTGACACGAGGATCGACGTTACCAGAATACCAGCTGGCTCTGGTGAGTCATTACTCTATTATTTTTTCACCAACACTTACAGAACACGGTTAGATGATGATGATGATGATGAGTACGACGATGCTGATAATGATGATGATTGTTAAACTAAAAGGCTCTAGTTCTCAAAATAGAGGCGGACCACAAACGAGTCGGTCTTAAATTTAAGTGATTACTCATAGATGATGACAGCGTTCTCTATTCCGAAAAAAAATGTTTTTGCTTAAACAGTTTGCTCTATAAAATTTCATTACATTTCTAGATACGCCCCCTTGTTTGAAAATATCACACAACACCTTTGAGACTATGGAGAAGGCAAACTGGGAATTTCTTCGTCTATCCTTACCCGTTATTTGCCATTCGGAATTTATAGAGTGAGTACAAATTTTTTAAATTTAATTTTTAAACTTAAAAACAACTAGCAGATGACCACAGTTAATTATAGAACTTTTTGATAAACAAAATATAAAGAAAATGACACAAAATCATATTTATCCAAAACAATTTCTCATAAAGTGATCTTTTTTACAAGTAGAGTAACAAGTAGGCTAACTAGATGGTAGGTGGTTAACATCACCTACCATCAAGTGGACAACACTAGGAAGGTGTAGACAACACACGAGTTGAGGGAGCCTCAGATTTATAACCTGTCGTGTCCAGGTCCAGATCTCAACTTTTTTTGATTTGACGTTTATAAAGAGTAACTCCTGTTTGGTTTCTCTAAAGCTGAAAATTTTTAATGGTGCGTGTTGCACGTCACCTATTGTTTCTGTTTTCTTAAAGTGAAATGGAAAAGGCTCGTCGCTGGGTTGAAATCAAAGAGAGACAGCAGATTCTAATGAAGGAAGCGGCAGAAGCTCAAATGCCTGCCCACATTGATCAGATAATGAGAAGCGGTTTTACCATGAATGATATTAAGGGTAAGTCGATTATTTTAAATTTACAATTGTAAATCTATCGTTGTTGGCAAGTATTGGAACACAGCTATTCTTTGGCAACAATTCTCCCAAATGATAGACCAATTATTGAATTTTGACTATACCCTAGTGAGGGGCGATTTGAATAAATGTAATAAAAAGTATTTCAAGTATTACAATACATAATATACAGTAACATACTTTAAAATCAAATAAAAAAAAATCTAAATTTATTTATATAATATTAAGGTCTGAACTACGAGGAGGGTCACGAAGAAATGTCAAGTTCCAAGGTCAAAAGGAATCCGTCTCGACCTCCAAGAAAGGGGTCACTTAGTCGTGGAGTTACTATACAAAATTACAATTTACAGCCAGGTTAAAAAAAAACTATATGTTGACGATATCATAGTTCTTTATCATTTCGTTTCGCAGTCTCGTCAAATAGAGCGCAAAGTAAAATGGAGAATTGTCAATTATATGTTTAATATTCTATTTCATTCTCTTTTATTTTATTACTCTAAATTAGTAAAATAAATTGGATAATAATAGGAATTGATCCATACCTACATTTATTTACAGAATTTTTCATATAACTGTTTCCCCCTGAATTGCGTATAATGATTTCATGTTTGTGAATTGTACCTAGTATCTTTAAAATGCCTAAGAATATCAAAGCCACGAACTTCCAACAACAGTTTGATTTTGTCTTTAGGTCAGGATTAAAGAACGATTATTCGTTAAACACAATAATTGATCTCCATTTTATTTTATCTAACTATAAATTCTAAAAATAATTAACTGTTGTTGTTGAGTGTCAAAAGTATTGTCTTTAATTGGCTTATTTAACATTACATCACATAAATTATCTGTTGTCACATAACTTTCTCTTTCACGCCATGTAACAACACAGTAACTTGCTTTATTTATAGTGGTTAATGGCCAGTTTTGTTCAGGTCAAACAAATGGTATGCACCGTTCGACCAGCGAAGCTGAAATGGCGAAATATGAGCTTGGTCAAAATTTGGCTGAAGATAAAAAGGAAAAAAGAGGACGATCTCCATTCAAGTGAGATTTTTGTATTATTATTATTATTATTACACTTTGTATTATTGGAGAAAATTGTCATTGTCAGTCAATGTATTTTCATTAAAAAAAAAAGCGCCTCATAGTGGTGTGGACCTGAGTTTTTGGGTCATGAGTCATGAGTCAAGGGTGGGACATGAGACTTTGCGGCGCTCGTACGCTGAAACTATTAATTTTAGGAAATTTTCTCTAGTATAATTTATTGTATAACTGTTTTTATCGTAAAATGAGTCCGAATGGAGGTATTGTCAAAAAACTGTTTTAAGGCCAAGGATATGAGGCGCCAAAGTAAAAATTCGGAAAGAGCACATCGAAATCTGTAAAATAACCAATTTTCAAAACTCCCAGAAAACTTTCCAAGTAGCCTCTTTTTTCAGCACATGTACTATAAATTTACCTAACAATATTTAAATCAATTTAGAAAGAGAGTGAGTAAAAGCACCTAGCCGCCAAGTAAATTTTCGGATGTGTCGTGCTAAAGGAACGGACTACTTGATATAAAATTATAATTGGTAGATAAATATAGTATATGTAAATATTATTCAGAAATTTAGCATTATGAACCGTGACAATTTTAAAAAAATCTGTAATACTGGAATCAGTTCTTTTGATTTTCATAATTTCTCATTCATTTTATTGAAACTTTAATTTAAGTCGGTTTCTATGGCAGCCGAAGAAGGCTCTTTGATCACGTTCTTGGAAATTGTATCCATTTTCAGGTTCTTCAGAAGCAAACGCGGTGAAAGTAGCGATCGAGCTAAGAGCCGAAAATCGAAGACTCCAGATCCTTTTAGCGACACAGAAGTGTCTCCTGAACGTGGCAGTCGTAGACCCAATCCTCAGATCAGAGTATCGCAGGTGAAGTTTTCAATATACCTACATTTATTTTGTTAAATTTTGTTTGCCCCACAAATGTAGGTACAACACAATTGTATGAAATTATGTCCCCAACTAGTTTAGACTGATTTGTTGCATTTGAGAGAGTTTTTTTCTCATCCATTCCCATCAAGTTTATGTTTTGAATAATCCTTTTACCTTATTATTTTTCCACTAAAGGCAAATCAAAGATACGAAGCCATGTCGCGACCAAGTAAACCTAATTTATATGGAAGCCAAGCCGCCCTTAATGTAAGTTTTGTTAACGGACAAATAACAACTCTACTAACTAACATTTTTGGTCTGTTTTGGAATAACACACTTATGAGCCTTTCATTGTTTTATTTATTAATTATTAAAAGTTATAGATACGCAAAAAAAAAATCGGATTCTGAAACACTAAATAAAGACATATGCGTGTAAGTGAATAAAAGCAGGATTCAACGTCCGCGGATGCGGATACGTATGCCGGTTTTTAAAGGAATCACATCCGCGAATGCGGATTTTAAGCTTTTTCAATAGATTAAATTTTTAATGCAGACATAAATCAATGAATTTGATTTATTTTTTATTTTATAGAAACACAGTCACACAGCACTCAATATGACAATAATATAAGAATAAATACATATTATTATGTATACTTAAAATCTATTGCCAATAACGGACTACATTTTTTACCATATAAAAATCAAACAAAAAAACCAAACAAATAAATAATAAATACAATTTCAACGGAAGAGACGCATGTGTAGTGATTGTAATATGTGTTGTAATTGATCATTTTAATAAATTAAAAAAAAAACTAAAACAATTTTATAAGTCAGACTTAGAACTAGCCTCATATCCGCATCCGCAAAAGATTTGGGGGAGGGGGTCGCTAGTAATTAATTAATAATAATTAATAATAATAAAAACAAACAAATTAATTAATAACTGTAATTTATAATTATATATTATACCATAACAAATAATACTTATATTTGGTTTATTGGTACATATATTTGTCGTTATTTGTACAATATTTATAACTTTTTAGCGATTATGGTGTGTTGAATGATACTCCAGTCGTTGTATGTACAGGAATGATTGTTTATTAAAAATTGCCCTATTTTTATACAATTTTTTACATGGTCACGTGCCGGTGTGTGACAGAGAAAACAGTTTGTTGAGTGAGACGGACGATGTTGCTTCACGAGTCGCGAGTACGCATGCGCTCTCGGCGGTGGTGCGAGGTTATAAATATAGGTCGCGTAGTGCGGTCGGCCATTTGCACGCCGGGCGCCGTGGAAGAAACATCTCGTGGATTTTGTGTAACTCGTGGACAACATTGCGAAAAAGACGACTGCGACGACTGCTGCTGCCTTCTGTTCGAGTAATTGTTCTCCGTTTGGTGTCCAGTGAAAGTGAAGTGAAGAACACACGTTGATCGCTAATATAAACAGCTCTTGTCAGAGCTATTCCTATATTAAACCGCTAGTGGTTGTGTGTTTTATTTTCTTATACCTAACATGGATACGGTAGCTACAGTACTCCCCCTCAAGCGAAGCGTACCGGTAGTTTGATGAGACGGCCTGATCGTGCTCGCTTGCTTTCACTGTTGTTCATCGTACTACTGGGAGGTAACTTGGTAACTGTTCTGGTATGGTTTCGACTGGTAACTGGATTCTGGTACGAGGTAACAGGTTCAAAGTCTTCAAGTAAGTATGCCGGTTTCAATCGGTCGATTGATATATTTGCTTGACGGCTAGGTAATTGAGTAGTGAATACTTTCTCAGTTCGGTTCACCACACGGTAAGGTCCTTCGTAAGGTGGTTGAAGTGGTTTTCGAACTGCGTCGACTCTGACAAACACGTGAGTGCATGTATGTAAGTCTTGATGCACAAAAATTTTCTTCGTACCGTGAGTCTTCATACTTGTAGGTTTGAGCGCGTCGATAGTTGTACGTAGCTTATTTACGTAGGTATAATCGTCAACTGGAATGTTCGATTGCGCGTTGAAAAAATCACAAGGCAGTCTTAGTTTGTATCCGTAGGTAAGTTCGGCTGCGCTAACACCTGTGTCTGTGCGTAATGAAGCACGTAAGCCAAATAATATAGTAGGTAGCACGTCGGTCCATGTAGTACTGTGCTCGGATAGCTTGGCTCTTAATGCTGATTTCAGTGTGCGGTGCCAGCGTTCGACTATGCCGTTACTCTGAGGGTGATAAGGCGTTGTTCGAGTTTTCTTGATTCCCAATATTTTCATTAGGTTTGAGAATAAGTCGCTCTCAAACTGACGTCCTTGGTCGCTTGTGAGTGAAGCAGGGCATCCAAAGCGAGTGATCCATTGCTCGTAGATGTGTTTCGTAATTGTTTCAGCGGATATGTCGTGTGTAGGTATCGCTTCGGGCCATCGAGTAAGACGATCGATGATTGTTATTAAGTATCGATGTCCGTCGGCTGTAGTAGGTAGCGGTCCTACGATGTCCACATGTATGTGCTGAAAGCGGTCGCTCGGTGGGAATGACGAAAGACTACTCGATGTATGGCGTTGGACTTTGCTCTTTTGACAATGTATACAAGTCTTCGCCCACGTACCGATGTCTTGATTCATAGCAGGCCAAAAAAATTTTTGCGTTATTAGCTTGCGTGTTGTTCGTGTTCCGGGATGACTGATATTGTGAACACTATTAAAAACGGTACGTCTATATTCTTCTGGAATATATGGTCGGATATGCGGTGTAGATGTTTCGCAGTAGATGTTCGCCTTAGTGTTAGGTATTGATATTTTTTTCATTGATAGACTGCTGTTTGTAATCAGTTGCGGAATTGCTCTGTCTCTTTCTTGCGCTTTAGATATTTCGTTGTAGTCGAGCGTAGACGGGCATGATATTGTTTCTATGCGGCTTAAGGTGTCTGCTACAACGTTTTCTTTTCCATTTATATGGCGTATGTCGGTAGTAAATTCGGCAATGAATAACAGTTGTCTTGTTCTTCTAGGAGTTTCTGAGGCTGATGGCGATTTTTGCAGAACGTAGGCGAGCGGTTTGTGGTCGGTAAAGATTATCAATTCTCGACCTTCAAACGTTCTTCTGAAGTGTTTAACAGCCATGTAAATTGCTAGCAGCTCTCTGTCGAATGTAGAATATTTCTTCTGTGCTTCTGAAAACTTCTTGGAGAAATATCCTAATGGTTGCCATTTGTTGTCGTGGTACTGTTGAATTGCTGCGCCAGCTGCGGTGTCGGATGCGTCACAAAATAATGCGATAGGTGCTTGGTGAATAGGATGAGCGAGTAAAGCTGCGTTTTGAATGCTCGCTTTACATAACTCAAAAGCATTTGACGATTCTTCGTTCCATTCGATTTTTGTTTTGTCTTTTTTCTTGACGTCGTGTAGGTACTTATGCAGCGGTGCTTGAATCGATGCCGCGTTGGGTACGTTGTCTCGGTAAAAGTTTAACATACCGAGGAAACGACGAAGTTCTTCGACTGTTGACGGTTTCTTGTAGTTCAGTATGGCTTCCGTTTTTTCTTGTGTTGGCTTGATACCGTGTTCCGAAACAATGTATCCTAGGAACTTAAGTGTCGGTTGGCCTAGGACGCATTTTGCAGGATTGATGGTGATGCCATAGTCTTCGAGTCTTTTTAGAACTGTGCGAAGATGTCGTTTGTGTTCTTCTTCGTCTGTAGAAGCTAGGAGTACGTCGTCGATGAATGGGAAAACGTAGTCGAGTCCGCGCAGCACTTCGTGAATAAATCGTTGGAATGTCTGTCCTGCGTTCTTGAGGCCAGGACACATTCGAGGAAATTCGAATAAACCGAATGGTGTGATGATGGCAGTCTTCTCAATGTCCTTTTCATGTACCATTATCTGAGAATATGCACGATTTAAATCAAGGGTAGAAAATATTTTCTTTCCGGACAGCATGTGCGTGAAGTCCTTGATGCGTGGCACGGGATAGCGGTCGGGCTTTGTTATTGAATTGAGTCTTCGATAATCGCCACATACGCGTAAATCGCCGTTCTTCTTAGGAACGACATGAAGGGGTGACGACCATGACGACTTGCTTGGTCTGCATAGGCCTTGTTGCATCATGTTTTCGAATTCCTCCTTGACCTTTTGATAGCGGTGTGGAGGTAATGGTCGTGCGCGACTGAAAACTGGCGATCCGGATGTTTCGATGAAGTGTTCTACGCTTCGGTCTGGGTTGAGTTTCATCGAAGTCAGACGAGTGATGCCAGGAAATTGAGCTAGTATGTTGTGATACTCTTGTTGCGTATCGATACTGCGGATGGTAGGTATGTTCGTCGCGTACATCGGAACTTTGACTGATAAGCTTGTACGGCCGTCGATCAGTTTCCGATTTTTGAGATCCACCATGAGCTCGTGATGATTGAGGAAATCGGCACCCAGTATTGGTTTGGAAACGTCAGCAACGATGAATTTCCATTTGTAGGGTCGCCGTAGGTTGAGGTCCAACTCGAGTGTCTTTTCACCGTAGGTTTTAATAACGGTGTTATTAGCGGCGTAAAGTTGAAATGGCAGTGGAGTTGATGTTGACCCTTTTTTTCTAGGTAGGACTGATATGTTGGCGCCGGTGTCTACCAGAAAAGATAAGCCGGTCTTCTTGTCCCATACGAATAGGCGGTAGGATTTTTCGTGAACGCCGGTGTCCGCCGCTTGCAATGTCCTGTTTCTGGAGGAGTCGGTCTTAATAAAACTGCATGGCGTTGTGCAGCGTCTCGCCTTCGCTCTGAAATTTCTATGGTAGAAGCAGTACTGCGATGATGATTGTGAAGTCATACTGCGTGTACGGGAGCGGGTCTGCGGCGGTTTTCTTGTGCGGGATGAAGAGTGATGGCTGAAGTTTGACTGTGCCTTGAGTTCCGCTATTTCCGATGACAGCTTCTTAATAATATCGGCGAGAGATTGCATGTCAGCTGCTGGTGTGGTTGTTGGATTTTTCTGTGGTGGTGAGGAGACGGTGAAAACTTGTTGAGGTCGTCTGTCACTGCAGAATGCCGGAATTCGCGTTGGCAGCGATATTGCGGACATTTTTTTGGCAGCTTCCTCCGTTGAGTTACAGCATTTGCGTTTTAGGCAGCTTCCTCAGCATTATTCGAAGGCTTCATTGTTGGGCAGAGGTTCCTCGTCGGATTTTTCTGTTGGGTTGAGCTTCCTCGTCGGATATTCTTTTGTCGGGCAGAGTTTCCTCGTCGGATATTCTTCTGTCGGGCAGAGTTTCCTCGTCGGATATTCTTCTGTCGGGGTCACCACTTTAGCGATTATGGTGTGTTGAATGATACTCCAGTCGTTGTATGTACAGGAATGATTGTTTATTAAAAATTGCCCTATTTTTATACAATTTTTTACATGGTCACGTGCCGGTGTGTGACAGAGAAAACAGTTTGTTGAGTGAGACGGACGATGTTGCTTCACGAGTCGCGAGTACGCATGCGCTCTCGGCGGTGGTGCGAGGTTATAAATATAGGTCGCGTAGTGCGGTCGGCCATTTGCACGCCGGGCGCCGTGGAAGAAACATCTCGTGGATTTTGTGTAACTCGTGGACAACATTGCGAAAAAGACGACTGCGACGACTGCTGCTGCCTTCTGTTCGAGTAATTGTTCTCCGTTTGGTGTCCAGTGAAAGTGAAGTGAAGAACACACGTTGATCGCTAATATAAACAGCTCTTGTCAGAGCTATTCCTATATTAAACCGCTAGTGGTTGTGTGTTTTATTTTCTTATACCTAACATGGATACGGTAGCTACAACTTCTTTGAGCAGCTTATTAATTAGATTGGGAATTTTGTGTTCTATTATCGAAAGTAAGACTAATTCACTGAGGGCCTCTATCACCATGTGTCGAGTAGGCTAACCGCCTTTGTTTGTAAGGTAAAAGTTGCAAACATTAAAAAGAAAATAATAAAAAAAAATCGCCTATCGAGGATGCAGTAAACAGAGTGCATAATTTAATAAAACATAAAATTAGAAATATTTGCATACGCATGACACTCACGAATACATATAAAGATAACAAAACAAATAAAATATTTTTCACTTTAGAATGAGAATACATACTTAAATAAAATCCCATTGAGTGAGCGCCATTGCAGCAAAAAGGTATCTGGCTCAGCATAAGCTGATGCAAAGCACAGCGCTCATTTTACGCCAGTCCTACTTGACAGTTTCACGCCTTACTTCCTTGACAATTACTTCTAAATGTAACTAATCAACACTTTACTTGTAGTTTGTGAAAGAGGCCCTGATTGTACTGGTTAAACTTCGCTCTGAGATTCTTGTTTTCATAGAAAAACTATTCTACATTGACTTTTACAGACCAATCTGACGAATCAGACGCCGCAACAGGAACGGAAGCAAATGACAACTAGCGCTCTGACAGCCGCCACCACAGAAACGGTCGGGAATGAAATCTTTGACGCGGAATGTCTGAAATTGATCAACGAATACTTCTATGGAGTCAGGTAGGACATTAATCCGTCCGTACTAATGTTATAAATGCGAAAGTATGTTTGGATGTATGGATGTTTGTGACTCTTTCACGCAAAAACTACTGAATCGATCACCATGAAATTTTGCATACACGTTGTCTGGGACACCAGAAAGGACATAGGGTACCTTTCATCGTTCAACGCGGACGAAGTCGCGGGCACCAGCTAGTGTTAAACTATTATTGGTGTTTTTTTTTTAAACACAGTCACAAAGCACTCAATACAAAAATAATATAAGAATAAATACATAATTGTGTATGCCATACTATTGCCAATAACGGCCTTCTTTTTTTTACTATAAAAATAGCTGTTAATACTATACATTAATAATAATATAATATTATCACTTAACTTAATAGCTTTAATATTATGAAATATTTTTTATTAATTAAACAGAAATTTATAGCTACGTAATGTACGCACGCGATGTGAGTGCAGCTCTCTTCTGGCATCTTACTCACTTATGGAAATGCACTAAAAATAACCGAGTAAAATACTAAAAAAACCGAGTATTTTTTTCGCATCATATCCAGGCCAGCGCCATCGTTACAGAAATATGATTATTGTTATTTTTTTTGCTTTCAGAATATTCCCCGGTCAAGATCCAACCCACGTTTACATCGGTTGGGTAACAACCCAATACCATCTCCACTCGAAAGACTTTAACCAGAACAAGGTCATGAAGTCGTCTGTTATTATCACTGATGACTACGACAGGGTTGTTGAGAGGTAATTTGGTTTCATTTAAATATATTAAACTAGCTTGTTCTTGCGACTTCGTCTGCATTAAAAAATATTTATTGCTGACATCTTTATTGCTGTTATACTTTTGCCAGGTGTTGGATTTTAATTTTTCTATGATATGAAAGGAATACTTTTTATCTACTATTTACCCGATTTATTTGGACTAAAAAGATTACGGGAGCCTATTAGACCCAATTGATCCCAAAAATGCGTAAAGCAATTAAAGAAAAACGCTAAGGAAAATTGTCATTGGGTGTGCTTTTCGACCATGACAACGCCCCTGATCATCGATCTCAATTGGCTCCCCCCTACTCTCCTGTCTAGTTTCTAGTGATTTCCACTTATTTCCTAAATTGAAAGAGCATGTCCGTGGAACCAAATTTGCTGATGATTAAGCAGTAATGGCTGCCGTAGGAGATATTTTCGATACTAAATAAAAAAGCTACTTTTATGTGTATCGAAGGGCAAGGTGACCATTGAAAAATAAAATTAAAACCGATGTCCTTTTATATTTTACTCAAATTCTAAGAACTTGATTCACCCAGGTAACGAGAAATCATTGCATAACTTAGTATGGAATTGGTAAGCAGCTGTATTTTACACAGCAAACCTATATCTCTATAATGTTTCCAGCGTCGATCGTCACTCGTGCTATATGGTGCGCGCTGACGAACTCTACAACGAAGTAATGGCCGAGGCAACAGCCAAAGGTGCTTCTCAAGGCATGTTCATCGGTTGCTCAGTGGACACCTCCACCGGAACTGTGGCCTTCACTTGCGAAGGAAAGGACACTAGCTTCAAGTTCAAGGTAATATTGAAATGATTTTAAAGATTTATTTTTTTCTTAGTGTGGAAGAGCAAAAAACATCCACACATCCATTTATAATATTACTAGGATCAATCATTGGTTAGGATGTAACTTGATTATAACAAGACCTTACGACATCGTGTTTTAAATAAAAGTGTCGGTTGTTAGATGTATCGTCAGTGTAGTTAATGTTCATGTTCATCAATGAGTCTGTTGGTTGCAGATGGAGCCGGAAATAAAGCTGTTCCCGGCGATCTTCGTGGAGGCGACGTCCAAAGAGATCTTGCAGATAGAATTGGGTCGCTCGTCCACAAGTTTGCCCCTCAGCGCCGCCGTGCTTCCCACCAGCGACAAGCATGTGAACCCACAGTTCCCACCGCGGCTCAAGGTGCAGTGTCTCAAACCACACCAGTGGGCCAGGGTGAGTAAAGTGTTTTTGGCTGTTATATTAGGTGAATAATGACTCCGTCCGTATGTAGTATTTACAGTAATGCGTTTAATTATAAAATTATCCTATTTATCTATTCTATACTACATAATATTATAAAGGGAAAAGATTAATATAATTTTGTATATTTGTAATGAATAAACTCAAAAATTACAGGACCGATTTAAAAAAAATTCTTTCACCTTTAGAAAGTTACATTATCGGGAAGTAACATAGGCTATTTATTATATAGTTATAATTTACGAAGCACGAAGTCGCGTGCAACGGCGTGCGTAATATATATTACAATTTATTTTTATTGGCATAATGATAGGTATGGGATAGGTGTTTCAAATCGCTGTCGCTTTTACCGGCGCGCGCGCACTCCGTGGTGATGTTATAAATATGGGTCGCGTAGGTATGGATCGTCAAGGTCAAGGTCAAGGTTCTGAAGAGATGGCTGTGACGACTGCAGCTGGCTCCTAATCTCTCTCCGTCGTGAATCCAGGGTTGTCTATATATTTATTTCTTACACCTTCCCTCGGTATGGGAGCTAAATGATTATTGTTCCAACTAATGTTTTCCTTTTTGCCACCGTACTGCGCGTCATAGATGCGGAGTTCATCCGTATTAAAGTAGAAGTTCCTTATGTCGCGTTTAACCGCAACTATCAGCAATAGTTACATCAGATATTGCATGTTTGACTCGATAGAATGTCGGGGGTTAATTTATAATTTTGTTAATAGTTATGTTTGTTAATAGGTTCCGAACCGTTCGTTGCAAGTTCACGCACTGAAGTTGTCAGATATTCGGGGCTGGTCTATGTTGTGTGAAGATGCTGTCTCCATGTTGGCGCTACATATTCCTGGTATGAACATTTATGTGGTATAGTGAGTGGTATATTAAAGATAAATGCATTTATACCTCAAGTCGGAATATTCTCCTAAAAAAATTAACAATACAACTACTTACTTACATCAAAAGTATTACATCAAAAGTAGGTAAACTTTAAATAGTATTTTTTAAATTTAAGTGTGTATAAAAGCCCTTGAAAGTGTAAGTACCTAACGTATTCCTGTCATGAAGGAATATAATCTTGTTTTTTAAGCCTTGACGCCCGACGCAAAAACGGGGCGTTATAAGTTGGTCGTGTGTCTGTGTCTATCTATCTGTCTGTGGAATCGTTGCTCCCAAACGGATGGACCGATTTTTATACTTTTTTTTTTGTTGAAAGTTGACATGACATACTACAATTTATGAAGATCTGTTCAGGCGTTTGCCCCATTTATGAAGATCATTACTCATTTACTAGTTGACGAATTGATTTCACCAACTTCCACAGGTTTGATTGATGTGACATTTAATTTTACTTCGTTGGTATTTCCATGACATGGTAGGTATATTAATCTTGATCAAACAGCATCAAATAGTCTACGGGACAACTCCTCAATAACTTACAGCAGTTATAATGTGTTTGGGTTCAATAGAAAGTCGGAAGTTAGTTTATAATTTTAATTATGCGTAACATTTAACTTAGTAACCTAAGTTACTGTGCTAATTATTTTACAGAGGAAGATCGTTGCATAGACATCCTGGAACTAATAGAGATGGACAAACTACTCAGCTTCCATTCGCACACCCTTACTCTCTATGCTGCGCTTTGCTACCAAAGCAATTATAGGTAATATTATTAAAACCTGTTTATACTAATGCTTATTTATTAAGAAGCCAACAAAGTATACAACCATTCCTTACACTTATTCACATTTAAACATTCTTTTATAATATTGTATACTCCACTTAGGCTCGAGTTCACCAACAGACGGTTATTTTTAAACAGCTTTTTAAAATTTAATCTGTTTAATCTGATGTTTAGATTAAACGCCCTAAACATCAGATTAATCATTAAGTTAATCAGATGTTTAGGGCGTTTAACCCGCAGTTTAGCGAAGGTGAACAACAAAATATTATTAAACGGCTGTTTAAATTTTAAACAGCTGTTAAAAACTAATCGTCTGTTGGTGAACTCCAGCCTTATACTGGTAGGCTAACTTAGCATGCATTAAAAACGAACACAAAATATATTTTCTGTTAACAAACTAAAGCTAAGTAAAATAAATAAAAAATAAAAAACCAAATCAAACAAAAGAATAATAGTATACACTATTTAATTAGTGATTTGGGCTGTTCTTGCAAACGTTTGTTATTATTATATGTGAAGTTATCATTTGTTTGATTATTTCAGGGCCGCACATGCGCTGTGCCAACATGTGGACCAGAAACAGCTTTTGTATGCGATCCAGTCGCAGTACATGTCTGGGCCCCTTCGTCAGGGTTTCTACGATCTACTTATAGCACTTCACCTCGAATCTCATGCCACTACCATGTAATGAAATCACTTAATTTTATATTTAAAAAAAAAATTAAGCTTTCGTATGTTTGTGTCCACAAAAAACGATAACTAACCAATGGATTAACTTGAACTTTTTACACAACATTTCGTTTTAACCATCAATGTACTACAACTATGGATTTCGCACGCCATACAAAACACTACGAATTTTCTTATTCTTCTTCTCTTTTAATGTCTTAACTCCATCAGATCTTTTCCGATGATTTTGCCATTTTCATTAGTAAAAATAGCAATTTGTAAGCCTTTTTTTTTAAAAAAAAAAGGCAAAATTGAAATTAAAATCAAAAGTAGCAGGTCCCGAGACTAGTTAGTCAAGTCAAGTCTATAATTTTTCTTAGTTTTCTTTCCAAAACAGTTCCGTCAAGTCCAAAGCAGTCAGGTCAAGTCCACTACGAATTTTATGGAACATTTAAAAGTGACATATGCGTAGAGCATGAACTATGTCATCTGTCATTTAAAACCAACCAAACATCTGTCATTTAAAGAAAATGTGACTTTACGTCAACACATTGGAGTTTAAAATAAATAGTAGAACTTGGTCGTTACTACCTTTTACCATTGACGCGCCAAGGCCATATTGCGCCATGATTCTGTTTTAGGCGTACTTTTTATGTGCCGCTTTGGCTTTTGTGAAGCAAATTCCTTATTTGTAGTACTTCGATGATTTTAACAGAAAAGTGTTTCTAAATACTTTTACTCGTATTCCTAAGTTCTAATGAAATTCTAAACGTTTTGTAGTAATTTGTCACAGCGAAGCGTACATAATCCTTAAATATCTTTTTCCCTTATGACATGGAATTGTTTTTTCGTGTCTTAATTTGTATTCCGTCAATAGGGAGGTGTGCAAAAACGAGTTTGTGATCCCTCTCGGGCCAGAACTGAAGTCACTCTATGAGGACGCCGTTATGAAGCACAGTCTCCGATCGCTTCAGACCGAAAGTGTCAGGCCTCAGATGAAAATGACTGATATTGCGTAAGTATTCTAGACTAGAAGGTTTTTAGTTCTAATAAATTTTAGAATGGAATAAAATTCTGACACAGAACAGCATATCCTACTATGTATAAATTTGATATTTTTGACAATTCACATCTGAGGGCCGAAATTGACACCCCTTAGTAAGTGGCAGGACACACTGAAACGCAGTGTGCCCTGCTACTACTTTCCAAATTCAGACCTTACCCAATTCAGACCGCAAATCGTACTTTACCCTTCCTCCTTACCTTTCCTTGCAAATATACCCCACGTGCTACGGTTTTTTGGTTAAGTCTTCCTAAGACCCTTCCATCAAGCCGACACTAACCTTATCTAATACCATTAATCTTGACCTAATGACGGTCTGTTGGATAAGTCTACACGAGACCTCTTGACTCCACTGTTAAATAATTTCGATTTTTTAATAAAATTCAAAAAATATCATCTGCCAGACGTCCCGGGACGGCTAATTTTTTTTTTATAACGAACAAATCAGTAATAAATAAGTCTGTTTGTACAGGGAGAGTATAACGGAAATCAGCAACCTGTATTCTCCGTACTTCCCGTTGGAGGTAGTCCGCGAGTTCGTGATGCAAGCATTGGCAGAAGCTGTCGAGACCAATCAGGTTCACAACAGAGATCCAGTCGGAGGAAGCAATGAGAACCTTTTCTTGTAATTACTATAAAACTTTTTTTTAAATTATTCATATAATTTATTGCACATATTTAGTAATTTATAATTTTCAGAGAGGCTGTTTTACGAAACAAATTATAGAGATATCGTATTGTCAAACTTTAGAAATAGGTACAGCCATAAGACGCCTTTTTAAAACTTTGAAAAATGACATTTATATTTCTTTATTATTATTATTTTTAAATGAAAACTTCTTTAAGCGCAATTGGGCAGTATGTATGGGGAATTTGGTAAAGGGGTAGGGTAAAAGTGGTAAAACAGTGAATTCGGTCGGACCGCAAATTTGTTTTGTATACAAAATAAACACAAGCAACACCAGAGGGTTTTAAGGAAGAATTGAAATTTTGTATGAAAAGTGTAGTTCGCGTTAAGGAACGAAACGATAGCACATTGTAAACTGCCGGCACAGCGACATCTGTCATCAAAAAATAAATTATTAACCTCTTTTTTTCTTAGAAAGGTAGGTTTTCACTTGTAATGTGCAGTGTTTCTTAGAGATTTTTATTATCTTTTTAAATTTTGACAAAGTGTTTGAATTAACAATAATTTAGCGTTGTCCATTTGAATTTTATGTAAATTATTACATTATAAATATGTGCATTTTAAAATAAATTTTCAGGCCCTTAATAAAGCTGGTGGATCGTCTCCTACTTGTTGGCATGATGCGCGATGAAGACGTGGAGAAACTGCTCATCATGATTAACCCTGAAACGTGGGATCCCACTTTTAACAAAGGTTTGTTTTGGATTTCACTATTTTGAATTATGGGGGAGGCGTGTGTCCTACAGCTGAGAAGATGATAATTATAATGATGTTGATGATGTTGAAGAAGAAGAAGAAGAAGAAGAAGAAGAAGAAGAAGAAGAAGAAGATGATGATGATGATGATGATGATCGACGACTACGACGACGACGACGACGACGATTATGAGGATGATGACGATGAGCTTGACATTTTTATTTCCGTTATACTTCTTCCAGCCGTTGGATTTTAATTTTAAATGATCCCTCGGGAACTGAAACCTTTTACTGTTTCCGTACTTTTCGTGTTTTATTATGTCTTTTTTTTGTATCTCTAACGGTTAAGTAGTTAAGGCGTGAAAAGGTAGCAGACAGACAGAGTTACTTTCACATTTTATAATATTATTATATGGGTTTTCACTAATACTCTTTGTGTACAGAAGGAAAAGACGAGCACCGGAAGGGTCTCCTTCACATGAAGATGGCTGAAGGGGCCAAATTGCAAATGTGCTATTTACTGCATCACCTCAACGACATTCAGTTAAGACATCGTGTTGAGTCCATCATTGCTTTCGCGCACGACTTCGTCGGAGATCTGCAATCGGATCAGCTGAGGTCAGTCAGATTTGGGAGTTTTTTTTTAATGACTGAAAAATCTTGTATGAGATACCTTTTTAATCTCCGCAAGATTTTTGCTTCCATAGTGGGAGGCAATTCAAGAAATAGAAAAAATTGATGATAAAAAAATCAGATACAGTTTTATTCTGTGGATATATCTATCACCTGAATCCAAAATTACACTACTCGATAGCTGAGGATCAAACATTTTTTTTTGTATTTATGGTATATTCGAATTCATTAGATATAGAAATATAAAGCGCTCAAAGAAAATATCAGTTAAATATATGTTATTCACTTAAAATTCTGCCAAGGATTGGAACTCCCTTCCGGCGGAATAGGCATCTTCTGGGTGAGCTCGCTCCATCGTCAGCCTCGTCTTTGTTGCACGGCTAGATTCTGGCCAAGAGCAAACACATTTTTAATAAATTAAAAAAAAAAAACACGCGGCCGTGTCCATGACAAGCCGTATACACTCCATTTTCTTAATCTTTAGGTCGACAGACAGGCTCACGATCAACTTGATGGTAGATGGCTACTCTCGCCTGGGTGGCGTTGCTTGAATAATAGGCGAATGTATCCACTACATATTTATTTATGAAGAAACATTATTTCTGAAAATTATTTCAGGCGTTACATCGAGATCAAACAGTCTGATTTGCCAAGCGCTGTGGCCGCCAAGAAAACGAGAGAGTTCCGCTGTCCACCGAGAGAGCAAATGAACGCCATCTTGAGTGAGTCTGAATAATAATAATAATGATCATAAAAATATTAACTTCTAGCCGCGCTTTATAAAAATTACTCGCTGATAATATAGTGAAAGAATTTTTAAAATCGGTCCAATAGTTTCCGAGCCTATTCAATGCAAACAAACAAACAATCAATCAAATCTTTCTTCTTTGTAATATTAAGTATAGTATAGATAGTGGTTAGGGCTTAATGTTTAACTGCTGATATTGTAGGTACAATATTGAATCCCTTCAATATATTTTCGACTAGCTGGTGCCCGTGACTTCGTCCGCGTTGAACAATGACAATATATATGAGTAATATCACAGAGTCAATAGTTACTTGACGATATTACTGGTTAAGTACTATTTACTCTATGGTAATATAAAGTCTGACATATCCATCGCTATGGCGTTAGTTGCGCCGCCATCCTAATTTTTTATGTTTTCAGACAATCCCTCGGGAATATCCTATAATATGTTATTCCAGATAATAAACTATCTGTGTGACAAATTTAATCCAAATCCGTTAAGCCGTTTTTGCATGAAATAGTCATAAATATAATTTACTTACCCCAACTGTACTAACATGTTTATAATTCTCATCATTACCCACAAAAAAAAATCAGATATAGGTTTATATATATCTTTATTCTCATTAAAGCTTAAAGCTACTTACATGAGAAAAATAAGAAAAGACTTAATTAAGAAACGAAACATCAAACAGGCAGACAAAAATTATACAATATTTGTTCCGGATTGTAACAAAATCACATTAAAACATTTAAACATTTAACATAATATGTTTAAACAGCTTGGATCTAAATTCTCCAAAAGATATGAATTTAACTCATCAGATAAGATCATTTGCTAAATGCGGTAACGTTTTTTATGCACAGGTTTTAAGCATTTGGAGTTGGACGATCCAGAGAACTGTCCTTGTGGTGAGGACCTCATTTCGAGGATGAACGAGTTTCACGAGGGACTTATGATACATGTCTCGCTGAATGCCCTCCAAGAACCAGATTCTGATGTAATTTTTCTTTTTTTTTTTTTTAAATAAGTAATTTTTAAGATTTTTTTCAATTAAATAGTTAACAGACTTAGGGCCTCTATCGCCATCTCTGAGTAAAATGTCAAGTAGGCTAACCACCATTTAAAGTCACCGGTCACCGGGAACGATGGAGCTGATATACCTTTGTTTGTACTATTTCCTTAACAACAACAATATTGTACAGTACATATAGTAAAATGACATTTTTTTTTTTTTTGATTTTTTTTTTGTTGTTACACAGATGTTACGAGAGGTTACACATCAATGCATTTAGATGTACTTTAGATATGATTCACGTATTTTTAGGAATCAGGCGAACCAGAAACAAAGCCAGGTGCAATCGGCAAGATATACAATATAATCAACACAGTCAAGGAATTGGAAGAAGAACCTAAAGTGAGTTTTTTTTTTTTTTTTAATTTTTCTTATAACACTTATAAATTAAAACAATTTGAAACTCATATTCTATCACCGACAGAATACTTATTATTATGAAATGCAATTCAATATCAAATCGTAGGTTACAAATAATTTATTTATCACCTATGAATGTTCTAGATTTGTTTTTTGATCTTGAAAAATTTATTAATTTACTTATAGTTTTTTTTAACTGATAATTGTATGAAAAATTCAATAAATCATCATAATTATATTTTATAAACTTATGAAGAAAATCAACCTATTCTAATTTTTCTAAATTGTATATATTGTATATAAAACAGATTTGTATATAAAATTCGTGCAGTTATATTAAAATATTCTTCCTACTTTCTGTGTTGATATTCTAGGAAGAGAAAAACGCCGAAGACTCGTCGGTAAGTCGTATAGGGCACGGCTTTGCGATTTTTAAAGTTTTTATAGTTCATGTATCTTATCACCTTTAAGAAGTGAGACAAGTTTGAACTCGTTGGATGAGTGGTCATGGTCAGGGTGCATGCCTAAGGCAGTTGTCCCACCACCGGCGAGGAAGCAATTAACTATCAACTATTTTTTCGCTCAAGAAACGTACAATAAGATACATATGCCGTATGAACAAAAGAGATGCATATATTAATCGATGATCTCTGACTGTTTATATTGCCGGCGAGGACTTTCTCTACTAGTTCGTCTGCAGTGTATTCGCTCAGCGATGCTCGCTCGCTGTTGTAACGCCCATATAAAATTTTGACCAATCACAAAGTTTTCTCGTAGCGTTCTCTATTCGTTTCCGAAGTACGCAACGAAGTGTTTGCATCTTGGCTAGAGGCCCCGATCGCCAAGCGAGCATCGCTGAGCGAATACACTGTCAGGCAAATCTTGTCGCTCAGCGAGATTTGCCTGACCAACGCAGCGGTAATTTCTACAGTGCGGATCTGAGTGCACAATGCACATATTATGAATTTAGAACAATTATTAGAATTATCACTGTTGTCTAGTTCACACGAACACACAAAAACTGAAGAAAAAAGGGGATATTTTAAACGAGTGGTGCGTCGCACAGAACAACCGCTTATATCCGAGCGACAAAACTATCGAAACTACACACTCGCTTCTCGCTACTCGCTAACTCGTTTCTAATTTCTAGCTCTAATCGCTTCTCGTTCATCGTCGGTGGTGGGACAACTGCCTTAACGCGCTGTTTCAGAGGTCCCGGGCTCGAATTTCGGCAGAATCAACTTTGGAAATGAACTTTTCAAATTTACCTCTGGTCTGGATTTGGAAAGTAGCGACAGGGCACACAGCGTTTTACAGTCATTTGAGCAGCCCGTCTGGCGGCAGTAACCACCCTCTCACAGAAGAACACCGTGAAATAACTGCATATTATGTGCTGTTGTGTTTCGATGAGTGAGTAAGGGACGCCAGAGCCATTTGCCTAATCCCCTCTCAGTCCTTGTCTTGCACTTGCAGAAAGCAACCTGTGGTGTTGCTTGTGTTATAGGCGACGGTAGCCACGTACCATCAAGTGGACCGTCAGCCTGTCTGTCGAACTTAACATAGAAAAACCTCAGACAATAATTGCATAATTGACATTTAATTTTGACAAATTGTCTCTAAATACACTATAGAGCACTTTGTCTCTAAAACGCTGTAATTGTGTTCTTGTAACTTAACTTCGACAAATCTTGTCTCACTTTTCTATAATACTGTTTTATTTGCAAAAAAAATATATATTTATTTATATGGACAATATTTCTATACATTTATTGATTATGGTGATAAAATTTGTGTTTTATTGCGAATAAGACAGTAAAGATAATGAACATTAGGAAGCCGTGTTCGAGTACTGTCCCATATAAACATGTTTGAAACATTTGAACTAGTCTCTCTTTAGGACACAAGGGACAGATTTTTGAATTCATTGGCCCATCGAATGTTTTCAGAACATTTTTGTTTTCGACATTGTCTTTCATTTTTAATTTGCAAAAATAAAAATGTCACCGTCTTTGGCCAATGAAAACAACATCATATATGACGGGGTTGTAATCACATAATGTTCAAACTGTAGACAAAATATTATTACTGAAAAGCCCATTTTGTTCACTCTCCTTCTACAATCCTTCGGCCTGAACGCGTATAAAAATATATTCAACTTAATTAGTAAGCATTATTATGCTTCGAATTTTCATATACATATAATCTTTACTATCCCCGTCATATATTATTACAATAAAGTAGTCGGGTTTATTAACTTAGGTATATTTATGAATTTAAGTACCTTGGTCAAGCTGACTTGACACCTCGCCAAGTCCAATAGTCCAATAGTCCAATAGTCCAATAGTCCAATAGTCCAATAGTCCAATAGTCCAATAGTCCAATAGTCCAATAGTCCAATAGTCCAATAGTCCAAAGTTCCAATAGCACAATCCTTAGAACGATCGCGGAGATGTAAGTGGGGCGGTGGGACAGGAGTTCGCATTCCAACGAGGTGCCGAGTTAATTTTACCAAATAGTAACGCCAATTCTGAAACGTATCGGAAACACTAAACTCTTTGTTCTTCGGCACATTTGGCGTCATCTTTACATTACACGATCTTGCTTGCGGATCATTCACACATTAAATTTGGTTTTTTTTTTCTTAGCTCGCACTTGATTTTCCCCTTGAATTTTAGTTGTTTTAAAATAATTTATTGATTACTTTAGAAGTTTCGTCTTTGATATTATTGTTACCTTTCTTTATTTGTTATAAATTTGTGCCGAGTCTAGGCTTTTTAGATACAAATTTGGTTCCATAAGATTTTTTATGGGAACTTTTTTAACTTTTAAGTTTATCACGTAATGAAGTAATGAAGTAGTGAAGATATGTTTTTATTTTCTAATTTGACGAAGACCTAAGCATCAGTCGCACAAACAAAAACACATAACTTGTACGAAAACTTTAAAAAAATATATACAGAAATTAACTTCCCAATAAAGTGTGATTTTGCAAATTGACGAAAAGTTTAATTAAGTACATATTTCTTATTCTAACATACTTGAAATAATAATTTTACAGGCAATTGAAGAGCCGCCGAAGAAATCTCCGGAAGAGAAGTTCCGGAAGGTCCTTATACAGACTATAGTATCGTGGGCTGAGGAATCACAGATCGAAACTCCCAAATTAGTCAGGGAAATGTTCAGGTACTTTTTTTTTTTCAAAACTCTAAAACTACTATTGTAACTAGTTGTTAGAATTATGTTTAAGTTTAGATCGGCAGGAAAGATAACGATCCATTCAATGGTAAGTGAATACCTTGCAAGTGCACTGCTGAGCCTTATAGGATAAATAAAAGGATGACGGAAATACAATAAAACCCATGATTTGATTTTCAAATGATCTCAGAAGAGCTGAGTTTGTGACTGAAGAACCCTGCATTGTTAAATTTTTATCTTATTATAATAATAAAGGGCATGTATAGATGTGTGCATGTATAGACTCAAAAACCGCTGAACCGATTTTAATGAAACTTTCAGACAATCTTCAGATTAGTTCACCGGGTGTTCCTGTGAAGTTTGGTAGAGATCGGACGCGAGCGAAGCCTCGGCCATATACTAGTTAGTTTAGTTTACTAAGGGTAGGAAAACAGGGGATGATTGTTCACTCACTGATAGTAATGTACCTATGACAATTTTTCAGTCTTTTGGTGCGACAGTATGACGCGGTGGGCGAGCTGATACGAGCCCTGGAGAAGACCTACGTGATTAATGCTAAGACGAAATTGGACGTGGCGGAGATGTGGGTTGGTTTGAGCCAAATCCGAGCTCTGTTGCCGGTGCAGATGAGTCAGGAGGAAGAAGAGTTGATGAGGAAGAGGCTATGGTAATTGCAACTTTGTATAAAATTCATTTCCAAAATCTACAACTACTCGCTAAATGTATAATAACAGATTCTTATATAACTTGTGTTACAACCAGACCTCCTACTGATACTAAAATTGGTGAGGATTGATGTTTGTTACTCTCACGCAAAAACGGCTCAACAGATTTGTATGAAACTTGCCACACAGATAGTTTATTGCCTGTATTAACATATAGAATACTTTTTATCCTGAAAAAGTATTAGGTTCTCGAGGATTGCCTAAAAATATAAAAATCGTCATCGTCGTTTACAGCGATAAAGATGTCAGATATTTTACATCTTTTACCTGTATACTAATTTCTGTTTTGTGGTTTTTGTATTATGTTTTTGTGTTTGTGTTGCGTGAATAAAAATCTTTCTTTCTTTCTTTCTTTCTCCTTCTTTCTTTCTATATTTTGTCTGGCATAAGTTAGTACTAAAAAAATAATTATTGTTTAACTTGCACATAAAAGATCTACAAAAATAAAGGATCGACATTCGATAATAATACAATATTACTTTGCAGGAAACTCGTCAACAATCACACGTTCTTCCAACATCCAGATCTGATAAGGTAAATGTTTTTTTTTTTTTTCTTTTTTTGCATCTCATATATTATAATAGATACAGAAAATGAAATTTTCTATTACCTATAGCCTGCCCTAACTACCTGCCCACCAAAAGCTATCGCAAAAAAGGCCGAATCAGAACGATTTCCTCTGTAATATGTGAAGATAACACATTGTATCGGATATCGGCTATCGGCTACCGGCGTCCGGTACCGATAATGTATCGGAAAATGTCAAAACGCTCTAATGGAGATGCAAGGATTTTTTGCAGCTGTGTGCTAAAGATATATGTTAATGTGCGCCAGAGTGCTGCGAGTGCACGAGAACGTGATGGCGGTGATGATGAACACGCTGGGCCGTCGTGCGCAGGCGCAGTCAGATGCCGCTACCGCAGGGGCGCCGCAGGAGGACGGCAAGGAGAAGGTAATTAATTCCCCTTGTCAATCAAATCAAATCGTTTATCTGTCTATATTAATATTATATAATAAAGAGAGAAGATTTGTATGTTTGTAATGAGTAAACTCAAAAACTATTGGGCCGATTTAAAAAAAAAATCACCTATAGAAAGCTATATAATATTATCAGCGAGTAACATAGGCTATATTTTATAAAGTTACGCGGACGAAGTCGCGTGCAACAGCTAGTTTCTCAGAAATAGGATAACAGGATCACTATAAAAATGTAGTCAAAAAACTACTTTTCGGAAACAAAATGGCGTTCTAAGAGAAGAAAAGGGGAAAGAAACTCTCCAAAAATAGCTTTTTGTATCTTCCGACGCCCGACGCAAGAACTGGTTGTTATAAGTTTGACGTGTGTATCAGAGGATCTGTCTGTGGAATCGTAGCTCCCAAACATGTTGTTCTTGGCTATAATTTATGAAGATCTGTTTTGGCGCAACCCGAAATTTAGTTACTTCGGTGGTATTTCCATAACATAGTAACCTTGATCTGATGCTGCAGCATCAAGAAGTCTGTGGTATACTGAACTCCTCAGCAACTTACAGCAGATATAACCACAACATGTTTGGGCTCAATAGAAAGTCAATTTTTAATTACATTTGTTTTAATATTTTATCCTTTTCAGGATACATCCCACGAAATGGTAGTGGCTTGCTGCCGTTTCCTGTGCTACTTCTGTCGCACAGGACGTCAGAACCAAAAAGCAATGTTCGATCACTTTGACTTCCTTTTGGAGAACTCCAACATTCTGCTGTCGAGACCTTCTCTCAGAGGATCCACGCCCCTAGATGTCGCTTACTCCAGTCTCATGGAGAATACCGAACTGGCATTAGCCTTGAGGTGAGTAACATCAATTCGTAAGAAGTGACATCATTAAAAAAGACCAGGCTATTGTTTTTTTTTTAACTTTACACTTTATATTGTATGTAAAATCTACTTAGATATAATAAAAAATTGCACTGAAATTAGAATCGAATTCGTTCAGGGAACACTATTTGGAGAAGATAGCAGTATACCTGTCGCGTTGTGGTCTGCAAAGCAACTCGGAACTTATCGAGAAGGGATATCCGGATCTTGGTTGGGATCCTGTTGAGGGCGAAAGATACTTGGACTTCTTACGATTCTGTGTTTGGGTAAATATAGATATACTTACTTTATTTGCTAAGTGGGCTCAGGGCCATAAACTTTTAAAATTTTTGCACTCATGCATACCTACTTAGAATAATTCTATATTTATTTGTTATCTGTTTCAATGAGCGAGTGAGAGATGTAGATGATAGTCTTCCTCTATCTATTTCTACCCTACCCCCTTCTCCACCCTTTACTAAACATAGATAAAAAGATCCCTGATTACATCAGGGGTAGGTACCGATAATTCCCCTCTCCACCTACTAGACCCTCAGCCTGTCTAACGACCATAACATGAAAAAAAAAAAATGGTACACTCCTTGGGTTTTCAGGAGTATATTAAAAAAGGTACAATAGTTCAAATGTACATTACATTTGATAAATTTAAAAATCATCTTTGATTACTTGCAATTTCAGGTGAATGGAGAAAGTGTTGAAGAAAATGCTAATCTGGTGATTCGCCTTTTGATCAGAAGACCAGAGTGCCTCGGACCAGCATTGAGGGGTGAAGGGGAGGGTTTGCTCAAGGCCATAGTAGACGCCAACAAGATGAGTGAGCGAATAGCGGATAGAAGGAAATTGAGGGAGATGGAGCAAGAAGGAGACGTGACCGTTAGTATAACTTCACCAACACACAAAAACCTTCAAGGACAGGTAAATTGGCTGAAATGTGTACCGTTTGCGAGGCTCACAATTAACTCATTTTTAATCGAGAATGATTAATTTCATTAACATCATGGTGAGAACTTAAAGCAGTTTTATTTTGGAGTTAAGATTACAGATGGAAGCTTTGTATCAATAAAAGGGTTTTTACTTGAACTACTCAGTAATTTTAGATCAGGTGTTGTACAGTCATTTAAGACAAAAAGAGGGTTAACATCGAAAAGCTGTAAGCCTTTATTTTGGTTTAAAAGTCTTATAAAGTTTCTTGTCCGCGTCTTAAGATGTTCTAGGTCAAAAGTCACAAAAATAATTTCCATTTGAGTCCATTTACCATTTAAAATTGTAGAGTATAAAATTCCCTGCATGCCAATGGCTGATATACTTCGGAATGCCAATATAACAAAAATATTATCTTTATAATTTTAAAAGAATTTATTGGTTACATTTTGTATTTTCTGTAAAATTATTCCCACTATTTCGTCTCAAAAGTAGGTATTGGTCAATTCATAACAACATTTTCATTCTATTAAATAACATATAATACTTATAATACTTAATGTGTATTTTTGCTATAGAAAAACAATTCTGTAGTATTTTTTCTTCTCTGTCTTCTCTGCGACTTTAATATAGCATGAATTTAGTGTTGACATTGTAGATAAGTAGATTATTGATATCATCTTTGGTCTTTTAATAGTATTTATTGGTTTTTAATTTTCTATGGACTAAAATGCATTTATGGATTAATTTAAAACTAAACCTTAACGAGTTACGTTTATTCTAAATTTATTCTTCAACAATATATCAAGATCATAATTTCTGCTTTCGATTGATTCTTCTATTAAGTAAGCTTAACTTCGTCAATAGTTTGTTATGATGTTAACAGATGGCGTAGTTTTCACTTCATGACATCAATCCTACGACTGACAGTTTTTTTACAATAGGCTTTTGTGGGACGCCCGATATATTAATTGTCACATTGCAATATTCCAGTTTAGCCATCCTCTTCCTGAGTCTGATGAAGATGAAGATTATATCGATACGGGTGCAGCCATTTTGAACTTCTACTGCACTCTAGTCGATCTCCTTGGTCGGTGTGCGCCGGATGCTGCCGTCATTGCTTTGGTGAGCCTTTTTTTTTTTAATAATTTTTGGGAATTTTTAAAACACTCCTCAGAATACATTTTGGCGAAGCGATTCAAAGTGTATTTATATAGGCAGGCCTACATACATGTTATTATATCTATATCGCATGATATTTGACCAGCGTGTGTTGCCAGTGATCACATATGGCGCTGAAATGTTGTCTATATGTGATTACATATAGGCCTCGTAAGAAAAAAAAAAAGAAAAGTTCGGCTATGCTCGGGTTTACATTGCGATGTCGAATCAAGAATGAGGAGATCCTTCTGTACGAAAGTTACCGACATATTATAAGCCGGCGGATCAGTAATTTGCAGTGGCAATCCACAATGTGGACAGAAAATGATCTAATAAGGGTCGCGGGCTCGCATACCCATATTTCACTATGTATTTCTTATGTAACGACGTGGTTACTGCTGCCAAACGGCCTGCTTGATTCTTGACTGGAACGAAGTATGCTTTGTCATAACTAAAACATCTAATCACCTGACTTCTATAGTGTTCTTTATGAATGGATCAAAACTGTGTGTTGCAGGGAAAGAATGAATCTCTTCGTGCGCGCGCCATTCTTCGTTCTTTAGTGCCTCTAGAAGATTTACAAGGAGTGCTCAGTTTGAGGTTTACCCTTAACAATCCTGCAGCCGGCGAGGAAAGGCCCAAGTCAGGTAATTTAGGATCAATCTGCACTCTTGTGTATTACACATGTCAAATGTCGACAAAATACGCAATCAACATTTTCAATATTTTCATAATAAAAGCAAAAAATACAACTAGAGTCTTAAATTTTTATTATCTTGAGTAAAATTTAATTTAATTTTTAATTTTCATAATATCAGTGCATAACAGCAGATAAATATGTCATTCTAATTATATTTGAGAGATAGAAAATTTAACTAGTGTACAATTTTGAATTTTCTTCCAGACATGCCTTCAGGTTTGATCCCTGGACACAAGCAGAGCGTGGTGCTGTTCTTAGAGCGTGTGTACGGCATTGAAACCCAGGAGCTTTTCTACAGGTTGCTGGAAGAGGCTTTCCTGCCTGATCTCAGGGCAGCTACTATGTTGGATAGGGTAAGCATGGGTGTCTTCAAACGTGTTTTAAACTAATTCTTGCTGTCGCGAAACCACCCTTGGTTAGAATTTAGCCACCTATAATCAAGTATGTAGACCATCTATTTGCCGTCCATTTTAATATTTTAAAAGTGTTGCTTTCATACATTATCTAGCTATCTTTTTTATACATATAATTTTATACATGTGACAGAATTGAGATACTTACTGCTAACGTCTTCCGTTGAGAGCAGGGTTTGCTGATTTTTAGTTTCGATCATGTAGTATATTGACATTGACATTGACAACTAAGAGTGAACGTCGAATGAATTTTCATTGAGACAGTATAGTTCTTTGTGCTTTGGACTTGACGGACCTGTTATGGAAAACCCAAAGAAAAATAAATCTATTTTAAATTGCCATTTCTACAAATGAGCCAAGACATTAAAAGCTTTTCCTTATTGGAGATGGAGAGATCCATCTCCATCTCTCCAACTTTCAAGGTTTGGAATTCCCTGCCGGCGTCTGTATTTCCGAGTTCATATAGTTCCCAAATCTTTTCAAAGTTCGAGTGAATAGGCTTCTTATGAATGAGCTCGCTCCATCTTAGGCCTCATCCTTGCTACACAGCTGGCTGTTTGCCAAGAGCAAACCCATCAAATAAAAAAAATATATAAGTATTTATCACAAATGAATCCTCGGTCGGTTTCAGAACGACGGCTGCGAGTCCGACATGGCGTTGTCTATGAACCGTTACATTGGCAACTCTATATTGCCTCTGCTGATAAAGCACGCCAACTTCTACAATGAGGCGGAAAACTACGCAAGCTTACTAGACGCCACGCTACACACGGTCTACAGGTACATATAATATATCTACTTTTATCAATATAGTAAAGAGATAGTTTCCTGGAGAATTTCTTTTTTAGGACACCATTTTGTTTCCGTAACGGTAGTAGCTTTTCGACCTCAAAAAAGTGATATTTTATTTTTAAGGAATTGCGATTTGATTTGATGTATTACAATTTTGTGGGTTGCTAAGTCATATGCATATATGACTTAGCAACCCACCTGGCGACAGTAACCACCTACTTATAGGCAGTAGCTTTCGTGATGTTAATAGCACGTGTTGAATAATATGGAGTGAATTAAGATATATTAAAGCCCATTCTTGTATCATCTCTTATATTTTATACTATTTTATTTATTCTATGAAAGTTGGCAGCGCACTTGCAACCGGCTTTGCTTGCCTGTCTTATTATAAAATAAAATGGGGTATTTATTCCTACCCCATATTTAAAACGAAAAAAAAAATCGGTCAATACGTTTGGAGTTTACGATTCCACAGACAAACACACAGACACACACGTCAACATCTTATAAGTTTATAACACCCCATTTATGCATCGTTGGTTAAAAAATCGATAAAGGCAACATGGGCTTACAAAGAGGACGAGGCCACGAGACAAAGTTACTTTACCATTAGTTTACTTTGTGATCCAGGCTTTCAAAGAACCGAATGTTGACCAAAGGCCAAAGAGAAGCGGTGTCCGATTTCCTCGTAGCGCTGACGTCAGCGATGCAACCTTCTATGCTGCTCAAGTTACTTCGCAAGCTGACGGTAGACGTCTCCCGGCTGTCAGAGTACACCACTGTAGCGCTTAGGGTAAGAACCGATCATTTTACTCTATAATCGTGCCTAATTTTTACTATACAGGGCGTCCCAAGATTATGCGACATGAAGGGAAAGTGCCTTAAATATCGTAGACAGTATATTTTGCTGAAAGAAGACTTTGTTATTTTTAAAAGTTAATAATACTGCATTCAAAGATTTTCTAAAAATTACTTGCTTCGTCTGGGAATCGAATCGAGTTAAATGTAAAAAAAAAACCGTATTTTTATAATGCTATAATAGAATAGTAATAGTAGTTTTCATAATAATAATAACCTAAAAAACACGATATTTTCTTTTTTTAACTATTTAAATTTTTATTTAATAATTAAAATGTAATTAAATCCCCCTCAAGCCACGTGACAACGAACACCAATCAAGTGGATGACGTCACTTGTTCGCAAACATCACCGCTGTCAAAGTCAAAAACTACGTCGTTCGGTTAACATTATTTGAATTGGAGAACAAGTGACGTCACAATAGTCACGTAATAAGTTTTGGCATATTGGAGCGAAACTTGAAACGGAATTTCAAATACACGATTTTTAAAGTATTAATTGTAACAAAGGAATAATATTAAATATTTTGGGCTATTTTTGCAACTAATTGTACACGATTTTAAACACTTTACCAAAAATGGTGAACATCCCTATTATGTCGTAGAATTTATTGTGCTAATCTTCAATTGGTCGTTATAGCTGTTGACCCTCCACTACGAGAGATGTGCGAAATACTACGGCAGTACTGGAGGTCAAGGAATCTACGGAGCGTCTTCGGACGAAGAGAAGCGCCTCACCATGATGCTCTTCTCCAACATCTTCGACTCGCTCAGCAAAATGGACTACGACCCGGAACTCTTCGGGAAGGCCTTGCCCTGTCTCATCGCTATTGGTGAGTAACATATCGGAGTTAACCGAACAAATGTCATACGACAAAAAAATATATAACTGACATTTTATTTATTTATTTATTTATTTATTTATTAAGGCAAAAACAGTCACATACAACTTATTATACAAAAAAAAAGAAACAATAAGACCTATATTACCATTGATTAATACAAACATTTACATGTGGTGGTACAAATAGACACTTCAAAAGAATTCAAAAGATTCAAAAGAATGGCCAGTTCAAAAGAATACAACAAAATAGTGCTAAGTGTTACGAGATACAAATTAAGAATGCAATAGTAAATCTTCCAAGTTCTTCCTGTTTTTTTCCTAATCATCTGTTCTTATTTTACAGGATGCGCACTTCCGCCGGACTATTCGTTGTCCAAAAACTATGACGACGAATTCTACGCAAAGGAATCTCATTCAACAGGTAAATCAATTTTGTTGTGTGTATAACTCAAATATAATCTATATTCATATAACCCAAATCTTTTAAAAGTAGGAGTGAATAGGTATCTTCTAGGTGAGTTTGTTCCATCAAAGGCTTCATCTTCGCTACATGGCTGGACGCTGATCATGAGTAAACCCTAAAATAATTAAAAAGTGTATTCGATAAAGTGAACCTAATGGCGGGCGATAGAATCCCCCAATTGACAGACAGGTCTATGGTCTACTTAGAATAGAATAAGTTTTATTTTTAGCAAGGGACATATAAAAACATACATAGAAAGACAAACCACAAATGTTCCACGCCACAAACCTTCTCCAACTCAGCATAATGCATATTGTAAAAACCTGCGCTGGTCTTCAGTTAGAGTCGATAGTGAGGTCACGCACTTATAAAATAAATAAAAAAATAAAAATAAAAAAGCCTTTTATTTCTTGCAAGTTAATTAATACATGTAAAGCTTATAGTTAATGGTTATAGTTTTAGTTAAAATATTAAATTTAAACTTATAGTTATAGTTGAAGCTTATAGTTTTAGTTAAAATATTAAATTTAGACTTTAACTTCTGCAAGAACCCCTCCGCAGGTGAAGGCCTCCTCCAAAGAAAACCAGTTGTCTTTATCTTGGGCTGCCCTCATCCAGTATGGGCCAGCCGTCTCGACTATATCGTCTTCCCACCTCTTGTACGGTCTTCCTCTGTAGCGTTTCCCTTTTGGGCCTTTCCACGATGTCACTCTTATGGTCCATCGCTCGTCTGGCAATCGTGCTACATGTCCCGCCCATTTCCATTTTAGTTTCTGGGCATAGTTAAGAGCGTCAGTGGCTTTTGACATGTTTCTTATTTTGGTGTGTCTTATTTTTTGGATTTTCTTTATTTTTAGCATACTGCGTTCTAGTCCCCGTTGGCATGTTATAATTTTTTTCTTTATTTTTGTGGTATAATTCCAAGTTTGGCACGCATATGTCAGGCACGGCAAGAGACATGTGTTCATCACTCTAGTTTTAATTTTAACTGGCATGTTGCTTTTAAAAATCTCCTTTAAGCTCCAGTACTTATTCCACGTGTGTTGTATTCTTCGTTCTATTTCAGATTCATTATTTTTTCTGTCGAAGCTGATTTGTTTGCCTAAGTATACGTATTTTTCTGTGTAATTCAGTAGTTCCTTGTCGACCGATATTGTATTTTCTGTGCTGTTAGTCATTGTCATAGTTTTCGTGAGGTTCATCTCTAGACCTACTTCCTTGCTAGCCACATTCAGTGATTGGATCATGGTTTGTAGTTGCTTGCTCGATTCCGATAGGAGCACCAAGTCATCTGCAAAACGGAGATGGCTCAGGTATTTTCCATCGATGTTGAGACCTATGTCCTTCCAATCCAACTTTCTCATTATCGACTCCAGTATAGCAATGAATATTTTAGGGGAAATAGGATCACCTTGTCTTACACCCCTTTGAATGGGGAAACTTTGGCCTACTTTTTCCAATTTGACTCTGCCTGTGTTATTACTGTAGATATTTTTGATTACCTGTATGTACTCATTTTCCACCCCTTGATCTTTTAGTGTCTTCCATATACTTGAATGTGATACTGTATCGAAGGCTTTTTTGTAGTCTATGTATGCTATGTATAGAGCTCTTCGCCTTTCTTGATATTTTTCAATCAGCAACTCCAGGGTATGAATATGGTCGATTGTCGAAAAGCTTTTCCTAAATCCCGCTTGTTCTATGGGTTGTACAGCTTCTAAAGTGGTACTTATTCTTTGGTTTATAAGAGATGAGAATAACTTATATACACATGGTAGCAAGCTTATTGGTCGATAATTTGAGATATCATATGGGTCTCCCTTTTTATAAATTAAAATTATATTTGACTCAGACCATTGTGTCGGCGTTTTAGAAGTTTCCAATATGCGATTGAACAGATGGGTCAACGGTTGAGCCAGCAATGTTTGAGCTGTCTTTATGGCTTCATTCGTTATGTTGTCTGAACCTGGACTTTTGTCCATTTTTAATCTCTTTATTGCTTCTACGACCTCCGTTACGACAAATGGTGTTTTAATTCCTTTTATATTTGCATCCTCAGAAAACGTGTAGCTATGGTCGGTTTTCTCCTGTTTCTGGGCGCTATAAAGATTTTTATAGAAATCTGTTGCTATATTTATAACATCGCTACGACCATTCAATGTTTTTCCTGCGCTTTTTAGTCCGTCAATCCATATCTTGTGTGTTCGTAATTCCTTGAAAGCTTTTTTGGAACTACCTGCTTGTATCAGATGTTTCTCAATGGTGCTGGATCTGTACCTTGAATAGTCGTTCTTTATGCGTTTGCTAATTAGCTTGTATAGCGCTGCAGTTTCATTTTTCAATGCCCTTGTTTTGTTTTTTGTTCTTTGCAGTACGTGTCTCCTCTTCATAAGTGCTAGAGTGCTTTCTGATAAAATTTTATGACTTTTGTTTGTATTTTTATTAGATGTGCTAGCATTCTGATGGCTATTAGTGATAGCTTTTAATATCTTGTCGTAGTATCCTTGTACTGAACTGTCTTCTTGAAAGTCTTGTAAATCTGGTAAGTGAGATGTGATGCATTCTTTGTATTTAATTATTTCTTCCTCGCTCTTCAATGTTAATTTTAGGTTGTTATTAAATCTAGTTCTATTCTTTTTTAGTTTGGTCAGTGTTATTGTTGCCCTCACTGGTCTGTGATCTGAAGAAAAATTGATGTTTAATACATCTATATTTTGCACCATACCAGGTCTGTTTCCCATAATATAATCTATTTCGTTTTTATGTTCTCCGTTTGGAGAACGCCATGTCCATCTGCGGCTCGGTTTCTTTTTAAAATAAGTATTGAAAATAGAGATTTTATTTTAGAGAGCGAAGTCAATCAGTCTCTGGCCTCTTTGATTTCTTTCCCCATAACCGTTTAATTTCATTATTAAGTATTCATCCGCTCTAGGATGGCCTATTTTTGCATTTAGGTCGCCCATAATTATATAAACCTTATGTGCTAGGTCTATTGCTTTGTTCAAATTTTCGTAAAAAAGATTGATTTCTTCTTCTTTTGCTACTTCTGTGGGTGCATATACTTGTATAAAAGACATTTGGTTTCCCTGTATATTTAAGTTTAATAATGCAACTCTATCTGAGATGCCAGTGAAGCTTTCTATGTTGTCTTTATGGTTTAGGTCACGCACTTACTAAACAATAAAAAAACACAATAGACAAAAGCCCCCAAAGAAAAACTTGATACTTGATGGTAGGTGGCTACCGTCACCTATAACACAACGCAACTCGTTCTGCAAGTGCAATGCCAACTATAGTATGGGATAAGACATTGAAAAGGGAAATAACCGCTTAAAATATAAAAAAACAATTTGAATTCTTATAAAAAGAAAATTGGCGAATTACTTTTGAAAAATTAATTTTATACTTATAGAAGAATATTCTCTTCTTTTTCTTTTTCCTATTATTATTTTAATTAATAAATAAATGTAAACATATAATTTTTATGATTCTTTAGGCCTATTTGTATATAATCTATAATATATATATTTTAAATTTATGGCTGTATGTAATCTAAATCTAAATAAATAAATAAAAAGAAACACTCGTTCCACCAAAGGTGGTCCCGACAACCCTCAGTACGATCCGCAACCGATCAACACATCGGCGGTAGCTCTCAACAACGACCTGAACACGATCGTTCAAAAGTTCTCGGAGCATTATCACGACGCGTGGGCCTCGAGGTCAGTACTTTTTTGTTTCTGTTCATACAGTGCCCTAACTAGGTTTTATGCACACGGTATCTTCTATAACAGAGTCCTTGAAAAAAATTATAATCTTTTTGTGTTTGAAGTCCTTTAGTACATCTATTACCAACCATATATCCTCGTAATCATGTTGAGGTTTATACTTGTGAAGTTATTGTCGTTGGTTTTGTAACCTTGGTAAAGTTTTTTTGTTGATTGTAAAATGGAAGCTAATTTTAGTTAAATTGTGAAAATAAATGTTGTGGTGTACGAACAAGAAATATATTATTTAAACGTTAATTAAAGAATATTGACTCTCGCAGACGAAATTTTTTTTCTGAACTGCAATGAGTACACCTCCACCGTCATCTCAATAAACTCACGATCAAATCTTTCGAGTATTAGCCAGGTTTCCGTCGAAGTTATCAGGTCATAGTAGATATTTTTACCCAGTTCTGACAATAAAATTAATTATCTATACTAATATTATAAAGAGTGAAGATATAGACGTTTGTAATGAATAAACTCAAAAACTAGTGGACCGATTTTGATTAGGTCAAATAGTGGCCACAAGTTGCTACAATCAAGATTGTCAAAACTCGAGTGTTTTTTCTTGCATTGAAATTTACATAATTATACTTATCTTTCCACCATTTTTAATTGCAATAGAATTGCAATTGAATTTGAATAGTTTTGTTTACATTTTTTTTTATAAAAATAATTCAAGAAAGAGATATATGACTATCATCCATTTGATTATAGTCCATATCGTGTCATTTTAATGACGTCACAACTATCACATGAATATTTGCATTCTTTAGCGGTATGTGTGTTATTAATAATCATATCTGATCCCTTGTTTGAAATGTTCATAGGAAAATCGAGAATGGATGGGTTTACGGCGAATCTTGGTCTGACAGTCAAAAATCGCATCCACGTCTGAAGCCGTACAATATGCTCAATGACTATGTAAGTAAATTTAAATCAATAATTTATCTATCTGTATTAAATCTTTATGTATTAAGTCCAATTACTAGTCACAGGCCTCTTACTGTGAGGAGTTATGTGCTATTATACATTATAGATAGATATGCAATAATTCTTAGTAATAGGTATGAGAGTTGCATGGAGTGAGCGCAGATAGTGTGGAAGATGTGTACTTTATGTAATTATTATAATTATATTAAAAAACAAGAAAGTATAATATTGCTTCTATATTTTGTACAACACATATTATATCAGACATACAGTGACAACTTATAATAATATTCTTTTTAAATATTTAAATTTAGTTCATAAAAATATCACTAGGTACACATTACAATATCAAGGAGTATTTACTCCAACAATAATGTATTGGTTTAAAAAATTCAAGGAAAAGAGATAGACCTTAGAAAAGTTAAATCGATAATATAAAAGCTGCAGCGGGAGCACACGGACAAGACTAGCATATTATTATAACAAAAGGGTATGGTTACAGTTGTAGGATTGAAGTTGATTTTTTTTTATAAGAGATTGGTTTGCTCTTGGCCAGCATCCAGCCGAGTAGCGAAGATGAGGCCTATATTGGAGCGAGCTCACCCAAAAGACGCCTATTCATTCCAACTTTGAAAAGATTTTTGGGTTATATGAGCTCGGTAACACAGACGGCGGCAGAGAGTTCCAAACCTTGATAGTGCGCTAAATTAACTATGTTTCTAAAGTGCTTGGTCCGAAAAAGTGGGATTTCGACAAGATGAGAATGGTAACCAGCCGTACCTTTGTAATTTGGTATCTATACTAATATTATAAAGAGAGAAGATTTGTATGTTTGTAATGAATAAACTCAAAAACTACTGGACACATTTTGAAAATTCTTTAACCTGTAGACAGCTACATTATCATCGAATAAAATATTTTATAAAGTTACGCGGGCGAAGTCGCGTGCAACAGCTTTGTATAAAAAGTTTTTTGTTACACAAACTAGCTGATACCGTCAGACCCACATTCACATAAAAAACAGTATAAGATCAGTAAATAGGTTCTTGTGGAAACTTTTACTCAAGAAAGTTATTTCACTGTAGTTTTCTCGTAAAGGATTGGTCACTGCGGCCAAACGGGTTACTCAATACAGTGTGCCAATATAACAGTGAAACCTTAATATAAATAAATAAGCACAGTAATACGTTGGAAGAAAGGGGAAGGCGGTATGAGCTCATGCAACTCCTATATTGTAAAGAGGATATATGTTAGTGTTTATGGTTTTTACGTTGCTATGGATATTATATAAATAAGATTGATCTGTCTGTCAACGAATGTAAATATTCAAATTACTTTATCTAAAATATATATGTCTTTACTTGTTTAATCCTTTATTTAATTTCACATCAAAAACTTAATATGGTAGCAGAGCGTTAACTGATCCCTGATTTATTTATTATTTTCGTCTTTTACGTGGTGTTAAACTCGTGCACAATAATGCCGAAAACAACATTCCACATCGAACCGCTGGATAAGGACAATTACGACACATGGGCGATTCAAGCCGAAGCCGTGCTAATAAAGAACAAATTATGGAAGTATGTAAGTAATTCTTTACCTGCATCTTCTAGCACCGACGAACTTGAAGGCGACAAACAGGCAAAAGCAGAGCTCATTTTACTAATTGCACCATCCCAGCTGAAAGACATTAAAAAATGCACTACTGCAAAGGCTTTATGGGATAAACTGAAGGATATTCACGCAAGTAAAGGCCCCGCAAGAAAGGCTACTCTCTTAAAGCGGTTAATACTTACAAAACTCGAAGATGATAACATTCGTGAGCATCTTAATAAATTCATGGACACTGTTGACAAACTATCAGAAATGGATGTCGACATAAACGAGGATCTTCTTACAATCCTTATGCTCTACAGTCTGTCCACTGCATATGAGAACTTCAGAGTTGCCATGGAGTCACGCGACACTCTACCCAAACCTGAAGAGCTCAAAATTAAAATAATCGAAGAAAGTGATGCTCGACATCGTGACGTCGAGGTCAGTCCACAACATGTAGATGAAAACGCACTATACGTATCGTGCAAAATCTGCAAGAAATCGGGACGAAAAATTTTTCTAAAGAAGAATCACAAGATTTGCTCAAAATGCTGGAAGAAAAATAAAGACACAAACTCAAAAAGTTCCTATTACGCTGAAGAGTGCTTCTTCACTTCGAACCAAAACGACTGGGTTCTCGACAGCGGCTGTACCTCACATATGACGTATGAACGCGAACACTTCAAAAATATAAGAACAGTTTCAAGAAAACTTAATTTTGCTTCAAAACAGCACTCAACTGAAATTAAAGGAGAAGGCAGAGTAACACTGAAAAATAAAGACAGGATAATTAATCTTGAAAACACTCTGTACGTACCGTCACTTTGCAAAAACCTACTATCAGTGCCTAAAATGACTGAACATGGAGCTTCTGTCACTTTCGTTAAAGACAAAGCACTGGTATATAATATTAAAGGAGATATAGTTATGACTGCAGAGAAGTCTAAGAACAGTGGTCTTTACTATGTAAAAATGCAAAAAGTCGAACAAAACTATGCAGCTTCGCCTGAAGCAGTATCGATCAATACTAATAAAGGATCTTTACTAGACTGGCACAAGAAGCTTGGACATATGAACGACAAAGATCTCCATCTAGCGCTCAACAATGAGACTTATATTGGATTAAATTTCGATAAAAAAGAATCACTCTCCGACTGCGACGCATGTATTCAAGCGAAAATGACTAGTGTACCAAGACCCCCACAGCGAACAACTCCTCGAACAACACAAAGATTGGAGATTGTACATAGTGACGTGTGTGGTCCTGTCGCAGCTTCATATGGAAAAAACAGATATTTTGTCACTTTTATTGACGATTATAGTAGATATGGACGTGTCTATTTCATGAAAAATAAATGTGAGACACTACACCATTTTAAAATTTACAAAGAAGAAATGGAAAATTTTACTGGAAATAAAATTAAGCACTTACAAAGTGATAACGGCACAGAATATATCAACGATAAATTCAAAGCTTATTTACAGGAACAGGGGATTGCAAGACGTTTAGTCCTGTGGCTCGCCTTAGTACCATACGCGCAATCATAGCAATTGCAGCCAAAGAACAGTTAAAGCTACGACAATTTGACGTTGCAACAGCCTTCCTTAATGGATCGGTCAAAGAAGAAATATATGTAAAACAACCTGAAGGTTTTCACGACGGAACCAAACGAGTCTGCAAACTGAAGCGCAGCTTATACGGATTGAAACAAGCACCACGATGTTGGAATTCATGCATTTCTGATTTTTTAAAAGTAAATGGATTTCAACAAAGTGACGCAGATCCCTGCCTGTACATTAGAATTAGAGGGCAATCCAAAGTCTTGATCGGATTATACGTTGATGATGGACTTGTAGCGTCAAATACGACAGCTGCAGCGGATGAGTTCATCAACGAACTTAAAACAAGGTTCAAGATAACCTTTAAACCTGCCTCCTATTTCTTAGGCATGGAGATTACAACTAAAAGTAAAGAAATAACAGTTAACCAACAAAGTTACACAAAGAAGGTTCTTGGGAAATTCGGCATGTTGAATAGCAATTCAGCACCGACACCGATAATCAAAGAAAGTGTGAACGATTTAGAACCAAATGTAGAAAGAAGCTCATTTCCCTACAGACAGGCTGTTGGAGCTCTAACATATTTGGCAGTGGGCACGAGACCCGACATAGCATACGCCGTCAGCAAGGCATCTAGAAACTTGGAGACACCTACAGCGAATGACGTCATACAAGTCAAACGGATATTCCGTTATTTAAAAGGAACCATAGACAAAGGACTAGTTTATCGTCACAGTAAGGAGTCACCCACAAAATTACTATGCTATTCTGACTCTGATTTTGCAGGAGATCAATCAACTGGACGATCAACATCTGGGATGGTCTGCTTGCTCTCAGGAGCTGCTATCAGCTGGAGAAGTCAGAGACAAACGATCGTATCTATTTCTTCCACCGAAGCAGAGACTATCGCTGCAAGCGAAGCTGCTCAAGAAATATTGTGGTTAAATGGCCTATTTAAAGATTTAATCACACTAGAAAGACCTGAACTCTACCTGGACAACGAATCGGCTGTGAAGCTCTCTCATAATCCAAAGTACGAGTACCACAAACGTACAAAACACATTAAACTCAAGCATCTCTTTGTACGTGAATGTGTCACCAACGGAGAACTCCTAGTGAAACAAGTTCCTTCCAATAATCAACTGGCAGATATGTTCACTAAGCCACTCTTCGGTCCCAGACTAGAAGAATTAAGTGAGAATATTGGTTTAAAAAGAATTTCTAAATAGAATTTACAAATTCTTAAAAGTTCAGAGGATGTAAAGAGGATATATGTTAGTGTTTATGGTTTTTACGTTGCTATGGATATTATATAAATAAGATTGATCTGTCTGTCAACGAATGTAAATATTCAAATTACTTTATCTAAAATATATATGTCTTTACTTGTTTAATCCTTTATTTAATTTCACATCAAAAACTTAATATATATCCTAGATATAAATTCAATAAAAAATCAGACATTTGTCTGAATAATTCTTTTTAAAGCTGACAGTCCACGCATTCAAGAGGCTCGTAATATTCTTTTATCAATTCTCAAACTTGTTTCACAGGAGAAAGAGCGCTACAAAGAGCCAGTAAGAGAGTCTCTGAAGGCTCTTCTGGCCATCGGTTGGTCGGTGGAGCACTCTGAAGTTGACATCCCAAGCACCAATCGCAGTTCAATGCGGAGACAATCCAAATCTGGCGGAGTAAGTGCTTCTTTATTATTTTTTTTACCAAAACAGAAGCTAAATAATCTTTTTTCAGAGTAAACATTTGTTATTGATAATGATAAACGTGAATATATATTACATCAGTGTGTATTCATTGCTCAATGCTAGAAAATGTCTATGCAAGAATATACCTACTCTCAGGTACGTCGAAAACTTTGGTTCTTCGACAAATTTCAGAATTTCTGATCCTATCCACTAAAGATAGGCAGGATGCACTGATTATAGACCTTGCTCTTTAGACTGCGACAGTTTTTATTTATATAGATTTTCTTACAAAGTAATAATATTTATAAAAATTCGTAATTGGTGGTCTCCACTCGGCATCACCACATTGTTGGTAGTCTATAATTTTTTAATTTTAATTAAAAAATATACAGTGTACTACATGTTTTTGTAACATGCATGCATTAAGGATGAACAGACAGAAAAGCAACCAACACCGACTGAAACGGTATAAAGCATGAAGCACTTTTACACGTTAAGTAATAGCTCGTTAAGCATAATTTGCACTTTATTAAATATGCTCGTTTCTCAGACAAAATAAGAACTACAAATATTATATAGACAGAATTTTGCGGACAAAATAGTGAAGCCGGTTTTATAAACATGACTGTGTGCGTAGGCTGTTTACTGTGTTCCAAACGTTATAACTTTTTTTTTATATTAAAAACTAGCTGATGCTCGCGACTTCGTCCGCGTTGAAATATAAAATATATAACATCTGAGAAAATATATAAAAAATAAAACGCTCGAAATCTGTGACAACGGTGGCGCCGCTACTTTTTTATATATTTTTACATGATCCCTCACGAACAGTAATTTTCTTTTGAATAAATGGTACCCTATGTCCTTTCCTGTATCCCTGACAACGTGTATACAAAATTTCGCGATAATCAGTCGAGTAGTTAAGACGTGAAATGGTAACAGACAGACAGATAGAGTTACTTTCATATTTATAATATTAGTATGGATATATGTTTCCAAGTTTATACTCACTTGTGAAATGTGATTCCATCCTGCTTTTAATTTTATGAAGTCTGATTTTTACACCCTTTCACTACGAGATTCGGCATTTTCACAAGTAAATATTTTATAAGGCGTGGCGTAATTTAATTGCATTTGTGTGCGTGTAACCGTATATGTACACGGTGAAGGCGTAGTTTCCACAGAGCTCTATCTCTCATAGACACTATTATACTATGTAGGTACTATCTAGTTCTTATTTTATCTGAGATCCAGCCACAAAACCGCATATAAGGTCCATAAAAATGTGATAATGCTATGTCATTATGTTGTATATGTCAGGAAATGTATGCAATGTGCTAACAATAATTATGAATCTGTTTTCATATACCCTGCACCCTCACAGCGTCCACCCGAAATCGTGGTGAGTCTCACACAACACTACCATTTCCTATCACTTTGTCTGTCTTTTCAACACAAAGGTCTTTTTCTAATTTTACTTTCAGTGACTAATTTATGATGTAATTTTCATTGATAAAACCAAAAACAGCTACGAGTTCTTTATTGGCAAATGTATACTGATTTATATCTGACCTATTTAAAATATATATATGTATATAAAAATGTACAAGAGTGATACTTTATAAATACTTTAATAAAATATTTAAAAAAAAAATGAATTTAAATCTTTTGATACATGTAATTTGAAAAGATATTTATTTATTTTTTGTTTTTATCAAAGAACGTGTTTTTGTGTTCATAACTTATTACAAAGTTATGTTTATTTATCTTTCTTTCTATATTCAATAGTGTTTACTTTTTTCTAATTTTATCCAAGTCACAGGTCATCTATAAAAAATTTGATAATAAAAATAAAATTTTACTACAAACTTAGTTATATTTCAATAATAAATAAAAGGTTTTTCAAGTCATCTAATTTAACTTAAATACCGACATATTTTCACATACATATATAATCTTAAATTATGGTTTAGAATAAAATTAATACGAAAACTAGTTGTGATTTTTATCTAAGCACTATAAGCATATTGACGAGCATATGTTGTTTTTATATCATGGTTTCAGACCGAGAGTTAATTTTGAAAATTCGTTCGTTCTTTAAGTTTCTTTAGAAAAGTTTTTGCAAACATTTTAAATAATTTATTATTTTTTTTTTTGCTGAAATCTTCAACTTAGAAACACTTCCTGGCAAATGTATCATTAATTCACAAGTTACATTTTTAACTTGATCACTATTTCTCTAGACGGATTCGGCGACACCGTTCAACTACAACCCACATCCGGTAGATATGACCAATTTGACTTTGTCACGAGAGATGCAAAACATGGCCGAGAGATTGGCTGATAACGCACACGATATTTGGGCGAAGAAGAAGAAGGAAGAACTTGTTGTCAACGGAGGTAAGTCTACTTTTATGTGTGTGTTACAAAGATATAATATTTCTGTTGAATCTCTTTTGAACTTTCAATAAGTCTCATTTACTAAGAACTAGAGAATGTAATAAAAAATGCTTGTATAATAACTAAAATGTTGACCTGTAAATTTAATAAAAAAAAAAAAACTGTCAGTCGTAGGACTGCACGTCAGAAGTGAAACATTACCGCTATGACTTTCAAACACTTTTACTGTTAACAAACCATTGACTAAGTTAAGCTTATTATGAACCAAGAAGTACGTACTAATTCGGATAGATGGCGCGTATTTCATACAATAAAACGTCACTGAGAGTGTCGCACTCGCACTCGTGAAATGCAACAACTAAGTATGCCTATTACAGAATAGCAGTCTCTGCAATAAATAGATGCAATTATAATACAATTTTAATATTATACATATAATAAAAACGTAAACGAGCTGAGTCGAAGTTGCCGGCAGAACTAGTCCAATATATAGTTTCCGTAATAATTTTTCTTTTGCAGGTGGAATCCATCCTCAATTAGTCCCATACGACTTGCTAACTGACAAAGAAAAGAAGAAAGATCGAGAACGATCACAAGAGTTCCTCAAATACTTGCAATATCAGGGATACAAACTTCACCGGCCGAGCAAAGCGACTCAAAGTGACACAGAACAGACCACTACCGGCGTAGCAATAGAGTTGAGATTCGCTTACTCGCTGCTCGAGAAACTAATCCAGTACATCGACCGGGCGACTATTAATATGAAACTGTTGAAGCCTTCAACAACGTTCAGTAGAAGGTCTAGTTTCAAGACAAGCACTAGAGACATCAAATTTTTCTCTAAGGTATTTTTTTTTTACTTGTATTTTCAATCAATCACCTGTCTACATACTCGTATAAAGACCAAAGCATGAATTTCTCTTTTGGAATTTGATATTTTTAACAATTTCAGTAATAATGTTGGACGAAGAATCGTTTTCAAAACACCTTTTTGGATTTTTAATTTTTTCTTCTCTTCATATTTATTAGTGACTAGCTGTTGCACGCGAGTTCGCCCGCATAACTTTATTAAACATAGCCCACGTTACTCACTAATAAATGTAGCTTTCTATGAGTGAAAAAATGTTTAAAATCGGTCCAGTTATTTTTGAGTTTATTCATTACAAACATAAAAAAATACAAATCTTCTCTTTTTATACTTAAGTATGTTTAAAAATTAATTTGTCCATGATATTTCTTAGTAGAATACAAGGAACTGTATCTTATTTGACTAATTTCTTCTTTAAACTATATATTTAACTGTATCTAATATTTTCTTGTACATATGTATATACTGTTTCACTTTGCACGCTATAACAGACGGAGTTCAAATACATTAACAAGGTACTATATTTTATTTGTTAGCCATCAAACTTTTAACATTTGTTTTAGCGTTGAACACTTAAGCTTTGAATTTGTTTTTATTTATATGGCCGCGACTACTAGCTGGTGCCCGCGACTTCGTATGCGTTGAACGATGAAAGGTACACTATGTCCTTTCTGGTGTCCCAGACAACATGTATGCAAAATTTCATGGTGATCGGTTCAGTAGTTTTTGCGTGAAAGACTTACAAACATCCATACATCCAAACATACTTTCGCATTTATAATATTAGTACGGACTAGCTGGTGCCCGCGACTTCGTCCGCGTTGAACGATGAAAGGTACCCTATGTCCATTATGTTACATTATCAAGCAAAAAAGCTAACAAAAATCTTTTAAATTTTTATAAAGTTTATGTTTTAACATTATTAAACATTAAGGTTTTATTATTGTTTTTTTTTTTGGTAATAAATGTTTTAATATGAAATTTTCCCCAGGTTGTTCTACCTCTGATGGAGAAGTATTTCTCGACCCATCGCAACTATTTCATAGCTGTGGCGACCGCAACCAACAACGTTGGAGCAGCCAGTCTTAAAGAAAAAGAAATGGTAGCCGCTCTCTTCTGCAAACTGGCCAGTTTGTTACGTTCGCGGTAAGCAAATTATACCCAAATTTTTTGGAATGAATCGATTTTCATATATTTATGGGAGTAAAATCAAATGTCACATGTCACACGTTACGCGTTACAGGCTACAATATGCTTCAATACAAATCAATATAATATACTATACATATAATATATTTATATTTATATCCATACATTTATATTTATATCCAACATTTTTTTTTAGCAAAACAATGTTAGCCGGGTCAGCTTATCTATACTAGTCTATACTTAATATTATAAATGCGAAAGTATGTTTGGATGTATGGATGTTTGTAACTCTTTCACGCAAAAACTATTGAACCGATCACCATTAAATTCTGGGTCACCAGAAAGAACATGGGGTACCTTTCATCCAAAAAAAAAAAAAAACTAACGCCTGACCAAAGTGTTATAGCAACACGAGGTCAAGCGTTAGGTATAATATTTTTTTTTTATTTTCAACGCGGACGATGTCGCGAGCACCAGCTAGTAGTAATAAAGCTGAAGCGATTGTTTTTTTTTTTTGTGTAAACGTGAACGCTGATATTAATCCAAATGATTAATATTGTTTTACGATTTGTCAGTCTTACCGCCTTCGGTCCAGACGTTCGCATCACGGTGCGTTGTCTTCAAGTGCTCGTGAAGGGCATCGATGCTAAGTCTCTAGTCAAAAACTGTCCGGAATTCATCAGAACATCAATGCTGACGTTCTTCAATAACGTCGCTGACGATTTGGGACACACGATTTTGAACTTACAAGAGGTAATATTATAAGTCTGTGGCCTGGTGCTAATAGGGCCAAAGTCCTTTTTTGTGAAAAATGGGATTTAACAGCAAAGTTGTTGAAAAAGAATGATATTTATTTGTCCTAACAATAACAAAAAGATATTTTAGTAATACTACATATTATAATTATAACATAAGATATTTATAACATGTAAATTATAACTATTAATTCTTGTTCATTGTTCTAATGCTTATTACCGAAAGATAGGAATATAGATATTGGCCCTTTTAGCACCAGGTCACAGAATTATAACATATGATATTGTTTTTTATTTTTTAGATTTACAGCATATTCAAGTATTTTGTCTGAAGCTGCGTTATATTGATGATATTGATTTATTATTGTAAAAATATTATCCAAAAGCGGCTTTAATTCTATAGAAAAAATTCAACTAAGTTTCATATTCAAGCAGTTGCAATAAACTAAAATTTTCCGAGGTGCTTACTGTATTCTCATTGGCTTACAAAGTGTATTTGTGTCAGGGTAAATACGCACACCTTCGAGGCACTCATCTGAAAACCTCCACATCATTGGCGTATATCAACGGAGTTGTTCTGCCGGTGTTGACCGCCAAGTTTGACCATCTCGCCAACTGCGAGTACGGCGCAGATCTTTTATGTAAGTTCGTGTAATATTTTATTTTTTAAATAGAAAGAAATAAAGAATTTTATTCAAGCAACACAAAGACTCAAACATAAGACAGAAATTAATAAAAAAAAAAAAACAGGTAATAACTGGCTCAGCATTGTGCTAAGATGCTAGACTTAGACAAGCACCTGCAGCGCTTAATTTTCAGCCAGCACCGTTTGGAACTCACTACACAAACATAATTACAACATATGTTATACATACGTACACTATACAAACATATCGTTATACAAAATACAAACATATTGAATAAATTACTTAGACATGACATAGATATGGAAATAAATAGATCTAAATCGAAGATTTGCCAGGACTGAATAGGACGATTGCTAGGATTTGACGAGCCCGTTGTATGAGTGGTAAGGGTGCTTGCCTTAACGCTCTGTCTCAGGGGTCCCAAGTTCGATTACCGGTTTTCAAAGTCGATTTTCAGGTCGATTTTCAAAGTTGGCTCTGATCTGGATTTGGAAGTAGTGGCAGAGGGCACGCTGCATTTCGCAGGCATTTGGGCAGCTCGTCTGGTAGCAGTAACCACCTCCTTACAAAAGACCACAGTGAAACAAAATAGCTTTTGTGTTTTCAATGTGTGAGGAAATGGCCAAACAAAGCCCATTTTCTACTTGTTTTTTCTCATTTCTCACTATTGATCGTAACAGTACTTGTTCTTCAAAATTATTGGACAATAAATTATTGAAAGTCCGAGGGGAACAAACGTTTTAGTTATTGGACTTTTGCTTATTGAACAGTGGACGAGATTCAAGTGGCATCATACAAAATGTTGGGTTCCCTGTACTGTCTCGGCACTGACGCGACTCTGACACACGACAGGAAATATTTAAAAACGGAGATCGAAAGGCATAAACCTGCTTTGGTAAGTTATTTGATTTTCACAATATTTTTCACTAACGATCACATTAAACTCTGGACACACTGGGAGCACTTGTGGTGTTTTGACACACCAGGCTTCCGACGATACTTTGATCGTCGCCGCTATTGAGAAGACTAATAAATATTAATACGTCAAGTTATATCAAAAATAAACTGAACAAAAAATATTTTAAAAATTAATATAGGTATATATTTAAATCATATTGAGACAACATTTAAATGAACATTTAAAAAAAAAAATTATTTTGCGTTCGATCAATCGCTGTAGTAATTCCAATAACAGCGTGTAGGTATAAGCAAAAAAACAAGAAGAAAGTTTTCCTTTGTCATCAATTGATCATTATTTCTAATTCACATATGAGACCGAAAAACAAATATTTTAATGACAAGCCTCATTGCTTTTAATGTGAAAATTTCAGGGTATGTGCTTGGGAGCTTTCAGTTCGACTTTCCCGGTGGCTTTCTTGGAGCCACATCTCAATAAGCACAATCAGTTCTCACTCCTGAACCGGATCGCCGATCATTCTCTAGAAGCACAAGGTACTGTTGTGTAAAGAGGATATATGTTAGTGTTTATGGTTTTTTACGTTGCTATGGACATTATATAAATAAGATTGATCTGTCTGTCAACGAATGTAAATATTCAAATTACTTTATCTAAAAATATATATGTCTTTACTTGTTTAATCCTTTATTTAATTTCACATCAAAAACTTAATATGTTGTCTGTCATTTCATCACAGTAAAACAGTCAATAGGGATGTTGACTATAAAAATATAAAAAATTGGGTTGTTACATCGATAAGGATGTCAGATATTTTTTCATTTTTCAACGCGTACGAAGTCGCGGGCACCAGCTAGTTTAAACATATAATTGTGTTCCAACAGATATAATGGCGAAAATGGAACAATCCATGCCAACCTTGGAGACCATACTTGGCGAAGTAGACCAGTTCGTGGAATCAGACAAGACCTACGCAGAAGCCCCACACATTATTGACGTAGTGCTGCCGTTGCTGTGTTCCTATCTGCCGTTCTGGTGGGCGCAGGGACCTGACAACGTGACACCTACCGCAGGGTAAGACCACTGCGACCCTCTTTAATTAAACATTGCATTTTGATAGACATCATCATCAGCCTATGACTCCACTGTTGGATGTAGGCCTTTTCCAAGGCCTGGCACCAAGCAATGTCTTCTGTTCTTCGTCGTGAAGCCGCTTCCCATGAAGCTTTTCAGGTTGTCTATCCACCTGGCCGCCGGTCAACATTAATTGCGTAAAATCGCGTCGGAATCTATATTTATCTTCTATAGAATAAAAAAATACGATGTTTTTATGTATGTTCAAAACTACTCAACCGATCACAGTGAAATCCCACATACAAGTTGTCAGATAAGGACCTTTCGTCCAAATAAAAGAACTATTTCCAAGGGACGCGGATTAATTCGCGGCCAATAACTAGTCTTATAGTATCTAAAATCAATTGCCACACATTAAAAGAAGGGTTTTCGTCCATTTCAGCAACCACGTGACAATGGTGACCGCTGAACACATGAACCAGCTGCTAAAGAACGTGCTGAAGCTTATCAAGAAGAACATCGGCAATGAGAATGCTCCGTGGATGACCAGAATAGCCACGTACACTCAGCAGATCATCATCAACAGCTCGGAGGAGTTGCTGAGGGACGTGTTCTTGCCGTTGGCAGAGAGGGTCCGCAAGAGGACCGACACCATGTTCCATAAGGAGGAGAGTTTGAGGGGATTCATCAAGGTATATAAAAGATTCATAAAAGATTACACAATGCATAAAATCGCGCGAAGATGAAATAACTGCTTTACTTTTGAGTTGCTCAAACAGACCTTACACAATGTAAAGTTTAGAGTCCACAATTTATTTACAACAACAAACCTTGGTATTATTTATTTATATCAACATAAAGACTGAGGAAATGTCTACAACACAGCACAACAGCCCACATGCTGTTATTTCACTGTGGTCTTCTGAAAGGTGGTGGTTACTGTCGCCAAATGTGCAGCCCGAACTAGTGCGGTACCCAATGTGCCCCCTACCACTACTTACTTACTTGACTGCATATTGCGTTTCGTTTGTTTCAGTCATCCACCGACGACACTTCACAAGTTGAGTCCCAAATACAAGAGGATTGGCAGCTTCTGGTGAGGGACATTTACTCGTTCTACCCTCTTCTCATCAAATACGTAGACCTGCAGAGAAACCACTGGCTGAGAAATAATGTACCAGGTAATTTTATTTGTTAACCTTGAGTTTCAAGTCTTAGACGGCTGTCCAAGACTGGACAACTTCGTATATCTGAATTTGCTTGCCATTCGGCTATGGCAAGAAAATTCAGCTATATGAAGTTTGATTTTGTGACTAAGTGTCATTCGATAGTCCTTTAAATGTCATATTTAATCGATGTAGATGTAGAGTTATTTGAAAAAATGTCTTATATATCAATAAAAAAATACTTTGCCTAGTAATACGGCCACTATAGTTACATATATCACATAGTTTTCAATGACGTAAGTCCAATTGCAATGACTACTACACAGAAAGTACTGAGAATTTGTAATAAAATAGAATATAGTCTTACATACACTCATTATTAAGGTATTAAGGTAGTTATATCTTGTTATTTAAACTAATATTTCTATTTCAGAGGCGGAAGAACTTTACAACCATGTGTCCGAAATCTTCAATATCTGGTCAAAAAGCCAATACTTCCTGAAGGAAGAACAGAACTTCATATCGGCCAATGAAATCGATAACATGGTATTTCAACAGTGAATCTATCTGAATTATATTAAAGCTTTAGAATCAATGTTTTTAAAATTTTCATTACAACCTCACCAAGCATTTAATATGTATACATATAAATTTTTATTTACAAAGTTTTAAATCAAATATATATAATTATATTTATCATTGCAGGTATTAATAATGCCAACAGCGTCCAGAAGAGCTCCAACGATTGTTGACGGAGCACCTCAAGGCGGAGGAAAAGCAAAGGTACAATAATTTCTTTTTTCAATTTGTTAATTAATAAATAAAAAAATATTATTATTATTAATAATGTTAATGTCGACAGATAGGCTGACTGTCCACTAAACTTGTTGGTAGGTGGCTACCGTCGCCTATAACACAAGCAACATGTTTTTTTTTTATGGTCTCATAAGATCTGTACCTTTACCATGAGTTTACAATGACCGCAATCGCTAGCGAGAGCATAAAATATTTATATGGAAAATTGTCAATTTGACATTGACAGATGACAGTTTTTCATATAAATGTTTTATCCTCTCGCTAGCGAGTGCGGTCATTATAAGCTCATGGTAAAGGTACAGGTGAATAATTTCTATAGCGAATTGCTTTCCTCTTTAAGCTGGCATGCGTTGGAAGACCATCAGCCCATTTCCTAGTTGACGAAGGCATCTCTCACTAACTTCCACAGGTTCGATTGATGTGAAATTTGGTATACTGTTACCACGGTGGTATTTCCATGACATGGTAACCTTGATCTGATGCTGCAGCATCAATAAGTCTGCGGTACACAAAACTCCTCAACAACTTACAGCAGATATAGGTACAGCGGGTTTGGACTCAAAAAAAAAGTCGAGGGTTAGTTGTGAAATTACTAAACATTGTGAACTTAAGCATTATATCATACGTAAAGTTAAGGTTAAGATTAAAAAATGGTTGTTCAGTCTTAAATACGACTATGTAGAAAAACTATTTAAATCGATTTAAATACGTAATATCTACAACATATTTCGACAGCCTCAATTTATAATCTAAATTTATTGTGTCTTTTTACTTTTATATATACTTACTTATTATTAATTTGGTTTATATTTAATAATTTATAAATTGTTATTTGAATTTTTAATTATTTTAATTAATATAATGAAGCACACGATACAGGCTTGCATGCCTAGTGTGTGTTTTCATAGCCAATAAACTAAATATATATGTTCCTGTAAATAAATAAATAAATAAATAAATAAATAAATAAATAAATAAATAAATTTAATAATTTTTAACTATAGCTTATTGTTATTTTTAAAAATGTTACAATATACATAATATACACAACTCATGCATCTGGTTATCTTTAAAATATCACGTGGGTTTGTTATTTATTTATTTATTTATTCTTATTTATATCGGATATTTTTTTTTTTAAGAAAACCTAAAATATCGGTTACAGAAAAAGAAGAAACATAGGGATAAGAAGAGGGATAAGGATAAGGAAGTGCAAGCTTCCTTAATGGTGGCTTGTCTTAAGAGGCTGCTTCCGGTGGGACTCAATTTGTTCGCAGGAAGGGAACAAGAGTTGGTGCAACACTGCAAAGATAGATTCCTTAAGGTAACCTAACTCAATGTTACTAGTAAACACTAGTACTTACTAGTAACGGTTTACTAGTATATAATTTGCAGAATTATTCATGTGTGCAAATCCACGTGCCGGTCGCTTGTCTATACTAATATAATAAAGAGGGAAGATTTGTATTTTTGTATGTTTGTAATGAATAAAGAATAAGTTATCTTCAACTGGCCCTTTATCTTAACACTTTTGACTTTCCATCCTCCTAGATTTCTTTTTGACGTATGAACCTAGGTATGATATCAATTTTTATTTTTATTTTTTGAGTTTATTAGAGTTTACTCCTTAAGAATCGATTTTTATATTATAGGTATAAGCCCTGGGTATGAAAATTTGTGGCAGTAAAATCAAATTTGTCACATGTCACACGTTAGTCGTTAGTTTTAATGTTAGCGCCATCTACACAATATCTCTGAAACTAGAATATGTTACGTAATAATACATCCTTGCGAAAACAAGATGGCACCTGAGCACCAGAGATGGCGCTGATATTAGTTCGTTATGATAAATGATTTTTATAATTTTTATTATGTATTTTATAATCGTTCGTTAGGAGTAAACTTCAGTCGTGCGTCGGAGCTGACACACACACATTTTATTTTTTTTCTAGAAAATGTCAGAGCAAGATGTGGCAGAATTCGCAAAGGTCCAACTGACTTTGCCAGATAAAATAGATCCGGCCGACGAGATGTCCTGGCAACACTATCTCTACAGCAAGTTGGGTTCTAAGAGCAAAACCACAATGGCCGTTGAGACCGGAGAAAACAAGGCGAAAATCATAGACGATACGGTCGAAAGGATAGTTGCCATGAGCAAAGTGCTTTTTGGATTACATATGGTAAGTCTTCTGTTAAAAAACTAACTTATACCATCTTATACTGTGATTATGTCTTGTATTTTAGATTAAACACTGTTTTATCCTAATAATAATTTATATTATAAATGCAAAAAATATATATTTGGATGTTTCTTACACAATAACGCAAAAACGACTGAAGAGAGATGTAAATTGACACACAGATAGTTTACTACCTGGATTAACATTAGGATACTTTTTATCCTTAAAAGTTTTTTTTTAGGTTCATGTGGGATTAAAAAAAAACTACAGCACGTACGAAGTCGTAGGCACAGCTAGTTTATTATATTTAAGAAATTTGCGATACATTATTGGCAAGTTAACGAGAATTGGCACGTGCAACACATTGACACATTGGGCATATACCTCTTGTTTTCAAATGAAATCTCTGTAAAAATTTATATAGATTTCAGATCTCCATCCAACAGATTTCATAAATATTGTGAAATTGGTTAAAATATAATCATTTTTCAACATACTGTCAGTGATATGTTAAACAAGCATATCACTGCATACTGTATATCAAAAATACATTGGTGTGAGTACTGTGAACGTGCCAACTTTAGTTAACTCACCTATAACAAAGTTGACAGTATAAAAACACTTATTGAATAAATATTGTAAAATAAATGTCGTAGATTGATCATCCCCAACAAATGAGTAAGAACGTATACCGTTCGGTGGTCTCCATACAACGCAAGAGGGCCGTGATCGCCTGCTTCAGACAGACTTCTATACATTCTCTGCCCAGGTTTAAAATGATTCTATGCGGAGTGTGATAGTTTTGTTTAGTGAATACTAATATGTATATTATTGATTTCGTGTGTTTTTTTATACTTATCTGCTTGAAACGTGTTTATATTGTTTCGTAATGAACATATTATGTTGTCCATTAACCCTTTAACCGCTTGGTTTAGCGCCTGACTCTTTTAAGATAAAGCAATTCAATGATTTAAAAATAAACACTATACAAGTAGAGGAATTTGTCGTATATATCCGGCTCTGGCGAAATGGACACGAAAATAATTGTCGGATAAATCCGACTCTGGCGGCTAAAGGGTTAAAAAGCGAAAATACTAATAACAATGCTATATGACGATTATCTTCTATGTACTCACATCTCTGATAGGTCTTGTAAAGGAAATCTTTTAAAGTTATGACGTTCACTCCAATGACAGTTCTTATTATCTCATTATCTCAGACTCAGGACGTCCACTGCTAGATTTGGCTATTCCCATATTTTTGCAATTGGACTTGTCAGAAGCAACTTACATCGACTGTCGACCAGCGGTCCTTATCAGACCTTCTGAGTGGACCTCCTACTTTGCCCTTACTGCGGTCCATTAGAAAACTTTTCGGCCCTAGCGGCCGACAGCTTTCCATACTTTGTGTCCTGATCAATGCCACTCTGATCATGGGTTTTTTATATAACTCGACAGGAGTTATATAGAAATCCATGACGGTTTAGTCAGTACCAATTGAAACCAAGAATTGTATCTAGTTTAGATCCTTACAACAAAGGAAACATTGCTTATAGTAATGTTTTTTTACTATTGTTTTTTTAAAGCCTGCCAAAATTCTATATGTCAGCTTGGTGAACATAACCTATAAGTATTCTCGTAGTGTCGACGCAAAATCTTAAACTTTTCTCTTGAAAAAAATCCTATTTTCCTTTCCAGGATTGTTAATTTATATGCAATACTCCGCATTATATCCCATGGGGCACTAGGATATAATCCCAAAGATTTATGCACTTGAGAAATTTGTGACACGATGTATTTTCACCTAGGTTTTTAGGTACCTAGGTAGCGTTGGGTGGTATAATGCTGCCTTCCTTCCTTATAATATACATTATAAAGTTATAAAGTCTCTGGCTCCTTTTACAGTCAATTACTCGCGTGGACTGAGCACGATTCCTAGCTTTTTTTCTTGTGAGTCAACTAACTGTCCATGAAAGACTCTAGGCTCTATCCCTCCCCACAGCAGAAACTTATGTCTGTTTAGGACCTAAGTTATCTTTTAAGGTCCGTTGTAAACGTGTAAAGGTGACTATGTCAGATTATTTGTTGTCTGTGCATGCGACTCGGATTGTAAGTAGGCCAGAAGACCGACGCAGCGCTCCGTGAATTGGCAGCGAGTGTTGTGCGCGGCGAGGAAACGCGCCGCCATCGCTTGTTTGCGATCGAGGCATCTATACAAGATTAGCCGGTACTTGCGCAAGCGTTGAACTTTAATTTTGTCTTGCTTAGTTGAAATTTTAATACACTGTTGACAGTAAAGCCCAGCACAGACATTGCTATCTATACTTATATTATAAAGAAAAAAGGATTGTAAAAAGAAAAGGTTGTTAAATGATGATTTTATTTAATTTGCAAAATACGGTATATGAATTATTTTTATATAATTTACATTCAGTCACATAAGATTCAGGATACATTTTTAAAAATTCGTCAAATTTACGTTTTGGTCATTTCGATTCTTGATTAATAAACGTTTTCACCAACAGGCAATTCTAATTACAAATGTCAATACTAAACTTTATTATTCTGCTACTATTTAAATAAACACAAATATTGTTTTTCCTTGAATTAAAATATCCATTTATTCATCAAATTAAAAAAAATGAAGTACTTACATTAATATAACCTTTATATTGTTTTCTACAGACATCGCGCTTGTAATATATTCGCAAGGACTTACTACGAACTGTGGCTGGAGGAAGAAAATATCGGTCAGGAAGTTATGATAGAAGACTTAACAGTAAGTTCTTTTTAATTCCTATTTTTGCTTACCCTTTTCGTAGGTTTCAAAGAATTGTGTAAAACGGTATAAAAAAGGCAGCAAACGACACGATATAGTTATATAATATATTAATTTTCCAGGTAATCTTTTATGTTATAGGTGCATTATTGAAACTATATTTACGTAAATATGCAATTATTAAAGGTGCTTCTCCACATGCTCGATCGGCCTCGATCGGGACGACCGGCGGCCATTTGGCCATGGCAATTTGATGTAGCAATGCGCACACGATAGATATCGATCGATACCGGTGGTATGGTATCATAAAATATAAAACGTGCCCGATTGATTAGATGTAGCAGCGACGCACGATCGCCTTTATCGATCGAGATATATTATATCGATCGAGGCCAATCGAGTATGTGGAGAAGCACCTTTATGTACCTTTTTAATGTAAATATCGGTGGAGCAAATTGACGGTTCACTTGATGGTATGTGGCTGCCATGGTATAAAATGGCTACCGTCAAAATAAGCACATGCAATGCCACAGGTGCTGAAAGTTAGTTTATTGTTTATGCCACAGCGGCTTTATTGTCTGGCAATAAATATAGTGTTCTTTCTTTCTACCGTATAAGCGACTCCTTCATCGTCGTTGTAACCGAAATCCACTATACGTGTAAGTTGTAACGACTTCTATCAAGATGAATCACGAACCTGTGGATCCACATGAGTAGAAAAAGCCTCCATTTGTGTTTCCAGCAATCGTTTGAAGACGCCGAGCTTAAAAAAAGCGATGTGGTCGAAGAGGAAGGCAAGCCAGATCCCCTTACTCAGCTTGTGACCACTTTCTGCAGAGGTGCTATGACTGAACGGTCCGGAGCTCTACAGGTTGTTCCTTGTTCCAATTTTCAATTTATTTGTTTATTTATTTTTTATTTTTTTATTTAATATTAAATAATGTCATTTATTATTTGTCATTAAATACATTGAATAAATATGATTACATTGAAGTGAACTAGACAGAGGCCCAAAACACGTGTACACAGCATGTCCAAACAAAACAGTGTTGCTTACACATTACAGAACAAAGCAAAAGAAGACAGAAAACAGAAAAGAGACGCACTTTCATCCAAAAGCAAGCTTAGTCATACTTCAAAAAAAAAAACAAGTCAATTTGAGATGAAAGCACGTCTCCACAAAGCCACAACTAAACAAACATTTTAATAATATTAATATATAAGTGCAATAAAATATTATCTATTAAGATTTTATTTAATGATACTTGCAGTCATAATGGCCGTGATATTTTTTTTGAATTTAGTTAAACTATTTTCGAATATGTCAACTTTACCGCTATGCTTAAGCAGGAGATCGATTTTGGAAATTATTGTACGTGTCTCTTGAGTGTGTTTACTTTTGAAGTGAAACATCTTTTGCGGTGGGTGAGACTGGTTGTTGGCGTGGCGTCGTCAACTTTTGGCCAAACTTTGGTCAACACTTTTAGCAGAACTAATATTAATTTTTTAAATGAAAAATTTTGTAAACATAATATTTTCGATGTTTCACATTTGCCAGGCGTGCGGCGACAGCTTACGAGTATTTATTTATTTATTTATTTATTTATTTGTCATTATAGCCTTTTATATCATCGCAATTGTATTTTTATATTATGAAATTTCAGGAGGATCCTCTGTACATGTCGTACGCGAACATTATAGCCCGTTCGTGCGGAGAGGAGGAGGAGGAAGGGGGAGGTGAAGAGGAGGAGGCCGGAGGGGAAGGGGGCGGCGAGGGTGGTGGTGGAGAGGACGAAGGTGGAGCCAGCATTCATGTGAGTCAGACCTATTCTTAATCTATTTTTCTTATAGCTGTAACTCTAAAGATACTTATACTCGTCTTATGAAAGAATCATTCATTAACAATAACAAGCAATGATAGCCCAAGTATTATATTGGGGAGAATTGTGGGGTGGAATAAAACAAACAGAGATTTGAATCACAACCAATCCTGTACCTCACCCAAGTATTGGGAAGAATTTTGGGTGACCATAAAGGCAGACAGAGATTTGAATCCCAGCAAATCCTGGACATCTCCCAATAATTGGGAACAATTTTGAGCGACCACAAAGGCAGAGATTTGATTCCTCGCAAATCCTATATTTCTCGTTTTAGATTTTTAACTTCAACCATTTGGGACCTAATAGTCTCACGTGCAATCTTCACTTTTAAGTAATGCTGTCGCTACAAATCGCTGTCGAATGTTTCTTAGGAGCATTTGAATATCATTTATTATTTCAATAGGAATAGGTATACAAATTCAATTGAAGTGTTTTCATTTAAATCTAATCAAAATATTAGTCGAACTCACATAAATAATTTTCACCCAATGTCTTCGTCCTGGAGTTTGTATTAATTAATAATATGTAAAGATAAATGCACAATTTATTTGATAACAATACTTAATAATACTTAAACAAAATTTATATTACATTTATCTGCGCCATTCACTCTTAACAAACACAACAAGTTTGCATTATTTAAACATAATAATAATTGAAAATTGAAAATTATTTATTGGTATGTTACATGCAGAAAACTATGGATATGTTCATGGTATGTATATATGTCGGTCGAAACCGCCTTAACTTAATCAATCACGCAGCAGGCGTTTTCAAACACCTCCCACAATCTAAAATAAACTACTCATGAGACTTAAGAAATAATAAATATTTTATTTTGCATTTAATTAACCCTTTTTTCAAATACTCTTCTCGGTAATTCGTATTACAGAATTATCGAGGTTCAAGGAAAAAATATATCGATTAATCAGAAACCCTACACCATAAGTTGCGCTCACGCTTCTGTTGACAACATAGATCTGTCATAGAGGTAGTTTGTTTTCAGCTCTATTATTTTCCAAACAGGAACAAGAAATGGAGAAGCAAAAGTTACTGTTCCATCAGGCGAGGTTGGCCGATCGTGGAGTGGCAGAGATGGTCCTTCTCCACATTTCCGCCTCGAAGGGACTGCCCAGTGAAATGGTCATGAAGACATTAGAACTCGGCATTTCCATATTGAGAGGCGGTAACATTGGTATACAAATGGTAAGTGTTTGTTCACATTCCAATAGATGTTAGAGAAAGCGCAAACCGCGTGTTTACTCAGATTCAAACATACAGTGTGTTATAGAAAGGCAAAATCAAAGAGACTTTATATGTGCCCTAGTTTTGTATGAAAAATCTGTTTCATAATTTCAGGGTATGTTAAATCACCTGAAAGACAAAAAGGATGTTGGCTTCTTCACGTCGATCGCTGGTCTCATGAACTCGTGTTCAGTTTTGGATTTGGACGCTTTCGAGAGAAACACGAAAGCAGAAGGTAAGTTGAGGAGTTCATTGGTCGAGGATTAAAAAAAGGACAAAGTAGTACCAAGAAATGTAGTTGAGTAATATTTCTAATATTGCATTTATTCTTGCCTTCAGGCCTCGGCGTGGGTTTGGAAGGAGCTGCTGGAGAGAAGAATATGCACGACGCTGAATTCACCTGCGCTTTGTTCCGCTTCATACAACTCACCTGCGAGGGACACAATCTCGGTGAGTTTTCTTTTCAACCTGTCTTAGTGTCATATTCTCAAAACGCATCTTAGACTTCTCTCTGCCAACGCGCCTGACAAATGTTGGCAAATCGCAAATGATAAACAGGAGTAAATTGTGGGGGAGGCCTACGTCTAGCAGTGGATAATGGCGCATAATGGCACACATAGCCAAACTTGAATACTTGAAATTACTTGAAAATTGAATACTTGAAATACTTGAAATTACTACTTGAAATTTGACAAGAATTAAGACAATTTGACAAGACATAAGAGTACTAGGTAACGTTAAGTACGAATTCAGTAGACAAATTTAATGACATTTTTGCGGCGGGTGAGACCTGATTTTGGTGTGGCGATGCTAACTTTTGACCACACTTTGGCCAACTTTGGAGGAAATAATATGTATTTTTTTAATTAAAATTAAAAAAAAAAATCGATTAAAGGTATTGGCTTGGCCTCATTGGCTCATTTTTTTTCGTACAGAATGGCAGAATTACCTTCGTACCCAAGCTGGTAACACGACAACGGTGAACGTGGTTATTTGTACCGTCGACTACTTGCTGCGACTACAGGAGTCCATCATGGATTTCTACTGGCACTACTCCAGTAAGGTAAGCACGATTTTTTTTTATTTATTTTTTTTATTAGGAAGCCAACAGAGTATACAACATTCCATATACTTATTCACATTTAAAAAATCTTTTACAATATTATATACTTCACTTATAGGCTAACTCAGCATGCTTTAAAAAAGAAAAAAAAAAGAACGACATTTTCTGTTTACAAAATAACGCTAAGAAAAAGAAAATAACACGATATTTATTTTACAGCAGATCAACACCAAATTCACATGTATCAAAAGAAAAACTTTTAATGGCTTCAATGACAACTCATATAACCCAAACATTTGCTGAATGTTTATAGGAATTAATTGCAAAAAGACATAAAAAAATCTTTTTTGCGTAGACTTGATCTACAATTCAAATTCGGCTGTATTTTTGCTAATTGAGCACACTGCGTTTCTTGGTTTTGTGTCTCTGTAAGTGAGTAAGGGACGCCAAACTTGTTACTTTTATCCGATCCACGGTCCGCTGACGCGTTTGCATTCCCCAGGTGTTGTCTGAGTTTTTGTTGGTCCCCAGGTGGCCATGGTAGGCTATGAAGTGAACCATCAGTCTGCCTGTCGAGTTATAAATAAGAAATAATAGCTTATGTATAATTCGTTCATAAATTGGCAGGAATTAATCGACCCAGCGGGCAAAGCGAACTTCTTCAAGGCGATCGGCGTTGCGTCGCAAGTGTTTAACACGCTCACAGAAGTAATTCAGGGCCCTTGCACTCAGAACCAACAGGCGTTAGCACATTCCAGGTAAATTCAGGAAATAAGAAACGAATAAGAAATAAAACCAAATTTCAGTCGCTTAAAATCGTACCATTTCTTAATATCGAGTTACTTCAAAGACAGACAGTAGAGCGATACTTGACTAATGAGTTCGTCTAAAATCTTGCAAAAGTTAAGGAGAGTATTGCCAATATTATAATAGGATTATATTATTGGATTTAAGTACATTACATAATACTCGCTGTTTCTGACAATGTGTATGCAAAATTTCACGGTGATCGGTTGAGTAGTTAAGGCGATAAAGCATAACAAACCAACTCACTTTCGTATTTATAATATAAAGTATTTCAACTGTACTCTGTTTTTTTTTTTAACAAAATGTTAAAAAGAAAAGTATGTATCTCGCATATTTCCAATACTGACAAGAGTGAAATGGGTCATTGTTAGGGGCGGGACCTACACCTGAGGCGCGTTTTTATTGAATAAACGGATTTTATGTTGATTACGTGGACAAATAGCAATGCAGTGAACATTTTTGGGACTCGTTTGTTAAAAAAAAAAAAACAGAGTATAGTACTTTTAAAATATTTAAAACCTTCAAATCACAAAAATAATTTAAGATCATTATGCATAAATGTAATACTGAGACATTTGATGATACCAATCAATAGTATAAAGGCATTAACTGGTCTGTTTGTTGTGTTATAGTCACACAAATTAACATTATAACGAAAATGTTCATGCAATAATCCAAGTGGATATATACTCTAGATTATGGGACGCAGTAGGCGGTTTCCTGTTCCTATTCTCTCACATGCAAGACAAACTATCGAAGCATTCGTCCCAAGTGGACTTGCTGAAGGAGCTATTGAATCTGCAGAAGGACATGATCACCATGATGCTGTCCATGCTCGAAGGAAATGTCGTCAATGGTAAGTAGCAGGTAGCGCTGCTTTAATTTTTGATTAGTCCTAGCATGGACCACTGGGATTTTCGATTTTTCTGTTTAATAATTTTATTAAAAATAGGAGAAATTTTGATCAGAAAAATATCTATTTGGTCAGCAACTTTTTGGCTGATCTAATAGTTGCTGATTAAATAGGTCTCTTAGCTGATCAATATGTATGCTAGGTTGTTAGTTTTTTTTTTTTTTTGCTGATATAGATTAATAAATACCATTAAAAACTTAATATCTCTCAAAATCCGGTTTTCTTAATATCTCTCAAAATATTTCTTAATAAATAATTTTGAAATACTTATATGGAAAATGTAATTCCAGGAACAATTGGAAAACAAATGGTGGACACTCTGGTGGAATCTGCCTCGAACGTGGAGCTGATCCTCAAATACTTCGACATGTTCCTGAAACTGAAAGACCTAACATCGAGCTCTAGTTTCCAAGAAATAGATCCCAATAGCGACGGATGGGTTCTGCCTAAAGATTTCAAGGAGAAAATGGAACAGCAGAAGAGTTATACTCCGTAAGTATCGACATGCGAACTTACCAGGGGCTTTAAAGACTTTTCTTTGTTGATTTACACTGATATCTACTATATATTTTGATCAAGCTAACTCAAAATTGTGTCAAGATTCCAGGCACAGAGCTATTGTAAAAAAAAAATTATCCTAACTTTACTTTGTCCAAAATGAAAACGAGAATTGTCGGTGGTTATCAAATGTTAAACTTTTCAGTGAAGAAATAGAGTTTCTTCTGGCTTGCTGCGAAACAAACCATGATGGAAAATTGGACTACGTGGGCTTTTGCGATCGGTTCCACGAGCCCGCGAAGGAGATCGGCTTCAACTTGGCTGTGCTGCTCACCAACTTGTCTGAACACATGCCCAACGAACCCAGGTCGGTATCCGGCTCGAAGGATCATTTTAAACTAATTATCGTGTTCACATTAGCAAACTTTCGCATTGTGCAACTTATTTATAACCCTCGACGCCTGACGCAAAACGGGTTGTTATAAGTTTAGGTGCTGCACTGAGCTCCCAACCAATTTTAATCCGGTTTTATTTTATCGTTTTGTGATCGAGATCGTTTTTAGATATATGTAGTTTATGAAGATTACGTTCTGGCGTTTGAAGACCATCCAGATCCATCCTAGTTAACGAAGGGAATTCACTAGTTCACACTTAAACAGATCTTCATAACTTATAGCTAAAAACAATCCCGATCACATCAGCTTTCAAACAAAAAAAAACGGATTAAAATCAGTCCATCCGTGTGAAGCCCACGATTCCACAGGTGACGTGTGTCAATCTTACAACACCCCGTTTTTGTGTCAGAACTATAGCCAATAATATTATTGTTGAATACATTCCAGACTGGCTCGTTTCCTGGAAACTGCGGGTTCTGTGCTGAATTACTTCGAACCATTCCTCGGTCGCATAGAGATCATGGGCGGCTCGAAAAGGATCGAGCGAGTCTACTTCGAGATCAAGGAGTCCAACATCGAGCAGTGGGAGAAACCTCAAATTAAGGTTGGTTCTATTAAGGCGCTTGGAGTCGTGTCTATGAATGAAACATACTATTGTTAGCGTCTGCTATTTATGTCAACTGAAATTGATTTAAAAGTGCTCTGTGACGTTCCAAAAAGAGGTGTTCATTCGTTCAGATTCATTCGGTGGTATGATATTAAAAGGGTATCAGTCAGTTGAACGAACGCGTTCACGAAGAGAGGTCGTCGTCGTATGTCCGCACATCTTATACATCTTATCGTATGACGATTAAACGTATTTGGACTAAACATAAAGTGTTTTAATTAATGTACTCGAAGTAGAGTTAATTAATGTACACTATGTTGTGTTTACAGAACAACAGATGCATAATTTTTTAGCATGTAAATATAACATATAATATAAATATAATGTAAGCTAGAACGCTTAAAGGAGCAATAGGGAATTGAAGCCAAAAAAATATTTTGGTTAACATTTTCTTAAATATACAAGTTTCTTAAATTACGTGATATGAAAAAAAAAATGTACCTACCTATGTATTGAATGTTATCTAAACTTTGATAATTTATAAAAAAAAAAAACAATTTTTTTTGTCTAGTTCTAAATTAAGAGTAGGCTTAAAAAAATTGCATCCCGTGCGAAGCCGGAAGCGAAGTTTATATTATAGAATATAAACTTAACATTTATCATTTCAGGAATCGAAACGAGCTTTCTTCTACAGCATAGTGACCGAGGGCGGAGACAAGGAGAAGTTGGAAGCTTTCGTGAACTTCTGCGAGGACGCCATTTTTGAGATGACTCACGCCTCGGGGCTGATGGCGGCTTCTGAGGAGACAGTCGGTGGGCCAAAGAACAGAGAAAGCTATCACGTTTACCTCGGAGACGACGAAGAGGAAAGGTGTGGCTTTTGTACATTTTGTTTCTATTTTCAGTCCATATCCTTGTTTCAAAGGACATCATTCATCATAAGTTTTTTTTTTAAAACTTACTCGTACACTTAGCAGAATTTGATAATAAAATCCTTTATTAATTTCAGTGAATAGTTCCGTTTTATGAAATTTTAATTATAAATTTTACAGATTACTTAATAAATATATATGATAATGATATGATGACTTGTAATTATTTGTGAAATGCACGGTATTTTAATGCACTCTCGAACGTAAATATCTATGAAACCGTATTACTAAATTACGCGACATTTTCCCAGTAAAATCTAATAATTCCTTCTCACCTAATGGTACAAGTTTCAATCGTTAAAACGAAAATAAACTGTTGGGCTGATCTCCATACAAAACTGATTGATCTGCTTTGCTAGTCGCCTTTAGTCGCCAGTACTTTACTGACGCAAGAGTTTTGCAATTTTCAGGGCTGACAAGAACCCGTTGAGACGAGGCTATCAAACGCTGAAGGAAGGCATCGCTATGGCATTCTCGTCCTTATCGTTTGCGAATATAAAGCAGAAAATGGCGGATCTACAACACGTGCCGCCTTCAGAACTGGCCGTTGGCTTCTTCAAGATGTTCTTTTATTTGTTCTATTACGCTGGATACAGTGTCGTCGTTATTGTCAGGTCAGTGTTCATTGGTTTCTTCATTATACTTAGGAAAACAACTTGTCTTTAGGAAAACAACTTGTCTTTAGGAAAACAAGGTTGGCAGTTTTAGCAAGCCCAAAATATTTAATAAGTACTAGCTGTTGCACGCGCCTTCGTCCGTGTAACTTTTAATAAAATATAGCCTATGTTACTCGCTGATAATGTAGCTTGCTATAGGTGAAAGAATTTTTATAATCGGTCCAGTAGTTTCAGTTTATTCATTACAAACATATCTTCTCTCTTTATAATATTATAGATAAATATGGATTTCTTTAATCAACTAATACTTTAAAAATAGTGTATTATTTTGCTCCAAAACGCCAACTTACGTCACTATTGTGACGTCACTTGTTCCAAATCAAATAATGTTAACAGAATAACGTAGTCTTTGACAGCGGTGATGTTTGCGAACAAGTGACGTCATCCACTTTGAATGGTGTTCGTTGTCACGTGACTTGAGAGTGATTTAATAACATTTCGATTATGAAATAAAAATGAAATTCCTTAAAAATTAAGAAAAATATTGATTTTTTTAAAGATTCTATTATGGAAACTACCTCGCGACCAAATTATATTTTTATTTGAACATCATCAACGTCCCTATTTTCGATAGGTAGCCTCCTTATCAATTTTTATCGTTAAGAAAGAGAAATGTTCAGCGAAATATAACATTTATCTCATCGCCATGTTTTATTTTTGTTTATAATTTCACGCAACACTGGTGCACAGTCATTGGTAATTGATAAAATATATTACGATTTTTCTTATGTGTGTATGTAATTTGTCCTTTTCTATATGTCTTTTTTTTATTTATTTAAAATAGTGTCACTGCAAAGATATTATTAACAGAATTCATGTATTGTCATTATAGATTTTATTCGTTTTAGTAAGAAACTAAAGTGAAGTAGACCTTCAGTGATAATGTGTCAAAAGTAAGTCGAATGCTCAAATCCGACCTATTAAATCTACTTAAATAATATATGTAGTAGTTACATACTAAGATATTGCATAATATTAAAATATTTATCTTGAAATTGCATGAACACAGCATGAATTTATTTCTTGAGCGTTAAAGGGTCTACACACCTCCTTGCAATAAGTGGCAATATTGGGGCAGTGGTGGGGAGCTCCCTAGATCGCTCCGCAGATTGCATCGTGTGTGGGCAAATCGTAAGCATAATTATTATTACCCCGACTTCGAAATCGTGTCGGGCGAGCTCACGACTCAGCGGCAATTTATTGTCTCGGGAGCGTTGTCGCAACGTGTGTGTGGCGATGTCGAGCCGATTTCACCGCAGTGTGCTTGTAGATAGTGCCAGAGTGATGACTATTTTTTGATGTTTTGAGAGTGTCGCGGCATTTTAATAAACAAGCGCTTTGTTGCACGATCAGATTCGCACTAAGCGGGAGGAACGTGTGTGGAGTAGTGGCCGATTTTACCCCCACCACCACTCTCCCAATATTGCGTCACCGATTGCAGGGATGTGTGTTGGGCCTTTTATAAATAAATTATCAAATTGATACCACTAATAACAATCATCGTTTGCGTCTTACATATTTTATGTTACACAATTACTATACATATATACGAGTATCTACCCACATTTTTTTAATTTTAATTATTATTATTTTTTGTAACATATTTATTACATAAAATAAGTAAATAGTAGGTACCTAATTATTTTAGTCAATCATTATAATTATCTATTATATACCCTACTTATGTGATAAAATCTAAGGTGGGTAGAATGACAAATGCCTCTACATACATATACAAAAAGAAAATTTATTTTTAGCAACAAATTTATAGATAAGATCCAACTCGACCCAACTAAATAGTTGTATGTTTATAAAAAAAATATCTAAAACTATCGAACCGGCCTCGCCTTCGCAATTTTCCGAGAATTTTTTACAATTTTTCTTTTCATAAGGACCTCCATCGAATTTCAACGAATATTTGAAATAAAATAGCCGAATTCATCGAGCGTGCTCTTGAGTTTTGCGCATATCAAAATTTTTATTCAGAGAAGATATATGTATAGCATCCGATAGCATCTATAAAAGGTCTTATAAGGAGGTTTTTATAGTTACTCGACCTACTATAAAAAATTCCGTTATTTTTCTGCATAGCAAGATTCATAACGAAGAAATCCTGGTTCAAATTCGATTAAATAAAACTGTAAATAAGAAAAATCAGGCCATAGAGTTTACAGTACAGACAGATAATAGTTTGGAGTAAAAAGTTTTGACAGCTACTTAATAAAATTAATATAATATTTGTGTCATTCTATTCATCATAAATTTTACATCTTTGTGATCTTTTACAAGTAAATGAAAATATTATAATAAACATATGTATATAATTGTCACTGTCATCAGGTATATATTCGGAGTGCTCTTGGGGCTAATGCGAGGTCCTCAGCAGGATGAACCGCCTCCCGAACCGACTGAGGAGGAGAAAATTGGTCAGTTGAAGCACAGGTTGCTACACCAACAAAGTAAGGCAGACATACACACAAGAGGTAGTGTGCCGCTTACGGCTTCTAAGGGATTGGTCACACCCTTACGGGAAAAAGTATTCGTGATCGAAATATACCTTGCAATCAAAATATATATAATTTTAAATTTTTCAAAACTTATGTGAAATTGCAAGCAATTTTCATATTTATATATATTTTTTTAAATTTTTATTTTATTTTTGATATTTGTTTAATTTATTAATTTTTTTGGTCTAATCAGTTACAGTTTTACTCTTAAGTTTGTATAAATAACAATAATGTAGCTTTTCTTATCATTGCAAAGACAATTAATTGTTAAATAGGTTTTGTATAATTAAATCTAACCTAAAAACTATAATATTAACAGTCAATTGAATCCATTGCAAAATTAAAATAAATGTAACAAAAACCTGACATTTTTTAATATAACATAACAATTGACACTAATATCAATATTGTAACGTTGTTCAGATCTTAATAAAACATGCTACGTGCAGGAGCTAGATTCTGTTATGTGAAAAGTTTACTCTATTATCAAAATAATAAATAGAGTATTAAATTTTTACGTTTGAAAGACAAATATTATGTTTTCTTACTTATAACGACTAAGTTTCATATAAAATACTTTTCTTTAAATAAAACTTCATGAAAAAAATTTCAGGATTTTTTTCTATCAAAATCTCAAAAGTATGCTTTTTGCATATAGCAGATTTCGGTTAAACAACGATGATACTCAAGAAAATGTATAAGATATTTGTAAAAATTTCTCAGTGACCAATCCCACAAAAAATGGAAACAACCAATCTAAATCGCCAAACGCAGGTTTAACTAATTACGGTTTATCTATCTTTCAAATTTAACGCTTCATTTATAAATTTTCAAAATTAATGATTGAATAAAATGTGGAAAAATATAATTCAGTAATGTAAAAAAAAAACTGCTTTGGTATTTTAACACACAACTGACACCACGATTACTTTTATTTATAATTCTATATAATTTTATATTAATTTGATTAACATGACGTCATTTACCCGCATACCCATTCTCTCGTGTACGGCATACGGGTAGATGTGAGATGGCCTTTAATTTTTTTTTCTGGGTGTTTGTACACGTGATTGGTGTAAATTAAGCTTTTAAGTTAATAGGGCCATAGAGCCTACGCTGACTGACGGTATGTCACGGCACGACACAGCAAAGGATTTTTTCAGAACATATTATTTTTAACCTTATTGCAATGGTGTTAGCACTCACATTCCTTTATTTCAATACCAAGAGGCTGTAGCGTTCCGCGTCATATCACATGATGTTTCGGCACGTCGCGGCATACCGCGGCATGCAAAGGAGTATTTTTTAGTAATTTTAACTATCTCCAGTTCATGCGAACTTGCGATAATGCAATGATATAAAAAAAACATCACGATTTTAAACTCGAAACTCTTGATATCCGTACATACAATTGGGATGTCATGTTGCATTCCTAGACTTTTCTTCGTCATCTATTCAGTCAAAATATATTTGTAATACTAGCGGTTGCCAGCGACTACGTCCGCGCCATGAAAATTCAAAAAATATAACACCTGAGATAATATCTGATATCTTTATCGCTACCTATGTCTACAGTGGCGCTTAATATTTTAAATTTTTATGCGAACCTTCGGGAACTTAACATTTTTTCAGGATAAAAAGTATCCTATATGTTAATCCAGGTAATAAATTATATATTGTGCTAAATTTCATCCGAATCCATTGAGCCGTTTTTGCGCCTATACATCCATACATAATATTATTATTAGTAGGATTCTTTATCTCCAAATGATGTTTTTGTTACAAACATTTTAATATTACAATGTAACTGCTATGTAACAGGTCCAATGCGACATCTACCAGCGTTACCACCGGCTGACGATACTGGACAAATGCAGGTGTCAGCTTTCGGCTTGGATATAACCAAAGAGGACAATGGCCAGTGAGTGGAGAAACTTTTCTGGAACAAAATTTCTAATTTCAATTGTATTCGCTTGTATTCTCAAGTACACGTGACTTTTTTTATGTAAAGGTCGTCAAGACAGGCTTACGGCCCACATGATGGAAGGTGGCTACCGTAAACTATAACACAAGAAACGCCAAAAGTGGTGCAAATGCCTTGCTGACCCTAATAGAATCAAGGAAGAGGGGCTGGGATTAGGATGGGGTCTAATATCCCTTACTATAGCTTGTGCCTGCGAGTTCGTCCGCGTTCAAAATGTTATATAGCCTAAAGCCTTCCTCGATAAATGGACTATCCAACACAAAAAATAAATTTTCAATTCGAACCAGTAATTTCTGAGATTAACGCGTTCAACCAAACAAACTCTTCAGCTTTATAATATTAGTAAGTAAGTAAGTATATATTAGTATAGATATAGATTCACTCACCGATACACAACCCTACGTATGTTGTTATTTTACGGTGGTCTTCTATAAGGTTGGTTACTGCCGCCAAATTTGTGACCACGAAAAGCGAAAACTACCGCCACACAAAATCGGTTCATCCGTTTCGGAGCTACGATTCCACAGACAGACACAAATACACACGTCAAACTTAAAACACCCCGTTTTGCTTTGGGCTTTGGGGAGAGCTAGAGTTGTGAGATTTTCTTGTCTGTCTTCCAGGATTCAAGTGAAACCTCACGAGTCTCCTGCTTCGACTCCCTCCTCGGAGGAGACGGAGGCAACGGACGAGCAGACAGAGAGACAGGAGGAACAACCGCCTTCCCTCATTGACTTACTAGGGTGAGTCATTTGTTATACTGACCTATAGACCTACAGTATACAACTTTAAGTTTATCTTTTCGCTCGAAAAGATTCGGTCGCTGTGGACTATTGTTTCAAATCCACACGCTAGGGGCAGCCAGCCTTGTTCAAACGTCTGGCTTTGCTCTTGTGAACTGGTGCATTTTCATGCAAAATCAAAACACCTTTTATCTTATCAATTTTCCCCGCCTTTTATCGTTTTACTAGCTGTGTCAGTTATTTTGTTAAAAAACTTGCCCAGCAGATCCGCTTTTATATCGTTGTGCATTGGTGCTTTTCAGAGGTGAACAGTTCAAGAAGCAAGCCCAAGAACGAGCTGAAGCACAAGCTGCCCAACAAGCCGCCATGTCTGCTATCGAAGCAGAGAGCAAAAAGGTGATTTTTTTTTTGGCTTTTATAGCTTTTCTTCAAGCTTCAACACCCAATAACTAGGTTCACGCTGAGGCAACATATATTATTTTGAAATTTTGTAAGACATTACTGATCGTTTCCTTATTATTTTTTATCTTAAATGTAAATATTATCTTAGTCACATTAAGAAGTTTACATTTTGGAGTTTAAGACACTACGTCTTGATTATAGAAGAATCAACTCCGTAAACAAATGTATATACTTATACGCCTTTTTACAATTTTAAAAGTTTTAAACTATTATTTTTTAACTATTATTTAACTATTTTTTTTTAAATATAAACTTTTAATGTCTATATTTTTTCTAGTATCAAATGTGTAGAACAATAATAGGTACCTACATGTATATATATGTAAAAAATATGAAATACCTACGTCTGGAAAAGACCCCACCCCACCAACCTAACTGGTGATACGAGTATAACTTGGGCTCATTAAAATAGAAAAACCCAGAGCCTGGTAGAAGTCTGCCTTTAATTTTCACCATTGAATCTAATAGCTACGGACCACACATCTTATTCGCGAGTTTTTTACATCAAGCGCCATCTATCGGTCTCCGCTATCAATTAAACTTACATTTAACAATATTCAAGTGTGAATTCCAAAAAAGGGCTTTTCACCCTTTCGTATGCTTGTCCGCTTAGTACTTATAAACTAAAAAGTACGTTGTTTAGCGCAGTTTCCAATTTCAATTTATCATTTGATAATTTTATTTCTTTTAGTAATGTTTGTAATAATGAAAAGTCGATGTTGCCACAGAAAACGACTGTCCATAGCTCACATGGCTTTTATGCTTGCTTTAAAATTCAAACTTGTTCATTGCAAACTTGCTTAAGAGCCAGAAAGTGATAGGTATCATGTTTAAAATAAGCATCATTGTAATATTATTAAATATATTGTTATCATTTTGCATTCATTTACCATTGAAGCAGCAAAGGAGTAGAAGAAAATTCAAAAAGGTAATGAATGAGCTTTGATCAAATATGCACGTAGATGCACATTCTCGTACAAAATTATGGTCCACACGTCGTCCCTGAGTCCAACTTACCTACATACTTAGATCTCTTAACTTTCTAAGAAAATTCTAGTTGGAATGTATCAATTTATTTATTTAAGAAACGCCAACAGTACACGTGTTACTTACCTATTTATAATATTATAATAATATACAGCAAATTTTGGCTAACACGCGTACAAATTACAGACGTAGTATACAAGAATAATGCAATATAAGTTCAAAATGCCAGAACATGGCCAGAACATTGTCGATGTTGTTGACATTGGTGATTTCTAATCTGTTTAAATGATTTGTCTATTTTATTTTTGAATGCTCCAACTGTATCAGAGATATTATACTAATAATAATGTTAAATAAATAATAATGAGATGCTATACTAATAATGAAACTGTTAGTTGAGCATTATAATCAAGCCAAGTTAAAACGAAACAAGGCATAGATAGCGTTATATATGTCTATTTTTTGAGAGGCAACAATGCATTTAACAATAACTATAATTGATCGAAGCCCCAGCCATTTTGTCAGACATATTTATTATATGTTTTTATTTTATATTGCCACATGGTTTTTTGTTTTAATAAAACACTTTTAGAGCAATAGCTATAGCTATTTATTGATAGATTTAAGAAATTATTATGCTATAAACTTATAAATGATTTTTTATATATATATATAGGTAAAAGGTCGTCAGGCAAGCTGACGGTCTACTTTATGGTACTTTATGGTACTTTATGGTACACATGACATAACGCCATAGGTGATTAGGAAGAGATAGTGAAATGGGCACACATGTCATTTCTCAATGGTGGTTACTGCCTCCAAATTATAATCATATTACGCTAGTTCTTAGAAAACCATTTAAAGGTTGCTGAATATTTTTTAAATGTTAAGGTCGACAGACAGGCTGACGGTTTTTAGCTATAATGTATGAAGATCTGTTCAGGCGTTTGCAGATCATCAGCCAATTTTTAGTTGACGAAGGGATTTCACTAACTTACAGAGTGAAATTTGGTATACTGTTACTTCGGCGGTATTTCCTTGTTATGGAAACGTTGATCTGATGCTGCAGCATCTAGTGAGTTGTCTGCGGAATAACCAACTCTTCAGCAACTTACATTACAGCAAATATAGGGTGTTAGGGCTCAATAGAAGGTCCGGGGGTAAGTTTGCAATTGAAATTATTGGGTGCAGGCCGTGCAAGTTCCCGCACCATCGGCGCTGTCCCAAGTGGACTTGTCGCAGTATACGCGTCGCGCCGTCTCCTTCTTGGCGAGGAACTTTTACAACCTGAAGTATGTCGCGCTAGTGCTCGCCTTCTGTATCAACTTCGTTCTTCTCTTCTATAAGGTACGTTTAATGGTGGGAATTTTAAATATAACATTATTATAAAAAAAAAATACAAGTACATCGCGTTATAAGTTTATTTACTAGCTGGTGTTCGCGACTTCGTCCGTGTTAAAAAGATAAAAAAATATATAAGTAATACAACCTCTTGTTGCTATAACACTTGTTGCTATAACACTTGTTGCTATAACAAGTAGAACAGTACTTTAACAGCGCATTTTAGAGGCTCACATACGCGAATGCGGATAAGGATACGGTTTAATTATTTTTTTATTATACTTAATTTTTAATGCATATTCAGTTATTATTATATCAGTTTATCCATAAACTGTAGATTTTTTAAGTTTAATTTTAATTTTCGATAGTACTCCATATGCAAATATATAATATAACCTCCGTAATATTGACAGGCGTCTATTCTGGATTCGGATGACGACGGTTCCGGTCTTGGAAGTATTTCAGGATCCGGATCTGGTTCCGGCTCAGGAAGCGGAGATGGTGAGTAGAACTGGCCTAGGCTTTTGATATATATCGTATTAACTTGCTATCTTTAATTATCACAGCATTAAGAGTTCTTAACCTTGTTATGTTACTATTATATTGTAACTTATATACTATTATACATTATTATATTAATTGATTAAATATCTATATACAAAAATGTTACGTTGGTTTGTGTACGCCTCAAAAATTCGAAAAGTTCCTCACCAAGATTAATTCGGTTTTCACAAATGTATAGAGGAATAAACGAGGATCGTTTGTGTAATAATTATATAAAAAATTTATTAGTATATTAGTGTAGATGGTTAATTCACATGTGACTCCAATTTTCTACAGAGATTTTTGAAGCCCCGACACCCGACGCAAAAATGGGGTGTTATAAGTTTGACGTGTGTGTCTGTGTATCTGTGTGGAATCATAACTCCCAAACAGATGGAACGATTTTGATCCATCGTTGTCAGCTATAAATTATGAAGATCTGTTCAGGCGTTTGAAGATCATCAGTTCATTTCCTAGTTGACGAAGACGAATTTCACTAACATCCACGTGTTCGATTGATGTGAAGTTTGATTTAATGTTACTTTGGTGGTATTTCCATGACGTGATAACCTTGATCTGATGCTGCAGCGTCAAATAGTCTTACAGCAGATATAGCGTGCTTGAGCTCAATAGAAAATCGGTTATAATTTTTGTGATAATATTTCAGGCGGTAGCGGCGAATCCGGTGAGGATGAGGATCCATTAGAGATAGTTCACATAGACGAAGACTTCTTCTATATGGAACACGTCATCAAGGTGGCGGCCGTTCTGCACTCTATCGTCTCGCTGGCTATACTCATCGGATACTATCATCTCAAGGTTAGATCGTAACACAAATACTAATAACTGTTTGTACATTGAATGTGAACCGCTTAAATAGGTTTTTTGATGTGCACAACATAAAAAAACCTATTTAACCAAAAAACAACACAACACAACGCAACACACACAACACAACAGGAGGAAAAGCTGACTAGTTTAACTAGTCAACTTTTCCTCCATACAAACGTAGAATGATCATTACTCCGCTGTTTTACGTTTAATTTACAAAAGTAAACCTGATATCGATTTATCTTGTCGTTAACTAGGTTCGTTGCTATGCAAACTAGTAAAAAAAGTATTAATTTAAAAAATATGATGCTTGAAAAATTCATATTTTTTACACAAATTTTTATGCAACTTTAAGGGTGAATAGGTCAATCTAGTGTACAAAAACTCCAAAATACTTTAGCCACAGACATTGATTAGTTATTCAAGAGTTCAAATAACTTTACACGAAATAGATATATGCAGTAGTTTTTTCAAAAAAAGCATTTCCCAAGGGTCTGTTTATGACTCAAATGTCTCATTTTTGGTATGCATAATTGTGCATTTAAGTGCAACCTAATGGTATTTTCACATTTAAGGTGCCGCTAGCAATCTTCAAACGCGAAAAGGAGATAGCGCGCAAATTGGAGTTTGACGGATTGTACATCGCTGAACAACCGGAAGATGACGACCTGAAGGGACACTGGGATAAACTTGTTATATCTGCCAAGTAAGTTCATGTTATAACTTTTTATTGTAAAATGCTAGGAACTCCTACTCAAGAACTGAAACATAACCTATAAGGGGTAGGTTACTGACGCCAAACAGCCTCATAACTGCAAAATTGCCACTGTTAGGTATAGGTTACTTTACACCATGATTTCTTTAATTCTAGATCATTTCCGGTTAACTATTGGGACAAGTTTGTGAAGAAGAAAGTTCGCGCCAAATACTCGGAGACATACGACTTCGACTCAATATCTAACATGCTTGGGATGGAGAAGACATCCTTCTCGGCTCAGGAGGATGAGGGCAGCAAAGGATTTCTCCATTAGTGAGTATTTTTTTTTTTTTATAAATGACTAATAAATGCTCGCGACTTCGTCCGCGTCCGATCGCTACCAAACTTCACAGGAACACCCGGTGGACTAATCTGAAGATTGTCTGAAAGTTTCATCAAAATCGGTTCAGCGGGTTTGGAGTCTATAGGAGACGAGAGAAGAATTTAAGAAGAAGAGAATTGTCAAATTTGTGTCTTCTTTTTATTTTCAATTCAGCTGAAAAACATTAGCGATGTTTGTTTTGGTACATTTTTCTTGGACAGCGATAGCAAAAGATAGTTTACAATCATGACGAATCATTCGGCAATAGTTGAATCTTTTGGTTGATGAATTGTCCATCATGGACACGATATCTAATGATAAATCTCAAAAGTGTTTATTATGTGGATAATAATGTAATGACCGTGGACACAACATGGACATGTACATGGAATCAATGTAATGACAAGTCTTATAATGTAGATATTAGATATAAGTATTAAATTAATAACTAATAACCTATTATTTTTTCAAAAATTTTATACATATTTTTGGAGTTTATTCCTTAAGAATCAATTTTCATATATAAGCCCGGGGTGTGAAAATTTACGAAGTAAAATCAAAATTGTCACATGTCACACGTTACGCGTTAGTTTTAATGATAGCGCCATCTACACAATATCTCTGAAACTAGAATATGTTACGTAATAATACATCCTTGCGAAAACTAGATGGCACCTAAGCACCAGAGATGGCGCTGATATTAATTCGTTATGATAAATGTTTTTTATAATTTTTATTATGTATTTTATAATCGTTCGTAAGGAGTAAACTCCAGTCGTGCGTCGGCGCTGACACACACACATTTTTTTTTCTCTCATTTATCACTTTTTCCATTAGTGAAAACCGTATCAATTCCATTAGATCGTTTAGAAGAAGTTAACGGAGCAACAGATAAATAAATAATAAATAAATAAATAAATAAATATCTTCACACATTCCACACAGCGCCATCTAGTTTCACAGTAAGCAACTAATGCTTGTATTATGGATACCAGACAGTTGATATACTACATAGATTCCTTTTTTTTTGTAAATACATACATATTATAAATACAAAACATCCATGACTCAGGTACAAAGGTAAAATGTTAACACATAAACATTCGCCCCAAGCGGGATTCGAACCCGCGACCGTTTGATTAACAGCTAGAGTTACTAGCCACTAGACCAAACGTGTCGTCAAATGACAAATGAATCTGTCAAGTGACAGATGGAAAATAACAGAGATTTCATCTCTTATTCACTCGCCGTTCTGTTATGTCACTATAATCTTTTATAAAAGGGTGGTTACCGCCGCCAATCGAACAGTAGCTATATGTCCTGTCGCTACTAGAATCGTTTCGTACAAAACCGTATTTCTCATTTCAGTATAATAAACATAGATTGGCGCTACCAAGTGTGGAAGGCGGGCGTGACCATAACGGACAATTCGTTTTTGTACTCGCTCTGGTATTTCTGCTTCTCGGTCATGGGAAACTTCAACAATTTCTTCTTCGCCGCTCACCTTCTAGACGTCGCCGTTGGATTCAAGACCTTGAGGACTATTCTGCAATCGGTCACGCACAACGGAAAACAGGTTACACTTCTTATTTTTCTTACATCCAATATATATGTAACTAGCTGGTGCTCGCGACTTCGTTCGCATTGAAAATAATAAAAAAAGCAATATAACGCTTGACCTCGTGTTGCTATAACACTTTGGTCAGGCGTTAGTTTTTTATTTTTTATTTATCCCTCGGGAATAGTCCTTTTTTTGAATGAAAGGTACCCTATGTCCTTTTCTGGTGTCACAGATAACGTGTATGCAAAATTTCAGCGCGATCGGTTCAGTAGTATTTGCATGAAAGAGTTACAAACATCCAAACATACTTTAGCATTTATAATATTAGTAAGTAAGATTTTAGTCACTATGCCAAGGTTTTAAGGATTCCGTTTGTAATATGTATCACTTTTATAATGGCACACACACTATAAATTAATTATATTTTTGATTTGTTCCCAACAGTTGGTGTTGACGGTGATGTTGTTGACGATAATAGTATATATTTACACCGTCATCGCGTTCAACTTCTTCCGCAAGTTTTACGTGCAAGAGGAGGATGATGAAGTCAATAGGAATTGCCACGACATGCTCACGGTGAGTTGAATATATATATGTCGGAGAAACATTGTTTTCCTCGACATGGTCATTAGTGGTTGCAGGTTTAGTGGGCGTCATTAGGGTTAAATGCAAGCACAAAATACGATAAACACTGATTTATACGATTTTAATTAAGAAATAAACAGTAATTTGTCACTTTACAATATTTAGACCGAGCAGCGGGTTCAAGGCACCTACCTTCTTCAACAAACAAAAAAAGAACGCTAATATCAAAACTACAATGATCCAACTCGATCGATCTTTCTCACTTATTCATCTCCAAAGAAAAAAACACAACTACCGCATCACCTCAAGTGACCCCGCTCGAAGCATGTACTTTGCTCTGATTGGTCGCGTTAAGTTAACAATATTCAATACTTTTATTAGATTAGTAAGGTTTTTAAACATAAGAAAGATGTAACAAATGAAATAAAATAAAACTAAGATTTTTAAAATTAAATTACATTGTAAACAATTAATATATTGCGTTACGCATAAATAAAAATCAACTAGACTCATAGCTTCCTCCGACATACATATATATATAACGGATCAGGGTAGGCCAAAGTGGGAATCGGGGCGTTATCTTGGGCATCGGACATAGCGACGGGCTTCCGATAAATTAAAATCTCAATTTACAAGTTGGCTTCGTGGAAACTGACAAGTCTCTTGGCAAGAGATGGAGATCGTTCCTCTTCCTCTTAAAAAGTCTTCATCAAATCTGAATCCACCCTCCTTATCCCCGCCAAGGGCCATGTCCAAGCGAGTCGAACCAAAATCGCTTAACCAATCAGCGCTGTCCAATTCTCGTTGAGTTTCCAGTTAACCAACATTACAATCTTAATCGACATCCAATCAGAAAGAGCATACGGTCATGTTTAACAGATTGACCAACTTAAAAATTAAATTAAAATAAGAAAATGTTACCATTTTAAATAATAAGCGCAGTAGACACAGAACATAAAGAAAAACAATATTGCCAGATAGAAAACTGAATGTAGGACGATAACTGTAACGCGATGTCGCCAGCATAGACTACAATTAATCGTTGCGAACTGGTGGCGCCACCCTTACACTCCGACATATATATATATATATATATATGTGTCGGAGGATTATATATATATATATATATATATATATATTATATATATATTATATATATATTATATATATATATTATATATTATATATATATAATATATATATATATATATATAATATATATACACTGTCTTTTTAGTAACGATTGGTCTACTTGTGTCCGTATTCATCAACAATCAGTTACAGTTAGGAAACACCTAACAAAGAATAGAATAGGTTTTTATTACACCTAACTAATATTTAAGCCGGCCATTCATAGCAGTTCGCCTTGCAAACCGGCGCTTAATGCAGGATTGTCAATGTGACTGCCGTGAACACGACACGACATCGGTGCCCTGCCACGGCTATCCTGTGTTCCCTGTCAGAACCTCGGCGTACCCGAAGATGGAGGTACGCCGGCCATCACGGATGCAGTGTGGCCGGGATCCGGGCCATTACTTTCTAGACCGGAGATAACTTTTAAAAGTTCATTTCCGAATTGATACTGCCGAACTGATACCCTAACTACTCATCCAATGTGCTCGTCACCTACATATAGTTTACTATATAGCTTTATTATATATAGTAAACGGAGTAAGAGATAAATAAATAAAATAAATAAATAAATATCTTCACACATTCCACACAGCACCATCTAGTTCCACAGTAAGCAACTAATGCTTGTATTATGGATACCAGACAGTTGATATAATACATAGATTACTTTTTTTTATAAATACATACATATTATAAATACAAAAACATCCATGACTCAGGTACAAATGTAAAATTCGGATTCGAATCCGCGTCCGTTTGGTTAACAGGTAGGGTTACTAGCCACTAGAGCAAACGTGTCTAGTCTAGAGATGTCAGGAATGTTGTCGTAATGGAGAAACGTGTCGGCAGTGCTTCGTGTTCAACCTGTACAAGGGAGTGCGCGCCGGCGGCGGAATCGGTGATGAACTGGAACCTCCCGACGGAGACGACTCGGAGGTGTACCGCATCATCTTCGACATCACCTTCTTCTTCTTCATCATCATCATCCTGCTCGCCATCTTGCAGGGTTAGTGCTCCACAGATTTTTTATAACCTCACCTGCCGCTTGGTCTATTCTAGAATACAACAAGTTTGAATTTTCATACAGATTTGTACGCAACACGACTTGTATTATTACTTTTTTATTATTGTAATTTTTGAACTAACTATTGTGATTGATTTTATTTGGGAAAACAAACAATTACACCATACATATGTAGTAAATTAGAGAAAAGAGAAATATACATAAATAAAGGTAACTGTGTGTAATCTAAAACATTTTCCACGTATTGGTTTTATACAGAGAAAAAAACTTTATACATATCTATTTATAAACAGTCCTATAAAACTAAACCATTTAGTTTGTGTTGTCCAATCTCGCCCATGTGATGATGTAATTGGTGATGATAATTATGACATTGACGAGTGCTTCACAATATTGAGATGGCCACCTCTCAATTATATTTGAAGATATTTTAATGACATTTTTATACAGTTTTAATTTAAAAAGAAAACATCGTGATAGAATAATAATAATAATAATAATAATAATAATAATAATAATAAATTTATTTGATAAGTATTTCATTACACATACACATAATACATAATAGGAATATATAATTTATAAATACTTACTCAATATATTTCATTTAGTTAGGTTGAGTACTAGCGTCTAAACTAGGCCAAGCCTGTATCTTAGACACCAGTTTCTTCCAGTGACAATAGTTTCACTTATGACAAAAATCCATTGCATTTTACACACCTTTATAAGTACACATTTTTGATTTTAAGAATATGAGGGTAATTTACAAAATTTTAAATAAAAATAACAGGTATTACAAATTATGGAAGAACGAAATACCCTCAGTTCTGAACAATAATTAGGTTAGACTACTAAAATTGTGGACTTAAGACAAAAAGAAAAATAAAATAAGTTAACATATATAAAAATATAACTAAGTAAATTTATTTATTTTTTTTTTCTACGTAATATATCATATTTACATCTGTGACAGTTCCAATATTTCGCTAGTCAGGATATAATGCTAGAGTTGACCGGCTAAAGCCATCTAGTGAGAGCCTCTCGAGGTGTTGGTCGATGCTCTTCGCTATAAGTCCGTTTGCAGTACCTTTACCATGAGTTTACAATGACCGCACTCGCTAGCGAGAATGTAAAACATTTATATGAAAAACTGTCACCTGTCAACGTCAAATTGACGATTTTCCATATAAATATTTTATGGTCTCGCTAGCGATTGCGGTCATTGTAAACTCATGGTAAAGGTACTGATACGACTATCGCGATGATGATAGTCGATTCGACATCCCACATGGAGGACACCTCGTGAGCCATGACTATGTATTTAGTGAGCTTATCTTTTTCGGCTTTCACGAGGTTTATTATTATTATTATCATCATCATTATTTTATCTTTATATATATAAAAATTACGTGTCACGTTGTGTGTCCTCGATGAACTCCTAAACCACTAAACCGATTTTGATAAAACTTCGTAATTATGTGTAATTTGGTCCAACTTAAAAGATAGGATAGTATTTATCTCAATTTATAGTATTTTTTTTTTAATTGCAAATTATTTGTTTATTATATGCGAGTTATAAATTGCCTTACGCCGCCATCTGTGAGAATTTTATGGAACTCACAGATAAAATAAGTTTTAAAACAACTGCGAGTTCCATGAGATTCTCACAGATGGTGGGTGTAAGGTAAATTATCGGCTGGATTAAGTAAATATTTATTATAAAAATTGCACCCCGGGCGAAGCCGGGAGCGGCACAGCTACTATATAAATATATAGATATACAAACAATTTGTTTTTATTTTATTTAAACAGGAACTGTAGATATATTATAATAACTTAATGTATAAAAATGTAACATATTATTATGGGTATAATAGCTTTAAGAGTACCCAGACCTGGCTCCCGCTCACACAAACTTTTCTCTGTCCCCTTATATAAAACGGTTTACACCGGGAATAACTTTTTTAGACGTAGCGTTGACGCATACAATAGTGAATTTATAGTTCAGATACGTAATGGGCTTTTGATGGCTCCTTGAATGTATTTATTGTATTTTTTTTAATTTAAATTTTAAAATTTTGGTTATCTATTTTGTATTATCTGTAGAATTTTGTTTCAGTACTGTATCTATGTATCTATTTTGTTTAATATTTATTTTGTGTATGGAACTCTAAGTCTTTAAATATTTATGTATATTGTAAAAAATTATGTTTAATGACTGTTTGTTTCCTGAATAAAGAGAAAATAATAATAATAATAATGGGGCCTGAAAATAAATGAATTTTAATTTAATTTTTAATAAAATTATTATTATCTGTGAGTCAGGTTTGATCATCGACGCGTTCGGTGAACTCCGCGACCAGTTGGAGTCTGTGAAGGAAGACATGGAGTCCAATTGCTTCATTTGCGGCATCAACAAAGACTACTTCGATAAGGTGAGCAAGACTACTTCTATAATAAGACTACTTTATATCTAAAATTGTTGCAAATTCATGTGTTCACTTAATGGTTAGACTGAGTTAAGTAGCATCGCTTGGTCATTTTAGAATAGAATTTAACTACAATATATTCGCTCGGCTGGATATAGGTCCAGACTTAGGTCGGTTAAATAAATTCTATAGCGATTCTATAATAATATTACTAGCAGAGTTTGATTTTGATTACATACTTTAAATTTTTTTTAATATATATATATATATATATGGTCCATAAAATAATAACATTTTTATGGAGACACGTTTTATCTGCAACAATATTAGTTTTAAACCTAATGTTGATATTGAAATATTAGATTTTTTTATTAAATTGACTAATATTTTTATCCGTGTAAATAATTGCATAAATTTGAGAAAATCTTTCATTGTTTGAAATTTACAGTATTCCAAATTGAAAGGTACATTATCTACTCGTATATATATATATATATATATAATGACCGATTTTCATGAAATTTTTTGTGTATATTCAGTAGGTCTGAGAATATGTCCTAAACTATTTTTTATACCCCTAAGTGATAAGGGTGGCCCACCCCAAAAAAATTTTTGTATGGCAAAACAACGTTTGCCGGGTCAGCTAGTAAGCTTATATAATTTATGTAATAAGTCCACCAATTGCAATAATATATTTTATATTTTAAAGATGACAAAAAGAATTGTATCCTGAGTTTGTTTCGGGGTTTCTTCTCGGGATCGTCATCTTGGCTTTTATTGACGAAACATTGGTAAATTTAAATTTATAATGACGATCATAGGAGTTTCTTGGTGAAACCTAATTGATAAATAAATATTTTGATTTGATTTGAATAGGTCAATACTGTATCTAAATGAAGTGCTGTTTGTCTGCAGGTACCGCACGGGTTCGATACTCACGTGCAGAGGGAACATAATCTAGCCAATTACATGTTCTTCCTTATGCATCTCATCAACAAACCGGACACCGAATACACAGGTATACTAATGTTATATAAGTATGCTCAAACAATTTAAAAATACATACTAAATATTATATAAATTTGAAAGTAACTCTATCTGTCTGTATGTCTGCTCTTTTTCACGCCCTAACTACTAATACTCAACCGATAATTATGAAATTTTGCATACACGTTGTCAGGGATACAAGAAAGAACATAGGATACCTTTCATTTAGAAAAAAGGTACTGTTCCCGAGTGATCGTCAAAAAAATATAAAGAATTGGGCGCCACTGTCGCGTGGCGGCGCCACCGTCGTCACATTGATAATGATGTCAGGCGTAATTACTCATATATTTTCTTTTTCAACGCGAAGGAAGTCGCGGTCACCAGCTAGCAATATTATAAATGTGAAAGTAACTCTGTCTGTCTGTGACCTTTTCACGCCTTAACTACCCAACAGATTATCATGAAATTTTGCATACAAATTGTCAGAGATACGAGAAAGGGCATAGGGGTACCTTTCATCCAGAAACGAGTACTGTTCCCGTGGGATCATCTAACATTAAGAAAAACTAACGCCTGGCAAAAGTGTCATGCGTTGCTTGCTTGAATAAATAAATAAATAATAAATAAATATCTTCACACATTCCACACAGCACCATCTAGTTCCACAGTAAGCAACTAATGCTTGTATTATGGATACCAGACAGTTGATATACTACATAGATTACTTTTTTTTTGTAAATACATACATATTATAAATACAAAAACATCCAAGACTCGGGTACAGAGGTAAAATGTCAACACATAAACATTCGCCCCTAGCGGGATTCGAACCCGCGACCGTTCGGTTAACAGCTAGGGTTACTAGCCACTAGACCAAAGTATTATATAAGTATATATACATACTTACACATTTTCCAGGTCAAGAGACGTACGTCTGGAATATGTATACGCAAAGGTGTTGGGACTTCTTCCCGGTCGGTGATTGCTTCAGGAAACAATACGAAGATGTCATGGGAGAATAAATGCATAAATTTTTATTTGATTCAATTGTAAGCTCGCTAAGTTATTCAAGTGTGTGTTAAAAGTTATTCAAGTCAGTATTCGAATCAAAGGGCTCAAGTGTCCACGTCCACGGTCACATTAACTTGTCATACAAATCTTTTGCAAACATATCATTATATGAAATTTCTTCGAGAAAAAAAAACAATTTTGTGAAAATATCTAATTTTAAATTTAAATTTGTTTATGATTTCAAATATTTTAATTTCCCTGACCGTAAAGCTTTTAGCAGTTTCTTATTGTTTTTTTAAAATTTGTTTCTTTTTTTAATAACGTTGAATGTATTTACTAATTTAAATGATTTTGAGCGAAAAATATAAAAATATATATATTAAAAAGTCAAAGTAAATAAAGGTCATATTATAATGGCTTTTACGTTAATAGTCAATTTTAAAACCAATAAATTAAGTTGTAAAATATTCTATAAATTTCAAAAATAAAGCCTATAATAATACAATATGGCGGTTTATCAACTTAATAGAAAAATAAGTGTTATTAAGTGCTAAGTTTTATTTAAATTTCTTTGGCACAAAATATCTTCACAAATACCTACCTATTGAGAAAATTTAAAAAATTTAATGTTGAAAAACCGCTGTATTTAAAAAAAAAAATACTTTTATAAAAATTAAATTCGCTTCTAAATCTATAATAAGTACAAAAGTATAATATATGCTGACAAATTTGAAAATATAATCTTAAGATAAATATTTGAAAACAAATAAAATATTTAATCTCTCTTGTAATAGAAAGACATAAATAAGATCCAAGTCACATTTTTCTAATATTATATAAAAAAAAATACCTGTACAACTTTAATAATTATTAAAGTGGCCTTTCCAAGTAAACTTTTTTATTTAAACTTTTTCGATATAATTAAATGTAAGATATTTTAATGTAATTAATTATTATTGTTATTTAAATACAATGTATTTGAAATAATAAGTCGTTTTTTTGACGTGATTGTCTTTAAATTTTCTTCCATAGTGGAAGGCGATTTAGGAAAGTGATGATAACAAGATACAGGCCTTACCGATTTGGATGCGGTTTTCACTTATTAGCACCCTTTACTTCGGGTAAGTATATTAATTAAACCACTTTATATTTAATCCCAATACTTTTATCGTCCAGCCGATATATCACAACTACAATTCTAACTATAAGATGTGCGGACATACGACACGACCTCTCTTCGCGGACGGATTTGTTCAAGTGTCTGATTCTGATACCTTTTTAATATCATGCCACCGAATGAATCTGAACGAATGAGCACCTCTTTTTGCAAAGACACATAGCACTTTTTATTATTATACTTTGCGCCTTAATCAATTAACTTCAGTCGACATAAATAGCAGACGTTAACACACTGATATATTGATGATAACCCGGATTAAACTGTAGGATACTTTTTATCTTTGAAAAATGTTAGGTTCCTATGGGATTTTTAAAAAAAGAATGTGAAAAGACGCGTTACGCGTACATAGTTGTGGGCACTAGCAAGTATGGAATAAAAGAGTATATTATCTATTGCTTAGTGCCAAATCCTAACATTTTATTTTATTTTTTACATCATAAATTATTTTTTAAGATCTATTCTAACGATGAAAGAAACACTTTTATATGGTTATAATAAATTTTATTTTGAGCAAAGAATTTTTTGTGCTTATTAAGTCTACTGTCTAACGGTATGTAGGTATGGGTACTCTAGTACAAATACAATCAAAACTAAAGCACAAAAATATTGCACAATTAAAACTAAAATAAATTTGCTAACTTATATTTCGTTTTTCATTAGGTGAATTACTTCTTTTAGAATCTGTGTTTTCATTTGTAGGCATACTTTGCTCGAACTGTTGATTATTATCTGTGTTAGCATTAGGTTCATTATCATAATTTAGATTCGCTTGATCTTCTTGATAATTGCTTTTGGTTGCATAGTCGTCGTATTGATCGAATTCAGCATTAGATTGTTCATACTGTGCATTAGGATCTGTATACTGAGGATTAGTGACAGCATATTGAGGATTTTCTTCAGAATTCTGAAGGTTAGTGTCAGCGTACTGAGGAATGTTATCAGTGTACTGAGGATTTTCTTCAGAATTCTGAGGATTAGTGTCACTGTATTGAGGATTGGTATCAGTATACTGTGGATACTGTTCATAATTCTGTCCCTCATACTGAGGATATTGTTCCTGAGTGTAGCCTTGCTGATAATTAGGATCATATTGATTTTGATAATCTTCAGTATGTTCGTAATTCTGATCATAGTGGCCATAATCGCCTGCATTGTAACTTTGATCTTGGTTTTCAACTTCCATTGTGTTTGCTTCATTCCCTACAACGTTCGCGTTTTTGTTTACGTCTGAATCTTTACTATCGTCATATTTTTGAGTTATTTCTGTATTATCATTAGATTTAACTGTTTCTTTTTCGTATTCTGGTAGCTTCGTTCTAGACGTCTGTCTACTTAACCTAGGTGTTTCGTGACTGTTATTTCCGTCTGGTCTGACGTTTGAGACTGGGTACTCTCCGTATCCTGGTTGTGAGGAGTTTCGGGTGGAGTCAATTCTGGAATTGTCTGATCCATCATCGGACGTGGGATGTGCATTTCGATTGGCAGAGGGCGAGTGCGTGGCTTGTGCTGAAACGTTTAAAAATATAATTAAATAGGACATTAATTTCAGACAGTATAAATGTCTTTAGTACGCAGCTACAGTAGCCTAGAACAAGCTAACCATGTGGTATCTCTGGTACCTCAGTGTGTTGAATACAGGTATCAGGCTCAGGTTACTGTTGATTTATATTGATCTATAATTGATTGTCTTAATTACTAAATTTTCAAACGATTTGCAATTTACTTTAAGAGCCAGTAGTTCACTATTTACTACCTAAGAGCCACAAAAACGATGATGGAACATGTATGATAGCCTTTAATAGATAAATAATTGACTAGGTATTATAACAATAGAGAGCCTGTTGGTTGAGTCACAAAACTTTTAGACCTCTGGCTCGGTTTGATTTCTGGAAATTTCATCCATGAAAAATACATATCCATAGTAGTTCTATACTTGCTTTAATTGTCTGTCTGTTTGTTTTATGTATGGTTCCTAACACACAAGTCTAACCACGATTACATAATAATAGTTCAATAGTCTCACGATTATTAAGTTGTTATTTTTATCGTAGAGCAATACCCTCGCCATAAAATAGTGCCCCGAAAATTACCTTGATAATTATTAGGTGTAGTCGGATGCTCCTGCAACGATTTCCCCAGCCTGTCTACTTGACGCTGCAGAGTGCCCAATTCTTCCCTGAAGCACACACATACACACGTGATAACACACACAAAACAACACACGTGCAACTATAAACTAATTCGTCTCGTACAAGATAAGAAGGTCGATTTGTAGAACCAATTTAGACAGTTAACATACTAGTTGTAGGAAATTTTCTCTTTGGCAGTCAGTGTAGCTGTTGTAGAGAAAATAAGATAATGAATAATACTTATCATACTCGACCATTTCTGAAGTGATAATAGCAAGCTACTCTCAAACCTCTAACAGGATGTTCAAAATCGTTTTTTTACAAACATTGCATTTTGCCAATTTTTTATTCAAACCTATAACAGTGGTAAATTTAGATTAAGGTTGAAAATAAAGACACCATTAACGTCCCTGCAGCCTCATGATATATAGCTTTATAATCGTGATGTCACATCTTTTTTATATAATGTCTGCCACCCTTCATGGGTGGCAAACAGGCTGACGGTCCACTTGATGGTAGGTGGTTACCGTCGCCTAAGGACATAAGCAACTCCAAGGGGGTACTGATGCGCGCCTACCTTGTAGGATTTTGTTTACAGTTCTGTTGTTATTGCTGTATTGTTATTGCTCGCTTGAAGAAGCCCATATCGAGCGAAAACCATATGTTACATACTTTTCTGCAGAATTACTTGCGTACACATGCAACCCAGGAGAATTTCATTCCAACAATTTCTATTGATGTAAGCAAATTCATATCGACATGCACAATTTTTCAAACAAACTATATTGTTTAAGGCTACTTATCTACAAGCTAACTACATTTCAAATTCACCATTTTATACTTATTAATTTCACTTCTAAGTACAGGGCTTCTTACCTTAATAGGATCGTCATCAGAGTCACACATTCTGTCTAACGACAGATCGCTTAGATGGCGACTTAGATCACCGATATCGAATGTGTCAATTTCTTTTTTAAATCTATATTTATTTGTGTATGGTGTGGAGGTATAATAAGTGCGATCTAGGTCGTAAGATGAACGACTGTTTGGATAGCCACTTAGGGGAGTGTAGCTCCTTAATGGTGGCAGTGTGGTGCAGTATTTCTTATGAGAAGACCATAGATTTCTTAGTTTTCTCATAAGCTCAGCATTTCTGCAAAGCAACTGTGTTTTCTCATTTCTGAAATTACGAAGTGATTCTTTTAAAATTTCGAATCTTTAATGATTAAATTTAAAAAAAATGCTAAATTGTGATTATAATAAATTAAGAACTAAGCCATAAATAAACTACATTTATTGCACTGTAATCATTACCCATTAAAAATTAAACATTAAGTATATCAACACAACACACTTACAAAATATTTTTATAATATTTAATAATTTTAATTATTTAAAAATAACTTTTATACCTTTTTAGATAACAAAAACAAATATCGCACATATTAGCTAACATTTAAAATTATTAAAAAATTGAAGATCTTTGATTCTCTAACAATCCATTTAAAATAAAGAACATAATAATTGAACTAAGTAGGAAGCAACAGTGATTTAACATCTAAAGCACTACATTCAGGAATATGATTTGAAGAATCTATATAAGATAATATACGTTATTAAATATCAAAGGTCTATGTATTTTCTAAGTTATCATCATTTTCTTTGATGCATGTTACTTCAGTTGAAATTTCCTCTATTTGAGTTTCAATATTTTCTTCTTTCTCATTTTTGTCGTCAATGCCATTTTTCGTGTTTTCTTCTGTTATGTTTTCAGAATCAACAGCTATACCTTGTAATTCTTTCTGATCCTCATTAACTTCTTTAGGCAATTCGTTTGTATCATCTCCCGCATCGACATTCGGATTATTAGAATCTATTTCAGGAATGATTGCATCGACTAATACATTTGACTCATTTGATGCATTTTCTGTACTGCTCTCTATAATTTCTAACGATTTGTTTAAAAGCTGTACATTGCCGTCCCTTACATCCATGCTTATACTACTCTTTACTCCTCTAGTCTCCTCTGAAATAGTTATTTCTTCTAACTGAGCCTCGCGTTTCTTACGATCTTTCTTCTTTGGCTTTGGTATTAACTTCACGCTTATGTCAACTTTTATTGGCTCCTTTTTCTCTCGTAAAAAGGGCTGTTGAATGAAAAGCGGCAAATTATATGTTTTCTCTCCCTTTATATTAGCGAGATCCTGATTGGTCGACAACGGTCCAACAATGATTGGCGGGTTATTATTCGACGAATCGGACTCTTTTTCGGAGCGGCGCTTGGACCGACGATTCGGTATACACTGGTCTCGAGATCTTGAACGGTCGCGCTGTGTTCTGATTGGTTCGTCTGAGCTGCGACTCTGCGCTCTGCCTACCAATAAAAACACAGCACGACGTTAGTTTCAAATTTTAATTTTTCAATGGGTAATGATAATTTTCTTGAGTGACATTAAAAGAAAATTCAAAGGTGCTTTCTTAAAAGCTCTTACTGATCGGATATGAATCGTATTATCATGCTAGTAAATTTGTAATTTATTCGTACTTGTGCCTACGGTTTGCGTCGTCGAGCTTGTCAGTGAGCAAACGACACTCGCCGGTCAGTTTCTCCATCAGACTGTTTTGTGATTGTATCATGGACTCCAGCTCGGCAACAGTTCTAGCTGTGGAACCAAATGTTCTCGCTTTAGTCCAGACCTTCCATACCACAAAAAATAACGCTCTCTTAAAACCTCTCCTATTTTTTCGATTTTGCTGATTATTCGTCAAGTATATCTTTTGTGGTAAGGGGTCATATACTGCGTCACATTTCTTCTCGTGCATTAAAATTACTGGTATTTTTGTATGTGGATGTATTTCGAACAATCTGATGAATAAACTATTAAATATGTAAGAAAGCCCTTTCAAAGAACAAGTGGGAACACATGCGATTACATGAAAGGGTAAAATATGAATGTTTTGAAAGTACCCACTACAAGGAATTCACTGATTCTTGGAGGAAGAATAGGAAAAGAGATTTTCAAAACACCAATAGTTTACCCATTAGATGAAATTTTATTGAAAATAAATAAAGCTTTTAACGATTGCCAATCTAAAATAAATTATTATTGAAGCATTGTATTGAAGCATACATAACAGTTTATGAAAAACGCGTAGGTACATGTTAACTTAGATATATATAGTTTGACCAGAACCGCTGTACCACTCCTTAGGCATGTGCGAAGCGAGGCGGTGGTGCAGAGCAAGTCGCTTCGCTCTGTTCGTCTATGCTTGTCATATGTATTATAGACGCACAATAGATAAAATATCCAGATATGGGTCGTGAGATATCCTGTGAAATCGTATAGTAAATTGATATCGTGAGGTTTGTCCGACAATATCGCTTTCATGTGAACTCATGCTCTTATCCTCCCGCCTCGCCCCGCATTATTAAGGAGTGGCACAGCAGTTTCGGTAAAACTATAGCATAAATGTTATAGAATGGTTTAGTTTCAAAAAGCTCATGTAATTTTTTTTGGTTTATTTTTATTTCGATTTTGTTTTATTTCATATACCAATTATAAAATTAAATAAGATGAAATGATATGTGTTAATTTTTTATTTATTTATTCTACTCGCTCAAGCATTTTTTAAGGTGTCAGTATACTTCTCAAATTTTTATACCTACTTTGACTTGTAACTAAATAACTGTCCTAAACTGAACCTAAACTTTATTAATATATATATTATTAAATTTTTAATATGCTTCATTTTCTTTTAACCTATTTCATTTTATCAAAAGAAAACTGTTAAAAGCGTTACTTATATTTCGATACCTAATATATAAATAACACTGGCAGGTACTTCAGCAGTCACATCTAATCGGAGTTAATACGCACAAAAGCTAACATCAAATTCTAAATTGATTGCTCACCGTGTTTGTTCTCCATCGATTCTAGTACCGACGACATCTCTTTCTCTTTCTTACTCTTCTCCGGCGATATCGGTGTTAGATTCCTCATATTAATCTGGGAAGTTACAATTTCATTTAACTATACTAATGCCAGCCATACACGATCAAGCCTCTCGTCCATGGCTGTCATACACAGTCTCACAAAAATTAAAGGAGCAAAAAATAAATTCAAATTTTTAGGTTATTTTCAACAGGCTGTAACTTGAAGACAAATTGTCGTAGAGTATATTTAAAAAAAGCAGATTGTAGCACCAAGTGTTTTAGGGTATTAAAAAGGTTTTTAGTTAAAAAAAAGTGTTACCTCTTTCTCCAAAGCGCAAATTTGCTCGGAGAGACGAAGATTCTCACGTCGCGAGTGCACTAAATCAGCATCAGCTCTGTCCAAACGTTGACGAAGTGATTGTATCTAAAATAGAAATTGAATGGTGTTTGAATGGTTGAATAAAATGGTTTTTTATACCGTTACCTTGAAATATTCTCGTCTAAATTCCACAATGCCTCAAAATAAAAAAAAATTATCCAGAGATGACATACTCGTAAGTATTGTGCTGAAAAGTTTTATTGGAAAATGATGGGCGACACCTATGTTCAGCAATGGACGTCCTATGGCTGAGCTGAGATAATGATGTTATTTGTTGCTTATATCTATGTTTTTGTATTTTTTTATCTAGCTGACGATCTGATCTGACTGCGAAACGCCACTACTTAATCAAAATAAGTTCGAACTCACCTCTGAATTGAGTCGGTTAGTTTCGTGTTTAGCCTGCCTTTGTTGACGTTCTAAGGCCAGTCGAGAACTTGCCAGCTCTTCCTCCAGAGAAGCCTTCTCCGCGTGAGCCTGTGACAGGTCAGCTTGAAGAGAAGCTAAAATACACACAAAATAAATAGTAAGTTGTGACAGTGAGATATTTATCTATACTAATATTATAAAGAGAAGATTTATATTTTTGTATGTTTATAATGAATAAATTCAAAAACTTAAAATAAACTAAATTCTTTCACCCGTAGAAAGCTATATATTAAAGTTACGCGGACCAGGTCGCGTGCAACAGCTAGATGTCGCTTGTTTGATGACAGGAAAAATAATTATGTCCGCTGTTTGTTATAGAAAAAGAGGTCGTCCACTTAATATTATGAAGAAAAATCCTTAATGGACATTTTCTAAGAAAATAAAAGAATTGACAAGGTAAAACCTAACTTAGACTAACTTAGAACTTTGAATATATACTTAGAATACCTACCTAATGAAGGCTACACGCGTCCTGTAACATACCTATATATATCATAAGGTCATCATGTCACATGACAGGTACCTGTTTTATTCTTTAGATCCATCTTGATTTCCTCCAAAGATGAATTCTTGATAGAAAGCTCGCGTTTAAGATCGTTCTCCTCGCGGCGTTGACGTTCCAAATCCAACTAGAAAGTTTGAATAAAATTTACAAATTTCGTGAAGAGTAATATGCAATGGATGAATTACTCCTGTTAATCCTCCTAATCGTAAAATGATAATAAATCCTAATCCCCAAAGATTTTAAGGTCTGTTGTAGATATAAGCAAAAAAGGACGATATAGCGACTCACTATTCGCGCGTGGTTCTTATAAACTGAGTCCAATGGTCTCAGTTTCATTCATTCGCTCAAACAACGTTTGAACGGGTAATAACAGCTTTCGTTTGAATTTGAATGAGTAGCAGTGACATATGGTTATCTCATTCGCGCTACCATTTTAATATTATTTGCCTATCTCTCTCTAATATTGTTTTTGTATTTATCAATTATCTTCGACCCATTTGTCGATTAAGCAGAAGAGCCGGTACGTACCGGGTCTTCCTCATTTTTGCTCAAGGTCAGTGTATTTATTTTGATTTCCGTTTTGAGTTATTTTGAGCTATTTGAGATATTTTGAGTTGCTAATCATTTTAAAATTTTAATACTAGTAGGTACTGAATTATCAGTAGTCAGTCTCTAGGGTTCCCGGATAGTTTAAGCCCAGAAATTTTCTGTAGTTCCTGATTCTTGACAGCAGTCTGCTACGTATAGAACATCGTTGTAGTTAATTTTGTTATTATTTGTATGTATAGATATGTCATTAGTCTATTAATTATCTTATTAATAGATTTATAAATAAACACATGGAACATCGTTAATCATTTTGACTATAAGGTTATGACACTTGCATTAGCGCTTTGACTCAGGGGTCCTGCTGGATTCGAGTCAAGGCAGAGCCAACACTTATTTGTTATTGCCAGAACACTTTATTCTAGCCTGGATGTGCAGAACTTAACAGAAAGAATCGTATACTTGTAACCTATTATACTTAGTATATATACCTACCTGTAGCTTAGCAACGTTGTCGTATTGGGCAGCGAGGTCTCTTTGCAATTCGTCGAAGTGAGCAGTGTAACGCTGCTCAGCGGCGCTTCGCTCTTGCACGGCGCGTCTGGCCCCTTCGCCTGCTAGCTCGCGGACCTTGCTTCGCTCCTTCGTTAAGTCATCCTGAGCGCACAAATATTACATAAGACACTAATAGTTCCCTGCGCCTTCGTCCGCTTTATATTTGGATTCCAATTGTCATCCAATCATCATTTTAATAGTGACTGGGCACAAATAATCTGAGCAGTCTGTATGGCCGCAGTAACCACTTCCTCACCGAAGACCACCAAAAATAATGTTATGTTGTGTTTGAGAACTAGATAGAGAGTAAACTGTGATTTCGCTAAGTGACTAACGGACACTATCCCTACATATTCTTTTTTCGCTATACTTATCAATAAATAAGTAGGTAGTCAAAACGTAGCCTTACCTTCAATCTACGAACTTCCATTTCCAAGTTGTTCCTTTCGTCCCTGAGCTGTTGTTCGACGACGTCCGATCGCTTATACCGGCCCTCGTCGCCATCTTTTTGTTCCAAATTCAATTTCAACTTGACAATTTGCCCCTCCAAAGAGTTTTTGTCGCGCTGCAGGTTATCAATTTGACGTTTGAAGCCATCGAGACACGTCGAGTCGACTAGTCCTGAGGCTAGCTTGCGTTTATTTTCGTTATTTTCATCCTGAAATATTTTTAATTTTTATGGCACTTTTAACTACAAGCATCCCATCATTTGAGCAAGTAGGAATTCCCTGTGTCCATAGAAGGCATTGCTGGTGCCCACTATGTACTTGAAAGAATTTACATGGTTTAAAAGATTGCATGTCTTCTAAAACACCTAAACTTTTAATAAATAAATAAACAGTAATCTTCGAGAAGTTGGTTAGCGTTCTTATCAGTAGTCCCGGGTTCGATTTCCTGCAGGACTACCTTTAGAAAAGAACTCTTCGTCTCTAGTCTGAGCGGTTTTGTAGTGGCAAGGCACTGCTTTTCAGAGCCATCAATTGAACAGCCCGTTTGGCGGCAATAACCACTCCTTTACAGAAAACCATCGAGAACTAAAAGCATGTGCACTTTTGTGTATAAAAGAAATGATACCAAAAATCTCATTACCCTATGCCTGCCCAATACTTTATGATTATCCTATTAAATTTTACAGCGTACTTGAAGCATCGATGGCGTTGCTTGTGTTAATTTGGCCACTGTAGCCACCTACCATTAATGGACGACCAGTCTGTAGACATTTACATAAAAAAAGGTGCTAAGTACTAATATTACCTGTATTTTCTTCAAATCAATCTTGGCTTGAGCCAACTGCGCTTCCAACTCTGCGATACGCGATTCAAACACAATGTTCGGACCTTCTAGCTTGGAGACGCGAGATTTTGGAGATTTGCGCGACTTGGATGGTGTTGCCTGAAATTTTTACTGTACTGATAACCTTTATTGCCCAACCTTTTAATAAGTTTTATGTTAACCAAAATTTAAAATATATCCTTTTTTTAAATTTTTCTGGACATTGTCACCTATATTTGGAGTGGCAAATGCATTACATTACCTTATTGTCACTATCCAGGCCAGTACTATCACCTATATCATCGAGTTCATCAGATTCAGAGCCATTGTTGTAAGTTTGAAACATGCGAGATATGATCTTGTTCTTCTGAGCTTCGTGCAAATGTTCGTTTTCTGATATCACTTCTTTCACCTTGCCGAGAAGGTTGTTCAGCTCATCCTGAAGAAATACTTTGATTTTGGTAATAGGCTGAAGAATCTTAAACTATTTATTCTTTAACGTAAAGTTCAGCTTGCCGGCTGATTGACAGTTCACGTAATGGGAAATGGTTACCATTCTCTATTAACACCTCCTAATCACGAGACCACCGTGAAGGTATTTGATTAGCAAAAGCAACGCCATAAGGCTCATTATAGTGCGAACCTTGATAAGATAAAGTGTAGTGGATAATTATACTTTGTCATTACATATCAATTGCACTTTATTTGACTTCGCCCACGTATTTTTTTTATAAAATATAGCCTATATATTTTTGAGTTTATTTTTAATTTTTAAACTTATTTAAACATACAAATCTTCTCTCTTTAAGTATAGAAAAATTAACAAAAAAATAAAAATACACGGTAAAGGTGTAGTTTCACCGGCTTCACTCTGCCGATGTCTTTAACAGGGCTCTATCTTTAGTTCTTATTTCATATGTGGTTGAAACAAAATACATACCCTGCAATATTGGCTTTCTCGCTCCAATTGTTCTATATACTCCTCTTGTTTCTGTATGAAGTTAATCACATCGGGATTCGTACCACAGCTCAAATCGGCCGGCGAGGAAGTTGTTTGAGGTGGTATAACTAAAAAACATATTTACTATTTCTCGAAAGATAATAAGTCACATATTAGCTAAATAACGCTTGCTAATACTGGTCTAGCAGGTTAAAAAATGTAATTCATTAAGGGCCTCTTTCACCATCTCTGAGTAAAGTGTCAAGTAGGCTAACCGCCATTTAAAGTCACCGGGAATGATGGAGTTGATATACCTTTGTTTGTATGGTGATATACCTAACTTTTATTTAATTAAGGGCCTCTTTCATCAATTACAAGTAAAGTGTTGATTAGTTAATTTTAGAAATAATTTTATGTTTTATTAAATAATGCACTCGGTTTACTGCATCCTTCGATAGGCGATTTTTTTTATTATTTTCTTTTTAATGTTTGGGACTTTTACCGTACAAACAAAGGTATATATTCTCCATCATTCTCGGTTACCGGTGACTTTAAATGGCGGTTAGCTTACTTGACATATGGTGAAAGAGGCCCTAAGTATTATATTTGATTGTTTATTTATATAATGCTTACAAATCTTTAGTAGGTACTTACCTGTATTGTTCGGAGTATAATTATTTAAACTGTCGGCGTATAATGTTGAGTACTTTGCTGTAAGCCGAGGCCTCGGCTTGTACTCGGATAATGCGTAATTTGTAAATTTCTTGTCTATGTCACCGTCAGAATCGTCTAAGTTCTTTATGGACGAAGATATCCCGTAGCTGCGTACCTAAACAAGTAACTGAATTTAAAATTTGAAGAAAATAATAAAAATAGGATAGGATAGGATTTATTTGGTGAAATTTAAAATGAAACATAGTTGCGAAATTTTATCAAAATCGGTTCAGTAGTTTAGAAGTTCATCGAGGACACACAACGTGACACGTAATTTTTATATATATAAATATAATAATATATATTTTTTGTCATTATTTATGTCACATTTCTTGGAAATTATAAATAAATTTAAAAAAGTAAAATTAACTCAACAGCCCACTTTTGCGTCGGGCGTTTAAAGTAAAAATAAATAAATACTTACAGTGGGAGCATAGTTTCCGGAGAGAAAATATCTTAGCTTAGAAACAGCTTCTTTGTAAGCCAGTTCAGTATAATCCGGAATTCTCTTCAATCCATACTCGTTCATTTTTCCCGGACGCCTATAGTCATACTTTGAATACATATTGAAACACCTTAACTAAAAGCTACATGGTTCCCGAACTTGATGGCAAATAAAAAAGAAAAGAAAATAATAAATTCAAAAATGGAACGCGACGAGTCGACGCATTGCACCAGTTTCGTGTGCAATTGATATTTTATTACAATTTGAAAAAGGAACTATATTGATTACACGCGTTCCATGGCAACCGTTGCTACGATAAACAAACGCCTAACAACTGGTACATACGACAACTAAAGTGTTAAAAATATTTTAAAAATTTACTATTTGCTTAAATAAAAACTTAATCTTTATAGATAAAAAAAAATCACCATGAATGCTTAAACCGACTTTAATTCGGTTTTCACTTATGAACCCACTCCCGGCGTCGCCCGGGATGCATTTTTTTATAAGTATACACAAACCTAATCCCTGTTTCCTTAAGTAAAAATAGAATTTAAATCCGTAGTTTTGTTGAGAACTAGTGCAAATTATAACTAAGTATATTAGGTACTATACAGGCCTTCCTAGTTTAACGTTCTTCCCATAGTGAAAACTGCATTAAAATCCATTGCGTAGTTTAAACAATCTAAGCTTGTATACAGAGGGAGAGACGGCGGTAAACGACTTTTTTATATTATATAAAGTTGAAAAAAAAGCACAACTAGATAATTGACTGTATAATTTACTTTTTTCATTGACTGTACTTATTATAATCATTTTAATTAAAATGTAAGTAAGAGTACAGGCAAGTGCCGTAGTGAGTTAAACCAAGTTAAGCTCCGATAAATGTAGATAAGGGAAATTTAATCTTAGTTAAAGATAAGTGTTGTAATTAATTAGGACATTAGTTAGTGTAACGGTTTCTGACACATTGGGAATTGACTGACGAAATGGACACTTATATTCGTCACTTTCCTCAAACTATGATATGCAATGCGATGAATACAATTTTTGAATGGTAATCAATTAGTTTACGTTTTAACAGTTGAAATTTGTACCATTAGGTGAGAAGAAATCGTTCCAGGACATGGCTGTTCACATGACAGAACTTCCAAATGGTTCGAATGTTATATATTTTACTGAGAAAATATCGTGTAGCAATGGGCAATGCGAATTCATAGATATTTAATTAAGGTTGAAAGTATTAAACAAGTCTTTTTAATTTTAGAATTTAGGTAATCACCATTTACAAAATCTGAAATATTGATAGAAAATTACTGAAATTTAAAAAGACCTCTTTATTACTAAATACTCCATAGCACTCCAAAGTGTAAATTAAATAAAACAATGACATGTTTTTGAACGATGTCTTTTATAATTGAATTTTCAAAGAAAAAATGTTAGTAAATTTTTAAAGTCTGCAGATTACGCGGGACATTGCAGTCTACTGTCGCAGTTGTCTTCCGACTTACCGTAACATATTTGTTAATCTATACTTTACTATTATATAAAGCTGAAGAATTTGTTTGTTTGTTTGGTTGAACGCGCTAATCTCAGGAACTACTGGTACGAATTGAAAAAGTCTATGTGTTAGATAGTCCAGTTAACAAGAAAAGCTTTAGGCTATATAACATCACGCTTATATATATAATTTCGTTTTGAAACAAAAAGGATTCGAGAAAGAATTAATTTTTTTATGTAAAAACTTCAGCCGATAAGGAATGGCTATAAAAAAAATTATAAACAAAAATACTTACTTACTTCTTTTCAAATTGCCATCTTACTTTCAAATTTTGATACAAAAGCAAAGTTGTCTTTTTCAGCAAAGTCATTATGCCAACAAAGTTTGTGTATATAATTTGCAGAAAAAAAATCATCCGTGCGAAGCAGGGAACGGATCGGTAGTAGTAATGTAAATCGAAATAAAATTAGATGAGAACTGTGGTAAGATGTTTACGAGTAAAGTCATTTTATCTTTGTATTGAAAATAATTCCTTACCTAATTTTAGCGCGCCTGAGTTTCCCATTGACTTCTTTATCTGAGCCAACACTGGAACCGCTTTTAGCTCTAAACCCCCCTATCTTCGATTTGTTCATATAATTTGTTGAACCCATATTACTTTGTAACACAAAATTAAGTCAAATTTAATTTAAAATAATCAATTTATTAGCAAATATCGCGAATAAACCTTATTATGTATCTTTTATTTCATCGTAAGCACGACAGTTACATTCGAAGACGGAAGAGGTATGGGTTTTTTTGAAATATCAAGAAGCAATGTCCTATGTTTTGTCTCATTCGTTGGTTCAAAATCAATATGTCTATTTCATTCTGACTGAAAAGTTTCCGTCGGAACAATATAGACTAAGAGCTGGGGCTTTTTTTATGTACTTGATAATTTCTGATGATACATCCTTCTGAATGTACCTGTAAAAAACTTGTAGCGAGTTTGCTTACATTATATATCTATAATAATAAATAAAATTAAAGTGTCTTTGCAATGTCAAAATAACCAGTTATATCAGATAGTTACAACTTAGGCTACTTACTTTTATTTTAGAAAAATAAACCTTATTTATTAACATTACTTCACATAATAATTAATAATATTATAAACGTGAAAGTAACTCTGCATATCTGTCTCGTCTGTTACATTTTCACGCCTTCACGTGGGAATACCGGAAAGGACATAGGGTACCTTTTATGTAGAAAATCTATTCCCGAGGGATAATCTAAAATAAATTAACGCCTGACCAGTGTTATAGCAACAAGTGGTCAAGCGTTATATATTTTTTAATTTTTCAAAGCGGACAAAGTTGCGGGCAGCAGCTAGTTTAAAATCAATATAAGTAGTGTCGCAGCGAAGCGTGGCCGAGTTAAGCTAGTTGAAAATATAGCAGTTAAAATATCGGCGGCAGCTCCGAGACTAGAGACAGGTAGTGTCTAGCGTGCTATCTTCCGCCTTTTACAGTTTTGGAGGGAAAACGATTTTCATGTCACGCAACCATTAAGCGAAGAAAATGTAAATCATAAAATAAACCAACGAACGTCCCGATCGTTTCTGAACGATAAAATTATGATTTGTTTGTGTCATTCTACATACAAAAAATACTTTCGACTCTCATTGCAAAAAGCAATAATAATATAAAATTTATATGTTGCCGAACACCACATGTCGGACATTTATATGTTGTTGTCTGTTAGGAGATTTTCTATTTCATAATTGGATTAGATATAATGGGCACTTGCTCTAACTGAAGGAATACGAGTAGGTATAATAACTACTTACTAGTAGAATACATTATTATTATTATTTATTTGTATACGGGATCTCACCCGACGGTCAATCTCACTTGACGGTGAGCTCAATCATCTCTTGAATCTTTTAAAGTCTTGCTAAAACGAAGTGAAGGCCTTTGCCCAGTAGTTAGTAGGCATTATAAACACAATACTACAAACTCAAACAATACATAGGCAAATTGTTTTTTCGCAGTGTTTCGGTGAGTGAGTAAAGAATGCCAGAGCCCATTTCATTTTTTGTCTTTAACGAACAAATGTATCTCGTCTGCGTTTCTTATTGATAATTATCACTATCTTTAGTGAGGTTATGATCAATCTATGGTTATACCCATCACTGTCTATCTACAACGATGGCTCAAGAGTCGGTATTACCCTGTGTCAGCACATCGCGTGATCGCAATCATTACTGAACCACGACGCATCTACGAGTATACCTTGTGTTGACTTGAATTTTAAAACTTATCATCAGACTTTATACAGTTGTATCAGAAAAATATTTCATGTTTTGTAAATAGATTTTGAAAAGAAAAATCCTTAGTGTCACTGAGCGGTGGATGTTTTTAAACCTAATAGTCATACTTACTAATATTATAAACTAGGTTTTGCCCGCGACTTCGCCATCGTCCCTCTTCCTAGGTCACTTTCGCATTTGTTACACCTATTAGTTAGGATTAGGATGAGAAAGTTTGTGTGGATACCGTCGCCAGTGACACAAGCAACGCCACAGGTGAAGGATTGAGGATAAGGGATAAAGAAGGGATGGGGCTCTGGCATCCCTTAATCACTCACCGAAACACAACAGCACATATGCTGTTATTTGACTGTGGTTACATACAGAAGATGTAAGGGCCAATTGAAATAATTTAACATTTTAATAAATGAACATTAAATGAAACAAACACTATTACTTTTGGGATTATTTATTGCGTAACATAATAACTAAATGTTAATTATTATACCTCAACTAAATTGTTAATAATTAGTCAGTTTAATTATTGAACGAAAGGCAATGTGAACTTAATCATCTAGCAGTCTCCAAAAATTAAGTAAATCGTTTTAATTATATAAATATAAACCTTATATAATATTAGTTATGTAGTTTCGCAACAAAATTGTTAAAGGCTTCAGTCATATTTTAATATATAAAAAAATGTTTAATTGAAATATATTTAATGAGCTTTTTGTAGAATTATAATTATAGACACTTAGTAAACGTTGAATATAGAAAAAAAAAACAGAATATGCATTTTTGTTTGTAATGAATAAACTCAAAAACTAGTGGACCGATTTCGATTCTTTCACCTATATAGTTACGCAGACGAAGTCGAGTGCAACAGCTAGTGTAACTAGCTAATTTTGAAATTTTGCGTCGAACGATAAAGGAGAGAGAAGAAAGAAAAAGAACGAATATAAGAAAACGTTCTAAAAAAAATCGTTCTAAGAACGATAAAGGCGAGAAGCTGCAAGTAAGTTTTGTGAAAAAATATTTAATATTCACTCGTTCACGATTTTTTTATATGTATAGTTTAAGTACGACAAAATGTATAGATTGAATTTGTCTTCTATTTTTTTTTTTATAAAGTTGTTAATAAATTCAACTTTCACTGTGAAGTGATTGAAATCACTGTTATGATTTCACATTTGCTCGCAATTTTTTTTTTTTAATTTAAACAAATTGTTTTCGCTTATTTTTACCTACTTATAAAGATAATCATATCAAACATGATTTTCCATATGACGAATATGAAAGAAGCCTTTAAGTTGACAGACTTGTAACATTATAGAATGTAAACTGGATTTATAATAAAAATTTCTAATCGATATAAAAAATATTGTTAGTTCTCTGTGTTTAAGCCAAATTAAACATTAAATTTAAAAACAAAACATTGCATAAAATTCCATTTGTGAAACAAAAACTAACAGCGTAGTCATCGATGATTCGGAAATAAAAAATAATATAGAAAATAATGGAATAAAAAAAATATATAAATACGTTGTTATACCATAAATGGGATATGATAGGTTTCAAGAAATGAATAATTCAAGAACAAATGTTTCAAATAAATTTAGACAAATTTGTTAGAAAATTAAATAGTCCAAAATCTAACCTAACTAATTCAAAACAGTTAAGTTAACTTAAGTAAATGTAAATTTTAAAAATTTAGTAAAATATTTTAATTACTGCTTCTCAAGTCATAGTTAAAACGAGATGAAGGCAAATTTCTACTTTTAATCCACAGGAAATTAAGATTTAATTGAAAAATATTAAAAAAAAGAGTTTTAAAAAGGTTGGATACAAAAGAAACAAAATCCCTTTTGGATAAATTGATATTTTCTTAATTGAAATACAAATGAAATGAATTCTCTAATATATAAAGATGTAAGGAATGTCAATCAGTTTATTTTCCTTTAAAAACAGTTTAAAATTGTACGATTAGGTAAAAAGAAATTATTAGAATTTTCCTGGGAAATTATAGTTTAATTTGATAGAGGGGTTTTCATAAGTTTGAAAGTATTAAAATTTCCTAAATACTTTAGTTAACACATTCATATTATTATGTAATCTGTAAAATTTATAATTTGAATTTTTATAAAATTGAAATATTCACAGGAAATTACTGAAATTAAGAAATACTTTTATTACAAAATTCTCCAGTGTATGTTAAAAATTTTTTTTAAAAAAAGGCCAAGTTTTGAATGATGACCTTTTGTTCGTTTATAATGGAATGTATGGGAATACGATTTAAAATCGAAAAAAAAAAAATTATTTTCAAATCATCTGTGACTACGCCCTTAAAATCTTTCTAATATTTGGTGTTAGTAATAAATCATACAAAATACTTATAATTAAAATAAATATTTTAAGTAAATTGTTCGATTGCATGAATTTTTTTTTTTTTTTTAATAATAGTTGCTCCATAAATTTTTAATTTCATTCATAAATCATAAAAACAAATAGCAATGGCACAATTTTTTTTTAATTCAATAAATATAATAATAATACGAAACAAGCATATTATTTTACAGCTACAAAAATACGTGATATTTTGCGCGCATTTTTTTTCTAATAAGAGTTTTTTTTTTATGGCACAAAACACCAAAACTCATTGAGGTTTGATTAAAGAGAAATTATTTACAATCACATCTAGAGACTAAAAATTTGTAAAAATATTGGATATTTTTTTTTTTAAAAAGTTGAGTACAAAAACAGACGGAATCCTTAAATGCAAAAATATCACTCGATATATTCCAAAAAAAAATATTATTGAAATTTGTTTACAACCTGCTTCACCCAACTCGCTTTCAAATCTTCACTTTCCGATTTTTCACTAATACTGTTCGATTTTAGTTGCGTTTGTTTGTTTGTGGGAATGTTTGCATCTCTCTCTACGCTACTGCTAGAGACGGCTATCTCTTTCGCACATTCTTTCTTGCTTTCTCTATCTCCTTCGCTTTTAACTTCTGCTGTATCTTTACTAACATTGCTCAGACTTCTTTCAAAAGTGGCCACTTTTGTTGTGACCAATTTTGGTTTTGTCGCTTGGACAATTGGCTTTTTAGATATTTGAGTTTTGGTCAAATTTCTTGACATCTGCTCTATTTCCATCCTTCTCTCTAATACGGATTTAGATTTCGGTGGATCTATAGAAAGTCGTTTTTCTGTTGTAGTTTTAAATTTTCGAGTAGCCGAGTCGAGGCTAGCCCTTTCAAAACTCATTCTCTTCAATTGTATCCCACATGTTGGGTTTTCATCTTTCTTCGTTGATTTATTACCTTCGACTTGTGATTTGTCATCAGATTTCGATTCAGATTTAGTCACACTCTGTCTGATATTGTTGATTTTCGTTGAATTACAATCGAGAGAAACAGGTTGCTCTTGAGTTTTGATAGCACTTGTATGTCTCGTTTGAAATGACGCAGACGATGGTATGTTAGACATTCTAGGTTTAGCTGGTACTGGAGGTGCTATTTTAGGTTTAGTTTGACCTCTATCCTCAGTGATTTGATTTCTACTCGTGACTAAGACACGTGTTTGTGTACTAGATTTCTCGTTTACACTCGAAATGACAGTCATTTTCTGAGTTCTAACAGAAACATTACGTTTGACGCTTTGAACTCTAGTTATATTCTTGCTTTTGTTAATATTACTCTTGTTAATGTTAGATTCGTCTGCTTCCTCTTGATCTGAATATACAGCTGAATCTCTGAATACATCTTTATCGGTGACTTCTTCAATTTTTTCAAAAGATCTCTCATAGTAACTATCATCGCCATTTGTATTTTCTTCTAGTTTTGATACTTTTAAATTTACTGAATCAGCTTCTTTATCATCAGTTGTATGATTAATCTTGTTTTGATTCTCCAAATAAGTGCCTTCACTAGACGAAGTCACGAATGAGGAATTGGAAAATAAACTATCAGGTCTCACGGCGTTCTTGTTTATGAGTACATTGATATTTTTTAAAGGAGACTTGTCACTCATGAGAGTTGTGGGATCGAGATAATCTGACTGAGCTATTCTTGCCCCCAAATGTTTGCTTCCTTGCATATAAATGGGCAATTTATTAACGCTTTGATAGGAACTGTTATTGGATTTAGAAGGAGATGAAGTGTTAGAAGTCGTTAAACTTAAACTCTTTTCGTAAGTCGGTCTAAGATTTTCCTGTTTTCTTTGAGTAATGTTGTCACAGCTGTGAGATAGTATTTCTAAATTATTTTTTTCGTTTTGACTTTCAGAAAGAGTGGTCTGTTCGCAAACACTTCTACTTAAATTATCGTTATTAGTGGTATAAGCGATTGTTGATGTCGTAGGACTATTGTCGGTTGTTGTAATAACTAACTTAATATTGCTCTTCACAACATTTACAGATGTATCGTCAATTTTTGATGTCTTATTTTGATTATCGTCCGAATGTTCATCGCCAATTATACTCCTAAATCTTTGTAATAAATTTTTTGAATAATTTCGTGGATTTAAAGCCGATCTCTTATCACCTGTTGGACTTTTCAAATCGGACTTTCCACTTTCAGGGCTACTTTGTTCGTTGGCATTTATCTCAGATTCGTCACAGGTTTTGTTTGAAGTTCGATTTTTGAATCTACTTAAAACATTTTTCAAAGATAACACGTTGCTTGTAGGCTTGTAAATTTTGTGTTCTGGATGAATGACTTCATTATCCTTAGACTTATCTTCGGACTCTGTCGGTAAAACTTCACACGAAGACGTCATGGACGTGTTCAAGTTCGGTTGAGATATGTTTAATGAACTTTCATTTTTGTTTGCATCGAGACTAATCTTTTCAAAGTTGTTCTTATAGCATCTGTCTATTTCCTCTTCTAACTCTAACGTCGATTGACTGATATTTTGTCCATAGTCGTTCTCGGTTTTTGATTTGTTGAATTTCAATATATCCCCTTCGCTCATGTAACTTTCTACATCGTCATAACTGATTTCTCCTTTATCTGAGGCTATTGTAAATGGTCTATCCGAGCTCATAACTTTTCCGTCTCTATTCAAATAAGTTTTACTATTACTATTCGGTTTGCATTTGAATGTGCTCAGGTTACTATCTTCTTGATTATTACTCGTTACAACTTGAAAACTTCTGGGTAATGATCCAGATTTTCTGTCTCTGCACACGTTAAAATGTTCCTTTTGTCTACTAAGCCATATTTCTGGTGTATTCGGACTCTGTTGATCCGGACTCATTGGTAAATATTCTCCAGGCAAATTGTTCGGTGTTTCTTTCTTTCGTCGACAAACTTCAACTATATTATCATAGACATTTTCGTTATTTCCATCAGTTGGTGGACCTTGCTTCTCCATCGCCACATAATAATCAGATCCGTGCGTTTTATTTACTTTTTCTGGAGGCTTATTCGGTACGTCATATATTCCGTCACGTAGTTTATTCAATTTGTCAAAAGATAAATAGACGTAGTCTGATTCGAAAATAGGTCTAGTATTTTTAGATACATTTTGAGGTTGTGAAGGTGGCTTTTTGTAGTCAAATTCATCATTCATTTCATTACTTTTTCGTTTGTCTACTCTTAAAGTCTCATATATGTGATCTTCTTCGGAATCTTCTGTTACGCTATGCTGTATTGCATCAGTTTTTTCGTCAACTTTGTTGTAATCTAACGTTTGTGAACTTTGTCGTGTATAGTTTGGTTTTGATTTGTTTGTAACAACTGTTTGCTCTGGATTAGAATGAGTTTTTAAAAGCCTCTGATGACGCCTTTGAGCGCTATTTCTTTGCTGCTGTTTCTTTAAAAGTTTTTGAAACTCTCTGTTTTCCAATAGTAATTGTGAAATTATGTGTTCCAATGGTTCTTCCGTTTCTTCAGAGCTTACTGGAATTTCTTCATTTTTTGTTTCCGCTTCTATAGGTTTCTCTTCCGCCTCTGAACCTTCATTTATAACTTTCTGCTTATTGAGATATTTAACTCTTTCTAACTCGTTCTTTTTGAATGAGTCTGTTTTTTCAATTAGTTTCTTGTACGTTTCCTCATCCATGTCTTCATCTTTGCTTATGTTCGAAGGAACTGTTAGTAAAACGTCTGAATCCTTGCGTTTCTCTGTATTTAAACTGTCATTCGACTCAGAAATATGTAAAATATTTTCCGTAGAAACATCCGTAGACAAATCTGCATAAAATTTGGCCGTCGTGTCAGTGCCAAACCGCATACCTTTGGCTCTGTTCTTTTTCAATTTAGATATTTTCTTTGGTATGTTTTTTGTGTTGTACATCTTTATTTCAACGCTATTTTTACCACCAGGCCCTTTTTTTGTGTCCATTTCTGGATCAGAAGTTATTACTGTTTCGGTATTTTTCGATTTACTTGATATTTTATTTGAACCACAGTTTCGACATTCGAACTCAATCTTCTCGTTGCCTCTAGTTTCATTTTTTTCAGTGTAATTATCTAACGATTTTTTAGCAACTAATGCAGCTGTATTCTGCTGCAAGCCAGGCTCCGATTTCCTTCTCCATGTGCCTATTTTTGATAGTTTAGATCTTTGCGGATCATCTTTAGACTTAGACCTTAAAACATCGACTCTATGCTTTTCGTGATCGTTGCATCGAGACTTTCTAGACCTCAATATATCAGTGGAATCGGTGACGACTATGTTCTCTTTAATTTTTGCACACTTAAGACAGGTCTTTGGTAAATTTCTAACGTTCGTCATAGAATTGTTGGTATCTGAAGAGTCTTCTTTACATTTTGAATCCGTATACCCAACTATGTTATCAGAAGAATGATATCCTCTCGTTTTATTGAGTGCACCGCTAAACTCTTTGCCAAAACTCTCTTGGGAAGATTTAAAATCTGAGCATTTACATGAAGACTTTCTCTCCAAATGTTCAGCACTACCTGCGTCTATGTAGTGAAGAGATTTATCACATTCGGCACATTTTTCTCCAGTCATTTCATTTTTGCATCCACATTTGTTATCTTTAGGTTTGTCCTTGTTAAGTTCAGCTTCACATTCCCAACAAATATCTGTGTAACATGTGTCACAAGTATAGTCTGTTCCTTTTTCAGCTGATACTTGAGCGCAATCGCACTCCTGCGCATCTGCTCTAGTATTAGTCAGTGTATATTTTCTATTTATCTTCTTAGTTCGCCCTCGAGTTCCGTTTTCGAAGGATTTTCTTCTATCTCGTTCCAATTTTCGCTTTTCTAGATATTCAGGTGCAGACAACTGTTTCCTCATAGACGCTTGTGTTATGAGGCTGTGAGATTTTTCAGCTAACATGTCATCTGAAATGAAAACATTATTTTTAGAGAAAAAAATTACACATTTTAATAGAGTTTGTAGTAAGTAGATACATAGATTTTAAAATATCAAAATCAAAACTTTTTTTTACTTCCTTATTCCCAACATTTTGACTTAAGTGATCAACTAGAAGATGTTATGCGCACAATTTACTCTATTATCAAAATAATAAATAAACTATATATTAGATTTTCATGTTTTTAAGGCAACGTATGACGTATGAGTTTCAAATAATTTTTTTTTTTCAAAAATCTTTTAAGAAACTTAAATACTTCTATAACGATAATATAACGAATATAATGAATATAATTAAATAAAATGAATTTGAATTCATTTTATTTAATTAAATCTTGTTTTTATTATCATGCTCAACTGAGGAACAACTTTGTACACTTTTATAAGTATATTTATATATATATATATATATATATAAAATTACGTGTCACGTGTTTGTTCTCGATGAACTCCTAAACTACTGAACCGATTTTGATAAAACTTTGTAACTATGTGTAATTTGATCCAACTTAAAAGATAGGATAGTTTTTATCTCAATTTATAGTATTTTTTTATTGCAAATTATTTGTTTATTATACATATGTGAGAGTTATAAATTACCTTACAGCGCCATCTGTGAAAATTTTATGGAACTCACAGATAACTATTAAAATAAGTTTTAAAACATCTGCGAGTTCCATGAGATTCTCACAGATGGCGGTGCAAGATAATCTATCGCCCGGGGTGGATGAAAATTCCACCCCGGGCGAAGCCGGGAGCGGGACAGCTAGTGGATTAATAAATTTGTATAAAGGCCTCACCATCAGTTTTGTTCTGTCCCAACTCCATCACCAGTTGTCTAGCGTGAGAAGGTATCACAGCGTTGTAGTTCTCCAATATTACCTGAAATTATTTATTTGTTAACAATTACGAGAAGAATTAGATAATATATTTGTGTAAGTAAATAATTAGTAAAGAATTTTATGTGTGTGTGTGTGTGTGTGTGTGTCTGTGTGCGCGTGTGTGCATATGTCTAGACAAACCTAATAAAGGTTTACAGACATTTTTGTTAGAAATCAACAAATAATGTCTATTTATAATATAGCATCTATACTAATATTATAAAGCTGAAGAGTTTGTTTGTTTGTTTGGTTGAACGCGTTAATCTCAGGAATAATACCAATTGAATAATTCTTCTTGTGTTGGATAGTTCATTTATCGAGGAAGGTTTTAGACTACCGCGGGCATCAGCTAGTAACTTATATATAGGTTTAAGCAGTGTGTGTTAGATAATAAAAAATAAAAAAAAAAAAAAAAAAAAATTAAGTTGACCCCGCCGGGATTCGAACCCGGGAACCGTAGAACACTCACCCGCTTGAGGAGCAGAGTCCACTCGCGCTTGTGCCGCGGAGAGCGAGCCTGCAGAGTGAGCTGAGCTCGCGGAGCGTCCCACGGGATCACGTGGAACGACAAAGCCGCGCCGGCTATCGACTCCACCAGCATCATGTTGTTGCACTAAGCACAAGCACATACAAAAACTTAGCGTTATATTGCTTCTTTTTTTTTTTTTTTTTTTTTTTAATTTTCAACGCGGACGAAGTCGCCGGCACCAAATAGTTAAAAAATAATGGTAATTGTGAATTTCACTTATTATGAGCAAAGTGAGAGGGGAAAACCGCTTACCATAATATGAGATTTGTAGGCAAGAATGCCGTCTTCTCTATTTTTTGTAATGAGCAACATTTTGTCGAAGAGGAACGCGTGACGCATCGCCTTCGCGCCGAAAACTCTGAAATATGGCAAATATCACAATTTATTATTTCAGAAAAAAATAAAAACAGTTGTTTTTGGAGTTTACACGTACCTATACATATAATCCGGTAGTATGAAAATTTATAGGAGTAAAATAGAAATTGTCACACGTTAAGCGTTATGTTCTATTTTTGAATATTTTAAAATATCTCTAAAGTTTCAGAGATATTGCGCCATCTAGACAATATCTCTGAAACTAGAATATGTTATGTAATAAAACATCCTTGCGAAAACTAAATGGCACCTGAGCACTAGAGATGGCGCTTATATTAATTCGTTATAATAAATGTTTTTATAATTTTTATTATGTATTTTATAATCGTTCGTAAGGAGTAAACTCCAGTCGTGCGTCGGAGCTGACACACACACATTTTTTTTTTCTTTTTTTTCTTGTGTAATTAAAATTATTTTTTTATTTTTGCATTCCCAATTATTCCTTGTGACACCGCATCGTGTGAGGAATGTGATTTTATTGCATTGAACTGGATTCTTTTATGTTTAGTGCATGTACAGTCTGAGTACGAAAACATTCGTCAGTTTTCAAATTCATTCCTTTATCAAGTCGTAGACCTTTTGGAAGCAGACAACTGATATACGTTTGCTTTGGTGCAAGCAAATGTCGACTTTGAGGTGACAAACCTTTTCTTACCCCGAAGTATTATTTTCTAAAACTTTTCTAAGCTTAAATATTTTTTTTATAATTGGACTATAGTGGCTCCACCTATAGTCGAGTATACGCACCTAAATGTACCTTCGGCGCACAACTCCCCGTAAGTGGTCAAGTCTGGCCCGTTCCAACCGTATAGCAAAGATTGTATTTCCTGAAAATTCATATAAAAAAAAAATTATGTCGGGAACATTGCGTCATATGGTGATTTGACTGCACGTCATAAGTGAAAACTATTGACTTTCGAAAAAGTTATCGCCATTTTTTAACATCTTACAAACTACTTAAGCTAAGTTAAGCTTATTATGAACTAAGAAGTACGGACTAATTTGGGTAGATGGAGCTTATTTCATTCAAGCAAACGTTACAGAGGGTGTCGCTACGCCAACAGTCGGTCTTACCAACCGCAAAAGATGTTTCACACCAATTTCACACCAAAAACCTTCGCCACAATCAGGTAAAGGGTCCCTCGACAGAACATATGATACATCACTGCAAGGAAGAAAGAGCAGAGTGATTGTGTAATAACTACCTGCACTCGAACTGCGTGTTCGTGGCGTCTCTTCATGTCATCGATGTGTTGAGCGATTCCTGTCATTTTGAGAAGCGCATACTCTGTGTCGCGCGACGCGCACTGTTTCACGACATTCTGAAATATTCATTCATCATTTGTCTTCGATTAAATGTCACAAGGTGAAAACTGCAAATTTTACAAAGCGTTCAAAGTTTCAGGTTTAACATAAAGTACATTTATGTTGTTGTTTCGATAAGCTAAAGAACCAATTACTCTTAAACGTGTTCATTGGCCTGTCATTATATTATAAGTATGCATGCCGCCCTTTATCATAAGAAAATATGGGGTGAAAGAGGAAGCGATCGTGCAGGCAATACCCATCTCTTTCCTCTCCTTCCTGTAGGTCTGTAATAACTTCGAGGACAAATCAAAATTCTAGAAAAAAACCGTCTCCCTCACATTTTTCTGCCCATATTTACTTTGCAGTTTGATAGGAAACGCTCAGTCCATTCCTCTATTTCTATGGTTATCTACAAAAAGCTATAAAAAATTCTGAGCAATATTTTGCACCTAAATACACAGGTTGTTAAGTTCCGCCCAATTGTTGTTATCGTTTTGAGGTTACCCTTAAACCAACCTGAAGCAGTAGGTGATACTTCAAGATCCTCTGCACAGGCTTGAGCAGATAGGAAGCCAGCGGCAACGGATGTCCCAAAGCCATTTGCCTCTCGCGGAACGCCCTGGCGCTGTGAGGCGTGGAAGCCAACGCAGCCAATCGCTCCATGGTGCGAGGGTATCCGGTACAGTACGAGGTGTACACAGAGAAGCCTGTCGTATTGTTGACGAAGCATCGAGCGATACAAGTAGCGTCGAGTCGGCAGCTGTTCAACTCTGAACATAGTGACCTGAAAAGTAAGGAAAATAGTCAGGTAGAATTTTTGACGCCCGACGCAGAAACGGGGTGTTATACGTTTGACGTGTGTGTCTGTGTATTGGTGTATCTGTTTGTCTGTCTCTGGAACCATAGCTCCCCAAATGAACCCAAAGCTAACGTGATCGAGATGATTCTTAGCTATAATTTTCTAGTAATTTCATTAATTCATCAACATGTTCGACTGATGTGAATTTGATAACAGGAAAATTTTAGAAAAAAATAAATGACAAACTCAAAAAGGTTTATAACACAAAGTTCAAAGAAATATAATATATGACAGAAAATGTTTTATAGTTATAAGCGCTACAAATGAAACCGATATTTGAATTCATTTATATTAACGTTTAATTGAGAACTAGCTGTGCCCGTGATTTCGTACGCGCTGTAGTTCATTTTTTGAAAATCCCACAGGAGCCTAAAATTTATCTGGGATAAAAAGTATCCTATACGTAAATCCAGGTAATAAACTATGTATCTGTGTGCCAAATTTCATTCAAATCCGTTCAGCCGCTTTTGCGTGATTGAGTAACGAACATACAAATAAACAAACTTAAGATTCAATTTAAATTAAAAAGTTTGAGCTATGTGAAGAGAGTAATAGGTATTTATTGAACACTACTGTTATATGAATAAGGGTCAAATCAAATCGAAATGGCAAACACAAACCAATGCCATTAGTACACATAACATTTACGATAACATGCCAATTGAGATCATTTATAGTAATCAACAACGGTACCGAACATTGAGCCTTGCGGCACACCGTGTCTGAGCCGGTGACCTAATTGCACAAATCTAATAATAATACATTCTGAATGTATGTCGGTTTGTCTGAACACAGAGTGTAGTGTTACTGGTGGTATTCAGTTCAAAAGGGCCATGAAATGAGATCTTAAAACTGCGGTCGACATTGACTAAAGCCTAACTACGGCACGGTATAAATAAGTTCACAATTTTTGTATGGTTTTGGTTGGTATAGAAACTTTAAAGAAGAATAAAGTATAAAGAAATTCATTTCAAAATAACAAATTTAGTTTTAACATATTTCTATATAAAATAAACAAACAAAATTTGTATTTCTCGTTGTAATAATATAAAGAATGTTTAAATAGCCTATGTCTGCTAGACAGACATCAATGTAAGGCTGTACGGATTCATCATCCACCATGTTAACCAACTGCGAATTTTCAAGATACCACATATTTTCGAAAAGGCTAATCTTTTCATTAATCCAAGTTTCCTATAGTACGATCTAGCATATTATTGGCTCAACATATTAATAAGTAGGTACTACCAATCTTTATATATATAAAAATTACGTGTCACGTTGTATGTCCTCGATGAACTCCTAAACTACTTAAACGATTTTGATAAAACTTCGTAACGTAATTTGTAATTTGGTCGTGTAATTTGGTCCAACTTAAAAGATATCCAACTTAAAGGATAGTTTTTATCTAAATTTATAGTATTTTATTATTGCAAATTATTTGTTTATTATATGAGAAAGAGTTATAAATTACCTTACACCACCATTTTAGAACAACTGTGAGTTCCATGAGATTCTTATACAGTAATATAAACATCTAAGGAAATGCACTGAATTTTACAATATTCATAAAATTATATAAAATGTTATGCAATAGCATTAGCAAATATATTCACAAAAAATCTAAATTTAGTCTTTACTTCCATATAAATAAATGAAACTCTCATGGGGATGTTACATATAAAGAGTCCTTTTGTAATCCATCCCCAACCCCCATGACAGCCCCTTCTGACGAGCCCTTGTATTATTCTGACGCCCTCACAAACAATTGTCTTAAAATGTTTTTGGTGTATTGATGTTATGGTTATTTGGACTCCGCATTTTTAAATTAATTTAATACTAGCCATAGATCATATTATTAGCGCCTTATCAAGAAATATCGTCTTATGGATCTTTGTTAATTTTTAATTGGTTTTCTCTAAGAAACGATGACACAAAATTAATGCGTTCGGATACGTTTTTTATGGTTTTGGTTTATCTTAACAAAAACTATTTCAAGCGTTGATTTGAATAGTTTTTGTTAAGATGAAGTCGCGGGCACCAGCTAGTATATAATAATATAAACTTAAATTAATGTTCTTTTTTTAATTAACACTGTTGTTGATATAATAAATTGTTAATAATAAAATAAATAAATAATCTACTTAGAATAATAAAATTCAAAACGTTTGGTCGACATAACCGGAGATACCTCGGCTATTACCTCGGGCAACAGATTAGCATTGCCATACATCTAGGTAATGCAGCCAGCATGCTTGGGTACCCTGCCTAGAGGACCGAAGTTTCATATTATACGAGTATAATATGTAAATATTATTTAGTTTAATAATCTTATATATAAGTATACATATTATAGGTTTATTTCGAGTGTCATTAAAATACAATAAAAGATTCAAGCGACTGGAGAAAGTAATGTTCTCTAACGTGAAGGGAACGTCAATTACGCCATGTCGAATCGAGACTCGGAAGCGAAGCAGTGACGAGATTTGCTCACATTGCGTGATTTCAGAGCGATTACTTGGGGGAGTGTTAAGATAAGACTTATGTCACAATATAAAAATACTAGCTGGTGCCCGCGACTTCGTCGCATTGAATAATAATTTAAAAAAACATAAGCCATATAAAGCCTGGCGTCTTGATTGCTGTTACACTTTTGCGAGGCATTAATTTTCTTAATTTTACATGTTCCCTCGGGAATAGTACTTTTTTCTGGATAATAGATACCCTATGTCCTTTCCAGTATCCCTGACAACGTGTAATACATGCAAAATTTCATGATGATCGGTTTTGAGTAGTTAAGGCGTGAATAGGTAACAGACAGAGAGAGTTACTTTCACATTTATAATATTAGTAAAGTATAGATGTGTGTCAGCCAGATATCTTTGTATGTCAAAGAGGATCAATTCAACTGTCTTGTCCTAGTAAGGTTTTAGCTGTAATCTATAGACAATGTCTAAGTAGGTGTAAACCCAAACAACACCAGAAAATCCTCCCTATAGTGTTGTTTGGGTTTACCATTTTGCAGTCGTTTGGGCAACCCGTCTGGCGGCAGTGACCACCCACTTACAGAAGGCTACCGTTAATAACATCATCTGTGCTGTTGTGTTTCCCTGAGCGAGTAAGGGATACCTGTGCCCATTTTATAATACTATTCCCTCCTATTTTACTATTCCGCTTAAGCTTAATCGTACTATCAATAAAGAAGTCAGGCGTTATATTCAACGCGAACGAAGTCGCGGGCACCAGCTTGTATAGTATAATAAGCACCAAAACGGCATATTTACCTGTTAAACGTGTATATGTCTTCAACGTTATTGAACAATTCAGTCAGTTCGTCTTCGGAGAATGTGTTCTCCTGTCGCCATATATGGAGGTATCCCTGAAACAGAAAAAATGGTAATAAATGAAAATGGCTATAAATGCGAAAGTATGTTTGCTCGTCTGTTTGATAAGATTTCACGCCTTAACTATTTAATAGAACACGTTTTACATACACGTTGTTAGGGGTACAGAAAAGGACATAGAATAGGATACCTTTCATAAAAAAAACTATTCCTTAAATACACAATAATATTCGTCTAAGCAAATTTAAAAAGGTTTTAATGAAAAATAATTGTTTATAGAACGAATTTTTTTTTAATCTACAGACTATTTATGTTTTATTAATGATTTCTTTAATGACAAAATTTAGTGCTGGAAATGATATACTAGATCAAATGCTAATTGAATTATATGTATATATGTAAATATGATCAACAAATAAATTATTATTCTATTCTATTTTATTTTTATGCTTGTTACTCTAAAGACAGTCTCTTCAGACATGCAGGCTTGTTTCGCAACACAAATAAAAAGCGTAGCCCGTGCTACCACGTTTAACAGGGACTCGAGGAAGTCAGACCACAATTCCATCTAAATGTTAATTTAGTTTGTGCCTTTTGTGTCCTGACCCGAGTTTATGACTTAACCATACTCGTAAGTTCAGAAGTACAACTGTTCATTGCTTGCAACTGTGGGTAACGCGAGTCGAAACAATGTACAATCGGCGCCAAAAACAAGCATCAGCCAGGATGTCCAAATATTAGGAAATATACAAAATGATGAGAAATGAAAAGTGGTTCGAATTACAGGTGCCAGGTGGTGGCTTTGGGTGGGCATCGTTCGTTCTAACTTTGTCAATAAATTCCATCAGGCGTTCCTAAGGTATCTATACTGGGACCTTTACTTTACTCTACTCCTGTTATTTATATTTCGAGTGCTTTCGATGTGCTAAATTCTTAACTTAATTTCAGAGTCGGGTGCGGCTGACGTCAATTTTAAAGTGCCCATACTTGATCAAATAATGAATCACAAAAATGGAGTTGCAGTATGTATAAATTATATAAAAATATTATAATATCGTGGACACAGTTTGCGGATATTAAAATATTAAAAAAATTACGAATTTCTTCTCGGGTACGCCGCCGTTCGGCGTTTCCAGGGTCTATCAACCTTTACAATTTAAAATTGTATTGTATCGATCGGCGCGTTTTAGATGGATTTGTAATGAATGAAGGTTTAATGTATGCAGACACGTTGTCAGGAATACAGGAAATGACCGGACCTTTCGTCCGGAAATAAAGTACTGTTCCCGTGTGAGCAGTGTGTATAATTTGCAGAAAAAAATGAATAGATGCGAAGCCAAGGGCGTGTCGCTAGTTTCTTATAACATTTATTTTACATGGTTGTTATCTGCTTTGCAAAATGTAGTTTTTGATATAATCAGTAAATATCAAAGTACAAAATATCTTTTTTTATTATAATCGTAATTGTATGTTTGAATTTTTAACGCCGACTGTACTTATTATATGAACACAATAGTCAATTTATCGTTGAGTACCAAGCGACGCTATTTACTTGTAAATATAATCGGGGAAACGAGCAATTCAGATTAGTCACAAATGAATACAGCCGTCTCGAAGCAAACTGTATTAGTTTTACACAATGAACATAATGACTGCACACTAGCGTTGTCCAGCGGTAGCGGTGACGTCATCATCATCATCATCAGTATCATTATCTCAGCCATAGGATGTCCACTGGTGGACATAGACTACCCCATAATTTTCCAATAAGACCAGTCAGAAGCAGCCTGGATCTACCGTTGACCATTGGCCCTTATCAGGTGGTCTGTCCACCTTGTGGGTGGACGTCCTATGCTGCGCTTGCTAGTCAGTGGCCTCCACTCGAGAACCTTCCGGACCCAGCGGCACAAAGCTCATCCGCCGTGATGTAAGCCTCATTAAACTTGGATTTTCATCGGACCTTTAGGCCCTTAAAAGCTCCTGGTATAGTAACAATTTATTAGCTAACACTATAGTAATTTTCATAATTTAATTACTAACATTAATAACAAAATAGACAGAAGAAAAACAATAAAGTCAGTTCCTCTTTTTCTAATTTTCGTGATCTACGCACAAACATGCATGACTTTGTAACAATACAAAAGATGTCAAAACTAAGATAGCGCGTGCCTTGTAAAGTAGGTATCAATAGTGTTGTGACTTTGTTTTAAAGAAAGGGTTGAAGAGTCGTTCCGATACTTTTTTTATGTAAAAATATATTTGTTTTGTTACAGGCTGACGTTCCACTGGATGGTACGTGGTTACCATTGCCTATTAACACCAGCAACACTAAAACCTTAGTAGGGTTAAGGATAAGGAATAGGAAAGCGATAGGGAATTGGGCTCTAGCATCCTTTACTTGCTTACCGAAACAAAATAGCCCAAATGACTGCGAACAGTGTGCCCTGTCAATACTTGCCAGAACCAGACCAGAACCAACTATAAAAACATTTCCAAAATTGGCTCTGCCGAGACACCCCATCCGGGTGAGTGAAGTAAGTAACAGGTATTTGAGAGAATTGTTATAGACGTTGTTTTCGGGTTAGGACAGGATAGCGTCTGTTGGCTTCACTAGTATGTGTGTAAATTCTAAAATTAACATTCTCGTTGAAGAAGTAATACAGTACCGATTCAAATTAGCCAGTATTACATTAAATTAAGCGCTTTAAAACATCCTTTATAATGCGCACTTCCAAGGTTTGGAACTGTCGGCGTCTGTATTTCCAAGCTCATATAACCCAAATGTTTTCAAAGTTCTCGTGAATAGGCATCGTCTGGGTGAGCTCTCTCCATCATAGGCCTCATCTTCGCTACTCATCTCTAATAAAAAAATACATATTAGAACAATGAGACATGAGATCGAAAACAATGAGTTTTTGTAACGGCCAGTTCATTTATTTATTTATTTTGTATATGTTATTTGTGATTTGGTTTATTTATTTGTTTTTCTCTTTTTTTGTATACTTCTTAACTTTTTGTATGTTTTCTCCAAGCTCTAATATTCTGTAGTGACTTGTAATTTATAATATGTTTTAGTACTTTAGTGGAAACTTTGCTGATTTATGTTTTTCTTGTATGTATATATATAATGTGTAGCGAGATATTGTATGTTTCCCTAATATAAATAAAATAAATTAAAATAATTTTTCTTTCTCACTGTGCAATAGATATAATTGCACATGTTACCCAAAGATTCCAATATTCTGGACAAACTGTAAGAATAGATAGAGGACAGAGAAACCTCACTTTAACTCGTCTCAATGAGGCGACTCATTAGGAACTACTCCAGCACTATTACAATAGAAAGCTTGATTACAAGATAAGTAAAACACGAACTATATGCCTTATTTAGATTATTAATTTCACTATATGCAACAGATATAATGTTATGGGCGTTTGTTCTTTATATATTTTTTATTTTATATTGCTCTATTTAGAAGCTTATCATCATCACTTTCATCTGATATACATATTATATATACATATTATACATACATATTATATATACATATATATTATTTTTTAAATATATTTTAAACGTAGATTGTAACATAATTCCGGTTATGTGGCAGTATCTCTTTAGGACTTGCATAACTTGTAACTTTTGCATATTTTGATTACTTTTTCATAGTTAATGAAAAGTCCTTAAACTATCTTTTGAATAAATTTTTTATCACGCTTTCACGCCTTAATTGCGCTACTAATAATCATAAAATTTTGCTTACACGATGTCAGGGATACAAGAAAGGACATAGGGTAAAGTCTGTGTAAGAAAAGATTTGTCACCTTAAAGTCGACATTTGCTTGCACCAGGGCAATAGTTATCAGTCATGCCAAAATTTCATTTCAATCATCTGTCAGTTTTGTTTCAAAATGTACTAAGAGTCTACGACTTGATAAAGGATTGAATTTGAAAACTGACGAAGGTTTTCATACCCTGACTGTACCTTTCATCCAGAAAAAAATCTGTGGTATTTTTTTTTTCAGAAATCGATATGGTTACGCATTAGAACATCACTACTTCGAACTGTCAAATGTAAAATAAATGCGTTGTACCGAGGATAATCATTAAATTGGGGAGACAAACGCATCTTCGACATTCAAAATTTAAGGCGGACCAAACGGCGAGGCAGAGTTAGTGCGTAAATATAACAAAATGAGACCAAATGAAACAGGTTTAACAAAACGCTGGTTCAAGTGCACACGTCTTGGCGTGCACTCAAATGCATCGTTGTGTAAACAATAGACGGACCAGTATTTGTGTGTGTGTGGCCAGCCGTGGCATAACTCGTAACACCGGTCCCCGCAGTCTCTGCCAATGCCAACCGCGTTTGACATTTGTTAGATGACTTACCATGGAAGTCGGTGGTGGTGATTCAAAAACAAGCTTTACGAGCCCGTTGGATGAGTGGTATGGGTGCTTGCCTTAACGCTCTGTATCAAGGGTCCCGGGTTCGATTCCCGGTAGGGTCAATTTATGGAAATGAAATTTTCAATTTCCGTTTCAGTCATTTGGGCAGTCCATCTGGCGGCAGTAACCGCACCCGCTTAGCCCGCAAGCACATTGGGCCACTAAACGCGACTACTAGTGGCTCAGTCAAGACACTAGACGCAGCCATCAATCGAAGCCGCTTGTGGCTTAGTGGCGGCCACCAGTCGCCGCCACTTAGCCACAACTTATTTCACACTAGACTGACGTGTGTTGGTGGGGACGCGGGCGCCGAGAAGAAGCCGGCTACTGTGGCCGATGCGCGCGATGCGAGCGATGCGAGTGAAAAAACTCGGCCACAAGTAGCGAGCTCGGGCAACTCCCGCAGCTTGTGGCTCGAAACGCGGCCACACGAACGCTCGGTTTGCGCCGAAACTATACGAAAAAGACTCGTCCGCAGTTTGTGGTCGCGTTTAGTGGTCGCGTCTATTCCATTCCTTCCTAATCCCTATCCTTATCCTTCTATGGTCGGCAGCGCACTTGAAACACCTGTGGCATTGCTTGCGTTATATTAGACAGTAGCCACCTAACATCAAGGTCGGCCTGTCTGTTAATCTTAACATATTATAAAAAAAGAATGTTTGTCTATGTAATATTACATCCGTGTGAAATCGGGGCGAGTTTCTAGTCATTAATAATGACACTATAGTAACATTCGCAATTCATCCAGAACTACTAATTAGTAATTGCGGACGCATCGCGTAATCAATGTGGGTGGGTAATTAAATTTAGACATAACAAAAATAACATAATAATTCCGGTATGCTATGCTGCATGCGATCCAAAAAAGAAATCGATTTTAACGCCCACGTTGATAGGTGAAACGCTTTCTTTATTATGTTATGTTACCTATACGAATGGAAATAAAAATATTGTGTTACCAAATTATTGATAGCGTGGGCGATAACATACTACAAGTCACATAGTAAAAAGTTAGTTTCTTGTGAGAAATGGGTGAAAGTTATTATCTATCATAAGTAAATATTTAGATAAGTATAATAATATAATTACTAGCTGACCCGGCAAATGTTGATTTGCAATATAAATTTTTTTACGACCTATTTTCAGACCTAATATTAACAAACAATTTCATAAAATCGGTCAAGCCGTTTCGGAGGAGTTTGGTTACAAACACTGTGACACGAGAATTTTATATACTCGTATATAGAAGAACAAGATGTATTAATGTAATATGGATACAATTATAGTATAATACTTTAAAAACAAATGAGGTTGAAGTAGGTTCATTAAACCGGTGGTTCTCAAACGGTGGTTAACTGGACGCTTTTTGAGTCGATCTTGGGAAATATTGGCCGATATCGATTCATATCATGACAAGATTAAATCAGGGCAGATTATTTATTTTTTATATCGTAATAACGTCAAATGTTCTTTAAGTACTACCATTTTTTCAGGAATCTGTCCTTTTAGGACTGTTGCCTTCTAGTAACAAAATCAGTTTGCCTGCCACTGTTTCTCATCAAAAAATAATAATCGACAATGGTGAGTGGAGTCCATCATTGATCGAATGCAACTCAGTCATTTATCAAGCCCACGTGCCGCCGCGGTCGCTTATTTAAATAACTCGAATTACGCCCTCGCGTCACAACACGTGCAGTGCGTGTCATAAGAGGCAGCGATTAAATTGACATTTTAAATGTTCCATAAAGTTCAGTGTTTTGTATGTCATGCGAAATCCATAGTTGTAGTACATTGATGACTTATCTATACTAATAAATTAAATTGAAGTGTATATTTGTAATGTCGAAGGCAACTGCTTTTTACTAAAACTATATCAAATTATATATGATACTTATTACAAGTATTGTTTAATTAAATAGACGCATTTACAGATAAGAAAAACTATGTAGTTGAGAAGCGATACATTTGATGATTTAATTTAGATTGGGTACAATTAGCCAGTGTTATTCTTAAATAACAACATTTGTGGAGTATTGCTTAAGTGACCAGATTGGATGAAATGTTCCTGCGAGTAGGAACATTTCATCCATGTTTTCTGTCTCTTCTATTATGGCCACACCGTTTGTGTTTGCACGGAAATAAATGAAAATTCTTCTGAAGAGCTTAAATAATGAACTTATTATCGGATGCATTTCACAGAACCACAATCGCTTATTTTATAAACTTGGACCAGCATCTTAGAAAGCTGCATATTTTATCAATGAATCTATGTAGACTACGAGCCGAACTGATAAACCGATGATAACAGAACTAGTGTCCTTTCAATGGGTTTGATCAATTAAGAATGAATGAGAATATTAAGGGATATGTTCGTTCATAGATTATTCGTAATAGGTACTATTTATTTACTCTTCTATATTGCTGTCTTATTTTGATATTTTTTTTTTGTTATTTTAAGCTCGAACGACGTGCCGACGACGATCCACTTGGTAGGCTGCCGACTATAGTATACTATACTATAAAATACTATAGCATTAAGGATAAGCAAATGGGCACTGGCAACTTTACTCACTCACCGAAACACAACAGCTTAGATGCTATTATTTCACGGTGGTCTTTTGTAAGGGGGTGATGGTTACTGCCGCCAGACGGACTGCCCAAATGACTGAAAGGTTAATTTTCAAAGTTCTCAGGGGTCCCGGTTATCTCAATTTTCTGCCGTGAATCGAACCCGGAGATAAAGTGGGCAAGCTCCTTTTTTTTAAACGTTGGAAAATCCTAATGGATACCTAATGGATCAATGGATCAGTAGATTTCTATCCATTGCAGTGAGCCATTATAGATTTATTAAACAAAAATTTTAAACGCAAATTTTATAATATGAGAAGACACGGTATACTCTTTCTTGTTTGTTTTCAACGAAGACCTTTTAAAGAAAATCACTAACATATAGATCAATTTACAAATGAAACAAAAAGTATATAGTCATAAAATAAAAGTAATCGTCAGGGCATCCTAGATTTATTCTCCCATATTAGGGTATCCCGTTGCGGAGACCCGGATGAAGCATTCAACTATATCAGTTACTGAATATAACTTTAAACTCTTACCACTATCAAAATAAGATTCAATGTGTTTATATGTGAAGTTAAATAAATAAAAAATAACTTATATCAGCTATGTATGTCAGCAACAACTAGTATATTAAATAGTACCTATTCCTCGTTTATAGTTTTTTAGTGACAACTGGTTTAATTGTTTTTTTTTTTTTTTAATTCAAAACGAACTTCACCGTGTAGACAAATTCACCCATCAAAGAAAGCCTTAGCACCTTTGAAATGACAGATATCACTCACTTTCTTCACTAACTATGGCTGACGTTGGCAACACTAACTTCCTGTTTGACGAACACAGTTTTGGAGTGAGAAATCAATCTATACTCACTTATATATAGTAAGTATATATTTATTACAATCTATAGGTACATATAACAAAAAAGCCGTGTCTGTTTGTACATTAAAATATTTAAAAAAACTATTTGTTCATGTTATACTTATGTCACAGAGGTCAAAACAAGTGTTTTTAGAATTTTTGTTTGATTGTTTTTAGAATTTTGAAAAGGTTTAACAGATTGATGAAAATTGGCACACAGATAGCTTATTACCTGGATTAACTTATAGGATACTTTTTACCGTGGAAAAATGATAGGTTCCTGTGGAATTTTCAAAAAACAAACTACAGCGCGTACAAAGTCGTGGACATCAGCTAGTCAAAACAAAATTCTCTTTCCGCCGTCTGTCCCCTCTGTATGTACGCTTAGATTTTCTAAACTACTGAATGGATTTTAATGCGGTTTTCATTAATAGAAAGAGAATTAAAGGAGAAAGGTTTCTATATTATAATTTGCAGAAAAAAATCCATGCGAAGCCGTGGGCGGACCGCTAGTATTAGATAAAAAGTATATTGAAATAATAAATAAATAAATATTAAAAATGAGAAATAAATAAATAATAAATTTAAAATTCCAATGGCATAACTAATGATCCAATTATTACGAGAGAATAAATGTAACTTTATTTAAACGAAATAGTAGAAGATACATTTTAACTCGTTAGCAGAACAGATCGTTCATTTCCTTGGCCTTTGAAATATCAGCCGTGTTCCAATTCAACGTCCGCTAGTTCGGCGAGGCATTTTACAACTATGTAATACAAATTTTACAATTTTATAGGTTTATTCTCATTAAAGCTTAAAGCTACTTACATGAGAAAAATAACAAAAGACTTAATTAAGAAACGAAACATCAAACAGGTAGACAAATGTCACCAAAATTATACAATATTTGTTCCTGATTTTAACAAAAACACATCAAAACATTTAACATAAAATGTTTCAACAGCTTGGATCTATATTCTCCAAAAGATTTTAAAGCGCGATATTGACTTCTGGGTATGTATTGCAATATGATTTCGGCCAAGATCCGAACCTGTCTCTTTTTGTATGTTCAACTGTACAGAATCATCACATATTGTGAGCGAGTTGTCTAGTGAAATAATAGTTAAAAATCAAACAAAAAAAAACAATCTCGCCTGTTCGAGCGAGATAAACTCCAGCGAGTAGCAAGTAACTCTCTGGAACTACCTGTTGACTGCTGGCACTGCGGCCGAGTTGTGTTTCCCATCCATACTAATACGATAAATGTGTAAGTAACGCTGTCTGTCTGTCTGTCTGTTACCTTCGCGCCTTAACTACTTTACCGACCACAATGAAATTTTGCATACTAGTTGTCAGGTTTTTTTATGTTTAGTTCGACAGACGGGCTGAACGGTCCACTTGGTGGTTGGCTACCGTCGCCTTTAAAACAAGCAACGCCATAGGTCCTGCAAGTGCGCTGATGACCATAGATGGATTAAGGATAAGGAATAAGGAATGGGTAGGAATGGGTCTGGCATCCGTTACTCACTCACCGAAACACAACAGCACATAATATGCTGTTTTTTAACTGTGGTCTTCTTTTTAAAGGGGGTGGTTACTGCCGCCAGACGGGCTGCCCAAATGACTGCGAAACGCAAAACCACTACTTAAAAGGCCACAGGATACCTTTCATCTAGAAGAAGTATTGTTAAAATAAATAGATTCACAAAAATGTATCAACGTCTTATAAAAAGGGGTACGAACGAAGTTGCGTGTGAACGCTAGTTATAAATAATTGGTAAATAATTTAGAATATTAATTAAAATACCTAATAAACTGTAGAATAAAATGTGTGAGTCAATAAAATTAATGTTGTGGCCTCTTCATTGAAAAGAAAAGTTTGCGTTGAAGAAAAGTTGCCCTAGCAGTTACTTAGCAACCGCTAACAGTGACCCCGTGAATAAATAAACACTGACCCACTTTAACTGCTAATTTTTACCATCGAATGGCATTTATATTTCCTTATTTATGCCTGGATGTAATTTCATTTACGCTTTGGAGTTTATTTTTTACCTTTTTATGAAAGGTTGACTTTTGTACAAAGAAAAAACAACATCTTTCCGATTTCATTGAACTGTACGTTTGAAGAAAAAATGTTTTTGATTTCATGTTAAAAGCAATATCTCGAGTAAAATATATACTTAAAAATTAAATCCTAACAAATATTATAAACGCGAAAGTGAGTTTGTTTGTTAGTTACGTTTTCATGTCTTACTACTCCATCGATCTTGAAATTTTTTGCATACACATTTTCCGGGATACGTATAAGGACAAGCGTACCTTTAATCCAGAAGAAAAAAGTACAGATCCTTTAAAAACAAATATAAAAAACTCCTTAGAAGAGACTACAGCTGGCTTAGTATTAAGCAAATAGCTTAATAACTTGCTTTTATAAATACATTTTTATAAAATGCAATTCTTATTAGATTTAATTTTTTAATTCACATTAAAAGAAATATTCCAGGCAACTAAAAATATAGCCCATAGTTACCTCTCGGCTATAGTCTTCATAATGTAATTGGAACTCGCATGCACTTTTTGAGCATAGTGGCATAGAATTTGTCTGTTCAAAAATGCCAAACGCGCTGCAGAAATGCAGTTGTTGGTACACAATATCCTGAAGTTATTACTGTATTTGATATAGTGATTGTCTTAGAATTTAGACGTATAAAAGTAAACAAAATAGCTCGGATAGAATAGAAAACAAATAGTTATTAATCTAAAATTAGGTCATACTGATTCATTGGGGTATTGCTGTAGAATTGTAGCCATATTTATTATACAATGCAACTCGTATTCAGGTCAGATGTTAGGTCGCACGCAATCATGCCACCTGGTTGAATTCGAAACCAAACTAATTATTAAAAAAAGAAAGCCCATCTTCTATTTTTTGCCGTATCTAAATGGGCATTTTTATGCCCATTTAATTTAAAAAAAGGAAACCCAAATATAATTATTTATTTACATTTAATTTTCATGATATGTTTCTTGGAAAACTTTTAAAAAAAGGCAAAAACCTCACTTTTTATACAATTTAATCCATTTTAGTATAGAAGTGTTAAGAAATTCACCGGCTAGCAACACATCTGCTATTTGTTTAAAATAGCAAGCTTGGTGAGCAATACATACTTAAGTTTCACAAAATGAAGGCGAGCAAAGCCACACTTTCATAGTGAGTTAAGTAGGTTTAAGTTTACAACTTACCTCTACGACTTGTCTGAGATCTTCAACGTAAACATTTTCAGTTTGCACTATTTCGGAGCACACTCGCTCCAACTGCGACAGACCAGACATTTCCTCGGCGCATTGTTGGTCTGGAAGAAACATAATTTGGTGAGTCTTTTTTCTATGTAAAGAGCTAGGTGATTATAGCTTTCTATGCCTTTCCAAGTAAATATATATTCTGATGCATGAACTACATTTGTTACTGTACCAAACTGTCGCGGGTTCGAATCCTGCTAGGGGCAAATGTTTATGTGTTAAGATTTTACCTTTGTACCTGAGTCATGAATGTTTTATATTTATAATATGTATGTATTTACAAAAAAAAGTCATCTATGTAGTATATCAACTGTCTGGTATCCATAATACAAGCATTAGTTGCTTACTGTGGAACTAGATGGTGCTGTGTGGAATGTGTGTGGATATTATTTTTTTTTATTTATTTACTGTAAAGTCCCATTAAAATCCATTTAGTAATTTTTACATATAAAAGTAACAAATTTGCACATTTACATACATATTATAATATTACTAGCGAACCTGGTACAAGTTATTCCACCTTCAACTCCTTCGCAGCGTCATCCATCAGGTTCAAACAAAAAAAATCATCGAAATCCGTCGTTTATCGAAATCGGTTTATTAAAAGTTCGCTTACATACACACGTACAGAAAAATTGGGTATATATATATGCCTATATGTGTAAATAAATAAAGGTTACTATTAGGATATCTAGTAGGATAAGTAACAATACCTGGTAATTTTTCCGAATTCCTCTCCTCGGAAGCGGTATTCTTCAAAACACCAGCGCTATTGACGAAATTATGACTGCCATTGGCTGAGGTCATATCAGCATCACTGTGATCATCTAGACTCTCTATAGAAGCTAAATACGCTGAATTCACACCTTTGTTCTGAACTCCACTACTTGAAGTAGAACTAGAGGAAGCTATTGAACTCATCGACAAAGGTCTAGAGACTTCTACAGGAGGAGGGTTCAATCTGGACTCTTTTTCCGGTAAATTCTTTAAATTTCCAGTAGAACTTGTTACTCCCGGAAACTGTTCGGATTTTTTGAGTTTGGGGCTTTCGCTATTATGAAAGTCTTTTCTGTGGAGACTGTTAGTATTTAGATCCTTCGTAGATTTAGCTGGTGACGCTTGAGGGCATGCATCTGATTGATCTCTTGAGGTATCTGATTTTTGAGGTGAATTGTCTTTTGATGACAATTTTATATCGAATTCTCTATCATTAGAAGATATAGAGAGTTCGATAGATTGATCTATGTATGGCAGGGAGAGTGATTCGAATGCATTTTTCTTATTACTAGGAACATCGTATATAGCAGGTTTATTATTAGTAGGCACGTCATAAGTAACCTGCTCTCCTAATTTAAATTCGAGTTTCGGTGGTAAACATTTAGGTTCTTGGTCCTCGCTTTTAGATCTAGCAAAAGTTTTAACAGGCTGATCGTAGACTTCCACAGAAGGCAATATTTCTAGACCTGACTGTGATATTTTCGATGTAGCTCCTACAAGAGGTATATTAGTTTTGTATCTCGCAGAAGACCTAACAACATTCTGGGTTTTCTTTTGAAATTTTAATGTGGTCGTTTCAGAAGCACTTGATAACATTCTTTTAACATTTGGTGAAAGATTATCAAACTCTGACGACACTTTTGTTTCATTTACCGTTCTTTTAACACTGTCACATTTATCACTAGCACCATTTTTTTCACTAATAGTCCGCATAGTGTATAGAGAACTTTTATTAATTGCCGCAATAGGTAATTTTACGCTGCCTGCAATTTTAGATGGGTCTCTTGGTGATTTAGATTCGACGTTGTCTTTTGTTTCTTCAGTCATGGTTCCGTGTGTTCTTTCGTTTACTGGCGGATCGTTTCTTGCATCTTTTGCAGATTCAAGACGACTTGATTCAGATCGACTCTTTGCTGGCTGCAGCAAAGAATCATATATACCTATCAGAGTTGGTGTAAGATCTGTCGTGCTACCTGCAACAAAACATAACATTTTTAAGTATATTGTGATACAGTATTTACAGTATTTATAAAAAATAAACCTTTATACACAGAAATAAAGGTTGAAATTCGTTTAAAGGTAATCGGTTTGTTTATCTGTTACCATTCAATTAGTAGCTAACAACAATTTAATGAGCGTAAATTCTTGACGTCCACTTTGGTAAAAAGTAAACAAAGAAATATGTCAACTGAGTGGTGTAAGCTTTTATATGAGCTTCTTACGTACTAAAAAATAATGATTCATACTAAATAAATAATGAAACTGATGTTAAACTAATATAGTTTGGAAGATAACGAATTTCATATTTATGCTCACAAATCAATTAAAATCACTTGTAGCTGTACGTACAAATAGAAGTAGGTACAGTTAATATTATGTTATCTTTTAACACAACCATTAAGTCATTTGTTCTTGTCTGGAGTTACCTATACACGGCTACAAAACAGCTTTTAAAGTTATTACATGGAGTAACTGGGGTTGATGGAGGTCATTTCATTAGCTAGGCCGCTTAATAGACTGTATAACTTACAACATATTATGCTCACAAAGACTGTTTCAATATTTGGATTTTTATGAGCTAACACCTAAACGTACTCAATGATGTACCAAAATCAAGTTGAAAGCGTATTCGTTTTTTTTTTCTGCGCCTTTTTTCTGCATTAAAAAATTAAGATAAATCAACGCCTGATAAAAATATTTATTTATTTATTTTATTTTCTACAAAAACCCTACAGCAAAACAAAATAACATACTTACAATAGATACAATATTACTATCCACATTGTCACTTACAGGGTTTCATTATGTAGGACTTAAATAGATATCTAATTTAAATAATATTAATTAATTTGTTCAATCTTTATTTAGTGGATTTTTAATTTTTATTTTTAATGATCCTTTGGGAATAGTACTTTTTTCCTGAGTAAAAGCTAGGTACCATTTCATTATGAGCCGTTGAGTAGTTAAGGCGTGAAAGCGTGACAAGCAAACAAACTCACTTTCGCGTTTATAACATCAGTTAGGATACATCATTATCATTATCATCATCATCATCATCATCATCATCATCATCATCATCATCATCATGATTTGCATCCAACCGCTTCCTGCGAATCCCTTTAGGTTGTCTGCCTAAAACTTTCTTAACCTAAAATCTTTTAAACTTAATAGTAGCAAAGCACATAGTAACCAGTAAGAAATAATTATTTCTATATCTACTGCATAATGCACCTATTAAAGTAGTCAGTGAATACTGTATCAACAACAATTTAGAGCCAGTGAATAATACTTTATATTATCTAAAGTTACCATCTCTATTGCCGTACAAGAAATTCGATACCACCATTACAAAGACAACAATAAAAAAACAGCGTCCCACCGCATCCCATAGGGCTCGCGACTATAAAACCCGATTTACATGATAATAAACGCGGAACAACTTATTTACAACTACATACATTTATAGTGGTTCCTTACTAACGAAGTTAGAAGAGATACGATATCTATTATTGGCTTTGTAATTCTCATTCTAAGGGTCAGTTCACACCGAAGTGAAGATGCTTTAAGAGGTCAGTTGTTTCGGGATGCACATCGGCAATGCCTCGAACCGCGCGATATTTTTTTTTTTTTTTTTTTTTCATTAATATGTATGAAATATAGAAAAATAAAAATATATATTAAGATCACTAATAGTGCCTACATATACAAAAATATGATCTGAATATACTTGTATATATATTAAGAAAAATCTTATTTTTATTACTGTTAAAATTAAGGCCCAGCCAGTTTAATAAGAATCACTCATAAGCAGTCTTTCATCTGGCGATTTTATATTGATTTTTAAAAATAAATAACCACTCAAAAGAGGATACAATCAAGACGCCAGTAGTTATCAATAGGATGATATTGGTACATCGGCTGGCAATAAGATCTCAGCGGAAGCGCTCCATTACCGAGGTTAGAGTTCACTGATAAATATATCGCATAGAGATGCCACAACGAACACCAATATACTTGAAAAAATACATTTCTAGCTCTCCGTAACATTTGATTTTTACGAATAAGCCTTCTATGTTCTCTATTCTCTAATATCAAATCTTACAATCTTTACATAGTATAATTTGAAGTCGCCTTCCGTGTCTGTATAGCCGCTAACTCCTAAACCAAGCAACGATTTTGATGCGATTTTCACCATTAGTTAAGTAGATAATTTTTCAGGGAAGTTTTAAATATATATAATAATAAAATATTTTATTATATAGTTTTTAAAAACACTTTTGGTTTTATTTAAGCCAATGAAACTATTCTGAAACCATGGAAACCATTTTGGCTGTCATTGAAATTACAAACTATCACTGAAAATTTGTCTGTCAAGTAAAAATACACAAAAGGCTTTTTATTAAAATTTTAAAAATAATTATTCAGTGTGTAAAATCTTATTTTAATACTGTATTTATTTTGTCAAATATTTATGTTTATTTTGTGTAATAATTATATTAATATTATTATTGGAACTCTAAGTTCATTTATATTATAAAAAAATCTATAATTTCCTAAATCAAGAAAAAACTATTTGTTTTAAATACTCTATGTGAATATTTGAATCGTATCACATCTTACTATGAGTAATGTATTTTTGTATTACGGAGCGATCCGAATGAATTATGTTTCTAAATAGCAGCTTTCAATTAGTTTTAAAATATTTTTTTTATCTAGAACAAATTGATCAAACAAAATCAAATTTTCTCATTTGGAAATTCAAATTTAAAATTTAAAATTATTTTCTTTCAAAGTAACAATTAAAAAAAAAACAGTCCGGTTTTCTCTCACAAACAATATTCCGATAGTGAAAACCTATTTCCACATATTTTATTTCATTTTCTTAGATTTTTCATAATATAAATAAATAACAACAATAAATTTTATAAAAAACTTTAAGCTAGGGGGGCAAGACCCAAGATACCGGTGGTTAAGGTTGCAGGGTTGAACCTCCTGACGATAATAATTGCCATATCAAGAAATACTGCCTTCTGTATCTGTCTCTTTATTATTATTATTATTACCTAGGCCATTGTTAATCTATACTAATATTATAAAGAGAGAATAATTGTATTTTTGTTTGTAATGAATAAACTAAAAAGCTACTTGACAGATTTTAAAAATTCTTCCAATTATAGAAAACTACTTTATCAGCGAATAACATAGGCTATATTTTATAAAAAAAGTTACGCGGACGAATCGCTTGCAACTTGCAAAATCTTTTGAAGCTTTTTGTGAGAGAGGGGCCTTAATGCAAGCATTGCTGTGGAACCACGTCATTGCTAAACTGTAGACTATGTCATCATTCGAACGACAAATGTAAATCCTATCTCGGAATGCTAACAATATAGGCACCCTTGAACTAATAACCTTTCTTGACCCCGAACAACAATAGTATTGGAACGAATAGTACACTCAGTTGATCGTTGACAAATCCTTTCAAAATGAAACCTATTGTTATGCAGCGTTAAATATGTTTGACAGCGCATGAAATTAATTAACCAAGTGCTGCCTATGTATTTCTAAACAGTTTGATCCTTGAAATATTTTAAAAAATTAAAAGACCTAATATGCTCGGTTCTCGGCTAAGAGACATACTCATAAAAAAGCATGCTTATATATAACTATATATATATCCTCAAGAACTGAGCTATCAAAAGCTAAAAAAAATTTCATATACGACTGGTGATTCCAAAGATTGGTAACAAAATCAGGTTTAGTAGAGGTTTCGCACAATTTTGTTTCGTACGAATTGTGCGAAGAAGTGACTATAAAATTAAATATATTTTTAGTCGCTGTTTCGCACAAATATTATTTTCATAAAAAAACTTGAACCAAAAGTACAGTACCGTACAAAAGTAATATCTATGGGGAATATTTTTAATGCAGTAAAGGCACACAGACGGTTTCATTGCGTCTAAAAACATGCGAGAGTTTTGTTTCTTGTTTTAAGATTTCTTTACCCTCCATTTGGAATTTGTTACGAGGGGCCCTAATATTATAAATGCGATAGTATGTTTGGATGTATGGATGTTTGTGACTCTTTCACGCAAAAACTACTGAACCGACCAACATGAAATTTTGCATACACATTGTCTGGGATACTAGAAAGGATATAGGGTACCTTTCATCGTTCAATGCGGACGAAGTCGCCGCCACCAGCTTTCTACTGTCATTGTATTTTTTGTCTCATTATCTTGGACACATTTTGGAACCAAAATAAAACTGTAGACGTTTTCCGCATGTATTTTCACCGCGTCTGAGGTTATTTTAACTGGCATCGGATCGTCTCTCGGCTCATTAAGCTCCTTATGTCACGACGGTAGCGTGAACATCATTAATAAGGGCTTGATGAAAGGAAGTGATGAACGGGGGTCTATTACACACTTTGATCAAATTTTGTATTTTAATTTATAACTATTCTATAGAACAATGGCCTCAGAAACAGAGGAGTTGTGCCTCAGAATAAAACTAAACTAAGAACTAATTAAAGGGTTCTTAGCGAAGTTAAGTAAGTACCTACGCAGATGATTTTTAATGGACTCGCATTAAATCGGATAAACTAATAAGTTTGTCTAATGTTAAAGGTTAATTCCATACTAGCTAGTGCTTGCGACTTCATCCGCGTGAAATACTGAAAAATATAACATCTGAGAAAATATCTGACATCTTGACGACACGTTTGGTCTAGTGGCTAAGTAACGACGGTGGCGCAGCCACGGCGATAGCAGTGGCGCCCATTTTTTTATATTTTTAGACGATCGCTCGTAAACCTAACATTATTCTTTGATAAAAAGTATCCTATCCTATATGTAAAATTCAATCCATCCAATGTTTACAAAATACCAAATCAAATTTAAACTCCTAATGCAACCGTAAACTGCGTAGCTGAAGCTTGTTCGATAACGCTAAGTATAGGAACTGATTGGTATTCTTGTACAGGACATTGCATTCCATTTGAGACACGCAATGCGTTAACATCAAAGACTAATCCGCATTTAGAAATAAACTAGACTTCCTTCATTGTCGCATTTATTTTTAATAAACTCGTCGGCCTCCGGCTGAGTTTTTTTTTTATACGCGTTAATGACAAAGAACTAACGAAGCAATAAAAATAATAATAAATAAATAAAAAGACTTCATTACTAAACTTATATGTAAACAATTCTTACTAACTTAAAAACGATATATTTATTTGCGTAGAAACTATAATTAAAATTATAAACTGACTTTCTAATAAGCCCAAACATGCTAAATCTACTGTACTCGTATGTTGGTAAAACCAGTAAGGTGTCTCGCAGACTACAAGGTTTACCATGTCACAGAAATATCACTGAAGTATACACCAAATTTCATATCAATCAAAGCTGGTGCCCGCGACTTCGTCCGCGTTGAAAAATGAAAAATATAACACCTGAGAAAATAATATCTGACATCTTTATCGCTATGAATCATTTATATTTTTAGACAATCCTTCGGGGACCTAACATTTTTTCAGAATCCTATATGTTAATCCAGATAATAAACTATCTGTTTGCCAAATTTCATCTAAATCTGTTAAGCCTTTTTTGCGTGAAAGAGCAACTAACAGCCATCCTCAAAAACTTTCGCATTTATATATTAGTAGGTTGTTTATATGACGTAGCAACTTACAAGTTCGTCTATGACATGATGCAAATGACATAAACCTATGTCATTCGCACCATACAGCGAAAAAAAGTTTATACATCGCCGTAATCCATACTGTCTGTCTGTTACCCTTTCATGCCTTAACTACTCAACCGATCATCATGAAATTTTGCAACACGTTGGCAGGGATACAAGAAAGGACATAGAGATCATCTATACTAATATTATAAAGAGGAAATATTTGTTTGTTTGTTTGTTTGTTTACATTGAATAGGTTCCGAAACTACTAGACCGATTTGAAAAATTCTTTCACTGTTGGGAAGCTATATTATCAGCGAGTAACATAGGCTATATTTTATAAAGTTACACAGGCGAAGCGGCGTGCAATAGCTAGTCTAAAATAAAATAAAAAAACTAACGCCTGGCCAAAATGTCATAGCAACAAGAGGTCAAACGTTTATATTGCTTATATATTTTTATATTTTTCTACGCGGACGAAGTCGCGGGCACCAGCTAGTAATTAATATTCGAAGGTCTCGAATCACGTTTCGCTTATTCATTAAAATTTAATGAACGGAATTCTTTTGTATTTGTCCATTATTTTCTTTTTTAAATTGTCTAGCAAAGACAAGCGCGGACGTTTGCGGCGCTCAAGTAACACGCCATTACTTAGCGGCACTTATCGGTCACTGTGATAAAATTAATAAATATTCATGTGACCGACCTGCTTATTTAAAACGTCATTTACTGTTAGATGCCCAGACGAGTTTTGACCGAGCACGATGCAAATGCAAATGGTGTTGCCATTATATATTTTTTATGTTTTTTCCTTGCACTATCAAAGAAAATAGTCGTCTTTAAACAGCGATTCTTGGGCACTTTAGTATAATGGGGTTATGTATAAAAATGACCAATTATTTATATAAAAACAAAGGTGAAATTTATGTAGGATAAACATAATTATAGAATCAGTAAATTTGATTTCAATGCACTAAAATCTAAATAATGAAAAGGTAACATACCTGTTCTATAATTATTCGTTATTTTTTGAATGAACTATTGTTTACTACAAATTATCATGGCATAGTCGGGTTTCCAAGCATACTGGGTGGATTACCTCGTTCTATTGCAAGGCTAATTTGCTGACCGAGGTATAATATCGACCAAACGTTTTAACAAAATGATAAAAAAATGAAGCGCTTTAGTGTGTACCCCCATTTGTATTAAGGCGTGAAATCTTAACAAACAAACAAACTTATAAAGTGTTCAATTCAACTGTACATCTTTCAATATTTAATTCAATCAATTAAAATTTGTAACTCAAACGACGTTTATGTTACAAAAACACAATTTTAATTAAAAATAATTAGTGAAAATGCTGGCAACACAGAGATGGCGCCAACAGTGTCATTGTGACACGTGACATTTGTAATTCGAATTACTCACATTCCAAAGAGTGCACACTTTTTAAACAGCTTTAATTAAAATTTAATTTAAATCCATTAAGAACTACACAAAGGGATACTACTCACCGTGTTTTACGTGTACTGTCTTCGTAAAATATTTCATGTCGTTGTGACTATGGCAATAAGGTGTAAATTATTAGTATAATTGAAATATGTGCATATTTCTTTCTTAAGGGTAATTCTTAATAAAAATAATAATAAAGGAAATAATGCATAGTTATGTCTATTCTATAATATATATTATATTTATTTATTTATCACAATATTTCAGCAATGGACGAAGTGATACTGGTACTCTAGCAGACCAGAAATAGCCACCAAAGATATAATATTTATTTATTTATTTAGATTACATACAGCCATCATTATAAATTTTTAAAATATATATTCTTCATCAATATCTATCTATCTAAATCTATACAATAACATGTTTTAAAGTCGCTTGCGCTTCTGTCTGTTTCGTCGCTAACTTCTTCGATGCGGTTTTTACTAATCGAAAATGCGATAACGTTCCTCGGGTTTGTTCTATCTCTAGTAAATTGTAAAACTGCATCGAATAAAGTTTATTAGGTATGGTAATCGATACATTTAACTTAAAGTCTTTAATTTAAATACTTAATGATTATGGATTTGTTTTAATACTAGCTTTTGCCCGCGAATTCGTTCGCGCCCTTTTTTTTTCCTTAGGTATTAAATTTATTCATTCTTTATTGCTCTTAATTATATTTTTAGACAGGCGTTGTATTTTTTATTTTAAGACGATCCCTAGGGAACAGTACTTTTTCTGGATGAAGGTACTCTACGTCCTTTTCTATAACCGAGACAATGTGTATAAATAATTTCATGACGATCGGTTGATTAGTTAATGCGTGAAAACATAACAAAACTCACTTTCGCATTTATAATATTAGCAAGATTTACTAAGTATTGAAATGAAACAAAAAAATTATATCGCATCCAAATAATTCTTACGCCACTATTCGGCATTTTTATTTAAAAAATTAAAATGCATTTAAATATATATTTCATTACTTGCGTGTACCCAAAAGCCTGTTGGCCCCGTTAAGTTTAAAATATGTCTCTTTTTAGATGTATTCAAGTTGTGACAGTCTCTAATTTATAGACTATTGAATCTTAATAGCTTTTTAAAATATAAAATACTGTGAAGGTGTTACCGTTATCGTTAGCATTTGCATCAAGTTTTTTTTTTAGAAGAATTTGAACATTATATTTTGCTTTGACGAGTAACCCGTTTTTCTGTAAGACTGGTTACAAATTTAAAATAAGGTTAAAAGAAATTCCGCCCACAAACCTCTAATATTACTTAGCCAAACGTTGGGCAGCAATGATATGGTTTTTAAATATCATTGTTGGACAGACAAGAAAATAAATTTAAATAAAAAGTATTTAAGGTTAGTTTAGGATAATATTTAAATAGTAAAAAGTTAAGTAAAGAATAATAATTACTGGGCTAACACATGACCCCGGAATACACTACTGTTCTACAAATTTAGTTTAAGAAACCGCGGGTGGCCTACATTGTTGCCATTTAAAAAAAAACTTGACACAATCAAGAACACATCTCAATTTGTGACGCAACATCATGTCGCCCGCCAATTTCAAATAAGGAATCGTTGCGACGATATTGTTTTTAAAAGGTTGCCGGCTTGGTTGCTAGCATAACTCAATTATACAATACTGTTACTTTCACTTAAATAAGATATTTGCGTTTGTTATTTCGTCATCATAATAACGATCTCATCAGTCTCATAACATTCGTTATTTAATTAATTTATTTGCTAAGTTATGGGTATACAAACAACACATTTCGTATCGGAAGGACATCAAAGTAAAACACCCTATGAGAAGAACGTCCTAAAAGCAAAACGGCCTAAAAGCAGCTCGTCGCAATGTGGTGGCCTAGTAGCAAATGGTCCCAATATCAAAAGGACACCATGTCACAATGGTCACAATATCAAAAGGACACCATGCCACAATGATCCTAATATAAAAAGGACACCATGTCACAATTAAAACTAAAATAAACCTTTTTGGAACTTAAGGCGAGGACTTAGCAGAAAAGCGTTATTTGCGTCGCCTAATTTGAGGTCTAAAATAATAATTACACTATTAAAATACAGAGCATAGTAGACTATATTTAAAAAAGTTTAAAGCGGGCAGATTTATACAAAAAAATCTATTTTACGTGAAAAATATTTTTTTGCCGACTGTAGCTAGGTAGAAAAGTACAAGCCCACCCAGGTATAGGTATCCGATAAGTCTTAAATAACCCGAGGGCAATTGCAAACAAACAATGATGAACAAGTTGTCCGATGGGGAAACTTTTACTAGCATAGCTTCCTTGTCGTTTACGTAAGAGGCAAAGAGCAAACTAATTATAATACAACCATATTGGTTTGGAAGATTTTTTTTTTTTGCTCTTGGCTAGCATCTAGCGGTGTAGCGAAGATGAGGCCTATGATGGAGCGAGCTCACCCAGAAGATGCCTATTCACGAGAACTTTGAAAATTTATTTGGCTTATATGAGCCCGGAAACACAGACGACGGCAGGGAGTTCCAAAACTTGGCAGTGCGCATTATAAAGGATTTTTTAAAGCTCTTGCCCCGAAAAAGAGGGATTTCGACAAGATGAGGATGGTAACCAGTCGTACGTCTGAATGTCCGATGGAAGAAAGGGGAAGGCGGTATGAGGTCATCCGTACTAATCCGTACTAATATTATAAATGCGAATGTATGTTTGGATGTATGGATGTTTGTAACTCTTTCACGCAAAAACTACTGAACAGATCACCATGAAATTTTGCATACACGTTGTCTGAGACACCAGAAAGGACATAGTTAGGGTACCTTTCATCGTTCAACGCGGACGAAGTCGCGGGCACCAGATAGTACCTTATAGGTATATAATTTAGATAATTAGGTACTACCTATTATTGAAATTTTAATTAAAATTACACAAAAATAAAATACCTACTTACTTAGCATTTTTATGCTGTGTACCTATTTGTTTTGTATCTAATTACAAATGATTTTGTTAAATTTAGAGATTATCTAAGAATCAATTGAATACTACTTATACTTAACAATGAGTCATAATAGTTTTTTGTAAGAATTTATTCCCTTGTCTTAGTAGGTAAATATTCACTCTTAAGATGCGATGACTCTTCTTGTTATACCTACGTCATATAAAATGTTAATTGTCATGGTCACTGTTTAAAAAACATATAAACAATTTGTGTACGTTTATAAAGCAACCATTTATATAAAATGCTTTTGATTGTGTGTAATATTATTGTTTGAGGTGTAATAGTAATATAGAATTAATGTTTGTTTTAGATATGTACATAAGTTATTCAATTTAATACCTAATAATAATTATATATATTTTTTGTTATAACTTGTACGCTGTATGCAAAACTTTAAAAAATAAAATAAAACATAAATTAAAAAAATGTATGTAAGCAGAATGGGGTATTTTATTTGCCATTTTGCTTAACAATTTAACTTAAATTAGTTTCATTTTTCTAACTTAAGTTTTCCGAATTTAGAAACGCTTTCATGATTTTTTTTACTAGTTTATTAATTTATTTTCAAAGTCCTGAGGACTAACTAATGTGGCCTTTAACTTATCGAATAAGCAAAACCGCATACAAAACCTTGTCGCTTCACATGACAATGTGAAGCGAGATTAATTTAGAAAAACAAATAGAAACCGACTCAAATAATAAAATACTTACCAAAGTTTACGGTCCAAAAATCCCAATAAACTGTCAAGACGATTTTTCAAAAAACACTTCACAAAACTTTCTTTAGAATCGTACACAAGATTCGTAAGTGAGTCGACGGTGAGCCGCGACATTTCTCTTCTTACTGAAGGAACAGCGTCACAAGACAAGTCATAAGCATAAATAAGTAACCAAGTCTAACACATGTCAAAGATTAAATTAAAAAACAAAAATAAACAAAAAAAATGGCAGCCGCGTCGTGTTACGTTCTCCCAAGAACGCGTGAGACTGAATCGATGAATCACAACAAAGCTAAATAGTACCAATTAAAATGATCATCGCATAGGATATTTTGCCGCTGAATACGTAATTAGCGAAACGAATTTCGACCTTACGCGATTGGCGATAAGGTATATTAGTTAAAAGTGTCCGCATCGTAAAAAAACCGTGACGCATTTTTCGCGTGACACAAAACTTGGAACTTGTTTTATGAATGAAACGAGCTAGTAATATATTATGTACAGTACACTCGGGCGTACTACTTACGCCAGTAGGTCATTTGCGGTTTAAATTGGTGTTTATTCTATTTATAAAAACCACAACCTAACGGGCAAATGAGCTAATGGAAGTATTCTGTGCACTGTTTTACCACCGCGTCGCGTCGTTGCGGGTTATCTTTGCCGGGTGCTTTAAAAACATTTAGTCGAGGAAAATTTACTTCCAAATCAAAATTTGAATTTGAATTTTTTTTTATAAGTTTCTAGAATATATGTAATATGGACGGGTGAAAGAACTTTTCGAATACAACTTGTAGAAGGGGTGAAAAAAAATTGAAAAAAAAAAATGGAAACGGAAATGTACATTGTACAAGTTACAAAAAAAGTTTTTGAGTTACAAAAAAGTTTCAGACAAATATTGTAGAGAATTCAGTTTTACATAAAAATGTTTATATAACTTTATTTTGCTACAACTGAAATAACAGGGAGGTTACAAGATATTGATAGTTGATAGGTAAATTTTAAAAAAATAACAGCGAACCAAAGAGAATCAAATACTTAATAATAAATCAGACAAGACAATTGAATGATGCTATCTAACCACAGAGAAGGCTAACCTTTGGTCATAATTACTAATCAATTACAATTTAAACTGGAGGTCGCCATCAAGGTCCGTTAAAGATGAATGGGATGCCCGACCAAGTTGATAACCCCTGATTTCTGAAGGCTTTTAAAACCTTTCGAATAGACATTATAATACTTAATTTAACTTATTTAATGTTTTTTTTAATATGCTTATAAACAAATTACAAATTGTACGTCTTTTCCTAAAATAAAGATATTTTTGAAGTGAAATCTTCTATAGGCGAGCGTACGCAGTTGCTTGTGTGGAGAATTTGGTTGGGGTTAAATCTTTAAATTCGGATAGACATGCAAGAAATAAGAGATAGAAATCTTATATGAAAAGTGAGGAACGAAACGATAGCGCGTTATAATCTCCCGGCGGCGCGGCAACATCTGTCTTTTTTAAAGCTAAATTTTTTAAATGTGAATGTCCATTTGATAGTAAATGGTTTCCGCTAGCAAACAATGCCACAGGTGTTGCAAGTGTGCTGCCGACCATTGTGGTATTTGGCAATGGGGTTTGGTATCCCTTACTCAGACACCGTATTCTGTAAGGTGGTGGTTACTGCCGCCAGACGGGCTACCCAAATGACAGACTGCAGATATTTGGGTCGAAAAGGTATTCATTAAAGTATAAAATAACACTGCATTCGAAGTCATTTTAATATAGAACGCCTCATAACGAAAGAGAAAAACGATATTTTTTATCACAACCGAGTGTAACCAAACGCAACACAAGTACATTGAACTCCCCATATCGCACGGAGCTTTCGAGTTGTGCACGTTTTTTCTATAAAAAAAACTTTTATCGACATCGATAAAAAGTTCGAACAACATTCGCTTGTCGTGTTAATTTGACATTTAACAGTAAATGTCAGACAGACACATAAAGGCTTTAGAACGTATAACTCATATGGGTTAAACGAAATTTATACGCTCCTCGTCAGAGTGTAGTTAGGCCTTTGAATGATTGATTTATTAAGATACAATTCGAAACTCTTAATTGCGAGCATGGTCTTGAAATATTAAGGAATTTTAGTATAGGCAGGAATCATCAAGCAGGAACCCAATTGATCATGATAAAATTTTGCATACACATAGTCAGGGGACACAGAAAGGGACATAGGGTAACCATTTATCCAGAAAGTAGTGCTATTCCCGAAGCAAAAATGAAAATTCAACTCTTGGCAGCAATAAAGATCGAATAAATTATTTCTCATAGTTATATTTTGCCAGACGTTATATATTTTTATTTTTCAACGCGGACGAATAAATATATAAGAAGAGTACCCTGTATACCTTCAGATGTTAATATCGATACATGACGTGCACATCACTAAAGTAAAAGTATAAGGAATAGCTGCCTATATAATTATACATAAAATAAAAGTGAAGTCATAATATCCTGTGCGCGGGCGCAGGCCAGCACACGTGTTCGACGATTATCGTTTGAATGCACGCCACACATTACGTACGACACGAGAAAGTGCACTTTGATAAATTTGACGAATATGGAACAAGACTTAGATCTCACGAACGTGCCCTACTTTTCACTTTCAAAACACGTTAACAAACATATAGTATATTAATATTAAATTAATAATTCTGTCACCTACAAAAAGACATACACTTTTGGATCAAAAAATGTCCAAAAATTGTGTATTTAAATTTTTTATAACTATTCTTCAATATTCATACTTAACTACTTACTTACCTAACTCGCCCAGGATGCATTGTTTTTTATATACACAAACCTTCCCCGTTTATCTCTCTTTCTCAAAATCCCTTACATTTTTCATACAAGTAGTGACAGGGCACACTGCGTTTCGGAGTTATTTGGGCAGCCCCTCTAGCGGCAGTAAGGGGATGGCCCTTACAGAATACCACCGTGAAATAACAGTATTATATGCTGTTGTGTTTCGGTGAGTGAGTAAGAGATGAAAGAGCCCATTACTCCATCCCTTCCTTATCCTTAATCCTTCTATGGTTTGCAGGGCACTTGCAGCACCTATGGCGTTGCTTGTGTTAATAGCAACGGTAGCGCACCTACCGTCAAGTGGACCGTCAGCCTGTCTATCGATCTTAACATAAAAAGAAGTGTGTGTGTCAGCTCCGACGCACGACTGGAGTTTACTCCTTACGAACGATAAATAAATAATTTAATAAATACGAACGAACGAATAAATATCGGCGCCATCTCTGTTCGTGATACATGATTACCGGTGCCATCTAGTTTTCGCAAGGATGTATTATTACGTAACATAGTCTAGTTTCAGAGATATTGTGTAGATGGCGCTAAAAGTTAATAACAATTTTGATTTTACTCCCATAAATTTTCATACACTGGACTTATATATGAAAATCGATTCTTAAGGAGTAAATTACAATAAACTCCAAAAAATACAAGGCTCATCGAGCTTTGAGAGAGACGATCTTCGAGCATGTCGCATGCTGGGTATCCTATGTCGGTCCGAATTTACTGTTTTACCCCCTAATGAATTCTCGTTACAAACAACTGCTCAAGCCTTGCCTAAGGAAGTTATTGTTTATAGCTGAAATATACAAAATTTAATTTTAAATTGTTTCAAAGAGAAAGAAAGAACCTACATTTACTTTGACATTCCTAACATTATATTGTATTTTTAAAGAATTAAGGAATTATATATGTACGAATGATGAATGGATTCTAAAACCAACCGCCGCGGGGTGCATACATCCAAAATTACACCCATTCCGTTGGTCGGTGTGTTTTATTTTTAGTAATTACTGAGAATAATGGTCACGCAACTGGCGTGTTAAATCTTACTATTACAAACTAAACGTTATTAATTAAATTTTAGTCAATTTGAAACAGAAAAATAAAAACTTTTACCAATATATTAAAAATTAAAACTGGTATAGTTGTCATCTCACGCCATATAAATTCGTACGAAATGTGCGAAAAGCCAAATTTAAATATGCATTTAGTAGTCATTTCGCACATATATATTATTATTATTATTTGCGTACGACATGACACCTTCAGAAAATCGTAGCACACATTATATTTTACTTAAGAAACTTGAAATAAAGGTACAGTACCGTACAAAAGACTACTTAATCTGGTACCCGGCGCGTTGCTATTTGATAAGTAATTGTGAAAATATCATTGTATTGATATTGATAGTAATTGTACCTTATAAAAAGGTCGTCAGACACGCTGAATGTCTCTTTGACGGTAGATGGCTACCGTCACCTATAACAAAAGCAACTCCATAGGTGCTGTAAGTACGCTGGCGACCATAGTAGGATACAGGATAAGAGGTTAAGAAAGGAAATAGGGAATAGGCTCCGGCATCCCTTATTCACTCACTGAAACACAACAGCACACATGCTGTTATTTCACGGTGGTCTTCTGTAAGGAGGTGATTACTGCTAGTAATTGCAAGAACAAGGACCAGAGCTACATTGGACCAGCTCCTTTCCAAACATGGGTAGGTACTAGATGAGCACCTTAATTACTTAATAACCCAGGAGCTCGAATATTTTCTAACTGATCCCTCGGGAAAAGTACTTTTTTATGTAAGGTAGCCTATGTGTTTTCTATATTCTTGATAACGTGTAGGTAAAATTTCCATGATGATCGGTTGAGTCCTGTCCTACCGAGACTATTTAAACTTTTTTCGATGTAGAACATCATAATCTAAAACTCGACAAATTATTACTCTTAATATTATTAAATTATTGCTTGTTTTTTCCTGCGTTTAGCATTCCGTCATTCACATTTTTTCTTTTTAATTTTCATTCATACTGTCTTGTTCTTTTTTCCTGTTTTCTTTCGGCATTCTTCCTTTTCATTTCTTGGTATTTTAGCGGATTCGTCTCCGTCAACTTTCGTGATATTTTCGAAACCTCTCTATAGTAAAATATAACAAATATCTAATAAATCCTTCAACCTCGTAATATTGTAAACTAAATTGAAAGCATTTTAACTTCACGTTAACTCTGTTCCATATCTGCGATACCCTCAGGGGACACGTCGCTTTGTTTATGGGGCGGTCGTCTCGCGAAAATCACAATTTGGACCACATCAAATTCAACTTACTGCGTACACGTTAAAGTATATATTCACAAAACATTGCTTAGGCTGTAATAGTGGACCGTTGAAAATTGTGGCCGCTTTAAGAAATCACGTTCGGAATCCAATGAAAGTTTTAAATATTATATTTACACGTCGAGACACGAGAGGTTTCTGTTTTAGCGAAGAATGAACATAGTCTTAAGTTGCCATTGGGTGCAAGAAATTTTTGTACTACAGAATCACATTTCTCCTCTGTGACCAAAAAGCTTTACGGTTGTCACGTGACTAGGAGTCTGACAGAATAGAGATTCGATCGGCTTTTCTATACTAATATTGTAAAAAGAGAAGATTTTTGTATGTTTGTAATGAATGAACTTAAAAACTCCTGGACGTCCGATTTTAAAAATTCTTTAAAATAACATAGGCTGCTCGCGTGCAACAGCTGGTATGCAGTAAATATTATTTTTCCTTTGACCTTGATATTTATTTAAAGATCAAATAAGTCCGTATATATTCGTTATTCCAACAAATATATCAAGAACAAACAAAATTAACTATACGGCCTTGCAATTTGAATACGTTTCATCACCTCAAAATAAATTACCCAAAGTTTACACCTATGATCTCAGAGTACCCTGTAACTTGTTCTGAATGTAGCAATTAACATGGCTAACGCATCATAATGATTATGGAATGCGCGTTCGCTAACGCCGACCTGTGACGTCACTGTTATGACGTCAAAACAATATTACAAATTGATTCTGTATAGAAGTATGTTGCGAGTCTATGAGTCGTGTGATTGATGTACTTTGAAATTTGAGATGATGTAAAATTTCTATAGAAAGAGAGTTTATGGAAAAATAAAATCTAAGATATAATTGAAATTATAAAAATTAAACTTTCTTTTGAGACAAACAGTAGACACGCTAATATCTACTGTTGTTGAGGAGTTTGGTGTCCCGCAGACTACTAGATCAAGTCAAGGTTACACAGTTAATACAATGTGTATACTAACAGATTTCGTAACAGTATCCGTTGAAGATGTTTACCCACGGATCCAACCTGACATCATTTTCCTTGTTACAAAGATAATACAAAGATAATTTAATTGTAAATAACGCAAGGAGTTTTTTTGGAAGTCATACTTTATTTTTAAAAACTTACTCTTGAGATCATCATCAACCTCAGCCGCAGGAAGTCCATTCTTCTATTTCAGTACTTTGAACTAAAAGATATCGGAGTTAATCATATAAAAGCTTCGATCAAATAAATGCATAATTGCATTTCAATAGACAATTGTGTACTAAAAACAGTCATTAAAAATAAATAATCAACAACCTCTTACATATTAGCTTTGTCTATAGTCTCTAGTCGATGACGCTTTGCGTTTTTGTATGGAAATGTTCGCATTTACCTGTAAAAAACAGAATAACAAACATTAATAAAATATTTTTTCAATAACAAAAAATATTTTTCAATATTTTTTCAATAACAAAAAATATTTTTCAATATTTTTTCAATAACAAAAAATATTTTTTCAATAACAAAAAATATTTTTTCAATACCATCTAAAAATATTAATATTAATATTTATTCTAATGTATTTTTTTTTATGTTAAGGTCGTCAAACAGGCTGACTGTCCACCCTTTGGTGAATACCGGCACCAAGGCGCTGTAAGTACACTGCCGACTATAGTAGATTAAGAATGGGATATAAAAAAATATATATATTTTTTTTAATTTACATGTACTCATAAGTTATAAATATAAATTATATACAAATTAATATATACAAAACTTAAAAACTAATTATTTTCAAAAAATATAAATTACATGTACTCATAAGTTATAAATATGTACTATATTAAATATATAACACTATCTACTATATTAAAAAAACAATAATTTTTGTTTAAATATTTTTGAAATCTAATAAATTTATTTTTTGTGTAGATTTGTCGTTTTCAAACATTTAATTTTAACTATTTAAGAAAACTCGATAAAATATTACTTAAGTAGTGGGAGGGAAAATTCGAGGAATCTTACATCTTACGGGTCAAAAGTGGCAAAAATCGTCCTTACGAATTGTCTAGTTAGGGGTAACTTCAAGTTAGGACTTGAAGTAGCCAATTAAACGCCAGACAAGGCATTTTTCTTCACAGTTTAACATTTCAACCGATAATAAAATTGCAGATAAAAGAGCAATTTTCATATTATTGCCGAGTTTTAATAATGAGGTTTGTTTAATGCTTCAACCATATAAGACATATTTTATTACACTTGACGCTGTTTGTTTTGCAATAATGCAGTTGCAATGTCTCGTGAATGCTAATTAACAGAATAAAATATTTAATTGCATACTGCTTTAATGTAAGTATTAGTTTTATATTGCTTTGTGTTTAAAACCTCTTTTTTCCTTGATATAGGTAAAATTGAAATTAATTTATTTTTAACTATTTTAACTGACGCTCACTGTCAGAACCTCGGCGTACCCGAAAGTGGAGGTACGCCACCCGAAGTGATACCTGACATTCGATCTTTTATTTGTACCAAGACAAAATTCACTTTCTCAGTATTAAAAAGTGAAACCACAATGTTGCAGTCATCCCTCGGGAACGCATTAGGGATTCCACCCACGCGTTTGATGGTTGCATTTATTTGCATACAACCGCGTCGTGAATTCAAACTATAGAACAATTATTGTAATATAAACGTATATGAGTAATACTTGCTTGTAAGGTGTTGTGAACACGTAGCTATTTGTAATTTGAATATCGACACAAAATAGCAATTTATCTATCCGTACTAATCCGTACTAATATTATAAATTCGAAAGTATGTTTGGATGTATGGATGTTTGTAACTCTTTCACGCAAAAACTACTGAACCGATCAGCATGAAATTTTGCATACACGTTGTCTGGGACACCAGAAAGGACATAGGGGTACCTTTCACTTACAACGCAGACCAAGTCGCGGGCACCAGCTAGTACATAATAAAATCGTAAACGAGCAGTTTTTTTTTTTATTAGAGATGGGTTTGCTCTTGGCCAACAACCAGCTGTATATTAGCAAGGACTCATCTTTGCTAATATACAGCAAGTGCCTATGAGCAGGAGCGAGATCCTATTCACTTGAACTTTGAATTGGGTGAGAAAAAAGACCTCACTCACCGCAACACAACAGCACATGTGCTGTTATTTCACGGTGGTCTTCTGTAAGGGGTTGGTTACTGCCGCCAGACGGGCCGCCCAAATGACTGCGAAACGCAGTATGACTGCCACTACTTTCCGAATCCAGACGAAAGCCAACTTTGAGAGGTTCATTTCCAAAGTAGACCCCGCCGGGAATCAAACCTGGGGACCCTGAGACGTTAGGCAAGCACCCTTACCACTCATCCAACGTAGTCGCAAGCAATAGATAGCGGTTTAAAGTTAATATTGACAACGGTTAATATATCTCGAAGCAATTTTATTGAAGCCTTCGGGCTGAATAGGTAGTCCATAATATAACATCATACAAGATCCAAATGCGATGGTCGGTAAGACACTGCGACAGTGACAAATGACTTATAGTTGTGCAACTCAGTAAGTAGTCGGATTACATGTAATATGAAATGTTCAATAATTTAATGCTCACTTTACTTGCAAAGCAATTTATGTTTTGGTGTTTTGTTCTCTAGCGCCAACTACTTAAAAAAAAAATGTGGTGACCGAGAAAGAATTAATTATGAATAATGACTCAATTAGGACCCTCGACAAGTGTGTCTAGAGTTTTCTAATACCTTTTATAAAGTTTCATATTGAGACACGAAGCAACAATATAAGATCTAGACTAGAGGGATATGTGGTCGTTTTTCTTTAGATTGAATGAGAAGAAAATTTAAAAAGGGCTTTAAAAAAAGCAATTTAAAACTACATTCGAAACGCGAATTTAAATTGAAGTCGGCAAAATGTCAAAGCGGTGTTGTCAGAAATGAAAATTAGAATAAGTCGCAGTGTTGCCATTGCCAAGCCGTTTATGGCCATTCTGGGCGGTCCCCTTGAGGTATACAGCCGTACAATTCACACAGGCTACAAACAAAGTTGAGTTTATCACCTCCGCGTAACCAACGCGCGTTTATTTACTAAGTATTCAATGTTTAGTAGATAGAAGGAAAAAGATAGAGTAGTGACTCACTATCCGTGCATGGACCTTATATACTGAGTCCAATGAACTCACTATCATTCAGTCGCCTAAAGGACACTGTCTTGCATGCACGCGATACATTATAATACGAAGAAATTTTTGGAAAAAATTTAATACATTTTGTTGACTCTCTATTACTACACGTGTTCGATATTTAAATTTTAGTTGTAGGGATAATTAGTCATATAGTTTTATGTAGCCCATATATCGATAGCGTAATGTAAGAACGTACCGTATCTATCTTTTTGCTTCCATCTACGCTTACTAAGTATTTATTGCATAACGGTGTTCGTTTAATGTTTTGTTTTATTACTAATAATAATTACTAACGCGATACTAACATTGCGTTATATTAATTATATAACTCTTGATTCGTTCACTTATTCTTAGTTTACATCACTGCCTGCGCTATCTTCTTCTTTCTTTTTACCTTACTATACAAATACAAATAAACATGGGACGGGATCTCATATAAATTCCCATATAAATCCCTTTCCAATAAAAAAAAATGATCAAAATCGGACTACTCTGTAAAAAAGCCGTTGAATCCTAATTAACTTTATAAATGCGAAAAAGAGTTTGTTTGTTGCGCTTAACAAACTTTAACAAACTTGAAATTTTGAAAACACGTTGTCGTTGAACTACTGTTAGTAACATAGTAATAACGATTCTTAAATCTCTACTCGAAAGATGTTAACTAGGTGTCATCATGATGAGAGCATTAACCCTAATTGGCCCGACCGGTCTGGAATAAACCATGGACCATTATTTCATTTGTATTGTAATGATATGCTTTGAATGTCAAGTAAGTACATATTGTTTTCAAAATATGCAAATTTATAAATAACTAGCTGTTGCACGCGACTTCGTCTGAAATTTTTTTATAAAATATAACCTATTATTACTAGCTGATAATATAGCTTTTTATAGGTGAAAGAATTTTTTAAATCGGCCCAGTAGTTTTTGAGTTTATTCATTACAAACATAGATACAAATCTTCTCTCTTTATAATATTAGTAAGTATAGATATAGAAGAAGTATAGATGAACATTTTTTATTATTATTCAAAAAACACTGAGATTTTGACTTATGATTTTTTTTAAATAAGTTACTTTTAAATATAGCAATTCAATAATATATATTTTTAGTAGTGATAGGGCACATTGCTTTTCTCAGTTAGGTAACCTGGTAACCCTACGTGGTAAACTACGGGTCTTGATACGATTTTCACTAATAGAAAGCAACAACAAATGAGAAAAAAAAATGCATACGTGCAAAGCCGGGGGTGAGTCGCTTGTATATATATAAATGTGAAGAAAACTAATTAATGTTACATTTCAGGGCTGGACTATTGATGATAATATTGTGAATTTGTTAGCTCCATTCCTGGAAAACGGTATGGTCTACTATACGTTTAATGTTTTCGCGTGAGCTAAAGCCACCGGCAAAAACTAGTTTTTCATGGGAACAGTGGTCAAACCAATTTGCAAGATCACTGACACTAATATTTTTAATGGCCAACAAAAACTAAACGCATGTGACGAATTAAGCTAATTACACATTCAGCCAAAGCTGCCCTCGCGTCAGTGACACGCCGATCTCTGATAAGTGAGAATACAGTGCTTCAATTAGGACCCATTTCATACTAATCCTAATTTTTAAATTAAGAAAAAAGTTCGATTTCATAATGATCGGTGAGTAGTTAAGGCGTTAAAGAGTAAGAAACAAACAAAAACTCACATTCACTTATAATATTCATAGTAATATTAGTTGGGAATGCACAAAATTGAGTTATTTGGCTTGTAATAATTTTATGCTTTTATGTTAAGTTTTATATTTTATTATTATTCAAAAATAATAAAAGAAAAATAAAACAAAATCCCCTTTTACATGAATAGAGATAGATAATAGTTGATTTGTTACCCTATCTATAATAATAATGTAATATAATTACAAAAGCTACTTGGTATTAGCAAAAATTAGTAAAAATCTTAGTAAATCTATTGTTAGTACTCATAAATGTTACAACTATTACTTCCCTGTTATTTCTTTTTTATTTATATGAACTTCATAAAAAAAGTCCAACTGTCAATAAATTCAAGAGAAAGTAATTTAAAGTTGCCTTATCGCATCGGATCATTCAACGCCTATATTATGTCTCGTTTCAATCCGACATTTTGTAATGAAAGTGTTCATACCAAAATGGGAGACAACTTTTTAAATATCGAAACTGAAAATGGCTATCGTCTGTCATTAGCCTCACATTTTGGCGCCATTACACAACACGTCATTGAACTTGATATTGGAATGCGTGAAAAAAAAATCGTCGCGTCTAATTTGAATTTCGAAACCGAGCTTCGTATACATCATACATGTAATGGTTAGAGAAATCATAAATGGTATGCTTCACCTTTTAAAAAGTTGTGGAACATACAAATAATTTTCGATATATCTTAGTTAACTATTTTATTTACCTTATTATTTACTAGCGACTCCCGGTCCCGGCTTCGCAAATACTCGATGTGTTCAAAAAGTAAGGTGACTTTATATTTTTGTAAAAACCTTCCTCGTTTTACGCTCTTTCCATTAGTGAAAACCGCATTAAAATCCGTTGCGTAGTTTAAAAGATCTAAGCGTACATACAGAGGCACGGACGGCGGGAAGCGACTTTATTTTATACTATGTAAAGAAGATAAAATACAAGCTATAATAAAAAATTATAAACTTATCCTCGACACTTAGGACCCCCACAACTTAGGGCGATGGCTTCGCGCCACTGGAAACACGCTATATCTGCTGTAAGTTTGCTGAGGAGAGTTGGGTATCCCGCAGACTACTTGATGCTGTAGCGTCAGGTTAAGGTTATCGTATCATGGAAATACCACAAAATTAAAACAAAAAAAAATCAAAGCTATCGACTCTGTGGATGTTCATCAGCTAAGAAATATGCTGTGCTGATGATGTTCAAACGCCTGAACAGATCTTCATAAATTATAGCTAAGATCCATTTAGATCACGTCAGCTTTCAAACAAAAATAAACCGGATCAAAATCGGTCTATCCGTTTGGGAGCAACGATGCCACAGACAGACACATACACATATCAAACTTATAACATCATTGTAACAAATGTGACTTGCGTCGGGCGTTATACTAATATATACTAATATACCACTATATACGAATATACTAATATAGCAATTATCGTTATACTTATTTTTTCAAACGGTACACCAACAGCACAAACAAAAACTTACAATAGGTATAATAGGTAACACAATGCAATTTTTAAGGCATACACAGATAAACTACAAACTAGAAATTGAGTCACAAACCTTCCTCGTTTATCCCTCTTATCTATACGTGAAAACCGAAATAAAATCGGTCCGAATTAAGACCGATTTTAATTCTCGAGTTTTTGAAGCGTATCAACTTAATATTTTTTAATCTTTATGGCCGGTTTCAGAGCTCGCCTGACCGTCGGTACGTACGGTCGGTCCTGACGCAACGCACGACCGACCGTCAGGTTGTAGCTCAGAGCTCTCCTGACGAACACACCGACCAGACTGGTACGTACAGTCGTATACTAAATGGCCGCGTTTATGAATAGTTATTATCTTCGTAAACGTTTTAGGAACAAAAGTCGTAAATATATCACGTGCACACAATTGTCACCCAAAAATCATTTCAAGGTAAATTCACTACTATATATCATGAAAAATTATCAAACTGCATCAAAATCCGTCGCGTGGTTTAGGAGGAGTTAACAGCCATACAGACAAATCGTAAAGCAATTTTATTTAAGTTTACTATATAAAGAAGATGTAGTTAGCTACATTAATATTCATTACGAAATCGCTTTTTACGGCGATGATACACGCGTCCGTACGGTTCGGTTCACCAATTGGTGCAGCTTTGAACGCGTTCATTTGATTCCATAGCGCATCAGGCGACCGACCGGTACGTATGCGGACGCGTCGTGCGCACGGTCTCCGTACGCAGTGCGAAGCAATAAACGCGTGCGTACGGTTAGGCGAGCTCTGTACGATTTCGAATTTTCATACAAATTACAAGCGCGACCGACGTACGCACCGACGCGACGGTCGGTCAAGCTCTGAAATCGGCCTTAATATATAAAAATTACGTGTCACGTTGTGTCTCCTCGATGAACTCCTAAACTACTGAACCGATTTTGATAAAATTTCGTAACTATGTATAATTTGGTCCAACTTAAAAGATGGGATAGTTTTTATCTCAATTTAAAGTATTTTTTTATTGTAAATTATTTGTTTATTATATGAGAGAGTTATAAATTACCTTACACCGCCAACTATGAGCATTTTATGGAACTCACAGATAACTTTTAAAATAAGTTTTAAAACAACTGTGAGTTCCATGAGATTCTCACAGATGGCAGTGTAAGTTATTTTATCGGCTGGATTAAATAAATATTTATTATAAAAATTGAACCCCGAGCGAAGCCGGGAGCGGGGCAGCTAGTTGGTATATAATATTTTATTATTGTATTGTAATAATATAAGTTGTAGGCTTGAATCTTCCTCACAGAATCTACATTTCAAACTGGTAGTAGCAAGTAAAATTACAATAAATGTGGACAGAAGAAACTATATTAATAACATACCGTTTCGAAATAAAACTATTTTACAAGTTTTACTGCATTTTTAAGTAATCTTCGACGATTGAGGTGCAATTTAGTTGCAAGTAATGGATATACGATAATTTTCTTGGCCAATTTTATTTACAAATATTATTTTTACAGTGTCCTGGAAATATAGAACGCAACTGCTTTGTAGTAAGGTACAAAATGTAAAAGTTGTAATATTGGGTTGCCTCGTAATCGCAATATACCTGTTAAACTAGTAAGGCGATGTATTTACTATTGGATATCTCTTGACAACATCTTTTTACAAAAAATATTCTGTAGACTATAAAAATATATTATACCTATAACTAGAAATTTTTTATGAATTTAAAGAAATTTTACAGTGATATTTGTATATCGGAATAAGACATCCTAATTAATATTATAAATATGCGAAAGTTAGTTTTAACCAATTACATCTTAACTACCCAACGGATCATGATGAAATTTCGCATACAGAATTCAAGTACATAGGGTACCTGGTCCCAACCGATCATGATGATCGGTTGAGTAGTTAAGACTTATACATATTATGTCTTAAGTGTAACAAACAGACTCACTTTCGCATTTATAATTTTAGTTAGGATTTAAAAATTTCATTTTTTTTCCTAAGCCCACTCACTCAAAAATAGATATACATAGATTTGAGATTGATTTAGATAGATAAAACAAAGCCCAATTCATGCATGAGAATTATCATTTATTAATATTTAAAATATTAATAAATAATTAGACTTTTAGACTTTGTAAAAAAAATCCATTAGTTCATAGCAATTCCAATAATAAGTAGGTAATTCATAAATCATATACATATTTAGATGTAGGTAATGTTATTTCTTCTGTACTCTTGTCGAGTTTCCAAACATTCTACATTCATTGACTGCAGCATGTGGGCGGACCTGATCACCTGACAGACCTGACTATCCTACGCGCTTACTGCATGTTACGGTTAATGTAGCAAATTAGTTTTCTTTGTAACTAACTGCAACAGTACAAACACAATAAAGGATGTGTTTTTTTTAAATAGGTATTTTTGATGATGTAAAATAAAGTTTTTAAGTTAAAAAAATGCTATTTTAGAAAGTATTTCACTTAGATTGAGGTGTTTTATAATTTGATCAAATTAAGTGATTTAGTCTAATTCCATCAAATTATGTCATTAAAAAATAAAAAAATTCAACACCCGACGAAAATATAATTGAGCAATAAAGATTGAGTAAATGTTTTCCTAATAAAAACGAGCGCGGACCAATTCGTGGGCAAAGGCTAGTTAGGAACGTATACGTTTAAAAAAAATGCGCCAATATCTTGTCATGTCATCACATATTAATTGGGTGTCCGTGTTACACGATGTTGTGAAATGACGAATTTCCAAGTTTTACGGTGACATATACATTTTTCATTTCTTCATATATGTTATCTTCGTTATACCTACGACACTCATGCATACATTGCATATCTTAATCAGTATCTCTTTGCTTGTTTAGATCTTACAATGACCTGATTTTTCTAATACTATTTATTCTTTCTTCACTATTTATTCTTTGTTTTATTTATTAAGTAGAGGTGTGCAAAAAAATCTGAAAATATAGTTCTTGTTGATATCGCTGTCTGCATGATGAAACCCTCGTGAAAGCCAAGAAAGACAAACTCAGCAAGTACATAGACTTGGTTCACGAAGTGACCGCCATATGGGATGTCAATTCGACAATCATTGTCCCGATAGTCGTCTCTGAGAACGGTCGTATAGCATAGAGGCTCGACCAACACCTCAAGAGGCTCTCAGTAGATGGCTGGATCAAGGGACAGATACAGAAGACGCTACTTCTTGACACGGCACGAATTGTCAGGAGGTTCCTCACTGCAGCTCTAACCACCGATAGCCAGCTATAATTTTAAGGTTTTTTTATATTATATATTGTTTGTTATATTTTTAATTTAAAAAAAAAATTAAAAGTAAATAAATAAAGATATGATAAACAAATAGTATTTTAATCAACAGAGAAGTTACCTTTAATGTTAAGGTAATAAAAGTATTGTGATTTAAAGTAGTAAAAAAAAGTAACTTATTCAATAGAGAAGTCACCTTTGATGACAAGGTAGCTTAAGTAGTCTATGGTATGCATGTGATTAGAAGAGAAAACGGAAAGTCACACCTTTAATGGTGTAACGTCATACAGTACAATCTAGATTTGATTCAGATAGGCGCAGTATTACATTAGAAAGTTAACTAGTCATTTGACCATGTAATTACCGGAGCCGGCTTAAATTACATAGAAGTGTTTCTCTAATTTGTTGTTTAGGGGACTTTTAAATTATAAACCGTACCTTAGAACCGTACTTTTAAAAAAGTAAGGCTTCTATGGCGTGGTATCGATTCTTCTTTCCGAGAAACAGACGACTGCAAGTATGAAAACACTAAGGCATAAGAAGAATTTCCTAATCCCATTCTAATCCCTTAAACTTTAACCCTACAATGGTCGGCACCGCACTTGCACTGTTGCCTATCATCAAGTGAACTGTCAACCTGACACCTGTCACCCTGTTTTCAGGGTTTTCACCAACGACACGTTTGGTCTAGTGGCTAAGTAACCCTAGCTGTTAACCAAACGGTCGCGGGTTCGAATCCCGCTAGGGGCAAATGTTTGTGTTAACATTTTACCTTTGTACCTGAGTCATGGATGTTTGTATTTATAATATTATGTATGTATTTACAAAAAAAGTAATCTATATCGTATATTAACTGTCTGGTATCCATAATACTGATGCTTTGAAACTTAACAAAGATATTCTAAAATATTCAAAAATAGAACGTAACGCATACCGCGTGACAATTTTGATTTTACTCTCATAAATTTTGATACCACTGGCAATACCATAATTATACAAACACGTTTACATCAAATACAATCTATATAAAATGAAATATACCGTCTCATCTCATACCGACACCTATCCTTCAATATCACATTATGGTGATTCTTACTTTTAAAAGTTTAAGCTTCCGATATTCAGACCAGGCAAAAAAGCGCCCTGTATGAACTTCCTGATTCCGATCAGAGTATATTTAATCACGAACAAAATAACAAAGAATCGCCTCCAAGGACCTGATCCAGGCTACACGTCTAGCAGGCTTTAGTCTCCATTCTTTTGTGTTTGATACAGCTGTAATCAACAGCTTTGTTCTTGCGCTCTTTGTACACATTTTAATCGTCTGAGTTCATAAAAAGCACTGGTGGAACAATGCCACCTACATTAAAACACTTGATTGCTTTTTGCAACTCTTGCGCAAATGATGCGCTCAAATACTCCCACACTAATAGTACCTACTCATAACCTATTATGTCGTGCATAGTATCTATATAACGTAGCTATTCACGGCTGTCTGTACCTACGTCCGCTTATTTTCAAAAAAAATATCAATCAACCTTCCCACTCCAATTCATAATTATGATGTTCGCTGATTAACAATATTGGCAATATAATGTCTATTTCATACAAAAAATAACAAAAAGTTATAACGTTCTATAACAAATATTGTAAAACGATTAAGGCATATATTTTGTTGAGGCTAGGTAACTACAAATACGGGATCTCTTAGTGTGTGAAGGGAATCATCGATTATATCACGACATACTTCCAGTTTGGCTTCCAACACAACTTTACTAAGAAACTAAGGGATCGTGGAATAACAATTCATTCGAATTGTCTTTGTGAATGTTACATTACATGCACATAATGTAAATATTCGTGATCGATTCGTATACACGTGGTGAATGCGAGCCGTGCGAATTTGCTTGCTATGCCAAACCGTTAAACCTTTGGTCGAACGTCGATTGGTAAGTGTCGACGGTATGCCTCAAAGAAATATTGCTAACAGAGAGCTAATTTCATTGTTACATTTATGGTTATAATTTTTCACTCCCGTTAAATCTTAGCTAAAAACTAAAACGAAATCCTCGAACGATAACTCGGAACCAATTTGGGCTCAACAGACTGTTATAATGACGGCACAAAGGGCAGCAGACCGCGATCGAAGTGTCACTGAACTTGAAAGTTCGCCATTATCATAATTGGGGAGCCAAGCCCTTGCTTTTGCTGACTCTGACAAAACGTCCTTTTAAGGTGACTGCGTATTAGACATCTATAGTTATCTATCAATATTTATACATATTATAACTTCTATCAATTATATAAAAATATATGTTATTGTATGTATGTCTATGGACTCGCTCGACCGATTTTGACGAAATTTTCAGGCAATCTTCAGGTAAGCCCCGCGGGTGATCCTGTGAAGTTTAGTTGCAATCGGATAAACAGTTTTTTTTTTTTAGTAATAAAAATTTATACAAAATTAGATTTTTTTTTTCTATTTAAAAATAAAAATGAAATATTCACTGCCTGACAAAAATATATGAAAAATAAAAACTTAATCAATGTTTTAACACTAAGAAATAAGGGCACGGCCGAAGTCGCTGGCTAAAGCTATAAGCTTATAAAATAATGCCGCTCTCCGTCTCTTTTTCTCCCGCTTACTTCTAACGGATTTGACTAATTGAAAGGGCGATATACGAGAAAGTTTTGTGTATATATATTTTGCAGAAAAAAATGGGTATTGGTCAGCGGATAAAAAATGGGTATTGGTATATATTTTATTTAGTTACAAAATTTGATATTTACACACTATACCCGGGCGAAGCCAGTAGACACTCTAGTTAGTCATATTTTGAATTTAGAACACGGTAGGCCTCGGCTTATTCGAAATAAGTCCTAAAGGCCAAGGGCCCTAGTCAAAGTAACAATAATTTAAAACGAAAACCAAGTTCGAAAACAATAAAATGTATGGGATTGACATAAGTCATCGCTAAATCACGTGATACATTCCATACATTTTATACTTGCGAACTTCGTTATAATTTTTAAAATGTTACTTTGACTAAGGGCCTCTTTCACCATCTCTGAGTAAAGTGTAAAGTATGCTAACCGCCATTTAAACTCACCGGTCACCGGGAATGATGGAGCTGAGCTGGGCTGCAACTTTGTTTGTACGTTAAAAGTCCCAAACATTAAAAAGAAAATAATAAAAAAATTCGCCTATCGAAGGATGCAGTAAACCGAGTGCATTATTTAATAAAACATGAAATTATTTCTAAAAGTAAACACTTTACTTGTAGTTGCTGAGGCCCTAAGGCCCCAGCAATCTAATAAGCGCACTCAAAGTATTCCCTAAACAGTAGATTGAAAGCGAATTGACCATGCATGTTAATGTTTATATAAACATCACAAATAGCTGTTCTGGTGTTCATCCCACACCGGAAAGGTCTTTGACCTGATCAATAAATAGAACGGATATTATTGTATGGATCTTAGGAGCTTCTCTTTGTTAATATTGCAAGAAGATTTCATTAAAAAAGTTCCATCATTAAGAATGTTTTTGATTGATACCTACGCACGTGGTAAACTAAAATAACAAATGAAAGATTAATAACAATAATATAAACCCATAAAAATATATATTGTACTAGCTGGTACGCGCGACTTCATCCGCGTTGTAAAATGAAAAATATAAACCTGAAAAAATAATGAGTAGGTACCCACTATCCTTCCTACTTCCTTACATATTATAAAACAAAGTCCTCCGCCGCGTCTGTCTGTCTGTTCGCGATAAACTCAAAAACTACTGCACCGATTTTCATGCGGTTTTCACCAATGGATAGAGGGATAATCAGGGAAAGTTTTTACAAAAAAAAAATGCACACCGGACGAAGCCGGAGCGGGACAGCTAGTATATTATAAATGAGAAAGTTTGTGAGTATGTATGGATCTTTGTTACTCTTTCACGCAAAAACGGTTGATTCTGTAAAAGAAAAATGTCTTTATAGTTTATATGAATAGTCAAGCATCCGTGAGACCCTTAACATATACCTAAATGTACATCAAATGTTCTAACGTTTCTAGTCTAGTTGAATCTAGATCCGTAGATATTGATATCTGAGCCAGCTTAAGAAATTTCACATTCGGCCAAGTGTGTAATCTTATAGTTTCACACGCGCTGATCACAGAGAACAGCGCCTTTATTGTATAAAACTCATGTGGTTTTTTTTTAATGGACCAGCACGCAAACACTGTGTTCAAGTAGGCACTAATTATTTACAACAAGGCTTTTTATTTTTAAAAATAAGGAGAATCTATTTGAAAATAGATATAAAAATATATATATTTGGATATTGTAATTTTTTAAAGTGTAACTTAATAGAGTTAGTGGTATGATCGCACTTCAGGAAAAGTGTTTTGTTTTAAAAGATATATACCTACTTATCCTAGTTTTCTACAAAGGTATATGATATTCACAGTAAGTGTATTGCCGAGTTACTAGACTGCTTAGATTCTTTTTAACCTCCGACGACCGACGCAAAAACGGAGCGTTATAAGTTTGACATTGTTTGTGTGATGTGTATGGAATCGTAACTCCCATACGGATGGACCGATTTTGATCTGTCAGATTTTATTTGATTAAAATCTGTAATTTATGTTATAATTTATAAAGATCTGCTCAGGCGTTTGAAGATCATCAGCCCCTTTCCTATTTGACGAAGTGATCTCACTAACTTCCACAGGTTCGATTGATGTGAAATTTGGTATAATGTTACATCCAGGGCTTTTTTGTTGGGGCGCGTGTTGGCCCCACAGGGGTTATTTTTTTATATTGTTACTCACCTAAATATAAGTTCACGTTTTATTTCCAAAGATAAGTACATATGTTTTTAGACAATAAAAAAATAATTTACTTCTATTTCTACTTCTATTTACTAGAATTAGCGTGCCCCCAAGAAATTGGTGACAAAAAAAGGCCTAGTTACATCGGTGGTATTTTCACGACATGGTAACCTTGATCTGATGCTGCAGCAACAAGTAGTCTGCGAGATATCTAACTCCTCAACACAAATAGAAAGTCGGGGGTTGGTTTATTAATTTTTAATTACAGCTTGTCAAATATTTAACAATACATTCAATGTCCACTTATATTGTTTACAAATTAATTCTCTAAATTGCATAAATAATTAACATTAATCAAAATACTGCGGTTGATGAGTTCGTAGCCTACGTTGTTTGAATTACAAATTAAGTGTTTTGAATATTATATCTTAATCGATCATATTCTAAACACGTCATATATATGTAATGATTTGTATGCAGAGATTGTACTCGTATTATCAATTTAAATAGACAAATAATTCTTTTGTTGGCTACCGTCGCCAATGCTAGAGAGCGAGTATAATTTTGGCGAAACCTGGGTGGCACAATTTACAAACTTTATAATAATATCCTCTATTCATTTCATTTGAGCAAAGGATTTTGTGTAAAGCAATGTGACCTCAAAACGTGAATTTTCAAACATTTAAGACTATTTACATCACTGTGTTAATAAAGTACAAACCAAACACTTATAAATTTAAACTGTTTATAGTTGTTAAAAAAATATACTTTTGGGTTTGTTAATTTTTCACGTAGATAAGTACATATTTGTTTACAAAAAAAATCTCTTGCTCAAATTAATATAGATCAGTGAACGTTGACAGACAGACAGACAGAATGGTTGAGTCATTGAGGCGTTAAAGCGTAATTTAAGGTTAAGGTTGTACTAACAAACAACCTCACTTTCGTACTTAATATTACTCGTAGTTAGAATATATCCATTTGAAAGATTTGTAAAATAAGGACGACAAAATAATTGTGAATTGGCATTTGGCCGCCTCGTCTGTTCTAGCTCTTCAGAAGTTAACTGTCGCAGTGCGGCTAGACTTACAAGTTTCCTTCATTGTATTAAACTGTATTGGATTTTTTGGATTAAAGTGTATGGGAGTATTGGATTTTTTTTTATGTTAAGCTCGACAGACATCCTGACAGTCTAGGACTCAAGGTGGCTAGACCAGTCAACTTTGAAAAGTTCATTTCAAAAATTAACCCTCCCAGGAATCGAACACAGGACTTGATACTCATCCAACGGGCTCGTCAATCATTTTTTTAATGTAACACAAATTATTATAAAACAAGTTTCTGTGGTTTTTAAGTTTGTTTTAAATTTTATGTTTTATTTTAGTATGTTGAACAAATGAACAAATGGAACAAATGCGTGTAAATTAAAAATAATTATGATTTTCTTCCTGTAAGAGAAAATGGTTCTAAAAACGTTTTGACTGTTTTGATCTATTTATTGTTTTAAAAAATCTATGTAACTAATCTATTATTATTAAAAAAAAATATTTCCCGTTTATTTTTTATACATTTTTGGGGGTATACCATTATGTAATATTTTATTTGGCGCCATCTGTTATCAATATCTTAGCATCTTAGATAAGAACTTTGTTTAAGGTTTTTTTTTTTCAATTAAAAAAAATGTATATTTTCTTTTGACAATTTTAACTTCTAACGAATCTCTAATGAGTAAATTAATGAAGACCATTACGTAGAAAAGCCTTTGATAGTTCCCACGGTAAGTAGCTTCCTCTTTATATGTGACGTTCAATCGTTAAACGATACAACACCCCCGTCTAGACTTTGTCTGCATCTGTTAACACGCATGCGTTCTGCTCACCTACCTTTCATTTATAATATGTAAATAAATAAAATATTTGCATAGTTTCAATGTTTATTACCTTTTAAACTTTATTGACAGTATTCTTACGAGGAGAATAACATAATAAACAACGCGTTGTTAATTATAATGTATTAAATTATTAGTATAGATTTATAGTTCATATATTTTTGTAGGAGATGATTTTTTTATTTTTATCTTTAGATGATCTTTGGGAACGGTATATATATACTTTTGGTCTGGATGGAAAAGTACGGTTAAAAAAAACGGAATGTTATAAGTTTGACGTAATAGGGATAAGGATCGTCAGCCTGTCTGACGAAATTTTCATAACAAAAAATGCCACAAAAATAAAAGTTCTTCTTCTTCTCTTCTCTTAGTGCCATCTCCTATCGGAGGTCGGCTATCATAATGGCTATCCTAATCCTCGAGGCGGCGACTCGAAACAGCGATCTGGTACTTTGGCCACAGTCACCATTCGCGGAGATTCTTGAGCCAAGAAGTTAAAACAAAAAAGTTCGAGAGCCTTTATTATTAACGTCTAACTAATTAATAATTAAGTCACAATGACTTTTTTTTTGTTCAAATTAATCAATCACAATATGGGTAGAATTGAAAAATTCATATCATTATTATATTATATCAAAAATAATTTCACAATAAATTTACAACTTCTGTCTGTTTTATTCGAAAATACATCCACCGCAGAAATAATATTAGGGCAAGTTATGTTACTGGCGAAGCGCACGGAAATCCGCAATCCGCGTGCAACGCCTTCCGTGACTTTCACTAATTAAAAGATAATTTAATGTAGGACATTTTCCTTTAACTCTTACACCTTGTATATATTTTGAAATGAAGTACAAATGTATATATTGGAATGTGCATACGCCCCTTTATGAATGGGGTAAAGGGAAAGTAGTTCCAAGAATTTCGAATATTTTAGAATATATCTAAAGTTTCAAAGATATTGTGCTATCTAGACAATATCTCTGAAACTAGAATATGTTATGTAATAATACATCCTTGCGAAAACTAGATGACACCTGAGCACTAGAGATGGCGCTGATACCGACCGACTAAATATTTTTATAATTTTTATTATGTACCTATTTTATAATCGTTCGTAAGGAGTAAACTCCAGTCGTGCGTCGGAGCTGACACACACACATTTTTTTTATGTTAAGGTCGACAGACAGGCTGACGGTCCATTTGATGGTAGGTGGCTACCGCCGCCTATAACACATACAAGGCCACAGATGCTGCAAGTACGCTGCCGACTACAGTAGTATTGAGGATAAGGGATAAGGAAGGGATGGGGAAATGGGCTCTGGCATCCCTTACTCACTCACCGAAACACAACAGTACACGTGCTGTTATATTTCACGATGGTATTCTGTAAGGGGGTGGTTACTGTTGCCAGACGGGCCATATGACTGCGAAACGCAGTGTGCCCTCCCACTATATAAAACTAAAATTTTAAATCTGTTCGGTTATCACCGAGAAGCTATCAAAATTTGCTATGCAATATTGCACCTAAATACATAGGTATTTACGTTCCACCCGTTTTGTTAGTTTGTACGTAATTACTGTGCTTGTTCTGAGCTTATTCCCTATTCAAAAAGAAATGTCCATGAAATTTGTTAACACAATTTGTTTAACACATTCGACATTCTGTTATCGTCATACGCGGACGCCATCTAAGCACAGCAGACGTCTTCTGCAATAAAGCAGAGGGGCTGTTTTTATTATCGTGGGTGCGGAAAGATATTGTAGGGTTGGCACTAATTCTTTAGTTTTTTTTTTTTTTTCGCTTAAAGCCAGACATGATTTTAAGTGATGAAATATTATGTGTGTTTTTGCGTGGTGCATTTCCGTTATCTATACTAAAGAGAGAATATTATATTCCGTATATATTATAAAGAGAGAATCTTCTTTCAAAAACTACAAAAACACAAAAATATTAATCGTAGTTCCTTTTTTTTATTTTATTTTTTTGTAATGTATAAATTCAATAACTATTGGGCCAATTTTAAAAAGTTCTTTCACCTATAGAATAACTGAGTAAAATACCATATTGTTAATCGATTTAAATTAGGGATCCCTACGAAAACTTCAACAATGTAACCCAAAGTGCAAAAAATCTATACTATACCAACAATACTAATAAGTAATATCTAATGTTATAAAGAGAAATTGTATTTTTGTTTGTAATGAATAAACTCAAAAACTACTGGACCGATTTTAAAAAATTGTTTCGCTTATAGAAAAAGCTTCTTGTGGGTTTTAATCAACATGTCTCGTAAAACAGTAATTTTAAATTAAGTATTTTACTAATTTCTCCCTTTGTGACAGCCCTAGGCATATACTCATGGGGTATTTGTCTACAGTTTGGGATAGGTCGGGCGCCAGCCACGGAACGTTCGTCGGGCCCAGCGACCGGTCGATAGCGTTTACGAGCCCTTACCTCACAGCTTGAAAAAATATTTACACAATACCTTTCAAATTATAACTGGAACGATACAAAAACTAGAACATATCTAAATGATGATATACCAAACAATAATTGATACATTTTACTAATAATTATTAGAATGAATATTAGTTCAATGTTGATTATTATAATAAACTATGAAAAATCACTTGCATCCATGCGAAACCGGGTTTTTTTTAAATAATATACACAATATACATTAATGAAAACATTATCAAAATCCGTTGGGTGCTTCATGAGATGTTAGCGGAGAAGCAGACAGTGGCGGACAGCGACTTTATTTTATAAGATTTTCATGAAAATTCTTGTTCCTAAACAAATTAAATTTCATTTGGCATAATCTACGTTACACAACATTATTTTTCTGAAAAAAAAAAAACGCTAAGTCAAAAACTATTTACCAAAAATCAGAGTTGTAATGTAGTTCTGGAGATAATAATACAGATATAGCCCAGCCAGACACTGGTCGGTTGATTCCCATCTAGTTTCTAATTTTTTGCGACTAAACTATTTAAACTATTTAGCGACATTTTTTATCAGACCAAATAGAAATTAAATCCAAAACTGCAAAGAAATAGGGTCGCCCACTCAATCATAACTTAGAAGACCTCATAAAAGAAAAAGGTGTTTTTTTATTTCTTATAGGTCTTGAACTTTGATGTTGCAGCCAACACAACGCTTACAAAAATCGCAACCGTACTTTTGAATTTAAATAGCGAAATTATTTGGATGTTGTGAAATAGAAATGACTATTACCATTTTGAAACCGTTCCACAGAAAACTTATAATTACTTTGCCCACCCTTACAACCGGATATAATGAAATGAACAGGGAATAAATTCGTTTAACACTCAAAGATTGATTTATAGTTGCACCACCCCTCTCTATTCACACGAGAAAAACATTTATAATTGCTTTAATTTTGTAGGATAACAACTTAAATTGAACTAACATTGTAGAAAGGTTAGGTTTAGTTAAAAGTATAATGACTTTATTTTAAACTAGCTGAGGCACGCGACTTTGCCCGCGTAATTTTTTTTATAAAGTATAGCCTATCTTTCTCGCTGATAAAGTAGCTTTCTATAGCTGAAAGCATTTTTTTAAATCGGCCCAATAGTTTTTGAGTTAAGTAATTCATTACAAACATACAAATTAATATTAGAATATTAGAATAATATTAGAATAGAAAGAGGAAATACATACGATTTCATAAAAAAAAATTAACGCAACAACTGTTTCATTTTAATGCATGTTTAAAATGCATTCTCATAGAGCAAAAGCCAGTTTTTGAAGTTAGTGTTTACATTCTTCAACACTCGACGCCTTACTAGTGGTCCAGTAAAAACAGCAAACATCAACTCAACGACTTCCGAGTGTTTTGAAAGAGGCTTCAAACGAGTTTGCTCAAGCCTTCCTCGGGTTCAGTGTTTCACTTTAGTTCTTTACTGTAATTTATTTACGTTAACTAAAGCTTCGACAAAATGTTATTACTTTGTGGAGAACACGAGTAACAAAATTGATGTAAAAAAGTGCCACCATGAAATCTTTACACAAAATGGCCAAGAGTTTGGACTATGAAGAAACGGAAAAAAATATTCGTCCAATCTTCGATATCATCTAGTATTTGATATTTATCTTTTATAATTTTTAGTATTTTAATTTTATAATTTTATAATTTTTTTTCTTGCTATTTGTGACGGGTATTATGCTTTGTGCAATATGCGGAGTGGGACCTGGTGACCTGTAATACTGGTATTTTTCAATACCTACCACGGGCACCAGGCTCTCACAGTTACAACCATTGCTTGTATGTAGGTAAATGTAACAATTAGGTTAACTTTGACTGATTATTGTGTGGTTTTGTGATTGTGTGGAGCTAATAAATGTAGTAATAAAAATAATAAAAAAAGCATACATAGTATAAACCAAAGTCGTTCCCCGTCGTCTGTCTATCTGTCCCTCTGTCTGTACGCATAGATCTTTTAAACTAAGCAACGTATTTTAATGCGTTCCTTAATAGATAGAGTGATTCAAGAGGAAGATTTGTGTGTATAGTTCAATATTGTTTTGTGTTAATTGGTTGAAATATGACGATTATTGTTGAAGATGTCGGAAAAAATCAAGCCGTCTGGGAGCTTTCATCGAAAGCGTTGCCTAATCCGTTCAATAATCAATTTACGGACGAGTTGACGAATAAAAGAGCGATTCCCTCAGTCGAGCCTTACTAGCTTACTATTCGAACTTTATCGGCGATAATACATTATCAGTTGTCGCTTGTTTTGTTACAATACCCATTCTATCCTTCAATCTGTCATGAAAGTGCCATTTGCATAAGTCAAATGACAGCTGTGTGCAAATGATTTCGTAAAGCGCAAGCGCAGCATTTATATTTGACACTGACATGTAATTTGCTATATTATATCCTACAACCTACAAAACCTATGTTGTTGAAAAAATATTGGCAAATTGGCTTGTTGACTCTTTTTTTGAAGAGGGTATGTGGGACTCGCCCAGCGAAGTAACTTATCACCGGGAATACCCACTAAAACCCCCCTACCACTACAAGCGGACCTGCGGCCAAACCGCGCTCTACTCCTATGACGATCCACTGGAATATTAATGGGCCACCACACCTCTCACCTGGTGAGTCCCAGACGACAGTTGCCCTCCTCTGACGCCCAGAACAACCATACAGCGCCACTGTGACTACTGGCATGTTGACCCTAGTCTCGCAAATTATACATGTTTTCGTAAGAAAAGAATCTTTTTTTTCTTCAAATTATAATATATGCAAATCTTCCTCGTTTAACGCTCTTTCCATTAGTGAAAACCGAATTAAAATCCGTTGCGTACTTTAAAAGATCTAAGCGTACAGAGAGACAGGCGGTGAGAAGCAACTTTATTTTGATATGTAAATATTATGCAGAGTAACGCATAGCCCGATGCATAATAGTCAAAAATAATTTTGTGCAACTCGCGAGCAAAGGCTAATTATTGTTAAAGGTACTTTTGCACAATTTAATAGATGTAATGCACAATAAGACAATTATTAAATGCAATGAGCACACGATCTCACATCATTCTTGTTGCGTGCGCATGAGCACTAGACAGGAGGATTGCATCAACGTACCTCTGCTAAAGGACCGACATGATCCAACCATTGCGACAGAAACAAACAGACTCATTTTACTGTCGTATCGCAAATCTTAACCCTAGTGCACAATGTATACACGCAACGCGCCTTACGGTGGGCAAATTACCTACAGGAGTATACACTTGATTTGTAAGGCGCGTCGTGAATCTTCCTTCACACAGAAAAGAAAGTCTGCTCCGAAGATTAACGAAGAAAGCTTAAAACTTACAATTAACCTTAGGTACTACTATACGCCTCTTTAACTTTATGTAAAAAATTTTTTGAAACCAACACCTTCTGTCGATAGAAATAAATGTCGAATGATAGCGACAAATAGCATTAACAGACTCTTAACTACGAGCCCAGATGAATCAATAGATATGAACAATATCAACAATCAATAGATGTATTGGGTCCGAATTTAATAATTCAAACTAGAATTTTTTTTATCACTTTTGCAACTAGAAAAAAATCAAGCTTTTGAAAGCTTGTATTTTTCCCTATGCGCAATAAGGTAGTTCAATATCTCGTATTTCAACGTATACAAATATACAATAAACTAGTGGAAAATGGAGCACCAAAAATGTCTTATCTACTTTATAAAATGAAGTAAGGCAATGAATGTTTGTACCAACCGATATTACACACAAGAAATTTACTAAAATTATTGTTTTCGTATCTTTTTATTGAATATTTATTTATATAATAGAAAAAAAAAAAACATAAAATAATTATTTAAATATTTTGTTGTTCAAAACAAATCACATATCCGGTAACGCGTACGAATAAATTGAACGGATGTTATACTTCATTAATTCAAAACTCGAACACGAACTTGAACAATACAATGGCTTCTCTAGGTTCCCGACATTTATAATAAAATGACACGATTTCGGATAGACAAGCTAAGGCTGAATACACACGAGTGGTAAAATGGGCGCCGAAGTGGCAAAGACTATTATTGCCTACTGACAATTCTGTCTTTGTTCAAAATATGTATATGTAGTTGGCGGATCTAATATTATTCTTTTTAAATTTATTTTAATGTCAACGTTTTGTTTTGATTTGATACGAATACTTTTGATTGTTTTGTACTTAACTGTTAAATCAATGCTTTATTATTATTTTTAACAATAATGATAATTTTATATTTGCGATGACCGTGAGTAACTATTAAAATGAATCTTGAAAAAAGTCGTCAATAGATTTATGTATTCCTTAGAGTATATTGGGATGTACTTCATAAGGATAAGGTAATTTTTAGCTACAAATATACTTTAAGAATAATGTTAGCGTATAAACTGGCATATATTTTTCGGAATTTTCCGCGCAATCAGTTGGCTTTTGGCTTAAATCGCGTGTAGAATAAAAATAAATCAACGTCGCGTCATTTCGTCTTTATTGTGTGACCACTACCTTTATAATGAAAAGTATTTGCTTTACACTTTTCATAATGAAATCATTATTTACCACTAGATAGGTAGATTATTATCTTTGTGTCCAATTCCGTGTTTACTTGAGTTTGTTTGAGATGTTTCAGACATTGCATTCATAAAATGATAACTGTGTTTATTTAATGCGATTATTGCGATAACATCAGTGACAGTATGGCGTTACTTATTTAGTGAGAGATTTGTAAGCTCGTATGAAGAAACTGGCAAATTATCTAAAATCTTCAAATAAAAATTACATATATTGCTATGAGTTTCTCTTAAGGCGAGGACTTATCAGAAAAGCGTTATTTTCGACGCCTAGAGTAGAATTACAACTTAGATAAAAATACAGTGCATAATAGACAATATTCAAAAAAGTTTGAATAGGGCAAATTTATATACGAAAAATTCTATCTACTGAGAAAAAAAAATAATTGTAAATATAAAATATAATTTATATAATATTATATATTAGTATTTTTATGTAATTAATAACGTTTTTGCGTGAAAACATATTAGCTACAATATTATAAAAATGAGATATCTATAAAGATATTTCTAAAATATTTGGAATTAGCTGGCGTATTTTTATTATTTTCGCAAGTTGTCATTTGTTCTTCTGCATGTTGCATTCTGTCTTCGGCTATTGATGACTTGAAGTAAGTTGAGACAACAAGTTGAGACAAAGTTGAAGTAAGTTGAGACAACATACCTATTACTGACTTGTATAGTATGTCCTTAACATAATCGATAATAAAACGTCTGAGCCAAATGACGACCCATCGACCGTTTAAATTAAATCGTCAGAAACGTGTTTCATAAGTGACTAATAAATTATAAATTACAGTCGCCAAGACTATTATAACATCTTAACCTATAAAAAAGGTAACATGAGATTACTTCCCATTTTTGTCGACATTCATGCCAGAATCGGAAATAGTTATGTAAACACACAGATATCTGTAACATACCTACCTACTTAACCTTATTAATTAATATGTGACTGAATGTAGCCTAGAATGTATGCAATGTGTCATATCATATGAGTATATATACTCGTAGGAGTATATACAGGCTGATCTTAGAGCCCAGAGGATCAGTGAGGACAATAAATCTGAAATCATAAGACATACGAAAATTTCGCCCATTCTGCTTATATCCCTAAAAAGCTTAGACTAGGTAATAATTCAAACAATTGATGGAATTATTACTCTAAGCTAAAAAGAATCCACCGTGGTAGGGATAAGTGGATTTTTTTTTATTATTATTTTTTTTTTCAATTATTCCTCCCAGAAGGAAGTGATCTTAGGGATATGGACATTTCAATTTTTGAGTTAAGAAAAATTGCATTCACTTTTTTAAATTGCGCTCATATGTAACCTGGAATCGAACCGGGTACAATTTTTTTTGTAAAAAAAATCGTAATTATTTTTATAAAATTTTCTCCGGAACCCTCACAAAATAATAAGCAAAAATTTCTACAATTTAAATTATTGGCAAAATGTTAATATCATATCAGTTCATTATGATGGATCCATTTGTATTTTTTTAATTTTATACAAAAACCTTCCTCGTTTAACGCTCTTTCAATTAGTGAAAACCGCATTACAGTGCGTTGCGTAATTTAAAAGATCTAAGGACAGACACTTATATACTTTTTTTATGATAAGATCGACAGACAGGCTGAACATCTACTTGATGGTAGGTGGCTACCGCCGCCTATAACACAAGCCAAGCATTGTCACAGATGCTGTAAATGCGTTGCCGAATGCCGACCATAGTAGGATTAAAGATAAGGCATAAGCATGAATTATTTCACTAATAAAGTTGATTCTTAAGTTTCTATATAAAATGATTGATTGTCTACTTTTTCTTTACATACAAGTAAACATTAAACAAGCTGGAACCAAGAACCGCCCAGTCTTGTATCGTAAGAGGTAACGAGCATTGCATGTTTTGCCTTATGGGGAAATGTTGCACAAACCAGTCCTTCCTTTCCCACTTCCAAGCCTCGGGAAATTCACGACCATAGACTTAATAAACAACGTTCTAAAACTCTTCATATTTTAATTAAAAAAAATAATAATAAAAATACGATTTTTTTGTTTTCGATAAATAATCTATGGTAGATCATATAGTTTAGAAATTTTATTGTTTATATTTATACACTGAAAAAGAATATATTTTTATGAAAATTATGTAAAAGAAAACATAGTTTTATCACTTTTTTAAATCTGAAATAAAAACTTTTTGCTTAGAACTTAGCAGCCAAATATATAAACTTTTGTATTGCTATACTGCTATACGATATATCTCATATAAGATTATAGAAATATAATTTAAAAGTGAAAAAGTCAGTATGTAGGTATAGCTAATAAAATTAAATTTATATACTTACGTACCGAAAAAATCCTCCCAAGTCATAGAATGATCTGAGTCAGCGTTTGCACCGTCCATCTTCAAACTTAGAACACACTTTAACAAGTTGCGTTAACTTAACATTTTTGTTATTTTAAAAAATTATAAGAAAACACATACATAAAAAGGTTTAATTACGTCATTGTAATTCTTTGTTGACAAACAAAAAGACATCGCGTTTGTTATTTACGCGGTTGCAGGCAAGCGCAACGAAACAGACAGCCACGCGGTAGGCTGCCGACTCGTGAATGAATGAAGAAAAAAATAACATAGCAAAATAGAAACATTCTTTAAATTGAATGTATGTTGATTGAAGTCATGCCATTTCCACAGACCATAAAAGAAGCCATAAAGGTGGAAACAAACTACAGGACGCGGGCGGGCGGCAAGTTAATAGAAAAATGATAGAAGTAAATCGAAAGAAATATCATTGACGAAAAGAAGTGCGTATCTTCATCAAAGTTATGATATTTTGTATGACCATACTTTTTTTAGTGCAGCTAAGTAGTCTATGTTATGTTCGCTCTTTAGTCAGAATTACATGCCTAGTCTGTGAGTTACTTTCACCATAGTATTTACTCTATGCTTTCACCATCTCCCAAGATGTTACCAATTCAATGACAGGGTTTCTAAACGTCATTTGTTAATGGGTTACCATTGTTTCTGCAACTTATATTTTTATACCACTTTAAATGAATTTAAGCTTAATTTAATTTATTAAGTTCTATTAAGTTCTATTGACTATATTATTTACTTTATTTAGGTCCACCAAAGTTTGTTCATACTATATTCGTCATAATACTTGAAAACAAATGTAACATAACATTAATATAAAAGGGAACTTTATTTTAGAATAACTTAGGCATAAATTTCTTTAAAAAAAAATTAACGTCATAATAATATTGCAGTCTCTCTTCTATATTGCCATAGCAATTTAGCATTTTTGATGATTATTTTGCTGCGAGGAATAAATGAAAAATAATTTATAAATAACTTAGGAATTATGACGTAGAAATATGGAAAAAATATTACGATAAAAATACTAAAACCTACTATAAAAGACAGTAAAAAATATAAACACTGTGAAGGAGAAAAAATGGATTCAAATATAAGGATATTTGAATATTTAAAATTAAGAATATTTTGAAAAAATAGTACATAAATTCATTATTATTTTCCATTTTCATATTTATAGTTTCTAGGCATTTCTAGGGCATTTCGCTTTACCTGTACGCAGTAGTAGGTATTTATGGTTCGATATAATACGGTAAATCGAATATTTGGCACTGGCAAGTTGTGATTGCAGCTTGTCAACGATTAACGATTTTTTAACATTAACAACATGGCGTTCTTAGTTAGATGTATAATCTAAATATTTTGTGTGCGTTTTCTTTTTAAGTAACCTTAAACCTTAAATGGTCTATAATTTGTACGTTTACAACAATTAGTACGTGTTTGTATAACTTCTTTTAAAAAATTTTACATATTGGCTGCCATATTGACAAATTACAACATTAAGCATAAGTTTGGTTGTTTAGTTACATACACATTTTCCGATTTTATTGTTTTTAGTGATTATATTACATATCACATTTGCACTTTGCCACGGCTAAATGGTATTATACTTAAAACATATGTCGCGAAGCTCACTTTATTCATATCTATTGCAGATTCTATTGAAAATACATAATTACAAGGACGTGTGTTTAGCTCATTGAACTCTGTTACTTTCTGGATGTTGTTGAGATGCCGCGCCGAAATATAGACGTGACACCTCCACCGGAGCCTCCTAAAAAGAAGACAAAAGGTGTTCCAGAAAAATCACCTACTTTGGATGTCAGTATAAGTAATGATGAAGCATTAAAGTCTGGCATTATTTTTACGGATGTACAGCAAAAGAAATGGCGCCTTGGAAAGCCAATTGGTAAGTATTTAGTCTATTTTTATTTTTTTTATAGAAATGATTGGATTATTGGTGTATTAATAATATTACCTATAAACATTAAACATATATCTATAATGTAACAACCAATTGTTATACACTCAATAGGTTATAACCCAGGAGTAACTTGCTTATAACTATGGACAGACATGCTCAATACTAGCATGCTTTCATGCTAGTAATAAGCAAATGCTACTAAGTAGCATGTGTGTCACAATGTTGCTAATAATTAGAATGCTTATTTTTATCATGCTCAAAAATCAACCACCATTTGATTTTCGAGCATGCTACCGGAGGTGCAGGTGGAAAGGGGCGTACTCCGAGCATGTCTGAACAGGTTTGCTTATAAGCATGTTAGTATGAACTCGATCTCGACCCATGAATAGCAAACAATTAATATGATTATTTATTTGAGTTCTGCACTTTGTAATTCCATTTTGGCCAAAAGCCTGGTTTAAAATGTGTCCAATTGTTTGCTTTAAGCATGCTTATTGGTGGAAAATGTGAACAGTTGCCTGACCATGTTAGTTTAAAGCATGCTAATGAGCATATCTGTCAGAAGCTTAATTTGCAACTATAATAAACCACATAATAGAAGCAAAATAATTTTTTTCCAAAAAATTTAAATTTACGTCCCTAGTTATTTGGCCATTCATTTTGTTAGGGTTATGGTTATACATTTAGGAGTCTCCATTTTTTTTTAAAGAATTAGATTAGTCTTACTACAACTACCAAAAACTCTTACCAAAAAAAAAAACTGGCACTCCGGGAGTGCTGACAGAAGTGAAAACTTGGAATAATTATGTGTTTATTTTTTTGAATCGTAAGGAAATTTTTTACTGTGCAGGAAATACTTTTAAATGAAGTGTTTTTTTATTCATTATTTTAAACTACTACTACAAAAATTATACTACCCTCTACTAATAAAAAGAGTAAGCTCTCAGTAGCTCCTATATTTATGTTCATTTTTCAGGTAGAGGAAGTTTTGGGCGAATATATTTAGTTTCCGATGACTTAAATAATGATGTAACACAACAGAACGCAAGATATGTTGTTAAAGTGGAGCCTCATACTAATGGAACACTGTTTGTCGAGATGCACTGTCTCATCAGAACTGCTCAAATTTCCAAAGGTGAGTAACAAAAACCAAGTACAAACTAAACGCTAAGCAAAAGCATATAGGACAAGAATAATTAATCAACCATGTCAATGCCCTAACTGTGGAGCTGGGCAAAACACGAAAGGTCAAAAGGCTTAATTAAATGTTACCACATTTGGTGAAATAATAAGATAAAATAAAAGGGGCTCCTCATTGGAAGGACTGGCCTTATAAGTCAATAAAAAGATCTGTTTATTTTTTTTTGTTTGTATTTGTTTATAGCAATATTTCTGAATATATTTCTGTTAATGTAGACAACTCAGGTGTACGGTAAAAACTTAATTGAGTTTATAGTACACCTAAGCTGTGTACCACCAATTGTATTTTTTTGTGTAAAAAAAAATTAAAAAAAAATTATTATGGACTTGAGGGCCCCAACAAAAGATCAGAGCTTCGTAGCTTTAGCACATGCAGCATTGTCAAACTAAAATATGCTATGTGTACTTTTTAGTGATTCAAACATTTTGATCTTAATGAAAAATTTACTGCCTTACCTATCATATAAAAAAATATTGCTAAATATTTATGAACACTATTTGTCGAACTACGACCTCTTAATAAAATATGCTATGTGCAGCAGGTAGAATAATCTGTTATATATACAAAATTTACTCTTCTATTAAAATATTAAATAAATAAACCCCAACTTTCAAATAAAATGCTTTTTTTAAAATTAATATTCATGTGTCATTTTAAAGGAAAACTTCTCAATATCTCAAAAGTGTACTTTTGATTTTGGTATGACAATGACTTTACCTTAAAAAAATTAAATAAATTATTTTTATTTTATCTTTCAGTTAAAGAATGGCGCCAACGTAACAACCTACGACGTCTCGGTATGCCTACATATGTGGCAAGTGGATCATATGTAAACGAAAGTACCGGAATCAAGTACAGATTCCTAGTGCTGCCCCGTTACGATATAGATTTACACAAAATTCTCACCAGAACACGCGTTTTGGACTTGAAAAATGTTCTAATACTGTCCCTGCAGATATTGGATGTACTTGAATTTTTGCACAAACAAGGATACACACATTCGGACATAAAAAGCTCAAACTTAATGCTTGGTTTCGACACAAAATTTCTGACAAGATCATCGACGGCTGTCCCACCGTCTTATCAAAAAGAAACAAAAACATTGACCGTACTATCTGGAAAGCAAAGGAAAGCCAAGAAAGTGAAATCTAAATCGAACTATTACGAGGACGAAGACTTCGTTATGGAGTCCAAGGACAATTCCGACTTGGAGAAGAGACTGGCAAATGTTAAGACTAAATTTACAAAATTCCTATGCGAAAAAGATAAAACTAGGGTATTTAGACATCACGCGTTCAATTTGCGTCATCTATCCAAATATGTTAACTATGAAGATCTGAGCAGTTCAGTGTGTTCGGATCAGTCCTATCAGAAACTTTTAGATGATTTCGGAAGTAAGAATTATAAGCTTCAGGAAGATTCCAATGATAATGAATTAGATAAAACTAATAAAAGTCAGATGATAAATAAAAGTAATGCAGAGTCGAGTTTGAATGAAATATACAATGAAGCAATAATGTCACAATCAAACGGTCAAATATATTTGTTGGATTATGGTTTGGCCTCCAAATTTGTAGATTCCGAGGGACGTCATAAAGACTTTGGAATGGACGCTCGGAAAGCACACGATGGGACCTTGGAATACAGCTCCAGAGATTCCCATATCGGTGCTCATTCGAGGAGATCCGATTTGGAGACTCTAGGTTACAATATACTCGACTGGTTGACCGGTACGTTGCCGTGGAAAACTAAGGAAACCCTGGAGCCTGACTTAGTTCACGCGTTGAAGAAGAATTTCATGAGTGACATAAGATCTCTGTTGAAAACTTGCTTCAAGACAGAGTTTTATCCGAAATTTCTCGAAAAATACTTTGAATACATCACCAGTTTGGACTTCACCGAAGCACCGGACTATGACTATTGCAGGAGTTTGTTCAAAAGTGAATTGTTAAAGAGCGGATTCAACCTAAACAAGGAGTTGTATTTGAATTTTGACCATCAGTTGGTGATGTCGTCTTTCAATCGTAAACTTTTACAGAATCCCCGCTTGGGCCTAAAAAGTTCTAAGAGTTCTAAAGATTTAATGGCCAGAAACGGTATTAAGAAATCTTACGAGCGTGAGAATATGTGTTCATTTGAAAGCGGTCTACGTCTAGAGTTGTTGAGGCAAACATTGAACTCGTCGAGTGATGGTATTCGTAAACCGTGCACCTCTAGAAACTTCTTTGTGTCCGATGCCGATTTGGTGGCACGTCTCAAGAAATCTCTGATGCCTCACGGCGTTTTAGGCAAAAAACTATCGCCTAAAAACCTCAGATCGAACAAGAAGAAGATACAGAAACGTCGCAAGAGAGCGCACAGGAACAGTATAGGGAAGTTTGGAAATTTCATGGGCTCAGCAAGACAATACACTTGGGCGGAAATTTTAGCAGGCAACCCTGAAGATCTTTTGAGAAAGGAAAAAACGGTTGTCGAAGATGATGATGACACTTGCAAATACATGATTCGAAAACTTTCCAACGCATCCAAAGATAGTGTTGAACACATTTCTCATTCTCCGTTGAAACAAAAAGACTACTACTCAAATCCCACGTACGCAATGAAAGAGGTCGTTGCAAATTTCAAAAAGAAGACATCGGTAAAGACGTTTAAAGTGAGCGAAGAATTGAAAGGATATACACCAGTGATGATTAAGTATTATAAAATTAAAAGTTTAAGAGAAGAAAGAGAGAAAAAAGAAGCAGTGAAAGAGAGTTTAGTTAAGAATCAGGAGAAATCGGTTAGAACTCTAAGAAATAAATGCGTGAAGGTATCAGAACCAGTTTCTGGTAGAACGAGGAGTACTCGTGTGACAAAGAATAAGACTGAAATTGACAAGAGGCAAACAAAAAATGATACGAAATCCAAGAGAGAGCTCGGGGAACAATCAAAAAGTATAGAAAAATCTAAAAGTCCAACAAAACTCGTCAAAAGTGAGTAATTTTTCTTTTATTTTTTAACCTCCCACGCAAAAACTCGGTGTTATAAGTTGGACTTGTGTATCTGTGTTGTCTGCTCCCGTTTGGATGGACTGATTTTTTTTTATTTGAAATCTGACTGGATCGTTCTTTGCTATAATTTATGAAGATCTGTTCAGGCGTTCGAAGACCGTCAGCCAATTTCCAAGTTGACGAAGGGATTTCACTAACTTCCAAGTGTTCAATTGATGCGAAATTTGGTATACTGTTACTTTGGTGGTGTTTCCGTGACATGGTAACCTTGACCTGATGCTGAAGCATCAAGTAGTCTGCAGGACACCCAACTCCTCAGCAACTTAGAGCAAATATAGGGTGGTCAGATATGGTGTCAATAAAAACTTGGAGTGTTAGTTTATAATTTTATTATAGTACTAGCTGTGGTGCCCGCGACTTCGCCCATAAAGTTATTTTAACATATTTTATAAAGTTAAAATGTGGCCTGTGTTATGTTACTCGTTGATAGTGTAGCTTTCTACAGGTGAAAGAATCTTCGAAATCGGTCCAGTAGTTTGTGAGTTTATTCATTACAAGCATTATATTAAAAATACAAATCTTCTCTCTTTATCTATACTAATTACTAATATTATGAAGAGGAAAGATTTGATTGTTTGTTTGTTTGCATTGAATGGGCTCCGAAACTATTGGACCGTTTGAAAAATTCTTTCACTGTTGGGAAGCTATATTATCAGCGAATAACATAGGCTATATTTTATAAAGTTACGCGGACGAAGTCGAGTGCAACAGCTAGTAATATAATATTAGTATAGAAGATTAGTTGAACCCGGCCACGCTTCGCTGTGGCTCAGTCAGCAACGTTCAACGGTTGCCATAGCAACGGTCAACATATAAAAATTATGTTTTTTTTTTTTTTCTACAAAAAAACGACGGAATATTCAAAAATTCCTAAAGGAAGGAAAAATAAATATAAGATCATTTCCTCTGTTTAAATGCAATGTTGTGTAATAATTTCAAGTCAATCCGTCGGCTAGTTTTCGAATTTTTGAGTAATTTATCAAACCAACACAAAATTTATACAATTATAACTTGTACTGTATAGTTATTAATCCTAGTTCTTATTGGACTAAGTATGTTAATACTTTGTTACAGAAACCTCAGTGAATGTTAGATCAAGTAGCAGAAGGAATAAAACGGTTGATAGTTCATCAAATCGAAGAGTTTTAAGAAGCGGTAAGAAGTCTTAAAATTGATTTTTTTTTTAAATATATATAGCTTAGTTACGCAATGTTTAAGCCAGTGTAAAATAAGAGGAAAAAGTAAAATATGAAGATAAATGTTTTCGTTCCGAACAAAGGGAATGATATGGCAGCATATATTTTTCTCTTGTAATATTGTGTTTTTAAGTTAAAAAAAAAAAATGTTGAAGCTAGTGTAAGTTTTTAAATGACAATTTTTTTTTTAATCCCTAAAAATTTTTTTTTTTTCTTTTACGTAATTCATTGACTCTTGAAAATGTTTATGAAATAATTTTTTGCCTTACCCCTGTAGTAAGTAATCTTTCCACGTGATGAACCCGTAAAGTTATTTTTATATAACTATAAGGTTCAACTGTTTATTTATAATATGATAATATTTCTTCAGTAATGGACTATAAAGAGATATTAATTAATGAATACAATTTTTCCTGTGTAAGTACATAATTGATTTATTTGAATTTTGTTTATTATAATTTATGCACGGATGCATATTTTATTTTATTTTATTTTTAACAAATAATCATCCGCTGAGAAATTTCTAGTTTTCTATAAGAAAGCAAAGAGCATTAAAACTTTAAGAAAGCAGTTTTGGTTGCTGCTCATATACAGGACGTCCCAAGATTGTGCGAAATGAAAGGAAAGTACCTTAAATATCGTATATAGGTTAATTTGCTGAAAGAAGACTTTGTTATTTTTAAAAGTTAGTAATACTGCATTCAAAGATTTTCTAAAAATTACTTGCTTCGTCGGCAATAAATAATATTCTTGAAATTTCAATCAAACATTTTACGTTATTCCTTTCTTTTAAGATACTATGTTACTTAAGAAGAATTTTTTTTTGTCCAAAATACGACTTTTTTTCCAAATTTAAGTCAGTTCGATTCCCAGGCGAGGCATTGTTTATTTGGTTCAAATTTAATAACATTTCTTGCTGTCTAAATGCAGTGCACCTGAAAAGACGCAAAGTGTTTGGTTTAAATTCTCTGTAGTATCAGCAAAGGTCGATATAATTTTAAGACAAAGAATCGCTGTAAATATTTCACTTAGGCTTGAGTTCACCATCAGATCATCAAGTTAATCAGATGTTTAGGGCGTTTAACCCGCATTTTAGCGATTTTGAACAACAAAATATTATTAAACGGCTGTTTAAATTTTAAACAGCTGTTTAAAAATAACCGTCTGTTGGTGAACTCGAGCCTTAGTTATCCTTGTGGACTGTTTTCTTAATAACCCCCCACCATAAAACTTTAATTCGATCGAAATCATTATAATGTATATTAGTTTAAGTGAATATAACATTTACTTGTACTGAACAAAAAAAAACTGTGATTTTATAATGAATGCTTTGTATGTGTGAGTGTGTGTGTATGTGTGTGTATATAAGGGATGTAAAGGTTGAGTCCTGTTTTGTCAGATTCCGTATTGGTTGGATTCAATTTTCGTTCAAAATATGGTTTTGCTTTACATTTTTAACTAAAATTTTATTTTGATTTAAAGGAAGAGGAAATATGGCTGCTTAAATAACATTTTTTTTAAATGCAACAGTCGAATAACTGTTTATTAAAAATAAGATCTATTTTTTTCTTTAATGACAGTAAATATCAATCAGTAATTATAATGGTAATCATAATTATTGATATCAAAAATTTTGATTCACAATTTTTTTGAATATGCCACCTACAAACAAGTGGACCATTAACCTGTCTGTCGATCAAATATATAAAAAAAAATTAAACAAATTATACTGTTTGTATCGTTGCAAAATTTAAAAATGACTTCTAGACTTTGGAAATGAGAATAGTGAATTGATAAATATACAAGAAAATTATTTTGGAAATAGGCTAAAACGGAATCCACCCAATGATGAATCTGACGAAAACGGACAAACCGAAGCATTTTAAGAAAACATAATTTAGCCTAATTTTTTTATTTTTAGAAATTTATAAATAAGTAATCTAAGTATCCGTAAGTATGCAATAAAAATTTGCTTGCATTTATTTGAATCTGTAGTTCCCTTGAAATTTATAGTAGAGAATAGTTGTATTGGAAATATTTGTGTCCTTTTGTTTTATTTGGAAAATAAAGAATTTTGTTAAGTCATTGGTTTTATTTGTTAGCTGTTAATTGGTGATTGGCCATAAGTGGCATTTTACTAAAGTAGGGCAAATCGCGCGCAGTAATTTTATTTCAGTGCAAACAATGAAAAGCAGGTAAATGCCCTAACATTTCCTAATCGGATCTGGCAAGTAGTGTCAGGACACAACAGCATTTTGCAGTTATTTGGGCAACCCGTCTGGCGGCAGTAACCACCCCCTTACAGAAGCCCACCGTGAAATAATAGTATATGGGATGCCAAACCCCATTTCCCTATTCCTTCTTAACTATCAAGGAAAAACTGGTAAGTTAATTCTTAATTATGTGTAGCCTTGTTGTAGGTATTCACCACACAGCCGGTTCTTGTAATGAAGAGCTCAAACTTGGTGTGTTTTGAAAATGCTTTATACATAGCTGAAATGTAAAGGCATATTTTTGGAATCAGCTCATGGATATTTGATACCCCACGTGATAGGTATCCGAATAAAAAAATTTTCATACATGAAATTAATGACGTTATGAAACTGGAAAATGTACGGTGCCGGATATCCACCAAAGTAAAATATTAAGATTCCTACTAAACTTTCCCGAAAAAAAAAATCTATACTGGAATTTCCCCGCAGGACTACTGACAGGTCCCGGATCAGGTTGTTTTATTTTTGATTGTGTATTAAGATCTGTAGATTTTGAATAAATATATCAATAATATTCGCTCCTTATGAGTACGTAGTGTTCTGTGTATCTGAGTATTCGATTAACACAGAATACTATATACCATGACTGTCATCTTTATGACATTGACTTATTTTAGTATTTGACGGTTACACGAAATGATTAAATTTTCTATATAATGATTTTTGCACTTGAACTAACTGCTTTGCTTAACAGACCTGTTTTGAAAAACTAAGAAAAATTATAGACTTGACTAACTAGTCTCGAGATCTGCTACTTTTGATTTTTATTTCAATTTTTCCTTATTTAAAAAAAAAAGCTCTTACAAATTGCTATTTTTACTAATGACACTGGCAAAATCATCGGAGAAAATCTGATGGAACCATGACATTAAAAGAAAAGAAGAAGAAGAAGAATGATTTTCTGTTTTATAATGATTGTTATTGATTGATTTTGATTATGTAATGTACGTCAGTCATGACGTTGATAGAGTATGAGCTGTCAGCTGAGTTGAGGAGTACTGACGTGACATATTTATTTGGTTTGGATTAGTAAGAGGGAATTTTGGTTTGGTTATATGTGTTTTATCTACGTTTTATTCTACTACTTCTGCATTAGTTAATGTTTTAGTTTGTAATTAACTTGTCCACTACAGTGTTAGTGACAAGTAATTATATGGAAAACTAATTATCTGTGATTCATTATATAACCTCAAAATAAAATTACTTGATTGTACCTACTTAAAATTGTTAGAAGCCATTAATTATTAAAATTATCCTTGAAAATAATTAAGGAAGGAACTCGGAAAAGTGAGAGCAAGCAATGGAAAATGAACAAAAAAATATTATACGCGTAGGTTCAAGGAAGAGCGAGGTATGTAGAATTTGTGCAAAATATGCCTAATATGTATTTGTACATAATATACAACTATTGCAAAACGATATGCTGTTACTCCTTTCCTTCGTCCAAAAAACATATTTTATTTCATAGTAATAAGTGCTTATTTTATTTGATAATAATAAATGTTATTTAGACCAAAGCTATGGTATAATTATTTGATTATTTTATTAGTACCATTGACATTATTGACAATGTAAAGAATTCAACTTTACCTGCACTTATGGGAGTCTATATTTTTTTATAATATTTGTACAGTCTGCATTTCACGAGCTTTTTTAATACACGTGTGTTGTTGGAGGGTTAGCATAAAAATAAGTGACCATTGGAATTTTATATTTATATAAAAAAACACCTTTGTTCTAGTACAGACTTTGTTTTTAAACTACAACCTATTCTCTTCGGCCTTCCACTGGACGACAGACCATTACTTACTTCTATAGCTGGAAGAGTTGCCAACTGCATACAAAGCCAGGCCTAAATCAATGTATATGGGTTAATACAGGCCCATACATTTATGGTACACATATAGGTACAAATAATAAGACATCAATGCAACCAAGCTCACTTGTGAAATGCAAGGACTAAACATTATAAAGCAAACAATTCTAAAGTATTCTAAGTAAAAATTAATAAACTGCAGATTTTTAAATTCAATTTATTAGCTTGAAATAAACTCATTTCTTACAATCTTCCTCACCTAATTTTTCAAAATTATATCAAACAAGAATATGTGCAAAAAAATTCAGTGTGCATAAATAATAATTTCTTTTTTCAATGTTTCAGCTAGCTCTCATTCAAACAAATTTTGTCATTGATAGTCTAAAAAAGATTCATCCTGATAGAGAGTTCAATATAGGTATGTTTAATGTTTATTATTTATTTTGTGCTTTTCTTAGATGAAAGTTACCCTTACTCTCATGTATCCCTGACAAGGTTGTCATAATTAAACTGTACCCTATGTCCTTTTCATCCAGAAAAAAAGTAATGTTCCCAAGAGATCATCTAAAAATAGAAATGTAGCACCTAGCAAAAAAAGTTTTGTTTTAATAAGCCTTTGAATATTCTGTTCAACCATTAATAACACCTGATTATATCTACTTTTCAGTAACCATGACAACATTAGGAGACCGTATACTAAATGTATCGCTGCCAAAGATAGGTGAGAAGTCACTCTTCACAAAAGACCTTGAAGATGCTCTGAGGAATGACTCTGTAGACTTTGTGGTGCATTCACTGAAGGATCTTCCTACGACACTGCCGGAAGGACTCGCTATAGGGGCCGTATTTGAAAGGTAGTTAAAACATTATATTATATTTAATGTAAGTTTATGTCGTCAGACAGGCTCACGGCCCAATAGCAGCATGTGTGCTGTTGTGTTTCGGTGAGTGAGTAAGGGATGCCAGAGCCCATATCCCTAAATTGAGCCTTTCCATTGATACATGTTCTTTTTTCACATTTAACTGGTTCGATTCCCGGTTTAGACAGGCGATTATTTAATATTCTTTGAATGCAGTTTGTATTGTTTTTTTAAAATAAGAAGTGTTCTTTCAGTTAAATTTTTATCTACAGTATTTAAGGCACTTTTACCTCCATGTGGCAAAGTCGTGGGACACCTGTATATGTTCGGTAATTTAAATATGTACATGATTTTAAACACTTACCTAAAAACAATCCCTATTAATTAGTATACAATTTCGATAAGTAATGATTAGCGATATGTAAAATTGTTGTATTTAACCGTTGACTAATTTGTGAATATTACAGAGAGGATCCAAGAGATGCATTGGTGCTTAGAGATGAACTCAAAGAACACACTTTGAGTTCCCTACCGACTGGTTCCGTTATAGGTAAGAGAATCTTCACTCATTCATATTATTAATTTATACATTTACTTAAAATCCACAGCTCTCAACATACAATTTACAGACAAAAACAAAGCATTTGTTATAAACTAGAATAATATGTTTTTGACACTTGTAGCGCTAAGCGAATTCGCTTCAAGCGTTGGTTTCGTGGCCCAGGCACAAGCGAATTCGCTACAAGCGTTGGTTTCGTGGCCCAACCACAAGGAATTCGCTTCTAGCGTTGGTTTCGTGGCCCAGGCGCTAGCGAATTCGCTTCGAGCGTTGGTTTCGTGGCCCAGTCGCAAGCGAATTCGCTTCGAGCGTTGGTTTCGTGGCCCAGGCGCAAGCGAATTCGCTTCGAGTGTTGGTTTCGTGGCCCAGTCGCAAGCGAATTCGCTTCGAGCGTTGGTTTCGTGGCCCAGGCACAAGCGTGAAAATGCACATGCACAGGAACATCGTCACTCCGTCGTACGGCTCAGCTGAAGGCGTCGCACCCTCAGCTCTCCGTAATAGACGTGCGAGGCAACCTCAACACGAGACTTCGCAAACTCGACGCTGAGAACAGTGAATATTCGGCTCTCTTGTTGGCGCACGCCGGCCTTCAGAGGATGGGATGGGGACACAGGGTGAATAAGGTGACGTAACGTTCTATTTACTTATGCAGTATGGAGGGTAGACATGCGGCTGTCCCATACAAATGACAGTTGATTTCGTGTACCATTTTGAAACGCCGCCCTCGATTGTCCCGAGAACTAATTTTGACGTTTGCGTATTTTTATTCCATAGACGTGTATATGTTTAATCACTAATTATAGTCTACAGCGTCAAAATGACGTTTTTCAAATAGGATTATAAACAAAGCAGCCTGTCCAGTGGTATATATACAGGTCAGAGGACTCATATGACAGTCAAATAAGGGTTCTAAAAGTGGCCACAATGGCGCTAGTGTAGCATATCTTCTATCTATCTATTTTGTGTCTAATTTACTCGACAATGCTACACTAGCGCCATCTTAACTTATTGTTTCAATACATAGAGATGGTAACTTTATATAAATTTAGAAGATTTTTGTTCGTATTTTTTGCTTGATAAATGTTTTTTTTTTACAGTGCGAATGCGAAACTTTTAGTATAATTATATTCAGACATTCTGAGTGACATTTTTTGTTTATAATAATTGTTAATTGACTGCAAATTATATTAAATAAATAAATATCTACACACATTTCTCACAGCACCATCTAGTTCGACAATAAGCAACTAATGCTTGTATTATGGATACCAGACAGTTGATATACTACATAGATTATTTTTTTTTTTCGTAAATATATACATATTATAAATACAAAACATCCATGACTCAGGTACAAAGGTAAAATGTTAACACATAAACATTTGCCTTTAGCTGGATTCGAACCCGCGACCGTTTGATTAACAGCTACGGTTACTAGTCACTAGACCAAACGTGTCGTCAAATTATTAAATATTGTATTTATTATTTGTAAGGTCAGATAAAGGTAAATAAATGATTTGGAGTTTGTAATGTGATCCCTGTCGGTTGAAATAAAAATAATAATTTGTGACAGGTGTTGCCTTGTTCAGAGATGTTGTACGCTGTGGGACAGGGGGCGTTGGCGGTGGAATGTCGGGGGGACAATCGGCTAATATTGGACATGCTTTCTCCACATAATCACGCGGAGACATATTGCAGGGTTCTGGCCGAGAGGAGTTTCCTCAAGAAGTTAGGTAAATATGCGTTTTTGAAGTGAAAACTTCTTTAGGCGCGTTGGGCATTTTTGAGTAACCATTGAAATAGCTGATATTAATTTAAAAAAAAAAAAAAAAAAATTTGAGATGGGAAAAAACCACTGAACTCGCGACACTGTTACCGTAACCGACACGTCTGTATATAAGTATGTACTTTCTTGACGATTCAAAAAATAAACACGTCAAGTTTTCACTTCTGTCGGCAGTTAGTTTAACATTTTTTTTTAAATGTTAAATTAACTGTAGCACGCGACTTCGTCCGCATAATTTTATGAACTCGCTGATGATGTAGCTTTCTATAGGGGAGAGAGTTTTTAAAATCGATACAGTAGTTTTTTTCAGTTTATTCGTTGCAAACAAATTTTCTCTTTATAATATTAGCATAGACTAGACAGACAGGCTGACGGTCCACATGATGGTAGATGGCTACCGTCGCCTGTAACACAAGTAACGCCTCATTTTTGGAGTTTACTCCTTAAGAATCGATTTGGATATATATATAAGCCCGTGGTATGAAAATTTATGGGAGTAAAATTAAAAATTGTCACACGAATGCGTTATGTTATGCGTTATAGTTACGTTCTATTTTTTTTAATATTTTAGAATATTTGAAGTTTCAGAGATATTGCGCCATCAACACAATATTATTTAAAAAAAAAAAGAACAATGTTGTTCTTTCGGCGTAAGGAGAACATAGAAGAGAATTTTATAATCGGAGTAAAAACTCGAATCGTGTGTCGGAGTTGACACACACAATTTTTTTTTTCTAGTGTGCCTTTGCCATAACATTCCATCATTTGTTGAAATCCCATACGTATGTATCAGGTGGCGGTTGTAGCGCACCGGTAGGAGTTTCGACTTGTTTGAAACGTTCAGACGACAAATACAAATTGACAATCACCGGCTCGGTGTGGAGTCTAGACGGAACAATTAAAATACAACACACCTTGGATCGCGTCTTCGAACAGATAAAGAGAACACAAAAGCACAAATTGAGTCCAACAGGAGAATACGAGAAGAAGAAGTTGAAATCGGACACGGATGTCGTTGATAATTCAAAACCGTTCAACCCGATAGAAGAATTGAACAGAAGGATATCGGAGAGAGCCGGAGATTTGAACTGTCAAGACACAAGAACCGAAGAGGAGATTAAATCGTTGAAGAAAGATGTCAACACGTTCTGTGGCCTGACAGAAAATTGTAATATACTCAGCGAGGTTATAGAGAAATGCGATCAATTAGGTAAAGATTTGGCTGAAACTTTAATTTCAAAAGGCGCATTGGAAGTAATGAAAGTGTCTCAAGATTCAATAAGAAGTAGCATAATCGCCAATAAAGCATAAACGACATTTTTAGTGACAAATATGGATGAGGAACAAAAAATTTTTTAGATATATGTTGAGCTGTCAAAACACAAGAATCACAGAGTAGATTAAAGCGTTGCAGAAAGATGTTATCACGTTGTTCTGTGGCCTGACAGAAAATTGTAATATACTGAGCGAGGTTATAGAGAAATATGATGATTTAGGTAGAAATTTGGCTGAAACTTAAATTTCAAAAGGCGCTTTCGATGTCATGAAAGTGTCACAGGATTTTATAAGAAGTAGCATAATCGCCAATAAAGCATAAATGCCATTTTTAGTGACAAATAGGGATGTGGGATAAAAAATGTATTTATTATGTATTATTATACAAACTTATTTAAATCAAAATTGTTAAAGGTTTATTAAAAAATTTACTGCCATTTTTTCGTGATTTCATTGCATTGATTGATTAGTATTAATTATGAAAGTTCATATAGTGAAAATTACATTTAAAAAAAAAAACCCTTGTTCAAATTGGTCTGCTGACTAACCTACCAAAACTTTTCAGCCAGTTCATATTACGAGTGTCTATTCATTTTTTATTGAATAAAGAAATTCTTATATTACTCATATATAATTTAAAAAAAAAAGATTATTATATATAAAAATTTTTTATTTATATATAAATTATATAAAAATCATAAATTCGAGATAAAGGGAACATACCAAATAAAACGCCAACATTACATTCATAATATTTATTATTGAATTAACAATACTTTAACGTACATAAAATGCGAATTAATACAATATTTTCGTGTCCGGGTGGTACGCTATCGAAAAAAAAATAAATGAATAAACTTGAAATCGTGCAAGCTTCTACACATACATATATATATACGTACACATATATAAGACACTTTGCGGCAGTCACAAAAATACTACATATAAAAAAAAGTAGCTTTCATTTCTTTATTTAGGCATATCGTTGTTGTCAAACCAAAAAATCTTTTTAAATTGATGAAAAATCTTACATGAAGGCTTATTAAAAAAAAAGTATTTTATTTGTCTTTTCAAACATGAAAATTCAATAGTTTATTTATTATTTTGATTATAGAGTAAATTTTGCATATGACATATTTTTTTTTGAGAGGTCTTTTATTCGAGAAATAGTGCTCATAAGCAATTAGCAATATTTTTCTACGATAGATAAGGCATTGAACTTATTCACTAGTCAAACGAAATGTTGAAATCTCAAAAAAAAAAAAAATGCAGATTATGGTTTGACGACAATATATTTATTACACAAAATTGCAAAAATTAAAAAAAAAACACAAACTTTTACTATAACTACAAGCAGTCATTAACCAGAGTTGAAAAAAAAAAAACTTAATTATTCCAAATTGTACTTAAAAACAAATCAATCATTCAGATGAAATACAAACTTCAATTCTTTTCAGTATAATTTATTATAAATTTAGTATAAATTATCGAAAAGGATATAATCAAAAGCTTATTAATCAAGAGTTAAGTAGTAGAGATGTACCAATTCCGATATTGATAGTTCGGTTCGGTTTGAATAAACTTTGGTTTTTTTTTTAAAACAAAAATTTACTAAAATTAAACTAACTACTGAGTGTATTCCAGTTTATTTTATTAAAATCTACTAAGCCATCGATATCGGTATCACTACAAAAAAATCGGTATTGTATCGACAAAACTATGTTACATCCCTAGTGAGTAGTAAAGTTATAAAAAAAAACACTAAAATATAAATCCTTAATTTATTGCGCCCATCATAGCGTTGCGCTAGTATAAAAAATATAAATTTTTTGAATTTTGTAAAAAAAAAAATTAATTTTTTTCGAAATCTAAATTTTTTTTTAAAAATTCAAGCCAAGGCAATAAACAAAATAGTAATTTTTTCATCTGAATTTCACCATGCATTTTTTTCTAGAGCAAAGAAAGATAGCGTACCCATTATGTCCCGAAACTCCATATTAAATATACTTTTACTTGTGCTTCAGTATTGTGTTCTTGAGTTTGTCGACGTTCGCTCCGGAGAATTCCTCGAGTTTTTTGTTGGTTTTGACGAAGACAAATGTCGGCATCGAGGTGATGTTGTATTCGGCCGCTATGTCTTCGCATTCGTCAACGTCGACCTGAAAAATTGTTACACCCCCGTTTACATGATGGCCATTGACATGACCGCTCGCATTGCAGACGACTTGCAACCAACTTGCGACAGGCGAAAACTTTCTATCAATTTGTGCAATGTCATACTAAATCGTGTTTTGCGATAAGGCCTCTTACGGACAATAACTAAAATTAATTTGCATCATTTCTGTATGGCAACACACGCGATCGCAAGTCGTCTGCTGTTAGATAATAAGGCAGCCGTTTGCGCGTTCGAGAGCAAGTGAGCGAGACAGCAACATGTAAACACTCTCGCTCTCGCTCTCGCATTGCCGGCACTTTGACGTCCGTACGAAAAACCGCCATTTGAGGGATAGCCGGGCAATGCGAGCGGCAAGGGAAGCGACCTGTACCTTTACCATGAGTTTACAATGACCGCACTCGCTAGCGAGAATGTAAAACATTTATATGAAAAACTGTCAACTGTCAATGTCAAATTGACAATTTTCCATATAAATATTTTATGGTCTCGCTAGCGATTGCGGTCATTGTAAACTCATGGTAAAGGTACTGTTTACATACTCGCGTTGCCCATTTTATTTCCCATGTCACTGCTCATGGTCGTGGAAATGGCCAATATGTAAGACAGGCTGACGGTCCCCTTGATTACTTGGTGGGTGGCTACCGTCACTTATAACACAAGTCTAAGTCACGTATGTTACAAGTGGATTAGGGAAATGGGATCTGACATCCCTTACTCTAATCACCGAAACACAACAGCACACGTGCTTTTATTTAACGGCGGTCTTCTTTAAAGGAAGCGGTTAGTGCCGCCAGACGGGCTGCCCAAATGACTGCGAATAGCAGTGTGTTATTCATAGTTCGTACTAAACTTAATTATTTAATTACAAAACAAATCAATACTAATATTATAAATTTTAAAGTAATGTCTGTGTGTTTGTTAACTTTTCACGCCTCAACTACTCAACTGATCATAATAAAGTTTTACATACACGTTGTCAGCGATACAGGAAAGGACATAGGGTACTTTTCATCCAGAAAAAAAAGTAGGTACTGTCCTTAAGGGATAATATAAAAAAACTATAGCAACAAGGGGTCACCTTGTATCTTAAATATATATTTTATTTTTCAACGCGGACGACGTCGCGGGCACCGGCTTGTTAATATAAAAAAAAATACTTTACTTTAATCTACTTTTAAACATTCCGAAGCCTCTTTTACATATTTCTTTATTCATAAAATCCAGAAAAAAAAAAAAACCATTCACTGGTTTTTTTTGAATCGGAAAATGAATGAGTTTTGCGCATGTCTTGAATTTAATGCTTACGCTCTTGTTAAATTGGTAGTTTATTGTTTAAATATTTGTAACAATTTCGTATTTAAAACTATAAAATAGACGTTCATTGAAGTATCATTTGCAATTATTTGTGTTTTTCTCGTGCCCTTGCCGCTTGGCTGATAATAATTTGTACAGACGCAAAGTGTATCCAAGTCATATCTATTTAAACCTTTATGTTTTATATTTACACACGATTCAAGATAACAAAAAAACATTGATTAGATAAAACCTATTTTATACGCGTTCATGTTGCATTAATTTTATCTTATTATAAGGTAAGGTAAGGTAACCTTTGCCGAGACAGTGTATACTAGCGAGTGAACTCAGTAATAGGTATTTGGGAGATTTTGTTGCAACTTACTATAAGGCGAATAATCGAAGAGAGAATTCGCGAAACATACTCCAGCAATTTCAATATTTTAGAATTTTAGAAAATTTCAATATTTTAGAAGCAATATTTTAATTGGTAACTATTGACATCCCAATTTTAAATGTACATTATAGCTAGGATGTTTTCATTGTAAAACATTCTTGGCTTTTAGTCAGTCATTTACAAGAAATCAACCCGTCATTATATATATTTTTTTTTATGTATTGCCAGGACCTATATGGTAATTGTAAGCTGCTCACATTGGCAAGTGAGCTCTTAAATAAACGGCAATATATCTGATAAATTAATCTTTGGGCTAAATGGTTGTTATAACATTTTATTTTTATTTTTAAACATTTTTATTTAAATTATCAGTAAAGTGTTTACCGTCTACTTAACAGACTACAAAAAAAAATTGCGTAGGTATATAAACCGTTATCATCTCTTATCTAACAATTTTACATACATTACATTAATACACAAATGGATTGCTCGAAATTTTTACAAATATCTACTAACGTGACTGGCGTTACATTTTTATGATAAAATTCCACAGACAAGCTGAGTATGATTATATACGATCACGCAGGACAACTAACAGATACCTATTAGAAATGAAATTTTCGCATGACTGATATAATTTTGCCACGGTGCAAGCAAATGTCCACTTTAAAGTGACGAACCTTTTCTTACCCCGACTGTACGTTACGAGTAATATTTTCTTTGAGCGCATTACATATCCAAGGAATTCGAATATACCAAATATGAAAAAAAAAAACGGATTCTTTGGCTATCGAGTGGTGTAATTAAATTTTAAGAATTTTCCAAATAATTGTCACTAATGGGAATAAAATTGTCTCAGTAGTTACATCAATATAACTAGCTACTGGAAGCGGACCAGTTCTATTAGCATTATTGGCAAGTTGAAACAGTTATGTTGTGTTTATGACTGTCACGCCCGACGCAAAAACCGAGTGTTATAAGTTTGACGTGTGTGTGTGTGTGTGTGGGATCGTAGCTCTCAAACGGATGGACCGATTTGGATCCGACTTTTTTTCTTTCAAAGCTGACGTGATCGGGATGGTTCTTAGCTATAACTCATGAAGATCTGTTCAGGCGTTTGAAGACCATCAGCCCATTTCCAAGTTGACGAAGGGATATCACTAACTTCCACATGTTCGATTGATTTGAAATTTGGTGTACAGTTACTTGGGTAGTATTTGTATGACATGGTACTAATATTATAAAGAGAAAAGATATGTACCTATCTTTATTTGTAATGAATAAAATCAAAAACTACTTGCGAGTAATAACATAGGCTATATTTTATAAAGGAAAAAATCTCCCTCACCTTAAGTACAACAATTGAGTCGGCCATTTCTGTGGCGAGTTTGTCGAGTTCGGGCCCAATCAGTTTGCAGGGACCACACCATGTCGCCATAAAGTCAATGACGACCAGCTTCTCGGCGGCTTCCGAGAGCCTGGTCTTCAGGTCATCGAGGTCCTTGATGTGTATAGACATAGTTACTGAAAAATTAATAAGTATGGCTTTAGCTGATACTTTTATTATTAAATAATAACACTATTAAAATGGGAGATTTTTATTGGACGTAATAACTAGTCATTTAAATCGTATTTTGAAAACGAGAAGTATTTTTCTTATGTTAATGACAGGCTGACGGTCCACTTGGTCAGTCTGACGACCTTCACACAAACAAAAAAAGTATGATACTTTAGCAAAGTCATAACGTGGTATTGGATTGGACCTGTTAACTTTTTTTAGAAACACAATAAAAATATACAAAAAAAAAAACCTGCTGCTTTATAAAAACATTGTAAAAACCAAAGTACATACAAGTAAACTTGCGTTAGCATTGTTTAAAATAATTTATTTAAATAAGCCATTTAGCATCTAATTACATTATTCTAGATCAATGTTTCCCAACCTGGGGTCCGTGAACTTCTGGGGGTACTCCGACCTATGCTAGGGGGTCCGCGGACATTCCGGGCCGCCACACATAAATAGATCCTCACATAACACACATAAATGGGGGGGGAGGGCGCGGAAAAGGCAAAAAAAGTGGCGCCCAACGCTTCGCTGTGACGACTGAGGTGAATTTAATAAAAATACATCAATTTAATACCTAAGTATGTACCTAGAAAATATAACAAATAAAAATATTTACGTTTGCGAGATCGCGAGTAAGGATCAGCTCATACATGACACATGAAAGCGGCGCGGCGCGCATTTTTTAATGTAGCAACACAATATCGGACTTATTTACTACTCTGAAGGGTACATAGTTCAATGAGTACGCGCGAGTGGTGTCGGCGGCTTCGTGCTGCGCCGAATTATTGAACTGTGTACCTTTTAGTGTAGTAAATAAATTCTACATTTCTATTGCTATCTCAAAAAGTGGGCCGTGCCCGAGCCGCGCCGCTTTCCGGTGTGAACTGACCCTTAGGCTGGTTACGGTTAGGTTGCGAAAGGGGGCCCGCCTTATGAAGAGGTTGGGAAACACTGCTGTTTATATAGATAGAAGCACATTTCGTGACAATTAACGAGTTAAATTATTCCAACAAGTTTAACATTTTAATTACGCTATTTTAAGCTTATACTGTACCCTCGAAAACAAAATGCTAATAGGAATAAAATTATATTTAAACAAATACGTGACGCTATGACATTCCCGCCAAATCTTACTTTTTATCGACATGTTCAAAACAATCACATTTCAATACATTATTATTCATAGTCAAGGTTCACTGTTGATTCACACAGACAACTAACTTAACGCGATTAGAGAACGTACAATTTAAAATAAAAAAAATGTTAATTGGCAAAGGCGTGAGAGAACTACATTCAACAACCTCGATCAACAATTACATTATTCATAAATATTAAGAATAGAAATAGATTTGTATTTTTGTTTGTAATGAATAAACTCATAAACTACTAGATCGGTTTTAAAAATTCTTTCACCAATAGAATAATAGAGTAACATAGACTATATTTTATTAAGTTACGCGGCTATATCTCCATATACATATATAAAATATCTCGGTCACAGTGTCTGTAAACCAAACTCCTCCGAAACAGCTTGACCGATTTTTATGAAATTTTTTGTGTATATTGTGGATGGCTTACCCCAAAAAAATTTTTAGCAAAACAACGTTTGCGGGGTCAGTTAGTTTATTATAATAAGTTGAATACGTGCAACAGCTAGTTTATTCATAAAGTCAAGGCTCAATATGAAATTAATTCACACAGATAACTAACTTACCGCGATTAGAACGAACAATTTCAAATTAAAAAACAAATCCCAGTTTTTTTTTCAATGGCTAAGGAGTGAGAGAGCTGTAGTATACACTCAACTCAACTAAACTCGTAAAACACACCGAGACGCTTGCGCGCCAAATGACCAACTGCCGGCCCGCGAACCGCGAATTGATCGCGATATGGTGACTTCTAAAAGTGACGTCATTCCTTTTTATATGAATCACTCCAGTCACCTTGGCTTGGCTTGGTTATACTTTGGTTCCGTCACCATTCATTGCTATTATAGTAGAATGACTATCAACATTTTATTTACGTGACGTAGCAAAAGTTACTTGCATATAATTTTAAACAAGTAAATAAAGGTAAAGCAGTTTACATCAAGGGTGCTCAGACTTTAAAGTTATTAGGTCACAAGCGACCGACTCCATGACATTCCACATGACATTTCCACGACCTGATGTTGCAGCATCAAGTAGTCTGCTGGATACCCAACTCCTCAGCAACTTACAGCAGATATAGCGTGTGCTCAATAGAATGGTCTCAATATAATATGGGAGGGTTGAGTTTATATTTTTTAATTGAGTAATATAAAAGCAGAAATGTCCCGCCTAAATCGAATTGTATGGTCACATTAGGCATGGCACATCAATGCAGGGATAAAAATTAAAGTCGACTGCAACTGTCACAGATCGATATTTATATATAGACAGGACGCGAGAAGGCCATCAATAAGTATTCATCAGATAGTTGAAAGAATATTGATTTGTTACACATTGTAACTTGTGTGATGCTAATGTAAACAATGCAACATAGGTACATACTTATGGGTTTTAATTTTTTTATTCATGAAATAAAATATTCATCCACTAATTCAGCAATTTAAATAAATTTACATGACTTTACTTAGGGTAAACCTCAAGAGATTGATAACACTCTTAACATTTTATTGCTGTGACGACAGTGGCGCCGCTAATTTTTTTTTAAAAATTAGATCAACAGTAATTTTTCTCTGGATGAAAGGTGCCCTGTCCTTTCCTGTATCCCTGACAACGTATATACAAAAGATCATGATGATCAGTTGAGTAGTTAAGGCGTGAAAAGGTAACAGACAGACAGACGGTTATTTTCACATTTATAATATTACTAGCTGTTGCATTGCACGCGATTTCGTCGCGTAACTTTATAAAATATATCCTATCTCTTAAGTTAGATCAAACTGCACACAGTGTGCAAGTTTTATTAAAATCGGTTCAATAGTTTAGGAGTTCATCGGCGACAAACAACGTGACACGAAATTTTGATATATATAGAGATGGATTTTGCCACAAAGCAATAATTATAATTAATTGCTTATAGCATTCTCTACTACAGTGGACTGCTTATGCACCACATTTGCGTTTAACAATAAATCAGTTTATTGGTTATAATAGATCAGTTAAAATATTCTCTAACACATCCTACTTAGTTTGAATGAACAAACAAGAAGACAACACTAAATACCAACCTACTTCATTAATTAGGTTAAGTGGCTGTTTTCAACGTGAATAATATGGAAGTATATCGGACTAAATAGGGCTGGCTGCATGCGTAAATTCGTTCAATAACTATATATATATAAAAAAAAGGAATAATATCTAAATTGTCCTTGAGTATTGTTTAAAAGTCAATTAGAAAAATGAAATCTATTGGGTACGTTGGCCTAATTATTAGAATACATTTCATAAAAAAGATATTCTGTATTATAAAGAGAAAAGATTTATATTTTTATATGTTTGTAATAAATAAATTCAAAAACTACAGACAGTAATGATGTAACTTTTTTTATGTAAAAGTTGTTAGACAGGCTTTCGTACTGCCCACTTGATGGTAGATGGCTACCGTCACCAATAACACAAGCAATGCCATAGATGCTGAAAGTGCACTGCCAACCACAGTAAGATTGAGGATACCTTACTCACTCACACACACCAAAGCGCACATATTGTTATTGCACGGTGGTCTTGCAGACGGGCTTCCTAAATGGCTGTGAATTGCAATGTGCCCTACCACTACTTGAAAAGTTCATTTCCAAAGATGACCCTGCCAGGAATTGAACCCAGGACCTCTGAAACAAAGTGTTGAAGCAAGCACAGGTAACTACTAGACAAAGGGAATTATTTGCTTGAATTATTGCTCAGTGCAACTTATTCCTATTTTCGAAGACCATAGATTCCATAGACTTAATCGCTGAAGAAATTTAAACCCATTTAACCCTTTTTATTAACCACTGTAATCTGCCAGCACCGCCTTAGTTACAGAACTCGGGAACAACACAAACATGTTATTTCTTAAGGGCAAGCATTCGAAAAGCCAAATGCTCTATGGGAAAAAAAAATTAAGGTTGACAAAGCCTCATTTGATATTTATAAATTAGCATTCTAAAGATGAAAGAATTTTTAAAATCAGTTCAATAATTTTTGAGTTTATTCATTACAAACAAAAATACAAACCTTTTTTTTACCTATTAGTATAGATAAAGTGTCTTTTAGTGAAATAAAAACACTAGGTATAACTAATACATAATATTGTTTTTAATTGATATAAATAAATTTGTTATCAAGGCAGGTTGCGGCTGGTGATATTACATGTCTCTTTTATCAACCACACAATAATTTTTTAATTAAATAAACGCCAAATCCGATATGAAATAAAATATATCTACATTAATGACACAACAAACTTCTCAGTAAATTATAACTAAATTGTTTTTCAAGTAAAATCCCTGTAATAGATACCTATTGTTATAAAATATCTGATATATATATCTGAAGATAACTCTGTCTGTCTGTGTCTATTACCTTAGCTACCTACTCAACCAGTCACCATGAAATTAATTTTTCATACACATTGTCATACAGAAAAGGGCATAGGGCACCTTTCACCCAAAAAATGTATAGTTCTTGAGGGATGGTCTAAAACTAAAATCCTACACCTGGCAAAAGTATGACAGCAAGGTATATGGCAGGTGTTAAGTTGCTTTCATATATATTATATTGTAAATTATGAAATATGAAAAAGTCAATAAATAAAATTGACATTGACATGGAGGATGTGATGAATATAAATATAGGAAATCTATTTACAAAAAATTGTTACTTACTACCTATATTAATAAGTGACGTAATCAATAATTTGTTGTTTTATTGATTGAATTAAATCATCACTGATATAACAACAGTGAAGTCAGTGAACGGTGCTTGTCGGTGCAATGCAAATTGAAAGGAAGAATAGAAATGATTCCATTTATGTAGCAATGTAGTATAAAATTAGTTTATAATATAATACAAATAGTTAAAAGTAGCAAATTAACTACAAACAATTTAAAAAAAATCAATCAAGATGAAAAATAGGTATATAACACAAGGTCATTCATGAGTCACGTCATCCAGAAGAAATAAAATTTTTAAAGCATATTAAACATTAACCACAGTAAAATATTAAAAATACTTACGATTTTATGTGATTAAAAAGTAAAGTCCCAATGAAACCGGTCGAACACGAGGTGAGAGACGATTTTTCAAGAAGAAAAGAAATCTCCACGAAACGAAAAGAAACGCCAAAGCCAAAAAAAACTCAAATCACAAGTCTTTACAACAATGAATGAATGAATGAACGAATTAAATGAAGTGCTGTCAGAACTTCAGACGGAAGTTAGTGTCCCTCTGTCCACTGTCAAAACCTCAATTGCAAAGAAAAATGTGTTAGGATAGACTAATATTACTTATACTTTGCGGTACCTATCATAAAGCTTGTATATTAATGTAGCTAAAATTATTTTCAGTTGATTAACTTTACAGATCGGCCGGATAAGATTCAGATCTTCAACAAGGCAGTGTTTATAACTTCAATATTGAAGAAAATATAAAAAAAATAATTTTCAAATGTTTTATAAAATTAAAGCACATTTCAGTAAGTGGCTTTTATCGCAATCACTTCATTTCATTATATTATAAATAATAAAATAAAAGTTTAACTTCAGTCATTTTGTTATTTATTGTTTTTTGTACAACCCCAACGTTTTCGCTCGATGACGCAATCGCGCTGTGTACGCGGGAATTTCGATTCTTGGCGCGCGTTCGTACAATACGTTTTTTCTTGCAGCGTCTTTTGTAGGCTAATATAATGTAGGTATTTTAGCTTTTGTATGGGAGTGATGAATCCGTTATGTAGTAACTATTATTTTTAATCTGAGGCCATGGGCCCTTTGTAATTATTTGTCAATGTCACATTGACAGTTAAGTATAGTTTTCCTTCATGTCATTGTCATGTGTTCCGTGTGTTATTCATGTTTGTTTATTTTTTGGTAGCATTTGTACTGGAAAGCCGTTTCTTTTGTTTTTCTTGGAAATAATTGATTTTACAAAATAATAATAATATATGGTAAATAAAATGTCTACAGATATAGCTGAAATCGGAAATTATACTGTTAAAAGCATTCCTGGCGGTGAGGTAAATATTGTTTTATAATTTTTATAATGTGTACGCTTCCTATAATTCTCAAAGTTTAAAATTAAGTAAGTACTTAATTTAACTGATTGATTTGCCTACTTTTATATAACACTAGTGACCCGCTCCCCGTGGAAAGTGACTTTTTTACATAGTAAAGAAGATTACAATAAAAAATTATTAAAATGATCAATTTCAATCATTTATTTCTGCATTCAAAATCTTGTTCATGCTAGAAGAAGTTAATTACAGGTAGGTTGCACAATAATTACACTACTAACGTAAGCATATTACCGCTTTGAGTTTCCTTATTCATTAAACCATATCTAAGCACCTATATGTAATAGGTATGTATAAAAATAATTGCAACATTGGATCTGTTCCATTATACTGTGAATGGTTGCCCCCCACATTACATTTACATGTTAAACATATATTTATTACAGTTGTAGATTTTGACTTGGTTTTCTGGCATTGAACTTCACCTATGACCTATCCCCATGATTACACCCTACCTTATTTAATTATTTCTTATGCACATCTACAAAGTTGAAAGCTTGTAGTCTAAAAATTTTAAAGGTATATCGTCCAGCAGTTCAATTCTGAGCACCCCTGTATTCCCAGACCTCTGGAGAAACTGATTCATCAAAATGATTCTTCCTAAACTTAAAAATAGAAGAGAAGGTCTAATATACATTGTATTGAATAAAGTAGGTATATAGGTATTATTGATTTTTTAAAAAAGTTTTAAGACAATTTACTTTTTAGTTAAATATTAATCCCACAGACTTGAGCCAATTATGTCTTGTTTTAAAGCAATTATCAAAATTGTCTGCTATTTTGTGTAATTTGAAGTCATTAGAATGTTATATTTCCTTTGATTTTATTTAAATGGTATTGATTAATGAATTTTTCTTTAACATTTTCTTTACATTGAATTATTGAAACTTGAAAAAAAATATATATGCAATTAAATATGTATGTAGGTATTACAAAATCTAGTCTTTTGTCATGGGAAGCCAATGTCCAGCAGTGGACGTCCTCTTTTTTTTTAATCCTTTTAGATACTCGGCAGAGTAGGAGACACTGCGGGGTTATGCCAGTTTTATACTGGTTAAAACCCAACGACTTTCTAGCGCGGCCGTTGATGGGCGGGGTCGCGGGGACGTTATGATACGAAGTAACCGTAGCGACATACCCCGCTAAGGTTATCCAGCGTGGGGAGGGCTACGCTCCCTGAGAGAACCTCGGCGTACCCGAAAGTGGATGAGCTGGCCGTCTCGAGAGACCTTACGACGGGCGGCAGTCTCTCCCATGACCACCGCCCGGGTCCCGGTCAGGAGGGAAGGCGGCGGACATAGGTCAGCCGCCTGCACCCCCGAGCCTAGCAATGGATGTCCTACGGTTGAGATAATGATGAATAATATTCTACAAAACATATATCAACATCGGCCATTTGAATTGAAGTGTAGTGAGTCCTAATTAACAAATTATAATTCTGTCAATTGAACTAGTGAGACTTTTCAAGTTTCGATAGTTCAATGAAGTAATATAATTGAACTAATAAAACTAAAATTCCCAATAGTTCAATCAATTGAACTCGTAATTGAACTAATGGGAAAAGGCCTCTCAACAAGGTGATCAGGTGATATTTTTGGCTTACTCAACTGTGGAAACAAGTTTTTAAAAGTTTGCACGTGTCTAGGTGTGTTAGTTTTTCTATAATGGTGTTAGTCTTTCCTCTAGGTTCCTATAATACAAGTCTAGTACTTAACTTGGAGCCATCGTAAATATGCTTACATTTAGATTGTTCTGCATTTCAGACTGTCCAGTTGAAGTCGTTCTGGCAAGAGCAAGACACCGTTATTGTGTTTTTTCGACGATGGGGTTGTACATTGTGCAGATTATGGGCGAAAGAAGTAAGTATAATAATTATTCTAAAATAGTTGGTGCCCGAAACTTCGTACGCGTTGTAGTTCGTTTTTTGAAAATCCCACAGGAACCTAACATTTTTTCCAGCATAAAAAGTATTCTATAGTTTAATCCAGGTCATCATCAATACATTAGTAAAAACCGCAATCAAATCGGTTAAGCAGATTCTGAGATTATCGTGCACAAACACACAGAAAAACAAACGAAAATTCTAAAAACTAACTAAGTACAGTCAGAATGAGAAAAGTTTCGTCACCTTAAAGCACCTTAAAGACATTTGCTAGCACCATTGCAAACATTGATGTTTGCTCTGTGCATTAGTTTTAAAAGGTACTAAGAGATTACCACTTGATAAAGAAATGAATTTGAATGTACACAGACATGGCTCATTTTTAATTTTGTTATATGTACTAGCTGTTGCACGCGACTTCGCCCGCGTAACTTAAAATATAGTCTATGTTACTCGCTGATAATGTAGTTTTCAATAGGTTAAAAAAAATTTAAAATCTGTCGAGTAGTTTTTGAGTTTGTTCATTACAAACATACAAAAATATAAATCTTCTCTCTTCTTTATAATATTCAGTATAGATATAGAATATAGATTTTGATTGATATTTCTTATTGTTTACAGTTGAGCGAAATCAACCCAGTGTTGCAAAAACATGACATAAAACTTGTCGGCATCGGAGTTGAAGAAGAGGGCTCCAAAGTGTTCATTGAAAGGCAATATTTCAATGGAGGTAAATATTATCATAGATTCATCATCATCATCATCATCATCACCGAACTCCCCATGGTAGGTGGGGATCTGTCTATGGACCAAATTCCTGTCTTACAACTCGTTTGCAAGTTCTTACAAGTTTTTTTTTATTTCATATCAACAATTACTTGTTGCTTTTTTTTAATGCTAATACGTGCTCGTCTGTACATGTCCTTTATAAGATGTATTTCGGAGCACTCCGAAATACGAAAAAAAGTGCAGAGCTTGGCACATAGACACAAAGTTGCCAGTCTATGTGTCTTTTATAAGATGTACTTCGGTGAGTGTGCTCAGGAGCTGCATGAGCACATGCCGCCTTCCCCTTTCTTCCATCGGACATACAGACGTACAAATGGTTACCATCCTTATCTTGTCGAAATCCCTCTATTTTCGGACCAAGCGCTTTAAAACATCCTTTTTAATGCGCACTGTCAACGCTTGGAACTCCTTGCTGGCGTCTGTATTTCCGACCTTATATAACCCAAATGTTTTCAAAGTTCTCGTGAATAGGCATCTTCTGGGTGAGCTCGCTCCATCATAGGCCTCATCTTCGCTACACGGCTGGATACTGGCCAAAAGCAAACCCATCCTCTAATAAAAAAAATTACTTACATTAACATTTTCTCTGTAAATGATTTTCAGATTTGTACCACGTAACAGAACAGTCCACTTATCAAACGCTCGGCTTCAAGAAGTTCAGCACAATTGGTATATTGGCGTCTCTGTTTTGGAAGCAGTCGAGGGAGGCTTTGATGAAGGGAAAGGAAATGGGTATGTCACTATTTTTGACATTTATTGACTTAAATAACTTAAATTTGGTTGTAATAGGTAAGAAGTATGTACAAGAATCTTATGGCATTAAAAAAAAGTGAATTTATGAATATATAATTTTAGTATAATTTCGACTTGCGTCAACTCTAGCGCGATCTGTCAGTGAAAAGTGATATATTAAATATAACACTGGCACAATGCAATGAATGACAAAAAGTCTTATTTACATCATATCAGATGGCGCAAATAGCAATTTTTGATTTTTGTTTTTGCGATATATTATCATCGTACAATAATTACTCATATATTTTCTTTTTGAACGCGGACGAAGTCGCCGGCATCAGCCGGTCTGTAGATAAAATAATAAAGACAATCGCAGGTCTGCAAACCGATTTGATTGGTGACGGTTTACAAAATGGCGGCGCGCTATTAGTAAAGAGAGGAGGGAAAATGTTGCAACACTTTGTTCAGTACGGACCGGCCGATCGGATTTCCAATGAGGATTTGTTGAAGGTTTTCCCCCTTTTTTTTTTTTTTAAATTATCCGTCCATAGCCTTAGGTGGTGATTTGAAGGGCGATTGGGGGCAAACCGGTGGCGCATTGCTAGTGAAGAGAGGCGGTAACATGATCCGCCATTTTGTTCAGAGCGGTCCCGGTGATCATTTGCCCAACGAGGACATTTTGAAGGTTGGTATCTGAAGTGTGAAACGAAGTAAATGGTCATTTACTATTTTTTTTTTTTTTTTTTAAGCGGCAACACTGCATTTGATGAATATCTAGATAGATGCCCAAAGTCGTTGACATTTTCAATGTTAATTCCCCTCAGGGTGACGACTACAACTTTCTAAAAATGACAATTTCCTAAAACGACAACTTTTAAAAGAATAAATGCAAATACAAAAATGTTGAAAAAAAAAAAATATTTATATAGTTTGGACGAACATAATTTCTTAAGTTATTATGCCTGTCAAATGATTTGATTTATTTATATATACGAATATTGTAGAGAATTTAATGCAGATTGTCTTCGTTATGGACAGTTTTCTTTTGTCTCTAATAGATTTTGAAAAAAAAATTGAAAAAAACCGCAGATCGCGACACTTTTGGGGGGGAAAGGGGTAGAAGGGAGCGGGGGAGGGGTTGACACCGGGCAGAATCGTGTTCAGCGGGGTCGAATTATTCCAAAAAGACCCGTTAGCATAAAAGTAACACTTTTTTTCTAACATTTTCAGGCTTTTGGTCTCGAGAATGAATTTCGTCCAGAATCAATGTCGAACAAAAAGCGAGAGAATGTTTGCAATGTAAGTATGTTATTATTGTTTTCGCCAACAACGGACAGACGGACTTTAGGATTTACTATTTAGCATTACAGTCATGATGATTTACTGTTTGATAATACTATTGATTATAAATAAGTTTCTAGAATTTACGATGTGTGAAAGAAACTTTAGACTCCAACCTGTAGAAGGGGTGGAATATTTTTTTTCTCTCTCAAATTATGTAAACTTTTTTTTTTACTAAAATCAAATTAGGATATGACGGTTATAGGTATTTTTTTTTAAATATGTAAGGTCAACCGGGGCTAAGGCGTCACAATACTTTTAGTGTCATATTTATTTGATTATAACAAACATATTATACACCCTCATAAGCTATAATTTATGATACATGTTAGGAAATTGTATCAAATTTTATATTTTAATACAATTTCATGGCATTTTGAATAACTTCTACTCGTAAATGACGTTTCTACAAAAGTTGGGAATTTTAGACGCAATAACCCATGGCGGGGCGAATGCGTCTTTCACTAGTATTATGTGCTTGGAAGAGCTGTTAACAATTTAAATAGAGATAATTTATGGAAGTACTAGTAACGTAGCTAATTATTACGTTGTAAACTAAATACTGCGCTAAGTTAAGGATAATTAGTCAAGCAAAAATATTCGGGGCTATGGCGTCTAAATTTCCTTGTTTCCGTAGACGCATTCACCCCATCCAAGATTCCAGGAGTGCCCAATATTTTTTCTAATAGGTTCGGGTATTTATTTATTTAAATTTGTAATCAAACAAGTTATGGACCATTTTTAGAATAAGAGTCTGGCGGTATTTTGCCCTTACAATTACAAGTCTTATGATCAGTACAAAACTGTATATAGAGTTATAAAAAACGCGTGAGATATTTTTGTTTATTATCAATAAATTACAGTCCTCTTTTACAATACTTAAAAATCAGTGCTGTTTTCTTAAGATTAATTAAATAATGGAATCTTGTTGTCACTTTCAGTGAATAAATGAACTTAACAAAACTTTTCAAATTCGAAACAAAAAAAGTCAAGTATTTATGTATATCAAAATAGAATTACCACCACATATATCAAACAATACATATATGAAACATCACTGAATATTGTAATTTTTTAAATTTTCTTTAAACGTAACATGACCTCTGCGAGATATATCAGGCTTCTTAAGGAACATTACAATATCATCGTAATGTTTAATTTCTGATATATCCTCCACGTCTGGGTAGTGAAAAGACATAAACCTACTGTTCTTTATTTTTCTCAAATATTTCACATTGGGTATATTATTTTCATTAACAGAAATGATGTTCCCCACGAAATACTTCACTGACTTTTTTGTTGTAAATCGCACTAGTATCCAATCGTGAACTTCTGGATTCCTTCTGCCGACATCTGGTTCAAATTCGTCTTTTTTACTAATATCTTTTTTAAGGACAAATTGTGTCTCTTTTTGAAACTAGCAAACCAATCATATCCAGGTCGGTTGTTTTTAAATGGGGTTAAGTAATTGTTGTGATTCACGTGTATGCTAACTAAATCCAGTGTTTCCTTAGACGTAAGTCAAAACCCGTACTTCTCCATAATTCGCAGACCATTAGCTAGTTTGAGCTCGTTTTCATATGTATGGGTTGTTTTTCGTTTATAGTGCCGAACCATGTTGGAAAACCTAAAAAATAAATAAAGGAGAACACAAAATTTTATGTTATAAAATACAAATAAACAATCATCGACCCAATTAGATATATACCACTATTACCATAAAATAAAAAGTTTAGAACCTCTGACAATGGGGCTATTGCGATACAATTGACGCAATCACCCCGTCAAGACGGACGCAATAGCCCCAAAAGAAAAACATAATCTACAAATTTTAAATTGCATATTGTCTCAGAATCTTAAGCTATTTACATAAAATAATCAAAACAATATGTAAAGCAATAAAACAATAACAGAACTTACAGTTCAGAAACATAGATACTTTTAAAGAAACTGAAATTTAAAACGATTCACAATCACGTGTTGGCAACCAGGAAGTGTCCGAACGAAATGACAGATTAAAGATGGCGAATTATTTCAAAAAAAGGCCTCGGTCACGACATTTATTGGTGACTTTTTGAAGTTTTAATGCCAAAGATAGAAAACATATGATACGAGTTGTTCTAAAGTACGCGATTCGTACGATAAATGGATTTGACGCCTTAGCCCCGTAGACGACATAGCCCCGGTTGACCCTACTTAGTTTTTTTTTTTAATTTTTATGTTGAGCATATTTAAAGTCCTTTGACTTTATTATTAAGAAAAAGAAAGAGACTGTTAAGAGCAAGATTTCAAAGTAGACATTTTGTGTATGTTCTGTTTCATAAAAATTAAAAAAGAAAAGACAAGAAAGAAACCGAGTGAAAAAGAAGGGCTAATTTTTTTTTTAATCTCGAAGTATATTTTTTGCACATTTGCTTTTGAGTATTTATTTATTATTATTATTGACAGATATCGACTCTTATTTTTGATAAAGTGTTATAATTTATATATATATTATAATAATGCTAACCTGGCAAAAGTATAACTCGAAGTTGGTCCCATATAAATTTGGAAAAAAAAAATTCCTACCCTAACGGTGGGAAAATAAAGGTGATTTATTGTTCACTCACAAACTTTAGTGCTGAGTTGTGTATTAAAATAAAAAAAAAAAAAAAAAAGTTATCATAAATTAGGCATTTAGTAATTAGTGGATTATAGTCACTAAAAATTAAAAAAAAAAAAACTTTTTAACAAAAAAATTAAACCGCCTAAAAAAAACTAAAATTTATTAAATTAAGCGCATCACGATTTACGCAATTAATTAATTTACTTGTTTGGCGCCGACTCAAAATTACTTAGATATACTTACATTAGAACATAGAACTTAGTGTTATTAAGGTTAAATAATAAAAAAAAAAGTCTATTATTTTTTGATTTTTTCAGTTTTTTTCGGCGGTTCAATTTTTTCACCCCGACTGTACATGCAAATAAATTATTTGATTTGATTTATTTATATGTTTTTTCAGCCAGAAGTCGAATAGTTTGCTGAGTTTTCTCAAAAGTTCACCATTGGCGCCCATTCATAATATTTGGATGGACAGACAATGTTCACGCACTAAAGTGTAGTTCAGTCCATTGCCGGTTTTGTACTGTACGTTTTAAACGACTCTGTAACAGAGAAAGAGTTGTACGGTTGACAAAAATATTATCTCACTTTGCCTTGATGCCTTGAAAATTTCAATTAAAATTACTCCGGTTATGGCTTTTTTTTTAAACTTGTTGTTAACTTGATGTGGCGTATTAGTTATATTAGGAGTATATTTCATAAATTATAATTATATACAAATGAAAAAAGTACATGTGCAAAAAAATAAAGTTGTTATTTAATTTGATCTTCGAATGGTTTGTTTAATTTTTGAGTAAAAGCCGACAATGGATTATTATTTATTATAAAATGCACAGATTGTTTTAAATTTTAATTAAAATTGATATAAAATGATGTTATGATTAAATTGTTACATTTATGATAATTGGTTTTTTTTCAATTTTTAATTTTATTTTGTATTTTTTTTTATTAATGAGTTTATGGTGTTGGGGTTAAATTTATTGTTATTTGTATGTTATTGTATTTATTCTCAAATGTGAATTATGTGTCGTATTATTATGAAAAAGTTTGTGATTTTTTTAATTTAAACACATAGTTCAAATAAAAAAATATAGTCATGAAATTTGTTTTTTTTTTTTTTGTATTTCCTTAAAGTATGAAACTTTTTTAAACGTATAATTCGAAAAAGACAAGTTATAATTAAAATTATAAACTAAAAATCCTCGATTTTCTATTGAGCCTAAACACCCTATATCTGCTCTAAGTAGCTGAGGAGTTGGGTGTCCTGCAGACTACTTGATGCTGCAGCATCAGGTCAAGGTTACCATGTCACGGAAACACCACCGAAGTAACAGTATACCAAATTTCGCATCAATCGAACACTTGGAAGTTAGTGAAATCCCTTTGTCAACTTGGAAATTGGCTGATGGTCTTCAAACGCCTGAATAGATCTTCATAAATTATAACTAAGGACCATCCCGTACACGTTACCTTTTAAATAAAAAAACCATAACCAGGATCAAAATAGGTCCATTCATAGACATTCAATTTTTTTCAATCATTGGAAAAATTTGGAAATGAACTTTTTATAGTTTCAAACTTTGGAAAGTAGCACTGCATTTCGCAGTCATTAGGGCAGCCTGAATGGCGTCAGAAAACCACCACAACAAAATGTCTGCTGTTATATTTTGGTGAGTGAGTAACAGATGCCAGAGCCCATTTCCCTATCCCTTCCTAATGTCTTACCATTAATCCTACTATGGCTGGAAACAAACTCGGAGCTATTGTGGCGTTTTTTGTGTTATAGGCGACGGCAGCCATCTACCATCGAGTGGATCGTAAGCATGTCTATCAACCTTACATAATAAGGCTCGAGTTAATCAGATGTTTAGGGCGATCATTTTAAACAACTGTTAAAAACTAACAGTCTGAACTCGAGCCTTAGAAACACTAATAATTTGTGTTAGGATAGGACTACTTACTATATTTTAGAATTTCATTAATATTTCTAAGAATCTTTCTATAGTTCTTACTAGAGACACTGTAATTGTTAGAATCACGACTACAATTTGTGATTGGCCTACAGCACCTGTTAACTTATAACACTCCGTTTTTGCGTCGGGCGAAAAAAAAAAAAAAAAACGAAATCTTCACAAAAAAAAATTAATTTAATCATAAAAGAGTTTAAGGAAAAGTGTTATAAAATTACTTTGCGTTTGCTACAAGAGCAACGCCTTTTTTAGTTTGTTTTCCTTTACCGTGAGTGGTAACTCTGCATCTACCATAGTTTGGAGTCAAATAGTGAACCTTTTCTTCATCTACCTCATGATAGATGACGTTATTGTCGCTGTCAAACAAAATCTTGAAGGCCACGCCTTGATTGAAGGCGCCAAATTCGATTAATTCGTCTTTGCTATAATCCAATTTGTACAAACCTCTTGTGGCTGGTTGATTGAAGTAGACATTGCCATTTTTATCTATGGCAAGAGTGTATATCTCATCAGCAAAGACGCTAGGTGATTTGGCGCCATTTTTCAATCTATAGATAATGTAGTCGCTCATGAAGTAAACGTCATTGTGCTTGTCTATGACAAAGTCGTCGATTTGATATTTGGAAAGCGCTGGAATTTGTTTTGACTTTCCATTTTCAAATGTGTACAGACCGTTGACATTAAATTTCGTGTAGTACAGTTTTTGGTGGAATTGTAGACTGAATATGGTGTCTTCAGATAATCCGATGAGGCTCGTTGAATTCTTAGCAGGATTGTATTTGTAAAGTCCTGTAGAGCCAGACATGTAAACATCTCGGGTCGCCTGATCGACTGCCCTAGCGAAGGAGAAGTCTACTCCGGATAACAGACTGAATTTAACTTCGTCCAAACCATAAGCACAGCTGAAGTCTTTGGATTGTGAATTCTCGATGTGGAAATAGAGAATGTTGCCAGTTCTGTCGATTGCTATTTGTCCGGAGATTGGATGGCCTTCGAAAACTGTTATTCGCGTGTAGCAACTGCCGTCAAGACATGCGTGGCATTGTGCCGAGATAGCCACGAACGCTGATAGAAGACTGGACAGGAAAAGCAGCACATTCATTCTGCAAATAAATCATATAATATTATAATCATTTGATGACCCGTTGGTTCAGTGGTATGGTGCTTGCCTAACGTGAGTGGTGAGTGAGTAAAGTAGGTAGGTAGCGCACTTGCAGCACCTGTGGCGTTGCTTGTGTTATAGGCGACGGTAGCCACCTACCATCAAGTGAATCGTAAGCCTGTCTATCGTAGCTAAAGTCGATAGATACCGTAGCTAAAGTCAGAATTACTAATCATGCTTATGTACTTCAATTTTCAAATGGAAGATAATGACATCACTAAACAGAATTAATTTTTTTAAAGTAAACTTGAATGTACGACAATTTTCGTATTCACTAAATTCAAAACAAGGCTTAAAACACTGTTATTTTAAAAGATTTCTTATATTAGATTATATCTACTGAAGGTTTGTTACGTCAAGCCGCCCTCCAAAATGTTATACGTTAGTAGTACTATTTAGTTTGTGAAAATATTTAAAAATTCACCTGATCGACAGCTGTTCACTGTATAATAATGTAATAAAATGATATTATCTAGAATTTTTACATTAATAACGACCTCTGACTGTTCGTTATCTCACTTTGTTTTCTGACGTTATTTTAAGACAAGGACTAACCTCAAACCGAATGTTGCCAATATGAGCGCAACCTAATAAGCTTTTGATTAAGGTGCAATATTGCACAACAAATTTTTGTAGCTTCTCGGGTAAAACCCAAGATTTAAAATCGGAAGGTTTTTCTTAAATATTGTGTAAAATATCAAAAAACAAATAACAGTAGCTAATTAAAAATTTTATTATAGAACTTAAGTTAATTAATAAGCTTAAAACCGCATCAATATCTGTTCGGGACAGTTTACAGTGTTCGAGTTCGTTGATCGTGTAGGTATGTAGAAATGCGTAGGTATGTTGATTTGCGGGCAGATGAAGCGTAATCAGACAGACACGTTGAAATGCGGATGTTGATTTAAATAGCATAGACGACACCTTCCTTCGTGTTCTCACGCTCTTTCCATTAGTGAAAACCGCATCAAAATCCTTTGAGTGATTTACATGAAGTTAGCGGACATGAAGACAGACGCGGATAGCGATTTTATTTTAAAATAATATTAATATAGATATACTTAGGTTTGACACAGTCTTGAAACATATTGTGGCCTGGGCCTGGGCCACGAAACCAGGCATAAGCGAGCGCTTCGAGCGCTGTTTTTGTGGCTAAAGGGTTATACTCACCACCCCTAGGTGGGCCATAACCTTGTCGTGGGGGGGGGGGGGGGGGCTTACCCTCGACAATCTGAGGGGTCGCAGGGGTCAGTGGTTCTGTCCCATCGGTCTTTGCTCGTCCAATCCAATCTGAGCGGGCTCCTTTCAGCGGAACTCGAGGCGGAGTGCGCAAAAAAAAAAAGGGGGGGGGGGGGGGTGTTATACTCACCTACATTATAATATGTCACCTTTCTGTATGTATTTATTAGTAAAGATTCACAAAACCTGGGTAATATCCGATTTTACTAAACCAAACGGTGATCTATGAATAACTCATGTGACATACTTAAGGTAAGGCTGTAAGGTCGATTTTTGATTACAATTCGCTGCTCGTCGAGGTCAGAATCTGTGCGTGATTAGACTATAACGTCCATCAAAATATCGACTCTGTTTGCAAGGATAAATTTAATTTTAAATTTTACTTAGTACCACTTCAAAACTTAGTACCACACTTTTGAAATTGCTATTTTAGTTAAAAATTGCATTTTTATCATACTTACTCTACAGGCTGTTTGAGAGATTGTTTGGTTGTTGTTATTCATTACATAATAACAATTATTTCGTTAGTGTCAATGGTCGCAACTGTTGTGGCTATATCTAAATCTGAATCTATATAAGTTGTTATATCTGCGGATATACCTACGTATTAAGGGATTGTTATAAGATACTATCTATATATTTTATATCTATTTCTACTATTACTATTTATACATATTCATATATAAATATATATTATAGATTATAGCTCATTAATTATAGAGCCTATGTTACTCGCTGATAATGTAGCTTTCTATAGGTGAAAGAATTTTCAAAATCGGTTTAGTAGTTTTTGAGTATATTAATTACAAACATACATATCTTCTCTCTTTATAATTTTAGTATTGAGAAAGTCGCTGTCCGCCTCTGTCTGTTACTCCGATAACTTTTTTTAAACCAACCAATGGATTTTTATACGGTTTTCACTTATGAAAAAGGAGGAAAATTATCAGAAAAAAATAGCATCGCTAGTAGTAAATTAAAAAAATGTTTCGTCTAGCAATTTTTAGACAAGCGGAGCGTATAACTTTGTAATGTATCTAATTTTCGAACAAGTGCGGTCCGCTAAACTAAATTTTAGCTAAAAGCTGCCGTTCCCTTTGAAGCTATTCAAAAATCTCAACGAAGCATTTGGCACCGTTCCGAACCTAAATACTCGTATTTACCAAAAAGTCGTCGCATTACAGAATACTCAAATTCACAGGGACGTAACGATATGTAATTGAAAATTTAAAAACTTGCTTAAAAATTTACAAAGCCACTGAAATACAGCTCTGAAATATCTTCACAAATAGAATTTTTTAAATGTAGAACACAAGTTTTTATTTACTAACTAGCGACTTGACTCCGGATTCGCTTGGATGCATTTTTTATCGTTGAAACCAACTATAAAAAACAAACTAATTTATCGTTGAAACCAGTGGGTATCAAAATCCATTGGGTGATTGAGTGATTCAGAAGAAATTAGGAGAGAAACAGACAGAGGCGTCTGGCGTAGCGACTTTATCTATACAAACATATAAGAAAAGCATAAACGAGCCGTACATCATTTTTTATTTAAAAAAAATTGTACACTGGTCAGCCTGTCTTAACATAAAAAACTGTCATTCGTAAGACTGCACCACAGTGAAAACCACGCCATCTGTTAACATATTAGCAAACTATTGACAAACAACATATTAACAGGCCAGTTTACGAGTATCATAAGACATAAAGTGGATAAAAAGACTAAGGGAGTACTGGAATGGTACTCAAGATTGAAAAAGATCTTTCTTTTTATGCTTCTATTTATAGTAAAGCCAAGGAGACAACGCAAAAAAGTAAACAAACAATGACCTTCTGACCTTTTCTCTCTGACCCTCTGACCTTTTCCCTCACACGTAGCGGCCGGCGCTATCTGTTTCATGGAGGCCATCATGACAACCCTTGAAAGTTTGTTTACTTTCTTTGCCTTGTCTCGTTAGCCTTGCTTTACAATGTTAGTACCTACTGTTTTAAAATGTTTTAATAATTGTTAGAAGTCCATATCGCTTACAATAGATGGAAGAGTAGGTACCTATAATTATAAAAGTATAAAATTATTTCTTTTGTTGTTGTTAAAGCCATGAAAACTTTTAAGGGCGTGCAATTAAAAACACATTTCGATAAAAATAGCCATTACTGATTCATTTTCGTTGGATGTTTTCTTTTTTAATAATCATTTTGTCATTATATGCAGGACACTTATTGTGTAGTTCAAGTACAACTAGACTTTAAATTAACGCAATTAGACTCAAAATAGCTTAACCAAAACCAAATAGTCAACCAAAGAAACAACGATTATCCGCAGTGATAGTGTGACACTAGCAAATTCCCGAGAGTCCGTCCGGGGATGTGCCGGCTTTACGTATATTCTGCTGGGACTCCCCATTGATTCGCATGCTCAAATAAAACCTTATTTAAACCCAGCACAGACAAGGCTATCCTTTTTTTTTGCGTGGGCAAATCTGCAAATCTGCGAAGACAAGACTATCATCATCACACAGATTTTTTTGTGTTGATCGCTTTTGTTGCTATACTCGTAGTACAACGAACCAACTTTGCCTAATGTTAGTGAAGTCTACTTACTAGATGAGTTAGAAATAGAAAATACAGCCTCCGTGTGATGAACACACCGACATACCATTGAAATGCGTGTTGGATATAACCCAAGTCCAAAGTTGAAGTCATCGTAACATTTGGCAACTGTCCCGAGTCGTAAATAAAAGACGAAGGCTTCTAACATCTATGATTCTGTTTTTAAGCACACAATGTAATGGCGTAAAATATTTTTCGTGTGAGTGTGATATAATTATAAAGTAAGGGAGACCTAGGAGAGTTGACAGAAAATTTACTTGTTCGGACATTACTTACTTCCACATTAAATGAGCTAGATTATGCGAAGAATGTATCACTAGAAAGCTAATTTCATTCTATAATTACAAATCTCAATGATTAAGTAATCAGCAGTTAGATTTATTTAAAAATATGGTTTTTCTACATCAAGTCAGTTTATTTCTACTCTCATAGTACCGAGGTAAGTTGAAACAAATAGAAAGGTTAAGCTTTTAAGGACTGAATGAAGCGGTATAGCAAAGAATAATTTAAGTTATACAATTTTGCAGCATCCCGAACACTTTTTCGTCTTAAAGTAACCTCTTCGGCGACCAAATCATATATTTCGATGCTTACTTCGCCTCTATCCGTCTTACGCTTGTATTTGTTCGTCATTCTACAATAAGAAATACAAATTAAATTTAATATTAAATTAAAACTAAGAAAATTTGAAACAAACGAGGTGGGTTGAAACATGGTTTTTCACCTTACGAGTACCTCCCCATGGAAATCAAAGATTAGTTACACTTTATTGCTATTGTGGGATGAAAATGAGTCCACATTAAATATTTACATATATACACACATTTATTATATACATATATACATTTGATGAAACGCACGAATGGGCGTTTTTACATTACGCACGATGGGCGTTTGTGTTGTTGAGTCGCGAGAAAGCGCGTGCTTTCTATAGCAGAGTTGAAGGCCGACCGTCTCTCGTTTCCGTGCTTCTTCATTTGAAAGAATGACACGGAAACTAAAACGTAAGTTCCAAATAGGTAACTTAAAGGAGGTCGCCACATCAGCCCCCCCGGAGACCGTAGGTCGTAACGAAGAGTAGACTGGAAGGAGTGGACAGCACTTGGTGGCACGTTGCTGGGTGATGGCGCTAGCAGTGTCCATTATCTGGATCGATGAACCGGCTGCTGGAACGTATCCATGTGCGCTAGCCTGGATAACGCTATTAGGAGCGCGCGGTCGCGTCGACTTTCTCAGGCCAGCTAGCTTCTGTCCGAAATCTTCGATGATGTCGTAGTTCGTTTTCGTTTGACGACGTAGTCTTCGACGTAAAATGCAATTTCGTAGAAAAATTTTTCGTTTGTTTCGATTGTCACTTTGTCAACAACACGGTAACTATGGAAAACTGTCCGAATTTTTCTTAAAATGTTCATTTATAGTCGCGGGTCACCAATTTAATGTGGGATGAAAATGAACTCCACGAATGGGCGTTTTTACATTACGCACGATGGGCGTTTGTGTTGTTGAGTCGCGAGAAAGCGCGTGCTTTCTATAGCAGAGTTGAAGGCCGACCGTCTCTCGTTTCCGTGCTTCTTCATTTGAAAGAATGACACGGAAACTAAAACGTAAGTTCCAAATAGGTAACTTAAAGGAGGTCGCCACACTATTTTAAAATACACGTCATTAATTAATTTAAAAATGAGTTGAATATATTAAACTTACTTAATTACACTTTATAACAAATCTATACACATCACAAAATAAGTACCTACTATAAAATGGAATTAAATGGAATCAAAAAAATGATGAAATACTTTTCGTGCAATTTTCGCAACAGACTCTGTAGCAACACAGCGGTTAGTCCAATTACTACGACGTGTACTGACAAGTCGGAGCTATGGAGCAGCGGGTTAGAACCGGGTTTTTACCAAACTTCTAATAATTATAGATGCCGAGATATTGAAGTTGTGTCAACTTACCTTTGTGTCAACTTACCTGGGTGTTGCACGCTACTTCGTCCGCGTTGGAAAATAAATATATCTCCTGACATCTTTATTAATTTTAAACTTTTACCAGGCGTTAGTTTTCTTAATTTTAGATGACGAATCGCTAATTCTTACCTCTCGCAGCGTGGGGCTTCACTCCTGACGTACATCATAACCGGCAGAGAACGGCTGACGATCACTTGATGGTAGCCGGCTAACGTCGCCGGTGCTACAAATGCGCTGCCAACCGATGTAGTAAAAAGGATGGGCTAGGGATTTCTGATAAGATTTCTGACTTCTGACACGCGTACATTTTTTATTGTTAAGCTCGACAGACAGGCTGACGGTTCACTAAACTTGATGGTAAGAGGCTGCCGTCGCCTATAACACAATCAACGCCACAGGTGCTGCAAGCGTGTTGCTAAACATAGTTGGTTGAGGTTAAGGGATTGGTTTAGGGAAAATGAGCTCTATTCCAGTCTCGCTAATAACATATACTAAAAAATAAAGAAATTTGTATTAAATTATTAGTTTTTGCGAGAACGCAAGCAAGTACCTACATATTTTTCGTAGCAAAGTAAACTGGTCAAGTGTTATTCTTGAGTACAAAGAGGTTACTTACTGTAAGGTGCTTCGAAAACAATTTTCTTTAGTTGGTATGGTTTGACAAAATAATCTTTGCTAATATTATAAAGAGATAAGATTTGTTTGTTTGTTTGCATTGAATAGGCTCCGAAACTACTGGAGCGATTTGAAAAATTCTTTCACTGTTGGGAATCTTCATTATCAGCGAGTAACGTAGGCTATATTTTATAAAGTCAACAGCTAGTATGTAATAAATTAATAAATAAATTGCTGGGTTATCTGGAACACTGCAGTAATACTATAAACCTATTTAAGGTAGGTAGTCTGGCGACAGTAGCTACTTCTTTGTAGAAGACCTTATATATACTTTAGTTAGCATAAATAATTATAATATTTATTATTTACGGCGGACACCCAGTGCTTCTCTATAGGCATTTATTCAAACGGTGTATTAAAAATTAGACGTGTGTATCTGTGTATCTGTCTGTGGCATCATAGCTCTCAAACGGATGGACAACTATCGATGTGATTTTTTCAATGCAATGCAAACAAACAATCAAATCTTTCCTCTTTATAATATTACTAGCTGGTGCCCGCGACTTCGTCCGCGTTGAACGATTAAAGGTACCCTATGTCCTTTCTGGTGTCCCAGACAACGTGTATGCAAAATTTCATGGTGATCGGTTCAGTAGTTTTTGCGTGAAAGAGTTGCAAACATCCATACATCAATACATCCAAACATACTTTCGCATTTATAATATTAATATTAAGTATGGATAGTATAGACTATGTAAAGATACATAAACAGTTTCAAATAAAAATAAGTAACGAGATAAGAAGGTTTATTTGCTGACGTTACTGAAATTGCTTGACGGTGCCGAGTGGAGAAATAAATTTAAATGTATGTTATTCTCTCCTCCGATGTCTAAGTTTAAACCAGACGCCATTTCTACTCCTACACACAAATTTTATCAATTCCACTGTCCACAGACAAAATGATGCAACTGAGATTTCTCTAGTCTCGACAATGCAAAGACGCTGTGGTTAATTGTGCGTTTTCAGGTTTTTTTAGACTTTTTAGTTTGTGCGGCCGGCGACAGGCTGCAGAATGAAAGAGGTCTTAAAGCGTATGGCAGAAGTTATGGCCCACGGGTTTGCCGGTGAATAGCCGTGGCGGAGCACCGATGTCGTGTCATAACGTCTCCCCTACCTCGCGAACGGACACGCTAGAAAGTCGTTAAAAAATGGAAAATACAAGGTTAGCGCAAGCCGGGCAGACGACGTACTTCCTGGCTCATCAATCTCTGCGAATAGTATGGCCGAAGTACCAGATCTATCTATAGTAACCCCCGAGGGTTACTATAGATAGATAGCCACCTCAAACAGCAGATTGCACAAAAGAAAATGATAAAATTGAAACACGGACCAAGTGTTCGTAAAAAATATTGTAAATATTTTTAAATATGTTTTCGAAGAACACTTACAACCTTCTAAATTTGAATGGTAGAAGCAAAATAATGTACCTATTTGTGTAAGTTTGGCACTGAAAGTTATTTTAGGTACCTACCTTTTTTGTTTTAAAGAATTTATGTCAAAAATGTTAGAATCAAAGGAACAATTCAATAATATATTCTCACTAGCTTCTGTTCCTGGCTTCGCTCGTATGGATATTATGAATTACAGGATTAAACCAGGCTTAAAATTAAAACACAGTAGGTAAAGGCCATTTTTAACTTGCAACGCTGGACGCCAAAGAGGGTTATTACTTTTTAAGTTTGACCTGTGTGTCTGTGTATCTGTGTCTGTCTGTGCATCGTAGCTCTCAAACGGATGGACCGATTTTGATCAGTTTTTTTTTTTGAAAGCTGACGTAATCGAGATAGTTTGTGGGTATATATGTAATTTATGAAGATCTGTTCAGGCGTTTGAAGATCATAAGTCCATTTACTAGTTGACGAAGGGATCTTACTAACTTACACAGGTTCGATTGATGTATTAACATGACATAGTATCTAACCTTGACCTGATGCTGCAGCATGAAGTAGTCTGCGCAATAGCCAACTTCTCAGCAACTTACCGCAGATATATAGCGTGTTTGGGCTCAATGGCAAGTCGGGGGTTAGTTTATAATTTGGTATAATGCATCCTCCACCTCTATTTAAAAAGTACACATACATTACAATATGTATTTATGACATAAGAAATATCAGAAAAACGTGTCAAAATGACATACAGACGTAACAATCGTGCTTCGAGTGTCAAAATAGACCTCAAGAATTTTGCTTGCGGAATGATTAAATGCCCGACTAAAGGCGTCGTAGCGATGTCTCATCACGACCATTTTGAAAAATCCTTATGGTCAACAACTAGTTTAATTTCAACCCTATAAACTTCTTCTGTGAGTCCTATTTCAATGGCATAAGGTCCAAATTGGCCTTAGAGAGAGGTCACTTAAATAGAGTACCTGTTTGATTTTTAAGGTCGATTAAGTCCGCGGTACGAATAATAATGCATCGAACACTATTGTCTATATAAAAGATGCGCGTGCGCATTGACAATTGAAAGTGAAACAAAAATGAAGGTGATTACTCGTTTTTCTATTGTTTTGCGTGTTGTGTGAATTATTGTGTGTATTTGATTTTTGGATTTAATCTCAATTTTTTGCACAGTGGAAAATTAAGAAAAGTAATTTAAAAAATGTCCCGCGTAGCTTTTCTTAATTAATATTTTTTAATTGGAATGTATAAGGACATATTAACAGCGAAATTGAATGCAAGATTTATTTCGACATTTTTGATATAGTAGTTAAATATGTCATAATATGGATTTATTAGTGATTTTTTTGGATTCAATTCCTGCACAAATTTTCTACACAAATGAAACTTTTTAGAACTTTTTAATTTAAAAATTTCTTATTAATAACTTTTAATAGGAATAAATGTTTTAAATAAAACATATTTTATAATGACAATTCAAATTTGTAACTTAGTTATAATAAAATTTTAGGGTTCAATCACAATTTTTTGCATAATAGTAACTGCAGAAAGTCGGGAGTTAGTTTATAATTATAATTATAGGTTTATCTGTCTTTAAATCAACAGTCACTGGTGTTATTGTTGGTGGCAGTGAGTGTTGTGGTTGGGGAAGCACCTGCCCCTTATCCCGCAAGCGGATGGAGACCTGCTGGACCTGCTTTCGAGTTACCACAGAAATCAGCTTCACCTGTAAGTTTTAATATTTCCACAAATATTCCGTAATAACTGTAATATCATTGCGTCGTTGAATAATATATCTAGCGAATTTACGAAGTCTAGAGTTAAATTTCTTTATCTACACTATATGATATTAATAAAATGAATAGGTTTAAAAATAATGAGGTATAAACAGGTATTTTAACAGAAGAGCATTTCTATATACTTACTTTTTATTTCGAAGTTTTAAGGAACAAAGAAAAAACGATAGTCAAGTCACAATAACCGTTATTTTTCAAATTAGTCAATCAAAACACAGATAGAATAGAAAAATGATGACATTCATGATTAATACTTTTTGATCATGATAGTACTCCATATGTCAAATATTGATGAGTAAATAATTATATTACTAAATATAAAGATAAAGATAAAGACACTACTTCAAATTCAATTACTAGTAAGTTTATTATTTAGTATTTTTATTATTATATTACTACTTGATAAGAATTAATGTCATAATACGATTGTAATCACTGTAGTGAGGAGCAAACATTTTCCTACTTTAAACTTGTTTCAGCAAACTAAATCCCAAGAGTACCTTCCACCTTTCGATCCAAGAAATGGTGCAGGACCAAACGACTTTGGTGCAGGAGCAAGTGACGAAGGTGATGTGTCAGTCCAAGGATTGCCCACGAAGGAGCAGCGACCAATCTTCCAACTGTCGCCAGTCAATGGACAGCAATACGTTGGACCAGCCTTCAACAATGACATAAGGAATTTAGACGAAAGATACAGACAGAATCAGGTTTGTAAAGAATTTTTGGGTTTTTCTTTTTAAGACCATTAAGTATTTAAGACCATTAGTAGCTAAGTTAAATTAAACACGTTAAGTACACTGTTTAGGAGTGCAATTTAGATAATTTATCCATGCACATGTATTTTATAGTTTTCATGTATTTAATTGCGATCTGTTTGTGTACTGTATCAAATATATATATATATATATAAAAAAAATAGGCAACGTCTATTAGCTCGTTAATAAAGATTTGTTTTAATCCATTTATTGTTATTTTATGTGAATACTTTTAGTCTTTAATTTTGTGGTTTAATATCTTAAGGCTAAAATAAGTGACACATTGTTCAAATTTTTACTTGAGGTCAGTTCGTAATTATGAATTGTGTTGATTCTATCTGTTACCAGTAGTATAATTATCAGTGCCATTAACTGAACTAGTAAAACTTTCATGTCTCTTTAATTCAAGTAATAGGCAAATTAGATGCCGAAGTCGAAGAAATTGTTGTGAGAACTGAGCTGTAGTAGTCTCTGACAAAACTATTTACCTTTTAAGAAATCCTTAAATCCTTAAATCCTTAATTTTTGCATTATACTAACTAATACAAGTACCAAACAAACATAACCAATGTCCCAGATTTGTATGTTTTTACTTAATACGTTGTAATTCTATTATGTTTCTAGTAAAAATTACTATTGTACCATTATAATTATATAATAAATTCATGCTGAAAGTGTTAGTAAATGTTGGGATGTGAGTAATTGGTAAAACGTTTCTTACAGTTGTTTTCTCAAGCGCTTGGAAACCAGATGTTACTTTATTACGAATTATTTATTAAAACAGTTTCAGGTACAACAAGAAACCGCTCGTCAATTCGCCAGACAAAGACAATTAGACGCTGAACTCAATTCGGCCACAGGTTTGCCAAATCCACAAATACCTAACCAATTTGTGCCAAGAACTACACCAAGGCCTACCGAAAACGTTTTTACGACGCCAAAGTTCAACGATTTTACAACACAGGCAGAATCTACTACAGAATTTTCCCTTAATGAAGGCGAAACACTCGACGACAGTGAGGGATCTGGAGCCTCTGCACAGAAAGAGAAAGTCTCTGTGGAAGTATCCAAGCAAAACCTTCAAGAATTTCCAGCGGAGCTCTTTTTGAGTCCATTAGCCCAATACAGATTCCAACAAGTTCAACCCCAACTAGTACCATTCCAACAATTTGGACAAATCCGAGCTCCATTAATCTATCAACCAGTTCAAGAACCTCAGAGCGTTGGATTCGATGGACCGGCGCATTTTTCGGCGTTACCGTCTGTCTTAGCTCAACGACAATCACTTGCTGGCCAACAACAAAGCATTGTACAGAGTCAACAAGGATTCATACAGAACCCTGCACTAATAGCAAATCCACAACCTCAACGAAATACGGGATTCTTGCTACCTGAACACAGTGGTGAAGTTCAATCTCAACAAGAATTTCCTCAATACCAAGCCCAGCCTGTAATATTACCTCAACAAAACCAAGTGAACCAATACGGTTTGCCTAGGGAATACGAGGAAGATAGCAAGGATCAACCCCAATACGTATACCAGCAATTCCAACCGCAGGGTTACGACCAAGCTGTCCTTCCTGGTCAAACGGAACAGCAGGATCAACCACAGAATTTCAATCAAGATGTGCAGCAATATTACCAGAACTTACAGCAGCGACAACTTCAATTACAACTACTTCAGCAACAGCAGGTGCAGTTCGATCAAGCTCAAGGTCAGGCTCCCTTTCAAGGTCAGGATGCTTTTCTGCAGAACGGTGTTAAGACAAGTCAAAAAAATGATATAGAACAGAATAAAGAGGAGTCTGAAGAAAATCCGGACGATGGAAATGCGAGTGCTGTGGCCACTGCATTTGGTACAAGGTTAGTGGTCATTATTATGTAGATGTAGATTCAAGTCATGCATTGAATGCGTAATTCAATGCAAAGTGTTTGTTTGCAATAAATTAAGAATATAGTGATGATTATAACAAGTAGATTATTTTGAACCATAACGGTATTAGATTTAGATGCATTTTTGCATACTTACTGTTTTTCAATGGATCATATATTCGATAGGTAATTTTATCCCTAAAATAACTTACCAGTGAACGCTATTTTGCTATAATTATTCGAGAATACATAAATTCTTTAGTACGTAACTGGTTAGTGTATATCATAATCTACAAATTATACAAAACTATAAACTTTTTTTTACAGAACTCAACCCCGTCCTTTTAATCAGTATGGGGCACCAGTGCCGAGAGTTCAGGCCAACCCTGAAGCGCAGGCCACAGATTCACCACTTCAAGACGACGTGAGCTCATATTTTCAATTACTAGCTGTTGTACGCGACTTCGCCCGCGTAACTATATAAAATATAGCATATATTACTCGCTGATAATGTAGCTTTCTATAGGTGAAAGAATTTTCAAAATTGGTGCAGTAGTTTTTCCTTTGAGTTTATTCATTACAAACATACAAAATTAATACGTGTTATTACCATTTTGACAGATTTTGGTTTCGTCAGATTTTCATTTCACCAGATTTAAATGGTTAATCTTCTCTCTTTATAATATTAGTATAGATAAATATACAGCTCCTTAATTATATTATTATGTACTAGTGATTCGCTCGCGGCTTCGCCCGGCGTGCAATTTTTACACATACAATCTTTCCTCTTTTATTCATCTTTCCTTAAGTGAAAACCAAATTAAAATCGTTAAGCGGTTTTGGAACGGTTTAGAGCGGTTTTTATAGAATGATTATTTATTTTAGGCTTCGGAGGAAGGCCCAGCTGTCGCCTCAGCAACGGCAGTGGTCAGAAGCAACAGAAGACAGAAGAGTGCCAAATTAAGGTAATTTTTTTGACAGTTCTTTTTTCAAAGTTTTATGTTAATGTTAATGTTTAGAATAATTTAAATTTACTTACATTTATTTTCGACAGAAGTCACCGCATCCGTCCCGTTTTCACACTGGACAAGTATGGACATCTAGTGTTAGCTCAGGATTATTAAATTACCTAAATTGAGAACCTAGTATGTTCTAGCAAACGGATTGTCTTAAAATACATTGGATCAAATCAAATACACACATACGCTGAATTAGGAGGTTCATTGGAATGGAATTAAGTCTACACAATATATTTTAAAAGACTAGCTTTTGCCAACGACTTCATCCTTGTCCGCTTTTCTTAAGCGTTGAACAATAAAAAGTTCAACAAGAATATAATAATATGAGCAATAATATATTCAATCCTTACTGCTCATATATTTCTTACAGGAGTTAATTTATTTAATATTAAAAAATTAACTCTTAATCTTATTTAATCTTATTAATTGAGTTTAAAAAATCAAATGCTACAATTCAAGTGAGAAGGCAAATCTATGGCGGATTCAGTAAACATTACCTTCAGCTTGACATAAATAACCCTTTCCATAGCAATGTCATCACATACAATAAAGCCTTTAAGGATGCGTTAAAATCAGGAACATTATACATTTATATATATATATACAGCCATAAGTTTAAAAAATATATATTATAGGTTATATACAAATAGGCCTAGAGAATTATAAAAATTATATTTTTACATTTTTTTATTAATTTATTACAATTATAAGACCAAAAAAGAAAAAGAAGAGAATATTCTATAAGTGATAAAATTAATTTTTCAAAAGTAATTCGCTAATTTTCTTTTTATAAGAATTCAAATTGTTTATTATATTATATTATAGAATATAATACTACATAAATACTAGCGACCCGCTAACGGCTTCGCCCGGGGTGGAATTTTTATATATACAAATTTTTCCAGTTTATATCTTTTTCATAATTATGTGAAAACCGAATTAAAATCATTCTAGAGTTTCTGAAGCGTACACAATCCAACTTAACTATATATATATATATAAAGATATATTTAATGTTCGTTTGTTCAAAATCTCTAATAGCACTTTATCAGCCTAGTATCATTAGTCCGATTAGTTAGTCCAATGATCGGACTGATGAGACTTTTTCGTCTCAGTAGTCCGATGATATAAGAACATCGGACTGCTGAGCCTTTTAGTCCGATGATAACACACGATCACCATAAAAGTTTATGGTTACATGGTATGTTGTAGGGTAACTTTTATCCAGAAATAAAGAACTGTTCTCCTCGATTGATCACTCGATAAATATATATATAAAGATTGAAGAAAATTGTTTCAAGGCCTAAGAAAAAGGAGAGTAGACCAAGTCGCGGGCAAAAAGCTGCATACTTTACAAACAGTTTTTATTATATATCAATAAACAAATTATATTATACTCACTAAGATTAATTTCATTCCTCGATGTCTTTCCGCGAAGAAGATTGGAGCTTAAACTAAATCTTTAAGCTCCAATCTTCCACAATTATTGTTTTAAATTTTAATTACTGAGAGTAATTAAAATTGTATTAATTAGGGCCTCTTTCACCATCTCTGAGTTCTCTGAGTAAAGTGTCAAGTAGGTTAACCGTCATTTAAAGTCACCTGTCGCCGGTATAAATGGAGCTGATATACTTTTGTTTGTACGGTAAAAGTCCCAAACATTAAAAAGAAAATAATAAAAAAAATTCGCCTATCGAAGGAAGCACAAAACCGAGTGCATAATTTAATAAAACATAAAATTATTTCTAAATGTAACTAATCAACACTTTACTTGTAGTTGGTGAAAGAGGCCCTTACTGTATTAAAAATAACTTAATATTAAAAAAAAAACTGTCAGTCGTTAGGACTGCAAATCCAGAAGTGAAAACTATGAAACATTACCGCTGTGACTTTCAAACACTTTATCGCCATCTGTTAACATTTTAACAGACCATTAACGAAATTAAGCTTATTATGAACCAAGATGTGCGCACTAATTAGTGTAGATGGCGCTTATTACATACAATTAAACGTTTCTGAGGGTGTCGCCTACAGAGCGTGACGAGTTCAGTGTTTTTCCCCATACTTAAAAGTGCTCAACGAGCCTAAAGAAGTTTTCACTTCAAAAAATAAACAATTTAAGTATTTATTTTATTTATATATAAAAAAAAAAATATATTTCATATTTTTAACTAGGAAATCACAAAGATATTTTATCTCTTATCTGAAAAATATCTCTCTCTTGTGTAACAATAATATTAGCCATACTTACGTGTCCTGTTATCTAAAGGCTAAAAGTTTGATTTTTCTAAATTGTCCCTCCCTTTGAGTAAATAATTTATGTTTATAATCAATTTAAAATTTATAAATTAAAAGGTATAAATCAAATCTTATTTTGTTGTATTTAATTAATTTATTTTATTGTATTCTTTGTGCTAGTAGGTATGTGTAAGTTTAATAATATATTCAAACATTTATTTTGAAAATTATTTTGTTTCATATTGGTATCAGAATGTAATATGATATGAATAAGATTTTTAGGGTAACTTTTCTCTTGTTTAATGTACTTATAAGGTACTTATGTCTTTATTATTAAGGTTATTATATAATTTAAAATGTACAATATTAGTTTATTATTTATGAATGTAATTATATAATTATATTATTGAATTAAAATATATAATTTACCCTTTTTGTTTTAATAAACCCTCTTTGGGACCTATGTATGTCCCGACTTTGTATGACAGATTTTCAAATCAACGGTTTTTTAAGTCGATAGATTTTTTAATGATGGAAAACAAATCAAAAAGTTGATTAATAAATAGTAATACATGTATTAAAACAATGGCTTCATAACAAGCATTAAAATTCCATAAATAACAAACAAAGATATAAAAAACGTCGGTACGCTTGACACCACAGTAGCATTTTGACGAACAAAATCCACCGGGGAATTGGCCAGCATTCTTACGAAGCATGCTAGCCTACTACGTTCATTGTTCTGTGACGCGGCAACATCTATTTCGTTTTCGACTACAACTTCTTCTAAAGTATCATTTTGAGTTTTTAATTTTTCAAACTGTTCAGGTACATTCAAATTGCTCGTTTCACCTATTTTTGACTGCTCCCTTTTACAACTAAATTTTTTCATAAGATCATCTATGATTTCATTTTGCACCAGAGTACATTGAAGACATTCATTTTCAAGCGAAACTTCTTCGATTGCAATTTCTTTATTAGACATGGATTTAACTTCGACGTCTTTAGTATTTACTATTTTTACATTGGATAAAGTTTGTGATTCTTTTAATATTTGCGGTAAAGTCCTTTGTAATTCCTTAATTATTTTCTCTGCCAATGTTTCTTCTAGTCTTTTTATACTCAATTCTAAAACTAATGTAAGTCTTTGCCAAATTTCAGTAATGTTTTTACAGTCTAGATTCTTTATATCATCAGCACATGACTTATTTCTAATTTTCTCAGTTTCTTTAAGAATTTCAGCAATAGTGTTTTCATTTGGTAAATTCAGATTTTTGTTAACAGTTCCTGGCAAAATGTTATCATAAGGTCTTTTAAAAACATCTATAGATCCTTTATTCACTTTGTTTTCGATCAGGATACCTTTAGTATTGTTATCTAGATGATTACCAGTAATTAAGTTGTCGTTATCGTGATATTTATTATGATAATTTTCATTACTAGTAGATTGTGTTTTCTGTGGAAGATAGATGTTAATAAGTGTTTTTAAAAGTGTAGCTTGATTAGTTGTTTTGTTTTTCGCGAGTGTATCTAATAAAGATGGACTTGGGCAAACTTTGTCCAAATAGATTGTTGTGCCAGAGTTATTTAACACTGTTTCAGAATTAGGTGTGATAGTTAAATTTTTACTCGTTTTATTAAAGTCTGAACTAGTATTCGCCATAACGAAAGTGTCACTGTCATTTATAATTTCACTGCAAAAAGTATGTTCTATTCCGTTGAAAACTTTGTCTTGAACAGAAATCTCATCTTCACTTACTTTTGGGAACAATTTTAAATAATTATTGCTTCCTTGAGTAAGAAAATTTTCTGTCGAAAAAATGCCTTGTGTACAACTTATTGTATTATTCGTTTCTCCACCTATATTAGGTCTACATGAATGACTTACTTGGACAATAGCAACATTTAATTCGTCAGACATGAATGGAGATGCAGGAATTGTTACAACAGATGTAGAACTCAATGTGTTAAAGAAGTAATCTTTTATTGAAGGTGTTTCACTTTCATTGAATACTATAGTGTTGTTACTCATACAACTTATGAATGACGTTCCTTTTATTGTAGAAGGCGAAGACAAAGAAGTTTCATCGTCTTGAAATGAGTCTTGATCTTCTTCTTTACTAAAAACTAAACTTATTTCTCCTTCAAATAGATTTTCCTTTGCACCCGATTTCTTTACTTTTGTTGGGGTTTCGTATTTAGAATTAATTTTAAATATTTCTTGATTTAGTTTACTTTGTAACTTTATTTCTTCATAATATTTCCTTAATTTTTTCTTCATATTTTTTCTAGGGCTTTTGTATTTAAAATGTTTATTCTTCATAATACCTGTTACAGGTTTGAACTGAGTTTTCTTTTTAATTATTCTGTTTCCGTTCGTCTTCTTGTTTCTTTTACTTTCTGTAAATAATACTTTAGATTTATTTGTGTAATTATTCGCTACGTCAATTTTTTCACCTTTAATATTTTCGTAAACAGAATTGTCTATTAAAATTATATTTCTATTATTCACAGGACTTTCACCATTAGATTTCAATTCATTTATTTTTTTCATTGAATTAGAAGGTACTAAAAAAATTTTATTCGATACATCACATTTTTTATTGTTTGTTATCTCTAATGATTTACTTATACTGTGACATTTGTGAGTTGAAGATTCTATTGAATCTATAAGAATTGTTTGGTGATTTATAATTGCTGGTTTCGGTGGTTCAATATTACTTTTGGGATTTAGTTCACTTTCCGATTCACATGATTGCATTTTCACCTCTGTTCAGTCTGAAACAAAATATTTTATCACACGAATACAAACATTTACGTAATAATTTGCATATAGATTAAGATATGCGTCTAGGTATCTTCATATGGTTAAAACATTTAAAATAGGTCTTAACCATATGAAAGTTCTTCATTTTCTTATTAAGATAAGATAAGATATTTAGAATATCTTATCTGAGATATTCTAAATATCTTATACTAGAATATCTCAGATACCTACCGGTCTTAAACTTTGTTAACTTTTTGAAAGAAACGAAAACGATAAAAATCTAATGTCTCTATGTCTGCATGTCTATTTTATATATATATTATTAAATTATTAATTAATTAATCATTAGGAGGTAGGTATGCTTATTTAATTATTCATTAGGAGTGAGTGAAGGCGTAAATAATTTAATTAGTTAGTCGTTTTTATTTGTTTTTTTGGTTATAAAAAAATTAGGTTAAATGGATTGAAAATAGAATCATAGATAAATGACAAACAATAGAAACAAAAACTGTTTAATGCGCACATACAAAAAAATTGTTGATACAATAAAAGAGAAAAACACTTAGTAATAAATTGTACATAATAATATAAAGAATGCTCAAAAGCCTAATTCAGGTATATTTTCCTTTGATAAACCAACTAATTGGTTTGTTTTCCTTTGATAATTTGGAAATTTGTTTAAAGCATTTATAATAAAACTCCTGTCCTTTGTGAAGTAGACATATAAAAAACAGCCAACCACCAAGACAACTATCAACATCAGAAAACAGTAAACGAATTTATTGAAATTAGTACATTTACTTAATGACACTTTGGGAACATTTCTATCGTTGCCGACATCTACATAAATTTCTGTATCAGAAACCCTTTTACATCTTTTGTCACCACATACAACTGGATCCGAGATTTCGTCGATATTTCCATTTAATTTATTCGTTATTGGTGAACAGCGATGTAGTTCTGTTGGATGAGTTGAAGATTTCTTCATCTCTGGTGATTTTCGACTGCTTACATCATACACATAATCAGGTTTCTTGGTGAAACCGTTGCAAAAGAATGCAATTAAGTTTTGATTATTTTTCTGCACGGGAACTTCAAACAGTGATATTGACCGCGGCACGCAACAAGTCGAAGCTTCATCTGTAACTCTTTCTTTATCAATGCCCATCGCAGATGTCATATCAGCCACTTTGAGAACACGTTCGCTCTCAATTACCTGATAAGAGGCACAATTTTTTGAATTTCTTTTAAAACATTCCTTTTTCATTTGTTCTTTTTTTAATGTCAAACAAGAATTTACGCGACTATGAATTGACCGTCGGGTTACTTTTGTCTGATCTGCGTCATGCTGTGTAGTGTTCGCGTGAACTATATTATATTTGTTAGTTACAGCAATTGGAGTGTGTAGAAATTTTTTCTCAGAAATACTCTTTTCAATTTTGGACTCTTTTTTACTATTCGTTTTATGATTGTTTATAAGCAGTGCTGCTGTTTTTGTCAAGTCTCTTAATACTTCTTTGAGTGCGTTAATTTCAATGGCAATTTCTAACTCTGTTGTCATGGTGCTACGATCAAAATTATTATTTTTTATTATATCTTCTACAATTTTTTTAGATTCGTCACTCTTTTCGTTACTATTGAACGCACTACTTGAATTGTAATTAATTTGACTATCAGCGTTGTTAAGTATAGGAACAATATCTGGTTTAGAATGTGAACAATTCTTTTTTATGGCAGCGACATTCTCGAAACTTTGTTCTTCTTTAAATGTTGTAACCATGTAACCGTCACTTAAATTTAAGTCATAACTCATTTTTTGATTAGCGTATGTTTCAAAAATGTTTTTATCATCTGTGTACGTGCATTTATTTTCAGTGGTACGTTCAAATGAGGGTGTCAAATTTATAGATACATTTAAATTAATGTTGTTTCCATTATTTTTGCAGTTTGCAAAATATTGGACAATTTTTTCAAGGTGTCGAACAAAGTCGAGACGATTTGGTTCTTTATTTCCCATTTTTGCTTTATTCCTATACAAGTGGCTAGTGGTTGGAAAATATCTGTTTTTACGAGTTTTTGAATACACGTTACTTTTCTTAATTTTTACTTTCTTATGACGAATTGAATGTTTACTCTCCTCCATAAAACTTTTATTTTCTTCTGTCATACCATTATTATTGTCAAAATAATTTAACTCCGGTAAAATACTTGCTGCACGCTCGTGGATATTAAATATTTGATTACTTGTTTGATAGGGTATTCGAAGTTTGTTTTCTTGAATAGTTCTTGTCATTTTAGACACATTTCTCCATAAATAATCGGCTGCGGAGGTATCGTCTAAAATAATTTCAGCAGTTAAGATACCAGCATGGTATAAAAGCTATGAGACCCCAGACCTACACTATATTGGAATGGCTAAAATTTAAGGTATGAATGCTGTATTAATTATATACTTATAAACCGCATGGGTACTGGCTAGCTTAAATAGGCGGCCGATTCTCAGGTAACAACGAAAAGGTAAAGAAATCATACCTTAAGTAGGTAAGTTGGAATGGCTGATTTTTATATATGTTTTATAAATATTTTTAGAAAACCATATTCATTCATGCCAGACAGTTTTCGTGGCCCCGAGCTTTAGCCAGACGCTTCAAAGCACGTAAAAAAAGTAATGAACCTTTTTATATTCGAATGCCTAACTATTGCGCGTGATCTTGAAACGATATTTGAGTTAAATACTATTGGTATGATAACTCACTACGATAAATGTTTGCAATATAAAGGTGCCAAATATTGGAATTTAATAGTTTTTCATTGCTACCTAACCTTCATACCTATATATATATATAATTTCATCTATAAAATGAAAATTACAAAGATAACAGATCCGTAAAAGATCCGCCAATGGATACGGATACTGATATCCGGCACATCACTATATATACAGCATTCATACTTGAAATTTCAGCCATTCCAATATGACGTAGGTCTGGGACCTCATAGATCTTATCTATCAGTTTCGATCGTTTGACGATCTTGTACGTGTTTTTTATTGAAACTTATGATACTTGGACACTCATAGTAATTTTCATTAAGTAATAGTGGTATATATTTTTTCTTTTCATCAGCGTAATACTCGTCAATCACTTAGCGATTCAATATTGCTTTGTTTAATTTTCTTGTGCTCAACTTTGTAATTAGCAAATCTATTCACTATAGATTATGTTGAAATAGCCAACAAGTTATATCCTGAATAGCTTTTCAGGTTTCCTTGCGGCTAGTAACCGATACATTCTATGTTTTCTTTAAATATTGTGCAATTAACTGTTCTTCTTGATGATCATATATTTGTGGAAATTTCTTGGGATAGTTAATGTCCTTAATTTTGTCTACGGAATCGGGATTGTATAGGGACAACCTCTGAAGAGTTCACAAGATCCTAGATTTTTGTGAAAAGTTTTGACGATACCTTGTATTGTCGATTAAAGGCAGTACATTTTTGCAACGGATCTTGCCTTATTTTTATGCTCGTTCAAAACGAAGTTTGAACATGAACTTTTGAACAGTTGTCTCTTTTGCTTTAGTATCTACATTTATTCTAGATCTTTTTCAACTAGTTGCTTTGTTACTGTGTATTCAAATAATTGGTGTTCCTCGATCCAATTGATGACAATGTTTTTTAAATTATTCATTATAAACGCTCCTATATCTATGTTGTTATACCAATCTTTGTTTTCCAACATACCTTTAATGTCTTCACCAGCATTCAAAAACAGTTTCTTTGTACAGGTTTCATATGGAGCACAGGAATTTTTTATTTTCAATGAACCCGCTTCCTTCTCTCTGATTCTTCTTCCATATCTACGCCACACACAATGATTTGTCTCCACGCTGAAGTCTCTTTTCAGTTTACCTCCGTATATATAAGTTTTCGATTGTATCTTTTTCATATGAATTATATCACATTGATTCAAATGTGATATATAAGAACATGTTCTTGAGCACGAGCGAAGTGTGGTTTTAGATGTTTTAAACAAAACTTTTGTGGCGACTTGTTCTGTACATTGATTCGGCTTTCCCATGGTCTTAAGTTAAAATGTTTTTACTCTATAGGCACTCCTCAATTGTATCTGGAACCAGAAATATTAGTATTCTGTTCATCTTGTTTTGGCTGCTGACTTTATCCAAATTGTAACAAATTAAGGGCAACGATTTCAGATGAGTCGAATTATTTTCTTGAGTTTTTATAATCTGTTTTTCTAATTAAAAGAAATATTGTTTGAAGAAACCTTATGTATATATTTGCTATTTATTTCTTTAATTTTTTTAAAGTCTTCGGAATTATTATTGTGATTGTCTACAACAGGTGATGTAGCATGTTACTCTGGTTACATTAAATAATTACGAAATGGTTGCTGCGAAAAAACTTGATTGTTAAGCAAGTGTAATTTATGTATAAATTAATGTTTTTTTTTTTATGATAAAAAGAGACAAGCGGGATGACGGTCAACTTCATTAAGTATGTTTGGCATTACTTGTTATTGTAATGGTTTAGTAGATACAATTATTTTTATATAGTTGCGTAGCTTGCCTTAGATGAGCCATGTATCTAGGGGCCCTCTTACCTGACTGGCGTAGTATAAATGGAGGTTAATGATGTTTTTACAAAACATGTATGCAGCTTTGTATGCATACTAGGCGCAAAATATAGATGTAGTTGCTTTATACTCTGTTTTTTTTAACAAACGAGTACTGAATATGTCTCTCGCATAAAAATTGGACTATACCATTAATAGTATTACTTGGTATCGCCAGTACCTTTAAAAAGAAGCTAGTTAAAATATCCATTCTATAAATACTCTTAATTCTTAATACTAAATTCGTAGATCGTACTCATAGAGGGCAAGCGTCATACTTAATAGCATAAATATACTACGACTAGAGTGATAAAAATCCAATTTTAATATGCTTTAGGTTCCCTGACAACACGTGTCCACAAATGTCATTGACAATAGAATCCCTTGTCAGTGACGTTTGTGTCCAAACACGATCTTTGGACAACACATTTCTATTTGCACAACACTGGTGGATTCCAATATAGGCCTACTTTGATACTTGTGTCCATTTATAACTTTATGGTCGTACTATAAACTCTGAACTTTAGAATTTAGCTATAACATATTAGACATATAGACCAGGGACCAAATATAAATTGATACGGCTGATACTCGTATGGTGGTAGCTAAGCCCCTGTTCTCACACTTCACTGTAAGCTAGAATGATGTATGTTGTTTTGTATGCTAAAATCTAGTAATCCAATAACCAAACTTACAATTAGATCTTTTCTACATCTTAAATTTGTGCAATAGCTTCGAAGATTTGACTAATTGACACTTTACACGATTTAAAGTAGAAAACATACGGAAAACATCAAATAATTTATCAATCTTTGTGACAGTTAGTTTTTCGTGTTTTGTAATGACGTAATTTTTTTTTTGGAGGACACCCAAAAAGAGTATTTCTTTGCTTTGTAAATTTATTAAGAGAAAATCTGCGAACCAGATCTCCACCAACCATGGGGAGATCGGTGGGGTATGTGGGACTTCTACCCACTAAAAACCCACGGTGTTTCTTCGCGCCGTCTATGGGCGGAGGTTAGGGGACGTTAAGATACGCTAACTTCTCCCCCTGCCAGACGAGGCCCGCTCACTTGCGGGCTCTACCTCGAGCTCTAGTAAGTAGATACCTAGGTAAACCAAGTTTTGATGAGCCCATTGGATGAGTGGTTAGGGTGCTTGCCTTAACGCTCTGTTCTAGGGCTCTCGGCTTTGATCACCAGCAGGCTCAACTTTGAAAATTTGGCTCTGGTCTGGATCTGGAAAGTAGTGGCAGGGCACATTGCGTTTTGCAGTCATTTTTGTAGTCCGTCTGGCGGCATTAACCACCCCCTTACAGAAGACCACCGTGAAATAACAGCACGCTTGCTGTTGTGTTTCGGTGAGTGAATAAGGGCTAGCGTCCACTATTGGCATCGGCACGGCTGAGGATTTTAGGTGGCAAATAGTAATATACATTAATGTCATGGCAATAATGTAGAAATTTCAAATATATATCGTCGTTCTAACAAATATGCGCTTTCGTACGCTTGAGGCTGCCGCGACGGCAGCCTTGAGGATGCCTTGAGGCATCCTTCGGCACGCCGAAGTAACACTCGGCACTCGGGTATAGCTGGCCCTGAAGAGAACACGAAGGGATGCGATCTACAAATATTAAGCGAGATTGCTTTTGGACGCCTCCGCATCCCTAAGGACTTTGCAGCATGCCAAGGGATAGTTTCCGACAGTATGCGCTTGCACTTGCAAGGAATAGGAAGGATCCTTTTCCTTGCCGATTCCGATAATGGGCGCCGGGCCTAAGGGATGCCAGAACCCCTTATTTATTATTTATTTATTTATTATTACCCAATCCCTTAACCTTAATCCTTCTGTAGTCGGCAGTGCACTTGCAGCACCAGCGGCGTTTCTTGTGTTACAGGTGACGGTAGCCACCTACCATCAAGTGGACCGTCAGCTTCTCTGCCGACTTCACATAAAAAACATGAAACTTTAACCTTAGAGACCGAAGAACATTTAACATTCCTCTTAGATAGGTGTACCTAATGCGTGGAAAGATCACGTGCATGCAAGACAGTGTCCCTTGAGCGACTGAATAATACTGAGTTCATTGGACTCAGTATATGAGGTCCATGCGCGGATAGTGAGTATCTAATCTTCCTTTTTGCTTTCATCTACGGTTTGTTTGTATGAAATCACATATATGCGAACTAAATGAGAAGTAAAAACAAATAAAAAGCAATTAAATGTACTTCAGTACTTCGTTGAGTAAATATATCTCTTTTAATATCGGCTGATATAATCAAAAATAAATAACAGAATAAGTATGCCCACATAAATTCGCAAGCCAATTTTGGCCAACTATGCTTCCATAAATACTAATTATAACTCAAAAACTGACCCGAAACTGTTTATTTATAGCTTTAATTTTGATCTCAGAACAAGACTCATAAAGATTTAACAAAAATTGAATTATGAGTTGACGCTTCTGAAATTTATGCAACAATTCGAATAAAATCCTAACTAATATTGTTAATGGGAAAGTGAGTTTGTTTGTTACTCTTTCACGTATTTAACTACTCAACCGGTCATCATGAAATGTTGCATGCATGTTGTCTGAGATACAGTGTCTGGCGACGGTAGCCACCCCTTAACATCAAGTTTAGTGTACTTCAGAGTTGCACAGTTACAACATTTTGCTATATGTTCCAAAGGAGAAAGTTGTTAATTTGATTTAAACTTGTTATTGAGTGTCGAGAGATTCGCCTAGAGACTTCTAGTGACTGATGAAATTATTGATATAAATTACAACCGTGTATCACACATTTTTTGTATATATCTAAATAGCGTGGTCTTCTGTAAGGAGGCGGTTACTGTCGCCAGACGGGCTGCCCAAATGACTGCTAAAGAGTTCACCAAAGGGTGATCCAACTGCACAATATAAAAATAGCCTTATTATTATTATACATATTGTAATTAATCTTCTTAGATTTAATTTTTTTACAATATCCATATATATAAAAATTTCGTGTCACGTTGTTTGTCGCCGATGAACTCCTAAACTAGTGAACAGATTTTAATAAAATTTTGCACACTGTGCGCAGTTTGATCCAACTTAAGAGATGGGATGTCTATACTACTACTTATTAAATAAAACTGAAGAGTTTGTTTGTTTGGTTGAACGCGTTAATCTCAGAAACTACTGGTTCGAATTAAAAAATATTTTTGTGTTGGATAGTCCATTTATCGAGAAAGGCTTGAGACTATATAATATTACGTTTATATCTATAATTTGAGTATAATTTCGATTTGCGTCAACTAGTGCCATCTGTCAGGGAAAAGTGACATTAAATATAATACTGGCAGACTGCAGACAAAAAGTCTTATTTTCATCCCATCAGATGGCGCAAATAGCAACAGATTTTTTAGATTTGTTTTTGCGATATCTCATCGTATAATAATTACTCATATATTTTCTTTTTCAACGCGGACGAAGTCGCGTGCAACAGCTAGTATAAATATATAAAAGGCAACAAATGTTATAAAAAACTTAAAACTAGAGTGCCGCAAGCAGCGGGTCAATGCCTTAGCTACCTGTGGTTAGGTCTACAGAAAGAGGAACCTCTTAACAATACGTGCCGAATGAAGAAGTACCATTTTCTGTATATGTCCATTGACCCAGCCAGTAATAGTCTTTAGATTTTGGGTGAGATTCTTCGCTAAAAGACCTTTCCCAGAAATTATAAGAAATTATAACGACCTGATAAGGGCCGCGAGTCGACTGTGGATCCAAGCTGCTTCTGACCGGTCTTATTGAAAAGTTATGGGGGATATTTAGCAGTGGAGGTCCTGCCTCTGAGATGATGTTGATGTTTAACAAAATGGAGAAAATCTTGTACTTACAATAGCTTCTAAGTAAAATCTTAATAAGAAAAGGTTCGACACCTTAAAGTCGACATTTACTTTCATGGCAAAATTTCATTTTAAACGTCTATTAGTTGTCTGGTTAGTGCTTTAGTTTCAAAAGGTACCTACGTCTTCATAAAGGAATGAATTTGAAAACTGACGAAAGTTTTTGTACCCCGACTGTACGTTAGTGCATTATAACTCAGATTGACAGAAAGCTTTTAAAACCTCTATTGTATAAGCATGTCAATATGTCAATTTTGTCATGTACAACGTTGTTGTAGTAGTTAGTAGATGGCCACTGTTACTAGAGAGATATTTGAACTCTTGTACTTTGTCGGAGGGGATCTAAAACAAATTTGTGAAATTTTAATCGAAGTTTGTTTATGCGGAAACCATTTATTTTGACCTTGAATTTAGCTTAGCTTCATATTGGGCACGCGGCCATTTTGTTCGCATATAAATGTTGTAATATTATATTACTATATCCGAGCCTAGATCATTTGAAATAGGTAGTATATAGTCATTAAAGTATTTAGTTAGGGTGTCCTAACGACTCTATACATTTTTTCAGCTTGTTTGAAGTAAATTTTTTATATCTAGCTCGCAAACTCCTTCAAGTATTAAAATCTGTTTTGTAAACAGCTCAACAATAGTCTATACTAATATTATAAAGAGAAAAGATTTGTATTTTTATAATTTTGTCTTTTTTTTATAATGAATAAACTCAAAAACTACTCGACCGATTTTAAAAATTCTTTCACCTATAGAAAGCTACATTATCAGCGAGTAACATAGGCTATATTTTATAAAGTTACGCGGACGAAGTCGAGTGCAACAGCTAGTAGATAATACTTCATAACTATAATAGTTCATGTGGAAACAAATCAAGTAAACAGTTGTTATAAATAATCCGATTCCAAATCCGACGGTCAACCGCAATCCGACTGATTGTGAAGAACCATTAATAAGACAGAAGACAAATAAGGTACACGACCGAGAAATATTATCCCTCATTTACTAGCTTAACACGTTCGTCGCTACGACTAATACCTAATCTATTTAGGGTTTTCTTTGTGACCAATATTTATTTTTTACTAGCTGGTGCACGCGACTTCGTTCGCGTTGAGAAATGAAAAATATATCAAATATCTGACATTTTTATCGCTCTAACGACGGTGGCGTCGCCACTGTACAATTTTGTATATATTTTTTTCAATATAAAAAAGTATTGTATCTTATTCGAGTATAACTACACCCTTACAGAAGACCACAGTGAAGTAACAGCATGTGTGCTTTTGTGTTTCAGTGAGTAAATAATATCCTTAATCCGACTACGGTTGGCAGCGCACATGCATCACAAATGTGGCGTTGCTTGTGTTATAGGCGACGGTGGCCACCTACCATCAAGTGGATCGTCAGCCTGTCTGTCTACCCTAACATAAAAATTTTAAAAAATTATTTATTACGTTACGTTACGTAAAAATATTACGTTTAATGGGAATAAATTAGTATCTATATATCACTCTGAGAGTTGCCGAAAATCCATGCATCTAAGGGAAAAGAGACAGATTTGAGAAAAAGGCGGACGGTCGAAATCTTTTGTAATTAGGTTAAGTGCTGTATCTCGTATCCGCTTCCGGAAGAAACGAACAGGAAATAAGACATGTATGGACGTTGTATATATACTTATTATTGTTATGTATCTAACCTATACATTATAAAGAGTGTCTTTCTAATGTTGACTTTTACAAATGTCTATCTACTTCGCTAAGAATAATTTGTAGCGACTTGTTGTAAATACTCATTTGCGTTATACATACTTTTTGGTTTTACTTTTAATACTTTTTATATATATTTTTATGTCATATGTATGTTGTCACTTATATTAATTTTGTCACCAATTTGTCATGTTCATATAATAACTTTCTTTGTAAAATATAATTCTTAATCCGTCGTAATCCGTATCTTTAATTTATACAATCACGTACAGCATTAACCAACCACAAATTTGGTAACTCCGACGTGATAATCTGACGTGATTTTAATATAATTTGCACACTACATACGAATAAATATAACGATGGAACAAAATAGCCGTCCGAACATTTTAAATAGTGTGAGTGTTAAAGTACCACCGTTTTGGCCAGAAGATCCTGCATTGTGGTTTGCCCAATTAGAAGGCCAATTCGCCTTAGCTGGTATAACTACGGATTCGACAAAATACAACCATGTAATAGCAAATTTGGATTGTAGAATTATCGCTGAAATCAAAGACATTGTAAAAAACCCACCCCATACAGGAAAATACGATAAGGTAAGAGATGAGCTAATTTCGCGTTTATCGTCGTCCAATGAGCAGCGAGTTCGGCAGCTCATTAGTAATGAGAACATTGGCGATCGCAAGCCTTCGCAATTCCTGCGTCATTTGTTGAACCTTGCTGGACCAGACGTTCCTGATGACTTTATAAAATCTTTGTGGTCAAATCGTCTGCCATCGCACGTCCAGTTAATAATTGCCTCGCAGTCTAAAAGCTGTTTAGAAGACCTAGCTAAGCTCGCTGATACAGTGATAGATATAGTGCAACCGCAGATACACCAAGTGTCCACACCATCGACATCAAGCAAGATGATCGAACTCCGGCGGTGTGTCGACGGTCTTAGTCGCGAGATTGCGGAATTAAAGATGACAGCGCGGTCACATGCTCCAAGTAGAGGGCGCTACGCAGGCCGGCGCCGTTCCCGTTCTCGGAGCAGCAATCGAAGACAACGTCGTGGTATGTGCTGGTATCACAGCAAGTTTGGCCCGCGCGCAAGTAAGTGTCACGCGCCTTGCAGTTTCAATGAGGGAAATGCCGACGGCAGTCGTTGATGACGGCCAGCGATTGTCAAAATGTTTCAGCCCGTTTATTCGTGACCGACAAAAAGACACAGGTGAAGTTTTTAGTGGATAGTGGTTCAGACTTATGTGTTTATCCTGTTAGTTTTATACGTAGTTTACGCCCTAAAAAGGACAAATACGTATTATGCGCCGCAAACGGATCGACAATTTTTACTTATGGTACAATTTCTTTAAAGCTCGACCTAGGCTTACGTCGTGATTTTTCATGGCGATTTGTTGTAGCAGATGTAACAAAACCTATCCTAGGCGCAGATTTTTTAAAATTTTATGGGTTATTGGTAGACATTAGGCATAAACGTTTGGTTGACAATATTACAACACTTTCTATTAGTGGTATATCCGCAAAATCTTGTTCTGTGTGCCATGTTAAAACAGTTACAGGTACATCTATTTTTCATCACATACTACAAGAGTACCCAGAGATTACGCGTCCAGCCGGTGATACTTCGGCACCAAAGGTGAAACATAATACGGTTCACTATATTCGCACTACTCCTGGTCCACCGGTGTATTGCCGCCCAAGGAGATTAGATGCAGAACGACTCAAGATTGCTAAGCGTGAGTTTGAACAACTTGTAAATACAGGTATCGCGCATCGATCTGACAGCTCATGGTCCTCACCTTTACATTTGGTCCCCAAAAAGAACCAAGGTTGGAGGCCGTGTGGTGATTACCGTGCTCTTAATGCTCGTACTATACCAGACCGATATCCAGTCAGACACTTAGCAGATTTCTCCTACAATCTCTATGGCTGTACAGTATTTAGCACTCTGGATTTGGTACGCGCTTATAACCAAATTCCAGTATTTGCGGATGATATTCCAAAAACAGCAATAACGACGCCTTTTGGTCTTTTTGAATTTAACTTTATGGGTTTCGGTTTTAAAAATGCTGCACAGACGTTTCAACGTTTCATTGATGAAATTCTTTGCGAACTAGAATTCTGTTTTCCATATTTAGATGACATTTTGATAGCGTCAGTAAATGTGACAGAGCACGAAAGTCATCTGAGACAAGTTTTTGAACGACTACGGCAACATGGTGTTTTAATCAACACAGCAAAATGTAATTTTGGAAAGGCAGAGGTAGCTTTTCTCGGACACAACATTTCTAGCAATGGCACAAAACCTTTACCAGAGAAGGTAACTGCCATACAGAATTTTGCACGCCCCAAGACAATTAAAGAACTTCGTCGTTTTTTGGGCATGATTAACTTTTATCGACGTTTTCTGCCACAAGCAGCGCTTAAGCAAAAACCACTGAATGCTTTGTTAGCAGGTCCAAATTTAAAAAACTCGACGAAAATAGATTGGAACGAAAATTTAGATAGAGCATTTTTGATCTGTAAAACAAGTCTAGCAGAAGCCACACTTCTTGCTCATCCTCATCCTAACTCGAAAGTCGCGCTGGTTACTGATGCATCAGACTTAGCAATTGGTGCAGTTATCCAACAGCGTGTAGACAATGTATGGGAACCGTTAGGATTCTTTTCAAGAAAACTAACAGCAACTCAGTGTAAATACAGCCCTTATGATAGAGAGTTGTTGGCAATATACGAAGGTGTTAAATATTTTCGTCACATGTTAGAACTTAAACCTTTCGAAATTCATACAGATCATAAGCCAATTATTTTTGCATTTCAAAAGCCATTAGACAAATGCTCGCCTCGTCAATTCCGATATCTAGATTTCATAGGTCAATTTTCAACAGACATAAAGCACATATCTGGAGAGGACAATGTTGTTGCTGATGCGTTATCTCGACCAGTTGATACAATTAGTATTATAGATTTCGCCGCATTAGCTAATTCGCAGGACACCGATCATGATCTACAGCAATTGCTGAAGACAGGGTCGTCGCTGCAACTTAAAAAGGTAGTGATACCTGGTCTACCCAAAGAAGCAGCAATATTCTGCGACATGTCTGGCTCAACTGCTCGTCCGTATCTTACGCCTGAGTTTCGTCGTGAAGCTTTTGACTCGCTTCATAGACTGAGTCATCCTGGTGGTAAGACGACAGTGAAGCTACTTACTCAACGTTATGTCTGGCCCGGAATAAATAAAAACGGTCGTGAATGGGCAAGAGCATGTCTACAATGCCAACGTAGTAAAGTTTCTAGGCATGTACATTCGCCGATAAAAACATTTGTTCCACCATCCGAACGTTTTTCTCATGTACATATAGATATAGTTGGTCCCCTGCCGCTGTGTCGTGGTTATCGATATTGCTTGACTGCAGTGGATCGTTTTACGAGATGGCCTGAAGTGATGCCAATCGCCGATATCAAAGCGGAGACCATCACTCAAGCATTTGTTTTCGGATGGATTTCCAGATTTGGTTGCCCAAAACGTATCACGACGGACAGAGGAAGACAATTTATTTCTGACACATTTCGACGTTTGGCGAAGATGATAGGAGCTGAACATTTCATGACAACGGCTTACCATCCTGCAGCCAATGGCTTAGTGGAACGATTCCACAGGCAAATGAAAGCAGCGATCAAGTGTCATGAAAGTGAAGATTGGTTGGAAGCCTTGCCTTTTGTACTTTTAGGTATAAGAACGGCCTATAAAGAGGACATTTCAGCTTCCACCGCAGATCTGGTGTATGGTGAACAATTGCGTTTACCTGGAGATTTCTTCGAGAGCTCAAATAAAAATGTAAGCGATTATACAGATTTCTTGTCCCGACTGCAATTGCAAATGCGAAAACTGCAACCTACGATAACGGTTCGTCACGGAATGCCAAAAGTTTTCGTTCATAAAGACTTGAAAACAGCATCTCACGTTTTCGTAAGGGATGATTCTGTTCGAAAACCGTTGCAACCGACATTTTCCGGACCCTATCGTGTAATAAACCGTGCAGATAAATTTTTTAAGCTCGATATCAAAGGGAAATCGAATAATGTTTCCATTGACCGTTTGAAACCAGCATATATACTAGAGGAGCCCAGTCTGGCACCTACAACTTCTAGCGAACCTCAACAGTCCGCTCCGGAACGCAGAACAAGATCGGGTCGTCGTGTTTGTTTTCCCAAACGTTTATCGACCTAAAGGTCTCCGGGGGGGTTGATGTAGCGACTTGTTGTAAATACTCATTTGCGTTATACATACTTTTTGGTTTTACTTTTAATACTTTTTATATATATTTTTATGTCATATGTATGTTGTCACTTATATTAATTTTGTCACCAATTTGTCATGTTCATATAATAACTTTCTTTGTAAAATATAATTCTTAATCCGTCGTAATCCGTATCTTTAATTTATACAATCACGTACAGCATTAACCAACCACAAATTTAAAAAAGTTTTCTCATATCTTATCTTTCTATACTAATATTATAAAGAGAGAAGATTTGTATGTTTGTAATGAATAAATTCAAAAACTACTGGACCGATTTTGAAAATGATTTCATCGATAAAAAGCTACATTATCAGCTAGTAAATATAGGCTATATTTTATAATGTTACGCGGGCGAAGTCGCGTGCAACAGCTAGTATAATATTATAAAGAGAGAATATTTGTATTTTTGTATGTTTGTAATGAATAAATTCAAAAACTACTGGACCGATTTTGAAAATTATTTCACCTATAAAAAGCTACATTATCACTAGTAAACATAGGGTATATTTTATAAAGTTACGTATAGTATAAAACAAAGTCGCTTCCCGCCTTCTGTCCCTCTTTATGTACGCTTACACCACTCAACGAATTTTGATACAATCTTCAATAATGGAAAGAGCCATCAATGAGAAAGATCTGTGTACACAATTTGCAGAAAAAAAAATTGCATCCACGCGAAATATGTTAAAGTAACGGATATAAAAACTATGTACATTTTTCCAATTTCAGTCCCTTTTCTATGCCCAAGTGTCCCCGACACCCGATGGAATATGTAATGTGGAACCATCTGAAATAGGAAGCGGAAACTATTCACTTCGATTTATTACAGATATCATGCGTCCACTCGTGTCAAGTACAACCGAGTATCGACTAAGAACTCTAGTTTTTGGCGCCTGTCAATAATTTAAAGCAATTTTTCTATAACTCGTTTTCATTGCTATTTAAATTGAACAGGCGCTAATAGGCAGTCTATCTTTACAATTATTGCTATATTTTATTTTAATGACATTCTGTCATATGAAGCTGTTGTGTATATATGGTAGGTGGCTACCGTCGCCGCGCTGCCCAACATAGTAGGATTAAGGATAAGGAATTAGGGAGATGTAAGGAGATGACCTTTGGCATCTATAGAAATCCATACTAATATTATAAAAGTGAGTCACGATCTGTATGTCTGCTTGTTACCTTTTCACGCCTTATTCACTCAACCGATAATCATCAAATTTTGGATACACCATGTCAGGGATACCGAAAAAGACATAAAAAAAGACATCCAGAAAAAAAGTACTGTTCCCTTGGGATCATCTGAAATAAAATGAAAAAAAAACTAACGCCTGACCAAAGTTATATTGCTTATATATATATTTATTTTTCGGACGAATTCGCGGGCACCAGCTAGTGGTTATATTTTAGAAATTGGAGCCATAGATTAGAGTTAGAGCATTAGAGCATAAGCAATAAAAAGTCAAGCGTATGTATTTATTGCTTATGTATTGAAAAAAATACTAGACAAATAAAAATACTAGAATACTACTAACCAGAATTTTATTAGTTACACGTGTCTACATTTCGTTGATCGGAATACGTTCCACACTCAATAAAAAGTTTTGAATAGAGCAACTGGGTGTGAGAAAATATGAGCTGTGATTGGTATACCCTTTTCCATTATTGTATGATGGACTGCTTATATATAAAATTCCCCCCTCTAGTTTTTTGTTTGTAAATATTTTTTGTCACTCCAAGTGGGATGGGATGGTTGCACATCTCACAAAACACAGCAGTTACTAGCTATACAATTACAAGCTATAATTAAAAACACGCTATGCCTCGCGTAAGACTACTTGATGCAGCAGACTACTTGAGGCGATGGAATAAAAGTTTCACTATATTAGGTTATCTGAAACTGCCCATTCAAATGAAAATATATATCTGAAACTGTATAATTCGTTTTAATTGTTTCATGAGCGTGTAAAAACATTATACTATAAAAAAACTATTAACTATTTTTTTTCATTAAAAACATGAACGAAAATAATGTTGCCTGTGCCGAGTAGGTAAATATCGTGTCACCGGCAGCTTTGCGAACTCAACTCGAGTTCAGTGCAAACTGGTGTAACTTGAAAACAGACATTTTACCTCGTACGAGGCACATTGAAATAACCCCTATAGAGGCTAGTTGAGTTTGCAATTATGACGCAATAGGAATGCAACCTTCATAGTAATAATAGGTGTAGTAGAAATAAATCTATTATTTTTCCAATAGATTGCTTTGGTTATCTGTATATTGCATTGTATAAGTCCGATCGGGTTACACTATATGGCGTCAGAAAGATGAGATTTCATACTAATAAAACTTTTGCGACAGTTTTGTGATTGGTAGACTCATTTTTGTTTGAGCGCGCGTCAAAGATACGCCATATTTTACATTTTTTCTTCGATAAAGGCAAAAACTCAAGCCAGGCGGCTGAAAATGTGAATAGTGTTTATAGTCCTGATACTGTAAAAACCAATCACGCGAAATTTTGGTTTCGTCGAATCCGTTCCGGTAATTTCGATGTCAAAGATGCACCACGCACTGGAAGGCCAATTGTGGAAAATGTCGATAAAATCATGGAAATTTTCGAGTCCGACCGTCATGTAAGCACTGTTTCGATTGCCCAAGAGTTAAAGATTACACAAAAAATCGTTTGGAACTATTTGAATAAGGCTGGATACAAAATAAAGCTCTATGTATGGGTGCCACATCAGTTAACGCAACAAAACCTAATGGACCGAATTTCCATCAGCGAATTGCCGCTGAATCGCAACAAAATCGACCCATTTCTGAAGCGGTTGGTGACTAGTGATGAAAAGTCGACTGAAGGAAGCAATCGCCCAGAAACGGCCAGCTTTGGCCAATAGGAGAGGAATTGTGTTCCATCAGAACAACACACATCGATAGTGACTCGCCAGAAGCTCCAGAAGCTTGGTTGGTATGTTCTTATGTATCCACCTCATAGTCCGGACCTGGAACCAAGTGATTACTATCTGTTCCTGTCCATGGCGAACTGTTCCCTAGGGAAAGTCTAAAAAAAAAAATCTACATTAAAAGCCTGACAAACCCATAAGTAAAAAGAGCGCAGAAAAAGTCTTGGGAAGAACTAGTAAATACATAAAATAATGTTCTGGAAAGAAATAGGTTCGGGGAAAAAGTAAAATTGACGAGTTGCATTATATTGTATTATGTACATATTTACGACGCGTGTGTTTTACGAGCGACTCCCAAGCGATCGACAGCTGATGTTCGCAGTACGTTATGATACCTAACTATCCTAAAATTTTGTATTTTACTGTTATTGCATTTTGACGTTCAGTGAAACTTTAGAGGAAGTGACATAAGTGTTCAAAAAGTATTAGAAAAGAAAATCTATCACATCAGTGAACATAAATAATATGATGATCTCAGATGAAATAAGAACCATGTGGAGGGCAGAGTGAAGCCGGTAAAACTACGCCTTCGCCGTATACATAGATACACGATTACACGCACTCCTCCTTCTCTGGTCTCTAATACTCCTTCTTTGGTTCTTATTGTATCTGAGATATAGATGTGTTGAATAAAATAAAATTATAAAATGTATGTCGATACGGTATTTTATTTGAGATTTGGTCCTATGCAGTTTGTGTTAGATGTAGGTATGCCGGCTCTTAACGTTTGAAACTTTAGATAATGATGTTTTTGTACGTTTGGTTATCTGAAGGTAACGGAACTATAATTCTGTTTGCCTTGAAAGTATATCCGTTAGCGAAGTTGTCGTCCACATAATGCCTTCTGACCTGCAATTATATGCAACGAAGCAATTTTACTGTACAACTTTCCGTCCATTAAGTTAATGATGCGTTTTCAACTGGGAGCAATGGAGTGGTCGTCGTTCGGCACAAACTTTCTCTACGAATTTCTGGAGCTTTCCACCCAAATGGCTTCAATATTTTTTACCTTAATTCTTTACCGCAGTATAGAAAATGTCTGCTCCCAAACGACTCAAAAGTCTCATTCATAGAGCGAATAATCTCAAAGAAAGCACAGAATAGAATGAATAAGAGGGAACAATATAGATATAGATATATATATAGATATAGATATAGATATAGATATAGATATAGATATAGATATAGATATAGATATAGATATAGATATAGATATAGATATAGATATAGATATAGATATAGATATAGATATAGATATAGATATAGATATAGATATAGATATAGATATAGATATAGATATAGATATAGATATAGATATAGATATAGATATAGATATAGATATAGATATATATATATATAGATATAGATATATATATAGATATAGATATAGATATAGATATAGATATAGATATAGATATAGATATAGATATAGATATAGATATAGATATAGATATAGATATAGATATAGATATAGATATAGATATAGATATAGATATAGATATAGATATAGATATACCAATAGAGAAATTATTGTTACCCTATTTATTTATAACTAGCTGGTTCTCGTGACTTCGTGTTAAAAGATTAAAAAATAAATATTATAAGCAATATAACGCTTGACCTCATATTGCTATAATACATTGACCAGGCGTTAGTTATTTATTGATCCCATAGGAACAGTACTTTTTTTCTGAATGAAAGGTACCCTACGTCCTTTCTTGTATCCCTGACAGCGTGAATGCAAAATTTTATGATGATCGATTTAGTAGTTGAGGCGTGAAAAGGTAACAGACAAACAGATTTACTTTTACATTTGTAATATAAGTATGGATTGTTCCAATAAAGTTATTAACGGTATCTGGCGAACATCTGAGGAAGAAAGTTGGCTTAGCGACTGTTCGGAATTATATAAAACTTTCATACCTTTAACGTAACAGATACAGAGAAACAGCTAATCTGGAACCAGCGTCGACGAGGTAATCCCGCGATTTAAGGGATTTACAACATTTGAAAGGAATATTTTGTTTACTTCGGGCCCATCTTGATAAATATCCCCATTTATATTCATTTCGTAATGGCTACTTTTTTTTTATTAATACTAAAGTTAAATTTATAATTACATTTTTTTTAAATTTCAGATATTACATCCATATTAGTTGGTAACAAAAATTTTTTTACAAAAATTTGCAATATATATATTTACCAGCGAATGCTTGTAAAGACATTTACAACTAAATATTCTACTGTAGTCGGCAGCGCACATGCAGCACCTGTGGCTTTGCTTGTGTTATAGGCGACGGTAGCCACCTACCATCAAGTGGACCATATTGATACTTCGTATTGAAAGCAATTTTCAGTACAACACACTGCTGTTAATTTTAATGCTCACATTCAAGAACAACCTTACAGTCCTATGTGTTTTTATTCGTTGCCTTATAAAGAAGGAGAGAAAGAAATAAAACAAAACATAAACGAAGTCAGGTGTGGCGACAATTTCTCAAACACTTCACTTGTGTATTCAGCAAGAGGATGCGTTTTCTGCATTGGGTCCGTGACTTTTTTGGTGTATGGTCCAAGTCATAAATGCTACGAGTATAGTGTTTGTTCAGGACAAATTTTGAAGATAATTCTCAAAATATTACGACTAATTGAAAATATTAATAAAATAAAATCAAATCAAAATATTTTTTTATCAATTAGGTTTCTCCAAGAAACTCTTAGTATAGTGATTATAAACATAAATTTACTAGGGTTTCTGAAAAAAATAAAAATAAAAAAATATCCTGAGATGAAACCCCGAAAGAAACTCAGGATACCATTCTTTTTGTCATCTTTAAAATATTAAAATTACTACAATTACAATTATTTCACTTAATTATAAACAAAATCAAAGGATATACAATACTAAACATAAAATGAGCTCCGAATCGTTTAAATCCAGGCTTCATTGTCGTTTAAATAAGCCTTTTGAGAGGAGTTTGGTTTTAATTACACTTTTAAATATATTTATAGGTAAGGCTCTGATTATCTCAGGTAGTTTATTATAAAACCGTATACATTGACCCATAAAAGAATTACTTATCTTATGGAGTCGCGTTTTATGTAAATCTAAATAATTTATAAACCTAGTATTGATATTGCGTACATCACATTTTTTATTAATAGCATTCATCCATCAGAATCACACTAGTCAAAATTTACGATTTGCGACGGAAAATAAACCAATGATGTGCTTAGTTATCAGATAAGATATTAACGTCATATTATGTGTAGTTTTATAATCTAGTGATACTTGGCTGAAAAATATCTTAAAATATTGGGATAATTTTGTCATAAGATCAGTTTTTAAACAGCCCTTTTCTTAAACTAGCGAATCTGGTCTGAGATGTCTGTTATAAATTGATAACCTAAATACATTAATAAATAAAATGGGTGTATGCTTATGAAAAGAAAACGTGGCTGATGATAACTGGAGCCGAATTTACACGACTCCGAGCGAGCTTGATCTCGAGTCAAGAAGAAAGAGTCAAGAAAGTCGAGAATGAAAGAAAGTTTTTAATTCAAAAATTAACAAAAAGTGAGACTTTTTATAGTGCGGTGTTAGCCTAAAAGTTTACGATGCTTGTAGCAAAAGTTATAGTGTAGGGGAATGGCGAGACCGTTCCCAACTTGCATCCCAATTTACAAATGTTACGTGACGCTTCGGTCGAGTGGCGAGACAAGACAAGTGGATGCCGCGGCGTCTGCTGCTCCAAATGCATACGTGATCCTGCTCCGACACTAGCTACCAACACGAGATGTTTTTGGCATATCTCAACGAGTGCCCGACGCGGTCGGCTCTCAATGTTTTCCTGACATGAATATCAGCTTATCCGATGCCACACCAAACATTTTAAAGAAAATAGTAACATGAATCTATGAAAATATTTCTTGCTCATTTTTCTAAAGCTGCAATTATGTCTTACGAAAATTCGAACATAGATAGATTGCCTTTGTAACTCCTGATAACTTTTGTCAGCTAATTTTTAGCTAGCTAGGTAGTGTTATTTATTTATATTTTTGAGGACATATAATATAATATTTATGTTAGAATCAGTGACTATTTCTTAACAAAACGCGAACAGGAGTAATAAATAAATATCCTTAGCCTTTGTAAGCCTTTGTAAGAGATAGCCTTAAGACTTTAAGACTTTTTGATGCAATTTGTCGTAAGTCTCGACAACTTTTGTCAGCAATGAACCTTGGTTGCACAACGAGGTAATGCAGCCAGCTTGCTTGGTATTAGAACCCTGCCTAAGGAACCCAAACTTGATATTATATCTTGGATCAAATTAGAAAATAATTTCTGTAAATAAATTAGATTATTAAATTTTAATAACAATATAAATTTATTATAATATATTTTATAAGATTTGTGTACAGATTCTAGAAATAAAACAATATCAAGTTATCTGACAAAATGGCACATATATTATATTATTAAATGATAAACTATGATTTTAATTTAATGCAAATATTTATGACAGATACCTTAACAGACATTCACCCTAATTTAGCTAGACAATCTATCTACAGGGCCAGTTTGTCTGGCATTTTGCCAAGATCTAGTGATTTGAGAGGTACATTTCAAGTCTGATTGCAATGGGAGATGTGAGGTCAATAGTTGTGTTGTTTTAGGAACATTTCCAAATGGAAATTGTTTAGATTATTTGGTAGTTTTGCCTTTCAGTAAATTAATATATCTTTTATTATTGAAGCAAAGCACGGTGTACATATAAGTACTTATTTCTTTATAAGTTGTTAAATTATTTACCAGAAGAGCGCTTATAAGAAGGGAGTGGAAGAATATCGTTAATTGTGAATAAAAGGCTTTAATTATTATTATATAATAATAATTATTATTATTTATAAAGGTAACAAATGTATCTAACCACCTCATAAATAAATGTAACTATAGAAAAATTCAAAATTCCTCTTTTCAGCGACTAACTAAAATTCGTTTCGGGCGGTACTTTTATCAATGTTAAAAAGGTTAGTTGAGAGTTTTTACAGTGTCCAAGCGTTTCACTAGACTAACTTTTCAGAGGAATTTGAAGTATTTTTGTTTGTACCAAATAGTTGAAAAGCGTTATAGTGACTATTTGCATCGTATAATAACCATAAACATCAATCACAGATAAATATATACACAGACAGTTTATTTAAAATTCAAACTAATTCGATTCATATTATAAAATACTCAACAAAAACACTTTCATTAAGGTACAACTCTGTCTCAGGGGTTCCGGATTCGATACCCGACTGGGCCAACTTTTAAATGAACTTTTCATACTTTTCTAGTCCGGAACTTTTCATACTTTTCTAGTCAGGCCACACTTGGGCAGTTTCGCTGAAGATCACAGTGAAATAACAGCATGTGTGCTGTTGTGTTTCGGTGAGTGAATAAGTCATGCCAGAGCCCATTTCTCTACACCTTCCTTATCCCTTATCTTTAATCCTACAGTAGGCAGTGCACTTTCAGCACCTATGGAGTTGTTTGTGTTATAGGCGACAGTAGCCATCAACTATCAAAATGGACGTCAGCTTGTCTGGCGACCTTTACTTGCATAAAAAAAATTATGCCTGGCAGATATGAAACATCGAAATTATTTTGCTTAGAAAATATGAAAGGTTGGTTTATTAAAAACTATTTAATTTAATAATCAAAATTCAGCTAAAGTCAACGGCTATACATAGTATAGTCTCCATATTACATAAGCATGTGGGTATTGGGTACATAATATGGTTACATAAAGTTCAGTGCGGTAGAAGGGGAATCGCCGAGCCGAGTAGTCAGTAGAGTTACAAGTACCGCCAAAGTGTTGGCCAAGGTTTGACCAAATGTTGGCGTCGCCACGCCAACAGTCTGTCTCACCCTTTGCAAAAGATGTTTCACATAAAAAGTATTGTAAATATTATGACTAGGTTGAGATACGAATGCACTTCTGAATATTCAAAAGTCAACTCACCAGACAAACCTATTATTGCGTTCGGAATACATTGTAAAATGAAATTAAATTAAATTGTATACACATATTGTCTGTAATGTATAATAAAATTAATGTGGTGAGTATATGTGCAATATTCGAATGCATTTTCACTATTAAATCCACCGTACTAATGCGGTTATGTTGTACTGATGTTAACACTCCATTAGTACAGTGAGTCCGCTTCAATGCGGTACAATCAGGCGTCATCTTAATCACATTTGAGTTTTACAGTTATTATTGTAGTTTACTATGTAATGTAGTTTTTTTTTTCTTTTTTAGTTATTATAGGTTGTCTGTTCATCTTGGGTGGACGTCTAGAAATATTCCAGGCCCAATGGCCGTCGTTGGCTCTCCGTACTATGTGTCCTGTCCAATGTCACTTTCACTTATTGATCCGCCGTGTCCGCCATCTCCTCATTTCCGACTGAATCACGTTTAGTAACCCTCCCCTTTTCTTTGCATGGGAAATTCAGCAAATCAAATCCCCATCGACCATGAGAAGATCGGTGGGATCAATGACAGGGGGAAGTCAGGGATAGTTGAGACACGCAACCTTCTCCCCCCTCCAGACGAGGGCCGCACACTTATGGGCTTAACGTGTCGGAAACACACAGCACTTTCCCTCGTTGCTCAGTTTTTTTACCAAAAGTAACCTCTAGCATAACCCTCTCTATAGTTCGTTGAGCAATGTTTCGCCTACCAGCGAATATGCTTTGAATAGTTCTTGGAAAGTATTAAAATTAACTGTGAAGCTGTCTCACTGTACGCCAAAACCGCATGTTTCTAGCTATTACGTTGTTGATAGTTATTTCAATTTGTAATAGCTTGGCTTTCATTAAATGTGTATTGTGACACAATTTTGATCCTGTTTGAGTATATTTTGTCATTCAAAACGTCCCCGAAAGCTGCGCGTATAGGCTGAAAACATGATTTCATGCAGTTAATATTCATTTAGATCGATTTTGAATATGAAATTAACTTGTGATGTAGTGTGGTCTTTATTGTTGAAAGATTACAATGGAGACCACATTGTTTCGAATGTTAAATATTGTTTAAAAATATCATTTTATTAATTTACTAGCTGCTGCACGCGACTTCGTACACGTAACTTTATAAAATATGTTAAATACTCGCTGATAATGTAGCTTTCTATAGGGTGAAATAATTTTTAAAACAGGTCTAGTAATTTTTGAGTTTTTCATTACAAACAAAAATACAAATTTCTTCTCATTACAATATTAGTATAGACTGAAAGTTATAGATTTGAATAAAAGTCAGTTTTTCCTTTAAAACGAATGAGTATAACATATAAACCTCAAATATTAATTTTCCATAATGCAATATTTATATTAAAACATATACATGTTATTGAAAAAAAGTGTTAATAATATAACGTTTATTATAAACGTTTTTAGAAACATATTTATGAAAGTTTTTAAATGTATATGTACGAATTTGCGGGCACATTAAAAATGTGAAAGTAACTGTCTGTCTGTCTGTCTGTTATCTTTTCACGCCTTAACTACTCATCATGACATTTTGCATACACGTTGTCAGGGATTACAGGAAAGGACATAGACATTTTTTCATCCAGAATTAAATAAATTCCTGTTCCCGAGGGATCATATAAAATAAAATAAAATAAACTAACACCTGGCCAAAGTGTTATAGCAACAAGATTTTTAAGGCGGACGAAGTCGCGAGCACTAGCTTGTATTATATATATTTGAAACATTTCTGATTGCATGTGTCTTCGTAATTAAAACTATCTACTAGCTAAATTTGAATTTGAGATTTTGTTATGCGATAACACAACCCCTTTGAAGCGAATACGAGTCTGGTTTCAAATATGGAAAGTAGCTACGTTAACAAAAATTTTGGTAACTTTTATATAATACTAGCTACATGCTCCCGGCTTCGCCGAAATCGGTTCAGTAGTTTAGGAGTTCATCGGCGTATAAAAACGTGATACAAATTTTTATATATATATACGGATATTAACTAGATATTTCTACTTCCTTATTACATTAAACTTACAAACTTAATTAGGTTTTATTATACATATTATATTACTAGCTGAACCCGGCCACTCTTCGCTGTGACTCAGTCAGCAATGTTCCACGGTTGCCATAATAACGGTCAAAAAAAAATCTGTCCCCGTTGGAATTTTGGAAAAAAAGTATATAAGATTATTCCTCTTATACTCTATTTAAGTGCAATGTTGTGTAAAAATTTCAAGTCAATTCAATGCGTCGGCTAGTTTTTGAAGCATACACGAATCAACACAATATTTTTATATATATAGATAGATATGTAAACCTTCAGCGAAATTTATCTAACTGATGGTGAAAACCGCATCAAAATCCGTTGTGTGGTTTAAGAGGAGTTAGCGGACATACAGACAGAGCGGTTAGCGACTTCAATTTATTATATATAAGTAACGATATACATAACACACGACAATATTGCTATATCGGAATACTGTAAATCATATAATATTAGGTCATTTATATCTTTGCGTATCGTTTTCTGCCAAAACTTTCCTTGTCGTCGGTTGAACGATTAATTTATATGTTTAATTGTACAGAAAACTAGTTCGCTTTTCCGTTTATTTATATTTTTATGCCTACTTGATTTGCGCTAAAAAAAATTACCATGGTTTCGTCTATCTAGTACGTATTCTAGATAGAATCGTCTTCTTCATTGCTGAAGGTCGTGCCCGTTCTGCAATGCCTTTGTTGCATCGACCATCAGCTGTTTCCATTCCACCCTGTCCTCAGCCTATCTCATAGCCTTCACAAGGCTGTTAGGTCTGTAAGAGCCACAACTTGGTCAGTCCATAGGCTAGGAGACCGGTCACGAGACCTCTTGCCATCCACTCTTTCAACCACCACCAGCTTCTCTAAGTTTCTTATATTATCTTTAATACTAAAAATCAAATCAAAATTGTTTCTTAAGACATAGCAGTTCATATAAACTAGCGTTTAATTCACTGGTCGAAAGGTATTCGAAGGTAAGGAATAAAGTTATCTCAAGCTCAACCAAATCTTTTTAAAGTTCTCGTGAATAGTCATCTTCTGGGTGAGTTCGCTCCATTATAGGCCTCATCCTTGCTACACGGCTGGTTGTTGGCCAAGAGCAAACCCATCCTCTAATAAAAAAATTTTTTTTTTGGATAAGTGAAAGATTTTGATAACGAGATTTTTTATTTATCAAAAGCTATCAAACAAAAAAAAAAAGAAAATCCGTTGACAAACAAAGGTCTTTATGGTCAAATCACACCGAGATGCGACTGTTTAAGGAAGCAATGCTGTTTCAGTTTATTTAATACACAAAAAGGTATACACAAATTTAAATTCAAAATAATTTATTTTGTACACTGAACCTTTTTTATAAATTACACATTTAGTTTGAAATCGATATAATATTTTGTTTTAAACTAAATAATATTTCATTTAATTCTAAGTTATATATATTTACATATTATACAATATACATATTATAATTATACAATATATATTTTTTTTACTTCTAATATTGAAAATGTTTCTATTTTAGTAGTAACTTGCTTACTTGCCACACTGATGCGTTTCGAAGTCCTAATATTGGGAATCCTCTTGTTATGTTTTTTAGAAAAAGATGCCAGCCAAAGCTCATTACTCTCTCTTTAATTGTCCTTTTGACATTTCAGTGGATCGTCAGAATCCTCTCAGCCATTTACAAAAATAAATTCACATGCAAAGTATGTTTGTCTGTACATAATCCCTTCAGATAATGGTATACATGAAGTGTATTGTAATGGAATAATGTGGGCACGTTTCGCGTCTTCGCGGCGACGTTGACAAAATGTCTGTCACATACAAATACTTGTACACTAGGCTTAACATGTTTTTGTGACATTATTGATATATTACCAAACTTGCATCGTCATTTGACTTTGCTTGTGTGGTTTTTTCAAATCACTCTGGATAATATATGACGGATCAGCAATCGCCACAGAAACATTCATTTATAGGCATCGAAATAGACATCAAAACTACAATTTCGTGACTAATAGCGAATATAAGAAAGTTATGATTTATACTAAATTGATACAGTAGGTGGCTACCGTCGCCTGTAACAAAAGAAACGCCATAGGTGCTGTAAGTGCACTGTCAACCATACAATTATTACGGATAAGGGATAAAGAAGGGATAGGGTAATAAGGGTTCTGGTTGTGATTTATTATTAACGAGCTGACCGGCGAACTTCGTACCGCCTCAGGAAGAATAAAAACCCGTTTCATACAAAATGTATGAGAAAATGAATTTTTCTTTATATATTTTTTTTCGTGAATATTTATCCCAAGTTTTAATAGTTATTCTGCTATTCGGTATGGAGACAAATTCAATAAAACAAAGATCATAAAAATCGGTTCAGCCGTTCTCGAGTTATAAATGGTGTAACTGACACGACTTTCTTGTATATATAAAGAAGATTTACAATTATTTTTAAACAGTTAATAATAACAATATAAACTCACCACCTCCTCCTTACACAGCTAGACACCATCTGACATGTCGGAGTACAAGACTTTAAATGTGATAAAAAAAGTAACACCACTTAGGCTCGAGTTCACCAAGAGACGGTTATTTTTAAACAGCTGATTAAAATTTAAACAGCCGTTTAATAATATTTTGTTGTTCACCACCGCTAAAGTGCGGGTTAAACGCCCTCAACATCTGATTAACTTAATGATTAATGTTAATGATTAACCGTCTGTTGGTGAACTCGAGCCTTAGTACTTTAGTTAAACAAGTGAACTTAGTTCTATAAGTCTACACTTTACAAGTGCTCTTTTTGTATTGGGCGTCAGTATCCAAATCCTTCAACCGCGATATCTAGCCTCTCAGATATGTATCCATTTGCAAAGGAAATCATAAGAATGGATGTCATTTGTTATATCGAGATCTGGCCTCAAGCGTTGTAGTTTAGGAGCTGCACACCTAATTTATTTTTATAGAAAATAATTTATTTCTTAATTTATTTCTACACCCAGGGTGCACAATTCCTTATATATAAAAGTTTTCCACGTTTATCCCTCTTTACATGTGTGAAAACCGAATTAAAATCGGTCTACCCGTTATCGAGTTTTTGAAGCATAGACAAACCAAATTTACATTTTTATTATATATAGGTACATACAAAATATAATAGAATCCTAGCCTTTTAGATTTCTCTTCTAGGACCGTGAGCCTGTCTGACGACCTTTATATACAGTGTATCCGGTCAGGGACAAGCAATATTTTAGGTAGGATTTTTTGGAGTTCAATAAAAAATTTTAAAGTTACGAAAATGTGAACTCATTGTTTCGTAATGTAAACGATAGACCTCCTAATAAAAAAATATTTTTATCTCAGTAAGAATGAAACTTTGATAAATTTGTTTATTTTTTGTATACACGTATAGAGAATATCTCATAAAAATAAACAAAATGGCTACCACATAGAGGAAAGTGGATTGGGGCTCAGTATGTAGTGAATTTGTTTATTAAAATAGTTGTAATTTATGTACATAGAATATCACTAGTTCATGACGAAAGATACCGTATTCTTCAGCTAGTGATGCAAGGGAAAGTACAGGGAAAGTAGAACATCCTGGTTGAAGAATTTAAAGTTCGGTTTAAGCAGTCACTCCCTCTTACGAACAGCAGTTTCCAAGGTCAAAATAGCCATGATGGTCGCCAACCTTCGTAAAGAAGCGACACGCTAAGTAGAATAAGATGACCAGACACAATGTCTGAAAAGTTTTAAATAAACATGTAACAAAATTGGTATCCAGCTGCCGGTCTATAATGGCATTGTTGCCCTACAAAAATGAGGGAAGCGGTGTGTCAGAAATTAATGAAAGCATCGATGTAACAAGTGTTGTTATATTTCACCCCCCGGCCGCCCATTTGTCTTCCAGAGAAATTATATTAAAGGAAAAACCCTTAATGTATTCCGAGATAATTGCGTTTTTTTTACGAGACAGCCGAAATGTACAATTTTTCTCTTTTTTTGTTTACGAACCCATCAACATGTATTATATTTTAATCCCAATAACAGAATAATATTTTTACTTATGACAACACAGTTGTTATATATCTAATTCATAATGTGTTAAATACTTTTATGGGTATATCTTTTTATACAGGGCGTGGCCTGTAATAAGAGCAATAAATTTAAACGATGATTCTATAGAGAATACGCAGTTACCTTAACCTAATTATAATGCTCCAAAGTGCTTATATGTACTCAGATATAGCAATCCAAAGTTACAATACATAATCAATGAATTTCATGATCGCTAAATTGTCGGTTATCAGTCGTTATATGTCTTGGTACAGGGTCAACAACAATCTTATTTCAAAACTATTATATAGAACGATCGTAAATGTCAATGTCAATTACTCCGACTTGCTGGCTCGATTAATTTTGTTAGAAAATAACAGTAAATTTGTTTTTAATTTTAATTATTTGAAACCATTTGGCAATAATTACTGATTCGTTAAAGGGTCTATATTTTAATTTATTGCTCTTATTATAGGCCACACCCTGTATATTTAGTAATATGACATACCGTCTGGGGGCAATTTCTGTTGACCCGACAGATCATTCTGTCAAAAGCTATTTTCGCGTTTTTCCGGGAATTTTTCATTTTTTCTCTCCATAAGAACCTTTCTCGGAAATCATTAGAAAATAAATTGCTGAACTGGTCGAGCAGTCTTCGAGTTTTGCGCTCAGCAACACAGCCCGCGACTTCGTTCGCGTTGAAAAAGAATATATATGAGTAATTAACAAAACAATACCCAATAGAGAACTATTACAAAATCAAAGTGTAACTTATTTATTTTTAATAAGTATTATTATACGATGATATATCGCAAAAACAAATTTAAAAAATCAGTTCGCTGAGCACAACCGCTGATCAACCAAACAAACTCTTTAGCTTTATAATATTAGTAAGTATAGATAAGAAGATTGTTATGGAAATTAATGTATTGGGCTCGGTATCACCTTTTAATAGAGCCTTACTTATGATTGGATCCCTGGAATAGAAATAAATGAATGCTCTATATAGTAGTCGGTAGGATCCGACATTTTATCGGTGCCCATACATATACTCTGAGTAGAACATGTACTCTGAGAAGAGTCTGAGTTTAAACTCAGTCTTCTCAGGGTACATCTACTTTACAAGATAATTTCAATTTTAAACTGTTTCTCATTTAATTTTGTCCACACACGAACTGTATAAAAAAAGAACTAAGTGCTATCTGGGGAGAAATCTAACTCGTTTAAGAAGGTAGCTAGATTTATTAAAGCCTATACAATGTTTGTATATACAAGTCCCGGGCGTAACATTTTTCATAGGAATATTTACTCGGAAATGGGAATGGAAAACAGCGAAGACAGGGCGCGGTGCAAGTAATAAGCGATTGCCTTATTGTCGCCTTAAAATAAGAAGTAGATTTATTTAATTTAACAATTATATAAGTAAAAACTTTAAAATTGCTATATTTTATTTTATATTCACTACTGCCATAATGTAAATAAAAATATATTCTATTAATGTTTGTAAATATACCTAATCTAGAACGAAATAAATAAAATTAACGCCATTGATTTCCAAAAGTGATGGTGGCCAAGCTAGGAGCGTGTTCGATTAAAAAGAAAACTGTTCGCTATCTTAACACAAAACTATTATCCTAATAAAAAATAACAATCCCCTAATACAAAAGATACGTCTAGCGTAATATCTATTGGGATATTAGGACACAAAGAAAGACATTCGGCTTCTAATCTAAATAGCGTGTCAATGTGAAGTTATCGCTCTTGGTTATGGTTTAACTTTTTTCATTTTATACAACAAATATCACACACTAAGCACACATTTTTAAACATTTATAAAGCGGTGCCAGTGCATACAAATTGAGCTCATTAAGTTCTATATCGATCTAATTATTTAATAATATTATGGAATAAAGTCGCTGTACGCTTCTGTTTATTTTTCCTCTAAATTCTTCTAAATCACCCAACGGATTTTGTTACTGTTATCACTAATGGAAAGAGCAATGAATGTGTAAGGCTTTGTGTATATAATTTGCAAAAAAAAAAAAATTGCATCCATGCGAAGTCGGGGGCGGGTGTAATAATAAAATTACTGATGAAATACTTTCTCATGTCATTTAGTAAAAAAGCTAAAAGAAAGGGGGCAATTATAAAAATTATAAAATATATGTAGTATACGCTGTCTCTTATTACTTGCACTTTGTCTTCGTGAAACCAAACTCCGCAGTCAAAGTCTCGGGCGACCCGATATAAGTTTCTGAAACTAATACTATGGCAGATTCCACTTGTTTTTTACATTTCTTCCTTACAAACCCTGTATTATTTTCAAACAAAATGCGAGTTTTTTTTTACAAATTACTGTCTTATCTACTTAACGCGACGAATTGTAAAAATGACAAATGATACTAGGAGATACTCTTATTATTTGGCTACCTTTTGTAGGTTTTAAGATTGAATATTTTTTCTAGACGTGATAAAATTTGTTGTTGATACCGCTTGATATAAATGGTAAAAGAAAAGTCGCCAAGAAATAACACACCAAAATGTATGGAACACCAATAAAGCAAATATTACATATGCTGTGCGGGTTATTGCACATCCAGACCAAAGATAACAGAAATGTTCGTTTCCAAAGTTGAACCATGTCAGGAATTGAGGGTACTAAGGCAACCTTAACCACTCGACCATTATTGCTCATCTAAAATTTATGATACAAGTTAAAAAATAAATAATTAGTTATTTTTCAATTTAATCTAACACCTAACAATCCATACTAATATTATAAATGTGAAAGTAACTCTGTCTGTCTGTTTGTTTTCACGCCTTGTATTCAAGCAATCGTCGTGAAATTTGCATACTCGTTGTCAGCGATACAACAAAAGACATAAGTGACACAGATGACAACCTTTAATCCAGAAAAAAAGTACAGTTCCCCAGGGGATCATCTAAAATAAAATAAAAAACTAACGCCTGGTCAAAGTGTTATAGCAACAAGAGGTCAAACGTTGTAATTTCGTATGTACTTTTTTAATTTTAAATAAAATTAGTCTATATTTATCTACTAATATTATAAAGAGAATTTTTGTATTTTTGTTTGTAATGAACAAACTCAAAACCGATTTAAAAAATTCCTATAAAAAGCTACATCATCAGCGAGTAACATAAGCTATATTATAAAGTTACGCGGACGAAGTCGCGTGCAACAGTTACTTTACTTATAAATAGACATTGAGTCTATTTAGTTTCCTCTAAGCAAAAGTTTTCTGAACAACATTGCTCATGTTGAAGAGAATTTGGCTGAATAAATAGAAACATTCTTTGGAAAGTTGTTGCAATCAATCATTCGTCGACGAGTAAATCATTCATACAATTAATGTTTATCTTATTTCGTTTCCTCAACACGTAGCTAATTCTATTTTAATCCTTATGCACTAGGAAATAAAAGCGAAATTTTAAATCACAAGTAATTTTGGAGCCGAAACGATTATTTGGTTTGAACAGTGTTCAAAACCGTGCAAATATAAGTTTACATTTGTATTAAACTCTATTTCTAGGGGCACAGAGATGAAAATCGCATGAACTCTGATACTTGATGTTACTTCGTTCACAACGAAAACTCCAAAATTATCGAAAGCCAATTTAAACTTTGCAATTGTTTGAGAATTGGAGATTTTTTTTATGTAAAAAAAATATGGACTCAACTTTTTTAATTGCTTTCTGTACGATAACTAAGTTTATTGCTTTGTTCGTTTGAAGAGAGCGAATCTTTCGTTTGATAATGTTAATTGTTTAAAAATTAATAAAGTTTTTTGGGAACATTAAATAACTTTATCAACCAGATTTGCTGTCATTCGCCCAGTTATTTTTCTTTTTAATTGTTTTCATTTCCGGGATCAACTCATGAATTTAAAGATAATTTATATAATAGAAAACATTGTCGTTTTGTTCTAGCAAAGGTTACTTTTGCATAGATACGTTGATAACAGCATATGTGCTGTTGTGTTTTGGTGTAAGTAAGTAAGTGATTCAAGGGTTCATTTCCCTATACCCCTTCATAATGAAATTTTGCATACACATTGTCAGGGATACAAGAATGGACATATTCTTCAAAATAAGTACTTTTCCAAAGGGATCATCTAAAATAAAATAAATAAATAACGCCTATCAAAAGTGTAATAGCAATGCAGATGTCAGGCGTTATATTGCTTATATATTATTTATTTTGCAACGCGCAGTTGGTAAAATATTGAAAGACCTGACTTGTTAACATTAATAAAGGCATGGTTTTGTAACCTTTTTTTATCCAGAATGGTGTTAATTTTTTACCCGTTTAAAGAGTCGTTATCTGTTATTGCCAGTTAGTGCAGCTAAGTGTGGTGTAATTTTATGTAGGGTGACTATAATGTTGGTTTAAACCAATATTATGTTTCTATCCATAATTCAGTATCCATTCTATCCATATATGTAGATATAAACTTGTACGTAATATGTTATTCACTGTTAAACCTAATCTGATTAAATTTAACCATTTGGAAAGAAATAACCCACTTTTAATTGTTTTCCTTGAGAGAAGCCGAGAGAAGCTTGATAGGAGGAGTGGGCTCTTGTAATATAACAGCACAGGTATTGTTATTTCATGGTGCTTAACCCAATGTAAAGTCAGGGTTCGAAAACCTTCGTCAGTTTTCAAATTTATTCCATTATAAAATCGTAGACATTTAATACCTTTGGAAACTAAAGCACTAAACGAACGTCAATTTTTCATTTGAAATAAAACGTTGACGTGTCTGATAACTGACCTGTCGACTTTAAGGTGACGAACCTTTTCTTACCCCGACTGTACACAAACACTACAAAAATATTACATCTTCCAAAAATATTCTAAATATATTTCGGTGTAAAATGTTTCAAAAAACTTTTGTTTTGCTAACTCTTTTACCAAAACCTCAGAATATATAAGTACAGAAGGACCACTCTCTAACAAGACAGGTTTATGTTTAAAAGTATACCTAAACTTGCTAAAGCCACCCGCTTGCAAGCAAATATGAAACTTAAAACTGCGCACGAACGCTCAATCTCCTTAGCGCGTCGCAATATTATGGCGGAGCAGTCTCCAGACTTTGAGTCTGGAGAGATTAGTTACGTATTTGAATTATTAAACTAATAGTTACTTATTTTTATTATGTATTAAGTAAATACGTTACCAGTATAGTAAGTAATTATAATCAGTATAGAAAACAACAACAGTCATTTAACACAACAACAACGCTTTAAATTCAGAAGTGTTCGGAAGGTACGGACGCATGCGCAGCGGCTTGCCAAAACCACGTTTTAGGCGCGATTTCACCGTACTCTGTTAGTATTTGACATCGATAAATGACTTAACAGTGATGTTAAATACCAACAGAGTATGATGAAATCGCGCCTTAATATTTTTTTGGTCACCCTAGTCATACCTACTGTAAGACATTGTTAAACTTCCATTTGTATCCTTAAGTTATAAGCTAGCGTTAAGTTTTATTGATTTAAATTATACATTGTTGCACAAAACTGTGCTCAAGCGTGAATAATATTCACGGGAACACCCGAGGCCTTTTCGACCATACTAAAATTATTTAAGGTCCTTAACATTCTCACTTACTTCTTGGTTCCCATAATTTACAAGACTTATTCGTCTTTAAAAAGAGATTGGTTATTTATTAAAAAAATATTATGTAGATTATTTTTATTTTTGCGATAAAAAAAAGGCTGTAAAGAAACATGTGCATAATATTCTTTATTTATTTAATTATAATATAGATGTTGCATGCGACTACGCCTGCGTAACTTTTTATAAAATATAGCCCATGTAACTCGCGGATAACGCAGCTTTATATAGGTGAAATTAATTTATAAAATCGTTCCAGTAGTTTTTGAGTTTATTCATTACAAACATACAAATCTTTTCAGAGGCTAGCGGGTTTCCATACTATATGTCCTGCCCACTGCCACTGCCAACTTACTGATCTGCCAGCTTATGTCGGTAACTTTCGTTCGTCCAAGGATCTCCTCATTCCTGATTAGATCACACAGTCTAACCCCAAGCATAGCCTTCTCCATAGCTCGTTGAGCGACGTTGTGCTTACTTACGAGGCCCATAGTTCGAGATCACGTTTCAGCGCCATATGTCATCACTGGCAACACACATCGGTCGAAAACTTTCGAAACGAAATAATAAACTTTAATATTTACAAAAAAGCTAATATTTATTCTATTATGTTTATTTGTTGTTTTTAAAAAATAAAATAATTTAAGGTAAATTAATATTCGAAACAATTGACATTTGGTATTTACTGGGTTTCAACTTTTTTGATCTTTATAAACATTGTGTCACGTTACAAAGAAAAATTTAAAACATTAACTAGTGTTAAAACTTCAAATGAACGAACCCATCAATGCATTACATCTTATCATTCATTCTGTTTACTCCAATTCAGAGTGAGCTAAAAGCTTTTATTACTGTACGTCATAATGATAGGGTCATGCACCTCTCTGCGTTAAAATTATCCAAGCACTTTAGTAAATCACATTGTGAAATTTACGAGCAGCTAAATACCTATTTACTCATTGTAGTGTAGCAAAATAGGGCTTGTTTTGTTTTCTTGCACAGAATATTTAAGTGAAAGGGTTTTTTATAAGTAAAAGTATGCAGTCAGGTTAGGGTTGTCATCATATTCTGGCGAAAAGTGAAGGTTGCGTGACTCAACAATCCCTAACCTCTAACCCAAAGACGGCGCTAGAAAGAACCGTGGGTTTTTAGTGAGTAGAAGTCTCACATAGCCCACCGATTTCCCCACGGTCTGTGGGGATCTGTCTGGCTTGCAGATTTTGACAAGTAAAAGAAAAAGGGTTGCCATTATATAAATTGCCGACGCCCAGCGAAAATTTCAGGGCTGAGCGTTTTTAAACGCTAGCCACAAAGTCTCTAGCTAATTAGCAAATCGGTTTAGTGCGGTAAGAGTTTTACATACCCTATGAAGATTTCCCCTCTCGTAAAAAAAGAAATTTAAAACCCCTGATATTTGAGTGTTTTTTTTTTGGAAATATAGTTTTTTTTGACGAGCCCTTTGGATGAATGGTTGGGATGCTTTCCTTGACGTTCGATTCGCGGCCAGGTCAACTTTGGAAAATGAACTTTACAAAGTTGGTTCTGGTCTGGATCTGGCAAGTAGTGCACGGAACACTGCGTTCCGCAGTCACTTGGACAGTCCGTCTGGCGGCAGTAACCACCCCCTTACAGAAGACTACCGTGAAATAACAGCATGTTTGCTGTGAGTAAGGGATGCCAGAGGCCATTTCCGGCCGGCAGAGCATTTGCAACACCAGTAGCTTTGCCTGTATTATAGCCACCATCAAGTGGACCGTCAGCCTGTCTGTCGACCTGAAAAGAAAACCTTAACGTTTGAATTTTTTTTATTCATTTATAATTTTGCAATTCTTTGTTTTATATTTTTACTAACAGCATTCATATGAGTATTTTCCTATAAGAATGTCTATCTACTTAGAATTTAGAAGAGAAATAAATCCAAGAAAACAGGATTGCAGGTCTTTGAATGTGCGTTCGTAAGCATTTGAGCATCGGGTCAGGTGTCAGACGTTTCGAAACACGGAATTTTTCCTGAATTTCCTCGTAAACCTTGCGCTCTGTGTAAACCGAGTATTGGGTGCATACTATTTTTTCAATTGTACGAGTAAAAATATTAAATTGACTGTATTAGATTTGTTTTTGAAATTTTATTTTATTAAAAACTAGCTTTTTGTCTGCGATTTAGTCTGCGCTCCTTTTTTTCAACGTTGAAAAATAAAAAAATATATGGCTTAATACTATTGATTCAAAATTCAAATTCATTTATTTTCAGGCAACTGGATCGATGAGTTCCCAAGCTCGTACAGCGCTCACTTTAAGAAACAAAAAGCTTACCAATATACTTTACTTAGTTGAATATACATCTGAACTAGTTGCTTCAATGACGTGGCAATTAATTTAGCCATTAAATTGCCCACGAAGGCAGGTGTTGGAAACAATTTATTAAAGTTTTAAGCCAGAACATAATTTAATATAAATTGTTATCGTCATAATTTATAATTATATAGGTATTTTAATTGTATATTTGTTTTGGCGACCGAAATCTTAACACAGAATGATGATGCATAACTTGCAAAACTATTCTAAGAGTTAAATTAGCTTCTTTATTAAACCCCGACGTCCGAAGCAAAAACGGAGTGTTATAAGTTTAACGTTTATGTCTGTGTATATGTGTATCTGTGTATCTGTCTGTGGCATCGTAGCTCCTAAACGGATAGATCGATTTTGATCCGTTTTTTTTTTTGTTTGAAAGCTGTAGTGATCGAGATTTTTCTTAGCTATAATTTATATACATATTATACGAGTAGATATGTTCAGACATTTGAAGTTAACGAAGGCATTTCACTAAATTCCACATGTTCAATTGATGTGAAATTTGGTATACTGTTACTTCGGTGGTATTTCGATGACATGGTAACCTTGACCTGATGCTGCAGCATCAAGTAGTCTGCAGGACACCCAACTCCTCAGCAACTTACAACAGATATAGTGTATTTAGGCTCAACAGATAGTCAGATAGTCAGTACAGAATAAGTTCAGTGGAAAACTTCTCTACACTAAGATTTTTAAAGTTAAACGTGATTTCTATTTGAAACGTCATTGTCATTTTAAAACAAATACGAGTTTTAAAGCTATTGTTTGTCTTTCTGAGTCTTCGAGAGGTCTTGACCTATTTTGACGATACCTACTTTCATTTTTAGATAGAGCTACTAAAAGAACAATCTGAAATAGATTTTAACTCTTGAATATTTAGTATGCCTTAGTAATAACGTCAGCCAGCCTTTATAATATAAAAAACAATTGACAGTATATTTTATACCCCTTGAATATTTAATTTGACAGAGTAATAATTGAAGGTGGGCGACAGAAGTTTAAGTAAAAACTTGTGTGGGTATAACTAATTATAATAAACAAAATGTTGTTCCTAATTTAGAATCCTAGTACTTTATATAAATTAGTATTCCCGCCGGGATTTCACTTCGTCTAATTTACAAAGTAAATAACAAAGTCGCGAAACAGATAAGGAAAGGAAGTAAATTTTATCGCTTAACGGGGCATAGTCGGAGAGTCAGATATAAAAAAATGTTTAAACTTTAATATTGATTTACATCTTTATAGGTTTATTCCTTCACCTTTTTTTAAGTAGGGAAATCTGCGAGCCAAATCCTCACCGACTATGGGGAGAACGGCTGGGTGTGTGTGTAGGACTTCTACCCACTAAAAACCCACGGTGTGTCCTCGAGTCGTCTATGGGCGGGGGTCAGGGATCGCTGTGACACGCAACTTTCTCTCCCCGCCAGACGAGGCCGGCAAATTGCCGACTCCACCTCGATTAGGCTCGAAAGTGATTTTGTGTCAATGTGACATTGTGCTCCAGGAGGGTTATGCCAGGCGTTAAATTTTTATTTTTATGATGCCTAGGGAACAGTTTTTTTTTCTGAATCAAAAGTACCCTATGTCCTTTTCCGTATCCAAAATTGCATGATGATCGGTTGAAATAAATGTTTCTTTCTTTCTTTTTTTTTGCAATGCACGCTTGTGGGCTGATAGTTTCCTTTTCGTGACGACGAATTTTGTTGAGTTTTTATAAAAACGTATATATCGCGTTCAGCTCCAAGCCTAGAATGACTGGCCCACACCTTGTAATTTAAAATTCGACGGAAAACTTTTGTTTCGAGCTTCTCACCCACTTCACAAAAACTTAATAAAACTTCGTGCATTAACATTTGGATTTTCGATCTACTTTGTGCGTTTGTGCGTTCCGCATGAGATCTTTTAAAAATGTAAAAGTAATGTGTCTTTAAATTTTTTTAATTCGTCGTAGATAAAAGCGAAAAAGAGAAAGCTGCTGTACAAAAAATAACAGCTACAATTCCAATATATTAGAATACGTGAAAAAATAGAGAGAGAGTCAGCAAATCTATTCAAACGGTAGAGTGAATGAGATGACCATATGAGTTCCTGCTACGCCTCCCAAGAAATTTTGATATAGTTTCACTATGGAAAAAGCGATAAACTAGGAAGACTCGTATAGAAAAAAAAAAATAATCATCAGTGCAAAGCTGAGGGCGAGGCGTAGTAGTTTCTAAGTAGCCTTTTGAAATTCTTCATTTCAAGAACTTTAAAGGGTTCAAAGGTCATAACATTAAATAACGATTGCACACAAGTGGCAATATATTTAAGCGACATTTGGTCTTGTTTTTAATTTTATTACCGCCTGTTTCGACCGCTCGCTCTCAAAATATATGGATTTTTAACTGCTCTTTTAACCTATAGTTAAAAGTAACGCGAAAGTTTGCCAAGAAATTCGTGTCCTGCGGAGACTTACTGCCATGTTTTATGTCTGAGTTTTTTTACTTGGCGACTTTATTACTGAACAACTTCGGACTTGTTTCGAACGCCTTTCCACAGGAATGAAAAGAGAATTAAGTGAGGTCAAAATTAAAGACGAAAACTTGTTGCTGTTGTGAAGCTTTAAAAATATAATGCTCTGTCTCAGAGGTCTTGAGTACGTTTCCCGGCAGGGCCAACCTTGCAAATGAACTTTTCATCATTGGTTCTGGTCTGTATCTGGCAAGTAGTGGCAGAGCACATTGAATTCCGCAGTCAGGCAGGGCAGGCCGTCTGGCGGCAGTAACCACCCCCTTACAGAAGACCACCGTGAAATAACAGCATGTGTGCTATGAGTGAATATGTGAGTAAGGGACGCCAGAGCTCATTTTCCCTATTCCTTCCTAATCCCTTATCCTTACTTCACTTCCTACACTTGCAGCATCTGTGGCGTTGTTTTTGTTATAGGTGACGGTAGTCATCTACCATCAATTAGACTGTTGCCTGTCTGACGGACTCTTTTTCGGACCAAACGTTTTAAAAACTCCTTCATAATACGCACTGCTAAGGATTGTAACTCTTTTCTGTGTTTCCGACCTCATATAACCCAAATCTTTTTGAAGCTCGTGTGAATAGTCATTTTCTGGGTGAGCTCGTTCCACCGTCGTCGGCCTCGTATTTGCTGCAAGGCTAGATGCTGCAAAACCTATTATTAATAAATAAAAAAAAACCTAAAAAAGTGGTAAAAATTTCTTACTTTTCCATCACGTTTTGAATTACATAAACGGCCGCTACGTGTTCTGTCTGTACGAAAAGAGATTGCGATCTATTTGCCCAATCTGGTATTTAGGGCAAGCTATTTCAAGCGCACCTGCCGTAGTTCGCCAAATATGTATGGGATACGTCCCGCGGGAGGTCCGTAACTAACGCGCGTGTTCGCGCAATTAGCAGCGCCCTCTGGTGGCTTATTTTAAGAGAAATATTGCACTATTTATTACGTAAGTTGGCGCGGAGGCGAATTGATTAATTAAACGATGCTTTGTTGCTGTAAAAGGCACAGAAACCATGTCTTGTATTATTTAAAGAAACAACGACTCATTGTAGAAATAATTTGTGTGATGATGATGGTAGGTAAGTATTATTCTTTCTTATTTTATACTAGTGACTTGCTCCTGGCTTCGCACAGGTGACATTTTTTTCTGAAAATCTTGACTTGAAGCGACTTATTTATAGTAGGTATAAATAAGTCGCTTTCCGCCGTCTGTCCCTCTGTATGTACGTATAATGAATGAAAAGAGCATTACAGGAGGAAGGTATTGGAGGGAAATCACTTTAAGCCCTTAAGATAGATTATTTTACCTGAAGGAAACATTCCTTTATTAATTCAGTTCAATATTCATTGAAGTCCGAAGAAGGTTCTTAAAAAGAGAAAAATAAAATTAAAAATTATCCGTGCGAAGCCGGGGTCTAGTCGCTAGTATACAATATAAATAAATTGTATATCCACAGTGAAAGGTCTTTCATATCGGAATCTAATTTAAGGCGGTAAGTCGTCCGAGAAGGCTCGACGTTCATCAAAAACTCTGAACTCGATCCATCACTGTTTCCACTCGGCAACTTAACTCATTTAAACTTCTTTTTCGTCTACTTTGTTTTTGCAACCCATCTGCCTCGGTGACACGCTATCAAAAGTTACTCAAAGGATTTGCCAACTCCTTTCACTCACTGTTGTAATTTGATATTTGTGCAACACAAACGGCTTCAATTATTGGCATTATGTACCGGCTAACGAAGTGGCGAATTCTATTCATACCCATCCACCTGAATGGCCGGTCATCTCAATACAAAAGAAAGGAAACATACATTTTCACGCCTCGGGCTAAATAAGGAACATATTTGGGCTGAGTGAGGAAAATAATAAAAAATATTGTAATTGTTAGGATTATAGTTTAGGACGAGTAAGGTATTTTATACATTTGGGATGAGTTTTCATAGGACGAGAACGGAACAACCCATTTTTTAAATAACACTAGACCACAGAGAAGAAAAGTGGACTAGAAAGCCAAAGTTAGTTTTGCAGCAAATAACAAACAATGTACGAATAAGATCTCTTTTCTGTTGCAGTTACGAAACAAAAGTTATTACAAAAAATGAAGTAAATATAACAAAAAATAACAGTCAAGTTTTGATAGAAATCTATACTAATATTATAAATGCGAAAGTAACTCTGTCTGTCTGTCTGCTACCTTTTCACGCCTTAACTACTCAACCGATCATCATGAAATTTTGCATACAAGTTCTCAGGGATACAAGAAAGGACATAGGGTATATACGTTACATCCAGAAAAAAAGTACTGTTCCCGAGTGATAGTCTAAAAATATAAAGAATTAGGCGCAATTGTCGTCGCCACAGCGATAACGATGTCAGGCGTTATTACTCATATATTTTCTTTTTCAACGCGGACGAAGTCGCGGGCACCAGCTAGTAAGTAATAAAACAACGACGATATTATGTCAAAATCCATAAAGCAATTTACATTCAATTATTTTAACCAACCCTCGGTCAGTACTTTACCTTCTTGCATGGTGAGTGTATCGAGAGTATACACCATAAAATGTAAGAAACATTTCTAGCATATTGGCTACTACACAAAATAGTAATGTTGCAAGCTCTTAAATCTAAGAAATGGCTACCGATGTTGTGCTGGTTTGGTACGATCTACTCGTACGACATAGTATATATCGATGACAGAAGTGTAACTCTACTACGCTCCCTTTTTTTCACTTTCGCTTAAATTATTATATCCTAAACCGTACATTATTTGTCATAAATTAATAAGCTCTTTCTCAAAGATATCGGATTCCATTCCAGGCAGGGCAAACCTGGGAAGAAGGTTGCGAACACACTGTATTTCGCAGTCATTTGGGCAGCCTGTCTGGCAGCAGTAGCATTCCTATTACAGAAAATATCGTAAAATAACAGTATTTGTGCTATTGTGCTTCCATAACTCATTTCTCTATCCCTGCCTAGTCCTTTATCCATAATTCTACTATGGTCGCCAGCGCACTTGCATCACCTGTGGCGTCGTTTGTGTTTTATGCGACGGTAGTCACCTACCATCAAGTGAACCAAAAAAAAACTAATTTCCGCGAATAATTTGCTCAAATGTCTGAAAGAGCTTTGAAAGAAGCAACGAGAGAACCTATAGACTACGATAGCTCTTACGCACAGCGCCCTATACTCCCACTCTATGATTAAATCGTCGCAAGGGTCTATTCCATGACGATGTTTTTTTTTACCCATCATGAAATGTCATCTGTAGCATGGCGGCCATCTTGTTTTGGTCACAGTGCATAAAATACTATATTTTGTTTGAACCCTCTCTATCCAGTATGTTTTTTATTCTGTGGTCGAATCTGAAAAAATGATTTAGAAATAATATAGTCTGTACATACTGTCACTATTTATACTACGCCAAGCAATATACGTTCAACTTGCATTGCAAATATCTCTTGTATCTAAGATTATTTATTTAGTTTCAAGAGAATATCGTCTCTGATACTTTGTAGGTAAGTGCATGTGAATACGAATGTGAAATATTTTCATTTTTGTTCAATATAAATGAATATATGTATTATTGTTCTTGTTAATAAATAAATTTTATTCAAAAAAGGCTAAAGGAGCCAAGCAGACTAGAAGAAAAATAATAACTGAAAAAAAAAAAAGACCGTTAAAAGAAAATAACTTAGGTTTAAATAATAACTTAAATTATACCACTATTTTCGACGAGTCCCTTTGCCTATTTGATCTGATTGATTGGGAAATCAATAAGTTGCAGAGTTACATAAGTGCGGCGAGGCGTAGTTTTACTGGCTTCACTCTGCCTTCTACAGGGGTCTATCTTTAGTTATTATTTTATCTGAGTTTGACGATGATGAAACAATGAAATAGTTGGCCCGTTATTGTAACATCCCTTCATGTGTATCTCAGAGATCAGATCAGTATCAGATTATTTATATATCAGAGAGAAATATTATGTCTGACAATATCATATTTTTCGTTTTGTATATTTTTTTAAGTTGATTTTTTTATGTTTACTTATAATGCAGTTGTTATTTTTCCTTAAATAAATAAATAAATATGTCACTAAACAGTTCATATTTATATTATTAATCAGCTCAAAATACTGATTCTGAGCGTCGTAGAATAGAACTATAATATTTTTCGAAACCTTTTAACATTCTTAACGTTATAACTTTGTATTCCACCAAATCCTCACTATTTTTATTCCACACAGAGCCCAAATGATTTATAGTGTGTTCGTTTCGTAAAAGAAATGTCGGATATATTCGGATATACGACTCCATAATTTCGACTTTGAGAATGATCCTACATTTCACATTAAGGGAGAGTGTTTTTACATATATCTAAATATAGGTAATTTAAAGATTTCTATTTTTGTTCATAATGAATAAAATCAAAAATTACTGGACCGATTTTAAAAATTCTTGTTTTTATAAAGTTACGTGGCGGAAGTCGCGTGCAACAGCTAGTAATATAAATGCGAAAGTTGCAGGCACCGGCAAGTATATAGCTATAGTTATAAAAACAACTAAGATGACTAAAACAAAAAGATAAAATCTCGACGGATCATCTAAAAGTTATATCATCAATATCATATCATCAACATAATGATCTACTAGGCGACTTTTGTGTTAGTTTATTTTACTTAAATGTCCTTTGCTACAAATAAAATCTTATTCTATTCTATTCTATTCTGATAATATAGCTTCTATAGGTTTTTTTTTGTTAGAGCAACCAGATGTGTAGCAAGAATGAGACCTACAATGGAGCGAGCTCACCAAGAAGATGCCTATTCACTCGAACTTTGAAAATATTTGAGTTATATGAGCTCGGAAATACAGACGAACAGGGAGTTGAAATCGGTAAATTTTTAAAATCGGCCCAGTAGTTTTTGAGTTTATTCATTACAAACATACAAAAATACAAATCTTGTGTCTTTATTTGATAAATGCTTCATCGCCTGAGAAAAAGGGAGCCGCACAAATTCTCCAACAAAATCTATTTTAATTATCGCATTGCAAATATCCATGTATTTTAAATAGAAATTGTTCTATGTAATTGTTAAGTGGCATCTATGTACCATCTGTCTAAGAAATACTCTAATGTAAGAAGCTTATTTATCACAGAACCTGCTACCGAACAGTGGTAATAGCAAGAGACAAAGTGAAATGGGAACATTAATTCTCCAATTCGGCCTCGGCTTTATAAATAAGGCACGCGTTATCTTATCTCAGCCAGTATTTCTGAATTACCAACCGCTGGCGGCAATGTTTTACCACCTATTTTTTATATGTTTATTTTTAGTAACAAACGGTAACTTTTGTTTTTGTGTATTGCTATTTAAGAATAATATTGGCCAGTTATAATTAAATATTTAACGAACCCGTTGGACGAGACGCTTTGTCTCAGAGGTTCCGGATTCAAATCATGGCAGGGTTAGCTTTGGAATTGATTGGAATTGAATGGATTTGGAAAATAGTTTTTTTGAAAATAGAAAAATTCGAAATAAATTGAAAATAACGTTTTCGAAATGTTAAAAGAATAGACGAAACATTTTTTTCATTATCTATAGATAAACATCACACATATATACATAATACACAAGGAAGTTTTTTTGTCTTTCTAGGCGACATTTGTGACGTAAGCTTAAGTGAACTGTCAACCTGTCTGCAGCACTTTTTAAAAAAAAAAAATACAGCTTAAAAAGTGCCGCAAGACGAGTCGTAATTTTGCAGTAGGTATGTAACTGTGAAACGCACTGTGCCCTCCCACTACTTAATTGCCAGATTCAGAACAGCCAACTAAAGTAGACCCAGCCAGGAATCGAACCCGGGACCGCTGAACAGTGCGTTAAAATAAGCACCTTAATAACCACTCAACCAAGAGGCTCGTCAAAAATTGCATAAAAAATGGCCAAAATAAAACCTCATTAACTTTGCAATATCAGGTTGCAGCATATTGGTGAAGTCAGCCTACGATCAAATGAAATGTCAACTTGTCTATCATACTTTCTCATATGAAACAAAATTAAATTAGCTAAAATTTAAGTTATCGATCTCGATCAACTCAAATGGGTTTGTAATTTTCACTAATGGTATCGGAATTATATAGTAAACAAAGTTAAGAGTTGTTCACTCCTGTTATAACATATAATTTGAGCTTGAAATAAAAAAAAATTGCGGCCAATTTTTGTTATTAAGAGGCGAAAATACTAAAATCCAATTTCAAACTGGATCGTCGCTTTTAACGAGATTCATACGAAATAATCGCGTTAAAACATGATGGCAAAATTGCAAGCTTCGAATTCCGTGTTTAAGTGCCAGCAATATATTAATATAAAATTACACGTTTTTCTAAATTAAATAATTTCTCTAATGTAAAACTTAGAATCTTGTCGAAATCCCTCTTTTTCGGACCAAGTGCTTTAAAACATCCTTTATAATACGCACTGCCAAGGGTTGGAACTCCTTGTGTATCCGAGCTCATAATAACCATAATCTTTTCAAAGTTCGAGTCATTAGGCATCTTCTGGGTGAGCTCGCTCCATCATAGGCCTCATCTTAGCTACAGGGCTGGATGCTGACCAAGACCAAATTCATCTCTAAAAATCAACATAAGTTAATTTTTTATAAGAGGACTACGAAATCTAACCAAAAAAAACCAAAAATACTATTTTCAAATTATTCAAATTCCCTATGAAGTTTTGCTTAACTTAATTTTCTATTTACGATATTAAAAAGCAAAATAGTCAAGTAATGGTTGTTGACACGGTAAATGACCATATACCTCGGCTCAGGACCTCTGAGAATTTTTCGATTCCATGTCGACCACTTACCTAAAACCTCTACCAAACCACCTACTCTAATGGTGAAAGAACATCTTGAGGAAACTTTGCAGACAAGTAAAGTGATTTATGATGGCTGAATTGTTTTGTTGAAGTGTTTAAATAACTAACAAAAGCCTAAATCGAAGCATATTTCTTGAGATTTGGTCTGTGTAATTTACTATAAGAACTACTTTAACTTAGCCATCGCCAATCGCAACTTTAGATGAAGACTGATGCTACATTTACATGCTAGGATTAATATCCCCCCGGGCGGTGGTCTTGGGGGAGACTGCCGCCCGACGTAAGGTCCCCCGAGCCCGAGATGGCAGGCGTACCTCCACTTTCGGGTACGCCGAGCTTCTGACAGGGAGCGTAGCCCTCTCCGTGCTGGGTAGCCATGACGGGGCACCGATGTCGTGTCGTAACGCCTAGCCAATCTACGTCCGCCCTAGAAAGTCGTTGGGTTTTAGCCGGTACAAATCCGGCATAACCCCGCAGTGTCCCCTACACTGCTGGGTATACAAGAGGATTTCCCAACGTTAAAAAAAGGCATCATAACTTATATTAGGTTTGTACAGTTTTGGTGCGTTTTCTGTTTCATTAGATTGTTAAATCCAATGAACAATCTACCGGACAGGGTGACAGTCCACTTGATGGTAGGTATTCTGTAACTGCTGTATATGAAGTACGATCCTGTAGACGTGTGTTTATGCAAATAAAGATTTATTATTACGTACTAGCTGATGCCCGTGACTTTGTCCGCGTTGAATTACATATGGAAATCCGTGGCTTGGTTTAAAAGTTTTAAGCATAGGTACATACAGAGGGACAGACGTCGGGAAGCGACTTTATTTTATACTAGCTGTTACACGCGAATTCGCCCGCGTAAGTTTATAAAATATTCAAACTCGCTGATAATGTAGCTTTCTATAGGTGAAAGAATTTTCAAAATCGGTCCAGTAGTTTTTTAGTTTATTCATTACAAACATACAAAAATACAAATCTTCTCTCTTTATAATATTACTATAGACTATACAGTAAATAATTATATGTAGGTAAAATAATGTAATTAGGTAGATGAGTAGGATTTTATAAAATAAACACATTTCACTGTTAATAAACTCACATTTATTTTCAAATAAGACATCACATAAAATAATAATATAATACTTAAACAATATTTAGGCTGTCCTGTCCTGTCCAAGATAAAAGGCCATGCATGGTCATATTATTATTTTTTATAGATTTTCAATTAATGTCTAGTTACATTTGAGAGTAATTACTCCACGATTGGAACTATACTGTACACTTATGCAACAGATGTAATATAGAAATATGAAAAGTATTAGTATTTAGTATATTTTGCACATATTAACATAGAATTTGGGTTGACAATTTAAATATTGATTTGTAGATTTTACATAAGAAATATGATGTTTTAAACATGTAGAAAAAAAATAATTTAATCGAAAAATTAACAAATCAAACGATCGGTGAACGATTTCAGCATCGATGACATTTAGACGATTTTCAGAAATCTGGGTAAAGAACTTTTCATATTACACCCGATGCTAAAAGCATTGTATCCGCGTTAGCCTTTAGTTTTAGAACCTTCCGTGACAGTTCTAGCAAAACTTTAAAATGATTACTTCCGTAATAAAATTTATTTTATTCGTAATCTTAGCCTATGAATATATTTCATTTATTTTTCTTTCAGCACATACAATCTTGTACCATTGATAAGTTTAATAACTTATAAATTCAAAAGAGAACTTAGACAGAGGAGTACGTACTCTACTCGTATGATGCATGTTTAACTTTAACACTGTTTTAATATGATTTCTTTAATGTTAAGGTCGTCAGATAGATAGGTTGACGATCCACTTGCTGGTAAGTGGTTACCGTCTAAACACAATAACAGATGTTGTAAGTGCGTTACCGATCATAGTGGGATTAAGGAAAGGGGTAGGGATAGGGGAAATGAGTTCCGCACACATGCTATTATTACACGGTGGTACTGGGGGTGATTACTGCCCCCTTTACAGAAGACCATTATTTTTATAAGAATGAAAATAAAAAAAATAAAAAATTGAAGTATGTGAGTTTTCATTTAAAAACAAATTACTTCAGAAAAAAATTATACTTTTTAGGTCATAATTAGTGTGTGAAACCTTAAACACTATTGAGAAATATACTCATAAGCTAACATTATAGGTATATCACATTAATATATATATATATAAATATAATATTTAATTAATATAATAAATAACATCGTATCAACTCTTCAGAGTCCATCAATATAATTATTAATAACAATCGAAAAATTTATATAATTTATTATAATAATTATTTTTTCCATATTTAAGCGTGTATGAATTTCATAAATATGTAATTCTATGTATGTGTAAAAAATACCATTAAAATAATAAAAAACATTTATACTTGAAAAAAAAAAATATTAATAAAAATTCCATTAATAAAATGTATTAGATTAATTCACAGAAATGCCTACAAATAATAATGCAGCCTATTTTTCAAATTACACGCCAATTTTTTTAAATATTCGGCATTATTTATATTCACAAAAAATACATTTCAACAAAAGCTCGTTTCAATATTACATTACTTATTATACATTAATAATTATTTTTATTTTGTATGTATATGTACCTATATTATTATTATTATTATTAACTTTAAAATCTAAATAACTAGTATGGCAACTTTTATAACATACCTTAGACATGTATCTATTTACAAATTATTTTTTATGTACACACGTAAAATATACATTTTAAAAATGTGACACAATGCGTCGATACTCGTATGATCTTGTGCGATCATTGGCCAGTATCCATAATGTTCAAATACATTATTGTAATACATCTATTAATTTAAAATATGACACAATTTATTTTGTTAAAATAACGGGCAAATAAACTTAATTTTAAATACAAACCCGTAGGGTCAGTTATTAAGAATTGCGCCGCGCCGCGCCACATCAAGTGAATAATTGAACTGTGTACCTTTTGGCGTAGTGTAGTAAATCTATACTAATATTTTAAATGTGAAAGTAAGTCTGCGTCTCTGTCTGTCTGTTACCTTTTCACGTCTTAACTACTGAACCGAAAATCATGAAATGGGGATTGGGTAACTTTGTATGGAGGGTTGGCATCTTTTTTTTTTCTAGCGACAATTGATAAAACCTATTGTCGTTTATAGTCCTTGCAAAAACATGTTATAATGTGCAAAAATAATTGCTCCAAACTATATCGAACTAGATATATAAGGGTTTAAATATACGAATTATACGCCAAGTTGATCTTCAAGAAAAAAAAAACATTTCTTTGTATTTTTTAATTTAAAAGTTAATGAAAAATGTAAAAAAAAAAGCGCTTTTAAGTGATGATTATTTTCTTCGTCATAAACGGTGGGTACCCATGATGGATTCCCACCACTCCAAAAAGAGGTGGCTCTGAGTAAATGCAGGTAAACGAATTACGCATTGTGATTGGCTGAACCATTCGACAATTTGGGACTTTTGTGAACGTGAATCTATTTTACGTTAAATGAATACGATAGGAATTAAATTCGCTGAAGCAAATATGGCAAATTATGTATTTTTTAACATCCAAGTAGTGTACCCTTCCCGTTCATTTTTTAATGATCCCTCGAGATCATTAAATATTTGGCTTTATATATTACTTAAAAAAGACGATTTTTTAATTAAGTAATGTATAAAGCCAAATATCTCAGCTTCGATGTTATTTTTAGCTATATATAGAGTTCCATAATAATAAATGCTACTTTAGAACTGCTTTTTCGAATTATGCTACTTTTATGAGTGGTCGCAAAAGTTGAAAATGATGCCAACTTTACCCAAACCCCTTTTGCATACACGTTGTCAGGGATATCTGAAAGGACATAGGGTACATTTAATCCAGAAAAAAGTACCGTTCCCGAGGGATTATTAAAAAAAAACTAACGCCTGGCCAAAGTGTTCTAGCAAAAAGAGGTCAAGCGTTATATTGCTTATATATTTTTTTATTTTTCTAGCTAGTACATTCTAAATATTTTCTATTGCTATCTTAAAAAGTGCGCGCCGCGACGCATTCCGGTGTGGACTGCCCCTTACTTGTTTCACTAATAAAATTATATTGCCCTTTTCGTGACTCACAAACGAATTAAATGCTATTTGACTCACAAACGAGGCCACATAATTTATGTTGCATCGTTTGTGAGTCAAATATTTCCAGTCGACTGTCATGTAATTGACATTTTAGTGTTAATATCAAATTTATTGCATGAAAATTAATCAAACATCAATGTGGGTTATATTTAAAATTGGGTGACCGGTATATACAAATATTAGACTAATGAAATGTAGTCAGTTTAGTATTTTGCTATATCTAAAGAAAAACTTTATCTATTAAATAATATCCTAACGCATTGTTAATCACAAAACGACATGTTTATTTAATATAATTATTACGTATATTTAATTTTTCAAAATTATGCTTTTCTTTTTAATGCTGCAAAAGTTTACAATGAATAAATATACGTAATATTACACACCATATGAATATATTAATTAAGTTTACCTACAATCATTAATATAAGATTTCAGTCTTATCCTACATCTGGTTGCAGATGTGAAAATTCACGTAATAATGTCTACCTACAGGATCTGAGGGCGTAGTAAATGCGTTTATCCTATGTTTAATAATCCATTTGACGATTGTGACGATAAAATGATTAATGTGATTGTGATACATAACGTTATTAAGTCAAATTCGCACATCGATATGAAAAGATCCATTTATCGTTGAAATTTAGGAATAGAACGAAAGGCTCCTTAAAAATACAACGAAAATCTCGTTTAAAATAGAACGTATGGCTCGGTAATAATGTATAATTAAGAGTTCGTTAATAATATAACGAAAGACTCTTTAATAATATAACAAAGGGCTCGTTAATAATATAACGAAAAGCTCGTTAATAATATAACGAAAGGCTCGTTAATAATATAACGAAAACATCGTTAATAATATAACGAAAAGCTCGTTAATAATATAACGAAAACATCGTTAATAACATAACGAAAGGCTCGTTAATAATATAACGAAAACATCGTTAATAATATAATGAAAGGCTCTTTAATAATATAACAAAGGGCTCGTTAATATATAACGAAAGGCTCGTTAAAAATATAACGAAAGGCTTGTTAAAAATAGAACGAAAACCTTGTTAATAATATTACGAAAGGCTCTTTAATAATATAGCAAAGGCCTCGTTAATAATATAACGAAAACCTCGTTAATAATATAACGAAAGGCACGTTAAAAAATTACGAAACGTTCGTTAAAAATATAACGAAAGTCGGACTGTTGGTGTATGAATAAATAAATATAAAGAAACAAATAAATGAAAGCTACTCATAAAATGGAATATTTACGTAAGGAAAGAAGGTTTTCTTATCAATGTGCGTTTGTTTTTTAATCTTTTATAAACATAAACGTTACAGTAAACGATCTGCAATTTGTTAATCTTTTAAAAGAAAAATAAAATTCCTATCATATTCGATCATTGGTATCTGGAAATATAACAAAAAATTAAACACAATAATAATTAATTCCTTTTTTGTTAACTATAAATTATAATACATATTTTCTTTTCATATAATTTTCAAAAGTGGAAAAAATTACAAAAATACATCACATACCCTGTTTTTTAAAATAATTTGCAGATAAAAAGAAATTATGTAAATTAAATATATTTCATTTTTGAGAATATGTTTTTTTTAGTCCCGTTTTAATATTATCATTATAATGTACAGGTAGTGTGAATTGACGACAATTTGTAATACGAATATTACCTATTACTTTTTTATACTCGCTAATCAATGATTTTAAATACTTTGTTGGTAACACTGCTTGCGTATGAATTGATACTAAAAATAATTCTTAAAGACCACGAAAACAAAAAAAAAATTTGAAAACATTCTTAATTAGTAATAAATTTTGATTTTAAGTTACTTATTTTGATTAAAAAACGGTAGACATTTTAACTAATTTTATAACGTCATTAAATATTTCATTTTATGATAATATTTATATAAGTTTGACACAAATATAAATGATTTATACATGGCAGTGGTTCCAAAACTTCCTAATCTTTTGTTTGTGCAATAAACGGATTTTTGAAGTCTTTGCACGCGATGAGAGTTAAATTTCAAGGTCTAATAATGTGTGACGTTTCAGTGTAACGACCACGTGACGCTTCTTGTAACGTTTCTGCATGACATCTACCTCTTACTACTTAAGTATATATTTGACGCGCATGTTTTTTTTTTTTAAAGTTTCATATGAGAACAAGGCGGTTAAAATTATAATATGAGGATAGTAAAGGAACGGACGGGTGAAGGTTGTCTTATATCATTACAATCAATATTATACACTACTATATACACTGTACACTTGACACAAGGTTCATTTTTAAATGTCACTTCAACACTCCTTATTAGTCACTGTAGTTTCCGAAGTTTCAGTCGCTTTTGAAGATCTTGTTCCGTTCTGCGTTTGATTAGGTGAAGTTACTGAAACAAATGAGGGCGAGTCATAATAGAATTAGGATATAAATAAAAAGATATCTAATTGTTAATATTATATTGACAGAGCATTGGCCACACATATAATATGAGACTGAGAGTTTTAGTGTTGGATAGGTCAAAAAGTTAGTGCAGTATCGGCGCCTAAAAAAAAAACCTATACATGTTGAAGTACACTATGTCTTCGTCTCATACGAAATATATTATCAATGATATTACAAAAAAATGCAGAAATCAAGTATTAAAATTGTTTCAAGTTATTAATAGACAAAGTAAAAAAATTCCTTCCTGGCACGAATCCTTTTAAGAAATTATATTGAAATTCGTTTAAACTAAAAAGTATTTCAGTGTCATATAGGTATATCGGATATTATCAAAGTTCCCCTCAAACCGCAAAATACTTAAAAAGTTTTAAAAACTTAGAAATTATTTTAGAAAATTTGTCACATAAAATGCGAACGTGTGGCATCGCTCCAAGAGCGACCGTCGCTTTTTTGTTTTTCAGTCTAAAAATTGCGCACTTTTGGCTAATATCTGCAAACTCGAACCATTTCTCGTTCCTGTTGAGGTATTTCATCTAACACAATATTTTAGTTTATTTTTTCGTTTGTTTGTTAAAGCCAAATGCGTACAAACCCCGCAAATTAGTAATGCACCAGGCCGCCATTTTGATGACGTAACCTCGTGACACACTCAGTACTGTTAGCTGTACTTTTTAGTTTCCGATGACGTCACGTGAATGTTAATGTGACAAGGTTTCTGTAATTTTTTTTAAATTAAAGATGTGTTTGCTCTTGGTCAGCATCTAGCCGTGTAGCAAAGATGAGGCCTATGATGGAGCGAGCTCAAGCAGAAGATGCCTATTCACTCGAACTTTAAAAATATTTGGGTATAACCCAAATTTAAAAGTACTTGAGCTCGGAAACACATTAGAAATTTACATTTTTTTACAACATAATTTTTTTGTAATTTTTTGTAAAAAAAAACCTACCACTGCTGTAACTGACTGCCAATATTTTTATTACAAAAAACTGACTAAATTGGATCAGATTAAACTTTATCCCTAAAAAAACTGTGTAATAATATCCCATATACTTACCATTAACTCTATGTTTTAAATGTGGCAATGTATTCGTAGTTCTGTCCATCATACTCTTATTGAAGTACGCACTGTTGCTTTCCGTATTAAATCTAACTGGTGGCGAGTTTGAACAGCTTCTAGAGTCCATCGCTAGTCTAGACTCCATGTGGTACCTAGGACATAATTTATTATAATAAATGGTGATTTTTGCTGGGTTCTTTCTCAACATTAACATCCAGAATTGATAGTAATAATAACATAATTATTTTAATAAGATAATAATGTACAAATTCGAAATGTTTGCTCTTGGCCAACAACCAGCTGTGTAGCAAGGATGAGGCCTATGATGGAGCGAGCTCACCCAGAAGATGCCTATTCACGAGAACTTTGAAAAGATTTGAGTTATACTCGTATGAGCTCGGAAATACAGATGCCGGCAGGGAGTTCTAAACCTTGGCAGTGCGCATTATAAAGGATGTTTTAAAGCGATTGGTCCGAAAAAGAGGGATTTCGACAAGATGAAGATGGTAACCAGCCGTCTGTATGTCCGATGGAAGAAAGGGGAAGGCGGCATGTGCTCATGCAGCTCCTGAACACACTCTTCGAAGTACATCTTATAAAAGACACATAGACTGGCAACTTTGCGTATATGTGCCAAGCACTGCACTTTTTTTAAAAGTGTACTGTCGCCAATGGGTCTCCTAGCTCTGCGTTCCACCGAGTCGAGTGCGGCAAGTTGGTATTTAGCTGAGCCATCCCAAAGGTGGGAGCAATATTCCATGCAAGATCGGACTTGCGTCTTATGCAAAGATAGGCAAAGATGCAAGATGTTTAGGAGTAAATCCTAAATAGGGTGGAGTATTGCTCCACCCTATTTAGGATGCCCAGATTTTTGGCTGCTGTTTGGGCTTTTAACTCGATAGATGTGCCGAAGTTGAGGTTTGATATATAAAGATTTCAAATGAAATGACTGTTTATATATTTTAAGGACAACTTATTTCTAATATTGCCACTGGAAAATAAAGGAAATAAGAGAGTTTTCTAAAGAAAATTTTAAAGTAAAAGGCACTAGAAAGTCAAGTAAAGTCTAAAGAGGTTCTTGAAAGAGAAAATCACCACCTGACGTCATAAACTTACAACAGTACCTAACTATTGTGGAAAATTGTGTGACCGTTATAATTCTTTTTAAATTTCTTTTATTCGATTTTATGAAAGACTAAAACTTCACTCGCTGGTGACGGCGGTGGCGCCGCCACGGCGTATTTTTTATATTTTAGATTTAGACGAATATTTTTTCAGGATTATCAGTATACTATATGTTAATCCACGTATTAAACTATCTGTGTGTCAAATTTCATCCAAATCCGTTTAGCCAATTTTGCGTGAAATAGTAACAAACATCCATCTTCACAAACTTTAATAGATTTTATAACTCACGCATTTATAATTTTAATAAGATAATAATAGAATATTTATTTTATTAATATATTATGTGAACATATTTTCGGTTCTTAAAGAAATTTCAACGCATGTGTTTGTTAAACATGACTGTTATTTGAAGTTTCATACCTAGGTTCCAATTCAGGCATTTGAGCTAGATTTAACGGATTTCTGCTTGGATTGCTGTAGATTGCAGGCGGCGGAGGCGGATACAACTCCGGCGGCATCAACTGCTCAGCCGGCAGCTAAATTTGATAAACACACTTGAAACAAGATACAGATACATTGGTTCTATTGGACTGGTAGACTTGCATTTTTTCTAAGCGAGCAACTCTCGTAATATGTCCCAAAAAAAAAATTGCGCTTAATTTTTTATTAAAGAAGAAGTCATGTGCTACAAATGAAACATTTTTTACTTAAATTGGAAAAATAATCCAAGAGAGCTTAATTTTGAGACCTAGTTATCTTTTTTTTGTGTTATTACGACTTATAGAAAATTGTGTGAACGTTTTCGTATTTTTTTTTGGGACACGTATTTTTATTTACGTCAGCCTTTAATTTTATTTTTAAATTTTTAGGCGATCCCTTGGGAACATAACTTTTTTCTGGATGATAGTACCCTATGTCCTTTTCTATATTGCTGACAACGTGTATACAAAATTTTATAATAATCATCGATTGAGCAGTTAAGGCGTGAAAGCGTAACAAATAAAAAAACTCATTTCGCATTTATAATATTATTTAGGATCTGTATTATACTAAATATTATCAATGTTAAGAGTCCAATAAAAACACTCTTCTTCTTGTAATTATCTTTAAATTCTGACAAATATATCTGTAAACTTTGTCTATTATGGTCGTACATCACATCAGATGTTCTTTGACAGCGCATATCTTTCACAGAGTACTTAAGCATAGAAAATAAAAATTAAAACAGCTCTCTTTGAAGTTGCTGTTTGACTTTAAAATGAAGCTACACAGAAATCGTATTTTTGCTTTTTATAAGTTTTAAATGTTAACTGAGAGAAAACAAATTCCAACTTTTATACTCATTTGAACTTACCAGACCGCTCGTGTTCAAAGGCAGGGCGTTCTTATATTTTAACCAATCTTCGTACACCTTGTCGTACTGTCTGTGGCACTCGTTGGGGCCAATGTTTGGCATGTGGCTCAAACTCGACATTGGTCCGAGACTTTGTATGCTCGGTCCGAGGTTTGGCATTGGCGACAACGTTGGCTGGTACGTTGGCCTTCTGTATTCCATTGGTCGGATTTGAATGTATTGGTTACATGGGTCTATGTTGTGATCATAGAATCTATCGCAGTTCGGCGGTATCGAGTCGTATTTGTCTGTGGGCGTTTTTGATATGAGCGGTCTTATCGAACTGTAGTCTGTGGTTGAAGACTTATTGGAACACGTGTCACTTATTTTGCCGTCCAAGGGAATTATGTCGGGGTTTTTATCTGTAACAAAGAAAAATTTGTTAAACTGTTCTACTTTTTTAGATGCAGAACAGATTTTAAAAGAATCCTTGTTATAAAGTTGAAGTACATTTATTGTATTTCAACTTTAAGTAAATAAAATTGTCGTCGTAATCGGAACATGGATATTAGACACAAAGTATTCGTCTAATTTGTGCCTAGTAAATTTGTGAGCGCTTACTTTTTTTTAAATATACACATAGGTATAGTTATTGTTTTACAATAGGTGGCTTTTAAATATATAATCTATCTTTACATAAGATCTTACAAATGAAAATAAAAATAAATAAAATCTCCAAAATATTTTTAATTAAGTAATTTTATATCATTTCATATTACTTTATATGAAACAATGGGCAATCCGTGCATTCACGTGTCAGTATAATTGTTTAATTAATGTCAATAACAAAAATAATTCTCAAATTAAAATAATAATAAAATTAAAATGAAATTAATTTTTGAACAGCAACGAATATTTTTGAAGTGGTTTCGGATTTATACGAAGGATAATTCAAAAATTATTTCAAGCATAATTTGATCCCGACAAGACATGTAACCCGGGTGACCTGTCAGGGCTAATTATGGTTTGCCTGGCCATAATTTTTCTACCTTTTGAATTGGACAAATCTTGGCCAGCTGTCAAATGTCACAAACAGGTTTTATGTCTAATGATGCGTCTTTTGATAATAAATTAATTTTATAGCCTAAAAATACTGCTGTCAAACTCAAATTCTGACATTGGTGTAATATATATCCAAAGGACTGCTGGAACACAGCCCAGGTACAAATAAACTAGCGGGAACAAAAATATTTTATGGCCGCAGCACCTATGTAGATCATATATCTTCAGAATTTAATATTTAACATTTTTATTTGTTGTTGTTTAGTTTTTAAAAAATTAACATACTTTTATTTTTATTTGATTGTACTTTGACTTATTGTAAGTGTGACGATTTGAAAAACTGACCTTCTGAAAGTAAAGGATTTTTTCGACTGTGGAATTCGTCGAAAAACCACAGGGTATTGACGGTTCGCATAGAGTACTAAGTAATTACGCTATCCAACAAATGTGATGTATTTTCACATTTTATACTTCGAATCTTGACTTCGACACATTACCGATTTCGAAATTTCCGGTCGAATGGTTGGAATGTCAATATGTGCACACTTCAGAGCAGGGAAACAAGGGGGAAATGTTACAATGCGCCTTTGTATTGAAAGCGATGTCGTACAAGGCACACGATTTCGGACTAATACATTCATATTTACGGCCATTGCTGTCAAAATGCGACAGACTGTCAAAAATGACATTACGCACTGGTTATAGAGGTTTTCTTTTTATTTTTTCTTGCGAGAGCAGCTTTGTCATTGAGGCATTGGGCGATTGGTCATAAAAATCATTTTCTAATTCCAATAAACACAATGATATTTATATACACAATTTCACATTGATATACATATTTAACGGCAAGCTTTGTAGTTATATTTCTTCTGTTAAAAAAGTTGGTATTTTTCGTCAAGTCCCTTAAATATAATATATTATAGTCTCTAAAAAAATTACCTAAACTATCTACACTCTCGGATTCCTTTGTGCCCGTCAAAGGTATGTTTGAGGTTTCATCTTGTTGGCGCTTATCTTTCTCATTTTTGTCTGAAACAATCAAATATTTATCAACTTTAAAAGGCTGTCGTCTACTCATAATAGTTTTTTTAATGCAAATTTTATATAAAAACTTTCCTCATTTAACACTCTTTCCTATTATTACAGTGAAGAGTTCAGACGAGGTAAACGTCTTTTTTAAACGCCAAATTTTTTGGCATATAATCCATTTAACAAAAAAAAAAAAGTAAAATAGTTAGTAATTTAGTCTGAAAAATGTTCTAGGATATTTAAAAAAAAACCTCATTTTTTTTTTATTAAAATATATCGCGTGAACGTGATAGGGAACATAATAAATATACCAAATAAAGATAACTATAAAAAGAAACACGTCAGTCGCAGGACTGCACGTCAGAAGTGGAATCTGAGCTTCGCAATATCCGATGACAGATGTCGCCGCGCCAACAGTCTATAACGCGCTATTGTTTCGTTCCTCAAAAACCTTTACCTCTTTTCAAAATCATACTGCAAAACATCAGATAATAATGTAAAAATACTTACTGGCCCTCTTGCCGCAGTATTTGCAGCAAAATACTGTGGCTGATACAGCGGTCATTGCTGTTATCACTCCGACAGCGCCCAGCACTATTATCAGTACTGTCGTTAGTTCCACTTTCACTGGCACTTGAGCTACGAACAGAAGATACCTTATTATCATCTTATTCTGTACTCCATCATCAACTTAGATATATCTAACTTTCCCTGGTGTGATTAGGTTTATTTTTTCTATATCCACAGCAGCAAAATTAACAAATGGCATTTCCCTTTGTACACAAAAGAATTGTTTATATTGCTCCGTTGCGCCTGTAAATGAGCCAACGATTATATCTTAATTATCTGAACGGATTCTCATCTTAATTTTAGGAATTACAATGAAAATCTTATTACCTACTACACATTAATAGGTTTTTAATGATCGGTTTCCAAAGTTACATGATACAGAAAACAACAATCAATTAATCCCAAAATGATTATCAAATATTTGAAATTAATAATGGCAAGAAACCCAGCTTCCCGCAACCTGAGTCTGGCCTAAGTAATCACTACCTTACAAGAACCATTACGAAATATTTGTGTTGTTGTATTTCTACAACAACTGTTGTCAATTGTTGTCTGAGGAAGATATGTACAGTCACGGTATGAATAGGTTCGTCACCTTAAAGTCGACATTTGCTTGCATCAGGGCAATATCAGTCATACCAACATTTCATTTCAAACAAAACAAAATGTTGAATTGACGTTTGCTAGGCTAGTTGACTGACAGGTCAACTAAGCCTAGCAAACTATAACTATATATTACCAGATATGTTAAAAAATTAAAACAACGATATCATATTTAAAAAAATAAAATAAAAAAATCTTAAATAGTAAATATTATTATAACACTAATAAATATTTTATTGATAATATATAGGTTCTACGAAAATATGACAAATGTAAATATTATTAAAATTTTAATTTAAATATAATAAAAATTCTATTCTCTAAGAGAGGAAGCGTATTAAACTCTCCTAGCCCCTAAGTTGCATGCCCGACAGGGTCCATAACACTGGTATTTATAAATTTTGTAACATCTATCTGTACATTATGGTTTTGCAATAAATGATTGAATTGGAAAAAAAAAAATCATAAAAAAAAATGTAATGTTTTGCCATCGGGAAAACTAGGAAACTACGACTAATCCCGAAATCAATTATGATATTAAATTATTGTCCATATTTATTATTTTATATTGTTTTTTAAAGAAATAAAATGAATAGTACTAATTATGGCAAAACTTATTTAAATAAACAAAACTATATTAATCCGCCATACGCATCAATCACAAATTTAAGTCGCTTTCGCATTGAACTAATCTAACAGGCTAGTTAGAGCATAATCCAGATATCTGTAGTAATTGTTATTATTTGAATATATTTCGCTAATATTTTAGCCACTTCCATGATCTGCACTAATTGCAGTTCTTTGATGGATATTTAAATTCCTTGGCATTATCGAATTAGGTAAATACGATTATTATTGATCGCAAGAAATACAAGAGAAAATATATGACACTGACACACAATGACAATTAAATAGAAGCAAGTTTAGTTGGCACACCAAACATTTGTCAAAATATCAAATATTGGGCAAATAAAATGGCAAATGTTTGCCAAATGCAATATAAAAATCCCCTAGTCGTGTGAATATTTGTAATTATGTACCTGTGTGTCGCTGCGGGTACTTCAAGAGGCTTGAAGTGAGCGTGAGTGGCTCACTTGAGCCCTTCCGGTTGTAAGCTCTAACCGCCACGGCCAAAGAGTTTGACGCAGACAGACCCGACACTTCGAATTCCGGCTCATCGCTGCTGATGTTCCGCAACAATAGACCAGTGCCCATATCGAACACCTGTATTGAAAAAATATTACCTATATCTCTGGAACACTCAAAATTTCAAAGACGAAATTTAAGTGTTAACATTTTAGTAACATACCTAGGTATATTACAGCTTTAACAAAAAACATAAATGTCTCACTCCTCAGCTTATATAAAAATAATAGGTACCTAAATCCATATCCATACTAATATTATAAATGTAAAAGTTACTCTGTCTGTCTGTTACCTTTTCACGCCTTAACTACTCGACCTATCATAATGAAATTTTACATACACGTTGGGGGAAAAACGAGAAATAATTTTAGACTTACTTGCAACAGAAAAGACTGTCTAATTCCACCGTCGTGTCCCGGAGTGCAATTTAGGGTTAAAGAGTCGTATGTTACGTTCGTTATCTCGCACGCTTTCACAGTAGACGGTTTGTCTGCCAAACAGAAGGAAATGGGTGAGTAAACACACGGTCTGCGCTAGAGGTTTTACAAAGATTTATAGACACGGTTTGATCTTGTGAAATTTTAAAAATACTTTAGGGTAAATAGGCACTTTACTAAACTCGCATTGCTAATTAAACCTAGTAATCTGACACATATATAGAATGTTGCTCCTTTTTTTAAAGTGGAAATTCATTTATTCATTTCATTGGCTTTCTAAGGCTTTTTTTTTATTAAAGATGGGTTTGCTCTTGACCAGCATTTAGCCGTGTAGCGAAGATGAGGGCTATGATGGAGTGAGCTCACCCAGAAGATGCCTATTCATTCGAACTTTGAAAAGATTTGGGTTATATGAGCTCAAAAACACAGACACCGTCAGGGAGTTCGAAAGCCTGTCTAAAGGGCAACGACGTAAATTTACTAAATACTTATATTTAATTAGCAATTCGAGTAAGATTTTATTACCTACTCGTTATGCATGTCCAAACTTCTCGGCGTATGCTGAAAAGACTAGTAGTACTAGTACTAGTATTACACTAGTAGAAGAAATAATTGTATTTATTGTCCAAATTATTTATGGTTATTTGATTCGACGAGTTATTTATTATGGTTCTTGTCTATACCTTTTTAGCTTTGTTGAACTTACCTGCAGGTAGTATATGGAAGAGACACGGCTTCGTCTGTCTTCCGACGGAATTGGTTCCGGCGCACTGTACCCAACCGTAGTCTGAAGAAGTATTCACCATGTACAAGAAAGTACCTGTGTAAAAAAATATACAAATATATATTAATATTAAAAATGCGAAAGTATGTTTGGATGTATGGATGTTTGTAACTCTTTCACGCAATAACTAACGATAAACGATTAAACATATTAAATTTAAGTAAAAGAAATATTTTTTAAATTGTAGTTAATAGTATAAGATTTTAGTAATAATTACATATGAGATTAAACCTCAGTGGTTTTTAGTGTTATCATTTTAAATGTATTACATTATTGGCCTTAAAATTGTTAAAATCCGTACTAATATTATATATGCGAAAATATGTTTGGATGTATGGATGTTTGTAACTCTTTCACGCAAAAACTACTAAACCGATTACCATGAAATTTTGCATACACGTTGCCTGGGACACCAGAAAGGACATAGGGTACCTTTCATCCAGAAAAAAAGACTATTCCCGAGGGATAAAAAAAATCTAACGCCTGGTCAAAGTGTTATAGCAACACAAGGTCCCCCTATACAATGAACTTTGCGTTTTAATTACATAGCACAAGTTTTAAAACGGTTTAACTTTTCACAGGCACGTTAACAACTCGCTAACTATTTCTAACTCCTGTTGGTTAATAGTGTTGGAGAATTGTTCTTACTTAGCCGGACCAGACATGTTACATAAAACAATATAAGTATTTCATATCAGCGCCCCCTATATCGCAGTTATTACATGTCTTAATGCTAGAGTTATAAAATTGACATTTACTTATCTTCATTAGATAATCTTAGCTATGCTAGCATTTAAGAATTTGACTGACTAGTCTCGAGATCTGCTACCTTTGATTTTGAATTGAATTTTGCTTTTTTTATTTAAAAAAAGGCTATTTTAAATTGATATTTTTACAAATGACACTGGCAAAATCATCGGAGAAGATCCGATGGAGCCAAGACATTAAAATAGCCAAGACATTAGAATAGACATTAAAAACATCAAGAAGATGTCGTTTTTCTCAAAAGTGTGTCTTATGTCAATGTTTAATTTAAATACTTAAATTGTCAGCCATATTATACTTAAGTTATGTTGTCAGTTAGGAAATTTGGATGAAAGAAGAATAATGTGTTTTTTTTTTACGTTTTTCCTGGCAAACTTTTCCAATTTTTCTCTTCTTTTCTCTCATAATTATCCTAAGGATCAATCTTTGTCTATGAAAGTAAAATCTGTTAATAAAAATGAACTCAACTCACCCGGAGTTTGTCCCGTATTTGCAGCGGTTGTTGTCAATTCGTGCTTACTGTGAGCTGAACTGTTAAACCACCAGTGGTAAGACATTGACTCCTGCGAAAAAGGTCATTATATTAATGAAAGTACCACGTACGAGTATATATGTATGCAACTCTTTAGCCAAATACCTTTTTCTGCCATGACGCACACTCAGTGTCATTAAAATGTGATTTTTTTTTATTTGTTTTATATGTTTAGATTAATTTGTATGTGTCATGTGTATGCAAATAAATGTTTTATATTCTATTCTAATTCTTTTTTCAAGCAATGGCTGGTGCATAGAACATGTCCAACATTTACTCATGGAGCGCGCCAGACACAATAAGGAAAGAGCTTCATTGATGCATAAATATATAATACATATAGGCAAAACATAGGCGCATTTAGTGTTGTGCTAGCGAAGTCACACTGTGATGCGGCAAATGACTCATATGACAATATGTTTATGCTTCAATCAAGCTTTTAAAATTTGTCATAAATTATGTTAATTAGCTTAGGGGATGATGTTGCTGACATACCTTTCTAAGGTGAAAGCCCCAAAATATAAAAAAATAATAAAGAAAAAAGCAACGGCTATCGTTGTAAAACATTTTTTCAAGTACTCGTTTTCATTTGCTCAATGAAAATTACACGTCAGTCGATTCGGTGTGTGTGTGTCTGACAGTTCGGCTAATTCACGTCATCGTACGTTTGACAAAAATGTCGGACTGACTGACACAAATAGCTCGCTCGAATAAATCGAAATTCATTTACACATGTCCCCGGTTTTTCATTAAGCCGTAATGTTGTTTTTTAATCGTGTCCATGCCTCAGATAGAATGAGAACTACAGATAGACTCCTGTTGACGGCAGAGTGAAGGCAGTAAAACTATGCCCCGCCTTGTATACAACAAATGCAATCAAACTACGCCTCGCCTTATAAAAATATTTACTAGTGCGTATTGCGTAGTGAAAGGGTGTAAAAACCAGTCTTCAAAAAATAAAAAGCAGAATGTAATCACATTTCACACGTAAGTAAACTTGGAAACCAATATTTTCAATAAAAATAAATAAAAATAGCCTTTACCAATATGACAATTTGTATTACTTAAATGGCCAAGTGCAACTCGGGACTTGGAAAATATCATAGGTTCTTACTTACTTACTCTACCTATGTACTTACTTACTAAACCCCAAACCTGAATATCTGACTAATTTTAGTTTCTCTCTTTATGATCACGACGACGTAATATATATTGGGGATTATGCAGACACTTGTCAAAACTTTGATTTGTCAAATTCATTGATTTCCTTGATTGATGAAAAGCTACAGTGGCCAAATAATATAGTATATACTGGTACTATGTATTATTTGGCAAAACCGGCCTACGCACACATGTTTTTAAAACTTGCTTCACTGTTTTGTTCGCAAAATTGTATCTTTAGTTCTTATTTGGTCTGAGGTGCATGTTAAGTTTTTAATTAAGGTGTGCTTACTTTCAATTTCGCTTTTGATTGCGATTCAATGAAATCATCCTTTGAAATTGGATAGGAAATTTTAATTCCGGGTATTGAGAGAGCCGTGCATATTTTTTTTATGTTAACATTCACTATGAAACAGATGAACTCTTTGTGAATTGTTTTAATCGTATTGCCAATAATTTATACGGAACTAGGGACTGGTCGAATACAGAATATATTATTTATTTAAAAATCGTATGTTTGAAATGTTTGTCTTTAAAGCTTACCTTTGGATTGGCGTCCAAATCACAATCGATCTCAATCACTTCCCCTCTAGCTGCTCTCAGAACAATAGGCTGAATAGCTTTGCATGTCGGTGAATCTACAAATAAAAAACAATTTACATATTGGTTGAAGAGAAAATTTTATTTTTACATTTATAGGAGACCAATTTTATTGGTCTAAAGTGGTTCTATAACAGTCACCAATGGAACAACTCCATCTATAGATTCTTAGAAGATTCTTTAGATTCTTCTTCTTTAGATTCTATAGATTCTTAGAATTGTCCACCACATAAAGAAACGTGTGTCCACAACGTATCTTGTGAGATGCTGGACATACGTACTTTCCGATTTAATTAAAAAGATAGAACTATCTTCTTTTTATATAAAGATAATTCAAGATCTTAGATTTTGGAATTAATTTTGCTAGTTTCTTTGGGCTCCTAAATGACTGAACTCATTTTGATGTTCAAGGGTATCTAGTATGTAGCTAGAGAATTGTAGAGAAGATCTATAACACCTAGACCCTCCTCAAAATGGACTCTTAGCTTTATTGTTTTCAACTTGGCCTCTCATAAAAGAACAAAATCCTAGATTCGTTTATTCTAAATAAGTCTCAATATTCACAGTCACAGACTTACATTTAACATCCAATATTAGGCTTTCGCTAGAACCTTCTCCGAGACTGTTTCTTGCTGAGCAAACATAAGCTCCGGCAGCTTTTCGCGACACCTTCTGAAGAACCAGGCTTTGATTTGCTAATAGGACTCCCGGACCAGACTTCACAATCATGCTCTAGAAAATATAAAATATCATGATATAGAAACATACACAGCGCTTCGCAGTCTTTTGAGTAGACCGTCTGGCAGCAGTAACCACCCAATCAGTGTGAGTGAGGTTTTTTTATATTTACTTAGATCTTTAGCAGGCCCGAAGATACAGTTTCATTTGTATGAGAATAATACTCACATTATGGGTGAAATACACGTGATTATGCCACGGATTTGCTCGCACCCTGCAATCTAAATATACGTCAGAACCTTCCACAACTTTGCTTGCGTCTAAATTGGCACCCAACTCCAGTTTCACTACAGGCAAATCTGCAAGAAAATGTGATTAGATTACATTTTATGATTTTTTTATTTAACGCAATCAGTTGACAGGGGGCATGATAAGAGATGTCAATGGAAACTTTATTAACTTTATTAATACATCGAAATAATATATTTCTGCAAGTATTTTGTGAGGACGGATGTATAGATGTACGATTGTTTGTTTCTCTTTCACGCCAAATTGGCTCAACAGATTTGAATGAAACGTGGCATACAGATAGTTTATTACCTGGATTAACATGTAGGATACTTTTATCTCGAAAAAAAAAAAAATTAGATTCCCGAGGTATCGCTTAAAAATTTTAAAAATTGGGCGAGCTGGTTTACTCATCCTCATCATCATCATCATCATCAGCTTTTATCTCTCCACTGCTGGATGAAGGTCTCCCCCAAATGAAAGCATACTGTAGAGTTAAAAGTGGCAAAAGATTACGTCACTTACGTTGTATTTCCATTTTCCAGCCGTCTTCATGAGTGGAGTGAGAAAGTGTGGGCTGGACGGCTCTGCAAGACATGACTCTACCGGCGTCCTCGATGGCTGGCACGAATGTCAAAACGCTGCTCGTGATATTGCCATCAGAAGATGTCTGAATGGGAGAGAAAGTGTTTTTTAATTATATTTGAACAATAAGGGCCTCTTTCGCCATCTCTGAGTAAAGTGTCAAGTAAGCTAACCGCCATTTAAAGTCACCGGTCACCGGGAATGACGAAGCTGATATACCTTTGTTTGTACGGTTAAAGTCCCAAACATTAAAAAGAAAATAATAAAGAAATTCGCCTATCGAAGGATGCAGTAAACCGCGAGTGCATAATTTAATAAAACATAAAAATATTTCTAAAAGTAACTAAACAAAACTTTACTTGTAGCTGGTGAAAGGGGCTCTAATAAATCTATTTAGTAATCTTTAGTTTGTTATTCTTGTTTAAAGTGGCAGGTTTTAAAGTGGCAAGGCATTCGCACTCATTTGAACTTGTTGCAACACTGGAGAGTCAGATGTCTCTAGCGTGCGTTTTTGTCATCAGTTACTTTTGAAACGTCTCGTAAACATAATATGTTGCACCATCTTATAAAGTTACGCGGGCAAAGTCGCGTGCAACACCTAGTAAATAAATAAAATAAATTCACTTAACAGGCTTATTCTTAAGTGGCACAGATGTAATTTTCCTCATTAGCATTAATACTGACATGAAAACCTTGTATACAATTCTACTTCAATTGGACAACGGGAGACCTGTGCGATTAACCTCATCATTGATATTATCTAACAGAATGGATTCCATACAACTCGATCGAATAAAGGTAATTACTGTCGCTCAATTTGTACAAATCGATTTTACAAAAGTATCTATTGTAGGTGCACCTAAAGGCTGGTTCCTACTGTGTCGTCACGACGAATTTGTCGTCAGGAGTCATCCATTTATTACTAAGACGATTTAGGAGGGGACCATGTCTTATTTTTTCTTACAAGGGGGAGTCTTGATAGTTCTTACGTAAGATCACAAATTAAGAAAAACTTTAAAATAAAACCAAAGTTGTTATTATTAAAAAATAAAGATTACTAGTACCTTTGTAGGCGCAAATAAACGTGCCTAAAGTTTTTTCTTTGACATATAAAAATTAAAACAAACCAAACGTGTACATTTTTTCCTTTAGATTCTTACGTAATAAATATGATATAGGAGGGAGGGGGTCGGCATATTCTTATTTTTTCTTACATGGGGAGGGGGGGGGGGGGTGTCCAAAAACTGTCAAAAATCATCTTACGTAATTATATTTATATTATTTATTTTATATTATTTTGGTATAAAAACATTAAAGGTAAGAAGATTAAACAACAAAATGGTGACTTCAAATTACTAGTCCATAAGCCTCCGTCTGTTTTTCTGTTAACTTCTGCTAACGACCTTAAACTAAAATGACATAGCTCTATTTGCACAACTTAAAAAATATATTATATTATTATTTTTTATTACAACATTATATTATTACATTTCACATTCCACTAATAAAATATTGTTACATGTACATTTACATGTAACAGTTATTTACATGTAACAGTTAGTTGTAAAGTAAACGCCGATACAATGGGAACCAGGTTTTAGTTTTTCCATCATTACACATAGCTATTGTGCTGTCACTCTATAGAATCGTATTGATCATCTAATACTCGGTTTTGCATGAACTGAATTGTGTCACATTTAAGTTTACTTTGAAATGTGAAATACACAGCGTATACCTTATTCGGCTCGAGCTATGTTTTAGCCTTTTTAGGCGAGACGCTATAGTGTCGCATTGCCAAGAAAATGTAGTAAACCAAACTTATGATTTAACTAGTTTTTCATACACTTGTCATTTTGGTATTCAATATAACTTTTTTTGTTTGTAAACCCATTGAAATGAAGCAAACATTAAATGCTACAATACACAAGTGAAAACTGCATTTGAATCGATTCAGCCGTTTCTGAGATTAGCGTGCATTGAGAAACTTATGATCTAATGCAGCTTAAGGAGTAAGAACGTGAAGGTGTCACTCACTGTTTCTCTGACTGTCTTCAATCTTGTCCCGCCTTTCCACCACGACATCGAAGGTTTAGGTCTGGCGCCAACTGTTTGACAGACCAGTTCAGTGGTCTGTCCCGCGACTAGAGGTCTTTTGCCGCCTTGAAGACGCAACCAGAGGGGTCGAACTGTGAACAAAATATTACGAACTTTTTAGTTATAATTCATTGTATTACAATGGGTATGTCCATTATAATTAATGTTCTCACACAAGCTCAAGTTGTTTTGTATGTTAAGGTCGGCAGACAGGCTGACGGTCGACTTGATGGTAGGCTACCGTCGCCTATAACACAAGCAACGCCGACTACACTAGGATTAAGGATAAGGGTTTGGGAAGGTGTAGGGAAATGGGCTCTGGCATCCCTTATTTCACTGTGGTACTCTGTAAGGAGGTGGTTACTGCCGCCAGGCGGGCTGACTGCGAAACGCAGTGTGCCCTGCCACAATAAATCAACTCTCATGAAATTGATTATTGACATAATATAATTTCAAACATAATAAATTATCTACTAGGCGCGCTAGTTAAGTCTGCGCCTAAAATATCTATATATTATAAAAAAAGTCGCTTGTAATATTCCATACTAAATTACTATTTAGTATGGATTATTACAAGCGACTTTTTTTACTGCTAATATTTTCACGCCTTAACTACTCAACCTATCATCGTGAAAATTTGCATACACATTTTCAAAGACACAGAAAAGGACATAGGGTACCGTTCATGTAGAAAAAAGGTACCGTTCCCGAGAGATCATCTAAAAATAAAAATCCAATAATATATTTTGCCATAAAGATACAGATTGCCACAATATACTATTGTATATGTATACATCCATAAAGATATATTTTTTATTTTTCAACGTGAAGTCGCCGCGGCCCTAGTTAGTATAAAAAAAGTCACAGAGAAAAAAAGTTTCTCTACTAACTTTTTCTAAAACTAATAAGTGCAATAAAAGCATTTTATGTGTTGTGTAATTAAATTAAATATTTCCCTTTCAAAATTACGACGAACAAACAAACAGTTTGACCAAAACGTATATTTGTAGTTTGAAATTATTTCAAAAACCATTTATTTCGAACTAACAAGCAGAAGTGTAATTACTTGTATTTTGTATCTATTAGGGCCTCTTTCACCGTCTCTGTGTAAAGTGTCAAGTAGGCTAACGGCCATAACGGCCATTTAAAGTCATCTGTCACCGGGAATGATGTAGCTGATATACCTTTGTTTGTACGGTAAAGTCCCAAACATTAAAAAGAAAATAATAAAAAAATTCGCCTATCGAAGGATGCAGTAAACCGAGTGCAAAATTTAATAAAACATAAAATTATTTCTAAAAGTAACTAAACAACACTTTACTTGTAATTGGTGAAAGAGGCCCTTATTAAATTAAATGAAGCCACCAGTAAATAAATACATTATATCAATAACTGGGTTATTTAATACTAAAAGTGTCTCTTACATTTCATCAAAGCAAATGTTCATAATTAAATGATCACTGGTTCGTTAACGGCTGATAACAAAACAATCAGAGTGAGTTCCCAAATTAAAATCAATTGTTACTCTTTAACGAACACGTAAAGCATTTTAGATCGCTCCGCTGACACACGGTTGCATTGAACGTCGAACTGAATTGACCTTAAATATAGTCGATCTCTAAATAGTACGAATGTAAAACTATCTAAATTTCTAATAACTAAGACAGGAGTTTACTTAAATAAACTACTTACATCAAAAAAATATATGGACAGTCCGTCTGACGAAAGTAACCACTCCCTTGAAGATGATCACCGTGAAATAACGACATATAAATGCTGTTGTGTTTCGGTAAATAAGTAAGGGAAACTAAATCCCATTTCCATAATCCCTTATCCGTAATAGTACTATGGTCGGCAGAGCAGTTATAGCGCATGTGATGATAATATACAATTTTGACTATATTCCCTTGTGCGTAGGGTGAACACTATTCTGAATATGGCCGCAAGCAAGCTGGATTGACTGCAACATCATCACTGCTGTACAATATCCAATGTTCAATTGTCAATGGTCAATCAGTGGCTGTGTCATATGGTCAAATGATTGTAAATTTAATTATAAATTAATCGTAATTTGAAATAGTTTTCAATGCATCATAAATTATGTAAATAATTTAAAAAAAATTATATTATAATTGTAATGCAAATTAAATTTAATTAAAATATCCTATGTGCAGTCGGGGTAAAAAAAAGTATGTCACCTTAAAGTCGAAATTTGCTTGCACCAGGACAATTATGATTTCATTTCAACGTCTGTTAGTTGTCGGCTTAATGCTTTAGTTTCATAAGATAATAATATGTACATCGATAATTTGATGTCGATTCTTTGCTACCGTGTGTCACTCGGAGTGTAGGGCCTAAATTGAATTTTAATGATTTTTTTGTTGGTAGTAAAAAACAAAAACCACTCTGTGCCCCTGTCGAGTAAATGCATTAAGGAAAATTAAAACGAGTCAAATTAACATTCAATTCTATCAAAAACCCATCAATGGCAGATCATTATTTATCTGAATATCGTGGGTGTGAAATTTGTTAGGGCCCTTTTTTAAGGATACGCAAACTGATGGACGCATTCGCTAAATCACAATTACGCTCACGGCAAACGTGTAAATTGACAAAATATATGTTGTTAACAAACACATTTTTCCCCATCTAAGTATAATATAATATACTATTACTATATAACTATAATATTATAAAGAGAGAAGATTTGTATGTTTGTAATGATAATTATATTATGAAATTGTAAAAAAGTCACATATTATGCGACTTATATAGTTTGTTTCGTTTGTAGGTAATTGTATAATTTTGTCTTTTTTTAAAATTTTATTTTATTTTTATTTTATATAAATGTAAAATCCGTAATTGGCTGTAAGGTATAAAACATGTTTTTGTCTGTAAATTTTATGTTGAGAGCTGTGAATTTTGTGATAAATAAATAAATAAAAACTACTGGACCGATTTTGAACTGGACCGTGCTGAGTGGTGTTTTAGAATGGGAAGTTCTTTCCTTTATTCCCATGTTGTTTTATTATGTCTTGTACTCCAATTAAAAGGTCAGTAATACCTAATCTAGACAGACCTACATAAATATTTTTATTTTATTTCGAATAAAATTTTCCCAATTTTTCTTGGCAGCTTTACCGGTTTTTAATATTTCACTTTTGCAACACTGATGTGACGTCTGCTCGCACTCGGTCAATACAAATAGCGCGCGTTCAAATTGCACGATTTTACTCCCACTAAACCAAGCGGTAAGACGTTATACATAAAAAAAATATTTTTTTTAATTTTTTTAAAAAGAAAGTAAATAAAAAAAAAAATTTTTATTTTTTTTATTTGCTTTCTTAACATGTCACCTTTTCAACAGTCAAGTACAAACAGTTGAAGTGATTTTAATACAAAATAAGAAATGTATTTAGGTCTCTTATTAGATTTTAGGATAATCTAGCCAATTTTTAGTGCGCCAGGAGTAATCACAAAGGGAAGGTAAAAAATGCTTAGAAAAATGGTGGGTAGGTATACAAAAAAAAGGGAATTCATTATGAAAACCCATTGTGATGCGACAATGGTCTTTTGATCCGCACAAAGGTACGGCGTAACGATTCAAAAGCCTTTTTTTCGACCCCTTTTTTTAAACCACTTAAGACAATTAAGCGGTCGTTTTTGTTAACTTACCCCTTTGGTGTTAGGTACAGACGCTGACAGAAGTTATGATTTTTTGTAATATAATAAATTTTTTGATAAATGACGAGGCAAAGATATTCAGCGGGAAATACCTTGATTACGAGCCCGTTGGATGAGTGGTAAAGGTGATTGCCTAACGTCTCAGGCGCCCGGGTTCGGTTCCCGACGGGATCAACTTTGGAAATGAACTTTTAAAAGTTTCAAGGGTTCAAAGGATCTGAAGAGCAGTGGCAGGGCACACTGCTGTTTCGCAGTCATTTGGGCAGCCCGTCTGGCGGCAGTAACCACCCCCTTACAGACTACCACAGTGAAATAACAGCATATTGTGCTGTTGTGTTTCGGTGAGTGAGTAAGAGATGCCACAGCAAATTATTCCATCCCTTCCGCCGCGACTTCGCCCGCTTTGAAAAATATATAACACCTGAGAAAATAATGAGTAATGTAACGACTGACTTTTTTATTGCTGTAACGACAACAGTGGCGACGCCACTGTTGGAGTTCTCCGCATTCTTCGTCCATCGGCTTTCTGAACTATGTACCCTGCCCACTGCCACTTAAACTTACTAATCCTGTCTGTAACTTTTCCTGATTTTATTTCGCAGTGTAAACCCAAGCATAACCCTCTCCATAGCTCGTTGAGCGACGCTGAGCTTTCTTACGAGGTCCATACATAGCTATGTCTATACTAAAATAAAATAGTTAAAAAAACCCCGGGTCATGGCTGTTCACATGACAGAAAGTCCAAATGGTTCGAATGTGTAGTTGTCAAAATGTACAAAGTTTAATAGTTAAAATGTTGCAGTGACAAAATTACTAAACTTCACATTGTATTTATGTTAGCCACGCTTGTATCAAAATGTTAACATTTTAAATTGTGTTTATGTCAAGTCATGTCAGGGATTAAATATTTAAATGTTACAATATTTTAGTAACTAGGTAATCAAGTTATTGTTTAAATAACTGAATTACAACTACTTTATTTCATATTTTGTATAGATACATATTTAAATTATTAAATTTTATTAGAAAACATAAAAGCAAAATTCTATTTGAAAATGGAATCGCGAAACGAATAAAGAATTCAAAACGACACTGGGAGTGCTTTGAAAAACGATATTTTAAAATGCTTTGAAAAACGTGTCCGGCTATTTTTTTGAAATTCGTTCAAAAACTTGTCCACTCGACCGTACCGCTAAATAATTTTTCAACGGGCGAAGTGTGAATTTTATTTTCCTAGTGTTCGAGTGCACTACAAATTCGAAGTGTGTTTGAGATTTTAAATTGATAAGGGCAATTCTGAATGGATCCTTGCTTGCCTTTGATTTGGCGCGATATTAAAATATGTAAAACCATTTTTACTTAGAGACGTCTAGTAATTTGATTCCGTTCGACATTTTTTAATAGACATCAAACATTTTTTGCACCATCTTGGCCAGATTTATTGAAATCGTTTAATGTGAAATTTTGTTGCTAACAAAATATATGTTAAATTAATAATTTTATTAAACAAACTGAATCTTAAAAGAAACAATCTTTAAGATGCTTAGTGCCGTTTAGACAACACTTGGTACATTTTTTTTTGTATCACCAAAACTTCTTTATTTAAAAAATGTTGACCAAACAGTGTTTTTTGGCTTGAATTCCCTAGGCGGGTATGGCGATTGGAAATATTTACATGATAAAGAATTACAAATCTATTGTACTTTAAATACAGCATAGCATACGTAAATCAATCAACATTTTTATTCAAAAAAATCTTTTTTAACTATGCGAAAATATAAATATTTTATGAAAAGTGTAAGGGATTTTCAGGAACGAAACGTTAGCGCGTTACAACCTGCCGTACTACTACAATCTGCGAAACGATAGTGTTAAAATTGTAAAGCTAAGTTTTCACTTCTTATGTGCAGTTCAACCATTGACATGTTTTTTTTTAATGGAAAAACGATGTTGGGCTTTATATCTGCAAAGCTTCCCGTTATAGAGAGAAAACCCACATAACATTGGTGTTCTTAATAATTGAATGATATATTGTTTAGAGTTCCCAAGTTCGCAAGATGTCAGACGGAAGTGGGTCGGGTCGGCGGATAGGGCCATAACTCATTTAACAATTATTGTAACTTTGGCAACTTTCAGATCACTAACCCAGTTTACGTTCTAATATTCAACAAATAGATAGAACACATATTTCGTTTAAGAGAATTTAGTATCGCTTCAATGAATTATAGAAAAAGAAAAACTATCTCAAGATTTCGTCGGTGGCTACGCCTACGTAAAAAGTTCAATTAAATTTGTGGACAGTACAAAAGTTATTGATTTATTTTTTCTGTTTAGTAAGACACAAATAAAAGTATCCCAAGCTATTAAAATTATAAACTATAACCCCTGACATTCTATTCTATTAATCCATGCAATGGACTAACTGTGTGCAAAATTTCATCCAAATCCGTTAAGCCGTTTCTGAAATTAGCATGCACAAACAGACAAAAATTCTAAAAAAAAAATTTTTTTTTTGACCTCCGTAACAAAACCTAAAATAAATAAATAAAATATTATATACTCGTAGCTTTATTTTTGATAACAGTACTTTAAACTTTTAAAGTTTTTGGGACAAACTAAGATTTTTTTTAAATGTGGGACATTACTCGTATATCGGGACATTCGAGGCATAAATACCTACAACGTGTACAAATTGTTTTTTTTTTTTTTAATATTCAATATACAGACAGATATGTATACTGTATTTTTTAGAATTTTAAATTTAAATTTTAGTAATTTTTAGAAAATCTTTGAATGCAGTATTACTAACTATTAAAAATAACATAAAGTCATCTTTCAGCAAAATATCCTATCTACGATATTTAAGGTACTTTCCCTTGATGTCGCGTAGTCTTGGGACGCCCTGTATAAAATTCGACTTATTCACATGAATTCGTTATATATATTTTGTTCACGCGGTCCGTTTAATTTAAAGATCGCGATAACGTGTTCATTAAGAGTTTAACTTACTGAAGTTAAATTAAGAAATAAAAACTCCATTAATTCCAAGTCCGAAGCCGAGCGGAAATTGATACTGTTATTTACTTTTTATTATAATGTACTAGCTGGTGCCAGCGACTTCGGACGCGTTCAAAATAAAAAATAACTAAGCCATATAACGCTTGACCTCTGGTTGCTATAGTGCTTTGTTTGGCCAAGTGTTAGTTTTCTATTTTATTTTAGATGATTCTTTTTGAACGGTACTTTTTTTCTAAATGGAAAATAGACCCTATGTCCTTTCTTGCATCCCTTACAACGTGTATGCAAAATTTCATGATGATCGGTTGAGTAGTTAATGCGTGAAAAGGTAAAGACAGACAGTCATATTTATAATATATTATTAGTATGGATTTCATTAATATGGCGACAGGAACAACCCTGTTGAAGATCACCATAAAATAATAGTACCTACACATGCGATTTCCGCACAGGCTAGGACATAGCAGAATAGACTATATTTAATAAAACTATTTTTGCTGAGAAAAATTGTAAATTACTGTCCAAAAAACCTTTCGTGTCACAGTAATAAAAAAAATTATAAAAAAAATGCGCACCTACAAAAATATGACGTCACAAACTGTTCATTACATTACCTATATTAAACCGCTAACTAAGTCTTGTTTAAACAAAGTTTAAAACTCAACTTTGAATACAACTTTTTCAACAGTCATTTTCTACCGTCCGTATTTTTCCCTTAAAAACACAGTATCATAATTTAAAGGTCGGAAAATGGCGGCCATATTTGATACGGTTATCTCCGATCTAACAACATGTCGAAGAACATACATAATTGCCGCAAAATTTGAACGTGGAAATAAATCCTTATTTGGAAGCGCCGTGGTTCACATGCGATTACGATCTCGACAGTATAAATAACCAAGAGATGCTAATCCTTAGATGAGGCCTTTAATTGACAGGCCTGAAATACTTTTGTTTGCGATTGTCCCGAGAGGATAAGGTAATGGGTTACCTTAAAAGGAGACATATTTATATGGCGCATAAGTTCAAAGTTGCTTAAAAAATGTTTAAGGATTAAAATAATCTATTGCAAAATTTTAATGGCATAGAAATTTGGAAACAGATAGCTTAATATAATAATTCTGTGAGGTGTCTCGTTTAATGCACATGAGGCAGAGATCCTCAAACTTCTATGTCTCAGACCACTTGCCATGTTTTTCAGGTTTAGATTGCATTTTTGCAAATCCATCAACTTCAAATGCGTTTTTGACTAATTTCTAACTGTAAAAAGGTTTATGTAACAGTAGAATATCACACATCTTACCGCCCCCCAATTCTTTTTTTCGTTCACATGGACCCCTTGGAGGTGGTTATCGTCAACCCTGGGGGTCAATATAGGCTACTTTGGGTATTTATGACGTAAATCAATGACCAGTCGAGTAGTTAAGGCGTGAAATCGTAACAATCAAACTCACTTTCATCCCTATCCTTAATTCTACTATAGTCAGCAGCGCACTTGCAGCACATGTGATGTGGCATTGCTTGTTTTATAGGCGACGGTAGACACCTACCATCAAGTGGACCGTTAGTCTATCTGTTGAGTTTATTATTAAAAAAAAACCAGCGACATGCTTGCGTTTTTATAACCTCGTAAGAATATACCAGGGAGGGCATAACGATAATAATTAATTACCGATTTACAATTAATTAAAAAAAAAAAATGTCTCGCGGGCCGGATTAAAACCCGTAGCGGGCCGGATATGGCATATGGTCCGCCGGACAGAAGTTTACCATACATAGGTACTCTATTGTAATGCATATTTTTTCTTCCTCTAATGTTTTAATTGCTATATCAAGTAATCAACGGACGGCTTGAAAGCTTTAACGTGTCAGCAATTAGTGCAAAGATTACCTTAAATTACTTTGGGTTATTAAGTAGCTTTCGCGTGTTACAGCGCTTTATTTAGCTAGCTTTTGTTAAAAGAAATTTACGGTTAGTGCTGATTTTAATAGGAAATCCTAAGAAAGCAAATTAAGAGCCCCCTTTCGTGGTCACGAAGGGGGCTCACGATAAGTGTGTAATATAATTATATCGCGATATTATAACTATATAAAGCAAGGCCAACGAGACAACGCAAAGAATATAAACAAACTTAAGGGTTGTCAAGATGGCTTCCTATACCATGAAACAGATATACCTATGAAGCGCCGGCCGCTTCGTGTGAGGGAAAAGGACAGAGGGACGGGTTTGTTAACATTATTTGCGTTGTCTCCTTGGCTTTACTATAATAATAAATAAAAATTATTGTCTAACTAGCGACCCACCCCAGCTTCGCACGTACAAAATTTTTGGGAAATGGTTACTGCCGGCAAGTAGTGGCAGGGCACATTGCGTTTCGCAGTAGTTTGGGCAGCCCGTCTGGCGGCAGTAACCACTTCCTTACATAAGACCCCAGTGAAATAACAGCATAATATGTGATAATGTGTTTCGGAAAAAACATATGTGAGTAAGGTATGCCAGAGCCCATTAACCTATCTCTCCGTAAGCCCTTATCCTTAACCCTGCTATTGCAGCACCTGTAGCGTTGTTTGTGTTTTAGCCGACTCAAAAACTCAAAAACTATCGTATTGATTTCAAAATTCTTGCACATATAGAAATATACTTTATTAGCGAGTAAAATAGGCTATATTTTATAAAGTTACGCATACTAAGTCGCGTGTAACAGCTAGTGTTCAATATTAACTAAACGTCAACTGTAAACGACGATTAATGTCAACTGCCTATTTCGAAAATCCCAAATGCTCATAGCCTATCAAAATAGGCCATCAAAAGGATCGTAAATAAATCTCGTAACATTAAATGCATCCTATCATAATAATAACTGGATGACAGAGCAGGATGCAAATATAGTAATTCTAACGAGCGAGCGAGATGAACAAATCACTTTGCGAGATCACGAAAAACGCAAGTCACCAAGATATATTCCTTGTCGGTAATGATACGTCAATCACATTGTTATGGGATTGATGATGTAAATTTTTTGATGGCCGCTACGCTTATTAAAAAATTATAAGGCAAAAAAGCCGAGAGAGGAAATAAATACTTTTTTCCTCGCACTGGCCCGGGAATGATATTAAGATAAATGGCGGTAGACCTTAAAGTTCTGAAGGTCTGTGTTACCTATGTCACAGAATAAGTAATAGTACCAACAAGTTGTTATGTTAAGGTTGCCAGACAGTCTGTCGATTGACTTGATTGTAGGTTGCTGCCCATTTATCGATTTTTATTATTTCCACTCAAAAGTCTATGTTACAATTTCAACATTCCACAAAACCCTTTACTAACTTTAAACCCATATTGTATCGCATGAGGGGTTTAAATTTAAAAAAATAAAAATATATTAAAAATCATAAAAAATCATAAAATAGTCATGGAACTATTTTATGATTTTGCACTACCATTTTAACAAATTGTAAGTCTTAAGAACCGCCGAGATGGCCGGCGTACCTCCACTTCCGGGTACGCCGAGATTCTGACAGGGAGCGTAGCCCTGCCCGCGCTGGATAGCCGTGGCGGGGCACCGATGACGTGTCGTAACGTCCCTGCGACCCTGTCCTTCAACGGCCGCGCTAGAAAGTCGTTGGGTTTTAGCCGGTACGAATCCGGCATAACCCCGCAGTGTCTCCTACACTGCAGTGTATCCAAGAGGATTTCCCAACGTTAAAAAAAAGGCACGCAAAGTCATGTTGCCCAACATTTTGACAGTTGTCCATCGGCGTCTTTAGGCGAGACACGTCCCAATCTGTCTTCAGCTACCAAGTAGTGTGCTTCCGCTATTTAAAGTTTTAGAGTTTTTATGTTTTCTTTACCTAAAGTTCGACGAGAAAGTTTTAAAATTCCTTCCACAAAATATGTCCTCCACGGTGGACTGCGTGCGTATATGTGATTGAAAAATTCATATCCAGTTCACATCTTAGTGTCGACGTTGGACGTGACAAAGAACGGTGTCTCTAGACTCTAGAGACGGTCTATGGACAAATCGTGCAACATGGTCTACTTAGTGTGTACTAGGCTTTACTGTTGGAACATTCAATTTAAATGTATGGCAACTAGAAGCTTTGTGAAAAATCAGGACTCCCGAAACTGCATGTATTTTACAACGCTTCGTTACTTACAAAGACCGAAGAATAAAAGAAAAAAAAAACCCTTACTCTCCCCTCCCCTTTTAGTTTCGCTTTAGTAAATAAGGTTAGTAAAATGTATTATACTTTGAAATACTTCCTGTGTTTAAATAACAAGTAGAAATATGTACCGAGTTTATGAAAGGGTAAGCTTTGTAATGAAAATACGCATTTATAATGAAAAAAACTATATTAGCTTTGGCCAGTGACTTCATCGGAGCAACTTTTTCTTAAGCGTTGAAAAATATATAAAAAAAAAGATTGACACAAATATATGTTCAATAAAATTTGTTGAATCTTTATTGTTCATAATATATTTCTGTCAAGCCCTGAATTTTTATATTTATTTTTGATGATTTCACGGGAAGAGTACTTTTTTTCTGGATGAAAGGTACCCTATGTCCTTTCCTCTATCGCTGACAATATGTATGCAAAATTTCATCATGATCCATTGAGTAGTGAAGACGTAAGAGTGTAACAAACAAACAAATTCATTTTATATCAGTTAAGAAGTTAAGTTAATGTGCTTTAATACTTAATACTTACGATTGATATCGATGGTCAGGCTTTCTGATACTGGCGTTATTGATGGATCCGTTACAGCCTGTGAAGCAAAAACATAATGTGTTACGATTTAATACCGACTAGCTGTTGCACGCGACTTCGCCTGCGTATCTTTATAAAATATAGCCTATGGGTGAAAGAATTTTCAAAATCAGTCTATCATCATATAAAATATCATATAAAATATCATTTATTTATATGAAATATTTTATACTAGCTGGCGCCCGCGACTTAGTCCGAGTTGAATAATGAAAATAAAACACCTAAGAAAATATTTGACATCTCTATCGCTGTAACAATGATGGCGCCTCTGCAGCGACAGTGGCGCCCAATTTCTTATATTTTTAGACGATCCCTAGCGGTAAACTAACATTTTTACAAAATAAAAGTATCCTATATGTTAATTCAGAAAATAAGCTATTTTTGTGCCAAATTTCATACCAATATGTTCGGGAATTTTTATGTAAAAAACTATCAAACATCCATACATACTCGTGCATCCTCACAAACTATCCCATTTATAATATTAGTGGGATATATATGCTAAAAATCCTGTAATAATTGTAATGTTAAAAAAATTACCTGACAAGTGATATCCGTACCAAAGTCGGACCTTTGCAATCTGAAGGAGACTGTGGCTCTCGCTTCTGAATTAGCCAGAAGAGCGTGAGCTTTCCACCAGGACACTCTGGCCGTTGGTCGACCTGTCAAAACAATAGTCACTTAATGGAAATTACATTACATTTTTAGTATTTTTATGAAAGGTTTTATTTTTAATATAATATAATACAATTGTAACCTCCAGATAACCTCAAAGAGTTTAACGTCGCCATATTTAAAACCAAATTGTTCAAATTTTTAATAAAGAAATGTTATTATTCTGTGAGAGAATATTTTGATGATAAATTAGATGAGACTTAATTAATATAAATAAATGTATTTTTAGTAAATGTAATAAATAACAAATATAATTTTGCTCAAATGGACATTGTAGCTAACTGTTCCTTTTTTTTTTAATGACATTTAAGTACACATGACATAATACTGATTATAATACCTACATTAAAACAAAGAAAGAAAAAATTTTTACGTCGAAATTACGACAGAAATTAGGACTGTATGTATATTTTATCTATCATTGTACTCGCATTCTTATACAAATAAAGTTTATTATTATTATTATTACAAATTAATTCTATTTAAACAAACTTTCTTTTTTTCTTGTTTAATAAAATTTTGGTTACTGCTTTTATGGAAAAGCGAAGGCTCCTGGCACAGGTTCCCGCTTAAAGCCCGTCACACACGTAGCTATAATATATATTAATATACCGTACTATAATATATATTACGGTTACGTTGGTGACGTCATAGAAATATATAATATTATAGCTGTTTGTGTGGTCACTCCAATATTTGTATAGAAAATATATCGTAATATGCCTTGCTATAATTTTTATTAATATATATTATAGCTACGTATGTGACGGGCTTAAAAGGAGCCTTCATTCATTTTAAAATATAAATCACAGATTTATATTTTAAAAACGAGTTTTCTGACAGTAATAAGCATTTTTTTAAAATTGATATATGGATGACATAAATGGATGTGTGAGGCTATTCAATTTCGATTATTGAACACTAGCTTGTGCCCGTGACTTCGTACGCTTTGAAAAATGAAAAATATAACATCTGAGAAATTATCTGAACTCTTTATCGTAGTATTGGCGTAGCCAAACTCTTTATATTTTAGACGATCCCTCGGGAATCTAACATTTTTTCAAAATAGAGAGTATCATATTATATGTTAATCCATGTAATAAACTATCTGTGTGCCAAATTTCATCCAAATCCGTTCAGCTGTTTTTGCGTGAAAGAGTAAAAAACATCCATCCATACACCTCACGAACTTTTGCATTTTTAAATATTGGTAGGAATTTTAACAATAATGATATCCCTGCTGAACTAATAAACAGCAATTTTTGTGTTTCGGTGCATGAGTAAGTGATGCCAAATCTCACATCTTGACTATTAACTTTTACTGGATGTGCAGCAAATTAGTTTTGAATGAAATGTTCCTTCAATCTTCAAGTAGGAAAATAATAAGGTTATGCGGGAAAAACGAAGCAATTGTTTTTTTTTTTAAACAAACCCACGGACATTTGGTTCGTATTTCAATGTTAACAAAGCGCTAAAATTTAAACGAAATAACCGAAAATTCCGGAAGCCTGGGAACAACAAACGGAAGTCGTGGACGAAAACAACGTACATCGCGGAAAAAAACGTGTAGAACAAAGGGTACGAAACGACCCACGTCAAAAGACTAGCGCTGGTGCAATTTACAAGCGGAAGCGGGAATCCAATAGGGTGTTTTTTTTTTATTCATATCCGTTCGCTTACAAGTAAAAGTAGGGTAATGTTTAATAAATGCGCTCAGAAGTCTGGGGTCTGGGGTCTCTCTCACAAAAGACTGCTGTGAAATAACAGTATATTGTATGATGTTGTGATTCAGTGCTTAAAATATTCTATAACATTCTAACCTTGTCTCTAATTCTTTATGTTATCAAGGTCGTCAACACTCCTAGGCTTTGAATATGCTTTAACCCTGGTAGCTGCGTTTTTCATAAAAACATACTAATTACTTAAATACTTGTCATAAAATTACTCTTAGGTGGAATAGTTTTAAAATTATTATAAGCACACTATCCTGTCATAACTAAGCAGCCCATATGACGACAGTAACCAATCCCTTACAGAAGATTACTTTGAAATAACAGTTCGTGTATTGTTAAGGTATAAAGCCATTTACCCTATTCACTCACTTATCAAGGTCTTTATACTTCTCATGTTTTCTCTTATCAAACTCTACAGTGCACTTACAATCCCAGTAGCATTTCTTGTGTTAAAATCCGACCACCATGTCGACCTTTAGCTTGCCTGAAGATTGTTACATTTAAAAAAAACATCATTCTTACACACAAGACCAGCAGCAGTACTTATTACGAAAAATTTTCTTCTTAGCTTATGAATTGCACCATACGCCTTTGGAATGCGAGTGAAATGGGAATTTTTACACCCGTACACCAACATTTGATTTGGGTACAACCGTTTCGAAGTTATTAGCATTGTCTGAATGTCGGCAGTCCGGCCAATCTGAACAATTGATTTTATGTAAATACTTTGACCAATTAGAAATCGTTCAACCGTAGTTAGTGTGTGAGAAGTATTACTTACCTCCAACTGCGACACAGGTCAAATTAACTTCTGTTCCCTCGTCGTAAGGACCCAGAACACCACCTTGAACTTCATTGTTCTCTTGATTGAGAATTATCAATCTTTCAGGTGGTACTGCGGACAAAAAAAATATTATCAAATTAGAAACTTAGTGTATTTAATTAACCAAAGCAATAGAAAGATCTTGATAACAAAGGTCTATCACAACACAAAACTTGATGGAGAGAAGTATCTCGAAGCAAATGTAAACATCTAGTAATGGAATTGGATTGAAGTCGTAAACAATAGAAACCCATTAATTAACAAACTTGAATACTAATATTTATTTTTTAAAGCAAAAAGCAAATGGATGAATAGAGCGTATTACCATTTGCGATCCTATATACCTATATAGATAGTTAGGCTTAACAGAGATCATAGCTATCTAATATATTTCTTATATAAAACACATTGGGAAGAATTTCATGAAGGGATCAAAATTATAAAAAAATAATAATATTTGAGTTAGTAAAATAAAAGAAGAAACAATAACTTTTTTGGAAAAAAATATGCTAGAAAGCTTTACTTAGTATGAGTAATGAGAGGGTTACAAGTATATATATATATACTTATATAAACTCACAAATTATGAGGTAAGTGTAGGTAACTTATAGGAAAGGAGAATGTTCTGTAGCCAATATTAAACTATTTGACGGAGTTTGTAACGATTATCACTAATAGAAAGAGTTATAAACGAGGAAAAATAGTGTATATAATTTGCAGAAAAAATGCATTCGTGCGAAGCCGGGGTGGGTCGCTAGTAGATAACAAATTTTAATTATTACTATAGTAAAGCCAAGGAGACAACGCTACAATGTAAACAAACCCGGCCTTTTGTCCTTTTCCCTCACATGTAGTGGCCGGCAATCATCAGAGAATCCGATGGGGCCATAACACCAAAAATGGAGTTAATAACGGCAACTATAATATAATTATAATAATATTATAGCGGCCGGCGCTATCTGTTTCATAGTATAAGAAGCCACCTTGACAACCCAATATTGTTTATATACTATGCGTTGTCTCGTTGGCCTCGCTTTAAACTTCCTTTCTAACGTCTTTTAACGTCTAACGTTGGTTATACTATAACGAAGCACCAAATCAAGTCTAACTACATATTCTTATTTCGAATTGATTGTCAAAATCAATTCATGAGTGTCTTGTCAAGAACTACTGCAGGAATCAAGAGTGGATCCAATCAATTAATCAAACACTTAATCACAAGACGTGTCTAAAACAATAATTACATTACAATTTAATTGAACAACCGAGCGACGATGTTGTAGATAACTCAGTCCACCGAAAAAGAGATTGTTATCAGAATGGTTGGTATAAATCTTTCGAATGTCAGGGGTGCCGGGACGAAACGACCGCTGCTCGTTGTTTCTAACTGGGAATAAGGCTGTGTATAGATAACCTGATAAAGACAAGTTTAAAGCAGTGGACTGCAATATAATTATTGTACCAGAAAACAAGCCTTTTACGCGCGACCTCCTCTAAAGTGTATAGCCGCCCTCTAAGATAAATTTATATACAAAATCACTGCGTTACGCAGTCACAAACTGATCAAATCGCCTGGCAGTATCGCCTTGCAGAAAACAACTCGAACAAACAGCTGTGTATTTAGGTGAATGAGTAGAGACACCATATCGGGACAGTATTAGAGCAACTGATAAGTTGCTCTAATGATTAATTTTTTACTGTCGCTGGGGCCCGAAGGTTTTCTAGTGGAGGCCATGGACCGGTAATCTCAGAGTAGGACGGCCACTTACTAGATGGCCTGATGGCCTAATAAGGGCTGGGGGTTAACGCTGGATCCAGACTGCTTCTGTCAGGTCCTATTGGAAAATTATGGGGAAGGTGTCTATGTCCAGCAGTGGACGTCCTATGGCTGAGCTGATGATGATGATGATGATGATGATGAATCATTTAGAGTGGCTTGAGTTGCGTTCAGAAATAATAATAAAATAACTATAAACAGTAACTTTTTAACATTTGTAAGATTTGGCGCAAAGTTTTCTCGCGTAGGTGAAATTCCTTTTATTATTACCTAATAAAGGTCGGCATCATACTTTAATTAAACCACCACAAATAAAAGAGGCGTTGCTTATGTTACCTAATAAGCGACTGTAGCCACCTACCATCAAATGGACAGTCATCCAGCTGCTGACCTTTAAGTATATATATACCTACAAAAATTGTTTAGAAATTAATGGCTATCTGTAGAACTTATTATTACTTACTGAGTACAGTTAAATTGAGTCTCGTATTCTTCGTTGGAGACTTTATGAAGTCCACTCTACATCTGTACTGGCCGCTGTCTTCTGGCCTGAAAAAGAAGATATGTTTCAATTAAAGTTTCTTCCTCAATTTTCAATATCGTACAGTTTATCCACTTAGAAGTAATTTATTATAGTCACTATTTTTAGTAATATCGTCATTGTCAGTATTTTCAATACACAACTATTTTCACTCTCATCAGTATGGGATGAAACAGTTAGGTAATAACAGTCACGAAACAAATATTAAATAAATTAATCTTGAAATAAATGGTGAACAGCTATTTATTTACGCCTAAATAAATATTCACACGAAGCCTCCGAACATAAATAGAAACCAAATAAAATGGATTACGCAATTGATTCGAGATCTATAGAGAACCCACATGGAATAGTTCACAAGAAGTATCAAGTTTCTTGGCCCACTTCCCAGTTATAAAAGAAAAGAAACCTAAAACTAAAACGAGTTTTTTTTTTCACCACAAAAGCAAACCTTTTGATCTGCTGCCCTTACGTCACTTCCACGTGCTTGGGAATCGATCGCTTTTTAAAATTGTTGTTCAAATTTAAACATGTCATAAGAGGCAAGCGTTATCTTCGTCCGTCCCATTACCGGCCGTTGTCAATGAGTAATTACCGAGATTTCTAAAGGATTGCTGTTGCTATGAGGAAGAATTTAGAAAAACCTTTCTAAATTAGAAAAATCTTTTTAAATACTAAGAAGTAACTTGTGCATATAAACTTAGCAACCTTGTTTAAACTTAGAAAGTCCGAATAACGTTTATCAAGCCAAGCCTTGGCTTCAACAGTACTTTTTATTTTGACAAAAAGCAATGCTTCACTTAAAATTCTCTGTCCCACAAACTAATAGTCCGACAGCTGTGAAATTTGTACACGTGTCTTTTGAAGGTTAGGGTTAACTAAAAATCACATTTATTTAATACTAATAGCGCCATCTTTTCAGCCAACTATTATATTAGCAGCCATAAAATATACGAAAAAAAAAAACCATTTTACTTCAAAAGCGTTCCTCTAATAACTTGGGCCAAGCGAGCATCCATCGGTCTATTCGGTACATGCACGTAAATCAAGCCGTTTGATGTTTAGATTGGTTCCCGAAATTGATAGAATATTTACAAGCAACAAACATTTTCGCTATGAACCGCTACAAAAGTAATGCTTAGAGAGATAATGGAATTATTACTGTACGAATATTTTATATTTAACAAAAAGCGCTTTGACAATTTCCTGTCAGGACTCAGGAATCTTTCATTAAAAATGTTTTTAAAGAGAATCGGACAAGTCCATTGCCTTAAAAAGTTATAACTTAGGGTCATTCCCGGTAACTTCATCTTGGATATGAACTGTTCAAAGTTGGCTCTGGTCTGGGTCCTGCGAGTAGTGGCATACACTGCGTTTTGGGCAGCCCGTCTGGTGGCAGTAACCATCCCTCTTACAGAAGACTACCGTGAAATACTACCATGTGTGCTGTTGTGTTTCGGTGAGTGAGTAAAGGATGCTAGAGCCTATTTCTTTCTCATTTTAGTGGCGCACTTGCAGCACCTATAGCGCTAATTACCTTAATTTCGTCAAGATCAATACGGCTGGTGTGGTGTCACTCCGAAATGTTGCTCTAGTACCGAGGGTTGACGGATCCGACCAGTGAGAGGTGACCCCTTCACGGGTATCCAATCTGAAGACAAAAATGTGATTATATACTTATTATCAATAATAATAATTATTAAGAAAGGTAAATAAAATTAAAAATAGATCCCTAACCTGCATCTAACCTATATAATAATAAAATCGTAACAATAAGTATTTTTTCAAAAAAAATGCACTTTTTTACGTAGGTCAATAAAATAGTTTAAGAATTTTTGTCTGTTTTTCTGTGAGTTTTTGCACGCTAATCTCATAAATTGCTTAACCGAAGTGAATGCTGTTTTCACTGATGTATTGATTATTACCTAGATTAAAACTATAGGATACTTATTATACGGGAAAAAATTATAGTATAAATTTTATAAAAATAAAAGTCAAACAAACATTAATAACCAAAGACTATAAGATCAATGTTAATTACTGCTTTTATAAGGCATTTATAAAGAACTAGCAACCCGCTCCCGGTTTCGCCCCGAATTAAAATCGGTCTACCCATTTCTGAAGCGTACACAAACCAACTTAACTTTTTCATATGAATATAAAATTTTTTTTAATTATTTTAACACTTGTAATGCTAAAGTTTTAAAACTGACTTTTCTAAAATAATATTGTACTTCACAATACCTATCTTCTGAATTCATTCGACTGAGCAGCTTTCTGGAAACTGATATATTTTCTACTGCAACAATATCAATAGCCTATTGGAATGTTCACAAACTTAATCAATATATAAATATATATAACTTTATATGTAATCACTATCTAGTTTTATTATAAAGGTCGCGGGCAGGCTGACGGTATATGGTTTTTAAATTAACGATAATAGGAATTAAGTTTTCTATCATAAAATATATAATATACTCGTATTTTATTAACTTCAAAATCATTTGAATTTTATTCTACTAATAAATGTAATTTAATAATTTCATAAATAATCATATAAACGCCACATTAACACCGTCAATAACCTAGTAATAACGTAACATAATCCAAATAACGAGTAACGACGCTATTATACGTTAAAAATAACAGTAACGAAATAAGTAATGTTAATAAGTTAAATAGTTATTCAACTGTCAACACCCGATATTGCATTTCAAATATGCCGACAAAATATTCTATAATATAAGGAGCAGTGCACACTTGTGCTGCCTTATAATACCCCACATATACATTATTTCCAATAAATATTTTATTTGTATTATTGAACGTAATTGTCTATATAGGAACGTTTTGGTAACATGTCCTTTTGATATTGGGACCATTTGCTACTAGGTCATGCTTATAGGCCGTTTTGCTTATAGCACTTTCTGCTCATAGGGTGTTTTACTTAAATGTCCTTTCAAAACGAAGGCATACACTTTCATGTCTTAACTGCTTAAACAGATTATTATAAAATTTTGCATAACGTTGTCAAGGATACAGAAAAGGCTATAAGAGTGCCTTTCATAAAAAAAAAATATTAAAATAAAATTCAACTCCTGCCAAAAATATATATGAGCAAAAAAGGTTGAAAAAGATTGAATAAATCTGGCGTAAATGAATTTATAAAATGTGTTTTTTCCTTTAAAAAATTTTTTAATACTTTTTTTGCAATAAAAACATATTAATCAATTATCTACAATTACAATACAAATAAAAATGTTGCGTTGATATTAGTTTTTTAAAAAAATATTTTAGACTTAATTGTGTTATTCAGTATTAAGTACTTACTCCATTTCGTTACCTACTTCTTTTAAAATACTGTTCGTATAGAAAATGCATCAGCTTAAGATTGTATTTAAGATTAAGCATTAAGTTACGTAACAGTGTGCCCTACCCTTTACATGACACTAACATAGATATCCGTTTTATTCGCCGCCGAAATCTCTTCATCACGAGTGACTGTAAGCTATGATTGAGAATTTGTTTTTTTTTTTTAAACTGACAGGCGGCAAAGGCAATCGATCGACAGGCGGTTAGAAATGACAGATCATTTTAAACAGATCCTGCATCGGTATTTTAAGATGTGTAGCGTTGGTTAATAAGTTAAAAGGGTCAAGAATCCCAGTCGTATTACATCTCGAAGACAATGTATCAATTAGGCACTGGATTGAAGATATTTGTACAATATTTTTGTGGCAGGCCCTCCTGTGTTTTGCAGTCATAAAGTTTGCAACTTTCTGACCACTGTAAACACTCCATCACAGAAAGGCTATAGTCAAAATACAAGCTGTTATGTTTCAGTGTGGGAGCAAGCGACGTAAAAGGCTGTTTCCCTATCATGAACGTGCTATATGCGTTGGTAGCGGTTATTCGCTAAATGGCATAGCCATAGCCACCTACCATCAAGTGGACCGTCAGCCTGTCTATCGAGTTTAACTTAAAAAAAAAAATTGCTTTGTTTATTATTAAAAATCTCTTATAGGAAATGTTAAATCAATTTCACCTCTTACTTTTATCGTACGTCTGACGATTGCCAATAAAATCTTTTTTACTCTTTCTTCCTAAACAAAGTCAGAGTAATTGATAGTAAAATGGCGGTAGAAAATAAAAGTTTTAAACGATTTGTTTTCACAGTTAGGAATTGAATAAAACTGCAAATTGTCGGCGTTTATGTTGAAACTTTTTACTGGCTTAGTTTTCGAAGTTGGTTACGTGTTTTTATCGAGTCATTCTTAGTACGCAAAAGTATTTCATTGTAAGGTTCTAATTAAAAAAAAAAACACAAATTTTGTCTTCCGACCTTAACCTTAAAGGTTTTTCGAAATTCAAGGTAAAATATACCTTCTAAGATAAGGCCTTGTAAAAGAGAACCCTAGAAAAAGAGACAGCACAATACCATCTCTTCGGAAAGCTTTCAGTAACTCTGAGAAACTATTGTTTAATGCTTCTTAATTGGAAGAGTATAAGCATTATGTCGCAATGCAAAGTATAAACACATTTGAAACAGAATACACCGGTTCACAATTCCAATCCTTGGCCTGATATAAACAATACAATACACCTATTTCAGATTGTGCTCCCGTAGTACTAACATGTGTAACGTTTACCCTAACCCGGTAGAACGTACTTGCTGGAGCACTTTGTGAGCCTTGTCCATTGCACTTAGCGCTTGCATTCGTCTTAGCTTGCTCCAAGTTATGAGACCGAGCGGAAAATACACGATTTATTTTCAAACTAATACAAAAATATTTGGAAGATATTCTTCTTTGTAGATATGTCTATTTTTGTAAGATATAAAATGTACTCGTAAGATACCACCAAGGTAGTTTAAGATGAGGTAGATTAGTTTAAGCCAAATGTAAGACACCATGAAGTTAGTTTCGAATAAGATATTAATATTATTGAAGCCAAAGATAACATGTAAATTCTGACATGCGTACCAACACAATTTTTCCTAAGATGGACAGACAATGTAGTGTGCATAATTTTGTGTATTAAAGAAATGTATAAGTAAACAAATTTAAATAACCCAATATTTAAAGTAAAATAAATAGAAAATAATACAAGGTAAATAATAATAAAGTAGAACAATACTATATATACGTTGAATAAGAAAGAGTCCCGATCATGTCAGCAGGTCAAACAAAAAACCTGTTCAAAATCGGTCCACCTGTTTGGCAGATACGATGCTACAGATATATATATCAGAAACATAGATACACAGAAACACAGTAACATATAACACAGTAACCGTTATTGCGTCGGGCGTTAATATAGGTTTAAAAACGCTACCTCCTTTGAATTGGGGTATAAAGATCTGTATCAGTATATCGGTTGTCGATGCATTAGATGTTATTCGATATACTCGCACATCGAGAAAATATTACATCGATTCTGTTTTCACGACTGCCAGGTTCATTTTATGTGTGTTCATTTATTAGGATTATGTTAGTAATGCCTTTGTATGTAGTGTACATTATGTATTTTTAGGATTGTAAGTTTCATTGCAGTGAGATAATCTCTGAGAATACTTATCCGGTTTAAAGAATTCTTCAACCAGTATTTAGAATAGACTTTCAAGGAATATTTTATAAGCAAGCTATTATTTTATTAACATACAGAACAAAAATAAATTGAGTATTTTATTCATCACTAGCTGTTGCAAGCAACTTCGTCCTCTTAACTTTATAAAATAGAGCCTATGTTATTCGCTGACAATTAGCTTTCTATTAGGTGAAAGAATTTATCGGCCCAGTAGTTTTTGAGTTTATTCATTACAAACTTACAACAGTGTTATATGTTTGTAATGAATAAACTCAAGAACACTGGGCCGATTTAAATAATCCTTTCACCTATAGAAAGCTATATTATCAGCGAGTATAATAAGCTATATTTTATAAAATTACGCAGACGAAGTCGCGTGCAACAGCTAGTTGTCTATAAAATTATATATTCAATATCTTAAAATGAAGTGCACTCGAACAAAGTCGTTTGGCTAGTTAAGTTATATGTAAAAGGACGAATGTGTTACAAAATGAAATACGTTGTTAATGTGTATATATATAGAGTGCTTCCTTAGGACGGTGGATCGTTAATACTAATCCGATATTCAAAGTGGAGGTAACCTTATATAGAGGGTGGCACCGTGGCACCTCCTTAACGATTACGTGCCTTGTTTACATTATATTGTGCGAGACGTCAATGCCACGGTGCCACCTTATAACTAAACAAGTAGTGGTTTATTTTAATTACTGTAGCACAGAATTTTGACGAAAATGTTTTTTATAAGTGTTAGCTGTTTTACATTTGATTGTAGTAATTTATGGAAATTTATACATATAATTACATGATAACATAAATAAATTAACTATAATATTTGTATTTTTATATATTAATATTATATATATAATATTAATTTGTATATAATTTACATTTATCATTTAGTTAGTTAATTATTTAATTAATTTTGATTAATTTTAATGTAATATTTTGTATAATTGATATTAATTGATTAATTGATACTATAATTAATATGGCAATTATATAAGGATATTTCAGTTCAATATCTAAATAATCGATTTATGTATATGACTAATCTGAATATATCAATAATTCTGCAAATAATGTCACATTTATCAGTTGTTTGTATACAAAATGTAACTAACTAAACGTATGTAATATGTAAGTATGTGTGAATCAGAGAAGGAATGTATGTGTAGGAATGTCTGTCACTATGAAACTGATAGACTATAATATTATATTAAAATTGCCTCAAAAATTAGTAAGTTGAAACTGAGATTGCTAAATGTAACGAACGATTTTTTTTAGAATAAATCAATCTAATTGTTGGTCAGTACAGTAAGATTGTATTCTGTTGAGTAGACAGTTATACTGTGAAGTTATTGTGATAGAATCACCTTAAGAAGGGTGTTTGTTTTTATATGAAGCACCCAAGCACATAAGCTTCTATTTTTATCTATTTTAACGCCTTCAGATTTATATATACCTACATATATATACATATATACACGTTACAGTGTTAAAATTACACTTTGGCAGCAATACCTAGTTTTGTTATATCATCTCACTTCATTTTAATATCAAATACAAAATATAAAATACGCTAGATCTAAATGATTCTAAATGTTATATTTATTTCTCTAAATAAAATATTTAATTATTTGACTTGAATTATTTGGATTCTTTCCCTGACTGTGTCTAAGTATTGCGTTTAAGAATTCAACAATTCTTCAATTACAAGAATTCAATAGGCGAAAATGTCACAAATTTTGCACATTTTAGAAATTAATCGTACTACTTAGATGTGAAAATATTTTCAGTTTTTTGTGTAAATTCAAACCTTCATGTTATATGTCTCAGACTAGCGGCAACTATGTAGTGACAAAGGGAGGGAACTTGTAAAAAAATTAAATAAAGGCCCAATATTGAAAAAAAAAAAAAATCTGCGTTTTGTGATAAATGATAAATATGTGTCAAATTATCGATAACTCCAATATCGACCACTATTTACGGGACATTTGCTACAGAAAACGTTTTATTGTACAAATTACCTTTAATAATACGAAAATTAATAAATGAATTAATTAATTAATAAAACCTTTAATGATCATTCGAATAATATCAAACTCATAAATAATTCATAAAATTGAAGTAGGTCCCATACCAACGAAGCGTACGAGTAATGCTTTATTTTAATATGACAATAACATTTTAACAAAGGTTGATGAGAGAATAAGAAAAAAAGAAACCTATAAATAGATCTTTGATTAAAGAAATAGATATATACATTTTTCTTTCTTTTATTAATTTATGAGAATGACAAGGTGGCAATATAAATTTAATAATATTTATGGGCCTCGTTTAATAAAAAGATCACGCCTGACAATAACATTATGAGCAATGAATTATTCAACCTTTATTGCTTATAATATTTCTGTTAGTAGTAGGTAGGTAAATTATTATTATATTTTTAAATTTTCCCTCGAGAGCAGTATTTTTTTCTGAATGAACTGTACCCTATGTCCTTTCCTGAATCCTTGACAACGTGTATGAAAAATTTCATGATGATCAGATGAGTAGTTAAGGCGTGAAAAGACAGACAGACAGACAAGCAGAATTTATTTTCACATTTTCCACCGACTTCAAAAAAGGAGGAGGTTCTCAATTAAACTCTTGTTGTTTTTTTATTTATTTTATTAATTGATTTTGATAATTCTTTTTTGTTTGTAAGGTTTCTTTTTTGATATTCAGAGGTTCAGAAATTGATTTAGCGTTTTTTTTTTAAATCATATTTATAATAATTTTGTATATTTGTAACGCTATTTATTTCGCCAATTATTATGAATTGAATTTTGATGATTATTTTTTTTTATTTATTAGTTAATATTGGTATGGATTATGACACACGTCGAGAGACTGCGCTCTTTTGTATTGGCAATAAGCAATCCTCTCTACCTAGTAATTTGTCTATGGTAATATTTAACAACAAATGGAAACGTGCATTGTCTAAACTTAGACGAATGCTTAAGCAAGCATGTACACACCATCAGTTAATGTTAAGAGTTGCGGCGCTTTTTGAGTGTAAGTGGGCCAATCCTGGATAAGAAGACGGTGGCACGACAGCCGATGGGATTAAGGTGTGGCATGCATTGACGTTTGAGACGCGGATATATCTAAGAGAAATTACTCACTGTAACCCGTAAATAGAAGCTTCTTAAGCTAAACATTTATGCTACACTAGCTGGTGCTCGCGACTTCGCCCGCGTTGAAAATTTAAAAAAATAAATGCAATATAACGCTTGACCTCATGTTGCTATAACATTTTGGTCAGGCGTTATTATTATTTTTTATTGATCCCTCGGGAATAGTCCTTTTTTCTGGATGAAAGGTACCCTATGTTTTTTCTGGTGTCCCAAACAACGTGCATGCAAAATTTAATGGTGATCGATTCAGTAGTTTTTGCGTGAAAGAGTTACAAACATCCATATATCCAAACATATTTTCGCATTTATAATATTAGTACGGATTTTAACAATTTTAAGGCCAATAATGTAATACATGTAAAATGATAACACTAAAAACCACTGAGGTTTAATCTTATATGTAATTATTACTAAAATCTAATTATATACTATTAACTGCAATTTAAAAAATATTTCTTTTACTTAAATTTAATATGTTTAATCGTTATATAAATCTGAAAGTATGCTGTTGATAAGTTGTGGGACAATTGTAAGCGATTAGTCCTTTCGCCGTACGTATTAACTCTTTCACGCAAAAACTACTCAACCGATTTGCACGTTACCATGAAACCGAACCATGAACTGATACCATGAAATTTTGCATACACGTTGTCTGGGACACCAGAAAGGACATAGGGTACCTTTCATCGTTCAACGCGGACTAAGTCGCGGGCACCAGCTAGTTATAAATAAATAAATAGTATTGAAAGGAGATCAATCAGTTTTGTATTGGATATAGATACTTTATTTTCGTTTTAACGATTGAAACTTGGTACTATCAGGTAAAAAAAAAGGTATATAATGGTATACTCACGAATATATGGGTATGTCGTGACCTTGCTTGTACCATATCACTAAACCCATTCTATCGTCTGGCAACACTGGCGTGACGTCACAGGGCAATTCTACGCCGCCCCCAGTCGGCGCGTGCAATGATTCTATGGCCGCTGTAACAAAGAAAATATATTATTTCCAACGTTTGTCATGATAGTTACAGCACTGCGATGGCTGTTGTGGTCTTGAGGGAGCCTGCCGCCCGTCGTAAGGTCCCCGAGATGGCCGGCGTACCTCCACTCTCGGGTACGCCGAGGTTCTGACATGGAGCGTAACCCTCACCGCGCTGGATAGCCGTGGGGGGGCACCGATGTCGTGTCATAAAGTCCCCGCGACACCGCCCATCAACGGCCGCGTTAGAAAGTCGTTGGGTGTTAAAAATGTTAAAATAAAAAATAAAAAATACAACCACATTTATAGAAAGCTCATGTTAGAAGGTTTATAAAATGTACATTACATTTTTTTATTTTACTGTGGTTAAGTGGATACATATAAGAATATTGTGTAGCTTTCTTGACGACGTATTTTGAAACACAGTGTCTGTCGATCTTTTTGGAATACACTTCGATAACAGCATTTCGCCCAAAGCTATAAAGAAATTAGATGTATTATCGATAAACGCAATCGACGGCCGTTTTCTGTGTTAAAATATTGCGATAAAATTATATATCCTCTTGCACAAAAAGATAATGATCTTGGAGATTTTAAAGCGATTTTATTACTTAAATAAATTATAGGTTTTTGGAAGCGTCAAAACTGATAGATGAGGCGAAAATTAGCATTCGAAGTTCTGTGCAACTATAGATTAGTTCGGATGAAAAACGTGTTAAAACTATAGATATTAAAATAACAAACTAATTTTTGACCGCGACTCCGTCCGCGCCCCTTTTTCGTAGGTGTTAAAATATTTATTGCTCATATAATTTTTGCTAAGCGTTGATTTTTATATTTTTACTTTTAGATGTTTCCTTGGGAACGGTGCTTTTTTGTGTTTCCAAGTTCATATAACCCAAATCTTTTCAAAGTTCGAGTTAAATAGACATCTTCTGGGTGAGTTCGCTCCATCGGCCTCGTCTTCGCTATATGGCAAAATTCTGGCCAAGAGTAAGCCCATATTAATATCTTAATATATAAAAATTACGTGTCACATGTTCCTCCGCGATGAACTCCTAAACTACTGAACCGATTTTGACTAAACTTTGTAACTATATGTAATTTGATCCAACTTAAAAGATAGGATAGTTTTTATTTTGAACCCGGGCGAAGCCGAAAGCGGGCGAATATAGTAATATATATTAGTAACAAAAACTTACTAATTCGATTTAATTATCAATACAGTATACGTGTGAGCATACAAAAATATTTCTTACTAGCTGGTGCTCGCGAAAATAAAACAAAAGCAATATAACGCTTGATGTCGTGTTGCTATAACACTTTGGCCAGGCGTTAGCTTCTTATTTTTTATTTATTCCTCGGGAATAGTCCTTTATTTTCTGGATGAAAGGTACCCTATGTCCTTTCTGGTATCTCAGACAACGTGTATGCAAAATTTCATGGTGATCGGTTAAGTAGTTTTTGCGTGAAAGAGTTACAAACATCCATACATCCAAATATACTTTCGCATTTATAATATTAAGTAAGAAGATAGTAAGATAATGGATTACATTTCATTTCCCTTTAACAAACCGCACCAGTGCAGTGCGAAAAAGAAACACAAAATTTTTAAGCACTGTGTTTATCGTATCCGTAAATCGAATATAGCCTTGCGATGAGTAGTGATTTGCATAACGCTATTACAGCGTGGCTGCTGTTCGCAACGGTTACCAATTGGTAGGTTTCCATTGGCTATAAATTATTTTTTAACTTTAACTTAATACTACTAATATTATAAACGTGAAAGTTTGTATGTTTGTTACTCAATCACGCAAAAACGGCTTAACGGATTTGGATGTAATTTGGCACACACATAGTTTATTACCTGGATTAGGATATAGAATACTTTTTATCCTGGATTTTTTTTAGGTTTCCGAGGAATCTTTTAAAAATATAAAAAATTCGGCGACATCGTCTCAGCGATAAAGATGTCGGGCGTTATATACGATGTCAGGCGTTATATACTAATGGAAAAAATTGAAGGTTCAAAAAAATTTTTCGGAATTTTTAGTGATTTTTAAAAATGTTGTATCACATTTTTAAAAACATTTTAACATACATTTAACTATTTTAAAAATTATTTCACCTATAGAAAGCTAACAGCTAACCGAGTAACATAGGCTATATTTTATAAAGTTACGCGGGCGAAGTCGCGTGAAACAGCTAGTCCAATAATAATTTCTATCAAGGAAATAAATTACACACAAGTTATTAAATTTTTTAAAATAGCTTCGAAAACCCGTAGCCAGTAATTTGTAACTTAATTGAATGATCACCAAAACGAAATCATTCTAAGAGCGAAAGGATTTCAAATCCAATTTCTATTCTAATTTAGTAATTAAACACCGACAGGCTGTGCCTTATTGGCTTTATCGATTTCGGATCCGTTATTATTTTTTTTATTTAGACCTTTAATTAAATTTTTCCTGTGATTATTCAATAACAAGATTATTTATTTTTAAAAATAGACATTGAATTATATTAACATTTTTCTCAAAAATTAGTTTAGTATTTTTTTTTATGTGCAGTCAGACAGGAAGACGGTCCATTTGATGGTAGGTGGCTACCGTCGTTTATAACACAAGCAACACCAATCATGTGGTGTTGTTTTAAAAAAAAAAAACATATTTTTCCTTTATAATTTTGGATAAAAAAGTATATAAGATTATTCTTCTCTTTAAATGCAATGTTGTGTAAAAATTTCAAGACAATTCGTCTGCTAGTTTTCGAGTTTTTGAAACGTACACAAACCAACATAACATTTTTATACGTCTAAGATATAATATATTTTTCACGAATTGACTAACACTATCAAGAAAAGAACTATTCACGTCAAAAGCAACAATAAAACGTTGCTAAACCGTTTCGAATGTTGATTTTTTTTCCAAGTCCGATTACAATGGAGATGTGCGATTCACTACGCTCACGCCTTAGTGAGTCCGAGTTAAAAATATTTAAGCAAAAGTTGCCTTTGAAATTACTCTGTTGCAACGTATTAATGTATTCTTCGGTTACGCTAAATTACAAAATTGAATTTTAAGTTTTTGCGTGTGTTCATATGCAAAAAAAATGTGATGGAAGTTTAAAATATTTTCAAACTTGTAACACTTTTGCGAAGCGTTGTTGTATCGATCGGCACAGCATATTTTTAAATTTATATCTTGCCAGAAGACCACCATGATACCACCATTTTAGTAAGGAATGCCATAAAGCACTGTATGTATATACATCCATACTTGGATTGGATGAATATTGCAAAACTAGTTTATAAGGTACTTGGATTAACATCTAGTATACTTTTAATCCTGGAAAAATGTTAGGTTCCCAAGGTTCTAAAAATATAAAAAATACCGTCATAACAGCTATATTAAGGATTTAAGGTTTTATTTTACAAAGCGGACGAAGTCGCAGGCATCAGCTAGTAACCTATAAATTGTGTCAATTTGATTATAGCCACTGAAGTGTTTTTGTAAATTTAATTTGAATTATTATGATGTCCAGATAATTTGATAGAAAAAGATAGGTAAAAGATTAAGACAGGATAGGTTAGGTTTTAGTTTGTGTTGAAAAAATTGATTTATTCCCAAGCACTACTTTTCATAATTATTCTATAAGTATAGTAGTGCGTAGTTTGACTTGCTATTGCCCGGTTATTATAAAAAGTGCCTTTATTAATCACTTGGTCTATAGCAATAATACTTATTAATACCCAGAAATATTATTGTTATATTACAATAATATTGCATTGAATGTTACTAAAGGCGATGCCATATTTGGAATTTGCAAACTAATAAACACATTTTTAATCTCCATTCACAAATTAAGTCTGGGCGAAGGAATTCCTTTGTAGCACAGTTTTACGATCGGACGGGTCTATTGCGAAGTGTTGGGCTGCAGTATCGATAAGCTATAACGATAGAAAATTAGACAAAGCGATATTCGTAGAGGGACCAAGTCGCGTTGTGACTAAATTTCATATTAAATTAGCTTTAATGGTGAATGGTCTAGAATGGTGTCAGTCTATTTAGCAGATTCTTACTTCATTTTAACGCTAAGTATCATAATGTGTATTATATTATTTTATTTTAAAACTGTTTCATTGGAACGTTTAGATTTTTTATGATTTTAGTTATTCATATTTTAGTTAATAATAATGACATAATGATCACACATGAGAATAATTATAGGGAATAATTTAGGCATAGTCTTGAAAAGTATGCTTTAAAAGACATTCAAACCAATTTCATTATGTATTCTACTTTATTAGTTACTAAAATAAAAATATCATTTTTTTAATACTACAGTATAGATTAATTACATATAATTATGTAATATTAAAAAAATAAAAACTATTTATCGACAAACGCTTGCACAACACTATTTACCACGCCAGGTGTTCCCAATCTCCACCGAAACTCACTACTAACAAAGAGTCCGTTCATTTGTTGAATAATCTATTGCACGTTCCTCGAACTCCAGATTATCGGGAACGTAAAATCGGTCGAATCATTATTTGGTGGAATAATAACGAGGTGCTATTGACGCCCGCCGCAGCCCGTCGCAGCCACTAATTTTAAAAAAGGAATCCCTCACGCCGGGTTCCGTACAAGGAAAAATAAATATACGTACACTATTCAAAATATACAGATGTAACAATTTAGGGAATCAACTTTCAAGGTTCAAGGACTATTTCGGTGAGGTTATTTTTCTGGATAGTTAGGTTTAACTTAAAACGATTTTGTGATTCGATATAATCGATAATTAGTTCGTTAGTTAGACTTTAGGTACACGTGACATATGAATACAAAAAAAGGAGTAAGCATTAAAATAATTTTTTTTTTGATAATTCCACATATTAATGGAAGTGAAAGTTGGTAACAGTAGTTTTATTGAAAAGTATTCTCAAATTAAAACTTATTAACTATTCATTGTCTATGTGAGTATGTATATATTTAGTAGGTATTTAAATAAATTAAATTTATAAAATAAAATAAAAGACTTATGTGTATGTATGTGCGTGAGTGAATGCGTATGGTCGATATGTGTACTGAGTGTGTAAGGAGATTACGTCACCAAAATGGCCGCCAGACGCTTTAGCAATTGCGGACTTATGTGTCTTAAGTAAAATTATAAAGGTGAGCTTATCAAAATGTAACTGTGGAACCCTACAGGGAGAAAAAATGGCGGCACGTCAGACTCGCGGTCGAGAATTGTCGTTTCGACCTTCCTTTATTTTTTTCTACTCAGATATGCTTCGACTAAGATTCGAACCTTAAGAATGTGTTCATTATGTAATTCGTGAATTTTAAATGGATTATTCCCAGTAGTACCTACTCTTGAATATGTTCCTTTGACATTTTTAATAAGCACTAGAACACATGCTTTATAAATTAATAATATTATTTTACATCAAAATAGTATTTTTAATGTAATATAAAAAATTGTACAAATAATTGACATAATTATTGTGTTGTACTTTAAACTTGTTTGGTTTTTAGGACTTAACAAAAATCTAATACTGTTATGGGACGAAGGAGGAAATATTTTTGAATTTGGAACAAAATATCGGGACGAACGAGGCATAAATTTTATATATTGTAATTTTAATTATAATTAGCTTTTCTCACTACTCAGGAATAGTACTTTTTTCTAGATTAAAGGTACATAAACTATGTTCTTTTCTGTATCCCTGACACTGTGTATGCAAAAGAAGACTGGCGGGTTTTCTTAGAGAGCTCGGCCTGGTACATTACTGACACCTACACGTATGATAGCCTGCTAATAGCCTTTCCCTTAAGAATGCCATAAAAATTTATCCCTTTTTTTTCTAGAACTTGACTGAAAACAGATCTTAAGCGTTAATTTTAAACTTAAAGTTACTATGTGTCATAAACAACATGGTGCGTCAAGAAATCAGGAAATGAATATTTTTAGAACTAATTCGTGTAAATATTTATCAAATTGTAAGAAAATAAAATTATACAAACTGTGTGTAATGTTACTCGCATGACCAAGGGGTGATAAAATCACAAAAAAGTTTTAGTTATCGTCACAAACTATGTATAAAGTTTGTAACCTTAGACATATAGTTACAAAAACTATGTACAAGATTGCCTTCTATATAAAGCAAATTGATTTAATCTGTTTTATTGAAAAAAATTAAAAAAAAATATATTGGAATAATCCAATGATTTCTAACATATAGTTCATTTACAGTTCAATGGAATAATCTATACTAGTTAATACTCGTATTATAAAGAGAGAAAATTTGTATTTTTGTTTGTAATGAATAAATCCAAAAACTACTGGACCGATTTTAAAAATTCTTTCACTTATAGAAAACTACGTTATCAACGAGTAACATAGGCTATGTTTTATAAAGTTACGCAGACAAAGTCGCGTGCATCAGTTAGTATTTGATATTTTGAGTAAAATATATTTCAAAAAAGAGCAACATTGGATGCAAGAAGCGTTAAATAAAATCAATAAAAAATATTTTCAAAAGTGATTCTTGATACTTGATTTCAATGCTCAGTACAAAAATAAACAAATCTTCATAATGTATGAATTCGTTCGTATCTCGTTCCAAATCGACTAACATTAGGCGCTATAAAAGACTAAAAGTTTGAATAAGTTATTGAGCGTCGCATTTTAATGAAGTTGAGCAATGATTTCTTTGAAAAAAGAACGTTGCCTTATTGCTCGCTCGGGGCCAGGATAAGGGCCCCGTTTATGGGGCCCGAAATAGCTCTTTATAGGTCCTCCGGGATTACGTCTCGTGCCATTGGACTGTCGTAAATAACGAAAAAAGGGATCGTAAGTTAACTGGCCCTATGTCAAAATAGCACAAAAGAATTTCTATAAATATTACATAGTTTCAAACTTGACCGTTTTTATTTCTTTTCTGTTCAAAGTAAGTTTTTTCAGTTGAAATATATATTGATTTATCTATACTTACTAATATTATAAATGTGAAAGTAACTCCGTCTGTCTGTTACCTTTTCACGCCTTAACTATTCAACCGATCATCATGAAATTTCGCATATACGTTGTCAAGGATACAGGAAAGGACATAGGGTACCTTTCATCCAGAAAAAAAGACTGTTCCCGAGGGATCATCTAAAATTATTATTAGAAAACTAACGCCTGATAAAAGTGTTATAGCGACAAGAGGTCAGGTATTATATTGCTTATACCTATAATATACTTTTTATTTTTCAACACGGACGAAGTCGCGGCCACCAGCTAGTATACTATATTTTATACTAGCCGGTGCCCGCGACTTCGTCCGCATTGAAAAATAAAAATATAACACATGAGAAAATATTCGACATCTTTATCGTTGTGACGACGGTGGCGCCGCCACGGCGACAGTGACACCCAATTTTTAATATTTTTGGACGTTTTCTCGAGACCTAACATTTTTCGAGGATAAAAAGTATCCTATATATTAATTCAGGTTTTTGCATTTTTGGGTGAAAGAATAACAAACATTCATACATACTCACAAACTTTTGCATTTATATTATTAGTAGGACAATAAAAAAAGTAATATTATATATATTATTTAAATTTAAAATTTTTATATTTATTAATATTTAATAAAAATTAAATAAGTCAAGTGACTTCACTTATGAAGTCCAGTCACTTAGTCGTCGACTTGAAATAATAAATATATCGAAGTAGCAATACATGTAGGTATTCATTGACAATAATAATTTAAGCCATAACTTTTATTTGCATATAATCCTGCTGTGGAAACCGGCTTTTCCGAAACCCATTTCAAATTCCGAACAAACTCAGTCTAATGAAATTTCTCTACACAATATGGAATCAGTATAATACAACTACTCGAAAAGTTTGAGCATTTCGATATTTTTTGTTTCGTCCAGAAAAGTACGTCTATATCAAAACCATACAAATTGTTATTACATATGCGAAACTAACTCAGACTTCACGGCTATAAGTAACCGAACTTATTGAAACATAATAAAGAAATATGTAGACTGTGGGAAAGACTTCAAATGTTCAAAGTTAAATTTTAAACTCAAAAAAATTGTAGAGTATAAGTAAATATATTAATATACAAGTAACAGTATAGACAGTATGGACGCTTCTAATAATTGTATTGGGGTATTTCGAGTAATCGCCCACATCTTAGATGATTCAGACTACTTTCAAATAATAAAATACATTAGAAATAAAAGTTTTCGGTCGACATTTAACGGTTGACTGATGAACAAGTCTCATAATTTGAGCCATTGCGTAGCCACTTAAAATGCTAAAGTTGAAGCGGACCGTCAGGCTGACTGCCAATTTCACATTAAAAAAAAAGTGTGTGTGTCAGCTCCGACGCACGACTGAAGTTTATTTCTTACGAACGATTATTAAATACATAATAAAAATTATAAAAACATTTATCACAACGAATTAATATCAGCGCCATCTCTGTTCGAATTATGATACATGATTACCGGTGCCATCTAGTTTTCGCAAGGATGTATTATTACGTAACATATTCTTGTTTCAGAGACATTGTGTAGATGGCGCTAAAAATAAAAACCAATGCGTAACGTGTGACATGTGACAATTTTGATTTTCCTCCCATAAATTTTCATACCCCGGGCTTATATATGAAAATCGATTCCTCCAAAAAGAAACAGAAGACCACATTGAAATAACAGCACGAGTGTTGTTGTGTTTCGGTGAGTGAGTAAGGGATGACAGAGCCCATTTCCCTATCCCATCCCAATCTCTTATCCTTATGCAGGATCCTTATCCTTATCCTTATCCTATCCCATCCAGCCTACTTGCAGCACCTGTGGCGTTGTTTGTGTTGTAGGCGACGGTAGCCACCTATCATACAGTCGATCGATTAGTCTGTCTGTCTACCTTAACCTAAAAAAAGAAACAATTAGAAATATCAAGCGACTAAAATGAAGTAGTCAAGTTATACGAACATGAATAGCAATTAGTATTTCACTTCCATATGTTATATTTATTAATAACCTTCGATAAATCCATTAGTTTTATTTATTTTATTTTTTATTGTTCCCAAAACATTCTAAACAATGTGATGTGTTTATTTATCTATTAGTTTTTTTTATAAATGATCAAAGTTTTAAAGAATATGGAACATTTTTATGTATAGAAAAACATTAACGTGTCTTTTTCACTGGGCAATTAGAGAATTGATTAATTTCTCATTAACACTTGACACTTGTATTTCTTTTTTAAATAAAACAAATTAGTTTTGTTTTTCTATAAAAAAAAAGCGCCTGAGAGGCTAACGATCCACTTGGTAGAAGGTTGCTCTATCCTTGCCTACGAGTAAATCCTATACCGGAGGCTTTTCTTACATGTAAATTTAACAACATATTGTTATGATGTTATTCCCCCGGGGACTTCTGTAAGAGATTGGTTACTGCTGCCAGACGGACTTCAGAACACCACCTGCCGTTCCTTTTAAGGACCATTAAGTTGTTTCAATTTTATTACTTTCTGCTTGTAAAAGGAATGCCATATATATCCATGTATGTGTCCATTAGCTATCCAGCTATGTATCCACTAGCTGAGTATCCACTAGCTATGTATTCACTAGCTATGTATCCACTAGCTGTGTCCGCGACTTCGTACGCATGGTATACGGAATAGCGAGTAACTTTTTTGTTTTTAAACCGATTACAATAAAATAAACAGTATATAATATTACGGAAAGCTTGCTACCGCATTCAATTACCGTGCACAGACGCAAAGACAAATAACTACTAGCCAATCCGTCGAACTTCGTACCGCCTCAGAATAAAAACCCGTTCCATATACAAAATGTTTGAGAAAATGAATTTTTTTCAAATTTTTTTTCGTAAATATTTACGATTGAATAGTTTTTCTGCTATTGGAGAAGGAGAAAAATTCAAAGATCATAAGAATCTTCTAATGATTCTTCATTAGCCTAATGGCTGAACCATTAGAAGAATCGGTCCAGCCGTTTTCGAGTTATAAATTGTGTAACTAACTCGATTTTCGTTTATTATACATATATATAAATTATAGTAATATCACATTCAATTGTTAATAAATAATAATTACACTTTATTATTAACAAAAAGATGTAGGTTATTAACCCACCTGTAAAAATTTGTAGTATTAATATCTCGAAAGACTCATCATATTATCTAAAAAGAAGCTCTAAAGGTTAATAATGTTCAGACAATTTAACATTTTCAAAGGGAACATAAAAATAATCAAAAAAATTTTTTTTCAAACGCTCAAGGCATCTTTGCGAGGGTCCAAACAAAACCCTTATGCCTACCACATGTTATCCTTAATAAAGATTCTATAAAGAAAATTGAGGATTACTCCTTTATTAACATCATCTTAAGTAGGTGGTCTAAGAGAAAGAAAAATGGCGATTTTTGATGGAGACTGTATTTCCGAACTCATATAACCCAAATCTTTTTAAAGTTCGAGTGAATAGCTCGCTCCATCATAGACCTCATCTTTGCTACACAGCTGGTTGTTCGACAAGAGCAAACCCATCTAATAGTAAAAAAAGACTGCATAAGAATTAGCGGGAGCTAGAACTATGATGAAGCAATAATATCCCATTGGATAGAAAGCTCTACTGTTGAAATGATTAAAGCAGGTTCAAATAGCGATTGAAAAATTTATCATGTTTGATTTAGTTATTCAATCACGCATCATAGTTAAACGGATTTAGATGCAACTCGGCAAGCTGATAGTTGTTGTTCTGGATTAACACATAACACTTTTAATCCATTTAGTAAATTGTTGTGTTAAAATTATACATTTACATATCCCTTATCATTAATCCTACTATGGTTAGTATGTCACTTGCAGCATTTGTGTAATAGGGGAAGGTAGCCAGCTATCATGAAGTAAACCGACAGCCTGTCTGACGACCTTTAGATGAGTAAAAACAGAAAACACATGGAATTTAATATTCAATGACTTAACACAAATGATGACACTCTAATTACTTTAAAACATTGCTAGTAATAAAAGCTTATGTTCTCATAAGATTTTTTTTTTAAAAGAAAGCGAAAATTGCATTGCAATTTACTAATAGCTAAACGGAAAACAGTGGACCGACACACGGATGAAGTATCTAGTGATCTTTCATTATGAAATTTATTGTTAAAATTTTGTTAAATAGTGATGATTTAAGCGATACTTTAAATTTGAGTAGCCTCTTTCTAACAACTAACTCAACACCAGCGCACCAACACTCCACCTGTTGTTGCTTGTGTCCTTAAGCGACGGTAACCACCTACCATCAAGTGGACAGTCAACTTGTCTGCTACCCTTTTTAATATAATGAAAAAAATACAAACATTTTTAAGATAATAAAAAAGAAAACTAAAATGAAAATAAAGTAGAAAACATTTCGCTCCAAGTTTGTAACTTGGGCCACACATCAACGTGTCCCTGCTGATTTGATTTCTCCACTACCCTTCGATATGTAGCGACCTTTTTCGTAATAAAAATGCTCGAACGTATATTTTGTCCTTTTACAGAGTTATTTTTTGCTGTAAACCAGTATCCAGTTACAATCGTATCAATATTTAGATTTAGCCTTTATTTTCTATATACACAAGATTATGAGTTAGTACCCTTAGTGTGATTTCTATTCTAACCTTGACCTACATCAAGGTCGCTACTTCTTTGGCTGGATTCTTTCTGATTGAAGTATTGGTCAGAGTTTACTGTCCGTCCAGTGACATTATCATCTTCTATTGGCTAATGTCGTATCTATTACATTTTTATAACCATATAAATGTACTATGTACTAGATTTCCCGCTCCTGTGTTTCAGATAACTGTAATGTACTCTGTACACCTTATTTACATAGTATGATGGGCTTTGAACAAAATGCGTAAGCACAGACGCATACAACCTTTTCATCGCGAATAAATTATATCTTAGCAGCGATCTAGCGTCGTAGCACTTTGTATGGTTTGAATAGACATCATTATTTTTGTTTCAGAGCTAAAGCGTATTCAGTACACATTTGGACGTAGGCTTTATTCTTAAGTAGTAATAGAAAGCTCAAAGTCATTTCTAAGTTTTGATGATCACACCAATGATCATCTAATGATAGCTAATATCATTCATTAAAGTACCTATAGGAAATCTGTGTGTTCCAGAAAACTAAACAATCGCAGTCCTTAGTATTCATAATAAATATTATAAAGAGAAAATATTTGATTGTAATGAATAAACTCAAAAACTGCTGAACCGATTTTAAAAATTCTTTCACCTGTAGAAAGTTACATTATCAGCAAGTAACAAATTTTACAAAATTACGCAGGCGAAGTCGCGTGCAATAGCTAGTTATTCATAAAGAGGAAAGGCTTTAAACCTTTAGATATGCTTAGATAGAAATAATACATCAGGCCTATGGAATTCACATCAGGCCAAGACCAAATGTAAAAACTGTATTATTGTGTTGTATCGTTGTGTCTTCTGTTGGTGTACCTTAATAAATAAATAAATAAATAAATAAATACATATCTATCTAAACATATCTAATCTACATAAAAGCTACAAAGTAAGCTCATGACTAATAATGACGATGGTGTTATTTATACACTACAAAATTGCAAAATGAAGAAACTAAAAATGCTTTACCAATTAAGATGTCTACATAAAATTAAGAATCCAGTCAGTAAAATTACTTTACAGACACATATTTCTAGTTCTAATTACTTTCTATTGAATGTTAGTGCCTATAAATCAAGTGTAATAGAGAACACGTGAAGTCAGCCACCACAGTACTAGCAATGTTGCAGTGGTTGGTTATAAAGTGATAATAAACAATTTTTTTTAATCCGTACTAATAAATGCGAAAGTATGTTTGGATGTATGGATGTTTGTAACTCTTTAAAGCAAAAACTACTGAACCGACCACCATGAAATTTTGCATACACGTTGTCTAGTACACCAGAAAGAACATAGAGTACCTTTCATCGTTCAACGCGGATGAAGTCGCGGGCACCAGCTAGTATAATTATATTTGGTAGAAATTCATGTTGGTTTTAGAAATATTTTATGTAATAGTAGAAATATTTTAAATTATATTCACTATGATCTACAGCGCACTTGCAACATCTGTGTCGTTGCTTGTGTTATAGGCGACGGTAGCCATCTACCATCAAGTGAACCGTCAGCAAGTCTGACGACCTTAAAATATAATAATAAATTTTCTACAAAAAGTGAACAAATTTAGGCACAGCAAACAATATGAATTAAAATGGATATCAACTTTATCGTTTCAACCTTAGAACTTTCTATAGAATATTTTACACTAGCTGTCCCGCTTTCGGCTTCGCCCAGGGTGCATTTTTTCCCATAAAAAAAATCCTTGATTATCCCTCTATCCATTGGTCAAAACCGCATGAAAATCGGTGCAGTAGTTTTTGAGTTTATCGCGAACAAACAGACAGACAGACGCGGGGGAGGACTTTGTTTTATAATATGTAAGGATTATAGAACATCTATAAAATATTTACACAATAAATATAGTATGAATATGTATAAAATATAACAGTTACAATACGTTGTTATAACTTAAATCAGTATCACTACTAGCCAGAACACTTATTGATTATATACAGTGGTAACCAATTTTTTTAAATAATATATAAAAAAAATTGGTGGCAGACAGGCTGACGGTCCACTTGATGGTAGGTGGCTACCGTCGCCTAAGGACACAAGCAACACCAGAGGGTTTACAAGTGCGCTGCCATCCTGCAGGAATTTGTTTACTGCACGCTTGAAGAAGCTCATATTGTAGCTAGATGGTAACACCTCAGAAAGGAGATTGTTCATACGATATGTGTAACATAGTCTTCTGTTATTCTGATTACTGTGCGCAAGTGTTATGGCAGCTCTAATTTGCGATAATTTGTCGAGGCTTCATTGAATTGAAGTGTACTTACACCAACCAAGACATCGAATTTCCGACACTTCACATAATAAATATCATTTATCTGTGTCATTTTATATAAAACAAATAATAATTAGTTACGTTTCGACCAGGGCCCTGATTATAACTCTCAATATTTTATTTCCTTCACCTGTGTAAATTATTAAAAGCGAAATAGACAGCTGAAAAAATTAGTCAGAGAAAACAGACAGCTGTTTTAGTTGGACACTTGGACTTATAAGTGCTTACGGTGGGAAATTTCAATTAAACGAATGATATATATTCCACGCAATGCCAAAGGTAGTACACCTCGTAGAATCAGAACACCGGCGATGTGTACCGTATAAGGGCCGCCACACACAGTCGGAATTCCGTATTGGAATTTCGATTCGGTAAAAATCCGAACGGAAAACTACTGTATGTATGTAGTAGACCCATAGGTTTGTATGTATGGATTTACTGCGTTCGGAAACCCGAATCGATATTCCGAATCGAAATAATTCCGACTGTATGAGGCGCCCCTAATTCTGAGGGCTGGTAGCAACTTGTTACATATATGTTGTTACATATATGTTGTTAAGACATAGAAAACGTTTGTAAAATATATTTTGGTTATGCTTCGATGTATGAGTAAGATACTGCAGGAGCCTATTATTTTCTATGAAATATAAAAATTTCAATAAAACTTGTCAATAAAATTTACCTACAGATGTATTGGTTTCTTAGGTGTTAAGTTAAGATATCGTTTGAGATTCGCCTTTTTGTGAAAAAAAAAAACACGAGGAATATTGTAATGTGAGGATGCATGTATGGATGTTTGATCCTCTTACACGCAAAACGCCTTAACGGATTTGGATGAATTTTGGCCTGGATTAACATATATAGGATACTTTTTATCCTGAAAATTAGGTACCACTGTCGTCAAGAGTGGCGGCGCCACAATCGTTAGGCGTTGTATCAGGGTGGTATGTCTTGAACCAGCTAGTTGTAAAATAAATGTACAAATTATCTCATCTTAAGGTCTAAGAGAGACCAAGAGATTTTCTTTTACGATGCAAATAACAGTATTACCATTAAGTTAAAGAAATTACAAACTCCACACTGAGCACAAATGAGAAAACTACGAAGGAGTTTTAACATAAAATTTTTATTAAACGAACAACCAGAAAATGGTCCAGTTATACGAAACCACGGCTGCCGATTCGCTAGATGCAGGTTTGACTTTTTTCTTTGCAATTGTAAAATTTGAAATTTTATAATTGCAAAAAAAGTCGAAGCAATGCAAGAAAAATATTATATTTTCTTCTTTGTTTCTGACCTCAATTGCTCGGAATTGCTCGGAATTGACGGAATATAACCCTCAATTGCTTTCAATAAGGAAAGAGGCCAAACCTACGCAGGTTTTTTAATATCGTTTATTTGATTGACTTTCAATACTTGTGAAGTAATCATATTTTGTATTAATTTTAGCACGAAAATTCTTCAGCACGTCTTTTTAAGAATTAAAACATTTTATTCAATTTTTACAGCTCATATTTTTTTATTTTACATATTTTCTTGGGAACAATTTTTTTTTTCTGTATAATAAGTACAATATGTCCCTTACAATAGCGATGATCTTATTCTTATGTATAATAAGTAATATCTTAATTTTACATGTTTAAAATTGTAAAAAATTAATTTATCTTTAGATTTACCTATTTATCTATTTCATTGTACTTTTTTTCTTCTTCTATAAATCTCAACCTGTGCCAGTCGCCTACTACGATTTTCAGAAGGTGTCATGTCACACGCAAAAAATGTGTGAGATGACTACTAAAATAATATTTAATTTTAAAGTTAGTTATTCGCACATTTTGTAAAATAAAATAGTGCGAGATCACAACTAAACCGCTTAAACATTCATCCAATCTTTATGGTTCATATATTTTTGTCAGACGTCGATTTCTTTATTTTTACATGATTTCTGGATGAAAGGTTCCCCCTAACAAACAAACTCACATTCGCATTTATAATATTAGTTAGGATAATATAAATGTGTAATACAAAATCACTAGATATATAATATTGCGATAGGTTGGTAAGTACAACTCTCGCGGTTTATCGCTATAAATAAATGCATTTAATGTTGCATACATATAGTCAAATTGTGGTTTTCGTGAAGTGTCTAGCGAATCAAAACGACATTTATAAGCAATTTTGAGAATTAGGCAAAGTAGAATACAAGTACGTAGTTTAAAATTTGGTAAGTGATATTGGGGCGTTTTTATGTAAAGGTTAAAACTTGACAGAAAGTAGCTTCCGTCGCCTGTTAATACAAGCAATGCTTTTTGGTTTTTAAGTGTGTTTCAGACCTTATTGGAGAAAGGGAAGGGAATAGGTCCTGAAATATCTTACTAACGACCGAATAACACATAAATGCCATTTCCTAACCCTTTCCAGTCCCTTATACTTAATTTTATTTCTTAATTTAATTACTTAATCTTAATTCTTTAATCCTAGTATAGTCGACAAAGCAGTTGCAGCACCTGTGGATTTGCTTATGTTATAAGCGCCGGTAGCCACCTATCATCAAGTGGACCATCAGCCTGTCTGACAACCTTAACATATAAAAGAATAAAATGTTTTTATTAGAAACTTTAAAATATAAAATTAGTTTCTACGACTGCAATTAAAAGAATCAACGTGAAAAAAAAAATGCAACTTATGCTCTTGTGACAGGGTCGCAATTTGCGTAATAACCCCTACAAGTCTTGTCGTAACTACGCGTAATTATGAAGTAAAATTGCGGTTTTGTGTAAAATTTTAAAATGTTCATTGCTGGTATTACTTCAGACGTATTTAATTATAGTTAAGGTTAACATAATACTTTTATAAGTATAGGAATTGCTCTATACTGTGTAATTAATGCCGTATGGGTTCATGAAGGACCTGGGAATGTCTTGAATTTTCGTTTTTTTTTTAAATGCGAATAGCGAAATCGAAAAGGGTAGGATATATATATATAGGGTATATTTTATAAAGTTACGCGAACGAAGTCGTGTGCAACAACTAGGTACATATGTAGTTTTACTCGTAATATTTATGAATGAATCATATTTACATTATTAATACTTTTTATTGTATGTAAAATTGTAAATGTTGAGCACAGTTTTTAAATGATAAGCACACTTAAAAATTTTCATATATTATTATTTTTTATGTTATTACTGTATGTTCATTATTATTGTGTCTAAAATAAATAAATATTGAAGTTGTGTTTTAATTACATTGAATTTCAGTCCTATATAATTTCTACTTCCCATTATTTCCCCCATAAATAATCAAAGGATATCACCCAGCCTCCATACATTTGGGCTAATTATAAAAGTGCCGGCCAACAATATTAAACTTATTATTGTAATAGAAAACAATATTTTAAACATTTTTCAATTTTTTTTATGTTAAGGTCGATAGACAGGCTGACGGTCCACTTGATGGTAGGTGGCTACTGTCGCCTATAACACAAGCAACGCCATAGAAGGATTAAGGGTAAGGGATAGGGGAAATGGGCTATGGCATCCCTTACTCACTCACCGAAACACAACAGCATATACGGTGGTATTCTTTAAGGTGGTGGTTACTACCGCCAGATGGGCTGCCCAAATGACTGCGAAACGCAGTGTGCCCTACCACTACTTATTGGATAATAATAACGTGTAAAATATCGCTGGCCGGCCCAAAATTGGTGATGTCCTTTGAATTTTTATTTCAACTGAAAATGTAATTCACTAATGAATTCTAGGAGTTTTATTTCCCATAACTAGAAGTTGTTGCTATGGACAATGTATGCCCTTAGTTACCTAAAATGATGACGATCCTGAGAAGAAACCTCAAAAGAAGATAATTCAAGTGGAAAATTTTGGGAATAGACCAAAATTCCATTGTTTTTGTCATCATTAAAATAAAATATATAACAATTACAATTCTTACAACTATATTACAATTAGACGTATTCATAATAAACAATTTCACGCATGCAATGCAACAATATTGAATTATTGACAGAGACACAAGACCGCAGAACAAATTACACTCGTTCGGGTTATTGATTTCCTGTCCTGGCGGCTGTTTGTTGACTCGAAACAACTAGACAGACAACTAATTTTATGTATACGAGTATATATATATATATATGTGTGTGTGTGTGTGTGGTATATATATATATATAAAAATGAATCACTAAATTTTTTGCTAAGTTAATCATTGTAAAATGTAAAAAAAAACATTACATTGAGCGTCTGAATATATTTATTGTTATTACAGGCAATATGGACACACCAGTAACTGTGGAACCGACAAATACAGAAGAATGAAGGAGCAGCTATAAGGATTCTTGAAGGATAAGGATGATAAGGATAAGGATTCTTGGGAATAAAGATAGTGTATGCAATTATTGAATTCTGTACTTATGAGCCGAGTAAGAACAGCAGTCTTGCTATTTTTAGGTGGTGGCTACATTCGCCTATAACATACAAATGCTGTAAGTGCGCTGCCGACCATAGTAAGATAAGGTATAAGGAAAGGATATAAAAATAGGCACTTACATCCCTTACTCACTTACGGAAATGCAAGGGCACACATGCTCTTATTTCGCATTCTTCTTCTGTAAGGGGATGGTTACTGCCGCCAGCTAGGCTACCCAAATGCAAAACGCAGTGTGCCTTGCCACCACCATGAAAAGTCCATAACTAAAGTTACAAAAGAATAAAATTAAGTTTCCTTTTAAAAAAGCTCTCAACATTCCTTATTATTACATGTCAATACACATTTTGTTCCCTGGCACATCTTAAAACGAAGAAAGCACTCGGTGGCCATAAATTGTTTTTAAAGTGGAGATCCAGCTGCGAATATAAATTGTGACAAATGGATTATACGCTGTATTGATCGGTCAATTCATAGGGCGACCACATGTGGAGTGGTGCCGAGGACATTAAAATTGATTGTTTACAATTTATTGACAATCCTTGTACAAATAACAATGAATTGTAGATAGAACAAAGTATTTATGCATTTATTGTGCCGGCGACTTTGTCCGCGTTTGGTAATGAGAAATATAACACCTGAGAAAATATAAGAGTACGTCCGCGCCGCCACAGCGACAGTGGCGACAAATTTTTTTTATATTTGTAGACGATCTATCGTTAACCTAATATTTTTTCAATATAAAAAGTATCCTATATGTTAATTAAGGTTGTGGTTGGTTAATGCTGTACGTGATTGTATAAATTAAAGATACGGATTACGACGGATTAAGAATTATATTTTACAAAGAAAGTTATTATATGAACATGACAAATTGGTGACAAATTAATATAAGTGACAACATACATATGACATAAAAATATATATAAAAAGTATTAAAAGTAAAACCAAAAAGTATGTATAACGCAAAAGAGTATTTACAACAAGTCGCTACATCAGCCCCCCCGGAGACCTTTAGGTCGATAAACGTTTGGGAAAACAAACACGACGACCCGATCTTGTTCTGCGTTCCGGAGCGGACTGTTGAGGTGTAACAACAGCACGTTCGCTAGAAGTTTTAGGTGCCAGACTGGGCTCCTCTAGTATATATGCTGGTTTCAAACGGTCAATGGAAACATTATTCGATTTCCCTTTGATATCGAGCTTAAAAAATTTATCTGCACGGTTTATTACACGATAGGGTCCGGAAAATGTCGGTTGCAACGGTTTTCGAACAGAATCATCCCTTACGAAAACGTGAGATGCTGTTTTCAAGTCTTTATGAACGAAAACTTTTGGCATTCCGTGACGAACCGTTATCGTAGGCTGCAGTTTTCGCATTTGCAATTGCAGTCGGGACAAGAAATCCGTATAATCGATTACATTTTTACTTGAGCTCTCGAAGAAATCTCCAGGTAAACGCAATTGTTCGCCATACACCAGATCTGCGGTGGAAGCAGAAATGTCCTCTTTATAGGCCGTTCTTATACCTAAAAGTACAAAAGGCAAGGCTTCCAACCAATCTTCACTTTCATGACACTTGATCGCTGCTTTCATTTGCCTGTGGAATCGTTCCACTAAGCCATTGGCTGCAGGATGGTAAGCCGTTGTCATGAAATGTTCAGCTCCTATCATCTTCGCCAAACGTCGAAATGTGTCAGAAATAAATTGTCTTCCTCTGTCCGTCGTGATACGTTTTGGGCAACCAAATCTGGAAATCCATCCGAGAACAAATGCTTGAGTGATGGTCTCCGCTTTGATATCGGCGATTGGCATCACTTCAGGCCATCTCGTAAAACGATCCACTGCAGTCAAGCAATATCGATAACCACGACACAGCGGCAGGGGACCAACTATATCTATATGTACATGAGAAAAACGTTCGGATGGTGGAACAAATGTTTTTATCGGCGAATGTACATGCCTAGAAACTTTACTACGTTGGCATTGTAGACATGCTCTTGCCCATTCACGACCGTCTTTATTTATTCCCGGCCAGACATAACGTTGAGTAAGTAGCTTCACTGTCGTCTTACCACCAGGATGACTCAGTCTATGAAGCGAGTCAAAAGCTTCACGACGAAACTCAGGCGTAAGATACGGACGAGCAGTTGAGCCGGACATGTCGCAGAATATTGCTGCCTCTTTGGGTAGACCAGGAATCACTACCTTTTTAAGTTGCAGCGACGACCCTGTCTTCAGCAATTGCTGTAGATCAGGATCGGTGTCCTGTGAATTAGCTAATGCGGCGAAATCTATAATACTAATTGTATCAACTGGTCGAGATAACGCATCAGCAACAACATTGTCCTCTCCAGATATGTGCTTTATGTCTGTTGAAAATTGACCTATGAAATCTAGATATCGGAATTGACGAGGCGAGCATTTGTCTAATGGCTTTTGAAATGCAAAAATAATTGGCTTATGATCTGTATGAATTTCGAAAGGTTTAAGTTCTAACATGTGACGAAAATATTTAACACCTTCGTATATTGCCAACAACTCTCTATCATAAGGGCTGTATTTACACTGAGTTGCTGTTAGTTTTCTTGAAAAGAATCCTAATGGTTCCCATACATCGTCTACACGCTGTTGGATAACTGCACCAATTGCTAAGTCTGACGCATCCGTAACCAGCGCGACTTTAGAATTAGGATGAGGATGGGCAAGAAGTGTGGCTTCTGCTAGACTTGTTTTACAGATCAAAAATGCTCTATCTAAATTTTCGTTCCAATCTATTTTCGTCGAGTTTTTTAAATTTGGACCTGCTAACAAAGCATTTAGAGGTTTTTGCTTAAGTGCTGCTTGTGGTAGAAAACGTCGATAAAAGTTAATCATGCCCAAAAAACGACGAAGTTCTTTAATTGTCTTGGGGCGTGCAAAATTCTGTATGGCAGTTACCTTCTCTGGTAAAGGTTTTGTGCCATTGCTAGAAATGTTGTGTCCGAGAAAAGCTACCTCTGTCTTTCCAAAATTACATTTTGCTGTGTTGATTAAAACACCATGTTGCCGTAGTCGTTCAAAAACTTGTCTCAGATGACTTTCGTGCTCTGTCACGTTCACTGACGCTATCAAAATGTCATCTAAATATGGAAAACAGAATTCTAGTTCGCAAAGAATTTCATCAATGAAACGTTGAAACGTCTGCGCAGCATTTTTAAAACCGAAACCCATAAAGTTAAATTCAAAAAGACCAAAAGGCGTCGTTATTGCTGTTTTTGGAATATCATCCGCAAATACTGGAATTTGGTTATAAGCACGTACCAAATCCAGAGTGCTAAATACTGTACAGCCATAGAGATTGTAGGAGAAATCTGCTAAGTGTCTGACTGGATATCGGTCTGGTATAGTACGAGCATTAAGAGCACGGTAATCACCACACGGCCTCCAACCTTGGTTCTTTTTGGGGACCAAATGTAAAGGTGAGGACCATGAGCTGTCAGATCGATGCGCGATACCTGTATGTACAAGCTGTTCAAACTCACGCTTAGCAATCTTGAGTCGTTCTGCATCTAATCTCCTTGGGCGGGAATACACCGGTGGACCAGGAGTAGTGCGAATATAGTGAACTGTATTATGTTTCACCTTTGGTGCCGAAGTATCACCGGCTGGACGGGTAATCTCTGGGTACTCTTGTAGAATTTGATGAAAAATAGATGTACCTGTAACTGTTTTAACATGGCACACAGAACAAGATTTTGCGGATATACCACTAATAGAAAGCGTTGTAATATTGTCAACCAAACGTTTATGCCTAATGTCTACCAATAACCCATAAAATTTTAAAAAATCTGCGCCTAAGATAGGTTTTGTTACATCTGCTACAACAAATCGCCATGAAAAATCACGACGTAAGCCTAGGTCAAGCTTTAAAGAAATTGTACCATAAGTAAAAATTGTCGATCCGTTTGCGGCGCATAATACGTATTTGTCCTTTTTAGGGCATGAACTACGTATAAAACTAACAGGATAAACACATAAGTCTGAACCACTATCCACTAAAAACTTCACCTGTGTCTTTTTGTCGGTCACGAATAAACGGGCTGAAACATTTTGACAATCGCTGGCCGTCATCAACGACTGTCGTCGGCATTTCCCTCATTGAAACTGCAAGTCGCGTGACACTTACTTGCGCGCGGGCCAAACTTGCTGTGATACCAGCACATACCACGACGTTGTCTTCGATTGCTGCTCCGAGAACGTGAACGGCGCCGGCCTGCGTAGCGCCCTCTACCTGGAGCATGTGGCCGCGCTGTCATCTTTAATTCCGCAATCTCGCGACTAAGACCGTCGACACACCGCCGGAGTTCGATCATCTCGCTTGACGTCGACGGCGTGGACACTTGGTGTATCTGCGGTTGAACTATATCTATCACTGTATCAGCGAGCTTAGCTAGGTCTTCTAAACAGCTTTTAGACTGCGAGGCAATTATTAACTGGACATGCGATGGCAGACGATTTGACCACAAAGATTTTATAAAGTCATCAGGAACGTCTGGTCCAGCAAGGTTCAACAAATGACGCAGGAATTGCGAAGGCTTGCGATCGCCAATGTCCTCATTGCTAATGAGCTGCCGAACTCGCTGCTCATTGGATGACGATAAACGTGAAATTAGCTCATCTCTTACCTTATCGTATTTTCCAGTATCGGGTGGGCTTTTTACAATGTCTTTGATTTCAGCGATAATTCTACAATCCAAATTTGCTATTACATGGTTGTATTTTGTCGAATCCGTAGTTATACCAGCTAAGGCGAATTGGCCTTCTAATTGGGCAAACCACAGTGCCGGATCTTCTGGCCAAAACGGTGGTACTTTAACACTCACACTATTTAAAATGTTCGGACGGCTATTTTGTTCCATCGTTATATTTATTCGTATGTAGTGTGCAAATTATATTAAAATCACGTCAGATTATCACGTCGGAGTTACCAAATTTGTGGTTGGTTAATGCTGTACGTGATTGTATAAATTAAAGATACGGATTACGACGGATTAAGAATTATATTTTACAAAGAAAGTTATTATATGAACATGACAAATTGGTGACAAATTAATATAAGTGACAACATACATATGACATAAAAATATATATAAAAAGTATTAAAAGTAAAACCAAAAAGTATGTATAACGCAAAAGAGTATTTACAACAAGTCGCTACAAGGTAATAAACTATCTGTGTGCCAAATTTCATCCAAATCCGTCTGGTAGTTTTATTTGAAAGAGTGTCAAACATCCATACATCTAACCTGACATTTATAATATTAGTAGGAAATAGGAAATTATTATGAAAAAAAAAAAAAAAAAAAAACTTGTATACCTAAGTCAAATGCAATGATTTTTATAGCTAGTATTAGCTCTTGCCAATGACTTCGCCTATTCCGATGTAGACTTGATGTGTGAAACTTAAATAATTTCTGTCTGTTTTTATAAACAGACCAGCCTTAAAGACATGCAAACATATATGTATTTAATATGTAATTACTATAAAATATGTTTATAAAATATTATTTGATATTAATCATTTTTCTTGAAGTGCTCACAATGAAAAGCAGAGCGCTTAAAAAAAGCAAAATCTTAATAAAAAGCGAATCAAAATCGATTCCGTTCTTCGCAAGAACTAAAGTGACATACATAGAGATCGACTCTTTGTATTACATATTTAGAAATGTTTGAATGCACAGTTTCAGCCAGACCCAGTTATTGCAGAGAATATCGAAATTCACACTTTGATTGCGACCTCAATAAGTTTCTTTTGACACAGAACAATTAATAGTGCACTCACTAATTGCTGTTTCAGCACGTGACGCTTAATGAAAATCGCTGACATACCCCAGTGTCACGGTGTCACGTAGCAAAAATGGACTCTATTCTGTCGTGTTAAGACTTACTTTGGTTAAAGTTATACAGTTACAGAAATATTGAAATTATTCAAAGCGCGCCTAATAAATCTGATGTATATCGGACGTTGAGGTAGGACTTTCGTTTATTGCCATGTATGCTTGCAACTTATGTTAAGTTCGACAGATCTATATCTGTATCTATACTCTATATACTAATATTATAAACAGAGAAGATTTGTATGTTTGTAATGAATAAACTCAAAACTACTGGTCCGATTTTAAAAATTGTTTCGCCTATAGAAAGCCACTTCATCAGCGAGTAACATAGGCAACAGCTTTGTTTTTAATATAATAAGAGATATTTTTTTATGCTAAGCTCGACAGACTGGCTGACGATCCACTTAATCCACTTTATAGATATTAGATATCCATTAAAACAAAAATAAACAAAAAACAATATTAAAACAAAAAATTATCTACAAAATTCATCGTTTAGCTGTGAAACATATAAAAAAAAACTGTAAATTTTTCAACAATTCCTCACCATACTTTCCAAAGAAAATGTTATATTATTTTTTTATGAAAACGGTTTCCCGTAAAGGATTTCTCATTTCTGTGCCCGTCCAAAGAACGGATATATCTCTTTGATATTCAGCTCGCGGAGTAAATATATCCTAAATCGCAATAACACGCCCAAATATCCCTTTGTGGAGGGGTATCTCAAAGGGGTTGCGTTGGACAAGTACAATATATGGGGTGAAAACATTCAATGTGATCTGAAAGTTCAATTGCCACAAGATAGGCGCAAGAATTGAGCCTAATTTGTGTTGCTTTAAAATAAGGCGTAAAATAATTTTTTAACTATGCCTGTGCATTTAAAAAATAATATTTAAGGGGAAAAGCTAAGAATATGAAACAAACATAATGGGATACTTTAACTGTTAATAATTGGTTTTATATTATATTATTATAACTAGCGACCCGCTCCAGGCTTCGCACGACAGCGGGTGGTGGAGCGACGGCGGAGATGGCTGAAGTCTCCGATATCGGTCAATTTGTGTGAAGCGCGTCTGGCGTTCTTAAATGCAAAATATTTAAAATAAATCAAGAAACCATATAAAACTGTTAACTTCAGTCTTTATTAAAGTGAGATTTTTTTTTTTTATAAAATACCCTCATCGATCAAAAACATATAGATGAGTCTACAAAATGGATTTGAGTTATTGCGATCGAACCAATGGAACGAAGGCCTCGCGGAATGATATATTAGAAGGATGGCTATCGAAAATGACAGTAGCGTGTCAGCTTTTGGAGGATTCTTTGACGAAGTGGAAAGTTTTTGCGGGATCGGGACTTCATATGCATTTCTGACACAGAGGCTGTTACTGTTACTTCTGGTCACAGATATATACGGAGATTTTCCGTGATACATAATCCTACTAATATTATACATGCGAAAGTTTGTGAGGAAAGATATATTTTTGTTACCCTTTCAGGTAAAAACTATTTATTTCACATTTGAAATTGTATAATAATATTTGACATTGCAATGAACTATGAATTTTTATTTTATTTTAATTGTTTGGCCCATATTATTTTGTAATAGCTTTTGTATAGATTTTTTAATTTATTATTTTGAATTAAAAAAATAATAATAATATTTGTATGGGTTTGTATACCAAATTGGAATTATGTGTTCAGCTTTAATTGGCCTGTACATTGGACCTTTATGTTAAGCGATAAAGTTTGAAATGAAAAGTGTGCTAGGCTGTAAGTTGCTGATTTAAATCTATACTCTTACTAATATTATAAAGAGGAAATATTTTATTGTTTGTTTGTTTGCATAGAATAGGCTCCGTAACTACTGGACCGATTTGAAAAGTTCTTTCACTGTTGGGAAGCTATATTATCAGCGAGTAACATAGGCTATATTTTATAAAGTTACGCGGACGAAGTCGCGTGCAACAGCCAGTAATTAATAAAACTACTAAACGCTTCCCTAATTTTTTATTTCTTTCTTTAATTGACTGGTTTATAATATGTTTTATTGCTAAAAAGAAATCTTTTGGTTTTTTTTTTTTACTGGATGGTATGTGGCTACAGTTGTCTACGAACACGAACTTGGGGGTTCCAAATTGCTCTGCAGACTCACCTGTCTGCAACAAATAAACTAAGTCAGGACCCCCAACAATTTTAGTCTATCCATAGGGGAATAACGTTATTGTAGGTGTATTTACTCGTATTTCTGTTGTAGAATAATATACACTGCTATTGCAATTAATACTAAAGTTACATGGAAACCTAACGCTTTAAGCATTTGGTATCAAACTGCGTTACTAACACAGAGGTGTAATTGGCTGCAACCGCTTGATAATTTGTATTGGGCACTATGGAAAACACTACAATACGCTCGATAATACAATGTGCGATATTTGAATATAGAACACAAAGGACACAAACATAAAGGTAGGCTGACGGTTAACCTGATGAGAGGGGATTTCTGTCGTTTAACGACACAAGCAACACCAGGGCACGTACTGGTGGACTGGTGTTGAGTTATTTGTTAGTAAGAGGCTAACTATCTCTTAATACATCACTATTTAAAGTTAGTCCATTGAAATGTTACAATTTTAGGGCCAAACTGAACATTTTTTAGAGGACTCAATTTTATTTTTGGGATGTGTAGGGGGGGTCAATAGAAGCTTAACCCCAAGTTTGTGGGGTTGCCGCCCTTGTCTCCCGGCCGCCATCTTGGAAAAAGGGGTGAGAACACGTTTTTTGCTATATCTCGGAAACTATCAATCTTACAAAAAATTTCTAAAGACATATTTTGTAGCAAATCGCTTTGCCTACAATTATGCCTATGTGACTTTTTGTCATAAATCTAAAATTTAAAAAGTTACGTGCAAAAAAGTGAAAATTTTTTATCAAAAATTTCCTTTTTTGCGTAATAACTTTTTTTCTATTGATTTTACCAAAAAATTAGGTCAGAACAATTTTGTAGAGGATATCTTCACGAAGATTTTCCTCTATAATTTTTTTCAATTTCATTAATTTAAAACGATGTTACAGCGCTCCAAAGTTGACCGGGTTCGTCAATGCTCATGACAACCCGGTCAAAACAACATGTTTACCTTACTTTTATGTTTTTTTTTTATTGTAAACCTATTTTTGAAATTTTTTTTTTCAATCCCTACAATTTCACATATTTATTTTTGACTCTTTTCCTTACTACATAACTTAAAAAATTATTGTTTCTTACAATAATTTCTAAGAGGAGTGTACATTTTCAAGAATGTTAAGCAGGTAGAAAAGGTCCGAGTTACCGTTTGGGGACAAATGAACATCTGCCTTCTACGACTATTATTATTATTATACGTAGCCCTCGAAGGTTCAGCTGTTTCTTCTTCCTCATTTTATTCTTTTAGTTGTGCTACATAGTTTGCCACGTGTAGACGTATTGAAAATCGTTACAGTCAAACCTCTCGAAAATCCTGATATTGCAGGAACAAAGTCGTGGGAACGCTTGCGTCGTACCAAGAAGCATCAATCTACAGAAATTCAATTTGACAAAAGCACTGTACCAACAATATCCCAAGAAAAATTTCTTAGTAATGAAAAAAACAAATGTAATTTCATAGACCTATTGAAAACTGCTCTGACAGAGGTGGGTTTTTGTGTTGACCAAGCTGAATCAGATGCAGATACAGTCATCGTTTCTACTGCACTTGCTGCATCCCAATCCTGCGATTCCGTGACTATCGTAGCAGAGGACATCGACATCCTTGTGTTGCTCACGGCATTAGGGAGGAAAAAGTCAAATATTTTCTTTTTAAAACCTTCAAAAGGGTGTACATCTGATCAGTTATATAGCCCATTAGCTTTTATGTATGGAGATTTCATAGAGGAAAATTTACTGTTTCTCCATGCTTTTTCAGGATGTGACACAACATCAGCCGCCTATAATATGGGCAAACTAAAATTCATAAAAAATCTGGAAAAACATCCTGAGTTAGCTGGTGGTACAGCGCTATTCCTGAATGAGAAAGTAGATCCACCTTTGCTCAGTCTCGTTGGCGAACGTTGGTGGCACCAAGGACGATTCTCTAGACACTATGAGATACAAACGATTCTCCAAGACAGTATCAAAAAATTCATTCAGTTTATCATCGTTTCCTCCAACACAGCATGCAGCCCATTTTCACAGTCTCCGAGTGTATCACCAGGTCCAATCATGGCTTGGAAAATACTATAATCCTGAAGATTGGGGCTGGAAAAAACATGGAAACATTTGGATGCCAATCCAAACTTCGAAGCCTCCAGCACTTTCCGATCTTATGAAATTAATTTTATGCAGATGTAAAGGAAATTGTGGAAGCATGTGCGGTTGCAGAAAAGCAGGCCTCAAATGCTCCGCAGTGTGCCTCCATTGTTCTGGAGGACCTTGTGGAATAGGCCTACTGGGGATACCACGTAAAAAAAACGCGCCTACAGACTCTACCTCATAGGTGGCGGGGAAAAGAGTCAGTAATAAATATGTGAAATTGTAGGGATTGAAAAAAAAAAATTTCAAAAATAGGTTTACAATAAAAAAAAAACATAAAAGTAAGGTAAACATGTTGTTTTGACCGGGTTGTCATGAGCATTGACGAACCCGGTCAACTTTGGAGCGCTGTAACATCGTTTTAAATTAATGAAATTGAAAAAAATTATAGAGGAAAATCTTCGTGAAGATATCCTCTACAAAATTGTTCTGACCTAATTTTTTGGTAAAATCAATAGAAAAAAAGTTATTACGCAAAAAAGGAAATTTTTGATAAAAAATTTTCACTTTTTTGCACGTAACTTTTTAAATTTTAGATTTATGACAAAAAGTCACATAAGCATAATTGTAGGCAAAGCTATTTGCTACAAAATATGTCTGTACAAATTTTTTGTAAGATTGATAGTTTCCGAGATATAGCAAAAAACGTGTTCTCACCCCTTTTTCCAAGATGGCGGCCGGGAGACAAGGGCGGCAACCCCACAAACTTGGGGTTAAGCTTCTATTGACCCCCCCTACACATCCCAAAAATAAAATTGAGTCCTCTAAAAAATGTTCAGCTCATGTAACATTTCAATGGACTAAGTCGTCAAACAAGCAACATTTAAACGAACTAATTTTAATTTCAAGTAAGAAGATTTCAGATTATCGTGCTTAAATTGAAATTAAATGTTACTATCAATATTTTAAAAAGAAAAGCATTATAATAATGCTATTCTATGTGACTTTAAGATTTTATCAATAAAAAAAGCTTATTAAAAATAGACAGTAGCCATATTTGGCTACAGGATCATTCAGATAGATTTGGGTATATAAACTGACTGAATTTGGGTATATTAAACTCAACCTAAAGGGCGACATATCGCAACCTACATTTGACAATCAACACATTTTAAAAATTACTATTTATAAAAGTTTAATTCGACTGTACTTTCATTTATTCTTTTATAAAAAAAAAGTGTGCCAATCACCTAATACGATTTTCTGAAGGTTTCGATGCGTGCGACACACGCATGGAAATAATGTTTGTGTGAAATGACTACTAAAAATATATTCATATTTGTAGTTGATTTTACGAACAATTCGAACGAAAAAAAATCACGCGAAACGACAAATAAATATATTTATATTTAAAATGGGCGTTACGCACATTTAGTACGAAATAAAATCGTGCGAAATGACAACTTTTTTTTTTCGCTATACTAGTTAAATGTCGCACATTCATGTAATGTACGCATTGTAACCCAATCATAATTGGAACACCGCATTCGGAATGCATACGCAGTTTATAGCACTGAAATAATTTGGAAACATTGTAGGTGGATTAATCATTTCCGTATGACGTATGTTAGTTCGTTAAAATTAGGCCAGTAACTCACTGCTGTCAGCTTATTAGTGTAGTCTATAATATGGCATTAAAATTATATTTCACATAGTACATAATTTTATTAAACTAAGTATTTTCTGCGGTTTGCATTCGCAACTTGTGATTTATTGTTTGTGATACTTGATATGTCTTTCCAGATTTTGTCCAGGTAACAGAGGCCAGGGCGAATAGTGTAGATATACATAGATAGTGATTTTTAATCTACGAGATTTCTATTCTTTTAATAATATATCTAAGTATACAGGTAGCCTGACAGTTCACTTGGAGGTAAGCTAACATCTATACTAATATAAAAAGAGATGATATGTATGTTTGTAAGGAATAAACTCAAAAACTACTGGACCGATTTTGAAAATTCTTTCACTTATAGAAAGTTACATTATCATTACATTATTATTATGTAACATATTTTATAATATAAAATAAGAGATAAGTATATAGAAAGATATGCACTGATCTAGAATAAAAAGACTGCATTTTTGGCGAAGAATACCACTTACGCTGGAATTGTTGGAAAACACATTAATAACTCAATATCAATGTTGCTGTTTTACAAAAAAAAAAAAAAAAAAAACATAAAGGTTCACGTAACGAGTAATGTCTCGATATTATCATTCGATACACGTGTTCGATGCATCGCTTCACATCGATTATGATAGCGGATGAACACGACTGCGCAAGATGTACGTGTACGATTTACTGGGTATTACAAATTGTAAGATAATGTAATATAATGACAAGAATGTGATCGAGTATTTGTAACCACATTACAAATATTTTTTATATCATACTTTTATTATCAAATCTCAATTTTTGAGGTTGATACAAGCGAAAAAAGTGAAGGGAAGATTTTTTCAAGATAGATAATTTTTCAAGTTCAGGTATAAAAAAAATATTTTTATTTTTTTAGACATATTTAGGTGCTAATTGTAAAATTATAAAATTCTATTAAGTATGTGTGTTGTGAGTTGTTTGTGTCTGGTAGAATAAAAAAAGTGAACAAAAATTATATAATTTCAATACATTTATATAAATATTTCCTATTTTATATATTTCTAAATCTTTGTGTAATTTAAGTTATCGAAACAATTAATTTAGTTTTGATGAAGCCACAAAGTTCTAAATAAATATCTTATAAAGTATAATTGAATACAGAAATGGCGTCGGCCGAGTTAGAGAAGCCAATCATTGGCAATTTGTCGGTGCCTTTCTGATCAATCAGTTCGGAGTTGGATACGTAGCGTCAACAAAAAAACAACATTATCAAATTATTACTTACTCTTAATATTTTTACATAAATATCCCTATCCCATTTTTTTATTTTTCATTTATACAGATATATCCACCCTAGTGATGCTTACGTATAGGGGACGGTAGCCACCTCCATACACAGTTTATACGCTAAAAGAATAGCTAAAGGAACTTAACAATAAATTTGCAGTCAATTTGAAACATTTCGCAGTCATTTGAGCAGCACGTCTGGCGGCAGTAACCACCTCAAAAGAAATGATTAGTGACAGAAACGACTAATCATTATTTTCTTTTATCAAAACGACAACTTTAATTACAACGATAAAAGTCAGTTGCAATCACTGTTTATAAAGAAGTTTATAATCAAAATCAATATATCAAACCAATAACTTCACAAGTTTCACGAATTTTTTTTCTAAATTGCACCCGTGCAAAGCAGGGTCGCTAGTGAAAAATAAAAATATTGTTCTCTCACAGACCGAGTGTGATAACAGCCCTTGCCAATAACAGTTACCCGGAAACTATAAATCTCAACTACGTAAAACTATTGAGAAATCACGAGACAAAAGAAAGACATATCACCCCGGCAGTCATTTTGTGCAGTAGCAATTAAAGGGAGATGTCACGATCAATCAGCGAGTTGAGAGACCCCACTCACATCAGTGGGAATTTAATAGAATGTACAGATAGAAGAAAACATTTAATGCTTTTAGATACTGAAATTTTTATTTATTATCACAGGTACTCTTCCGACATCGCACTGATGTAATTTTTTTCTGCAAGTTATATACACAAACCATCCTTTGCGCTCTTTCGAGACCTTAGCGGTGAAATAGACAGAGGCGGATAGCGAATTTATTTTATAGATAGAGATAGATATATCGATCATAATAAAATTTTGCGTACATGTATTAAACAAAAAAGAGTACTGTTCCCGAGAGATCATCTAAAAATAAAATTAACAAATTCAACGTCTGAACAAAAAATAAAAGCAATAAAGATTGAATAATATGTCTTTTAACGCATAAGAAAAAATGGCCTTGACTAAGTCGCGAGCTAGGTAGTTATTTTAAATTATTTTTGACAATAATTATAATACAAAAATCCTTTTTATTATAGTTGATGCAAGTTTTTACTATTTCTTTTGCGGACCGTACAGCCAATTGAAGTAGTTGCAACGAGTGCCCGGCAGCATTATTAATACAGTCCAATATTGATTTACATAATTTGAAATTGTTTCTGAGCGATTAGAAAAAATAAACATACATGTAGCCTATACTATAATAAAACATTGCCTTTTTGTCCCAAAATTTATGTATACTCTTAGATGTTGTCAGCTTTGGAATCATCCCTTTCTTACACAAAAACTGGACAACATTATAAGAGATACACTCATCTCCATACTAAACACACCTTTTGATGACCGTACTTGGCGCCAGGCCTCTTTGCCTATAAAATTAGGTGGCCTCGGCATTCGCAAAATTTCTAGTGTTTCATTACCAGCTTTCTGTTCTTCTGTATACAGCACTTCTAAATTGGTACACTCTATTTTAGCTCAATCATTTCCTAATTGCCAAATATGCCATTTTACAGAAGCTACAGAAAGTTGGAAAAGAGTCTGTTCGACAAATTCTCTGCCCAAATCCCCTATTCGTCAAAGGCAATGGGACGATCCTCTCTGTATTTTGGAATTTAACAACCTAATAAATTCATCAAGTTCCAATACAGAGCGTGCTCGTCTACTTGCCGTAGCGCGATGGGAATCAGGCCTCTGGCTACATGCTTTACCGTCACGTAACATTGGCAATCTTTTAGACAATAATACTTTTAGATTGGCAGCATCCCTACGAGTTGGCGCTCCTTGTACAGTTTCTCACCACTGTAATTGTGGAGAATCAGTAGATCGGTTCGGCCACCACGGATTATCCTGTATCAAGAGCGCAGGACGCATACCGCGACACGCCAGTCTGAACGATATCATCCGTCGGGCGTTTGTTAGTGCCGCCGTCCCATCAGTTTTAGAACCCAACGGACTAATGAGAGACGACGGCAAGAGACCTGACGGCATGACCCTTATTCCCTGGAAGCTGGGAAGACCCCTGGTATGGGATGCCACATGTGTAGACACCCTGGCCCCTTCTCATCTTCCAGAAACCACGTCACAGGCTGGTGCTGCCGCTTATAAAGCCGAAAATCTCAAGCGGCGCAAATATGTAAACTTAGATAATGGTTACATGTTTGTGCCGCTTGCGGTAGAAACCATGGGTCCGTGGGGGCCAGCCGCTCATGAACTCTACAAGGACCTGGCTAAACGGTTGGTAGAGGCGTCAGGTGACCAGAATGCTGGCACTTACTTTGCCCAAAAGATAAGCATATGCATCCAACGGGGCAATGCCGCCAGCATTCTGGCCACTTTTCCGTCTACCAAAGGCTTAATAGATCTAAATTATTTATAAGTATTTTTTTGAAAATAATTAGTTAGTTTTTAAGTTTTGTATATATTAATTTGTATATAATTTATATTTATAACATTTGAAATATAGAACTGTTCCGAGGAATCTTATTGTTGGAATTAAGTAAGAAGCACTATGGCGGAAAGATATGGTTCAAAGTTTAAAATAAGTTTGGCATTTCATAAAAAAATTCGAAGGGTTCATTTTCATTTAGTCTAAATTTCTCAACGTTTTGGTTAACATAACGTCTAAATTAACATCTTCATAGTAGGCAGAATGTTTGATTTGCTCGCAAGGTGTGAAGGGCAATTTGTCTAAGAAGGCAAAACGTCTAGCTTGTAAAATGTCCATAACCGCAAAAATATACTTTTCTGGTTATGAGCCTCATAAGTTGCATTTTTATTGTAGAAAAACATATTTATTCGCCTCTAATTTTCATGAGCAAATACTCTTAGAACATATGTCAATTAGCAATATTTATAATATGTGTACTGAACTCTAGATAAAAACCTACAATGACATTACGAGCTTTGGAAAATATTAGCAGAAATCTAAATTACTAAAGATTCTCTTTCTCGGACCATACAAATAAATTCGTGCGAAATGACAACTAAACCGATCATACAAGTATCAGGTTATTTATTTACACTTAAAAACAGTGAACTCTCTAACAAATAATATTTTAAAATCGAGTTGGAATTAAAATCAAGACTAATCACGCTGAAACTCTATCTAGAATCTAGAAGAACCTAAATTTTTTACCAAAAAAATAAAATATATACAATAAAAGAGGGCTTGGGAAATTTTATTATAATGCACATATTTTCCGCTTAGGAGCAATCTACCAGATTCTTAATTAACCGGATTCTTTCGCTGCTATTTTTATTAAAATCGACCGTGATTAATAAAATATCTGAATAGATTTTTAATTAATACAATATAATGTTTCATTTGATTCCAAGTTATATATATTTACATATTAAATATATAATATAAAGCTTCGGTCCCCTAGGCAGGGTCCCAAACATGCTGGCTGCATTACCTTGTTGTATGGCAATGCTAATCTGTTGACTGAGGTAATTGCCAGCTCTAGAATCTAGAATAATAGCATTTCGGTGGATAAAACATATCCCATGGATTTTATATGAATATTGTTATTTGTTACTCGAAACAAAGCAATTGTGGTTCATATAGAAACAGCAATCAAGTGTTGACAAACAATTTTATTGTTAATACGACTAGATACTAAAATAACAACCGATTTAACGATTGTAATTTATTATGCTTGCTTGACACACTTTTCATGCAATTGATGAATGTAAGTTTTTCCTGGAAGTATTTAATAACAATTAAGAGTATATAAAGGTAATAAAGTATGAAAGTTTGTGGCAGGCGCATTGCATTTGGCAGTCTTTTGGGTAGCCCGTCTGCTGGCGGCAGTAACCACCCCCTTACAGGACATCACCGTAAATCAACAGCATATGTGCTGATCATATCAGAGTCCATTACCATCCGTTTGAGAGCTACGATGCCACAGACAGACACATAACCCCATTTTTGTGTCGGGTGTCGTGGGTTAATAAATAGTACATACAGAATAAGTGCTGATATTGATTACATAGGTATAAATTTAATAATTCAACATTAATATTTTTATTTAACCCCTCAATTATAAATGTAAGTAGTATTCTCAATGTACGTTACGCTGTGATAAGCAGTACAGTTAACTAGAGTAGGGAAATAGAAGGCCCAAAATGTCCCAATAAAAGCCACCCACTCGACTCTATTCTTAATGAAAGAGGCGAGACAATTGGCCCATTAACTGTGTCCCGTGGGCCAGTAAGTAACTAGGGACACAGTATAACAATACAGTATGATAACATTTTTATTTACTAAAACTATGTACGTCGTGTTTTTGGTAGAATTTAGAGACTTCCTCTACTAATAGTACGATAATCACATTGCGACTAGCGACATTCGCACCCAAGATACGCGATCTTAAAATACCTACTACGTATCGCTGACATTTTTTAATCAAAGTCTATGAACAGTACTTTTGTACAGTTCATTCGAATATAACCCAAATCATTTCAAGGTTCGAGTGAATAGGCATCTTCTGGGTGAGCTCGCTCCATCATAGGCCTCTTTCTTGCTATACGGCTGGTTGTTGGCCAAGAGAAAAACCATCTCTAATAAAAAAATAAAAAAATTAAATGTCGCAAAAACTGCATGCAAAAGTTGTCTATAAAAAGTAACTAAGTAGAGATTTCTACTTTTTCCTTTGCAATAAAATATTTATATAAAGGCAGCTTGCGAAATACTTCTTGCTTTTAAAATGAACCTGCGATTGTTTTAAGATTTATTTATCGGTGTTTACTCACCGCGTGTTTTATGCACTGTGGTTTCTATTTCGCCGTGGCAACAGAGTGAGACAAACTGAGTAGAGAAATATAGGGCATTGATGAGACAATAAAAAAGGAGTTAGAAAAATAACTGTGCCCAGATCTACAGGAAGTAACAAAGAAGTTTTTATTGCAGAGGAAAGTTATATTTTTAACTATATTTTGCCTCTAATTGAAGAAATGTATGAGTATAATAGTTGTTACGGTAGCAATGAGTTTCTCTACTACAAAACTTGAAACAGTTGCATTATGACACTTTTTTAATAGACGATGATGGTGTCACTGGACACTAGACTCTGACCAAAGCTTTAATCAGAAAAATACAGATCGCTGTGGTGCAGAAATATACCAAGGGAGAAAAAAAATTGGACAAAAAATTTGGTGTCGATTTCAACGTTTTCGAAATTTCTAAATAAATAAAAATTACGTCATAGTAAAAATCATATGAAGCCATTTATATATATTATTGTTGTTATCATATCAACATTCCAAGTTCATTGAAATGAACTCAGCTTCAATTACATTCTTAGGAATTATGATAGTTTATTTCCATATAAATTAGTTTTTTCTCATTATCTCACATAATAGTATATTGTCATACGTGAGGGTGTGCACAGTTAAAAATATTTAACTGTACATATGTCCGTTATTAATATAGTGCAGTGCACCTTCACTTAGACAATGAAATCTTGTAAACCCTGTTTGTGAACATACAATTTTTCAGTGTGTATCATTTGTATAATTTTGTCTGTTTTTATTGCGTCCATAACTTGGTAACGGGAGTAATGTATCAACGGAGGTTTTACGAGCCCATCGCTCATTTTACAACCGCACCGAAATTGGTACAGTCGCGCGGAAAAGTGTTTTCTGTGACATTCTATTTTATTGCTCTGCTCTGTACATACACGCGAAACACGAGAAAATGAGAAAAAAATGACAACATATAAATATTTATTACGGCGGTTTGCGGTTTTGGCACGTACATTTTTTTATTGCCACCGGCCGCCATTTTGATTTTAACGCAAACGTTCAAATATGTGTCATTAAATTTGAAAGGATGTTCACACTATCTCAAATTCTACATTTTGAAAATTCTTTTACAAATAAATTAGTCTGCATATACAAATTCGTTTATACCTATACTAGCGACCCGCTCTCTGCTTCGCACGGGTGCAATTTTGCACGACAACTGGTGGTTGAGTGCAGGCGAAGGCATTATTTTTATTTAGTTCCAACATATTAATTTAAATTGTATGATTTAGAGGGTTATTATAATGTAAGTATATGAAATGCTTAAGGTAACTTATTTAATTTGATAAGGATTAATAACTTTTCTCTTGAACTTACACTTGAACTGTGTTTCTTCAAAAAATGTGAGGACTGTCTAATGACACTAACCACCCTTTTGAAAAATTCACTTTGAAATAACAGCATTATGTTGTTGTGTTTTTTATTATGTTAAGGTTAGACAGGCCGACAACGGTTCACTGGACGGTAGGTGGCTACCGTCGCCTATAACACAATCAGTGCCATATGTGCTCCAATGTTTAGTGCAGACAGTGGGATAAGGGACTGGGAGGGGACATTGAAAATGGGCTCTAGCATCCTTTACTCACTCACCGAAACACAACAGCACACATGCTATTATTTCACGATGGTCTTCTATAAGAGGGTGGTTACTGTCGCCAGACGGGCTGCCCAAATAGCTGCGAAACACAGTGTGCGCTGCCACTACTTTTCTAAATCCAGACCAAAGCAAACTTTGTAAAGTTCATTTTCAAACTTGACGCCACCGTTAATCGAACCCGGGGCCCCTGAGACGTTAGGCAAGTACCTTTACCGCTCACCTAACGGGCTCGTTAAAATTAAATATGATTAATGATTAACAAAAAATTTCACTCATACACTTTTCTACTCGCCTGTATTTTAAGGCTAATAACAATATAATAATAAACATTTTTGTAAAATGAAGAAATACGGACTGTATTGTTGCGTAGGGATCAACCGCTCGGGCCCCAATTTGACTCGATTTATAACATGGAAGGATTAAAAAACAGACCGTTAGCCTGATTGGCCGCATAATGTGCCCTCGTTTTGACAAATTGAGATTTCATAATTCAGATGAAATAAGAATAGAAGCAATAACTTTCATTGTCGTAGTAATTATCATTGTTGTAACGATTTATTTATGACAGTTTGAAAACTCTTTTTTTAAATAATTGTTAATATTTATAATGGTTTATATAAGTGGAGTTAATTTCATGTTACAATATTTAAATTATTATAAATGTACATATTATATATCTACACATAGTATAAAAGATAGTCGCTTCCCGCCGTCTGTCCCTCTGTATGTACGCTTAGATCTTTTAAACTATGCCACAGATGACAGGGACCGGTTCAAGAAGTTGACAGCTAACCTAAGGCTAACCTTCAGGACTGTAAAGGCACACACACATAGAGAGAACGGATTTTAATGCGGTTTTTATTAATGGAAAGTGGGTTAAACGAGGAAGTTTTTTATATATAATTTGCAGAAAAATAAGCACCCATGCGAAGCCGGGAGCGGGTCGCTAGTCTATTATAAAATAGACTCACTGTCCGCTTCTGTCTGTTTCTCCGTTGCCTTCATCTAAACCACATGACAGATTTTATTCGTTGATATTACGTTGATTTACATGTTAATTTCTATAGTAAAAAAAAATCCCAATGTATTATCTAGTAAAAAAAAACATTTCCAATGACTGTCACAATTATATAGTCCACTCGTCACTGTATAATAATTGTGACCGTCAAAATGGTCAAGTCAAAAATAGTTCTATCTACAGGTAATACCTATCCAGTCTGTCATCCAGGGTACATTGTGTACTTCAATAAACTGTGGGATGCCGTTGAAATATCTCCATCGAGTGGAGTCCACAATTTTCGAAATTTAAATCGTTACAAAATCGTTTCGAATTATATTTCAAATGTTATAGGTAGGTGGTTCAAAATAAATAAGGGTTGACCGCGGATTGGTCGTAAATTTACGTTGGAATTTAACGGCGTATCGTTACTACTGTTGAAACTACCACGAGTTCTCGATTAATGAAGTCGTATGTGCCCATATAATTTTTCACTGTTATCAAAACTCCTTTAAGATCTTTGGTTAGTTTTAATATACAAATACAAGTTTATAAGTAATGGCAGTGCACACAAGTCTGGCGGCAGTAACCACCCCCTTACAGAAGACCATCGTGAAATAACACTACATGTGTGTCAGTCAATGAGTAAGGGATGCCACAGCGCATTACCTCATCCCATCCTTTATCCCTTATCCTTAATACTACTATAGTCGGCAGTAGTGCACTTGCAGCACCTGTGACGTTGCTTGTGTTATTTCTGGTACTTTAGTCTCTTTGAAGGTTAGGCTTAGAAATGATTCTATGTAAAGTAAAGCCATCGAGACAACGAGGCCTTGCTTTGCTAAGTATAATTATTTACTTATGTTACTTTGTATTATTAGGTTAAGTTTTATTAAAAGGGTACATGAAATAGCTATTTAATTATATTAAAAAAATATCAGGTAGTCTATATATTCTAACTAGAAGCATTGACTACCCGTAGCAAAAGGTACTAAGCCGAAAGGTACTTAGTTCGGGTAGCAATAGTAAGGGGCAATCGAGTTTTAAATTATAATTTCCTCATAAACTATCGCAGACAGAACAATCATGTCGAGAGTACTTCGTCCATGGGATGGCAGTCGTTAAGCCGTGGGGTTTTAACTCCATATGATTATCCTTTGATAAAGACGACTGCATTTTATTGCGTTTCAAGCCATTGTTTGAAGGGCTTTATTGCGTTAGAAGATACTATAACAAGTTTTACCGCCTAGGGTTTCGTTTGACATTAAATAAAAAAAGACATTCCTGATTCTCTATATGTTTTATACACATAAATAATGTATTAATGTGTAATACTAGCTGGTGCCCGCGATTACGTCCGCGTTGAAATATGTATGAAAAATATAAAATATCTGATATCGTTATCGCTGTGATGACAGAGGCGTTGCCACGCGACAGTGGCACCCAATTTTTTTATATTTTTTGACGATTCCTCGGGACCTCAGGATATTCATGGAAAAAGACGTTTTGCTTATGTCATACCGAACCTAATTAATCAACTACCTAAAACATTAAAAAGCGAAATAACACCCAAAAACATCACACATAAGCTAAAACAATACTTTCTACAATTAACTACAGATAAATATAATTTTTAAAAACAGTACATTTATTCGTAAACAAGCAAAATTAACTTATTATCGTATCAATGTTTGAATTCTAAAATTTTAAAGTAATTATTGAAGAATCGAAAGTAATGCGTGAGAGTCAACAAAAGGTTTAATCAAGAGTAATATAGGGATAATTAAGTATGTGTATATATTTATATTATCTGTCTGTATATATTTTTAATATTATCTGTCTGTGTATATTTATATACACCTGAATGTATATATTCTAAAGAATTCTTTAATATGAACATGGTGTGCGGTAAAACTCTAATGAGTTCGTGTTTACACCATTGTTAAACTAAATGGAACATTATGTTGTATAAATAAATAAAATAAAATAGTATTAAGTATTGTAAGAAATAAGAATATTTTAGTTTAAAAATTCGTTTAACACCTTTATGTAATCGACTGTACATTACGCTAGCGAGCGAGTTGTTTTGTGAAATAATAGGTAAAAATCAAACTTGTCGATTCGGGCGAGATAAATTCGGGCGAGTAGTCTAGTAACTCGCCAAATTTCATCCAAACACACTATCGTTTTCATCCAAAGGACAACATGTTTATAAAACCGGCTTCTCTATGTTGTCCTTCTTATTTGGTCGTAGCATATAATATAGTACGTACAAATCACCATTTCCCTCGTATCCTAAAATAATAATTTCCTCTTAATTAAATCACCCTTCAAATTATAAGCTGAATTCAAACAATAGACGCCAGAAACAAAGCTTTGTTTAAATTATAAATTTATTTTAATCAATTCGTTATTAATTGCTTTGTCCGCGTCGGTGAAACGTTTTCACTGAGAGCATTGTCTTTTTGTTTAATCAAGTGTGAGATTTTGATGAACTATTTCCATTATTAATAAATTTTAGGGCAACAACTTGTTAATTGTTTCTGATATACATGATTTTTATTTTTAAAACAATACAATATTTCATTTAATTCTAAGTTATATATATATATCTAATTATTATATAATACTAGCTGACCCGGCAAACGTTGTTTTGCCAAAAAAAATTTTTGGGTGGACCACCCTTATCACTAAGGGGTATAAAAAATAGTTTACGACCTATTCTAAGACCTACCGAATATACCCAAAAAATTTTATAAAAATAGATCAAGCCGTTTCGGAGGAGTTTGGTTACAAACACTGTGACACGATAATTTCATATTATACTCATATCTAGTATGTATAAGATAAATGTATAAGATTACTAGTGTTCAATTTTTTATCTAAATCGACGTGGATACAAGCTGCTTTTGATCGGTCCTATTGGAAAGTTATTGGGGAGGCCTATGTGCAATAGTGGACGTCCTGAGGCTGAGATGATGAAATGATGATAATAATAAATAATTATAATAATAAACTTCGCGAAAGCCGAAAATGACAAGCTTAGTAAGTATATAGACTTGGCTCACGAGGTGACCGCCATGTGGGACCATCATCGTCCCGATAGTCGTATCGGCGAACGGTTTTATAGCGAACAGCCTCGACCAACACCTCAAGAGGCTCTCACTAGATGGCTGGGTCAAGGGACAGATACAGAAGGCGGTCGGTACTTCTTGACACGGCACGTATCAAGAGGTTCCTCACTCTGCAGCCCTAACCACCGGTAGCTTGGGCCTTGCCCCGCTACTTGCGAAACTCTAGTTTTAAGTTTTTTTATAATATTTTTTTTTTTATATTTTTATATTACAAAAAAAATAAATTTAAGAAAGAAAATAAATACATGAGAATAATAATAATAATAATATTTTATTTATTCACAAATATATAAAAATACATATATGTTGAATACCAGCGTCTAAACTAGGCCGAGCCTGTATCTTAGACGCTGCGAACTGAACCAGGCTCTTTTTTTCTGTTAGGTACAGGAGGCTGCCGGTTGAGTATTTAATGGTATGTACCTCAGCTCACCTCAGAACTTACAACCCATTGGTTATGCAAATGCGACCCTAATAGGATAATGGATAAGGGACAAGGTGAGAATAGAAAAAAATCCTTAACATTCAACCTCCTGAAACCTTTTTGTGTGATTGACAACCGCACAGCGACATAAACGGATGTTAACGGGTCTATATATGCTATATTATATCTAACGGTTTGTCTACTTGTTCATCACACATCACATAATTATTTCAAAAGATCTTAAGGCCTGGTAACGCCAAATAATTTATTTAATCTAACTGATAGTACAGTGATATGGCAAACGGCGTAAACACAGTGTGCTGGAGGACTTTGGACACCAGTAACTCGTATGTGGCGGACCCGCCGATGTCTCCGTCGCCTGGAAGACCTAGAGCCATTGCCAATGTACTAATTAGATAGGTGCTGCATGTCCTGACTTCTCTCGTTTCCTCACTTCCTTTGATTGGGCGTACCATAATAAAAAAACTAAGTCCACTTTGCTCCATAGAAGATTCTCGATAAAATATTGGCTTAATCAAGACCAATGGTGATATTGTTTGTAAAAAGAAACTCATAAGTAAACTTACGTATCGTTCAGAATTTTTCACATAGAACTTACCTGAAACAAACATGTATGTAAAATTATTGAAATAAGTTCATAAAACAAGAATTTAATATGCTATAATTAAAAATAATTGATTCATTTTGCTACGTATTCGTAAGCTATCATTAAAATGGAACGGTTGATCATTAATTAAAAACATTTAACCAGAAGCGCAGTATTTGTATTATAATTATATATAACTTTAAATTATGTATTGAAATATTTTCAAATTGTTTAATAAAGGTTATATTTATTATAAAATATGTTAATTAGTTTTAATACTAGTAATTGTCGGCACTGAAAGGCACAATTCTCTACATTAGCAATATTATCATTCACCCTTTATCGCATAAACGAATTTAGTAACAATGGGTATTTTTTTACAAATATAGGTGGTATATCGAATGTAAATTCTAAGACGAAGAATCAGTCCTAAATAATTATTTTATGTTAAGGTCGGCAGACAGGCTGACGTTCCTCTTGATGGTAGGTGGCTACCGTCGCCTATAATACAAGCAACGTCACAGATGTTGCAAGTGCACTGCCGACTACAGTAGGATTATGGGATTAGGGAGGAATGGGCTCTTACTCACTTACCGAAACACACAGCAAACGTGCTGAGTAACTTCACGGTGGTCTTCTGTAAGCGGGTGGTTACTGTCGCCAGACAGGCAGTAAAAATGACTGCGAAACGCAGTATACTGGGCCACAATTCGCCAGTCAGACAAACCAAATAAAACTTTGAAAAGTTCATTTACAAAGTTGACCCAGCCGGGAACCGAACCCCGGACACTCTTACTCATCCAACGGGCTTGTTGAACAACATCTATCCATACATCCGTCCATCCATCCTTATAAACTTTCGCACTTACTATATTAGTAGGATATGCTGGTAACAGAATTAATATATTATAAATAGGATAGTCCTTCCGTATGTAGTTGGCAAGCCGACCCTTCCAAGGCCACTTGTCTCCTAAACAAAATATGTGCGAATTGTAAATTCTACTATCGTGCTAATAGTTAAAGGGTACACAATCCCGGCCAACTTCTACAAACCCTTTTATTCAGAAACAAAGTTAATGCAGCCGTTACAAAGTTGACCTCGCGACAACAAATTATAAAGTTTCCCTATTAAACTTAACGACGTGAGGTTGGTAAACAAACGTGTTTGTCCTTTCTAACTGTATTAGATTCCATTTGTTCTGTTCCAATCAGTAACGACGCGAACTTTTCGGCTAAGGAGATATTGTCAGATTTCAATAGGAGTTTGTTCAATTATAATTAAAATATTTAAAAAAATATTTCTTTTTTGGGGGGTCTTGGGGGAGACTGTTGCCCGTCGTAAGGTCCTCCGAGATGGCCGGCGTACCTCCACTTTCGGGTACGCCATGGAGCGTAGCCTTCCCTGCGCTGGATAGCCGTGGCGGGGCACCGATGTCGTGTCATAACGTCCCCGCGACATCGCCCATCAACGGCCGCGTTAGAAAGTCGTTGGGTTTTAGACGGTACGAATCCGGCATAACCCTCCTACACCTCCCTACACTCAAGGCTTATAAGAACAACACACAATCTAACATACCTAAATGAAATTATTTAAAAAAAAAAAAACAGACTTCAAGACTATGCCTACGAGTACATGTACAAACTTACTAAAAGTCGAAAATTTATTTTTTAATTACTTAAAAGCAAAGAGCATTAAAAGTCAAACAACGAAATTATTGATACTTACATATATACCTATTAACAATTTCTAATCATTTAATTTTTGGAGTCAGCGCCAGTCAAGGACAGTTTAATTTTGCGGCCTAAGAGGCAGTGGAAGTCTTACGGCTGAGATGATGATGGTGATGAGTTTTTTTCGAAAAAGGTGATAGTGTCTAAGAAAATTGACGACGGCTAATATTTCATGACTTAGTATGACTGAGTTGTGACTAGTAAATAGGTAGTCATTAGATTACGCACACATAATACATACTCGTATATATTATTAATATTCAAATTCCGGCAATCACTAACCCAAATCACGCTATTAAAACAACATAAAAGTAAACAGAATCATAATAAAAAACCCATTAAGGAACTACATCGATAAAGAACCTTATCGGACTGTTGTTTCCTTTTTCAAAAATAGCTAAACCGGAAAACATTGACATCTCATTTCCCCCCGACTGGGCCCGAATCGATAAAAATTCAATTCACCTAATGAGACAATACTGACTGCGTTGGCCTTCTTAATTTCTAATAAAGCGTCGAATTTGCATAACTGTTTTAAAGGTGGGTGTACACTTGTGAAAATATCGCATTTCTCTACCATTGTGAAGGTTATTTAGGCTTATTAAATGGCTTGAGATTAAATAAGCTTAACTTTAAGTTAAATCTTAATGCCTAATACCTATTTTTAGACAGGTTTTAGAAAAAATATAAGATCAGCTTATAGTCCTTTAGGAGGGGGAGATGACATTTACGCACTATCCCTCGTTGACGAGGACAGTCGACGAAGGAGTGTGGGACTCACCCGGTGAAGTGACTAATCACCGGGAATCCCCACTGATTCCACCATCAGCAGTGATGTGTGAGTCCGAGGTGATAGCGAGGCCTTATTCTCGGATTCCAACACACCGCTACGTCCGCTTCGGACTCGACTCGTGGCGAGTGTTCGCCTCACTATATTTATGTGGCGGCTCAGGAATCCCATGAGCCGCCACTCATGATTTTTTAGATGTTTCAGGACACCAGATGTATCCGCTTATAGTCGTGGAAACTGATTGCAGATTCAAAGCAGAAAAAAAAACTTTATTCCGTTTACAATGTAGTCTAAGCTTAACAATTCCGAGGGCAGTCTCTAACTTTACTTTACGAGATGTCGCCTCTATAAAATAAGTATAAAAGTTTACATTTTTGAACATTATATAGCCGATATCGAGGCAGCATTCGAAATTTACTATCATGATCCAATGTATTTGCAGCTCTTTCATTTTTATCGACGCATAAAAGTTATTTGGTAACTTTGTTTAATAATAACAGTAAAGTATCAGGGCATCACTGCGTTTCGCAGCCATTTGGGCAGCCCTTCTGACGGCAGTTTTCACCCCCTTCCAGAAGACCACTGTAAATTAACAGCACGTGTGCTGTTGTGTTTTGGTGAGTGAATAAGAGATGTCTGAAGTCTGAGCTCATTTTTTATCCTTCTCTAATCCTTAATATTACAATAGTCGGCAGCGCACTTGCAGCACCTGTGGCGTTGCTTGTGGCTGGCTTGTGCTATAGGCGACGGTAACCACTTACCATCAATTGGAACATCAGCTTGTCTGACGACCTTTACATAAGAAAATTCGAATGTTTTAATTGAGTATACTTTGTATATTTGTTTGTAAAAATAAGTATAAATATACATTCCAAAGTTCGTTCTAAAAAATTAGCTAATTTCATACTTATTATGAAAAACAACAAACTTCGAAATTCTTAACAGATTTTCAAGTCATACACTAGTGGAGGTGATCTAGGGAAAAAAATGTACTTAACCCAAATTTTGTTGATTTGAGAGTCCGTACAAAATATATCTCTACAAATTTTTATTGTCTCCATTTCTATAGCTACATGTAACCCTTTTGAGAATAAAATTTTCTTCACAAATTACCCTTCCGTAAGTGACGAGGCAACTAAGTAAATTGAACTAAGTAATTCTACGCTGGCTTTAAAAGCCTTCGCAACGCTGTGCAAATTTAATAATATTTGCAATTTTGTGGCCTGAGAAATGGCGCAAAAGCGGAAGATGTAGTTTTCTATAGCCTCCTAACTCTCTTTAGATCTCTTCGTTAGTGATCCAATGAGCACACGAGGGTGGAATTTTAACATGTTTGAACTACATGAATTTCTGTTCGCATTTCTTAGTTCGCTGGTGACTGTAGATTTGATATAAATGTGAAAATTTGTATGTAATGTTAGGTCCTAAATTATGCAAAAACGGCTGAACAGATTGTGATAAAATTTTGCATACAGATAGTTTATTATCTGGATTAACATATAGGATACTTTTATTTTCAAAAAATGTTCGTCTGAAAATATAAAAAAAAAATCGGCGCCACCATTGTCACAGCGATAAAGTTGTCAAGCGTTATTCAGGGGTTATATTTTTCATTTTACAACGCGGACAAAGTCGCGGGAAAAGATTTAAATACAAAGAGAGAAAAAAAAAATGTCCTAGTTATAATTAAAATAGTACCTAGGACAGAAAAAGATAAAAGATAAAAACAAAATAAAATTAATAGCAGTTACTTCATCGCTAAGTGAGAATTTAACTGTTGGCGAAAAGCCAGGCAGTTTTAAAATTTTTTTTTTCAGTGTGTATAAATTCATGGCAGCAGTAACCATAGCCTTGTGTAATACTACCGTGAAATCATAGCACGTGTGTAAGCTTCTGTAGTCACTTATCATCAAGTGGTCTACTTAACACAAGCAACGCCACACAAGTGCGTTGTCTTTTTTTTCTTTTATCGTTGGGAAATCCTCTTCGATATTTATTTATTTTTTTATGACGGATTATCCCAACTGGATTAAGAATAGGATAAGGGATTAAGGATTAAAAAAGGACAGGAAAAAGGGCTCTGGCATTGCTAACAGTGAACAATAAAACATCATGCATGCTGATCGTACATTTAAACCAGAATAGTCTTTAAATTTAACTTTTGTTGCAAGTGAAGCAGCATGGCACAACATGTCTAAAAAAAGGATATTTTTGAATAGAACGATGCAGTGTTGTGTGTTCTATCATTAATCAAAAACTAATTTGTTTTGATTGTATTATACATAAACTCGAACGTCGATGGAGTTGACGATTTATTACGATTCGAATTATAATAGGTCAATCAGAAAAAAAAAGAAGTTTGTTTACAAGGGATCGATTTTAGGTAAGGAACGTACATTAAAATATAATAATATGCTTGGCTATAATTTTTTTTTATATTTTGAGACTACTCAGCAGTAAAATACTTTAACAACGAGAATTCATTTAAGTGGTAAGCATATAAATAATCTATAAAATTTATTTGGGCCTAAAATTTTCTTTTTTTTTAGCAGTTTTATTTATTACAATAAACCCTACAGCAAAACAAAATAACATACAATAAAAAAAATGTTATTACCTACATTTCCAATTACATGGTTTCATTTTGTAGGACTTATGTATTATGACTTGGAAATAAATGAATTGAGTTTGACTTAAATAGACTTTAAAATATGTTACCTATTTATTATTAATTTTATTATTACCTATTTATTAATTATTATTATTATTATTATTATTTAACAATTCTAAACCATGGATTAGAAATTTTAGCTAGAAAAATCCCACACTTCTATTTTCTTTTAATAAAGTAACAATAAACTTAAAAAAGGCGTTTTTAAAATCACGTTCCTAAAGATATTGTTTTGTGAGAGCTATAGAATATCTTGTGTAATACAACCACGACCTAAAAACCATATCATCAATTCAAACCATTACAGATTTAGCTTTAAACATGATTTAATCGAGTTGTAAGGAACGAGGCGATCGTAATAGTACAATAGAAGTTATAAATTCATATAATAACGAATGAATGAACAGTTTCGGAGTTCTACTTGAGTGGAATACTCGTAGTGATGTAATGATAGCCCATATCCATACTATAATATTATAAATGTAAAGGTAATTGTCTGTCTGTTACCTTTTCACGCTTTAACTACTCAACCGATCATCACGGAATTATGCATACACGTTGGCAGGGATATAAGAAAGGACATAGGGTACCTTTCATCCAGAAAAAGGTACTGTTCCCGAGGGATCATCTAAAATAAAATAAAAAAACTTAGCCTGGCTAAAGTGTTATGGCAACAAGGGGTTTTATATTTTTTATTTATCAACGCGGATAAAGTCGCAGGCACAAGCTAGTTCGCTATGAAAAAGATATATTTGAACGATATTCGGATTTTGCAATAAAATATTATTGCAACGTATGTCTGTTCTTAAGTTGTGACATCCTCACAGTTCTTCAAACCGTCAATTCTTACGCTGCGCTTGCCAAATGACAAATGACATTATTACAACGTTGACATTTGCGTCAAACCCTTCACAGGTCACAGAAGAGTAACGCCAGGAGGGAGTTCTGCGCTTGTGTCACAGGGTATTTTTATATGTTACAAAGAAGTGTCAAGTGCGAACAATTTAAGTTATTATACAATAACTTTTTTAAAAAGGAATAAATATGTCGAACTTGTAAAACGCAAAATAAATGAACTATCCAAATTGATACTCAAACTTTTATGATACGCCCTCATTAAATATACATGAGGGGGCTTAACCGCCCAAAACCCGTATCTAAACTAAAACAGATTATTTGTCCAGTACTTTGAGCATAAAATGAGGACAATCGCGAGTGTTCTATATTCATATTTATTGAGATAATAAATCAAAATTTTTCGCAGCACAAATTGAATAAAATTAAAATAATTGGTGCGTCACGCTTGAGTTAGCGCACGTATCAGAGATGTTCATAAAATTGAATTGAAAATTGAAAATCTTCTTTTATATAAAAAAATCAATGCAAGTATATTTGTCCTCTATGAACTCCCGCTCAACCGATTTCACTTATGGCAAGGGATGAAAAATTGCACCCTTAGTAAAGCCGGGAGCGGATCTCTAGTCTTTATCTTTACATAGTATAAAACTCTTTACATCTTCACATAGTAAAAAACTTTGTAAGAAAGTTCAAAGTCGCTCAACGATCTGTGTAGTGGGCTATGTTTGGTGTTACACTGTGAGATCGAATCAGAAATTAGGAGATCCGTAGATGTATCTACTAAAGTTACTAACACAAGCTGTCAGATCAGTAATTTGGAGTGACAGTTGGCAGGACAAATAGAACGGAGAGCCTTGGGCCGCAGTTAGTGTACTGTACTATATATAGTACTCGAATGTGTTTAGTCTGTAAACTATTGTCTTTTTTTATTGTTGAAGTGAAAACTTCTTGGGCATTTTTGAGATTGGAAAAAACCATTGAACTCGAGACACTGTTACCGTAACCGACACCTCTGTTGACAATTTTATAAAAGAACACAGTAATTTCAAATAAAAATAGAAAACGGCCAGTGATATTCCAAAAAGGTCGTCAACATTTTCAGTATAGAGAAGCTACTGAGAGCTTATTTTTTTACTAGTAGTGGGTAGTACCTATAATTTTTGTAGTAGTAGTTCATAATAATAATAGTAGTAAAAGTAAGAAATAAAAAAACACTTCATTTAAAAGTATTTCCTGCACAATAAAATATTTCCTGACGATTCAAAAAATAAACATGTAATTGTTCAAATAATCACTTCTGCCACTGCTTTTTGTTTTATAGACACACATCTTACTAATAGCATTTTAAAAATATGAAATTCTTTTATATTAAAACAACTATCGACCCGAGCGAGTTGAAATTTTCAAAAAAATCTTTCTTAACTATACTAATATTGTAAAGAGAGAAGATTTATAAGTTTGTAATGAATAAACTCAAAAACTACTGGATCGATTTTAAAAATTCTTTCACCTATAGAAAGCTACTTTATCAGCGAGTAACGTATGCTATGTTTTATAAAGTTACGCGGGCGAAGTCGCGTGCGACAGCTAGTTTTAAAATAAAACTATGTTCTATATTTCAGCTTTCTAGACTTGATAGTCTGGACAAACTATTTTTAAGTGTAGGTAGATAAGTCATTATTTCATGTTAAAACTCTTATAGTTTTAGGCCGGGTAATTGAGTAGTTCAGAATATCAATTAGTTATAGAGAACCCGAAAACATTTAATCAGCACAGGAAATGACAATGAGGGTTTTCCGGATTCTATAATTGGTTTAATTAGATTCTGGAATAATTTAACATCCAATCGTGTTCGAGGCAAACAAAATTAAATAATAAATTTGTTTTTACGTTTCGTTGTTTTAAAATGTATGTCATATGGGTTCGGGGTGTGAGTGTGACGGATTCGGTTATATAATAAAGCCCTGGCGAAAAGTTAGCAGAAAAGCGTTTATTTTCGTCGCCAAATTTGACTTCTTAGAGTAAAATTAAAACTTAAATAAAAATACAGTGCATAATAGACTTTATTGAAAAAAGTTAAAAAAAAAAAAACATAATTATCTTTTCAAGTTTTGGTCTCTGAGTTAAAAATATAACGACGCTTCGTAAAGTTTCATAAATTTAAAAAAATACTGAACTCCAAAAAATTACTGCATTTAAGTAAACTGTATATTTTTGCACAAACCATCAATATTAATATTATAAATGTGAAGATAACTCTGTCTGTCTGTCAAAAAGATATCCTTTCACGCCTTAACTACTTAACCTATCATCATGAAATTTTGTATAGGTTAACTTTCATCCAGAAAAAAGTACTTTCATCCAGTACCCACGGGGATCATCTAAAAATACAAAAAAAAACTGGCCGCGCCAAAAAAAATCACAGCAATAAAGATGTCATATTTACTCAAGTGTTATATTTTTAATTATTGAGCGAGGACGAAGTCACGGACATCAACTAGTACCAAATAATTAAATTTTATTATACGACTTCTATGTTTGCAAATATCTGATATTATCGGAGCAACTATAAATTAGATCCCGCATAAAACTCCCTCGTGTCAAAAGCGGAAGAACAACTATATCTTCTGATCTCTAACTACAATGAAGTTGGGAGTTAAGTTGGAAACTCCGAACTTAAATAGCAATTATCACATGTCCCTGTTATCTTTACATGTTATGCGCCACTAACTTAGATTGAACTTCATCCAGTTACCCGTCTACTTGAGGATAGAATTCTAGTTAGCCCGCATACTTTGAAGGCATTTAAAGAAAATCAACAAATGCGAGGTTTATTTGCGCCTTGAGTTAATATAATTTATAACTTTGGCTGAAACTTGTTAAGTTTTTGGGACGAAACTTGAATCTAATACTTTTGTGTACATTTTTTGATCACTAGCTGGTACCCGCGACTTCGTCCGCGTTAGAAAATTAATATAAAGAAAAATATATAAGAAAGGAGTTAGGTTTTTTATTTTATTTTAGATGATCCATCGGAAACAGTCCTCTTTTTCTGGATGATAGGTAGCCTATGTCCTTTCCTGTATCCCTGACAAAGTGTATGTTAAATTTCATGATGATCGACTGAATAATTAAGGCGTGATAAGGTAACAAATAGACAGAGTTACTGTCACATTAATATTAGTATGGTTTATTTTATGGCAATGTTCAGGCCTGATAGGGACTCAAACCTTAGCATAGCCACAGTGTCCTCTATGGTAACCAACCGAGCGTCTCACATAACTTGTAGTTAGGTGATTTATCCCGTAGTTCTTCCCTAACTGATTGTTTCAACTCTGATGCGAATATGACACAAAAACATTTCAACCGAAGCACATAAGACATCACCATTCCTTCGCCTTTTAAGGAAACACTGCCCCCCAATAAACACAATGGCCGACCTAATTTATGACACTTCCAAGTATTATTTATGTTATCTCCACGTTTATGGTAAAAATTATTAATTGGCAACAATACATTCTAAATATGGTAGACAAGTGAGTAATGGAGGCTGCGTGATATACGCTTTAAGACTTGAGTCCATTTGTAAAGACCTAGGCGAAGGTACACTCAGCATCAATAATTTAATATGGTCAGATAAAAGGAAATCGATTGAGGACTTACACGTCCAAATGAAATTCTTAAGCATTGATATGTATTTTAAAAAAATACTAACATACATGTTGTTAGCGTCTGCTATTTATGTCGACTGAAGTAGATTGATTAAGACGGAAAGTATAGTAAAAAGTGCTCTGTGACGTTGCAAAAAGAGATGCTCATTCATTCAGATTCATTCGGTGACATGATATTCAAAAAGCTATCAGACAACTGAACGAATGCGTCTGCGAAGAAAGGTCGTTATAGTCGTCGTAAACTTTAAGTGGTTTAATTAATGTACCTGAAAAAATATATTGAGTTTTTATTTCAAATCTAATATTAATATTGAGAATTATGTTTCTTTTTTTTTTTAAATTTAATATTTAACATACTTAAGCGTGACCCTAATTTATTTACATAGTATAAAAAACAAAGCCGCTTCCCGCCGTATGTCCCTCTGTATGTATGCTTAGATCTTTTAAACTACGCAAACGGATTTTAATGCGGTTTTCACTAATAGAAAATTTATTATGTCGAGCTTAACATAATAAAAAAAAAAACTAAATCTCTTGCAGAATAAAGTTTCTTGAGAGGCGAAGGAAATTTAATTAGCCGACTGTATGCTCACTCGGTCCATAAAATCTGTCCAGAGTACAGTTTAATAAATAAATAAGTAAGACTTTATTGCCACGACTTCAGTATTTCCGACATGATAAAACAGGTATAGTTCAGGAAAAATTACTAACAAATAAAATAAAAATTTGAGTCCCCTGGGGCATTTTTGTATATAAGTTTCTAAAAGATATGAAATATCGATGAGTGAAAGAAATTTTTGATTCTACCCTGTAAGAATGGATAAAAAACAAAAATTAGGTGTTTTTTCCAAATCATACAAAAATAGGTACGAGTTAGAAAAAAACTTACATGAATGTTCTTATATATTTTTTTGTTAACAGAGTAATAGAGAACCTTATAACCTATTTTGGTGCACAACAAATTTTTGTAGCTTCTCGATGATAACCGAACAGATTAAAAATTGGAATTTTTTTTTTTAAATATTGTGTAAAATATATTAAGAAAAAAGAAATAAAAGTAGCCGATTAAAACTAAAAACTTTAGTACAGAACTTAAGTTAATTAATAAGCTTAAAAACAAATATAGTTGTAACAAAGATTTTATTTGGGCAGTAATTTACAATTTTTTTTTTAGATTTTTTTTTTGTATAAGTCCCCGTTTCTAATTTTTTTTAAATACATAGTCTATATTCTATAATATGCACTGTATTATAAGTTTTAATTTTTCTCTAAGAAGTCAATTTATAGGCAACGAAAATAACGCTTTTCTGCTAAGACCTCGGCTTAAAATAATTTAAAAAAAAAATGCAATAAAAACTCATGTAATTCGATTATCAAAAGCCGTTATAAACTCACTTTAGCACCATATCATGCACTATAACAAAAACGTTCTTTGGAGGTAACAAAAGAGTCCGCGGGGGGTCGGCCAGTAATGCGCGCCTCACCTAATGTGAGGGTTTATCTTAAAAAATGAATGCCACAGAACAATGAAGGCATTTTTGTGGGAACCAAAGGTTTTTGGAACTCGATTTCTTTGTGTAGGTGTTGATTTATGCGGTTCACATGTAATGCGGAGCTGTGTGCTTGTTTTTGATAACACTTTGAATGTTACACCTGTTTATTGATACCAAAAGTTTTCCTTTCTAAGTTTAAAGAAGTGAACCGTTGACGTGACTTATTGATGAGCATAGTTATTTGGTTTAGTAGTTGTCTCGCACAATTTTGTTTCGTATTAATAATAATAATATACTTTATTTCTTAAGTCAGTAAGTATTGTATACATAATATTTACATTTTAACAGGAACATAGCTAAGCAGTAACATAGGCTTTAAAAAATATATATATTGTCCCCTGACCTCCAAGCTAGGATTGCCTGTGTTTTGGAGATCAGTGGCCCCGCGTCGTGGCAGCCGATATTATTTAAAATGAGTGTTATACCAGAGAGACGCATTTAGTATATGCTAACTCACTACCACTTGAAGCCTAAGTTGCATAAGGTTCATTATTATTATTAACTTTTTACACGTTTCATCACAATGGCAACAGTTACCACTTTCATTACCCTCTACTAGTTAAAAAGAGTATCTTATTTTACAGCAACAAGTTTATAAAAATCTAAAATAACATCAAAAACATAATTTTATAGAATTACCTACAACTTCTAAGAATAGGTACTTACAACAAAATAAAACATGCATAATGTTATAATAAACAAATACTATAACAAACGAAATTATCGTGAGAAGAGCCAACTTTAAATTTAAATATATTTTAGTAGTAGTCTCGCACACTTTGGTTTTTATAGAAGAAAAAAATGTATGTGAAATAGGTAAAGTAGGTAAATCGAAAGATAAATTATTTATTGTAACATGTAAATAAAATCATTATGAATAAAATTAACATTTATATTTATAACATGGACCAATCAGAACAGAGAAAACTCAAACTCCTATGGGGACAAAATTGGCGTGCATAGCCAGGATCCTACAAATGCGAAATTTTGTAAGGATGTATGGACAGATAATTGTTTGTTACTCTTTCAAGCAAAAACGGCTGAACAGATTTGGATGGAATTTGGCACACAGATCGTTTATTACCTGAATTAATATATAGGATACTTTTTATGCTGAAAAATTTTTAAGTTCCCGAAGGATGGTCTAAAATATTTAAAAACTAGCGACCGGGGTATATATCAACTTAAATTTTTGAACCTAAATTAAGTTTTTGAAGAGTATAAAAATCAACTTAAATTTTTTATCGTTTTATCTATACTTACTAATATTATAAAGAGGAAAGATTTGATTGATTGTTTGTTTGTTTGAATTGAATAGGCTCCGAAACTACTGGACCGATTTGAAAAATTTTTTCACTGTTGGGAAGCTATATTATCAGTGAGTAACATAGGCTATATTTTATAAAGTTACGCGGACGAAGTCGCGTGCAACAGTTGGTTACTCATATATTTTCTTTTACAAAGCGAACGAAGTCGCGAAGAAATACACGAGATATTTCTGAATAATATACATTTATCGAGAGATACCTAGACCTTTTGCTTCCGGGCATGAAATTCTTCGAATTCTTTCCTTTACCGCTTTGATCGCATTTTGAATGAATATTCCGTGGATCTTTTTTTTTTGTATGATCTTTGCAGTCACAAGGAGAGCACGTTTTTATTGTAACTATCAATAGCTCGATAAACACACACTGAATAACACTACCTATTATTTAAATTTATAAACTAACCCCAGATTTGAACCCAAACAGTTACTGTTGTACCTGCTGTATGTTACTAAGAAGTTGGGTATTCCGTAGACTACTTGAATTCAACATAATTAAGTATTTATGATAATTTAAAATAATCCAAATGCAAAACTTTCAACTGTAATCCACTAATTAGTTTGTTGGAATTAAGTATTTCAATTAGTACAGTACGCCGCGACAATGTCACACCGTCTGAATAATGTTGTAACCAGTAAAGGTTCAGTTTGTTTCATGCGAGCGATCCTGTACGTAAAAGAAAAGTTTTTTCATTTAAAAATCTGTGAACGGAAGCAAAAAATTTGCCTCCAAAACTACTTGTGTTGCCAGGCTACTTGTCAAAGTATATCCTGTCAAGTTGTCTCCGGTATAGCTCTGAAAAGTAGTGGCAAGGGATACTGCGTATCGCAGTAATATGCGTGAAATAACATCACGTGTGTGTTTGGGTGAGTGAATAAGAGAAACCAGAGCCCATTTCCCTTCTCAATCCTTATACTTAACCCAACCACTGCACGAAAAACGGTTGAATGGATTTAAATGAAACTTGGCATACTGATAGTTTATTACCTGTAGTAAAATATAACATAACAATATAACTAACTATAACATAACTGTAGTAAAATATAACATGCTTTTTATCCTGTTAGGTTCCTGTCGGATTTTCAATTATCAAACTACAACGCGTACGAAGTCGCGGGCACAGCTAGTGTATAATATACCAATCAAAAATAAGAACTTCACGAATTATTGATATAATGATCATTAAATTAATTATTTTTAAAATTCTCCTTAAATATTTACTTTATAAACTTAATTAAAAACTGAATTACCAAATACAGCTCAAAACAAAATTGACCTTTACAAGTTATATTAAATCTCGTAAGATATCCCTGGAGATAATATTTCTTTGTCACCTCGAATACTCTGCCGTTGTCAGTCTGAGAAAATAAATGGACAAAGATTGTTTCGTACACTCTAAACACTTTTTTTTATAAAGCTGTTTCAAGTACATACTCGTACATTTTATTTTTCTAATATGAGATTTATGTATCGACTTTTTTGTACTATAAAATACATTATTAGAATTTTTATTTTACGGTTTATATGTATAGAAGTATGTTACGGGTCAAGCGATTAATAAGGTATTATTCATAATTCCCGGCCAATTAAAAAATTAGTAGAATTAGGCCTATTTGTTTTTAATTAATGGCTGTTTGAAACCAAAATAAAATTAATAAATAAAATTAAATATTTATTTATATTAAAAAATCCAATAATCGTAGTTACATGTGATAAAATAAATACATTTTTAGGATGTAAAAACGACATGATGACTGAGGGCCCCCTGAGGGCCTAGTGCGAGTTTTACGCGAGTTCTACACGTTAGCCACTAGGTGGCGCTGCTTCATTCCAATACAAATTGACGTTTACGCGTTCGACGCGCTTGATTGAGTAAAACTCTCAATGTAGGCCCTCGGTCCACATTTCTATTGAAACGTAATTTTCTTTTAAATCCGATTAGCGTAGGTTGTAACATGGCAATATGTACATTTTTTTTTATATACACAATTACGAAAATCACATTTCTAAAATCGCTCTTTGAGCATGTTTGGATGTCTCCAAGCAAAATCGCTATACTAAAGATAAAAGACAAGGTTTCCGTCGAGGGATTTTTCATATTACACGCTCTCTTAAAACCTTTACAATTGGTACGAAAAAAAAAAAACAACTTTATGGCAATTTTTATTATTTTTATATAAGTAAGAACTTAATAAAATATGTTACCGTGAATAGAAAATTAGGTATTTTTAATCTGACTGTAATAGGAATGTTATTTAATCTATTCAAAAAAAAGTGAGACGATATAGACATACAGAACGTGACAAACCGGGAGTAAATAATCAGCAAATATATTTTGGGACAAACGGGGCATACAAACTGGGACGTAGTGGGAATACCTTTTACAAAGTTCAAAATTCAACGAACCACCAAAATTCGATTTAAATAAAAGAGACCAGATTCATCTGAATTCTAGATCGTATTTTGTTTAAAAGGAGTTACACTAGTGTACCTACTGTTGTACCCGCTATTAAGGGGACGAACCTTTTCTGACCCCGACTGTACTTTGAAATTTAATTCATGTGTTAGTTGAAAGCTGGCGGTGGTGTGAAAGTCGGAAGTAGACTCTGGTGTCGAATCCCTATGTTTGAAACTTTCCTTATACGCTTAGTCGACAATACTAATGACCCCAGGGTTGGCTCTTGCCTCATTTATCAAATTACTGCGGCTGCATTGCAAGCAAATATAGTTAGTATGCCAGGAACCACACTTTAGGAAAACTTGAAGGACACAAATTACAGTTTGTAGGTACAATTAAGTTTTAAATTTCTTTGGAATGTGGCGAATTAATCTGTGGCGACCTCCTTTAACAGACTTTTTGGTTTTTGATTTCGTTTTCGTTTCAATTATTTTAAATTATTAAATTTTAATTCGTAATTAAATTACGACGAATAAGGAACAGTGCACATACGACTCGGCTGCAGAACGCACGCGCTTTCTCGTCTCATAATATGTAAATATATATAACATAATATGTGCTCGTACAACTGTATATAATGTACATCTGCGATTGTAATATAAATGTGTATATAGTAAAATGTGGTGTTATTATCATTCATTTAGACCCACAAATCTATGCTATTACTAACTGGTGGCCGCAACTTCGTCCACGTTGGAAATAAAAAATGTAACACCTGAGAAAATGATTTATTTAAATAATAAAAATAAATAAAATAAATAAAAAATAAAATAAATAAATAAAAACAATATAAAAAACTTGACACGGCGGCCACGGCTATATTTTCATCCAATTTTTTATATTTTTTAAATGATCCTTCGAAATCTCAACATTTTTTCAGGATTTTGGTTTTTCAATTTAGTTTCAAATTTAATATAACTATTTATTTCCTAGAAATTAAAATATAACTTTTCAAGAAAGTCATTAAACAATTAAAATAGGCTCATCATCATCATCTCAGTCGTAAACAAGTGCGGAATATCAGCCATAGTCTCCTCATTAAAAATAAACAGCACATGTGCTGTTGTATGACTTTAATAACATTTATAGTATTAGACCCGTCTACATCTACTTACTTACACTTAATCTAAAGACAACCTTACCTCCACTGTGCTTCCAAATTGCGAATTTACAATTATAACAATTTAGAAAGAAATTGAAATCGCTTCGGGCCTTTTTTTACATTTGCGGAGTGTCAAACTCGGAAGAAGCCGGAAGGTAAGTTTGCCTAATTAATAACGCACAATGTTTTCCGTTTAGTGTTTGGTACAAGTGATAAGTGCGCGAGGTGATACAATGTTAGGGATGATACCTGATTGCACTGCCGCCCGTCGTAAGGTCCCCTGAGTTGGCCGGCGTACCTCCACTTCCGGGTACGCCGAGGTTCTGACAAGGAGCGTAGCCCTCCCCGCGCTGGATAGCCGTGGCGGGGCACCGATGTCGTGTCATAACGTCCCCGCGACCCCACCCATCAACGGCCGCGTTTTGTTATTTCTTATTTATCCCTCGGGAATAGTCCTTTTTTCTGGATGAAAGGTACCCTATATCCTTTCTGGTGTCCCAGACAATGCGTATGCAAAATTTCATGGTGATCGGTTCAGTAGTTTTTGCGTGAAAGAGTTACAAACATCCATACATCTATACATCCAAACATACTTTCGCATTTATAATATTAGTACGAATATGCCTTGCCCATTGCCATTATGATTGTTTGTAAGTGATGTAGGCATTCTTTAGATTAGTACGTACTAAAAATGCGTTTATTAGTCCAGAAAAATATCTACTATATTTGTCTGAAACTTTTTTCTGTAACTCTTACCGTTTTTGTATAGTTTGAGGATTTTTTTTTGTATTTTTTCCACCCCTTCTACAAGTTGGATTCAAAAATTTCTTTCACCCATCGATATTACATATTATATAAAATTTAAAATGCCCCCCCCCCTCATGCACTCAAATTTTGATTAAAAATTTGTGTATGTGTAAATCATCAATCTCTAAGTATAAAAATTAGATAGTAGAACAGGAACAAAATAAGGCTCCGCGAAGATTTCTAAGAACATAATGGAATATCAACAAGATTTTCATAATTGCTAAACGAAATTTTGTTAAGGAGATTACTCACACGACAAGAGGAAGCGCTAAGTGAATTGTACACAATTAACTTTTAGTGAGATGTCGCTATATTTACGTATTAGTGATAGATTTGCATTGCAATATTTACTGACGCTTCAGTATTCGCTAATCGGTTGTTCACATTTTAAAGATTATAATGCATTATAATTCTAAAGTACCTGGGTGAACGAACTTCGCTTGGGCCAATGAAAAGTTTAAAGTTTTTCACATTTATGAAAGAAAGTCTATGAAACATTATAGAAAAAAATTCAAGAATACTTGAATTAATAATTAATAATTCAAAATATTATAAAACGAGCAAGCGGTATTACTTTTGTAACCGTTCCATTAAAAAAATTACATAAAACGAATTTTCTCGAAGATGAGAAACTGACAGACCTAAAAATTCCTAACCTTAGATTTTCGTCAAAATCATTATTCTATACACTAAAGATATCACCAAAACAGTTATGATAATGCCAATTTTAACCTTTTTTTTTTTAATTTTTTAATATAACTTCTAGCTGGTTCCCGCTTTGAAGAATAAAAATATATATTATATATAAGCAATATAACGCTTGACCTCTTGTTGCTATAACACTTCAGCCAGGAAATCCCTTGGGAACAGTATTTTTTTTTTGGATGATAGGCACCCTATGTCCTTTCTTTTAACCCTGACAAGATGTTGCAAAATTTCGTAATGATCGGTTGAGTATTTAAAGCGTGAAAAGGTAACAGAGTTACTTTTACATTTATAATATTAGGTATGGAAGTATGGATTTATAATATTTTTATGGAAGTATGTATATAATTAATGTTTCTCTCTATCCGACTTTATTATACGATTTAATGTATAGATGTTAGTGGTAACGAACTAAAAATTGTAAATTTTACTTATTGTAAAAATTTCACAATGAGCACTCGGCTTTATAAGAGTTATTCAAGAATTCACAACAAACATGAATTTTCAGAAAACATATACATATAGGGTACGGACATTTTTTACAATTTCCCCATGAATTCGTGCGTACATGGAAACTCACTTGGCCCGGGCGAAAGGGACCCTCCGAGGAACGCCAGGAATTTATTATACTTTATTGGTATATTTGGCGAAGTAGAATTGTCGTGTAAAGTCGCTGTATCTAATGAACTTACTAATAAAATTTATTGAAATTGTAATAGCATGTTGCTGTTAAAACTCAAAATAGAGCATTTAAAAAATAAATGTCATTCTTACAAAATACAAAATAAATATAATACGAGTAGTATTTACAATAAAATGTCATCCCTATAATTAATTATCTTTAACTAGCTTGTATGTGTCCATAATTTTGTATTTTGTATTTTTAATTTTGTATGTGTCCGTGTGTGTATAAAATGTATGAGAAAATGAATTTTCTTTACAATTTCCATGTAAATTTTTCTGATTTTTTAACAGTTATTTTGCTATTAGCGATGGAGAAGGCTATTATAAAATCACTGATTATTTAAACGACAATGAAGCCATATTCTATATTCAAGCTCATACTATGTATGTATAGTAATGTATATACTTTGATTTTGTTTATAATTAATTGAAATGATTGTAATTGTTGTTATTTTATTATTTTAAAGATGACAAAAAAATGGTATCTTGAGTTTCTTTTCAGGATGGTCATGTTCTTAGCTTTTTTCCGAAACCGTGGTATATTAAAATCTATAATGACGATCATAAGAGTTTCTTGGAGAAACCTAATTGGTAAATAAATATTTTGATTTTTATTTTAGAGACAAATTCAACAAATTAAAGATCATAAAATACAATTAGCTACCCTCGGTTCGAAGCTAGTTGTATAATACAGCTCTATTTTAACCTTTAATTATGATACAAAATATTTTTCGTTACTCTCGTTACTCTGATATCATTAAGATATTTTTTTATCTTTTAATAGTCAGTTACTGACTATCTAATAATCTAGTGAAGTCGACTTAAAAGGCTATAAGTCAATGTACTATAGTACATATTGAGCTTAAAAGCTTAGTAACTGGACCATAAAAGTATAAGAAAACATTTAATGCAATTCGTCCTCATATTTGATGCTAAATAACGGAAAAATAGTATGAAATTTCTCCGAGAACAAGCCAACTCCGCTTTCCTAGTAAATTTTTCACAAAATATATCCACTGAAAGTTTAATTTAACAAGAAAAAGGATGGGAAACAGACACTTCCGTTTCCCGACAGCTTACGAGATAAGATGCGTCCGCCATTTTGAAACGGTAAAAAATATAACCCCAATTTCGCTAAAACCAACAGGGTTGTTTATATTTGAAAACATAATGCAACTTTATTTTTTTTTTGACATAAAAATATACCAAGCATAAACCACAACCTGTAATCTTAGCCTAAGTTTATTTGTTACGCTTTCACTCCTTAACTTAACTACACAACCGATCATAATCAAATTTTTCATACACGTTTTTAGTGATGCGGAAAAGGACAGTCATATTTTCCGGAAAAGGACTCATCTAGAAAATTTGTACTGGTCCCGAGGGATCATTTTTAATGTTAAGGTCGGCAAACAAACTGAAATTCCACTTGATGGTAGAGGTGGCTACCGTCACCTATATCCAAAGCAACAGGATTAACGACACAGGATTGGGAAAAGATAGGAAAATAAGGGCCATATCATCTAAAAAATTTCATCTAAAAATGAAATAGGTATATGCACAATAAAGTTTGAATAAATGTTATAAACCTAAGAAAAGGGGGTACTAAAAAAGAAATAATGTTCTCTTTCTTTCTTTATCTTTATCTATTGTTAGTTAAGCAAGCCGTCACAAGGTTTAGCTTTCAACACTAAAGTCACAATAAGTTCTTAATAATTCTTTCAAAAAAATTTGTTTTTATATACTCTTTATATGATATACTTTTCACTGTTCATTTTGTACATACTTATTAAAACTTTTTTTATAATATAGATACTTTTTGTATATACTTACTTGTCAGTTAGTCAGTAGTGTCAGTACAGAACCTCGCTATTCTATCTGGAAATAATATCCCAACGAAAAATTATGAGTAACATTTGAACTCTCGCCTAACTTTCCCCTCTCACCTTATTTGAATTGATGGGTGTCCATTTTTCCTGATTTTACCCTGAGCAGGGTACAAGGGAGTTCGCTCAAGAATAGCTCCACTCCAATTAGATTTACGGGTGTTTTAGCTGCCAAGCTTTAGGGGGCAAAATAATTTTAGTTTCCTTCCGCCTCGTCCTAATTCCTCCTGTATTGTAATGTAATATGTATCAATCTTATTACGTGGGAATAGGAGCTTTATTTGTTTATCTTTCTGTGTTTTGGTCTACCACATTTTAACTGAATTTCATTATGCGCCATCTATTGTAGAGAACGGCCAACCTTCGTAGAGAAACGGCACTTTAAGAAGAAGAAGGCATAATATCAATTGAGCAGCGTGTCTGGCGGCAGTAACCATTTCATTACAAAAGACTGCCGTAAGATTATATTTTTTAATCAATTTTATTACACTAAACGCAACACCAAAATGCAGGGCTAGCTTAATGAGTATAAAGTTTGACTAGACACATAGACGCAGGTTTAAATCTAGTCGCACGGCATATCTGAGTCTTTATTTTTCAGATTAACATGGAATGAAAATTATTCCTTTATCTAAGTGTGAAGAAAAATTCATGTAGGTATAAGGAAAACTGCTTGTATGACATGGACCTTTTGAAGGCTTACTAATGAGTACAGTTGGTTAATATGGTGTCCTATTTATTAGCCCAACAAATCGGTGCCTAACAGTGAAAAGTGAGATATATTAAAAATACTCGTACATTACAAAAGCTTTTGCCGTCCACGAAAATATTAAGAAAGTAAAGCGAAAGAACAAAATATGACTTCAACGAATTCGAATCAGGGACGAAGTCAAATTTAGGACAATTTGCAACTTGGCTCTTTGCGCCCCCTTCACGTGCTCGTACTTTAGCGTTTTTTCACAAAGGAACTTAGCCCGTTATTTCGCATTACAGTTTTCTCAAGGATTAGGAGGTTTCATTACACGAACAGGACAAAGTTTCGGAGCTGGGAGTCCGGGATCGCTCCGGAAGCGCGACCTCCCGACCGAAGCCGCATAAATCAGAAAACGCCAAATATATTCCCGCGGGATTTTTTCCACAAAGCTCCAAAAGTGGAACGTCCGCTAGAAAGTTTCGTGGATCTCGACAAATATAACAGACAGTAATAGTACGAGAGCTGGAATACAGTATTTTGGAAAAAAACTGCGTATGACTATCTACCGGTGTCTTTAGTGCCATATCCTATCGGAGGTCGGCTATCATCATGGCTATCCTAATACTTTTAATGCGAAATACTAATAATTTCAGAATTTTTTTTTTTTAATTTTTTTTTTTAATAATTTTAGAAAAATTTTTTTTTTATTCGAACGCCAAAAAAGCCTACGGAACGACATCAGTGCCTTCTGAATATATTTTTTATTTTTTTATTTTTTCTAGTGCCTACCAAGATGATATTTTCTTTTTTCTTGTTTGTATAAATATAGTTTTTTTTTTTTATTATATATTTATAGGTTAAATTTTAATTTTAACTATTTTATTTTTGAAAACTTTCATTGTTATTGGAGCTTTTATGTATGTTTTGTTTAGTAAGTGCGTAACCTCACCATCGGCTCTAACGAAAGACCAGCGCAGGCCTTTACTACCTGCATTATGTTGAGTTGGAGCCAGTTTGTGTTTGTCTTTATATATGTTATTTATGTATGTTCTTAAATGTCCTTTACCGTAAATAAAACATTATTCCATTCCATTCCATTCAAAATCAGTGTCTAAGTAAAAGAATTAAGAATGACGGGACATTATCACCGTTTGAGCTCTATTTATCATTGAATTGTTTTTTTTTTTAAGTAAATTTCAATAACTCTTAATTAAGGAATTCGTAAAATATAAAATAAAAAGCCATTTAGTTAAATCTTAAAAATTTGCACGGCAGTTATAATAATCTATATCTATCTATACATAAACTGGACTTATAAACTACTAGATATTTATAAAAATTATGATCAGGTGGTTTATGTGCATATATATTTATGTTTATTATATAGAATTTCTCACTTTTACTCGTACACACACTCACTCTTCGTATATTACAATTTTACTTTATTTTATTTTCAAAAGAATGAAAGGTTATGTTATTTTTAGCTTGTACGTATTATTGTTAATACATAATATATATAAATAGTATATAAATTAAAATTGTCTATCAGCTCTCAGACTATAATAAGAAGATTTAGAACATAAAAGCTAAACTTAAGAGTTATTATTATGATTGACGAAATCTCGCTTCAAATATCAGATATTACCAGAAATCGCAGTAAAGATGTTACCATAGAAGTTATTTCTATAATTTAAGAATTTATTTATAAATAATTTAATTAAAAACTAAATTTTTATATTAATTTATACATGAAAAATTGTGTAAAATCATAATCAACATTAACTTATTCTAGATCTCAAGACATAAAGTTATCAGTTATAAAAAAAACAGATATCGCTGCACCGGCAGGTTATAATGTGCTATCGTTTCGTTCCTCAAAGCGAACCACACTTTTCAAATAAAATTTCTATCTGAGCGAGACGCTCACCGAGCATGTCGTATGTCAGTCATTCCTGTACAGCCAATCTCAGCCATTTAGCCATAAAAACTGGTTGGATATCCCATAAAGGTAGTAAGTAGTTGTTAAGACAATCGTGAACAAAAGCGTTTAAATGTTATGCATTTGCAAGGAACGTTTGTTCGGTATTCAAGCTTTAATTTTGATGTTAATTTCTATTCGTCGCTTGTGTCTGTAAATTAAAGGCACTGCTGTATTGCCTTTAATTATTTAGAACACAGTACAAGCGATTGACGGTAAACACTGATACTAAAAAGTTTTTACTATCAGTATTCATACTCCAGTAACCTTGTCGCTTGAAAGGGGAGGGACCTTGCGTTAAATCCGTAGTTTTTTTTTTTTTGTTGACTTGCTTATGTTGGACCAATATCATAAAAAAATCAGCAATTAATCAGAACTATTAACGCATAAAATAACGAACGGATTTGGATTAAGTATCCTAACTAATAATAAAAGGCGATATGAGCTTATGCAGCTTTTGAGCACACTCTCCGAAGTACAACTTATACAAGACTTATAAAAGGCGACTAGAGTAAAAAAGACGTAAAAAGTTATATTTCAGCATATACATAAAAACAGCACTTATTTCCCTAACTCCAATGAGTTTGATCACTGCGTTACAATGAGTATCTACTGTGCGTCTAGTGTGAAGTTTAGATAACATTCCCAGCCCTCGTTAAAGTTTCGCGCTCACTATGCAAGTGAAGGCACGTATTATTTCGCATGCAGTCAACTAAATTTAAAGTTACAACGTATTCGTTAACCGGTAAGTTAAATTGTAAGCGCAGCGAGCGTTTTTAGGGGATTAATTGGTCATTATTGGAAAAGGCGCTATAATGGCCATCTGGTCATATAATACATTATATGATACATAATATAACATAATTGGCCCACTATCCATGTGTGTACTAAATTTTATTAAGCCATTTCTGAGATTAGCACACAAACAATTAGATAAAGAGACAAAAGTTCTAAAAACTATTTTTGTTACCTCGGTAACATAAACCAAAAACATCACATATAACCTAAAACAATACTATTTCCAATTAACTACAGATAAATATAATTTTTAACATCAATGCATAAATATTTATAAACAAGCAATATTGTATACATCTCAATGCCGACTATGACATTATAATTATGTATAGGTATACATATGATGATGGCGGCCTATAATACGTAATGTAAACGAAGCTTTTGCTCTCAAAGACCCTACCTCGACTAGCAACATCATTATCAAATATTCAAAAACTTTTTGTGTGTTGCCATAATTTGCTTTGATCAAATATGTTTACATATAATAATAAATCAGTTTGTCTGTTTATTTATTGGCACAAGATGATACCGAACCATTGTTGGGTACACAAACTTTGAGCAATATTTACTTCACGGTACGTTAAATGGTAGCAAATTGTTACATTTATGGCTTACAATTTCCACGCATGAAGGCGCTTCCCCGGTTTTTTTTTTCAACATTATATAAACATGTACCTATATAGAAAATACAAGTAATATGATCTGTTTTTAGTAAGGGGTGAGCTCGAAGGACCAAAAAATTTAATCGTGCTGTTAAACATTAAGTTTACTGGTAGAATTATCATCACCGTTATCTCATGTAAGACGTAGGACGTCCTCAAATGCTAATTGAGCTTCCTAGTTTGTGTATAATAAAATCCCTTCACAACCATTTTTCATAACCAGATACGAAAACGGAAGATTTATTCACTATTTAATAACTAGTTATTAAACAACGAACTAGTTTTACATTTTTGTAATTATAAGTTCCATTTTGATTACTGTAATATACACGATTCAGCAATATTCGTATCGATCTCCATTTATTTTTTAAAAATCACCAGAAATGAACTGTAATAATAATATTATGTAACGATTTTAAATTAAAATATATTAAAAAATGAAATACTTATTCGGTACTGCCTACATTCTGGTTGAACATTTAAAATTATATTTTATTAAATTAAATTACTTAAATTGATTAAAATCATAAACAAATTAAAAGTTGTATTTTTTTGTAACACAGCATATATGGATAGAACATTAAAAATGCTACCGTAAAACACAAAGTCATCGATTAATGTAATTTCGCCAAGGTTTTCTTCACAAACGTTTGATGAATCGACGGAGACCTTTGAAAATTTCATTCCTAATTAATTATTGTTACGGAACCCGGATGAATTCTATTACGACAATAATTAATAGGGAAATGAAATTAGTTCTGGCAACTTTGACGGGGGGCGGTGGTGGGGGGAGGTTTTGTAGACGCGATTTCTGGGTCGGCGGTACTTTTTTCGAGGTTAATTCTGGGGAAGTCAAGTTAGTCAATTATACATTAATTAAGTAAATGGCAATTAAAAATTTGTCATAAAAGCTTCTGTAACATTAAGGAAAGCTATGTTAGGACACGCTGTACGAACGTGGGAAGTCAGTAATAGGTATTTGGAAGAATTTGTTGTCTCAACGTATTATAATGCAAATAACCGAACAACACATTCGCATCATTAACTCATTAATTTAGAAAAACCTTATTGGCATCCAAATTTTAATTGTAGATTATAACTAAGATGTTATAACATTTTTGTCTTTTAGTCTGTTTTTACAAAAATTTGGACAAAACTAAACATACTTCTCCACCTATGTTATATTATACTCGTATTGTGCCGGTGCCCGCGACTTTGTACTTGCTGTATTTCATTTTTTTTAAATCTTACAGGAACCTAACATTTTTTCATGATAAAAAGTATCCTATATATTAATACAGATAATAAACTATCTGTATGCCAAATATCATACAAATCTGTTGAGCCGTTTTTGCGTGAGTGAGTTGCAAACATCAATAAATCCATACTTCCTTCCTCACAAATTTTCGCAATAATATTTTTAAATTTCAATTTTATAGACGCTTCATTCAAGATAGTGTGTACAAAATTGCTAGTCGTACATTTATTACAGTAATTTAGAAGAAGCGAACAAACCTAAATAAGTTAATACAGTAAGTCTAATGTCAATTACATAAAGAGATAGATACCGTCTGTGGAAGCCAATTTCAATCTAGACAGCGGTCTGAATGAATCAGCGATAATATAGATTGGTTGTTCTAATATCTTCTATACTATATCCAAATCCGTTCAGTAGTTTTTACATGAAAGACTAACAAACATCCATCTATACTCATAAATTTCCGCATTTATAATAATTATTAGTAGGACTAGAAATCTGCAAATTTTAGTATTTATTTAAACTATGAAATAACAGCATTTGTGCTGCTGTATTTTGTTAGTGAGTAGGATGCTAGAGCCTATTACCTATCTTTAGCTATCTATTGTCGACAGCGAGCTTACAGCAATTGTGGTGTTGCTTTTGTAACAGGCGACGTTAGCCACCTACCATCAAGCGAACCGTCAGCTTGTCTGACAAACTTTTTATAAAAATAAAATACATTATAAATGTAATACCGTATTGAATTATAAAAAAAATTTTTAAACATCATACAAAGACATCCTGTAAATCAGTGCGTACACTTGATAGTTTTCAAGATATCCTTACTATCGTTGTCTCTTTCACACCAAGCCACATTTGTGATGTGCGAAAGAGACGGGCGTGGGTAAAAACAATTATGTTTTGGCGTGGGTGAAGGGGATCATTTTGTAATATGATATTCCTGTAGGCAATGACGGACGCTCGGTTAGTGATGTGTAATGTGTGTGGCTTTTTAATGACTGGATAAGGGCTGCAGGCGAGATAACGGTCCTTTTACGGTTAAGGGTTAGCAATAAGGTTATAACAGTTATAGAGGACTGGGTTATAATATAACATAGTCACGCCCAGAAATAAAACAGCAATATCTGTAAGAGCCCTTTAGATGGATGGTTTGGGTGCTTGCACTGTCTCTATTCCGGGTTCGATTCCCAGCAGGGTTCATTGGTAATTAATTTTTCAAAGTAGGCTCTGGTCTGGATTTGAAAAGTAATGGCAGAGATTACTGCATTTCGCAGTCTTAGTGGCAGTAACCACTCTCTTACAGGATACCATAGTGAAATAATAGCCTTGAAAAAAAAATTATAATAATACACATTAGGTATGTTCTGTTATATAATTAAATAAATAATTAATTTATATCATATAACATGTAAATATATATTATACTTAGGGCCTCTTTCACCATCTCTGAGTAAAGCGCCAAGTAGGCTAACCGCCATTTAAAGTCACCGGTCACCGGAAATGATGGAGCTGATATATGGTAAAAGTCCCAAACATTAAAAAGAAAATAATAAAAAAAATCGCCTATCGAAGGATGCAGTAAACCGAGTGCATAATTTAATAAAACATAAAATTATTTCTAAAAGTAACTAATAAACACTTCACTTGTAGTTGGTGAAAGAGGCCCTTAGAATTATTAACTTACTCGTAGAATTAAATGAAACATTATATTGTACAAATTAGTCAATAAAAAAAAACTTTGATTATTATATTAGTAAATGGATAGTAAATATTAGTAATATAGATAGTAAAGATACTATATATCGCCTCACTAAACTGTCAAACGTTTGTGATCTTAATTCGATCCATACTTTAATGTATGACAGCTAAATTGACACAGGCAAGAATGTTTGACATATTTATTCTGTAACCCAATACGGCTACAGTTGTCTTAATAACATTAGCACGTTTTTCGCTTAGGGCTATTCCGTTACAATATCTACTTGTTAAAATATTACGATCGTATTTCTTTATTCTAATGCTAGCCTACATGAGCGGATAATTTTAATTAAATATGACGTATATGTTCTATTATCTTTACATAGTATAAAACAATGTCACTTCCAGCCATCTGTCCCTCTATATCTACGCAATGGATTTTAATGCGGTTTTCACTATTTGAAAGAGCGTTAAAGGACCAAAGTTTTTATATATAACTAGCTGTTGCACGCGGCTTCGCCCGCGTAACTTTATAAAATATAGGCTATGTTACTCTCTGATAATATGGCTTCCAACAGTGAAAGAATTTTTCAAATCGCTCCAGAGTTTCGGAGCCTATTCAATGCAAACAAACAAACAAATCTTTCCTCTTTATAATATTAGTATAGATTTGCGGAGAAAAATCCGTTCGAAGCCAGGAGGCGGCCCACTAAGTACATGCATATACTAAAACTTTCGTTTTTGCTCTGTATAACTTTTTTGTTTGTAAACCGATGTTACGGGAAGCTTGCCACAATATATCAGTGAAAACCGCATTCTAATCGGTTCAACCGTTTCTAAGACTAGCGTGCACAAACGCACAGACGAACAGACAAAAATTCTAGAAAATATTTTTAATAGTATTTTTGATTGTGATATTGCTTAAAAACGTTTTCAGGACCCTTCGTTTATGGGGTTTAAATACCTACTAAATCGTTTTTAAATTTTAAATACCTACTTATAGCTGCCTACCTTTGTTCCAAACCTAACACACTCGATAAATGTGCTCAATCGAATAGTGTTCAGAAAACTAATCATTTTTTAGGCTTTTTGGTAACAGTATCTTTTGTATCGTACAGTCCTACCAAGCCCACCTATCACAAAAGGGATGCGAGTCAATGGCGATCCCTTTTCCACAACTATAAAGGCAAAGGCTATATAATAAAGGGTTGCCTACTTTGTATGAATCATGAATATAAAAGGTAACCTATGCACAATGGAGGATTAAAATATTGGCTGGATTTTTATTCGCTTTAAAATAAATGGGTTTAATGCTTGTTCCGAAACACATTCCACATTTCCCGATACTGTACTGACAATATCAATATCAATCAATCAATTATTTAACTTCATCAATGTTATGATATTAAATTTCTTTGAATGTATTTTTTTTTTATATGGAAAAGTGTATTTTTTTTTTATTATTTATTAACGAGATCATTGCTCGAGTGGTTATGGGATTTACTTGTGCAAATGACATTGACGATTTGACCTTCAACGCTTTAAATATGAAATCTATACTAATAACATAAAGAGAAAACATTTGTATTTTTGTATGTTTGTAATGAATAAACTCAAAAATTCTTTTACACATAGAAAGCTACATTATCAGCGAATAACATTTAATAAATATTTCTAGGCAACGCCATAGGTGACCTTTTAACTAAACAGCAAAAACTACGACAAAAAAGTTTTAGGCAATTTCTGCGTCAGATTTTCTTAAACCAAATATTTCGATACTTTCAAGTTTCGAAAAAAGTTTGTAAAAAGAATGATAGCTGACGTTGATGTAATGATAGATGATGATAACTGACGCGTCAAAACTACAAAGGGTATTATTATGTCATTTTGGATTTGCACAATGACTTGCCAAAATCTCGAACAAGTCATAATACTTATTCCAACCCGTAATATTTCTCTTTTATTAAAATTCTTACCTAATCCGGATCAGAAAAGGGTCGGCAAAGCAAAACAATCCGCATAAAATTCCTTTTTTTAAAACCGAAATATAATCCATACATTATGGAGGAGGAAATAAAAGAGGCTCATTACAAAATAATGCGGCAGCCATAATCGTTGATATCGCGAAAGACTGAGCCAACTAAAAATGAATCTTACCGTCCAACGATAGGGTTGAAATTGAAGTGGCAGTGTAGACAAAAAAGTTAATTCGAATTCGGTACTCAACGACAATGACGCCATCTAGGCGTCGCCAGCAGGAAATAATTTTGGCCTGTTTTCAATACGGCATTAACTGGGAAACGTTTTCAATTTTCAAATTCAAATTCAAATTCAAAACATTTTTATTCGAAATAAGATTTATAAAATCGCTTTTCGACGTCAGAGAATGGCAGAGAATGGCACGTTCACTACCACGGTGTGCATTCCTCTGTGGAGAAGAACGGCCAAAGAAACTCCACAGGAATCGCATCTTTTATATTTTCATTTCTAAAAAAACATATTTTTTACTTTATTTATTTTTACATTACATTAATTGTAAACTTAATATTATTCTAATTCATTATGCTGAGTTGGAGCAACCGTAGACCAGACGTCATTATCTTCCAAATAATCATCTACTTTGTAATATGCCTTAGAATACAGAATCTTTTTAATTTTATATTTAAACTGGCAATCGGACAAATTTAAAATATCATCTGGTATTTTATTATAGAATCGAATACAGTTACCCATAAATGTGTTTTTTACTTTACTCAGTCTAAATTGTGGTTGCACTATTTTATTTTTATTTCTAGTGTTTACGCTGTGAATATCAGAACCTTTCAGATATAACGATTTATTTTTGCGAACATATAAGATGTTTTCAAATATGTACTGTGAGGATACCGTGAGAATATCAATTTCTTTAAACAGTTCTCGTAGGGAATCACGACCACGCAATTTGTATATTGAACGAATCGCCCTCTTCTGTAATACAAAGATACTTTTTATGTTTGCAGCTTGACCCCACAATAAAATGCCGTAAGACATAATACTATGAAAGTAGCTGAAATAAACAATTCTTGCAGTAGCGACGTCAGTCAGTTGACGAATCTTTCTAACTGCATATGCCGCCGAACTGAGCCTAGCGGCTAATGTATTTAAATGAGGGTCCCATTGCAATTTAGCGTCCAAAGTTATTCCCAAGAAAACCGTTTCATCTACATATTCCAATTTTTCTTTATTTAGGACAACATCCAAGTTGGTGTTCCTTACATTAGGCAAAGAAAATTTCACACATTTAGTTTTTTTGGGATTCAACATTAGATTATTTGTAGTGAACCAGTCATGGATCTGAGAGAGAACGTCATTTACTTTGTCAATATCTTGATTATGTCTATTAACCTGAAATATAATAGAAGTATCGTCAGCAAATAACACCATCCCAGATTGTTTTTGTACCATAAAAGGCAAGTCATTAATATATACTAAAAATAGGAACGGTCCCAGTATCGATCCCTGTGGTACTCCAATTTTGACAGTTGATCCCAATGACTTCGTGCCGTTTATTTGAACTCTTTGAATTCTATTTTTAAGATATGAACCCATCAAGTTAAGAGATCTGTCTCTAACTCCATAATGTTCAAGCTTAATTAGCAGTGTCTCGTGATCAACGCAATCAAAGGCCTTGGACAAGTCACAGAACACCCCGATAGCATCCTGCGACTCCTCCCAAGCCCCGTATACGTGTTGTAGAAGATTCACTGCAGCGTCGGTGGTCGAACGCCCTTTAGAAAAACCAAACTGTTGCTCATGAAGTAGGTGGTTCAAGTTGAAATGACTGAGCATCTGACTAAGTATTATTTTTTCAAAAATTTTGCTGAGAACTGGGAGCACAGACACTGGCCTGAAGTTACCGGGATCATTTCTACTTCCTGATTTAAATAAAGGTATAACTTTACTATGTTTCATAAGATCAGGAAACACACCCTTATCAACACAAGAATTAAATAGAATTGTCAGATAAGGTGCCAGAATTACGACAATAGAACCACACAATTTAGCCGACATACCAAATAAATCCTCGGTATTTTTTAGTTTTATTTCCTTAAAAGTTTTAATCACTACATGTGGGGTTACATGCCTAAACTCAAACGCAACCGGACATCTTGGAACATTAGCATTTAGCACGTCGCGTGCAGAGTTAGATGAGGAATTGAGTGGCTCAGTAGTTAATAACGGTATATTTGTAAAAAATGCTTCAAACTCTTGAGCCACATCTACATCTGCAGTAATGATACCGTGAGATGTATCTAATGTATGACTATTGTCATGTAGTTTAGTTTTGCCCGTCTCGCAATTAATTACTTTCCAAACCGTTTTTATCACATTATCAGCATTAATTATTATATTTTTAATATATTTGGACTTCGCTAAAGCACAAACTTTTTTGAAAGTTTTTGAGTAAGATCTAACATATTTAATAAAGATTTTGCTATGGTTATAGCGTTTTTCAGCATATAATTCAAATAACCTTTCTCTGCTAATGCGAATACCCTTAGTAGCCCATTCACTGAACTTGAATTTTTGGTTGATGTTTATTTCCTTAACTTTGAATATATTCTCAAATTCACAGTGCAGTATTGAGAAGAATTCTTCATAAAAACTATTTGGATTACTCAAGTCATAATTTGGAATGGATAATTTATCATTCAACGATTTCATGTATTTTCTCACCCCACTGACGGTTACAGATCTCTTCTTTATTAAAATTTTCTCTTTTTTTGTACTAAATGGAAAAGACACAGCTTGACCACTATGATCTGATTGGAGAGAGTTAATTATTTGCTTGTTCAAAAATTTACAATCGCAGAAAATATTATCTATACAAGTAGCTGAGGTTGCTGTTATTCTAGTCGGTTCTGTAAAAATATTAGCCAAATTAAATGATTTAAACAAGCCCTGCAGCCTACATTTGGAAGTTGAATTTTCTAACAAATCTACATTAAAATCACCGCAAACTATGTGAGATTTTTTACTCGATTTCAATATTAATTTTAGTACATCTTCCATAACAATTTCAAAATTCTGAAGATTCTGGTAATTTGGTGGTCTGTAAACGCATACTATAACACATTTCTCCAACTCAACACAAGACAGCTCGATACAACATTCCTTCGAAAGTCCAACAACATCTTTGCGTTCTTTGGCCTTTATATGCTTCCGTAGTAATATAAATGAACCCCCGCCATTGGTGGACTTTCGATTGAAAGCACTGGCAATATAGTAATTTTCAAAATTAAAAAGCATTTGATAGTCTTTAAGCCAGTGTTCAGTCACACATAAAACATCAGTTTTTCTGTTCTCCAGGAACAACTCAATTTCAAGTTCTTTGCGTGAAAAGCTTTGAATATTCTGATGAATAATCTCAAGTTGATTTACCTTTGACTGGGTCTTTATTTTTAAATCCTGAAATTTATTGCTCCTGGAAACATGAATATTGTTATTTGTTATACAATTTATAACCGGGTCAGAAATATTTTTAACCAACGAATTCACTGATTGTTTTACACAAAATTGTGATAGATACAATGTACCTTTTGTCAAAATAAAGTTATTATTTCCAGAATATAAATTGCCAGAGGTGTAATCTGTTGTCTCAATATTTAATTTAAATAATTGCCTGTCAACACCTTAATTGGTGAATTGTTACTAAGATAATTTTTTGATAAATTTTTAGCAGTCACATTAAAATAAAAGAATAGCATAACAGCTATTTGTCTCTTGACAGAGAAAGGAATAAGCAATTGCCCATTATGAATATAAGTTTTTGTAATACAACTGTTTGTATCAATGATATGTACATTACTTTGGTAGCACGACCAAGTGTGTAAACACCTATTTAGCATATATCTAATATTATTTTCTTGAGCTGACAACCCGTTATTGTATGGGAGTGTATAAAACACAATTTGTTTGATTTTGAAGGAGAGTAATGTTTCAAAGAAATGCAATAAATCTTTCCTATTTAAATTACCCCTATTACCAACAAAAATTATAAGAGTCGAGTTAGGATTTAATTTGGTACTACTTATTTTTGTCATGACATCAACATATGACGCATTAGGCATACAATGATTTATAACTGGTTGATCAAATTGAGTATTTAATAAATGACCCATGTCCCTTCCTATCTCATCACTAAACATTATGACACTTTCCCTATCAGTAATCTTACGATTTGTATTTATATAATGTTTTTGGGAAATATTGGTTTGAATCGTCTTGTTAGTTTCTGATGGTGACTGATATTGAATAGGTGTGTCCAATGAGGACTGTGAAGCTGAGGGCTCACTTTCCGTCTGAAACCGTGAATATTTTTCCACTAATTTTTGGGAATCCTCATACATTCGGGTCATTATCTTAAGAGATGATTCTAGATGTGCAATATTATTATTTAATAAGTTAATATCATTCTCATATTTTAATCTATTATTTTCCAATTCCAATGCATATTGTTTTAATTGTTCTGTCATATTTAACTTTTTTTTAATATTATTTGCATTTTTAAACATACATTTTTGTTTTTTTAACAGTTTTTGTGTCTTTTGTATGTACCTATTAATTTTAACAAATTTTTTAAGCTGGTTTCTGCTATGTCCGGATAATGTTTGTGAAGATTTGTATGGTTTATCGTCAACCGACAGATCTACATGAGAAGTATTGCATTCACAAGACACATCAGAAGTAGCCCTGAAGTTAACTTCAACTAACTCATTGTACAGACACTGTGTTTTTTGATTTTTATGATGAACAGATTGTGCTTCCAACTGTATGATGTACTCCTGAGCCTCATACAGTTTTTTTTCTAATAAATTTATAGTCTTCAGAGCCACCTCATACTCTTCACTACATTTATCAAATTTTTTTATAATATTATTACATTTGTCACACTCACTCTTTAATGATATATTTTGTAAGTGCAATTGGGATAGGTCTTGTTTTAATAATTTATTTTTTTCAAGAATTTCTAACAATTCCCTTTCATTTTCGTCTCTTTCGCTTAATAGACTGTCACACTTTCTCTCAAGTTCTCGAATTAATTGAAGTTTAGACTCCTCCTGGCGAGCATGTACCTTTCGTGTTAGCATGTTTAATTTAATTAGAATACAAGCAATGGCTGTATATGGGCCTAGTCTTATTACCTAACTTATAACTATAGTATTGTTTAAATTAGGTTGTAAAGGACCTAGTCATTAAATTGGTTACAAAGAGAACTTAATCAGGTAATAAATTATTTTGGTGTTATTTAAGTCAAAATAATAAATGATAGGTTTGCCTATCACGTTATTTAAGTCAAAATAATAAATTTGATTTCGAACAATTTTCCACAATTTAAACAGATTAAAAAGCAAGTACAATAAAACTGTATCTGTCCTTCTTTCTTTTAATTATTAAAGTTACAATGATACTAACGACCATACAGTATGTACCTATCGTTGAATATAGATTTAAAACACCTGTGATGCCGTCAAATATCTTCAAAAATTTTTAAGTGAAATTAATTTAGGGCACTATTATTAAAATAACTTTTACCAATACTTATATCTATGATTCAACAGTTACAATAATTAAATTTGTTTAACTTGATCAATTTACAATTTCAAAATTTATCATTTGTATCGGGCTGTTATTATTTAATGTTCTTATATTTTATATAATATTATTGTCTTATAAAACATCTTTATAAAAGTCTTTAGTCGAGAAACGCGGATGCGAACCTTGCTCTGTCGGAATGGATCAATTGAAGTCGGTCTAGCCGCTACGCCAACGCATGCAGTAATAAAGCTATCGAATTAGTCGTATATTATTTGATCCGAAGCCTTGTTGAATTTAAGTGTATGTGGGTATGGTAACAATTTATTATTCAATATTCACTATTAATTTTGAATGCACTAATTGATTATTTCCTTTTTTATATGCACTTTTTATATATTTATTTTATTATTATTTCGTTTTTCGAGCGTAGTTTATATTTACAGTTAGACACAATCACACAATGATCCAGGAATTGCAGACACTTTTATGCTCCATTGTTATGGGTTACAGATTCGCAAGTTTCAAAGTAACACACACGTTTTTTATTTCACCAACGCCTACACTAGTTCATCATGTAATCAGACACATGTTACGACATTTACTCCAAGATAAAACTTTGTAAAACTATTTTTAATTTAATAATAACATTGCAGATTACGCGTTTACTTCTACCTCCTACCTAATACCTAATACCTAATACCTAATAATTTGTGTTTCAATGCGTTTTATTGTGCGATTGAATACAAATAAACAATTCAATAAATACATTGATTGCGTAGTATTGTGTTTAAATTGACGTATGAGTTCGTCATGCGACTATAAAATCAATGCAACGAATACGTAGGAGAATAAAGTTTTTTTTATGCAGTAGGTAATATTTTTTAAAAAATAATATACACGAATTTTTTTTTTATTACTTTTTAGACACATTAATACCTTCTTGGCGTAAGCATAATGGTCATCAGTGTAGGGCCATATTGTTAAACTAAACGAAGTAATTAAAGAGTAGGGTAAATGAACTTATAACTGGCCACTTGAGCGCATTGACATAGTTGAAGTATGTATTTCTTTAAAATGTGTACAAAAATTAAAATTTCTTCATTTTCTTAAATTAAAGCATCTACTGTTTTGTGGATTAGTGAAATTCAATAATAAAATAAATATATTTTTTTATGTAATAAAAACGAAAAATAATTATAGTTTTAGTAGTTACTGGCCACTAAATTTCAGAAATTGGCAATCATTGAATTAGTTACTATCAAATAAGTAGGTAGGACTTCCTATTCATCAATTCATATTTTCAGGTATTTATAAGCTTATAGGTACATAAGTATATTATATCTGGCCTAGTTGATACACGTCATAGTTTATTGCGTATTTGATTATTAACATTTTTACCCAATTTTCAGGGTGGCAATAGTTTTACAGTCAAAAATGTAAATTATTTAACCAACTCACATTATAATTTGGTTTGGTCTTAAACTTTTAGAGAGGTACTTGATCACCTCCAGAATAAAGTATAGGTATAAGCCTCGCAAATTGCTAATACGCCTGGCCGCCATTTTGGAACAAAGCTTAGTTCATATTTCAGGTGAAGTAAGCGCGCTTTCATTAAACATTACAAAGACAGTAAGTTTCGGAGAATTCCCTATTAAAACTAAATAAATGAACTTGGTTTCGTATATCCGCTTCATATTTTACTAACAAAATTAAATCATATTCCATAATATAAGGTAATTCATTTGGTGAGCGTCTATTGACTTAGACCCGGGCCTCACGCAAATTTGTATCGACCAAAATTCATCCGGGCAACCGTTTTATCTCATTACCGGCCTTGTGTATTGCCACATTGTAGGTACGACTTTATTGGCCGGTGTATTCTGAACTAAACAACTTACAACTTAATTGAAACAACATTGCTTGCTACTGTAACTATTTCCAGTTAAAATGATTTTATGGACACATGCTATGCTAACCACAAACACTTAAGAAAACCGATGAGATCTGTTTATATAACAACTGTAATTAAAATTATAAACTAACCACCGACTTTCTATTAAGCTTAAACACGCAATATCTGCTGTGAGTTGCTGAGGAGTTGGGTGTCCCGCAAATTACTCAATGCTACTGCGTCAGCTTAAGGTTACCATGTCACGAAAATACCACCTAAGTATTATACCAAATTTCACATCAATCGCGCACTCTCGTGGAATATAAAAAAAATCAGTGGCACTCCGGGAGTGCCGACAGAAGTGAAAACTTGAACAATTACGTGTTTATTTACAATTATTGATCGCAAAAAATACAAGAGAAAATATATGACACTGACACACAATGGCAATTAAAAAGAACATACCTAATTATTTAACATGAACTACATAATGACAGTCCATTTCATATCGACATCAAACAAAGGTTTGATGTTGATATGAAACTAGATTATTTTTCAGAGGTGTATACCATATTGATCCTTGTTATCATATCTAGTAAGTTTACTTTGTACTTATATACAACTTGTGTAGGTAACAGTGTCGCGAGTTCAATGGTTTTTCCCATCTAAAAAATGCCCAACGCGCCTAAAGAAATTTTCACTTTAAAAATTAACATAAACAATAGGTACAATTTTTTAAACTGACATTAACTTACTAATCGGTGCAAAATTCATATGCATGCGCGCAATTAGCCGTTTTCCAAATATTTTTCAATAAAAGTCAAATTCTTCTTGTGTTCTAATTTTTTTTGTGGAGTTTCTTATACTTTAACGAAAATTCTAAACAATACAATTTGTCTTTTATATGTTTAAGTATAATATATATATATATTTTCAAAGAAATTGCGTTATCCATTTCTTGAAAATTTCTAATTCTAATTATAAATTTTAATTGTAATTGTATTATAATTTCTAATTGTAAATTGTTGACAAACCGACGGATATGACAAAGATTTGTATATGAAATTGTTTCAGAATATCCCATCGAACCAAGCCCAAGTCAATATTAGCAATGAGTAAGGGATGAGTTCGTGTTCCTTAACCCCCTCGACATACCAAATATCAAAGGTATTTCTAGGGTTTACCGTGTATAGTATTATATATCAAATATAATTTTATTACATATATTAATATAATGATTACATAAGCCTGAGTATACGGTGTCTATAAACTTAATTGGATCTATTTTGGTAAACACGACATGAAAATTATTAAATTTGCGACAGCACACATGCGTAGGTACATATATAATATTAGGTAGTATAGGAAGTTTTTAGACAGTCTTCAATGTCCAAAGTTTTCAAGTCGAATGAATTTGTGTTAGAGAGAAGCCTCTTACAGATGAGATCTTAAATTTGATATAAATATTTTATGTTAATATTTCGTTCAAATAATTTCCATTGAGTAATTAATGCCCCAATCTCGTTTTGTTAATTATAAACAATCAAAATTGTTCAAATTCTAAGAATGATACAGATTAAAATTAATTGTATGGAAGTTTGTTTTCTAAATTCCTTGAATTGTGGACGCGCTCTTTGCGATAAATTTGATAAAATTCGAAAATAATGTAAATAATTATATAAATAATATAAATAATTATATAAATAATAATAAAATTATATAAATAATAATAAAATTATATAAATAATAATTATATGAATTATATGAATTATTATTTATATAATTCATAAAATAATAATTTTATGAAACCCCATTTTTAATGGTTGAATTGATTGACGTTAGAACACAATTAAAATATTTTATTCTAATAATTATATTATAACCTTGGATGAGTGTCAATTTCACCATGGTCATCTGTAAAGAGTTGGTTATATTTACCGGAAGGTTTTATAGTTACCAAATGACTGCGAAACCCAGTGAGCCCTGCCCTGTCATCTCAAGATATCTGATCGTAAGTAGAGATACCGATGCTTTAGTTAGAGGATAAGAAAATTTGATATATTTTTATATACCTATACAATATAAATGTCGCAGTATAATCGGAAAAAATGGATTTTTGCAAAAATCCTAGTACGATTGCAAAGGACCGGATAATAGAAAATTAACAACGAATTTTGTAATCATCCGAGGTACTTTCAGGATCTTGCAAAAATCCGACCAGTTTTAGGTAAGTCGCGAATATACAACTACTTATCTTCTTCTTTATTTAATATATAAAAGGCAATGTGTGTATGTATGTTCCAGTGTGTTCCCTATGGACTCCAAAACCGCTGAACCGATTTTGATGAAATTTTCAGACAATCTTCAGATCGTAGCGATCGGATAAGAAAAATGGACACGGACGAAGTCGCGGGCAAACCTAGTATAAAAATATAATTAACTTTTCTTAAATCTGTCATAAAAATGATCTGTCATAAAACCTTTAAAAATGTTTGAAAATTAAAATAATTACGTATATCAAAGTAATGTTTCAATAAAAAAAAAATTATAAATTCGGTATAGCGGTGAAAAAACTCGTAAAAGCTGTCTAGACGAAACACATGGACGCAATTAAAACACGGCCATAGTGGAAATCTATTTTTTACGCTGTCAGCGTATTTCACTGCTTACAAATTGTGTGTGTATATATCTTTTGTGTGTCCATAAAATGAAACAACAAAAAAACGTTCCTCTAAACGCAATAACCACAACTTTGCGACCGGAAAGTCGTATTTCTAATTTATTACCACTAAATACGTGCGTAAAACGTAACGTCATAATTTATACTCGTAGGAAACGTATGAGACGGCATAAATCTCATGTGGGAATTATTAAAACGGAACGTAACGTGTCGAGTACGGTGACCATGCGTTTCATAATTTGTGAAACAGAAACTATAAAGTTATGTAGGTATTGTATCGAAATCCGCACTCGGGAACAGTACTTTTTTTCTGGATGAAAGGTATCCCTATGTCCTTTCCGGTATCCCTGACAACGTGTATGAAAAATTTCATAATGATCGGTTGAGTAGTTAAGGCGTGAAAAGGTAACAGACAAACAGATTTACTTTTACATTTATAATATTAGTAATATGAATATGGATTAGTATGGATATAATCGTTTGGCCTGAGTGATTCATCAAGGCACAGCCAAAATCACAGGGGTTAAGAACTTGAAATTTTATTATGTAAACATCCACTAAGGAAGGATTTTTGGAAATTCCACCCTTAATAGGATAAAGTAAGGTATGAACTGTTATATGGAATATCATTTTCAAAGTTAGAAGCATAAAAAATCATAATATACAAGCTACTGGTTAGAAATATTAATAAATACGTATTTCACCGTTTTTAGCTTCAGTACTAGGCTATATTTTATAAAGTTACGTGGACGTAGTTGCGCGTAACAACTAGTAACTAACAATGCTTTAAATTCTTTATAAGAATTGCAGTTTAATTAGCCAAATAAAGTCGTATTTACATGATTTTTTGTCATTATTTAATTAAACATAATGTCCAATTCGAACAGCTTGAATTACATGTTAATTAATCTATTCAAAAGTTAATTAAAAGGTGTATAGTTTTATCCTGTGGATTTTTTAGTGTTGGTGATTTCAAATGTGTCGAATTATAGTAATTTTTCTTTAATTGAAATCATGCTAGTTTATATATTATATATATTTTTTATATTTCAAGTTCAAAGAGCTTTGAATTTATATGTCTATACTAATATCCATCTGATACTTCGCGAGAAAAAGGAAGTTGACCTTCGGAAAAAACAATAAACAAATGTTCCCAATCCAGAGGGTCGGAACAACAAAATCCTAAAAAATACAAAATAGCTTTCTTCTAGAAGAAATTCAGGTTAAATGTTATTCCCAGTCTATGAGAGACTACAATGGTAAGTAGCTTGTCAATCCAGTTTATCTATATTTAAAGAGACGTTTTCCTGTCTGAAGCAAGATATTTTTATGAGAGACAAAATATTTACCAAAATTAAAAACTATCTAAAATTACATCTATAATTATGTCTATTTTATGAAGCAAGAATAAAACAATTTTATAAGATGATCAAATTTCAAATAGTACTGGTTTTTATGGGTCATTTATTCGTTTACACACTTAAATAACGCCCATTAAGCGCCAATTGCTTTATACAGTTAGTGATTTAAATAATCACAACTAATAAATTGACATTTCGTAATTTTCTTTAAAAAAAAACCAAGTCAGCTTGTAGAACTGAATGATATCAATATGTTAAAGCATTATTGAAGTATTTTTATTGGCTCTATATGTATTCTATATTATACTGTGTGCATTTCCATCCAAACTACTTCTATTTGTATACAAATGTTATTTAAGAGGTCAAAATATAATAGGAATGTTAAGTCGGAAGACAGGTGACGCAATCAATGGAATGACACAAGTAACGCCACATGTGCTGCAAGTGCGCTGCCGACTACAGAAGGATTAAGGATAGGAGATTGGGAAGATATAGGGAAATGGGCTCTGGCATCCCTTACTCACTCACCGAGACACAACAACACACTAATTGTTGTTATTTCTCGGTGGTCTTCTGAAAGGGAGTAGTAAATGCCACAGACAGGCTGCCTTGCCAAAACTTTCCAAATCCAAACCAGAGCCATCTTTGAAGAGTTCATTTCGAATTAGAATCGAACCCAGGACCCTGTCTAGTCTACTAAATCACTTTACTTTTTAAATTAAATCATATTCTTTTTAGTTTTAATTTGGTTTATTTTTTTCCAAAGATCATGGTCACTCTACTACTAATATGTGGACAGTTGCAACGTGTCGTACGCTTGACGTGTGTCTACTTTAATATTTTTCGCAGTTAATTTTGAAATATCGAACGCAGACAGTTGGTATTTATTTTCATGGCTACTATTTATTTGAACAAAATGATATAATTAGCTCTGAGCTTCACTTTTAGTATGTAAACGGATATTGTTTTGTAGTAAGTAATTTAAGGCAATTTTTTACATTTTATATAAAATTTTGATTGGCGTCCATCATCATGGTAAAAAAAAAGTCGCCACCCGCCACTGTCTGTTTCTTAGCTTATTTCTTCTAAACCATGCAACGGATTTTGATGCTGTTTTCACTAATGGAAAGAGCGATAAACGTGGAATATTGGTTTATAAGAAATTGCATGAGTACGAAGCCAGGGCTGGTCTCTAAATAGAATAAAACCAAGTCATTCTCCACCTGTCTGCTTCTCCGCAAACTTCCTCTAAAGTAACGTACCAGATTTTGATGCGGTTTGCACTATAGAAAAAGCCATAATCATTTTCATATTTATTTATGAAATACCTAAAATACCTGAAATGAATAAAAATAAAATTTATAATCTGAAATATTCATCAAAAAATTACTCACTGAAATTAAGTAAGACTTTTATTACCAAATTCTCCAAAGTGTAAGTTAATAAAAAAATAATGGCTTAAATATTGAATTTTCTCCTTTGTAATAAATTTCTAATATAACGCGATCAATATTCCCTGAAAAGAGTATTTGAGGAATGGAGTAATGTAAACTGTCTAGCTGGCTTTACAAGCTTTAATAAAAGCAAAAAATAAAATCTACAAATAATAATAATAATAATAATAATAATAATAATAATAATAATAATAATAATTCGTCTAATTTACAACTCACTGAAATGACATTTAAATCTCTCTCTGAAACCGAAACCTATAAGTATCTTGGTATGTCACAGTCATTGGGTATCGTTGATAAGGACATGAAACAGAGGGTGAGGGAGCGCTTCTTTTGTCGCCTAACAAAAGTACTTAAAAGTCTTTTGTCGGGTGGTAATAAGGTGCGCGCCTTCAACAGCTGGGTTATGCCCTTATTAACCTACTCCTTTGGCATACTAAGATGGACGCAGACTGAATTAGATGCCTTGGACAGAAGGGTTCGTCAACTGCTCACCACAAACAGGATGTTACACCCGCGCTCGTCTGTTATGAGACTATATATTCCTCGGAAATTGGGGGGCCGCGGCTTTTTGAACGCCAAGGACCTTCATAACCGAGAAATATGTAGTCTCAGAGAATATTTCCTTAACATCGAGTGCGGGATACATCATGATGTTGTGACAGTTGACAAACACTTCACTCCCTTATGCTTATCTCACGAGAACTGGCGCAAACCAGTAATATTGAGTACTGAGAATCGCAGGGAGGTATGGAAGAGCAAGGAATTGCACGGGCGGTTCTATCGAGCCCTCACTGGACTCGATGTAGACCCGCTCGCTTCAATAAACTGGCTACGTTTTGGTGACCTCTTTGGGGAAACCGAAGGTTTTGTCTGTGCATTTGCAGATGAAGTTATCAAGACGAGAAACTACCGGAAATATATTCTCAAAGACGGTACGGTCGACATTTGTCGAGCATGCCACCGTCCGGGAGAATCATTGAGACATATTATTTCCGGTTGTTCTCATCTTGCTAATGGCGAGTATTTGCACAGACATAACCAAGTAGCCAGAATTATTCACCAACAACTTGCTCTTCAATATCACCTTGTTGAATTTGAAGTACCATATTACAAATATATACCTGCGCCAGTTCTCGAAAATGGTCATGCCACGCTCTATTGGGATCGCGCCATAATCACGGACAGGACTATAGTCGCCAATAAGCCTGACATCGTGGTTATTGACCGATCCCAACGCCGGACGATGCTTGTTGATATTACTGTTCCACATGACGAAAACCTCGTGAAAGCCGAAAAAGACAAACTCACCAAGTACATAGACTTGGCTCACGAGGTGACCGCCATGTGGAATGTCGATTCGACAATCATCGTCCCGATAGTCATATCGGCGAATGGCCTTATAGCGAAGAGCCTCGACCAACATCTTAAGAGTCTCTCGCTAGATGGATGGATCAAGGGTCAGATACAGAAGGCGGTACTTCTTGACACGGCACGAATTGTTAGGAGGTTCCTCACTCTGCAGCCCTAACCACCGGTAGCTTGGGCCTTGCCCCGCTGCTTGCGGAACTCTAGATTTAAGTTTTTTATAATATTTATTGTTTTTTTTAATTTATATTGTAAAAAATTTAAAACTAAGAAAGAAAAATATATACTTGGATAATAATAATAATAATAATAATAATAATAATAATAATCATTTGGCTTTTGGAGGGGGAAACGAGTTTAATAGAAAAATAATAATAAGAAAGTTGTAAATTCCCCAAATTTACAACTCTATAAACATATTAAAGGTATATAATTGAATTATATCTTATAAAAACATAATTCAATGTTATAACATGTTACTTATAACAAATGATACATGGGAAGTTATTATTAATAAAAAAAAACCTATATTACAAATTTATTAACTGACAACGGCATAATTCAATTGAGTTAATTGCCCGCTATTAATAAAACCTAGACATTGGCCCAACATACAACCAGTGTGCTTCATAATTTATTCCGCCATTTTGTAACAGCGCTCTCTGGCGGCTATCCAACGGATTAAAAGTTGCCAACTCTCTCTACTGCTCTTGTAGACCTTATTTTGTACTCGTTAAGGTTGCTATTATACAATATTAATTAGTATAGAATTTGGCAACAATCGCAAAGCAAAGTCAGACTGTGTATCTATATTTCGTATCATATTTACGTTTGATAAAATTAACGATAAAAGGTATATTTTGTAATAAATATCAGAAGATTTTTATTTATTATATTCATATACTTTCTGTATGAAAGGTGGTACCCTATGTCCTTTCTTGTATCCCTGACAAGGTGATTCCATGATTCCAGATTCCAGATCAATAGTGGTGTCCTTACTGATTCCAATATGATATTAGAAAGGACTGATTATCCAGTTAGGGTACCTAATGGGCTCCCATACCCTCAAAGAGGATCCCTATCCTATTCCTGATGAGAATTTGAATCACAGATAAAATATTGGGTATCAGTTAAAACATTCGAGTAATGCTTTAAAAGCATTCAAAATTTAACGTAAAATTGACTGAAATTCAACCTTTTTTTAAGAGAATGTGATGTCAAAGCATTAAAAGATACAGTCACGTATATTCCGTATGATTTTATGTAAAAATATGTAAAAGTGAAAAAGGCTTTCAGTGCCAAATTGCATGAAAGCTTTTGGCGACGAGTTATTTCGTCGATTTGTGCCTCGTAATGTCTACGTTAGGGTTATTTTGGATTCTAGGTGACATGTTCATTGTACGTTTGAGGTGAAGTCTAGCCGCCGTTAAATTAATGTAAAAGGATTTCTGTATCGACTTGTATACATACATACATACATACGTACATATCATACATACATTCGTACATATTGTACGTACAATATGTACGGCTGTATTGTTATTACTGTAATGTTGCCACGGCGTGAAATAAAACGTCTAGACAAACCCAATAAAGGTTTACAGACATTGACATTGTATCATCTTGTATAGAATTACGTGTCAGATAATAAAATAAATAAATAAATAAATAAATAAATAGCTGCAGGCAAATTTGAATTTACATTAAATGCCCGAAGGTAATTAAGGTTTAGCCAGCGTAAGCCTTCATGGATCGCCGACACACAGTAATATAAATGGTTTATTTAAACTACGTTTCTGTGAGTTTATAATTTATTAGCAGAATTTTGGTTAACAAAACAAATTAGATTGATATTTTAACATAACATACAAAGGTATTAAATGGAGTTCGTTACAACTGCCCTTGGGGTGTGTTAATAATGAAAATTTAATCAAAACTGAAGCTGTATTGACAATTATTTTTTATGTGAAGTTTTCAGATAGGCTGATAGTTTACTTGATGATAAGTGGTTACCGTCGCCTATAACACAAGCAACGCTACAGATGTAGATGCTGCAAGTGAGCCGCCGACTACATTTAAAAAAATTGTCACGCCTATGTTTTTGTCAAACGGTCGGCCCGAGTACAATTTGTACATTATTAATATATTATAGTTAGTGATAAAGATTATAAATACTTTCAATATTTTAAAATTTTATAATATTATTTGAAATTTTTAAATAATGCTGGTCTGACTGTACATTTTATATTTTTTCATTGTTTAACAGTAGCGGGTCAGAATGGCACTAAAATCAATAAATAAACTTAATAAAATATTGTTATGACCCACAGTGGGTCAGCCCGACTGACCCACTGTGGGTCATTTAAAAGTCATGGTCACTTAAAAGGGAGTCCAAAGGGGGGGGGTACGAAGCCAGTACGATCAAGGATGAGTTGTTGGGAAAGGATAGGGAAATGGGCTCTGGCATCCCTTACTCACTTACTGAAACTCACTGAACACAGAACAGCACACGTGCTGTTATTTTCACGGTGGACTTCCGTAGGGAGGTGGGTTACTGCCGCCAGTCGGGCTACCCAAATGACAGCGAAACGCAGTATGCCCCAGCCACCACTTTCCAAATCCAGACCAGAGCAACTCTAAAAAGTTCATTGCAAAAGTTGTACCAGCCGGAAATCGAACCCCTGAGACAGAGCTAGTGGTATAGTGGTATATAAGTTTTATTCTGTAGATTTTTATAAGTAGGTATCACTGTTATTAGAAAGGAAAGGTGGAATATAAATTAAGGAACTTAGTATTCTCAAGTAAATACATATTGCTTGAAATGTTAGTGAGAAGTAACTATTAAATTTATTATGTACTGTCTGAATCCGGCCTTTAATTTATATATACATATATTTATTTTTCAAAATAAAAAGTAGCCTTGGTTTCTCTCCAAAACATCAGAAATTTGCCAGTGAAAGTCCCACCAAAATTAACAGCCGACATAAACAGATAGACAGACAAAAATTGTAATTTTTTTTTCTATTCTGTTTTTTTTTGTTCCTACTTTGATGTACATTTAGTAAAACTTTATTAGTATAGAAAGTGCAAATATAAAATTTAGATTAATATAGATATAATATAAATTACAACTGTAATACATATATAAATTAAATTGACTCTTTCTAGGAACTGAAGTCTGAAGCAATATACGATCTATCGTAATAACATAATAACCGCCACGTGCTACCGATGTCACATAAAATAAGCTTTATTGTCTAAGCTAAGCAATAAAAACTTAATTGCGAAGAGTAGCAATAGAGCCCGTATCTAATTGCTGTCTAAATAACAGTAACATAAAACTAGGAATTATGTATTGACTTAGTCATTTTATGCAAGATATTAAGTAAGTAGTTAAGTATCTGTATTTGGGTCTTCCTTAGTGGTAGGCAATTCAAAAAAGTTAAATAAAATGTGCATATTTGATGTTTATTTTTATTTATTATACTCGTATACATATAAGAGATTAATATAAAAAGGAGTAATTTTAAATTAATATGAATATTTTTACATCTAACCGAGCGATGACGTTACTCAATGGATAATAATAAATAAATAATAAACGACAAAACATGCAACTTCTCTATTAAAGTTTTTTGCTAATTTGTTAGTAAACATCGATCCGCTAATTTTCTAGTTAAGCAGACAATAAAATATCAATTGAAATATATATCCGCATAAATATCATTATGTCACGATACATATCCGCTAGATTTCTAACAAATTGTAGTATAGAATATTTATTAGACATCAAGATCCTCAAAGTTGGCCCGTACCGGAAATCGAACCTGAGAATTATGAAAATTATTACACTTATACACAAATTATTACTCACATGATTCCTCAATAAGATTTTCCTGTTGGCTCTCGACGCAGCACTGCACCAATAGAATCACAAACACGCTTGTCACCACCCTAGATCTTGAGCAGAACATTGTCGGTAAGGCGCAACACTATCTAAACGGGTAATCGACACTCGAGACGCACATCACTATTCACCGTATTATCGCACTAGTTTTATCGCTCCATTGGCCCGTTTCTGTAACAAAGAAAACATTCATTTAAATTGTGTGGAAATCAATTTTTGTCGTGACTTATGGCGCTGAAACGTGGTCTCCAACTACGGGCCTCGTAAGAAAGCTCAAAGAGTTATGGAGAGAGCCATTCTCGGGATTACACTGCGAGATCGAATCAGGAATGAGGAGGTCCGTAGACGTACGAAAGTTACCGACATTAGCTGGCGGATTAGTAAGTTGAACTGGTAGTGGGCAGGACACATAGTTCGGAAAGCCGACGGCTGATGGGGTCCGGTCGGAAGGTTCTCGAGTGAGACCACGGACCAGCAAGCGCATCGTAGGACGTCCATTCACAAGTTGGACAGACGACCTGATAAAGCTACTTCCGGCCGGAGAATTTTGAGGGAGGACTATGATGTCCAACAGTGGACGTCCTTTTTTTTAACGTTGGATAATCCTCTTGGATACCGGCATACCTTACCTATAAGGTAAGGTACAAGTCTTGGATGTTTAATGCTCGTAGGGGTGTAACCCTACGTAAGAATAGGTGTATGGGTTAATACGAATTTGAATATGATCACGATTAAACACAATTGTTTTTCTTTTATGTGAACCAGGCTGACGGTACAGGCTGACGGTAACCAACTACCATCAAATAGATCGTCAGCCTGTCTGCCATCATTTATAATATGAAAAAGAGACCTCGATGTTTTATTTTGTTTATTTTAAATTTGCAAAATGTTGATGTGTCATAAAAAATTAAAAAAGTGCTCCCAAGAGAATATCGGGAAGCCTTTTTATGTAGACTTTTACTGACATTTAATAAACGGCGGCGTTTCAAATTAAGGCGTCAACTTGAAGTATCGATGTTAAACCTTTCATTGCGGTTACTGTATTCGGTACAGTCAAGTTCATAAATAGAATCCGTATTTCATTTAAGAATAGAAGTTTTTATTTATTTTATAATCTCTTTAGACATCCTGGCTGAAGAATTTAAGAGAATGATTCGGATTGAGCACTCGCTCCCTCTTTCGTGCAGCAGCTTCCAAGGTCAGGATAGCCATGATGGTCGCCAACCTTCGTAGAGAAGTGGCACGCTGAGAAGAAGATAATCTCTTTAAGTGATTTAGCGCCTTTCCCACATTGTTTTTTTATTTTTTATCATGTCATGGTCGGCTGCTGATTTGTATGTCATCCGGTGTTGCTTGTTTTTATTGGCGACAGATTTACCAAGGGAAACAACGGTGCGCTGCGCGTCGGTTTTTCAGATTCTGTTTTTATTTTACTGTTTTTTTTTTAACAAATTGAATTTTAAGCGAAAAAAGGCGCAGCTACAGGTGGAATATTTATTTCAAGTGATTGGCAATATAAATTTTGGTGTAAAAATTTCTTTAAAATCTTTACGTTTATAATGTCGAAAGTAAGCCTACTATTAAAATGTAAACGGTAAATTAGCACTGGTTAAATATTCTTTAATATTAAACCAAACAAATAAATTAGTATATGCATTTATCTATGTTAGCTAAGGTCAAATAAAATTAACTAACAACATAAAACAGTTAGTTTCCTTTCTGATAGAAATAATACTTACGTTTTTAAATTAATTAATTAGTAAAACGAGGCATCCAATACAATGTCAGCAATAAGAGTATCACTCGTCACTCGCGAGTATTGTGTGACATCGGAGCTATCGAGTCTCAGTTCACTCCCAATTGGCTAATTATACGACTCAATTTCTAACACAGTATAAACAATAAGACAGTAGGGTTTTTACTAAGAAAAGTTCCCGCCTTAGTTTCGTATGTTTGTATTTTACTGAAAAATATTTATCTACCTTTATTGTGATTATAAATTGAACAGCACGTCTCGTGGCAGTAACCGCCCCTTTGCTATAAGGTGGTTGCTCGTGGCAGCAACCACCTTATAAGAACATCAATGTGTGCTGTGTTTCGTTGAGTAAGTGATGACAGATCCCATTACACTATCTCCTCCTGATTCCGTATCCTTATTCTGGTAAGATCGGCTGTGCACTTGCACTAACGATAGCTTATTTGGCTTGCAATAGTCACCTACAATCAAATGGACCGTCGCCTGCCTGTCATGTCGACCTTTAACATCCATACTAATACTATAAATGTGAAAGTAACTCTGCCTGTCTGTCTGTCTGTTACCTTTTCACGCTTTAACTATTTAACCGATCATCATGAAATTTTGCATACACGTTGTCGGGGATACAGGAAAGGACATAGGGTACTTTTCATCCAGAAAAATGTACTGTTCCCGAGGGATTATTTAAAATAAAGAAAATTTACGCATGGCAAAAGTGTAATGCAGATGCAATGCAGATGTCAGGCGTTATATTGATTACATATATTATTTTGCAACGCGGACGTAGCCACGGGCACGTGCTACTTCGGTGGTACTACCATGACATAGTAACCTTGACCTGATACTGCAGCATCAAGTAGTCTGCGGGACATCCAAGTAGTGTGTTTGGGCTCATTAGAAAGTCCAGGGTTAGTTTATAATTTTAATTATATATAGCTTGTATCATAATATACTGCGTGTTCACAGTTCGTCATTTTTCCCAAGTGGCCTCACTTACTGTATTGCTTAAGGCATTGTACTCAGATCTAAGATTACTTACTGTTATTTGAAATTCGGTGTCACATGACCGCTTTTATGAGGGATTGTTCAATTCGTCAATTAGACTTGAAGTGGGTGGTCTGTCACTGATAATAATAGCTGACTGAGTACTTTAGCATTTTTTATTGATAATTCTAAGTAATCTTTTCTTAATTTGTAAATATTTATTTCGTTAAGCTATACATTGATCTGTTATGATTGTTAAATAAAATTAATGAAATATAGTAGTTAACAGATATTTTTCTTTGAAATCCGATTAAGGTTCTTATGGAGAGAAAAACTGGAAAAAAGTTCACATCTAATTGCATCAATTGCATATCAGTCTTGTTATAAAATTACTATATGTACGAAAATTCAGTACAATGCCAAAGTTAAGCTATTACCTACACAATAGTTGAAAAATATTTTAATTTCTCAAAATATGGTAACATTTTTAATATTCTATTATATGTTACTCGCTGATAATATAGCTTCCCAACAGTGAAAGAATTTTTCGAATCGGTCCAGTAGTTTCGGAGCCTATTCAATGCAGACGAAGGCTGAGATGATAATGATTGTAACATTTAAATAAGAAAAATATCAAGCTCATTCTCAAAATAATTTATTTTGCTAAAAAAAGTGGTACCATTGATGGGTCATTCATCCGATAAAGCGCGATAAAGATCGCGCTTTTCACCAGAATCTGGCATGCAAAAGCAGCTTTGTATCACTGTATAAGCGTGTATAAGCACTGTATCAAAAACTTATACACTTCATAATTATCGTGTATAACCATTTCTGTGAACCGAACATCTTCGAAGCCATTGTGAATTTGTTGAAAGACCGGTGACGTCAAACCTGCCCATTGTGACGCCAACATTGATAGATATTGACACATCAATCTAACGGGGAACTTCTTAAAATGAACTCATTGGTTCGAGAGGAATCGGCACTTGTGCCACTTTTGTTCAATAATGATTTACTGCTCACTTTCTGTGAAAAAGTGACGCGCGATATTTTATGTAGGAACTCGATGAGCCTCGCAGAATGCTTAGTAGGTATTCTTTTTAAAATACTAGTAGCTTTTGTTCGAATTTTTGAAGTCGCCTTGAACTTAACTCATCATCTTTATATTCCAAGGAATTTACAGTAAAATAATATTTTTTTAAAGTAAACTAGCGATCCGGCCCTAGATTCTCACGGATGCAAAATTTTCCGCAAATAGACAAAACTTCCTCGTTTGTGTTTCTTCTCACTATTGAAAACCCTATCAGAATCTGTTGGGTGGCTTAGAAGAAGTTAGTGGAGAAACAGATAGAAGCGGACAACAACTTTATTCTTCATCATTATTTATAACTAGTACATGCTCGGGACTTCGTCCGCGTCCGATCGCTACCAAACTTCACAGGAACACCCGCTGGACTAATCTGAAAATTGTCTGAAAGTTTCATCAAAATCGGTTCAGCAGTTTTGAAGTCTGTGTAGGAGACATACATACACACATCGTCTTTTATATATTATTATTAAGATTTGCAACGAAAAAGGTGTATATAATTTGCAGAAAAATATAGCATCTGTGAGAAACTGGGAGCAGGTCGCTATTAGTACATGTTATTCAATTACAAAGCTGAATATTAACAAGTGTTAGAGGCAGGTGTTCCCTCAGAATAAAGACATATAATTCTATCCCTTTTTGTATTACATAGGCTATTAAATACATATTCCAAAAATATATATATATTTCCAATTACCTAAGCTTATAAAATATATACTCGTCTGTAAATTTTTATTCAATAGAGAAATAAAAGTGCTTTTTACAATAATAATAAATATTGTTAAAAAATATTCTATTTTTACTACTAAACTTGTTAAACAAGAGTTTCAAATTACTATAGAATTGATTCAAAGCTAACGGGTTTATGTTAGCGCATCGTATATCAATAAAGTGGTGTAAAGTATAAGCGAAAGCGAGACTGCAAAGTTTACAATTACAGTAGTTCGTGAAGAATATAATAGGGCAATTAAGAATACCATGACCTAAAAAAGAAGAAAAAATATTTATTGTTACTATATAATGAAAAACTAATGTGAAAAAATTATATAAGTATATTTGTTTTTATTTTAATTTATTTATTACTATCTTAATAAATATTATTATTATTACAAAACTAATGCAGAATTTAGAAAGGCACGAAGGCTCATCAAAATATTTTAACAACTTTTTAAAATTGTGTGGAATTACGCCAAACATTTTATTTGTCAAAAATTAAGTGTTGTATGACAATAAATACGAGTAAAGGATCGAAATCTGAATAACTTTCTTGTTTAACATAATTTCTTGTTGGTGTTAAATCTAATCTTAGATGTATGTTGTTACTCAAAAATATACTGTTGATATATTTTTTATAAGCAAATATTTCAATAAATACGCCTTCATAATGTTTATCAGATGCCTTCAAGTGGTGTATTTTCAAATGCATACCGACATTTACTCAGGTATGATTGAGAATACAAGATTTCATTTGTTCGTTGACAAAGGAAACTTTTACTAAAGAAGTTTTATAGAATTTCATTGCAATCAGTATTCTCTAACTTATGGACTATGTAATTTTTAATTTTTAATTTATTCAAGCCTTTTTGCAACACGGAAAGTTTCGCATTAAGACATCGAAAGAATATTTATGTTCTTATTTTTTTTTTACATGACAATATAATTTAAATTGGGTGAAAAGAATCATTAATATTTAGTATTAGTACCAATGGGCAGAAACATAGTACGGAAAGCCGACGGTCGCTGGGGCCGGAAGGTTCTCTGACCGCCAAAGCAGCGTAGGACGTCCACCCACAAGATGTAGTACTGAAATATAAGGGCCGCGGGTCGTCGCTGGATTCAGTATGCTTTTGACCGGTCTTATTGTAAAATATGGGGGAGGTCTATGTCCAGCATTGGACGTCCTACGATTGAAACGATATTAAAGTATTATTACTAATATATTTTGAAAATTGAATTATTGGCAATGCAAAATTTTTTTATCTAACACAAGCGGCTCGGCCTCGACTTCGTAAAGATTCAATTTTTTGTGCAAATTATACACCTACTTACACAAACCTTCCTCAATGATCGTTTTTTCCATTAGTGAAAACTGTATCGAAATAAATTGGGTCGTTTATAAGAAGTTAGCGGAGAAACAGACAGATGCGGATTATAGACTTCAATTTATAAAATACTAGCAAACCACTCCCGGCTTTGCAGAGGTGCATTTTTTCTGAAATTTATACATAAAAAAACTTTCCTCGTTTAACGCTTGGTGGTTGAGCTTATTACGACTCCAAGTTGCTAAATAAAAGTTATACTGATGTTGCGAAATTACTTTATATACTGATTGATACTAGTGTTAACAAAGGTTATACAAATACAAAGTTCAGCAAGCTTGTACGGACGTCGCGCGAGGAGCAACTGGTTTGCGCGGCGCGTTTAGCTGGCGCCTAGACCGCTGAGTCAGCTCGTGCGCGTTCGTTACAACTCTTTTCATTAGAGAAAATTGCATTAAAATCCGTTGCATAGTTTAAAAGATTTAAGCGTACATACAGAGGGGACAGATGGCGAGCAGCGACTTTGTTTTATACTTAAACATTATAAAAAAATAATTATAAACATTAGCAACGCTCATAACTTGGACCACAATTTACATTGATTTTTAACCATTGCTAATGACGAATGTTTACTACGTGTTTGTTTTTTTACTTTAATTATGAAAACATGAATTAATTGGAAAAGCCCACGGATTGTCTGTTTCGAATTAATTGGGAGCGGATGTTTTACGTGACCTCTCGTATATCATATGAACCAGTTTAATATTAGCTCTATGAATAACTTAGAGCAGACTTGTGTCATATAAGCGAAGCGACGTGACGACACACGTCTTGTGTTCATTTGAATAAAATTAAAGTTTGTGATGAGAGGTGTTGAGTAGAAGATCTATACAATGTTTTCGCGGCTAAGCGAATATTTGCAAAAACGGGGGTTTTGTCGTCTATGACCAACGTTGGACTATATTATTATATAACCTTAGGTAATACTTAGTGGAAAATACTGCTTTTAAAGGAAATATCTTCAAAATATAAACGTGATCGTCAGATTATGATGTCATGTCTAATTACAGAGAATCTCTTTGAAGTGTTTATTAGAACGCTACTCACGTGTCGACCAATCAGACAAGGCTCACCTTAATTAATAGGTGACGGACGCTATGCTATGATGCTAAGATATGAATCTATAAGACATATTACAGGGTTTCATTGTAGTCTACTACCATGAAGTAAATCGTTGATATTATTATTATTAGAAATACTATTAGAAATTATGCTGTATGACATGTATGAGGTAACAGTTCTTTTAAAATCAGGAAATAAATGTTCAGTTTTTAAGTTAAGTTTGTCAGACAGGCTGACAGCCTGCTGAGTAGTAAGTAAGTGGCTACTGTCGCCTATAACACAAGAAATGCCACAGGCGCTGCAAGTGCGCTGCCAACCATAGAAGGATTAGGAAGAATTTTGAAAATGGACTCTGGCATTCCTTACTCACTCACCGAAACACAACAGCACATAATATGCTGTTATTTCACGATGGTCTTCTATAGGGGGTGGTTACTGTCGCCGGTTAGACGGACTGACCAAATGTGCGAAACGAAGTGTGCCGTGTCACGACTTTCCAAATCCAGACCAGAGCCTGCCGGGAATCGAACTCGTGTCAATGAGACGTTAGGTGGACTGTTAGCCTGTCTGTCGACATCAACATAATGAAAAAAAAAAATGTGTGTGTCATCTCCGACACACGACTGGTAAACTCCTTACGAACGATTATAAATTTTCACAATTCATTGTTATTTTTTTAAATAATATTGTTTAGATGGCGCAATATCTCTGAAACTTCAGAATCTGAAGTTCAGATATTCTAAAATATTAAAAAAAAAAATTGAACGTAACTATAACGCATTCGTATAACAATTTTGATTTTACTCCCATACATTTTTATACCACGGGCTTATATATATATATAAGCCCGTATATATATATATATATATATATATATATATATATATATATATATATATGCAAATCGATTCTTAAGGAGTAAACTCCAAAAATTCAACAGCCTTCCGTTTCAAAGTTTTATTATGCCCTTGTACGTTTTTAATTTAGCCGTGACTAAGGAAAATTGTCTCTACTTAAGGGATAACACTTAGTCTTTACTTAGGGAACGATGAATAAATCTCGCCAGCTCCAATTTAAGCACGCAGAACTTAAATTGGCTACAAAATAAGTATACAATTTTTACAATAAGTAGATACCATCTTATTTGAGCTTTAAGGCCAATATTAAATATATATTTTTTAATATTCGTCCGCGCCCCATTTTATTCGGTATTAAAATATTCTAAGGCTTATTTATTTTTCTAAGACCTTGAATTCTTAATTTTTATTTTTAGATAATACCTCGTGAATAGTAATTTTTTCTGGCTATGTCCCTGACATGTTCAATTGAATGGTAAAGGTCTGAAAGCGTAACAAACGAACAAACTCACTTTATTATTATAAATTATAATTATTTTATATTATAATTAATATTAGGCAGGATTTAGTTTAGAGTCGCCTATATAGTATAACTAGCTGTTAACGCTACTTGTTAACTTTATAAAATATAGCCTAAGTTACTCGCTGATAATGTAGCTTTCTATAGATGAAAGAATTTTTAAAATCAGCTCAGTAGTTTTTGAGTTTATTCATTACAAACATACAAAAATAAAAATCTTCTCTCTTTAAGTATATAAATATAATCAAGACTATAATATACTTTAAAATTCGTTTTAATCTTATACAAAGCATATTTCTGAGAGAGAATTACCTTAAAATTCTCAACAATTCACAAGTTTATTGAAGTGTTTGAGTCAATATCGATTTCAATATTCGGGTGTCCAAACCCAGACGGTCATACTCCTTGTAACAAGTATAAAAAAGAATTTAAGTTAGAAATTAATAATTGTAGGACCTGCAAAGTATTAATAATATTAGAAACAATTTAAAAAATGTATGTTCGTAACATCAGAAAAGCTAGGAACAAATGCGAAACGACACAAGTGCCTACTGATTTTTTTTTTTAAATAGGTTTGGTTTTTTTTTTGTATATTTATAGCTTTTATATTTATTTTGAATTTAGAATTTTTTTATTATTTTTTGTTTGTATGTAGGATTTTATTTACTCTCGATGCTTTGTTTTTTTGTTTGGAGCTTTTATAAATAAATAAATAAATATCTTCACACATTCCACACAGCACCATCTAGCTCCGCAACTAATGCTTGTCTAATGGATACCAGACAGTTGATATACTACATAGATTACTATTTTTTTTTTGTTAATACAAACATCCATGACTCAGGTACAAAGGTAAAATGTTAACACATAAACATTTGCCCCTAGCGGGATTCGAACCCGCGACCGTTTGGTTAACAGCTAGGGTTACTAGCCATTAGACCAAACGTGTCGTCAAATGTTAAGTTATGTTTTTTTTAGTAAGTCCGTGACCTTACTATCGACTCTAACGGAAGACCAGCGCAGGTTTTTACAACCTGCATTATGCTGAGTTGGAGGGGGACGTTTGTGTTTGTCTTTCTGTATATTATCTATGTATATCCTTTGCTATAAATAATTATATTCTTATCGTAATACTTAAAAAAAATTAAATGTATCGGCGCCGATTTGCAATTATCTTTTCATAATATAAAACAAAGCCGCTTCCCAACGTCTGTCTCCTCTTTAGGTACGCTTAGATCTTTTAAACTGCACAGATTTTAATGCGGTTTTCACAAATGAAAAGAGCGTTAAAAAGCGTTTTCCGCTCTTCAGTGCGAAACCGATGGTGACCCGCTAGTAAGTAACATTATATATAATTGCGAAAGTTAGTATCGCGTTAACTACTCTATAATTTCATAATGATCAACCGATCATTGCGGGTTAAATCTAGTATAGCCATATTTACTTAAAAATTTTATTTATTTAGTCGCTGTTATACGAGTAAATAAACTTTTTTTTAATGTTGGAAAATCCTTTTGGATACCCGGCTGAGGCTGTTAATGGGAAGGGTCGCGGGGACGTTATGACACGACTTCGGTGTCCCGCCACGCTTATGAATAAATCTGGCGAAGAATAAATGCATATTATATGTAACTAGCTGTAAGCTGTATGATAAAACACGATAAAACAATAATACCATAAAACATATTTTCATTTAAATATTATTGAATACATTTTGTATAAGCCGGGGACAAATGTGTTCGTTTCTGATTTGTGTCAGTGCGTCTTTTCAACTTTTTGGCCTTGTTTCAATGTATACGACGAAGCACACGTGTTCGAGCAAACAATAACATTGAAAAGAGAACCGCACGGTACAAGAACACAGTAATTAAACTGTTTAGCACTTCTTTAGATATAAGAGTGTCTTCGTTTATTACCTCAGATAAAATAAAAACTAAAGATAAAGCTCTATAGACGGCAATGTGAAGCCGATAAAATCACGTCTGTACATGACGTCGCCGTGTACATAGATAAACACAAATAAAATCAAATTACGCCTTGCCTTATTAAAATATTCACTAGTTAAAATACCGAATTGCGTAGTGAAAAAAAAAAAAAAAAAAACAGTTTATGTAAATAAAAATAATAAAGATTGTCTTTTTTCATGTTCGTCTAAGGATTGTACTGTAAATGCATTTTGCTAATATGTCTCGTAATGTAATAATGTACTAGTGAATTACTCCCGGCCTCGCCCTCTTTCCATAAGTGAAAACCGAACTAAAATTTAGCGAGAAACAGACATGACGGATTTCTAATGTATTAAAGATTAAATTTTATTGAAAAAAAAAAAATGGTTCTGTGAGTCAATCGTAACAGATAGATTACACCATTGAGGCGTTTTCTTTGGGATTTTAGAAAATTACAATTCTCTAGTACATCTTTTTTATGTATCTCTTAAGGTTTAAGCCTGTAAATTTACAGATAATAACAGACAGACAAGAAAAGCGACTTCAAATTAAACAATGTAAAGAAGATGCTTATTGGTCCTTTTGCTTTCAGTAGGTTCTGCTCATAAGTTGTTTTACTTGACTGCCCTTCCGATAAAGGCGAATAAATTTCTCAACGCTTGAGAAAAAGTGACGCCATCTAAGTCGCGGTCAAAAGCTAATACTTTATATACTGTATTGTATGTTATGTGTGGTGACACTGGCGAACGAAGCATGAAAAAGCAATTTAGCTAACTTTTCCTGGATTTTGTAATTCGACCCTCTGTTTAATGAGTTATGAGCTGAAAATATTGTTATGTTTTTTGTAATGGGTTCCATTTCAAAGGACTTTTATTGAGGACTTACATTAATTTTGGTGGTTTGTAAGACAATTTTTAAATTTTTACCTAATAATTCATTAAACAATTTATTATTATAGAATTTAAAATTGTACTTGTACCTACAATCTGAGGGCAGTCATTGACGAAACGTTTGGTCTAGTGGCTAGTAACCCTAGCTGTTAACCAAACGGTCGCGGGTTCGAATCCCGCTATGGGCAAATGTTTATGTGTTAACATTTTACCTTTGCACCTGAGTCATAGATGTTTTGTATTTATAATATGTATGTATTTACAATAAAATAAAGTAATCTATGTAGTATATCAACTGTCTGGTATCCATAATACAAGCATTAGTTGCTTACTGTGTAACTAGATGGTGCTGTGTGGAATGTGTGAAGATATTTTATTTGGGCAGTCTGTTTGGCGGCAGTAACCACCCCCTTATAGAATACCACCGTGAAATAACAGAATATGTGCTGCCATTCTTATCTCTTATCCATAATCCTTCTATGGTCTGCATCGCACTTGCAGCACCTATGGCGTTGCTTGTGTTACAGGCGACGGTATCCAAGCCGGTACCTTCAAGTGGACCGTCAGCCTGCCTGTCGACCTTAACATAAAAAAAATATATATCTATTTACACTGAAAATCGGTTATAGCGACCTTCAAGGGAACACAAAAATTGGTCGTAATAAACGGATTAGTCATTACAAGCAATACTAAATCGTTATAGGCATTCAACAGGGACCTTGCCATTTGGTCGTTGTAACCGACATGTCGTTATAACCGAAGTAGTTATATCCGGTTTCTACTGTATAAACAAAAATCTTGAATTCTTTTGGTTTTGATTTAATGCTACTTAAAACCCGTATGATGGAAAACGAACGGAGCAACATTGACACATTAGGCCACCCACAAAATAAGAAAACAAGAAATTTATTGTGTTTTGTATTAAACTACGTGCAATCCAAGCAAACTAATATTATCCACAATTTTATATCTGAAGCGGTCAATATAGCTTTCTTATTAAGACGTTAGATAATAATTTACGAGGCGCGTAGGCAGCGAAAGACGAACCCACACCTACGGCGTACAATACAAATAAAGTAGGCTTATCTTTTAAATTAAACAAAATGTAACTATATCGGCGTTTAGTTAGGCTCGCTTACACTAAGTTAACTAAGCTATAAACATATTTACGACTAGCTGTGCCCGCAACTTCGTACGCTTGGTATTTTGATATTCGGTATAACTTTTTTGTTTGTGAACCGATTGGAATGAAACAAAAACTACATTTTATGGGAAACTTGCTACAATACATCAGTGAAAACCGCATTCAAATAGGTTTAAGCCGTTTCTGAGATTAGCGCGCACAAACAAACAGCCAAACAGACAAAAATTATAAAAACGATTTTTTTTTACTTTAGTAACATAAGTAGGTAGGTAAAATGTGTACATTTTTTTTTAAGTAATATTTAATGTACAGACACTGCTCGTTTACGATTGTATTATATGTTAAAATACGATCACGTTAAAAATTTACACAAAGAATGTGATTACTATGTGAAATATTTTAATAGAAATTCTGATTACTTTAATATTTAATTAGCAAAATAGACGTCAATCATGTCAATACAATTACAAAATTTAATTAGGAAATGTAAATGAATATTCCTATCATGAATAATATATATATATTATATAAGCTGCGAGTTCTCTGCTGGAATCACGTTTGTGCATTCACTCTGTTCCGAGTGATGAAAACATACGATCGTTTATTTCAGAGCTGCACGCGTTGATGGAATAAATACATAGATACGGCACGTTCTTGCATTACGTAGGTAATCTAAAAAAGGGCCTCATAAAACTATTCGTGGTGGAGCCACACAACTAAAATTCCAATTTCGAACACATATAACAACAGAGAGAGTTGACAAATATATTCAAACCGTAGCGTGGATGAGATGGACACAATATGAGTCCTCTGTTCTATTGATACAAATGTTTTGTAAAATTTGATGAGAAATTAACGAATGGTAAGTGATTCCAAGTGATGGACAGTTATGGCGAGTTGGTTGCAAAATATTGTTTTTATCTTCAACTTACATAAAAACCTAGTTAGGTTTTATTATTATTATAAAATCAGTGTTAATTTAAGCTACAATGAATAGATAAACGTTTCGGAGCTTATACTTTGATTTGTTTATAATTAAGTATAATTGTTGTAATGATAACAAAAAGAATGATATCCTGTGCTTCTTTCGGGGTTTCTTCTCAGGATCGCCATCTTGGCTTTTTTTCCGAAACCGAAATTTAAATTTATAACGACGATCATAAGAGTTTCTAGGAGAAATCTAATTGATAAATAAATATTTTGATTTTTTATATAAACCTTCCGTCATAAATTGTCTAACTGATCGTAAAAAAATCACTTCAAAATGCGTTGTCAGACACACAGACGTGACTGAAGATTGATCCTAAAAACCACCCCGTGTGTTTTCAAATTCACTAAGCTGTCACTTACATTTGCTATTGTCTCCAGTGTTTCGGACTTGTATTATATGATATATAGCTTCAACTATGGTCTGTGTTAGAAAACACAATATATTTTAGTCAGCAGTATACAGTAAAATGATCAAAGTGATTTTTTCGTGTCTTTTTCATTTGATTTTTTTTATTTGATGACAAAATCACTTTATTTGGAAAACAACGTTGGCACTAGTTTTATTATTAAGTATTCTTATAATTTCTTGTGCATGTTTTTGTAAATTTTGTAATTTTTATAATTTGTCAAATTGATTTGTGTAATGTAAATAATTTAAATAATGTACTTAGATAGGTAACTGAATCTTGTCGTGATAGATGACAAATAAACCAAAATCTCAACAAAGTAAAAGGCACATGTTTATGAACCGGCTTCACTATGTTGTCCATAAATTTATATCTATATCTAGTTCTTATTTGGTCTGAGCATAAAGTATGCTAAGAAAAGATTCTTGAAAATTTCAACTCTGAATAAAAACTCATATAAATATATTGATTAGAGTTTCTCTTCTTTGAATTTATATAGTAATGTGAACACAGTTGATGGGTAAAGCTTGCAAGCGATGTACTCGCTAACATAAGGATTCTGAGGATATATTGCTTTTTAAACTGTCTGAGCGGCGATATGCGGGTGTTCCCGCAGCTTTTTATCAGAAAAGCCTTTTCAGATTATATTCTATAAGTCTCGAATGTTCATCAAAAATCGGTTAGGTTTTTTTATTATTATTAAAGAAAGCTTTTTTTATTATTAAATTCAATTAACAATAAAACGGTGACTGTCGCCTATTCGCATAAGCATAGCATTAACAAACATAGACATAGCAGTGGGTCTAAGATGAGTTTATAATGACCGCACTCTCTAGCGAGAGTCTAAAATATTTATAGAAAATTGTCAGTTTTCAATTTTCAATTGTACTGCTCTGTTTTAAGTTTCCCGGGTTCGATTCCTGGCAGGGATAACTTTGGAAATAACTTTTGAAAGTTGATTCTAATCTCGATCACTGGAAAGTAGTAGCAGGGCACAGTGCGTTTCGCAGTCATTTGAGCAGCCCGCCTGGCGGCAGTAACCACCGCCTTACAGAAGACCACCGTGAAATAACAGCACTTGTACTGTTGTGTTTCGGTTAGTGAATAAGGGATGCCACAGCCCATTTCCCATCCATTTCCAATCCCTTATCCGTAATCCTAATAATCCAGCACCTGTGGTGTTGCTTGCGTTATAGGCGACGGTAGCCACCTACCATCAAGTGGACCGTCAGCCTGTCTGCCGACCTAATCATAAAAAAAAGTTTTACCCTCTCGCTAGCGAATACGATAGTAATATACTAGACTCACTGAATGTGAATGTTATGACAGTTGTCGTGAGTTTAACGCTTGAGTGGCTTGACTGCTTGGCTCGAATGGGGGACATGTCAACATAATAAAAATATATTAATTTTGCAATGTTGACATGACTTATAGAAAACTTTTAGGTATATAATGTAAATAGATAGTAATACAAATAAATAAATGCTAAAGATATAAGGTGGAAATTAGGAAAAATATGTAATAAAAATATGCATTGTTTTATGAAATATTTACAAGAAATAGACAACACAATTACTCTGAAAAGAAAATATAAATTATATTTAAAAATGTGAAAGACAAATTGTATTGTTTAGAATTTTTGTTAAACTAATAGAAACTCCAAAAAAAAAAAACAAATAAGAACATAAGAAGCCTGTCTGCCGACATTAACATTTAAAATTAATTATATCTCGAGATGTAATATTAGTTAAATTATATCCCACAGAGAAAAGTGGACTTTATCATAAAAATAATACAATGTCCTTACTACAAATTCATTTTTTACGCCTCTTTTCCTTACAATGTTTTATGCCTTTCTTATATTGCTTCGAACATTTCCATGTAAATGCGTCATTCTTTATGTAACGTGTAGACACCCTAGTGTTAACACGTATTAGTGCTGTATTCACAACATTGAATCGATTATCGATAAATTTGTTAGGTTAATAGCGCTAAGCCAAACGCGTCTTATTGGACAATCTTGAATAATTAATGGGTTTGTGATTTCGATATTACGTAAGAACGTAGCAATTAGTGATTTGCTGTTAAAGTTTCGTTGTCTGGTGATAACATTCATTGTATTGGCTGGGCACAATAAATAGTAACTAGAGTTCGACTAATAAAAGAAAAGTAAAAAAAAAAAAACTGTTTCATAATTATTGTATTGATAATCTATTATGAGATGAGAAAAAAGTAGATTTTATAATATATAGATAATAATTACAATATTTTGACGAATTATCTATACATACTCGTAGTATAACACTGTCGGGGCCTAGCCAAGTGTGCTTTCTAGAGTTCTAGAGCCAAGTTTACGTTACGCTACGCTAAGAGAAAACGTTGTGATTTGTCAAAATTTTATTTTGACGTTACATAACCAAGGTTTCTCTTAGCGTAGCGTAAACGACTGTAGAAAGCACACATGGCTACAGGCCCTTATGTATGTACGTTTACATCTTTTAAACTACACAACTGATTTTTAATGCGGTTTTCACTAGAAGAAATAGCGTTAAACGAGGAAGATAAAACTAGTGTGGTAATAAAATACAAATCCCCACTCGTGTACTGTACATATAGGAAAACTTTGCCAAACAATATGAGATAAAATATGAGAATGAATATATATTTTTTTATCTACATATTTTATTAGTGTCCAGCCACTACTTCAATTTGGTTAAATAATTTTGGTTAATCACAGTCAACAGGACTAAATATAATATAAAAATATAAAATTATCTAAGGACCAGAAAAAAATAAGAAAATCATCGACATCATTGTAACATCACTAAGTTTTGATAAATTACACAGCAAAGAGCGCATGTGGATGCGTGAATCTATCTCAGAAAAGGTCTGTTGATAAAACTTTGAATAAACTTCTAGGCTCCAACAACTTGTCGTTTGATATTAACGACTAGAGCTGTTGCACGCGACTTCGTCAGCGTAACTTTATGAAATATAGCATATGTTACTCGTTCGGTGTATATAAAGTCCTTTCTTACATCCCTGACAATGTGTATGATCGGTTAAGTAGTTAAGGCGTAAGAAGGTAACAGACACAAAGAGTTACTTTCACATTTATAATATTATAGTATGGAAGTATATATTAGTATAGCTATAGATAAAATCGCTCTATAATTTCGTATTATTAATCTCTCTCCCAGAGAGCATAAATCTGTAGCTGAGAAAACTGAGGGCTAAAAGTATGCATTCCGAGAAAAAGCGTTATAACTAAAATCAAATAACTCAATTTGATTTTCCAATCCGACTGAAATTCTGAAAATTAGCTCCCATAGTTTCTAGTTTCAGAACTAAATTTCCAATACCTCGATTTTCAGTATTGAGGTCATCAATTTGCATAATGTATGCACTCGTAGACGCCTCATCCGATTAGGTGTTCCCTTAGCAAACATATGGGATGGTTTCCAAGTTACGCATGCTCTGTAGTTTGCCAACGTATTAAGGAAATATGCAATCATCAATTAAACGAATGTGTTAACAGAATAAGCTGTAATAATAAAAAAAGAATTTAATTAATAAACTAATTACTTATATTTAAGTAGTGCCAGTAGTCCTATTTTTTGTAACGTTAGGATATCCTCATGAATACCCGGCAGTTTGAGGATTTTTTTTTTTGAGGAACGTTTAGTAGGAGTCTTAGTAAGTTGGGTGGATCAGAAAGATATATTATTTCGATGGGGTGAATACACACTGCATTTTACAGTCATTTGGCAGCCCGTCTGGCGACTGTATAGCATGTAATCTGTTGTGTTTCAGTGAGTGAGTAAAGGGGAGTTTCAGTTAGTAAGGGATGAACAACCTATTCATATTTTTTTTATTCAAAAATCCTGACTTCTTGCTGCTCTAAAGGATAAACAAACCAAAAAACATACAAGCTCAACGTCGCGAGGTATGGTAGCACTTTGCGAAATCGAATCAGAAATGATGAGATCCGTAAATAAACGAAAGTTACCGACGTAACTCGGCGGATGATACAGATGAATTAGCAGTAAGCAGGACACATAGTACGAAGCACATAGCCGACGCCGAGGGTTCTCGAGTGAAGACCATAGATGCGCAACGTGGAACCATAAGGTGGAAAGATGATCTGGTGACTGTGGACCAATGGTGCTTCTTGACCTGTCTTATTAGAAATTTAAGGGGGCCTTTGCCCAGCAGTGGACTGTCTGTCAGTGAGCTGTCTTTTACCTTTACAACGTTTTTTATCCTTTATTTTTCACAGGTAAAAATAGTAGGGACAGTATCGATGTTTAATATATACCACATACGTGTAAATACACACTCATAAAGTCTCCCATTATAATTTTCCAAAATTTAACTTTACTCGTACCCGCTGAACTCACAGCATAAGGTCGCTTTAAGATTTACCTACCCACCTCATTTTGCCGCAATTTCGTAATTAATTGTAAAACCGTGCTAAAACGAGATAAGTGGCTATTGAAAAGTTTCCTGGCACTGAAACCCAGAGGAAGTTCAACTTAGCTGAATATACGTTGTTCAAAAGTTTAAAATGAAACCGTCTAATTTTGAAATTGAATAACCTTATACTCGTACGAACTGCAAGTTGTTAATTGGAAACTAAAAACGCAGGCTTTCAAGTATTCTGGAGCCATTAAAAGAAGCACTAAATATAGATTCAGTTTAATTTCGTTACTTACTTTGATCTTACTACTACTACGAGTATATACTATGTGTCCGGGGATGTCTCGGGGTTTTGTTGTGAATAATTATAATAATAATAATAATCATTATCATCATCTCAGTCGTAGGACGTCCACTGCTGGACATAGGCCTCCCCCATGATTTTCCAAAAGGACCGGTCATAAGTAGTTTGGATCCACCGTCGAACCGTGGCCCTTGTCAGGTAGTCGGTTCATCTGTAATTGAAATTATAAAATTTCTAATTCCAATCTTATCTAATAAGCTATTATTTCCACCATACAATATTTTCTAAATTTCTACCATAGAATATTTTCTAAGTTCACAATAGCAGAACGTAGTGATTTTCAATTTCTTTTTATTGAAATTCCAAAGTGCCAGTATCAATAATAGCAGAGTGAATGTCAAAGTGTTGTAATATAGCGAGTAGTGTGCAGTAAAAATGCCGGTGAAGTAACCTAGAATTGAGGGCCAACTTACACTGGTTATGTTTAACCGTGTTCTACTAGATCAAGTGTTCACTTGACACGTTTCAGAGGCAATGTGCAAGCCGACAACATTTTGAAGACAGTATGTTATCTCTGATCAAGATATAAGACTTTTTAAAAATAGAAATTAATAAACTGAACTGAACTGATAAACAAACAAAAAATAGGGTGTGAATAGGATATGTCGTGGACACGGCCGTGTGTTTTACATGAATACGTGTATGTGAATGAATTTTTTTTTTAAAAATAAAAGAAAACTTACTGTGGTGGTTATAGTGCGACGTAAAATGGCTAGGTATACGACAACTTTGTGGAAGGGTACTTTTTGTTAGAGTTTGCTTTGGCTTTAAATCGTACCGTGTAGGTATATAACTTACGTAAACCTATGTTTTAACTTTGAAACGCTTACTGCTTCAACCTCTTTATAAGTTCGAATATTGCATGTTCAGTTTTTTAGTGATTTCTTACGATTTATTTCTTTATATATATATATATATATATATATATATATATATATATATATATATATATATATATATATATATATTTAAAAGGTGAACAGAGGTGAAAGGTACCATTGAAGGCCTGTCTGTGGTCGCCTATTATAATATAATAGATAAATTTAAGTTATGTTTATGTATATGTATCTGTAATATTTATGTATACTAACAATAAATTTTGTAGGATTTTACTAATTTTCAAATCAAATCAAATCATTTATATGCATGTACATGGGTGTAAAACTAGATGCCATAGATAAAACACCGTCCCAGCATGTACCCACATTAGGTGTGCAAAATAATACATGTCAATTCAGTTAAGTCAAACAAACAAATTATTACATAAAATTAATCATATTATTACACTGAATCAGTCAAATTTAAAATGCATCAGAACACTATTCTAGAATGTGTCTTTTAAAAACTCATCCAGAGCATACTAAGCTTTGCCTACTAAAAACTCCTTTAGTTTTTTCTTTATTAATTTTGTATTTGAAGTGCTTGTAATAGAAACGGGTATCTTATTATATATTACTAACACTTTGGGTCTAAGTAACCTGAATAAAGAATTTTTATTATTATTATTATCCAAGTATATATTTTTCTTTCTTAGTTTTAAATTTTTTACAATATAAATTAAAAAAACAATAAATATTATAAAAAACTTAAATCTAGAGTTCCGCAAGTAGCGGGGCAAGGCCCAAGCTACCGGTGGTTAGGGCTGCAGAGTGAGGAACCTCCTAACAATTCGTGCCGTGTCAAGAAGTACCGCCTTCTGTATCTGACCCTTGATCCATCCATCTAGCGAGAGACTCTTAAGATGTTGGTCGAGGCTCTTCGCTATAAGGCCATTCGCCGATATGACTATCGGGACGATGATTGTCGAATCGACATTCCACATGGCGGTCACCTCGTGAGCCAAGTCTATGTACTTGGTAAGTTTGTCTTTTTCGGCTTTCACGAGGTTTTCGTCATGTGGAACAGTAATGTCAACAAGCATCGTCCGGCGTTGGGATCGGTCAATAACCACGATGTCAGGCTTATTGGCGACAATAGTCCTGTCCGTGATTATGGCGCGATCCCAATAGAGCGTGGCATGACCATTTTCGAGAACTGGCGCAGGTATATATTTGTAATATGGTACTTCAAATTCAACAAGGTGATATTGAAGAGCAAGTTGTTGGTGAATAATTCTGGCTACTTGGTTATGTCTGTGCAAATACTCGCCATTAGCAAGATGAGAACAACCGGAAATAATATGTCTCAATGATTCTCCCGGACGGTGGCATGCTCGACAAATGTCGACCGTACCGTCTTTGAGAATATATTTCCGGTAGTTTCTCGTCTTGATAACTTCATCTGCAATTGCACAGACAAAACCTTCGGTTTCCCCAAAGAGGTCACCAAAACGTAGCCAGTTTATTGAAGCGAGCGGGTCTACATCGAGTCCAGTGAGGGCTCGATAGAACCGCCCGTGCAATTCCTTGCTCTTCCATACCTCCCTGCGATTCTCAGTACTCAATATTACTGGTTTGCGCCAGTTCTCGTGAGATAAGCATAAGGGAGTGAAGTGTTTGTCTACTGTCACAACATCATGATGTATCCCGCACTCGATGTTAAGGAAATATTTTCTGAGACTACATATTTCTCGGTTATGAAGGTCCTTGGCGTTCAAAAAGCCGCGGCCCCCCAATTTCCGAGGAATATATAGTCTCATAACAGACGAGCGCGGGTGTAACATCCTGTTTGTGGTGAGCAGTTGACGAACCCTTCTGTCCAAGGCATCTAATTCAGTCTGCGTCCATCTTAGTATGCCAAAGGAGTAGGTTAATAAGGGCATAACCCAGCTGTTGAAGGCGCGCACCTTATTACCACCCGACAAAAGACTTTTAAGTACTTTTGTTAGGCGACAAAAGAAGCGCTCCCTCACCCTCTGTTTCATGTCCCTATCAACGATACCCAATGACTGTGACATACCAAGATACTTATAGGTTTCGGTTTCAGAGAGAGATTTAAAGGTCATTTCAGTGAGTTGTAAATTAGACGAATTTACAACTTTGCCCCGCTGTACATGCATGACCGCACACTTATCTATACCAAACTCCATATGTATAGAGTTGCTAAAAGTTTCTGTTATTTTCAGCAACTCTAACAGATCCTGGCGTTTGGATGCGAATAGTTTGAGATCATCCATGTACAGTAGATGAGAAATGACCTCTCCCTCTCTCCGCAACCGATAGCCTAGTGTTGAATCCTTCAGCAATGTGCTGAGAGGATTCAAGGCTAGGCAAAACCAAAGCGGACTCAGGCTGTCGCCTTGAAAGATGCCTCGTTTTATACTTATTTCGTTTTGCGGATCAGAGACGCTCTGTAGACTGCCTGGTTGATGAAGAACAGTGGTCCACTGCCCCATGCACATGCCCAAGAAGGATCTTAGAGTTGAATCAATTTTATACAACTCCAAAATTCTCCTTAGCCATGAGTGGGGCATCGAATCATAGGCCTTCTTATAGTCAATCCAAGCCGTCGACAGAGTCCCTCTGTTCCGCCTAACATTTTGACAAATGGTCATGTCTATGAGGAGGAGCTCCTTAGTACCACGGGACCCAACTCTACATCCATTCTGAGCTGGGGCCAAAATATTATTAGCAACTATGTGCGAGTTAATTTTTGTCCTCAGAATGGATGTGAATAATTTGTACAATGTTGGTAGACATGTGATGGGTCTATAGTTTTTAGCTTCCGTGGTACTGCCGGATTTGTGGAGCATGAAGGTGTTGCCAGTTGTTAACAGACTAGGGAGGGTACCGAGATCAAGGGCTTTTTGAAATTGCATTGCCAAACATTCGTATGAGCATCGAAACCATTTAATCCAGAAGTTGTGCAATCCGTCCGGTCCAGGACTTTTCCAATTCTGGGCCGTACGAACAGCACAACTAACATCATCGGGGCTTATGGTAACAGCCCCCATGGGTTCGATGGGTTCACACGTCTGCTTGACAATGTTTATCCAATCGCCCTCCATGTGCTCGTTGGAAACCGACCAGATGTCACGCCAAAAGTTTACCATAGCATTTTCATCTGGAAGCTTCCCAACTTCCACACGGTTATCTGTTCCCTCCCATTGTCTGTATACCTTCCTTTGGTCACTTTGGAAGAGGCGGTTCTGAAGAAATCTATCCACGCGTTCTTTGTAGCGGCGTATTCTGTTTGCCCACGCATAGACTCTCTGCTTCAAGAAATCAATACGTTCTGTGACACAGGCCATGTATTCTTTAGGTCTAATGTTAGTTCCTACAAAAGCTTGAGTCACGAAACGCATGACTCGAGGTCGTTTATTACCCTTCTTGAAGCAGAGCAACTTTGCAATGAGAGTCCTAAACGTACTGATACGTTTCTCGATACGAATCTGCCATTTAGGGATGCTTGAAATATCCCTCTTTGTGTGAGCAGTGTCTAAAAATCTCACCTGGGCAATGCGACATACAGTGATGGCCCCACAGTATAGTATCGAGAGCGTATCAGTTAGGTCTTTGCTGTCCTGTATATACGAGGACAGCAAAGTGTTTACGGCTCCCATTAAAGCAAAGTTACGTCTATTCGCAGGCAAACGTGGTAAGCGCGGTCTATACTCGCTTGTGGAACGATATCTCAGAATCGTCTCCTCCAAAGTCCTCCTCAATTGCTCATTAACCTGGGTACTTACGAACTTGTTCGTACCATCTTCCTCTCCGTCAACAAGGTCTATAAGCGTCATCGGTTGTGGTGGTGGAACCGGTGTCAACGCCGCAGTGGGTAAGACCTGTGACGGTTCAGTTGTCGCGCGAACAGGTAGTGAGTCCAGGCGCAGCCTATCAAGTGCAGACTGGTCCAACAGTTGACACCGTTGGATAGCTCGCACTTGATCCGACAGTCGTTGGGCGGTGACGGTGACGGATGGTTCAAGGGCCTGAAACAAAGACAGCATCCTGGCACGGTACGACGTGAGGTTAGTTCCCCCTTCTGTAGCCCCGTAATAGGCGCGCATGCAGTTCTCATTAATGGTCTGAGTCCATCTCATGCGGCGCACTACACCACCGGTAGCGGGGGTCGGGCGCGAGACGGGTTGTCTCGCAGGCCCCAAGCGTGCCGGCAGCGGGGGTCGTCCTCGTCGCGTAGGTGGTGGCGGCGGCGAAGGCGGCGTCGGTCCGTCATCGTCACTCGACGTGCTCTTATCGTCAGCGGTCAAAAATTCCTCCGCCGAGGAGCACGGAGATGACGAGACGGGCAGTGGTCTTGGTTGTGCGCTTTGGTTCGCTGTGTTTTTCTTCCTCTTTCGCAATATCATTTAAAATTCATTTTATTTGTATAAAATTTTCATATTTTCACATTTCATATTCACATTTGGTTTGGTATTGACAGATCAATTTGTGTCATCATAATATTAATTTGGAAACAAAAGCCCAAAGATGATATTTGTAATCCATGTTTATATATTTTTTATATTTTACACTATTTCAAATTTCTTGTTTCAAATAAAATTTGTCGAAAAACTTGATTAATAAAAATATATACAAAATTATAAATGAGATTGGAAAAAATGACTTGACACCTGACAGCGTTTATTATTATTATTATTATTATTATTATTATTCACTCAATTCAACTCTTCTCCTCCTCCAAAAGCCAAAATGACTATTTTTATTATTATCCAATTTATAAAATTTATAGGATAATGTACCAAAATGGTCTCCGCTCAGCATATAGTTGCAGCATGAGCCACAATGCTGTTCTTCTGCATTGTTCGTATTAGCTATAATAGTTGCAGTGTATTAAAAAATTAAATATTGTTTTAGCAATTATATATTATGTTTGAAACTTTATGACGTTATTATCTAGACGGGGGGTCTAAGTCTCCCAATAACTATTAATAGCCATTAACCGTAATTTAGACACATTTAACATTACTCGTATTAGTGGCTTTCTTATATAAAGTATTAAGTATTTACTTAATTAAAACTCACACATCAGAACTGAACACAAAGCCACAGACCAAGGACGACGACGTCGGGTAATCGATTTGAAGATTAATCCCACCGCACCAAGGCAATATCAAAATTTTTAGTTCAACGTCCATTATAATTTGACCTTTGAGAGACGTGGATATATAATATGTTATAATTAATTCATAGAATATTACTTTTCAGTTCACTGTGTGAGAAGAAAACCATACCCATGATTACCAGGCCAACCACACAAGAGACAAAGTCCTCGCAAACAACGAACTTATCTCATTTCGCGATACGAAATATTAATTCCGTTCCCGAAATTGGGTAACCGAAGTTAATACCCGTTGGCATTATACCAAAATGCAGGAAATTACAATATTAATACCAATTTTTTTATGTATGGGGTTGGCAAGAAGGTTATTTTGTTTTTTTAGTGTGGAACAAAACTCAAAAAAAAAAAATACAATACAAAGCTATTAAACTAGGTATCTATTAATACAAAAACTATTGTTTCAATACAAAAAATATCTAAATCAAATTTGCAGAATATGATGATTCGACTCAACTGCGGCTTTCATTTTGTCCAACTTCAGAAGGTCGATCTGAATGTTGATAAATTCGCAATCAAAATCCGTTGCGTGATTTTGGAGGATTAAGCGAATGTAGAAACAGACAGACGTAGAAAGCGACTTTAATTTATACTATATAATGAAAGGAATATTAATTTATTATTGTTATTAGTGTTCATAAATTATTTTCAATCTGTGAATATTTCAATCACTGGTTGAAATTTTTCAATCAGTCAGCTCTCAGATGTTCCGCAGCCACGACTTCTTTCTATGTCCAATTTTTCTCTTGCCTTATTCAAAAGTTATTTGTAGAGGTTTTATGGATTACGAATAAGTTAAAATTGCTTTATCCATAACATTTCCGCTTCCAGAAAGTGAAATCCTAAAGGTACACATAATTATATCTACAGTAAAACAAAGCATTAAAATGGAGGATAGATTTGTAAAAAATTCGTTCAACCCAAACCTGATCGATTAAATAAATATGAAGGGTGATCTGTCAACTAAAGGTAGAAATAGTCAAGGAAAATCCGAGTCTCGCTGACAACCTCAAATAGATACCTACTTAAAAAGTCGCTGATTCATCCGGAAGACCTTCCAGTGGAAAATACGGGCGGGAATTGTAAGCGTTTCCGAAGCGGTTTAAATATCACTTTTAAATAACACCTTAAATTAATTAATTATTTAGAACTTGCGACCCGCTCCCGGCTTGGCCCAGTATGCAATTTTTTTTATATACACAAACCTTCCTCTCTCCATAAGTGAAAACCGAATTAAAATCCATTGGGTGGTTATTAAATCCAATCTGTAAATCGTCGCTGAAAAATCTGAAATACGCGCCGTGATAAAATATTTCGTAGTGAAAAAATTTATACCTAAGACATTTTTAATTAAATTTCAAGTACTTTAGAAGAAAATGCTCCATCATATTCCATGGTTCCATAACTTGAAAAGCGATATTCCTAATGTAGAAGATTATGTTTAAACATAAAATATTTGCTTGAATAGTTCTTGTGGTTTTTATAACATTATAGGAAACTTTTTGATTGCTCCTCGTAACTTTACCTAAACTTAAATCTTTTACATGTCGTGACACAATATTTGTATTCCAGTTAAAGAATAAATTATAACGGCATTCCAAATATTTTATTTGATGCGAACGTTCTATGTTCTTATTAGCCTCGCAATATAGTTAAACATCTGCGTATCCGTACGCAATATCCGTATCGAATGTTTCCAAGTGGAGATAAAATCTTGGCGGCGAAGACGCAATTTATTGAATTTGTACGTGTCCCAGCCGAGGTTGGATGAAAACTGTTATTGCCACTTGTGGGAGCTATCTCTTGCAATTGCTCCTAAAGATTTTTACAAGTCTCTTATAACAAATACGGTCAAAATACTCATAAGGGATGCACATAAAAAGAGAGAGCTCAGTTCGAAGACGAAAATTCTTGCTAGCGAATCAAAAATGTTACGGTTTGATCCTGAACGTGTATGTATATTACTTTGAACTAACTAAACTAACTAGCGACTCGCTCCCAGCTTCGCCCAGAATGCATTTTTTTATATACACAAACCTTCCTCCTTAATCCCTCTTTCCATAAGTGAAAACCGTATTAAAATACGTTGGATGGTTTAGAACTAGTTAGCGAAAAACAGATATGACGGAATTCTAATATTATTTAGAGATTAAGGTTTTAATGAAAGAAATTGTTAATGTAACAGATAGATATAATAAAATTCTGTAAAAGAGCTTTATGATACCATTACCAAAAAAAAAAAAATATTACGCCCGTAGACCAATTTTAAGACGAGCAAAAATTTTGAATTTATTTTTCGTTGGTTTTCTGACGATTACTCATAAACCGCTCACGTGAAAAATATTTGAATTTCCTTTTTTAATGAGCTCTGTACGACCATTTCCTTCGAAGTTACAGCCTGTTGAAAATTGCCTAAAAATGGGACTACTATCACGTAGTTTTCTTCAGTATTTTACAAGAACTCCCATTTTACAGTAAATCATTTTTATGCATCTCTTAAGGTATAACCTACGTAAGCCATGTAAATTTATTTTTCAGCGACTTGGATGTACTTATATAAAAATTAATTAGATGTGAAACTTCCATGAAAAATTATCTAAGTGAAAATTGGTAAGTTGGTAGGAGTTACACATTTATGAATAGTAGGTATACAGCATTATGATTCCCTGAAAACCCGCGATGTTTTCTTATTTAGTTTAGTATGCAAGCACTGCGGCAGTTTCAGAAGCTCGAATTGCACATGATTTTGGGTTGAAATCCACATTGTTAATGTCGTCGCTGGAATCTGTGGTGCATTACGAAGTTTTCGTATAACAAACGTGCCTCTCAACCAGAATAGTGCAATGTTTGAATTTGTGCATAAAATAAGGAAAACATTTGTTTTCGACCGACGAAAACGAAAAAACGGAGGAGGATCTCAAGTTTACGCGTATATTATATTTTATTTAATGTATGATCACTCATAACTTTTTACGGAGTAGTTAGATTTTGATAATTCTTTATTTATTGGAAAGGGTATACCCCGAAGTTGGTATCATATTAATTTGGAAAAAAAATTCCAATCCTAAGGGTGGGAAAATAGGGGTGATTTATTGTTCACTCACAGATTTTAATGCTGAGTGTGTATTACAATTAAAAAAAAAGTAATCAAAAATTAAGCTGGTAATAATTAGAAGATTATAGCCACAAAAATTATAAAATGAAAACTTTTTAACTAAATAATTAAACCGCCGAAAAAACTGAAAAACAAAAAATAATTTTATTTAACCTTAATAACTAAGTTCTCAAACTAATGTAAGTATACCTAAGTAATTTTGAGTCGGCGCCAAACAAGCAAATTAATTAATTAGGTAAAGCGTGATTCTCACACGTGACACAGAAATTTAAATCTTATAATTTTACTCTCGTCGCTCACAATGAAGTTTCATTTCAAAAACATTATAGAAACATATTATATATTTTTTTCTTTGATAAAAGCAAAAATATCTTTATAGATACATAGGCTGTCCCTCTGTATGTACTTACGCTTAGATCTCTTACACTGCGTAACGGTTTGCAGTAAAAATTAAACCCGTGAGAAGCCAGGAGCGGGTCGCTAAAAATATCACCAAGCAGTTCTACCCAAATCCAATAGATGTCGCGTGCTCTAATTCTTTTTAAACTACAATAGATAGATGGCGTTATCTGGCTGGCTGAAAATGAGCGCTGCAGGTGCTTGTCTAGCGCCTCAGCACAATTTTATTAATTTCTGTCTTGTTGTTTTTGTATTATGTTTGTGACTTTGTATTGCGTGCAGTGATTAAAATTATTTCTTTCTTCTATTTTATTTTTTAAAGCTAAAGGAAGTCGCGGGCACTAGCTTGTTACTTATATTAATAAATCACAAAACCACATTCGAAAAAAAGTGAAACGTTCCAACGTGAGTGGGTAATAAGAATGAAAGATTAAATAGCTTGAAACGCGAGTTACGCGCCTTTGCCACCGGACCGGATAGCGTTATGATTAACGCGCTCTTTTAAAAACGAGAAAATTAAAAGCCGGCAAAAATGGAAAACGCCAGAATTGTAATTGATAACAATATTTCACTTTACGCAGAGTTATGTTTGCTTTTAAATCCACTGCCATATAAGGATTTCACATTGCTTGTTTTGCTAACTGCTATCAACGATTTTTCAACACGATATCTTATGGATTAGTAGACAGAACGACACTCGAGGTATCACTTATGTATACTTGAGTATATACATTATGCCTAGTGCTTAGTGCACTGTGTTGCGCGTTTTGTCTAGACCTTAAAGAGTTACCGTTCTTTTTCTCGTCTAGCATCCACACGACTTGAATTTTGTTACCCTGTTTTATAAGTATCTGCAATCAGTCCCCAGGACTGTAAGGGATCTGTTGATGGTAAGCCCCTTTTCGCATTTGCGGGCGGCGCAGTGATCATTGAAAAATTAGATTGAAAAATTAGGATTTGCATCTGTAAAAATTATCTTCCGTTAAGTTAACATACTTAAAGTTGAAATTACTTGCAAACAGAATCACTAAGTTGAGTAACTCAATGAAAACTACCCCTAGCTGCCGAATATCAGGCTTCATTCAAATTCCGTCAGCCGTTTTAGCCAGAATAATCCCGACCACATTTATTTGCTAATACGTACGATTCGTTTGTTAAAGCGAGCACGTATGTATTTCGTCACTTCCTTTGACGAGATGAATAGTATTGCGCAACACCTGCACATTCAGCTTGATTGTAGTAAGTAATCTCATTATTACTTCAAAAATAAGGGAATAAACAAATTCAAGGTTGACTTCCTATAGAAATTGTTAAGAAAAATTCATTAATTAGATTAAACATAAAAAATAAAGGCTAAGGTTATACTTAACACTATCTGAAATATCTCAAAAAAATTAAAAATTTCAAATACCCATAATATAACTAATATTATGGGTAATTGAGATTTTTAATTAGTTTTATATTAAATTAAATTTAAATAAAGGTTGAAATAAAGGTCCTAAACGTTGAAGCTATAAGTTGAACGTTTAGGAAGTTGTCACAATTTACGTTACGTAAGTATTTATATGTGGTATATAATAATGAGACTTTTATGTTCATGCAGGATCGTTGTAAAAATAAATATGTCCGCAAATGTATTTTCCAATTCATTTTAAAGTAACGTTTTATATTTAAAACTTTATTGTTTTAAAACAAATTCTCTTATCTAAAATTAATTTTGATGAGTTCTTTTTTTTTTTTTTTCAATTCATAAAACAACGCCTACATATTTATAAATTTTCCAAATAATAAAAATCTATTTATCAATACAAAACAAACTGTTAATCAATCTGCGGTTACGGTTGACAGTACGGACCAGGAAACGATTGGTTTAAAGGAAAAGTAATTTTCAATTTTATTTTGCTTGTCTTTATGAATAAAAATGATGTAGGCCCCATTGGGCTGGGTGAATTTATTAATTTTAATAAAACCTGCAAAAATTTTCCCATACACCGATTCTTATTTCATATTCCCCACTGGCCCGAGGAACGTAAAATCGGTATCAACTGAAAGGCAAACTCTGTTTCACTTCTTATAAAATTGGCGGTCGGTCTGGCGACAGTGACCAGATTCTTATAGAAATCATACTCAAAATTAGAAAGTCAAGTTCACAATGACTATTTAGTTGAAGGCAGACTTTTGAACGAAACGATTGTACCTTCAATTTAAACATTTAAAAAATGAATACCTCACCTACTCGTAAGAATAACAGTGGTGCGATAATTCATAGTGGAGAAAGACGAGTAATTTTTTAAATACTTTTTTTAATACTATAACAAATACGAAGGGGGATTCCACTGACACTGATAAGGGCTTTATTTATATTTAAGACAATTAAGTTAATTTTTATCCAAATAGATTATACGATTTCAAATATAATCTGTTTGATTTTTAACTCCACTGTGAACACACCTTTGCCTTCTGTTGCACTGATGCCTCACTGCATTCTTAATTTGAACAGACTATATTCAGCCTCATACTGATTCGATCTCGCGTTGTAACCCAGAGCATAACCCTTTTCATAGCTCTTTTTATTATATAGATCTTTGTATTGCATGCTGAGTTACAAAAAGTTCTTATCTTGTGTAAAAAGTTGTTACAGCCCAGTTTACTCCTGCTAAACGCTTTTACGCTGTGACAGGAATAAGAAAACTTACTGTTTCTTTTATACTGTGGCAGAACAGCACCTGGCAACTAATTTGAAGAGATAGTTGTAAATTGACGGCTCTCAGCCAATTTACGGTGTTCCGTGCGAGTTGGGTACATTTCTAATGCATTATGCTCCTCTTGGTTAGTAGATTTAAAGTCAAATTATCTGACTATAGCATTCCTGGGTCCAGCTGTGAGATAAACATTGCAATGATTACTCCATGGTCGATTATCCTGTTTGTTAAATTAATAAATATACAATTCTGACAAGGCACCAGCAATATACATAAAAGTATCTTCAGTAATATTTACTCTGTTAATGCAACTATGCTTCTGACATCAAAAGAACACTAAAACACAGAATATTTACGTAGTATAAAATGAAAGTCGCTTCGCGCCGTCCGAGAACCAGGATATTGTATATTAAGTATAATATATGTATATACAATTATATCAAATTGACTCAGTACAGTAAAAAAACATCAGTACAGTACAGTTAATTATATATTATTTCTAACTTTATTTAATATTATTTAATTATATATGATTCTAACAGTTTTCTACTCTACCGAAACAACTTGATATAACTGCTGAGTTTTTGGCAAGTTGATCCCACTGATAACTGATAATAGGTTATTTTGAAATTAAAGTCATTTTGCTACAAAACCTAACATCTTAAAATTTATCGTCCTATTTTCAAATGGTCCAAATGTTTCCCAAATTGAGAATGGTCTGTTAATGAGTGAGGTAACATGTGCAATTGGTTCAATTCACTATTGATACTAAAACGTGTTTTTTTGTTAATGAATATTATTACAGTGAAAAATATATCTTTTAAATGAATAATACAGAATAAAAGAATAATAAATTCACGGACCACATAGCAGAACTTATGGTGTAATTTTCGCAGTAATAATTGGTTACAGTGACCAGACGGGCTGCTAAACTTGAAGGCGGAACGCTATAAACCATGCCAGCGTGACACATAGCGTGCCAACCATTATACTATTAATAACATTTAGTAGAGTTAAAATTCAAAACGTGCCAATGTATTTTTATACTTGTGCCACTCTTCACTCGAAAAGTGAAGCCTTAAAGCAAAACAATAGTGTATTAGGAAATGTAGTGCAAATAAAAACAACTTTCTCTCAACAACCGCCCCCAGTTAGAAAAGATATCGCAAATTGTGCCCAACTTTTGGTGAACTTCCCGTCAACTGCTGAAGTTTCTCGCGTCGACGCAAAAACGGAAAACTTGAAAACATTACATGTGTTGTATGTGCTACGAAATAGGTACACCTGGGGACAATTTAAAAAAGATTATATTATTATTAAGATTTTTTTAAGCCAATGTATACAGAAGATACTAGATCGTTTGGTACCATCCCTTTTATATTTTATAATCAAACAAGGCTTAAGTATTTAATAAAATATAATAATTTTGTCTTTATTGCTGTTATAGTTTTGCCAGGTGTTTTTTATTTTTATTTTTATGATCCCTCAGGAACAGTATTTTTTCCAGATGACAGGTACCCTTTACCCTTTCCTGTATCCCTGACAATGTTTATGCAAAGGCGGAAAAAGGTAACAGACAGTCAGAGCCAAGGCTCGGAGCATGCTGCCGGGTCATCCCGAACCCTGCGCTTAGTTTGTTGAATCCAATTTGTAGGTGTTAGTCTAGTGTAGAATACTAAATGAAATATTCACTGAAATTAATACGCTCATGTATCATGTACGCTCATGTACCATATGCTCCATTCTATCATGGGGGGCAAGATTGAGAGACGAAGAGGAGTCGACTAAAGACAGATCTCTTGATTAAAGAACATCCGTCAATGGACCGGAATTACGAGTGGGAGAGCTGTTTCGAGTGGCGCGTGATAGAAGGTGACCGCCAACATTGGGGAAAGCTGATAAGGCTCTTAAAGAAGATGAAGAGTTACTAAAATAATTGCACAAAAAATAAGGACTAAACGCTATGAGAGGTAAGTGACTGTTTTGGTGAATTTATTTTGCACTGAAGTGTACAAGGGTGCGTAGCTCTCTCGTAAAACTATACGGTGCGTGTAATACTCTCAGAGAATATTGTCGCCTGTAGCCTTTATATGAGGAGAAGTTTAATCATGCCCTTTACACACAGATGACCCAACAACACAATTAATCGAGGACATTCTCTGTAATACATTTGCTGTATTAAGCATCTGTTTTTTTTTTGTATAACAGAGGGCGGAAGACGGAATGTCTCTAACTGTCTTGAACGAATAGTCCTATAGTTTTGTTTAAACTAAGTTTCTATAGTCTCAATTTTTTCTACTATAGAATAAAAAATAAAATATAGACTGTGACTGAGTTGGTCTGGTTAAAAGAAATGTTTAGTTTTGGCCGAATGGTAAAGATGCTTGCTTTAACGTTCTCTCTCAGGGTCAAGGCCGGGCCAACTTTGAATAAAAAATTTGTATCTGATAAGTAGTGGCAGGGCACACTGCATTTCCCCCTCCTCGTCTCTCTAAGTGTGCTACGACGTTGACGTGGTGGGGGGATTGCTAAACTTAGCCAGTCATCTCTTTTTGTCTATAAACCGCTTAGATATTTCTTTAATAATTTATAAAATAGAATATATTATACATTTCAATTTTAATTTGATGTCAATGTGCACATCACTCGCACATTGCAATATGCAGATTTAAGTATGGTGTTTTTTTTTATTAAATATTGTAGTTTAATTTAGTAGTAAATAATGAAATCTAATTTGAATTAACGGGAATCCATTAAAACGAATTAATTGCAGTATAATAAATACGCTAATTGGAATTACGCATAACTTGATTCATGCGTTCAAATCGAAGTTAAATAAATAATTGCAAATTTAATTTACAACAGTAATATTTGATAAACTCGTGAAAATTTAATTACATATCGTGTTTATTTTGTATGTTTACGTGATAATTATGTAACTGAATGTTTTCAATGAAATATGTATGTGCGGCGTTGACACGCTTCCTTCCAACGGGCACAAGCACAAGCGTGTCGAGCCCCACGGATTAGTGGTTATGGGGTGCTTGCTTTAAATCTCCGTCTCAGGGGTCCCGGGTTCTCGGCAGTGACCTTGCGTGGCAGACGACGCTCACGTTTTGTAAGCACGTTATGTCTCGCAAGGAAGCGGAGGAGAGGCAGCGGGAATAGAATCTCCTCTCCCAGCCGATCCGCCGGAAGAGGCTCGGGCGCAGGCGGCTGGCCTATACGCAACCTTTCCCTTTAACCGGGACCCAGACGGTAGTCTTAGTCTTAGGGGAGACTACCGCCCGTCGTGAGGTTCCCCTAGATGGCCATCGTACCTCCGCTTTCGGGTACGCCGAGATCCCGACAGGGGGCGTAGCGCTCCCCTCGCTGGACAGCCGTAGCGGATGTCATGTCATTCATAACGTTTCCTTGACCCCGCCTATCTACGGCCACGCTAGAAAGTCGTTGGGTTTTAGCTGGTAGGAGTCCGGCATAACCCCGCAACGTCCCCTACGCTGCCGGGTATCAATTAGGATTTCCCAACTTTTAAAAAAGGGGGTTCCCTTGGTTCAGATCCCGGCAAGGTGCAAAGCCGGGAGCATATCGCTAGCATATTATAGAAGCTAGTGTGTTCTATTAGTACTAACCTAATTAACACAATGCAAAACAAACCTTAAATTTCCAAATCGAATCACAAAATCTAAATTTTGTCACGCACGAAACACTTTCAAATAGTATTCCGACTGCGACCACGTTGAAGCCTTTCAACACAGAAAGGGCCGAATTTCTCTAATAAAGATTATCTAAATCAGATAACCCAAGGTTTTATTGAACCGCCTCGTGTGAAAGGTCTCTTAATGAACCCCAGACCTTATGTTAGAGGTTTCGAGCTGAAGCTGAAAGAAATTTTAATTAAAGATTTAAGATTAACATTGAATTAAATTTCGCCGTATAATTTGTGTGTAATTCATCCATTTTGTTAATTTTGTATAAAGCTTACATTTTCGGTTAAGCCGGCTCAAATTTTTGGAGAATTTTGGCAGTAGCCGGGCACAATGCGTTTCGCAGTCATATGAGCAGCCAAATCATTCTTTAGGCAGACCTTAATATGTATTCGTAAGAAGAAACCGAATCTATTATATTTAAATGTAGAAAAAAATAACAATCAATCAAAACAACTACGAAATAGTTACATTTATCTTTGTGAGCCAGTAACCTTTATTTGAATGTTTTCAGTGAATACGAGCATATCTTTGAGTAACAAGGCTCGTATGTATGTATGTAAAAAAATTGTACCAAATTATTCATATCTATTTTTTTTCAAGCTTCTTGGTCTAGACATAGACGACGACTAAGCTGAAGAAAGCAACCATTTGAAGGCGCTAAGCGCCTCAAATAAATATAAAACAAAATAATCTCAAAATCATTTAAAATAATGGAACGCGTCTTCGAGCGTTCCTTTTTCCAAACACACGTAACGTCCTTAACGACTAGGAAGGGCGGGAGGCACAGCGTCGTAACCTGGAAAAACCAAATATTTGGTGTACACAAAATGTTTGCACACAAACAGGGTGTTAAAGAGTGAGTCGTGGAAATGCCGGTTTAATTTAAATTCCTCGCCGCGAATAAATCAACCGGGACATTGCCGGGGCGCGAAACGGGGGCTGAAATGGGTTGAAATAAAACCCGGGCCCGGGTTTGAGAAGATGTGTGAGAAAATGGCGGAAAAAATCGTGTTAAATGAGCCGTGCGACAAACAAATAGTTTCGTGCTCTGATGGCGACGCTTGTTTACTAAACGCGTTTTAACTACCACCTTTTTTAACTTAAGGAGAATGAGAAACTCAACCTTCTATATCTATACAAAGAATATTTATTACAGACAACCAACTTTATTTTAATCGTTATATTGCTCATGTAATTTTTGACCATCATGCCCCTAGGATTTTCGAAAATTTACGTTTTAATTATTAATGATTAAAATGTTTAGTGCCATAATTAGAGTGATGAAAGACTGATTTGCCAAGGAAGAATAAATATTATAAATGATTATCCCAACTATGTCCTTCCCTCTCCCCTATAGATTTACATTGAACTTTGTCTATGCAAAGAACACCCATACACTACTATGCAAAGAACAAAGGCATAGTTTTAAAGTACAGTAGGTATAGTAGTGCTATAAGCAGAGACCTGTATAAGTCGAAAACTCCGTAATGAGCGTGGCGTTAATCACGAAAATTAAAATCCGGCGACCGCAAAATGTCTCCCCAACTATTGTTTCGCAACCGTTGCTTATTCCGAATAAAAATATTAAAAAAACATTCGAAATCAGAACATTAATGTCTCACTTTTTAAAATCAGTGACACGAGAAATATTCTGGGAAAGAATGAAGCTACGAGTGTGTATTAAATGTTTTGTACAAACTAAAGAATTAAGCTTATTTTGCACCAATTTGCTTGATGCTGCAAATGTAATAGGAAGTGATAGGAATATGGGCTTTAGCATCCCTCACTCGCTCACCTAAACACAACAGCACACATGCTGTTATTTCACGGTGGTCTTCCGTGAGGTGGTGGTTGCCGCCGCCAGGCGGGCTGCTCAAAAGTCTGCGAAACCTAGTGTGCTCTGCTACTACTTGAAAGATCCAGACCAAAGCCAATAATGTAAAGTTCATTTCCAAATATAGCCCTGCCAAGCATCGAACCTGGGACCCTTTGAAACAGATCCTTAAAGCAAATATCTTAACCACTCTACCAAGGATCTCTTTTCTCAAAATCAAAATTTTTTTGTAGAATCAAGTATTCTAGTATATCATTAGCTTTTCAGCCACCTACCTAATATTTTATTTAAAAAAATCCGACTGCATATAACTTACGGTTAGTTTTACAGTATTCTTTTAAACCAATGCATCACAATCGCGAAGTTTCTTGGCACAGAATCCTTTGAAAATTACCCGGTAGCTGCAGAGGCTATTGAAGAACGGACTAGAGCATCTTAAGCATATTTATGTCGGGTTTCAATATGCGATAGCCGCACTCTACTATTTCTTTATCGAACCACTATTATGGATTTTAATTTATAGCTTCCTAAAGGAAAATCTATTATGAATTTCTAAAGAAATCATGGACATGATTGGCTTAGGACGATTTAGTAGCAGAGTTAAATCAGTAAAAAAATCTTGATGACAGCATTTCGCCAAGCCAAGCCAAGCACCTTTTAATGTTGGTAACGTAAGTGTAAGTGCACTTACCGTTGTCTGGATGTCATTAGTCGTGTGTAGAATGGGGATCAGAAAATTCACAATGGCATAAATGTGTATATATAGTGAGCCGACTAAGTGGGCCTACGAAAGTATTTTGTTTGACTACCTATATAGTCCACCGTTTTCATACCATATTCCTAATTATAAAATCCTAAGATAAGATCCTAATAAGGTTACTAAAGTTATGTAAGATAGAAATACACGTAGATATTCAAGACAGTGAAGAATGCATCAGTTAAATCATTATTGTCAGTGAAGCAAAAAATTTGCGCTTTGGCCTTGCAAAGGTACATTATAGCGAGGTCTCTGATAGTCTTGCCAAACTGTTTTCGCATCATCGAACTTCATTACCCAGTTACATTAGTGGAAATTCACGAAATTTTCTGAGTTGCTGATAATTACTGTGAATGCTGGCGTATTTACAAATTACGATCAATCTAGGCATTAAATTTAGATAAAATTAAGACTAAAGTGGATGGTTTGTGCATAGATTATAATAAACACCCGGAAAAAATCGCCATTTCTGGATAATTATTTTGTATGCCAAATTACATTATGGTCCATTTCTCAACAAATTGTTATGAATTAAGACTAAACTATGTTTGAACTGACAGGAATAGCAGACGATGATGGCGAGACACATTTTATTTACATTTTATTTCATAAAAAATCAGTTGACTACAATTCAGGTAGGTTGATTGTCTACTTGATGGTCGGTGGCTACCATCGTCCAATTACACGAGCAACAGCAGGAAGAATGCAAAATCTCTGATCCTGATACGGGGATCAGATGATACTCTGATCCCAATAAGGGTTAAAATGAGGATGGGAAAATAGGCTTTACTTTACAATGTTCTTAGTTAAGTTGCTGATATTCGCCTCATGTTTAGTTACCTTACTTAGTTGAGATGCAAAACGCGTTGTGAATCTACGTGCTTCTATTAGACTAGAAAATCACAGCATTATTGAAGGTAGAGCTACATTCAAAACAGACAAAAAGTTTAAAATGCATATGCTACAGATTACTCTTACCGAAGTCCCAGTCGTAGGATGTAAATTGCTGAACATAGGCCTCCCCCATAATTTACCAACAGGACTGGTCGGAAGCAGCCTAAATACTAAAATACTAAAGATATATGAAGATTAATAAACCTAGTGAGCCACCAAGTCTATATTGCCCAGTAAATATTTCATACAAAAAAGCAGAACACTTTTGCACACTTTTGAAAAGTCAGCTAACGCCGGTCTCGGCTTTATCTGTGTTTGAATTATGTTCTTCCGAGATGCAGTGACACAGTAATCAAAAGAAGAGAAAATATATAACTTGCATACATAAATAGGATATCACCTATACCCAGAGCCTTTTCTATCTTTTCCCAGTTTTAACATGCTACTTACTGTGTCCCATAGTTTCGCTCGCCTTCAACGGACTTCAATTAGTTAAGTATAAAGATCAGGCCATCAGTTTCAGTACAATTAAGTATGTAAGAAGAAATTATAGATTTTATTGGAAAATATCGTGTAATTTGGTATAGAATAAACAAGTGGACCGTCTCAGCCTATCTCTGGACCTTAATGTAAAAAGTGCCCAATGGTTTTCCTTGTGTTTGTAAGTGACAGACCAACTTTAAGTGGACCGTCAACTTTTCTAAATCTTTTTTAACATTTTCTGTTTCCTGTTATTCTGTTAGAGAGAGTATACAGGGCATCCCAAGACATGAAAGTGAAGTGTGAATGCGACATGAAGTGAAAGTACCTTAAATATCGAAGATAGGATATTTTGCTGAAAGATGATAAATTATTTACACTTGAAAAAGAAAGAAATAATGTAAAATGTTTGATTAAAATTTTAAGAATATTATTTATTGCCGACGAAGCAAGTAATTTTTAGAAAATCTTTGAATGCAGTATTACTAACTTTTAAAAATAACAAAGTATTCTTTCAGCAAATATCCTATCTACGATATTAAGGTATTTTCCCTTCATGTCGCATAGACTTGGGACGCCCTGTATCTTCTTCTTCCACTATACTGTGACATCATTGGTTTATGTGCGTTTTTAGTGCGATAGGAAATGAGAAAACGGATCGCTTACTGTATTCAGTTTCTCGCTTTGTTCGATACACTATGATTTGTTCGTAAGACGCATAATATGTTATTCTATTCTACTTCCAAGTTTCATTGCTTATTACGTATGTCTGACCTATAAATCACACAAAAGGCTTTTATGATTAATGAAATATTTTATGAAGTATAAGAATTTCTTCGTAACACATATTGAAAATAGTTCGCATTTATATATCGATTTATGGAAACTGGCATACGATTTGATTTAAGTTAATTTAATTAGTTTCCAATAGGACCGGCTCCGGTAAGAACTAAAGATTAGAGATTTGTGGACGGCAGATTGAAGCCGGTAAAACTACGCCTTCGTCGTGTACATACGCGGTTACACGCATTAAATACAAAAGCAATAACTACAAAGTTCACGACAGCTGAACGCAATGTGTCCTGTTCGCAATAATCAAGTAAAATAAAAAAAAATATCCAGTTGTTCGAGGAAATTAAAGAATTGTTTACGTAGAAAAGTGAAATTGGAAAATATTCCTTCTTTGGGGTTATCTAATTGACAATATTTGAATATTTTTCCCTATTTCTCGCCCCCGTTCAAGTGTAAATAATTTTGACTGTGGTAATTGGGTTTTTGTTATGATTGAGGGATGCCGCAGTCTTGTAAGAATACAATGTTTTAGTCAAAATTTGAGAATTGCCCATAAAATTATTTTTCTTAAATTTACCAACTACATTGATCCAGAAAATAAATATCTTCACAAATTCCACACAGCACCATCTAGTTCCACACTAAGCAACTAAGTAATACTTGTATTATGGATACCAGACAGTTGATATACTACATAGAACACTTTTTTTATATAAATACATACATATTATAAATATAAGACATCCATGACTCAGGTACAAAGGTAAAATGTTAACACATAAACATTTGCCCTTAGCGGGATTCGAACCCGTAACCGTTTGGTTAACAGCTAGTGTTACTAGCCACTAGACAAAACGTGTCGTCAAATATTAATGGTATACTAGCTGGTGTCCGCGAAATCGTCCGCGTTGAAAAATAAAACATATGACGCCTGACATCTTTATCGCTCACAAGTATTACGTAACGCAATTTTTGAAGAATCCAGTAAGCACAAGAAGTAGAGCTTTTACCTAGAGTAAAAAAGTAAAACACATTACGTAGGTACAGATTCTACAAAATAAACACACGGTCACAAGTAATGTATATACAAAACAAGGGACATGAAGGAATCTATTTAGAAGGGATTCCGCACCAAAGGTCTCGTATATTGTCCATTTGTTGGGACCGACTTCATGTAGATTAGGACGACGGTTTATTGCATACGAGGTAGCGGAAGCGTGAAACGAATAAAACCATTTATATATTTTTTAATGTAAAGGTCCTAAGACAGGCTAGCAATCGATTTAATGGTAGGTGCCTACCGTCGCCTATAGTGCGCTAGCAACCGTTTGTAGGACTTATAGGAAGGGATGTGGAACCCCTTACTCACCCATGCTGTTTGTTTTTCTGTGAGTGAGTAAGGGATGCCAGATCCCACTTCCTTATCCCTTTCCAATTCCTTATCCTTAATCCTAATATAGTCGGCAGCGCACTTGTAGCACCTCTGGCCTGACAGCCTCTTGGACCGTCAGCCTGTCTGCCGACCTTAACATAAAGAAAAAGTTCACTATCTAAAACTGGACGTAAGCTGCTTTATAGGTCACAATAATTATAAACCTTATAGCCCTATAGTATGAGTTGAGATTTTAGCATGCCTAAAATATGTACGAGTATATTATCTAATAGCTTTAAGTGATGATTTTTCTTTTATTATTAGTTATACAAAAAATGTTAATTCGCTACGCTCATCACAATCACACCGGGTTTATGTTCAAACGAGCAAAATTTTTAGGTCAAGTTAATATCCAACATGACAATATATTAAAAGGACAAATGTTACGCCCTCTGATGTTGTTTACAGAATTAAATGAATTAAGCCCCATTCTATTTATTTGTTTGGCAACGCGAAAAAGCTGTGGCCAAAGAAAAATTCTTTTTATTGCAAGATAACTTGATGGAAATTGTGTTTACGTTAAATTAAATTACTTCCTCACATTATTATATAACAAAATACACCGGCCGCGTCTGTTTGTATATATGTATTGTGAAATTTGGCATATATATAATTGATTAACTGAATTAATATATAGGACACTTTTTATCTTGGAAAAATGTTATGTTCCTTGGAATTATAAAAAAAAAACTAACTACAGCGCGTACGAAGTTGCGGGAATAGCTAGTTCATACTATTCCATAATAATCCATACTACATAACGTATGGAAAGTAACTCTGTCTTTCTGTCTGTCTATTACCTTTTCACGCCTCAACTACTCAACTGATCATCATGAAATTTTGCATACACGTTATCAGAGATACAAGAAAGGACATAGAGTACTTTTCATCCAGAAAAAAGTACCATTACCGAGGAATCATCTAATATAAAATAAATAACTAACGCCTGGGCCAAAGTGTTATTATATCAAGTGCTTTCATATTTTTTATTCTTCAATGCAGCACCAACTAGTACTATATAAATATATGTAAATTAGGATATTTTCAAAATATTTTGATTCTAAAATTTAATGGATGGATTGTTTCATTAAAAAAAATAGAGAACAACAACAAACATTGGTCACAAATGTTTACAAAACGTTTGCCGAACGCTCCAACCGCAAACATTGAGTTATGGACCGCAAGAGGCTTACATCAGACGTTATGAAGGATGGGATAGGATGAGATTAGGGTATCTTGATTGTTATTGTGGTTGGTGGGATCCATTTTAAATGTACTGTGTACGTAAGATAAAAGGTCTGTTATTGGTTTATTTATGTTGGTTTTAAGAGTTATAATGATATTTAAACACTTCTTGTTAAAACAAGATTATTACTATGAACCAAAACATATTAAACACCAGAATTCCAAATTTTGTAAATGTATCTGTAGTTTTTATGAAATTCAGTGTCCACGGTCAGCTATTGCAGCAAGTGATCCGTTTTCATCTTCACAGATTATTCTTATTTATGCATATCGGATTGAATACATTTTAATACACTAACTGCTGTTAGTGTTCTTTGATATGATGGCTTGCTGGTTTTTAAATAAATATATTTTAATAAGAAATTCAAAAATAAAAAATTGAATAATGAACAAGGTAAGAATTAAGTATACTAAAAAGCTAAAATTAAAATTATAAACTGAGAGGCTCAGGAGGAGGCACTCGAGAGATGGCGCGACGAGGCAAAGCAGCCGGGGTGAGGTTATCGCACCACGTCTGCGATCGCACCGGTCCTGAAGGAGTGGGTGAGCAGGCGAGCCGGCTCGCTCTCCTTCCGGCTTGTGCAGGTGCTTACGGGGCATGGATGCTTCGGAATGCTAGAAGAGAGTGAACCACTGCCTGCCACGAATGTGGGGCGCCGATTGATACGGCCGACCACACGCTGGCGGAGTGCCCAGGTTGGGACAATGAGAGGGCGGCTCTCACGGCAGTCGTGGAACAGGACTTGTCCTTACCCGCTGTCGTCAGGGAAATGATTGAACGTATGCTGCGGCGCACGTCGCCACGTGAAAACCTAATGGCGTCAAAAGGGGACGTCTGATGCCCTGAAACACCCAACAAGGACGCGTGGCGGCTCACGGCATTCCAGTGGGCGGTCACATTTAAACTGAGGCGAAACCATCGCCCTGAGCTGGGTTCGAAGAGAATGTAGCGGTGTGTGGGGATCCGAGGATAAGGCGTCGCTGTGATAAAAAAAAAGGTCCCACGAGGGGTTCCAGAGATATATGAGTATTATCAAAATATTAAACGCACAGTCCTTCAAGTACAGATTCTAGATACATTTTACTAGTTTATTTGCAAACACTTTATAGTCTTTATCTGTGTAGTACGTCAAGTTATTATCGCGGTAACAAAGCTGTGAACAAGTATGCAACTTTGTCGCTAGAGAATCGACACAGTAATTGAAACACACAGTACAGAAGTATAATGCGTAAGCGACGACCTGTTTTGACGAGTCTGTTGGATGAGTGGATAACCCTTTTTCTAGGGTACCCTTTTTCTACGATTCCTGGCAGGATCAACTATGGAAATAAACTTTTTAATTGGTCTAACTGGTTCAACTGGATAACTAGTATGAATGTGTTATATATTCACAAAACCCTCATACACAGCACTACACCCACACCCAAACATGCGCGCGCGCGCAATATGTATGTATATACGTATAATGTATATATTTATATAATTATGTATCTATAATCTATATGTATGTTATTATTTTTATTTTTTTTTGTACTAATAAATTTAAGTTTTGATGTGAAAACTTCTTTGGGCGCGTTAAGCATTTTTTGAGATGGGGTAAAATCATTGAACTCGTAATGTAAGCGTCATGTAAGCGTTGACAGCTGCATATGAAAGTAAACTTACTAGATATGATAACAAGGATCAATATCATATACACCTCTGACCAAAGCAGACAACTGCATTTGAAAGTAAACTTACTGGATATAATAACAACGATCAATATGGTTTACACCTCTGACAAATAAATAATTATTAAGTATTCATCAGTATCTCTACTGTCATCTCACTACTGTGATTCACTAGTCATACTTAAGTTTATGATGTCATCAAAAGCTGAGACTGCTTGATAACAGGGCTTCGTACCTATTTTAGCCTAACCTCAAAGTACCTCTTGTAGAATTTGCATCATTAACAATGTTGAATAAAATCAATGCCTCTCAAAGCGCCGGCAGATGAAAGCCTTCACCTTAAGCTTCAAGGGCGCTTACAGTCACCAATATAAAGGTAATAAAGTATGCAGATCTCATATGGTAATTTTTGTACAAGTAAAAAGCAAGGATTATTAAATCTACATTATATATGTCGGATAATCCGGCATTTCTTACGATCTGACTGATATCCCGATCTGCCTAGGCACATCACGAACTGCCGGATTATACGATCGACCGGCAACATAAAATAAAATCGTAAACGAGCAGTGTCTGTACATTAAATATTTTTTCAAAAAACCATGTAACGGAGGTGAATAGTTTTAAACATTTTTGTCTGTGCGTTTATGCACGATAATCTCAGAAACAGGTTATCCGATTTGAATGTGGTTTTCATTCAAGTATTGTACAAAGCTGCCCTTAAAATTGTGTGTTTGTTTTATTCCAATTCGTTTACAAACGTGAACGTTAAGAGCTATTCTATAAACGTGTACGAAATCGCGGGCACATCTAGTTACAAAATAAAGTCGCTCTCCGCTTTTGTCTGGGGAAGAACGAAGGGAAGAACGAGAAAGAGAAAGAACAGATATCTAATATCTGTCACAAAACGCTATAGTATGTTTCAAATAGTTAAACTGTATCACTTTGACATCACTCAGAAACATCCTTGATTAAATAGGAAATATATAAAATATTATATTCCAAAAAAAAAATCTATAAAATATAGTTTTTTTTTTGCCAACCTTAGCGAATAGCGGTCTAAGAATTTTATTGTACTGTGACCGAGCATTTAAGGTACATCTACTAAGCCAGCAACTGTAATTCCCAAAGGAAATCAACGACGTGTTTATACTGATTTGCTCTTTGTCTATTGTCGTGTTAATACGCGGAATGATTACGTTCTTACTTACTTATGAAATACTAGCTTTAAGAGCTCACTTGCCAACGGGAGCTGCTTACAAACTCCAATACTACTTAAATCCATGATTACTCCTTGGTCATAAAAAAACATGACATTTCTGACATATAATGTGAATGGAAACAAAAAAAAAAACTGAAACTAATTTCATATCTAGTACAATAATTAATCTTGTAATCTTGTAAAATTGGGTTGTGAATAGCTACCATAGAAAATGGGATTCAGTTGTAACAGTAACAGTTAGTAACTCTATGATAGCTACTATCTATAAATGTTTTTCTAAAATATTGGAATTGTTGGCGTGTCTTATTATTTTCGCGAGCTCAATAACTATAATATTAACGCGAATGTCTTACGTCGCATTCTGTCTTCGGTTATTCGCATTATAGTAAGTTGAGACAACAAATACCTATTATTGCCCTTAACACCCAATTTCGTCTGTGTCTCTCGAGAATAGTAACTTTTTCTGGATGAAAGTACTCTATGTTCTATTCTGTATCCCTAACAACGTGTATACAAATTTTCATGACGATGGGTTCTGTGCAAAGAAAAATTGTAGGAGGTAATTTTTGAGTCTACCTACTTATTAGATTTAAAAAATATTTGACCAATAGTTAGAATATGATTTTAGGATGGACATAGGCTAAATATTTCAATAGGGTACCAGCCCTAATAAATAAAGATACAACGTTTGGCAAAAATATAATGTCAGGCGTCAAATGTATGTCACGTGTATTGCTGCAAATATTTTCTCAGGCGTTAAGTATACCTTTTATTTTTCAACTCGTATGAAGTCGCTGGCACATACTAGTTGTACAATAGGTTATAAGTATGTGCTTCATCAAAAGGCCTTTTGAATAAGCTATCTGTGTCGAACGTGCGAAGATATTTTATCATATAAATGACACAAAAAAAATGAATAACTAAAAATATATGGACTGGTACAAATGAGGATGTCATCGTGATTGATGACGTCACGCCCGCCCCCCTACCACGCTCTCTCGAGGTACACGATAAACGACAAAACGCTGATTTTATCGAATGATAAAAGAGCTTTCACGGAGTGCAGATTTTTCAAGCGAAAAAGGTTTTTATCTCTTTAAGATTAGAGATTACATTATTCTGCTGGAACGTCTTTTGTGTAGGATTGGCAAATACTCTGGTTTAGTAGGAGTTCCTACTGATTTCTAAACGCTGTACTGCTGTGAAACGCAATGTAACCAAAGATATGACTGTTATTTCAATATAAGAGTATAAGCCACTCATTAAATGAGGCGGAAAGCTTAATAAAATATAATTATCTGTGATTAGTTTACGTGACGACGTGACGCTTTATATCTGTGATAATCGAATTTCAAAATTTTGTTTGTAAGTAGTGCTTTTTTGGTATATCATCAAGACAAAAATGCAGCGTTAAAGTCGCTTTTTTTTAAATTAATACTAGCAACCCGCTCCCGGCTTTGCCCGGAGTGCAATGTTTATATATACAAACCTTCCCCGCTTATCCCTATTTCCAAGTAATGAGCAATATTTATTCAATCTTTATTGCTATTATAGTTTTGCCAGGCGTTTTATTTTCATTTTTATATTATATTATCTATGTAACAATATTTTTTTCTGGATGAACATAATTACCATATTTTGTAATTTTATGTATCACTGACAAGTGCATGCAAAATTTCATAATGATCGGTTGAATAGTTAAGGCGTGAGAGGTAACATATAGACAGATTAAGTTGTATTCACATTTATAAATATTAGTAGAATGGACTTACTCGCAATTGGATAAAAGCTGTGCACTTAAAGAAACACTAAACTTTTCTCGTTTGAACTAAAAAGCATTCTTTATCCGAAACGTCGATCGAAAACGGAACGGTCAGACTCTGAGGAGTAAAAAAGAGGCAATTTTACTGAAGCAAATTTTCAGCCGCATTTAAAACGGGATTAACTGAAACGAATTGAAAACACATTCATTGGTTCCGAAGTTCAGATAATTATGTTTCCTTATTGAAGTTGTGACTCAGAATATTGACTGTTTCAATTACGCTATTCAGAGAAGTCTTTCTTGAGATTGCTTGGTTCCTAGGAAATTGGTTTTTTTTTTCAGCTTTTATTGTATCTTTATTATAATATTAGTTAGGATTAGAAAATCATAATTAATATTATAAATGCTAAAGTGATTTTGTTTGTATGTTTGTTAAGTTGTGACTCAGAATATTGACTGTTTCAATTACGCTGTTAAGAGAACTTGAGGTGCGCGCGTGGGTGCGTGTTGTGTGTGTGTGCATATGAAATTGTATAACATTCGTATACAACATTTGTTTTGTATAACAATGTATTATTTATTTATCTATACCACTTATTCTTTCTGTCTACACTTTTTTCCTTTTTATATAGTGACCTTTTTTTATCGTGCCTAATCATAAAAAATACCTGCGATTTTCATTTGTGAAGGGGTAAATAAAGATACCACCATAAAACTTTCACAATAAGAAAAGATCATTTTGGAGCACTATGGAAAATGCAAAATTCACTTTAAGCTCTGAGTCTAGCGGAAATTTTGAGTGTAGCCGACCGTAGCCATATGCTCGTAGCTCGTAGCGCGTCTACGAGCCGTAGCACTCTGTTCGTAGCGTTATTTTTATGTAGAAAATAGCTTTGACTCAGTTTTGGTTACATTTTTCAAAAATTCTACTAGCCGAGGGAATGAAAATGCTAGGGAACTTTTTAACGCTGAAAAAACAATTCCGTAGTATTCTGTAAAACTCACGTAACAATTGCAAGATAGAAATTTATTGACACAGGTTGAACTACAGAGCATTTTTTTAAACATAAGTTGTGACAGACGGGCTAATAGTCCATTAGGTTGTCCAGTAGATCTATTTGTCTAAGTTACGAAGAGAGGTCGTCCTTCACCAATCTGTTTACCAGATGAAAAGTATTATATCAATAAGAAGAACCAATAAAAAAAACCAAAGATACTGCAACTTTTTACTATAAATAAAATACAAAAGCTTTTTCTCCGACCTATACTAATACTTTCTTTTTCTATACTAATATTATAAAGAGAAAAAATTTGTGTTTTTGTATGTATGTAATGAATAAACTAAAAACTAGTGTACCGATTTTAAAAATTCTTTCATCTATACAAATCTATACTCGTATTATTAGCGAGTAATATAGGCCATATTTTATAAAGTTACGCAGACGAAGTCGCGTGCAACAGCTAGTAATCTATAAAAAAGAAGGAGTCAAGAAGATTACATTGTATGGAAGAAGATATATTTATAAGAAGAACAGTACTAGCTGGTGCCCGCGACTTCGTCTGCGTTCAAAATGTTATATAGCCTAATATCTTTCTCGATAAATGAACTATCCAACACAAAAAGATTTTTTTAAGTCGAACCAGTAGTTTCTGAGATTAAAGCGTTCAACCAAACAAACAAACAAACTCTTCAACTTTATAATATTAGTATAGATTTTAAGTATATATATGAAGAAGTGTAAGACTAAGTATATGTGAGAAGCAATAATCTAGGAATGCTGGGAACACTAAACCCGTATCCATCCCTTTTAATTAATCTCATTCCAGGAACCAACTAAGTCGCGTATATAATTAACATAGATCTATAAAAAAAACAGGAGTTAGTGCTTGAAACGCTGCTAAGTTAAAGTGCGCTTGAAAATTTAATTTGCAATTTGTATAAACGACTTAGGATATTTTACACTTAGAAAAAATGCTTCCTTTTTTAACAATATTATACTCGTTATTGAAGACTGCATGTTACGTTAACTTAAATGTAATATGTGACGCATACTGTAACGGTAAGCGGTCACCAGGGAGTTTAGAAGTTAATGATTGCTCAAAGAAGAATAAAAAGAATAGATTACCTAAGTGAATTACTAGTTATTAATGTAACTGATTTTAAATAAATAAATAATAAACACAAAAAAAAAAACTAACTGTAATTTCAAAAATAAAATACTAAAATAACTAGATTTAAAAATTGAGACAGATTAATATGACTCTTCTTAATCACATATTCTTATATAAAGTTAAGTATCAGTATGTCAATTACTAATTGCTGACAGAATATTTCGCTAATTATACCTATCCTATTTTCTAATATTACACCAATAATTAATCGGCGACTGCGAAAGGCGATGAATACATAGGTAATATTCTGTCATTCCAAAGAGGGTATTTGAACAAAGATAAATGCTCTAAGTAATGTTCGTTAATCCATGACCTGTCAAAGAAGATGAATGGAACTGAAGGCGCTGTAATAGATCATTAATTGGTTTTTACTTATCTTAATCGTATAGGTATTTGTTACTAGCGACCCGCTCCTGGCTTGGTACGGTTGTAATTTTTTTCTGCAAATGCAATCTCTTGAATTATAAAAGGTTCTTATTATTTATTATCGTATATAAAGGGTGGCCCAATTAAAGTATTAGCATTTGTTTAATAAATAATTTAAAATAAAAACACACGAAGACACTCCAACCAGAGTTTCTGGAGCAGGTGGTGGAGGCCCTGTTTCCCGAACAGGAGGCCAATTTCCTCCCACCGCCTATAGCAAAGCAACACGAGCTGTGGGCTCTACCGGAATTGACATTGACGAGCCTCCCATGGTTATGCAGGAGGAACTAGGTTCGCCACCCCTGGTCATACTATCGGTAATGCTATCGAGAATTACCGAGAAGAGTCGACATGTGGAAGAAGGAAAGAAAGAAAGAATTTTCACGCAACACAAAGACACACACATAATACATAAAACACAAGACAGAAATTAATAAATGTGCATAATAATAATAATGTGCAGAATAAATATAATGTTTGTATTGGCAATTTAATTTAATATGCGAGTGAAACCGCGGAACTCAGCTAGTAATACAATAAAATTATAAGAATCGTCATTAATTACAATTGACAAATTCTTAATGCAAATAATATACAAAATTTTATTTAAAAACAAAGTCCTCCAAACGCCCAGACGCGAGTTCACAGTCTTAATTCGTGGAGTTTTGAATTTGTAACTGCTCTCGAGTAATTCTGTAGGAGGTCGAAACAAGCATTTACCTTTGTAACAACCCTTGAGGGGTTCTGACCCATAAAATATTACCTTTAATCTCTTACTTTACGGGAGCTTTGAATTTGTTCACTCATTTAATATTTCTGTCAAGATTTGAATATTAAAATAAAAAAATTAACCACTTAATGAAATTTGTATCGGATGATTTTAAGACATCTTGTAAATTGAAAGTAAGAAAAAAAATCAGTAAAAAACATTGTGTTTTTATAATTAACTTCTAACTTTCTAGCTACTAGCTAGTGCTACTTTTTACGAACTAAATAAAGTTCGTGGCTTCATAAAATTTTTTATCAGCGGTTCAGTATAGTTTCGTCATTAAAACATTAAAAACTCACTTGCCAACGGGAGAAGTTTACCAATTCCATACTATCTAATTCCATGATTACTCGTTAGTTTTTGGTGATAGCAATACATAAAAAAACATGACACTTCTGACATGTAATATGAAGGTTTGGATGGTACAATTGGTTAAAAATAATAAAAAACACTGTCCCAGTCGGGAATCGAACCCGGGAAGACTGAGGGGAGAGAGCGTTCCACCTTAACTCGACAAATGGGCTCACGTCAATATATTAAGTGGAATAAATAGCTCAATGGATCGAACGCAAGTGGGCCAAAATGACAGGTGTAGATTTGAATCCCTGTCGGTCCAGCCAATCTTGGTATTTTGACTTAATTTTTGATTACAAATAATGAGCATACACTCATACACAATGACGTACACACATACACACAAAAAAGCGAGAATGTCTAGATATTAAGGTCGAATTTTCATTGCAACACACACTGTTAAAAGATAGTTAAGTAAGTTCATTTTATAAATCTTTACACCTAACTTAATTAAACTTGTACACATAACTTTATAACTTACACAGTACGCCGACACCTTGAGAGTGCTATTTTAAAGAACACCTAGCCAATTTGAACTGCAGACAATAATGAAGTAATAAAATACTTAGTCACGAAGAACTCATTTAAAATTGAAGGCTTATATTAGAACTTATATTAAAACTTGTAATAACTTTTTGTTTTAAATATTCAATCACTATACATATTTATCCTTACATATATAAATTGAAGTCGCTGTCTGTCTGTCTGTTTAACCACTAACTCCTCCTAAACCACGCAACGAATTTTGATATGGCTTTTACTAATGGAAATAGCGAAAACGAGGAATATTTGTAATATACATAAAAATGCATCCGTATGAAGCCGGACGCGGGCTGCTAGTACTTACTGGTTTATAGTTATTTTTTTGTAAATATAAAAAAAGAATAGTGAGGAATTAAGAAAAATCATTAAAAAGTATTCAATTGGATCAAAACGACCAAATCAAACAATAAATTAATAATAATAATAAATTATAAACAATATTAATAAATATAGAATAATCGTTTATCAATAGCTCCCGGCTTCGCCTTTTTTTTTTTTTTATTTTTTTTTTTTTTTATGGAGGGGAAATGTCTTTTACGCACTATCCCTCGTCGACAGGGACAGTCGACGAGGGTGAGTGTGGGACTCGCCCGGCGAAGTCTTATCCCCAGGAATACCCACTAAAACCCCCCCGCATTCCACCATCAGCGGTGATGTGTGGGTCCGAGATCACAGCGAGGCCTTGTTCTCGGATCCCTACACACCGCTACGTCCTCGGCGGACCCAGCTCAGGGCGAACATTTTATGCCTCACTTCATTTGTTTGTGGCGGTCCACTGGAATGCTGTGAGCCGCCACGCATCTTTCGGCTTCGCCTGGGGTGCAATTTTTATATATAAAAACCTTCTCCGTTTCAATGAGTGAATTCAAAAATCTGATCCGCTAAAAACTCAAGGATGAAAATAAATGCTCACGTCCTAGTTGCTCGTAAATAATGTCCAAGCGATCACACTCGCGAACAGGTGTAGAGGCAGTAAAATATAAAGCATTGAACTACTTTCCACACACGCGGTAAGGCAATACGAATCAATATTGCATGGCAGGTGGGCAGAACTACCTCGTACTAAGAATGGGAGCGGTCTTACACAGATATAGAGATCATTGAAAGAAAAATATATATACATATTCTGAAACCAGCTGTGACGGCAACTTCGTACTTAGCAACTTTTTCGTTTGTAAACCGATTGCAGTGAAACTTCTTTCCTGGTCTCCTGTACAGTGACACATAGTGATACTAGCACATTTCTGATACACTGTTTTATGCAGTTATAAATTGGACAGCCCGTCTGTCGGCAGTAATCACCTCCCCTATATAAAGACCACCGTCTTCTGTCGTGTTACGGTGAGTGAGCAATGACAGAGTCCTTATCCCTTCCTAATCCCTAATCCTTAATCCTACTAAAGTCGACAGCTCACTTGCAGCATCTCTAACGTTGCTCGTGTTAATTGGAGACGGTAGCCACCTGCCATCAAGTGGACGGTCAGCCTGTAGGTTCGGCACATTCTTACCAGCAGATTGTAGTAGGACGTGTTGTTTTTTGTGCTTGAATGGATAAAGGACCGAAATGGGGAGAACATTGTCTAAGATCTTAACAGCGAAGAAAATATAGTCGAAAAATGCCAGGTCAATCTCTTTTATCGAAATACTGTTATACAGAAAGTCTAGAAAGTTTTGGCTGTGCTTTGATAGTCAGTCAAGACTAACGATTTTATAAGTACTTATAGATAGATTTTAAATACATATAATCGTATTCCTACAGAGAAAACATGTCAATGCCAAACCATTGAATCTATGTAAAAGCTAGTATATATAGATTCTTATTAATTAATTAACTTTTTTACTTAAGCACCCAAGTGTTCAAGGAAAACTTAACTGTCATTAGATTTTTTAAATATGTTTAACATATCACAAGTCGTTTCCAGGAAAATCTCTTCCATGTTTCCGTCGCGTCACGGTCCGAATCGTTTGAAACACGGTCGGGCTTCGATTACAATAGAATTCCACTGTAAACTTGCTTGGACGATTAAATTGGAAGTTCATGTTGAATTATATTACAAAAAAAGAGTAAAAATTAAAATAATTAGTTTTTTTGTGTTATTGAAAAAAAAAACGCAAATATATTGTATCAATTCAATTCAATCATTTATTGCAAAATTATAATGTATATATAGATGTTACATATAAGATAAAACCATGTCGGGCATGCAAGTTGGGGGTTAGGAGATGTATAAAAATTATTTATATATATTTAATTTCTTTGATATTTTTCTTAATTAAGCCTTAGAAGATATGATATTTTTAAAATAAAATCACGTACCTTATCTCAGAGCTTATCAATTTTTCAGATCTACAGACAATGTGTAAATCTTAAGCGATGCACAATCGTACAAGTATGGGAATTAAGGCACTGGCCTTTTCCCTAGAATGATATAATTCTGGAAATCCAATTATGGTTTGGCAATTGATAATAAAAGAAAAAAATATTGTACATTAACCTCGAAACTGATGGTTACTACTGTCGAATTGAATTAACTCTTTGTAAAGGGGAACCAAAGCTCATTTCACTTATCCTTATCCTTAACTGTTTACATCCAGACAAGACGGGTTGCGCGCTTTTGTACTAGTTTACTCGAACTTGTGTAGATTAGTATAATGATGTTAACTCACTATTACATTCGAATGTATAGGTGAGTTAACTAGAGTTGGCACGTTCACAGTACTCATACAAATGCATTTTTGATATACACTCCTACCTGGGTCCGCGCGGGAAACAAACAGTGTGTTTATGGCATCGAAATAATATATAATATATTTGCGTTTATGGCAATTGCAGTCACGTCATTGTCATGCGCCTATTCATGGACAACTACACAGGCGCAATGTTTAAATGTGTTGCTCGTTGCCTACAATCAATATTATTTACAATTTTGGGGACAGATTTATTTTCTAATTCATTAGTTTCTAATTAAACGGTGACAAATTATATTAAAAAAAAAACGGCGTAAACAGCGTATGTTTGTGATAAAAATAAAGTAAATTTATCTACCTACTGAATGACATTTCTCTGCGTGACGTCAGCAGCGGCCATGTTACGAAACTTCCATTTAGGGTGACCCACATAATATTTTTTCCCCTAATTAATTAGTTAACTGGAAAGGAAATCCTTTACGCAATGGCGCCAAATGAAAGGGAAACAGGTAAAAATATTATGTTCTAACGTATGGAATTACACACGACTAACAGCGACGGCTACTTCTTCCGCAACAGACATTTATTTGGAAAAGATGTGTACAAAAATATCTAAATGTTAAACTGTAACAAGTACGATATGTACTGTATAAAAATGTCCATAAAATGTTAATTTAAACCTAAATCTAGTCATTTTTTTATGTTAAGGTCGACAGACAACAGGCTGACGGTCCACTTGATGGTAGGGTGGCTACCGTCGCCTATGCCTATAAAAAAAGCGACGCCATAGGTGCTGCAAGTGCTCTAGAAGAATTAAAGATAAGGGATAAGGAGGGGATGCTGTAATGCGCTCTGGGATCCCTTACTCACTCACCGAAACACAACAGCACACATGCTGTTATTTCACTGTGGTCTTCTGTAAGGTGGTGGTTACTGCCACCAGACGGGCTCAGTCTCTCTCAGCGCTGTTAATAAAAATAACCTTTAAGTTATGTTTTCGGCGCATAAACCTTTTAACCGCTTGGTTTTATAGGAGTTGTCGTGCCCTTAGGGCTTGACTCGAATTTTATTTAAGAGAAAGCAACGCAATGATTTAAAAATAAACATTATACAAGTAGAGGAATTTGTCGTATATTTACGGCTCTGGCCAGATGGACACGAAAATAATTGTCGGATAAATCCGACAACCTATCCTGACCTAACCTAACCTAACCGCCAAAAGGGTTAAAGGAAAAATTTTACTATCGTTATCATGTAAGAACCCATATATACCACTCGTAAGGTATGAAGGTTGAAGGGATCTCTTTTTTATTTTTCGTATTTTTCTACAAGCACGCAATTAGGAACATGACGTAAAGGCGGAAGTCGATAGCAATAAATTTACCATCAGCGAATCGAGCACAGTGAAAAATTCAGACGACGCTTGACACATGAAACATATGTTACACAGTGTCGGGGCGGTTCCGGAATTTTTCTAATACTACCCCGTTAATAAATGGTTTTTTCGTAGGCACCAAATTCAACTTCTGCATCAAACGAATCGTTGGCTTGTTATTTGAAGGTTCGAAAATAGAAATTTTTGGAAATAAACACATTTCCATTCCATAGGATATTAATTCATATATCTACAACAGTTACAGTACAAAGTATGTTATTTTGAAATTTTGACCCCTTTTTAAATTTGAATTTTCTAAATTATTTACAAGTTATATATAAGTTTTTGGCCGTGCCTTCCACCGCGCCCGTATTTAATTTCTTATTCTAGTTTTTCTGGATGAAAGTACCTTATGTCTTCTGTACCCCTGAAAAACTTGTATTCAAAATATCATGATGATCTGTTGAGTAGTTAGGACATTATGGCGTAACAAACATATAAACTCACTTTGGCATTTATGAATATGAAGGAAGGCAGGCGGATGATCGACATAATGGTAGCCGAGATGTACTGAAAATTTGTATAATATGTAAACATTGATGTATACTAAACTAGCGACTTGCCCTCGAATTTGCATGGTTATAATTTTCAAAAATCATTTCCTAGCGGATGCTTACATTATAAAATAAACCTATGTTCCAAACAGCTTCATAGACTTAGTAGTTTTGGCTTTGCGTTGATAGAGCTATTCAGGACAAACAATTTTATAAGTATAGCTTAGTATTCTAAGCATTCTAAGCACAAATATATTATAAAGCTGTATACATACGAATAAATGTGTATAGTATGTTATATCGTAATGTACCTCACCGCTATACGTTTTTGTGGATCGCTCGAATAGACCCCGTGTCAGCGGCACAATGGCGCAATTCCACCGACTTCTACATGTCAATTGGGTACGCCATTCACGTCAAAACCCCGCGCTTATTACGACCTATGTCAAGATGAATAGGTGCGCGGGAATTATTGATGCCAGTCGAGAGATGATTTGTTTTGCAAGGATTTTAAACCGAGCGAATGTAGCTTCGATTTCTAATCGGTGAATGTTTATTTGAGTGGAAATTTTCATGCAGACAATAAAATAAGTCAGCAGTCAGCAAAATATAAATTCGAAATGAAAAAACTAAAGATAATCAATCAGTTTTGTATGGAGATCGGAAATTAGTTTATTTTAGTATTAACTGTTTGAACTTGTACCATTAGGTAAGAAAGAATTATAGATCTTAATGGGAAAATATCCTGTAATTTGGTTAAGTTTGAAAGTATCAAAATACCGCGCATTTCCCAAATACTTTACTTTTTTAAATATGTAACATTTATAATCTAAATTTTATAAATTTGAAATATTCACCAGAAATTATTGACATTAAGATTATCAATTTCTCCAAAGTGTAAGTTAAAAAAAGTGATATGATTTTGAATGATGTCTTTTCTATAAAAACCAGCCCATCAGAGATCGCCCTATAGCTGTATACATAACATAGACTGAAATACGAGGAAATTTGCAGGCAAACAGCTATTCAGGCCGAAACTAACCGCATGTATTCCGACACCGAATAACTATTAATAAATCTCCGACCAGCATTCAACTATCAAACATCGCTATACGTGGAGGTATCAATAACTAGATACATTACCCCAAGACACTGGTATAGAAGCAACATGTCCACATTCCTGGGGCTGCCCATCTATCAGCATTGATGACGTCATTTGTCTAACTGACCCCTGGAGTGGAGACGACACAGGAGTATCAGAACTGGTGCAAAATATAAGAGACAAGCGATGTTTTAAAAAACATATCTGTTGGAGTATCACTGGCGCACTGCTGTCTTGAATATTATAAAGTTTGTGAGGATGGATGTTTTTTACGCTTTCACGCAAAATCGGTTGGACGGATTTGGATGTTGGGCACTCAGATAGTTTATTACTTGGATTAACATATATATAGCATACTTTTTATCATCCAGAAAAAATGTTAGGTTGCCGAGAGATTTTCTAAAAAAAATTGGGTGGCGGCGTCACCGTCATAACAGCTATAAAGATGTCATCTGTTATATTACTCATATATTTTTCATTTTCAACGCGGACGAAGTCGCAGGAACCAGCTAGTCTTACATATTTTCTTACTGGTAGTAACAGTTGATGGAAATACTGAGAAAATCCCATTTACACATATACGAGTACAGTACATATATAGTTCTTAATATATATAAAACGCATGTTATTATTACTTGTAACAACATTGTTTGTAATGCATTCTAATCAATACTTATCATACAAAATCAGCCTTGGTATAACTTTAAAATGATTGGTATATTCTGTACAGAAAATATAACAAACCTGTATTGTTGTAAAAATCGCTTCCGCTCGTGCATTGTACGCATTAGTAAGGTCACGTATTCACGTGTTTTATTGAGATGGATGTTACGCTGGCGCGTATCTTAGCTTGTCACTGTGTGAATAATTTCAACAGACTTCCATAATGAGAACGCAATATTTTACTGAGAACAAATAAAAAAAATGTTTAGATTTTTCGCATTTATATCAATCACCATAAAGATGTACAAGCTAATCAATTCAAATGGGTCAGTAAGGGCAAATGTAACTTTAAGAGAAACGAAAAATTGTTCTTTAGGACTAAGGTTCGATTTTTTAATTAAGAAAAACTGTTCGATTCTTATGGTGTAAACTCCAAAAAGTTTACACCATAAGAATCGATTTTCATATATAGTGTACACACCAATCGATTTTTACATAGCCAGTGGTACGAGTATGAAAATTTATGGGAGTAAAATCAAAATTGTCACACGGTATGCGTTACGTTCTATTTTCAAATATTTTAGAATATCTCTGAAGTTTCAGAGATACTGCGCCATCTACACAATATCTCGAAACTAGAATTCGTTATGTAATAATACATCCTTGCGAAAACTAGATGGCACCTGAGCACCAGAGATGGCGCTAGTATTAATTCGTTATGATAAATGTTTTTATTATTTTTATTATAGGTATATATTATAATCGTTCGTAAGGAGTAAACTCCAGTCGTGTGTCGGAACTGATTTTAATTTAAGCTCGTACGCAACCAGGAATCGAACTTGGTAATCCTATTATTATTATAAATGCGATAGTTTGTATGTTTGTTGCACCACTGTCGTCACATGTCAAATATTGTCAACTTTAGACATAATAATAAATGTGTCCACCACAAATAAACGTGTAAAAGCCGAGACACATTACATTTCGCAATTAGGTCGGAAAGACAAGCTTGAACACGCCAAGCCAATAACTGTACCTAATTTGCGCTTTTATGTGTTTCGCTAGGTAGTTTTACTTAGATTAACTTAGTCCAAGTAAAGTTGTAAATAAGTTACTCGGAACTTGCCTGTTAAATAAACAGTGCACTTGCATGTAACGTCCTTCAAATAGTTGTTAGTTAAACTCATTTTTAGTTTAATCGTCTTTGTTACTGTAGAGGCGTCGACCAAAAATAATATCTGTTTCGGGGCTCCGGCGGGAATTTAGTACATTTTATTATAGGACTTTTTCACTGACCTAGGCTTTTTTTCTAAGGCGCAAGTGGCGCCATTTTTTCTATATTTTTAGACGATCCAACAGAAACCTAACATATTTCACGATAAAAAGTACTCTATAAGTTAATCCAGGTAATAAACTATCGGTATGCAAAATTTCATCTAAATCCGCTAAGCTGTTTTTGCGTGAGCGAATAACAAACATCCACACATCCTAACAAACTTTCGCATTTATAATGTTAGTAGGATTAAACCTTTCATCCAAATGAGTATTCGATATTTAACTAATTCGGCCACAATGCTAGTCCCTACTTAATAAGATCTACACCCGAGTAAATAGGTCGATTAAGTAGGGTGTAGACGCGCGGATATGAGATGAAAGGTAGAGAACAATAGCAAAGGTGACAGTGGGTTGTTTTATCCCTTATTTAAGGCGCTTAGAGTCGTCAATGGCGTTTTCTCTCTGTGCGGAGTGTAGCCCCGCTACACTCGCGCCGCATTCTGATTGATATACATATGCTATGTTGTGTTTAAAGTACAAGAGATTCTTAATTTGTTGGCGTGTAATTATTTCCAAACGCCCCACCTGCTAGGGGCAGTAGGGAATTCAAGCCAAAAAACACAGTTTGGTTAACATTTGTTTTGGTTATACGAAAAAAAAATTCTAACAAATGTTGTCTAAACTTTGATAATTCATTTAAATTTTTGTTTCAAAATTTTTAGTCTAGTCCTAAACGAGGAGTAGGCTTAAGAAAGTACCCATTTAACGGTTTAATGCCGTCTTATTTAACTACGTATTCTATACCGTCTGACTTCGCAGAACTATGGCACTGTCAAAGACACTCGACGTCCTGCCTCACAGTAGTTCATTCCGCGAGTGTCAAAAAGCAAATAAACAGTTAAGACAGCTTCCCCTATCGCACACGACCGTAGAATGTTAAGGCGCCTCATCACATTTCTATGCTAATGGAGGTGGGTACACTCGTGAGATAAAGTGCGTTGCCGCTTTGTTACCTATGTGCGTCGATTGGCGAGCTGCCAAAAATGTTCTTGATTGTACTGGCGCGCTGAAAATATTTAACGATTCAGCCTTGTTTCAGCGTTAGAGAGCGCATGAATTTAACTTATTTGTATTCGGAATGAAATCAGGGTTTGACAGAATTTGTTTTCAGATTTTCAGCGTTTCACTCCACAAAAGGGTTACCGATCATAACTTACGTTCGTCCGGAATTCTCTTACTGCGGCATTATTTTTTTCAAATTTAAAATATGGCACGAACTTTTGGCGTAGAGCAAATCTTCTGTATGTATGATAAATTCAGGTAATCCACTATAGGTATATACTTAAATGACTAACCAAAATATAAAGAAATAATGTCAAACAAATAGTTATATTCATTCCAAAATTCTTATTATGCGGATAAACGGGGAAGGTTTGTATATATAAAAATTGCACCCCAGGTGAAGCCAGGAGCGGGTCGCTAGTTTTATATTATATTTAAAATACTTTTAACCCACTTGAAAGGGTGAATGTAATTGGAGCATTTATAGATAGGCCATAAGGTGAGTACTAAATTATACCACTTTACCTATCGCTTGTATATTACCTACAGTTTTCACGCTATTAGCCATCGAAGTTTTATACATGCAAAGGCCCCGGGCGGGTCGCTAGTATAATATGTATAAAATCATAGATGATTTACAAGAAACCAAATGTACGCTTCAGACTAACACGTTCTCTACAGTTACACATGTCTCTTTTCAGTATGTTTCGAACCACAGAGCAAAAAATCGCCGTGCCGTCTGCTACTAGAGACGGCAGTAATAATAATATTCGCAATTGCGCTGAGCGCAACTCAGACGCACTTGGCACGTTGTAGAGTGAACATTATCCAAAAAATCTATCGAAATGCCCCATTTTGCTGTGATTTGGTGTAACAATCAAATTAAAAACGCGAATAAGCGAAATTCTGATGTATCACAAGTAAGTAATTAAATGCTTTTCAAAAATTGTCTTGGTCGAGATTGTCTTGGAACACAAAACATAAATAATGCGTAAGCCTTGACCCCTGAAACATTGGATTTGTATGGAAAGCATTTACCATGCCGTCTCTAGTAGCGCGCGGCGCGACGTTTCTTTGCTCTGTGTTTCGAAACACATTTTCCGTGGTCGTCACAAATGTGGATACCATTTACTGACATGCTACGAATAAATAATACTCTATTCGTAGTGACATGTGAAAATAGTAACGTTCCTTTTAACGTAAAACCCAAGAAGTGTAATGGGAAAGTAAAACGGAACGCGAGAATACAAACTAGCTAGTATTTATGCATACGGTGACATACGGCTGTCGACATTGAAGACGATTTCTTCTGGTAAACTTATTCGTAGACGTTATTATATTTTCAGACAGTACCTGAAACAAACAAAAAAATACTTTAAAAAAAACCATTAGCATGATTACTAGAAAGCGCCCGCGTGTCTGACTGTTTATCTTCTTAGTTCTTTCGGAAATTGGAATGCGAAAAATGCTTTTTTTTCCCTTCTAAATTGTATAATCACCCAATTATTACAATACATTCTTATGAAGAACTACCTTTTCATATTCAAAAGAATTTTATATACATATAAAATAAAATAATTTTTATTTTTTAATTAAATATATATTAGTTTATCTGGTTTTATCACCATGAATCACAAATTTATTTAAATATTTTTTTTAATTACACAGAATCATTTAAGTAATCTATTTACAAAGTTCATTAATTATCTATTTACAATGTTTCGGTGGTTGAGTTAATTCCTCTACACTCTCCCTATTCAAGTCGGCAGCGCTGTTGGAATCCCTATGGCGTTGCTTGTGTTTATAGGCGACGTTCGCCACCTAATAATCCCCGTAAATAGCTAATGCGCAGAACCTTGTCACATTAACATCCAAGTGACGTCAAACGTAGCTATAAACTTGCCGGCCAGCGTTGCAAGCGATACTGAGTGTGTAATGAGATTACGTCATAAAAATGGCGATCAGGTGTATTGGTGTATTGTGTTTATACTATTATTTAAAAAATCTGTATTTCTAAATTTCAGTAATTTCCTGCAAATATTTCAGTTTTTGTAAATGAGGATAACATTGGAAAATTAAAAAGTTTCTTTATACCTCTTTTAATAATTTCAAACATAAATATCTATGAAACCCCATTACCAAATTACACAATTTTTCTCAGTAAAATCTGTAATTTCTTCTTAAATGTACAGGGCAAGTTTCAACTTTGATCTCATTTAACTTTTCGTGACCTATGTTTCACAAGCTTTTTGTATGCCTTTAATCGTGATAATTCTAAGGGTCCGTGTGTATTGCGTTCAGTAAGAGCATGCTCAATGCAAATCTTGTTACAGTGCAGGCTGAAGTTTGCAGACTGCACAAAACAGTGTCAACTGGGTGCACAATGTATTACCCTTTCGACTAAAACACACACAAGTTGCGTTTGCACTTGATTACATCCAATTAACGGTTACATTTGCTATAAAATTGTTCTCTCTTACAAAATTACTTTCTGTTCTCTACTTTCAATAAAAATATTTTCTTACGATAACAATTGTAAAAAGCAATCATAATCATTATCGTGGATGGTATATTATTATTATTATTTGTTTTTTCGTAGCAACAGAGCATACAAAAATGAATGTTATGAGGGAATAAATTATTATAGGAAAAAATTCGTGGCAACGCAGCACACGTTTCCAGCTTGAAGTTTTAGTTTAAATGAATATTTATTTTAATATATACTAGCGACCCGTTCCCGGCTTAACAAGTATGCAATTTTTTTCTGATTATTATAATATACCTACTCACTTATAATATTTGTTCATTATAAATTTGACGCCACAAAAAAAAATAATACCCAATTTGTGGTACCACACTATACACTCTATCTTTAAACATTTGTAAGCATGCTTTAAAAATGTTTATTTAAATAAGCACAAAAAAGAAAGCAAAACAAACGAGTACCTATAACATTAAATTAATAAAAAAGAAAGTTAGGGACACATCAGTATAATATCAGTTTTGAAGTGTCACAAAACGAGAAAGAGAATCGAGATATAATTTTTGACGTAATCATAAACTCAAAAGTGATTATCAAAATTCGCCTTCGCAGTTAAAGTTACTTCTGGCTTTGAGCTCGTTCAAAAGGCAATTTTAAACTTCGCTATTAGACGCGTCCCTTGCAATAAGATGTTAAGAGAAGTGGGTTGGCAAGATGGATTACGAGCGTGGATTTTAAGTGTTATGTTACTTCAGACCTTATGTCTTACCTTTAGAATTGAAATTGATAAAATAAATTAATTCAGAATAGATGGGTCCACAACTGAAATCATTTATGACCCACAACATTCAAACTCAGATTTCCAACTCCGAATACCCAATGTGTTTCAGAGTACTGTAACTGTACTCTGTACACCTTATCTAGTCCGGCTTTGAAACGCGTAAGCGCCCTTACAATCTTTTCATAGCGAAATTATATCTTAGCAGCGATCTAGCGCAGCATGTTTTAAAGTTTGATTAGACTTTATAATTTTTATTTTAGCGTATTTAGTTACATCTTCTATCAAAATGAAGCAAAATTTGTACTTAAAGACAGTTTCTCTAATACTTTAGTACATTATATTACATCAGATATACATCAACGTCCTATATTCTCTTAATTCTGGTTAAGTAGTGGCAGGGCATTTCGCAGACATTTGAGCAGCCCGTCTGGCGGCAGTAATCACCTCCTTACAGAACACCGCCGTGAAATAACAGCATATGTGCTGTTGTGTTTCGGTGAGTGAGTAAGTCCATTACCCCTTCCCTTCCTTATCCCTTCTCCTTCTATGGTCGGCAGCGCACTTGCAGCACCTTATAGCGTTACTTGTGTTATAGTCGACGGTAGCCACCTACCCATCAAGTTGACCGCCAGCCTATTGCTACAAACTAAAGTAATATGAAGTCATGTTTTGTCCGTGATTCTAATAAAATAAAAGAGTCAGTCGATTGTCGATAGTCTAAACCTAATCTAAGGTAAGTTCGTTAGACAATATCTACATTGGATTGAATGTAACTGCAAGTTGGAACTACCCTGCAGCAGTAAACTAAAAGCTTAGAGAGGGTTGAATCCATCAAAACTTAGTTGAGAATTAACAGGAACTAAGATGGTCCTGAAATACACACCTATCTCAAAGTATATTCTATATATGTACTTGTACATATTATGTATAGCTTTCTGTATAGTTATACATCCATCTATACTAATATAATAAAGAGAGAAAAATTGTATTTTTGTTTGTAATGAATAAACTCAAAAACTAATGCACAGATTTCAAAAATTCTTCCCTCTATAGGAAGTTACATTATCAGTGAGTAACATAGGCTATATTTTATAAAGTTTCGCGGGCGGAGCTAGTGCAACAGCTAGTTGTTTATAAAATGTCATAATGTGTTGAGATACTCTGTGTGTCATAATTGTTCATGGCGTTCAGCAAAATGCAACAAGTAGAAAATGTAAAGTGCTTTAAAAGTTTAGATGGATAAAAAATTGTAGATTAAAAAGTTCTTATTTATTATCTTAGTCTTCACTCGACAATAATGTTAGTTTTCAACCGACGAAAACGAAAAAACGAAAAACGGAGGAGGTCGACGACGCGTATTTATAATTATATATTTTTCTTTATGTATGATCACAGAGTAGTCCGATTTTGATAATTCTTTTTTTATTGAAAAGGTTATATCCCGAAGGTGGTCTCATATAAATTTGGAAAAAAAAAACCAACCCTAAGGGTAGGAAAACAGGGGATGATTGATTGTTCACGCACTGATTTTAATGCGGAGTTGTATATTACAATTTAAAAAAGTAATCAATAATTAAGCATGTACTAATTAGTAGATTATAGCCACAAAAAATGTTAAAATAAAAAAAAAATAACAAAAAATTAAACCGCCGAAAAAACTGAAAAGAAAAAAATAAAATAGCGCCAAACAAGCAAACTAATTAATTAAGTAAGCATGATGCGTGGCGGCGGCACGGTCACGCGCCGACTCAAAATTACTTAGGTATACTTACATTAGTTTAAGAACTTAGTTATCAAGGTTAAATAAAAAAGGTTTATTATTTTTGGCTTATCAGTTTTTTCGGCTTTTTAATTTATTGTTTAAAAGTTGTTCCTTTATTATATCATCCAGGACTTAGCAGAACAGCCTTATATTCGTCGCCTAATTTGAATTCTTTTGAATTGAATTTGATTTATAAAAAAAAATCTATTGTCTGAGAAAAAGAAATAAAAATTTTTAACTATATTAAATTTTTTTTAAGCTTATTCTGAGTATTATTTATTCGTAGGGTGAGTCCTTGTCTTGAGATGAAATCCACCAATTAAGGATACTATAAGGATACTATCCGATGCTCGCGACACTCAATCTTAATCTTAAGTGCAAGAAAAGTTTAAATATTAAATCGACAGCTGATAAGAACAATGTTGGAAACTATTTTATGGTATTTCACCATCTATAGTAAATATATCAAGGCGTAATAATATATAAACACACATAGTACATACACACACTGCGCTGTCGAAGTCTTATCATACGAACGACGGCTGACAAGGCATACAAGCGAAGCTAGACGTTAACAAGCTCGTTGAGTTTCAGTCCAACACAGACGTAGATATAAGTTTCTTAGGATGGATGGATAGATGGATGGATGGATGGATGGATGGATGGATTGCTCTTTCACGCAAAAACTATAGAATGAAAAATATTAAAAGAAATAGGTGGCGGCGCCACCGTCGTCACTGCAATAAAGATGTCAAGCGTTACTTATATTGCTCATTAGCTGGTCCACACGACTTCGACTGCGTAATTTTATAAAAAATATAACCTATGTTATTCGCTGATAATGTAGCTTTCTATAGTTAAAAGATTCTTTAAAATCAATCCAGTATAGTTTTTGAGTTTAATCATAAAAAAAAATACAAAAATACTTACACAAATACAAATCTTCTCTCTTTAAACAATATCAGTATAAATATATTTTCTCAGGGGTTATATGTTTTTTTATTTCTTAACACGGACGCCCTTTCCTGCCTGTGATTTTCACCTTCCTGTGATTAAATCGCATTCTAATTTTATTTAGCCTATTAATCTATTAATGCCTTAAATATCGTTGCTTAACTTATCTTCAAACGTAGACCATATCGATCTAATATAAAGTAGGCATTACGATGAGTGTGCAACACTTTCCATCGGTTTTTTGTTTCAAATCGCGTGCTACTGATTATATCCATCAAGTCATTATAACAGAGTGGGTTATATCGATAAATATTTACGGCACTGAAGTAAGTATTAACAGGATCCTCTTTTATATTTACTATACGGTAAACATTCTATAAACTACCCTCGTATCGTTTTACTGAAACAGTTTTCTATAAAATGTTACGTTATTCATGGGAATCCCGAATGGTCGAACGACCCTGAAATAGTATCGTGCAAAAGGGTGGATGGGTAGTATCAGGTGGAGAGTTAACGCAAAATGAGGCTGCGGCTTGATTAGCGTACGAAAGGCGATATTATATTTATTCTTTATAAAAATAATATCATTACGCCCAAAAGTTGACGAGTTATTAGCAATCAACTCGCGTGAGCCCGCCAGTTATTATGTTTATTTTTTAACTATTATTTCGATAGTTAACTCGCGCGCCAGTATAAGAGTTAGGTACACAAATGGCAAATAACGTTGCTATGCATTAAGTCCGCTTTAATTGATTTGAATTAAATCTTTTTTTAAGTAAAATATAAAAAGCTATTTGAATCATATTCTTTTAAAATATCTTATCATAGAAAGTCACCTTCCTCGTTTATCGCTCTTTCCATTAGTGAAAACCGTATCAAAATCCGTTTGGTGATTTAGGAGTTAACAGATAGTGGACAGTCACTTCAATTTATACTATGTATATAATATATATTTATATATAGTTTACATGATTTCTAAGCTGAATACATACATCTAGTTTATACATGCACAAATATTCTTTCTTACAATTCCGCTCAGCTTATCGCTCTTCTCAACACTACAGTATTCCACGAACAGTTATCGCATCACAAACCGAGGTCTTTGCCATACGTGCTTATAGTACATGAGACTAGAATTGTTTCTAAACACCTGCGTCCTAAGGTTCAATTTGGTGTCTGTTATTATATTTTTTACTGTTATTGCTGGCGACTGAACTTGCTTTTGCGAAAATTAAACGGGCGTTGCTTTTCTTTTTAACATAAGTGGTGATTTTGAGAAAGAGCACAGAAGCTGCACTTATTAACACTTGCTATGTGTTTCTCTTTGTCATTATGACTCGGGATTTTCTAGATGAAATCCCTATGTCCTTTCCTGTATCCCTGACAACGTGTATGCGAAATTTCATTATGATCTGTTGGGTAGTTAAGGTGTGAAAGTAAAACAATCATACAGACAGACAGAGTAACTTTCAAATTTTATAAAAATTGTACTATCTGTGCCTAGGACTGTAGTTAGTTTTTTGAAAATCCCACGGAAACTAAAAAAAATCAGGATTAAAAGTATCCCATATGTTAATCCAAGTAATGTACTATCTGTGTGCCAAATTTCATCCAAATGCGTTCAGTCGTTTTTGCGTGATTGAGTAACAAATATACTTACAAACTTTCGCATTTATAATAATTTAAGTATTACTAGTGGACCGACCCTGGCTTCGCACGGATTTTTTCAAGGTCTGCTATAGGTCAGTCAGACTACACTTATAGTCAGACTAGACTTGAAACTTAGTTATTATAGCGTTGTCTTTAATAGATTTCTACTTCAATATATATTGGCATTCAACTGACTTAAGTTACTGTTTGTTTAAGTCTGGCAGCATATGAGAAAACTTAAGAGCCTTGGTGCATTCGGTTCTCAGTTCTCAGTTCTCAGTTTTAATTACTGCACAGAATAATAATTAATACGTAGTATCGTGTGAGTGTATGTACTGCAAGAGGAAATGCTCACATATGCAAACTGCGAAATCTTTATCGCTGTAAAGACGGTAGCGACCATTTGTTTACATCTTAGACGATCTCGGGAACCTACATTTTCCAGGATAAATAGTATCCTATATGCTAATCCAGATAAAGAACTATCTGTGTGAAAAAATTCCATCCAAATCCAAATCCGTCCAACAGACAAACAGACAGACAAAAATTCTAAAAAATATTTTTTTGACCTCGATAACATAAGTAAGTACAACAACGTGTACTGTACACATTGTTTTTTTTAAAAAAAAAAATAATAATTTACAGACACGGCTCGTCCACAATTTTTTTTTTCCAAACACAAAAAAGAAACACTTTTTCCTAAAAAATAATTAAAAACAAAAAATATTCAATCCATCGCGTGTAGTAAATTTCAAGTTTTAATAACGAAATGATGTTTTTATGTTTGTGTATATTTATTAATGCTTTTTAGGCTAATTTTATTACCAAAAATTTATTTCCTTGTAAAATTAATTTAGTTAGTAGGTACCTATGATGATTTATTTAAATCAGAATATGGAAATTTTGAACTTTAATGCGGTATATTAGTTTGAATTTAGTTCTTAGGTTGTTTTCTTAATTTGATATATTTACCAGCTGATGCTCGCGACTTCGTCTGCGTAGAATTAGTTCTTCGTGATTATTTATACTTAAGATTACGATTTGGATCTCCATTAACAGCGACAAAAAAAAATGTGTCCATTTGAAAATAACCGATCTCCAAGCAAGGCAGAATATATAATTATGATCGTCCTAACAAACCTTTTAGCGAATTTAAATGTGACATAAACCATCAGAAAGGTAAATTAACTTCGAAGTAAATTAACTTTCTTAATTTCCGTCGCCAAAAAAGGTCAACTTTGTAACAAACAATAAGGGTTGATTGTAAAAAAGTTTGTGAAAAGATTTAGCAACCTTTTGTTCGAGTGAAGATTACTTCTTTGAATTGAAGCACCAAATGTGTCGTCCTTCCTATAAAATAAAATGTTATGTTGGTTTGTGTATGCTACAAAAACTCCAAAATTAGCCGACGGATTGACTTGAAATTTTTACACAATATTGCATTTAAACAGAGGAATAATCTTATATACTTCTTTCTCCCAAAATTTCAACGGAAACCGATATTTTTATTGAAAAAAAACATAAATTTAATATATTGACCGTTGTTATGGCAACCGTGGAACGTTGCTGACTGAGTCACAGCGAAGCGTAGCCGGGTTCAGCTAGTACTATTATAAAATATAAAATAGTACTATATACTATTATAAAGCAATTTATGTTACCGAGGTCAATAAAAAGAAGTTGCCAATAAATGTCGGATGTGACGCCATATCTATTACAGAATTATATAATTGAACATAATACATACTTAATAAACATATAATAACATAATAATAAAATAAATAAAAGCAAAAAGGATGTGGTTGAAAATAGACTTTATTTTCAGCTCTTAGCTTAGCTCTTAGCTCGATTTGCTCAGATAAGGCGGACAGAATTCTACGAACCTTCACAACTTAGTTATGATGGCGAAGATCAAAGGCAATATCTGTATTAATGAACTGAGAATCCAATTAACTATTCATGGAAACTATAAGAGGGATGAACAAAAGGTATTATTGGTGAAATATTTGACGTATTACCGTTAGGTGTGACATATTATTGACGTATTATTGAATAAGCAATATTCAAGTTTAAGGTACATAGTATACTCCTACGCCCAAATGAAATAAGCTTCTTATTTCTTGTCAAATGTTATAAACGCCCAATTGAAATAAGCTTCATTTCTATAACCTACTATTTATAGGGCCTGTAATTTTCGAATATGTTATTCGACTTGACATTCGTAATACGAAACTGATAATCTTAATAATTTATTAGGTTATGCAGAGTGGGTAAAGCTACTGATTAACTGAAATTACATTTTGAACTATCAATTTTCCTGTTCAATTTTCATGGAAATAATAATAGAACGGAAACGAAAAGGTCAGGTCTGAGAATAAATTATAAATTAACTTTTGTTGGTCTTGTGAAACATAAATTAACTTGGGTGTGCCACAGGGTTGTACTCTCGGTCCTTTATTATCATAATCAAAATCTGTACATATTAAAGCTTGGTGTCGCATGTGTTCATAGAAGAAATTGATTATTTCGCCTCAATTGATTTATGGATTGGCTCTTGAATGTAGCAGATTTTATACAATTATATTTGCATCATAAGTTGAAGAATACGGTAACTTTCGCCACTCATTACCACGATAACCTACATGCCGGAAATATTGCAGCTTCCTCTGCTTTATCGTTTTCAGTACTACAATTCCCTCCCTCACTCATTATATATTATATAAGTTAACGTCCAACTCTATGTTCCGTAAAATTTTATCTAAAATAATAATAAAAAAAAAACAAATTTTGAATTTGACACTAAACTCATCAACCATTATTAAAGAATAGAACCTTACATGCAATACTATTATATTAATCATTCTATACAGAATCCTAAGCCTATTGTAGAATTACTTTGGCATGACTAATGATAACAATACGTGAAAACACTTGGATGTAAATTTATGGTGCCTAAGTGAATTTCAAATTCATGACCTACTTATCGGTTATTTGAAGAATGGGGTAGAGTTGTTTTGAATTTGCAAACAATTGTTAATTCATTCCTGGAAACCATTAGGAATTGGAGCAACTATCTGATGAAAATTTGCAAATAATTGAAAGGAACTGGTTAGCCATAGATTTGATTAGAATTCTTCTTTAAATAAAATTAGAGAATTTTTTTACACAGTATTGGGTTCTAATTTTTTTGTAAGAACTATTATAACAACAAGTTAAATAATAATAATAATTAAAAATAAGAGTAAACGATAAGCAGAAGAAGTTGTAAGAAAATTTAGTGTGTATATAAGTTAAAACAATTAAAAACTTTAAAATACATTTGAGAATCAAAGTAATAATAAATGTTAGTCTGTGTATTAGTGATACAGTAAAGCGAATTTTTACTATAATGTTTTATCATAGTTAATTTCATAGTGAATAAGTAAGTATGCAAGGCAAACACAGCCAATGCACGGTTTATGACTTATGCTACAAAAAAACAGAAACAAAATCAGAAAAATTAAATACATACATTCCACTTTAAAGTTGAGAAATTAAGTATATGTTGTTGAGACATCTAAATTAAAAATATAAATAGGATTGTATTTAACGAGAAACTTGAGCCAATAATATGATATGCCTTAAAATTATAGCATAGTGAAATTGCTGTAATTGCTGGTAATTGTTTATCAATTTGTATTGAGCTTAAGTAAATATCAACCCTTAGTGAGGTACTTAATTGTAAATGTCAGACCTTAACCCTCAAGTTCTTAACAGGCTTAGTACAGGTGCGTCTTTGGGGAGTTTTGGGACATTTTGAGTTAGACGAGAGTTAACATTTTGGAACACTGTCACAACTGGCTTATTAGATAATGTAGATCGATTGGAGGGACCTTTGAATATAATGGGAAGCTATAATTCAATTTAAATATTTGTACGTGATACGAATAAGAGCATGAGGGACATTGTTTTTCAAAATCTCTTTTATGTACATACCGCTTTCTCTTTACAATCTCTATCTATGTATATAAAAATTTCGTGTCACGTTGTTTGTCGCCGATGAACTCCTAAACTACTGAACCGATTTTAATAAAACTTGCACACTGTGTGCAGTTTGATCCAACTTAAGAGATAGGATATATTTTATAAAGTTACGCGGAAGAAGTCGCTTGCAGCAGCTAGTATTAGTATAGATTGTCATTATACTATAGATTTTATAATGGTATAGATGTTTGTGTAGTGAGTCACAAACGTTGCTGGCTGAAGTCTAGCATCTCAGCAGAATGCTGAGCCAGTATCCGAGTCACACGTCTTTTACCTGTTTTATTTATTTATTTATGTCTTGTGGTTTTTGTTTTATCTTTTTTGTGCAGTGAATAAAATTATTTCTTTCTTTCTTTCTTATACTATTACAAAGGATGCCAGAGCCCATTTCCATATCCCTTCCTAATCCCTTATCCTTGAACCTACTAAAGTCTGCAGCTCACTTGTAGCACCTGTGGCGTTTCTTGTGATCATGTATCAACGGCCGCGCTAGAAAGTCGTTGGATTTTAGCTGATATGTTAGCCGGTATGTTTAGGTTCCGGAATGTTTACTACTTAATACAATATTTGGTAAACAATAAACAATTAAATGAATATTACGCTAACTAAAACATTCGCTACTTGAAAGTTGGTATTTTGAAAAGTGTCATTATAAAAAGCAGACCAAATATACAGTTGGCAACAGTGAGGTTGAGAGATACAACAGAATTATAAAAAAGGTTAGCAAATGATTATTCCGCGAATTAGAATTCTTCGAAACGTTAGTTGGCAATTGATAATCGGCAGAACTATTTTCAGCGAAAAGGCAGAGAACCAAAAATACTCGGTAGTTACGCGAATCGTAATTTCCACAAATTATGATAATAGAGTACAAAGAAAATAGAAAAATGACCTCGTCTATAATATCAATATATAAAAAAAACCTTAGATATAAAAATGTGACAAAGCGATCCATCAATCAAACTGTACTACTGACGCTGACTTCACTAAATGTTATAACGGGAATTGTCCCAAAGGAGGGATTATTTCCTCTCCTACACAGCCTCTTCGACTGTAGGATGAAAGGGGCGGTATTAAATTGTCGTGTGGTACAAAACACAAACGCTAAGTCCATGTCACTTCCTGAGAACAACACAGACTCTTTAGTGTTCATACTTGTGATGGTATTTCAGTACACCTTACACTTACAAGGGCTATTATTGACGATGACCCTTAGTGTTAATTAGATTTGAAAAGGATTAATATTTACTTGAAAAGTCTTTTCACATGAAGTTTATGTCACATTTTTGGGCATAAGTTTGGCAAGATTTCATAATGTTGAAGTCGTCAGACAGGCTACTTAATACACTTGATAGTAGGTGGCTACCAGTCTCCTAAGTATAAAATAAGCAACGCCACACGTGCTGCAAGTGCATGTCGACCACAGTAGGATAATGGTCAAGGGATAAGAAAGGGATAGGGAAATGGGCTCTAGAATTTTTTACACACTCACCGAAACACAACAACATGTGTTGTTATTTCACATTGGTCTTATGTAAGGGGGTGGTTACTACCGCCACACGGGCGACCCAAATGACCAGAGAAAACTAGGAATCATTTATTTCCAAAGTTGGCAGTGCCGGGAATCCTTGACACAGAGCATCAAGGAAAGCACCTTAACCACTCGATAGAGTTTAATATAGTATTGATGGGAGTCCATTTTAAATTCCATTTCAAAGGGTTCTCCCTTTCGCTTTTAACTTGAGACTACAGCATTACATTTTACTTTATTCACGCACTTGCGTGTTCGAGAATACGGGAATTTCGGAGCAATCTTGATACTTCTCAATGAGACGCTTGTAACAGTCGTACGGTTATTATGTACTTTACATATACCCTGAGCACTTAAAGACTACCTTCAAGGCTTTTACCATTGGATAAAATCGGAGCACTCGACACAAGTGCTGGCCACCTTAGAAATATTCAAATAAGGCAAAAATCAATCAAACCCTTCATTAAATTGAAGTACCCTGTTACTTTCCTTGGTTTTTATATTTCAAAATCAATATCCTGTTTTAATAATATAGGATATAAAATTATAAAAGCCCCTACTTTTCATTGAGCCATCCGTTTGTGAGCTACGATTCCACAGTCAGACACACACATATAAAACACACAGCCACACGCGCACGCACGTACGCACGCTCTCGCACGCACGCACGCACATGCATACACACGCACGCACATGGATACGCACGCACGCACATGGATACGCACGCACGCACGCGCGTCAATCTTACACCCAGATACAAAAGACAATTACCGAAAATAGTTGGGTATATTTTTGTGCACATGAAAATCTTTTTTCATATTATGCATTGAATGTTATTCAAATGGAATAACAGAAATCGATATCAAAACCAAATATTTACATTGCACATGTAAAACAATTTTGCACAAAATGTAACCAAAAGATAACTGATAAACTGATAGGCTTTTTTGAAATTTAACGTACGTATAAAAAAAGCGCCGAAGTTTCAACAACCGCGCCCTTGTAAATATCTGAGTCCGCTGAGACCATAAAAGCTTTTAATTAAAAACTTTAATCAACACTACGTTTTTTCAGTTTCGAATAGCTGACGTGAGTGGGAACAATTGTGAATTTCCATTTTAAAATTTGTCATATTTTTTTTATGTTAAGTCGGCAGACAAGCTGACGGTCCACTTGATGGCCTACCACTTGATGGCTGTCGTCGCCTATAAAACTATTACTTCTGTAAGGGGGTGGTTACTGGTTCATCATTTTTTGTTTTTTGACTTTTGACCTTTTTTAACATTTGACATAGTATTCTAATTCGTTGTTTGTAATTAATTTTGTTTAGATTTTTTTTCCTACTATTTTATTATTACGAATTTTTAAAATTTATTTGTTGGAATTTATGTACCAAATTGAATTATGTGTTCAGCACTAATTGGCTTTCACACTGGAGCTAGATGTTGAGCGATAGGATTAAAATGTTAAGTGTGCTAGGCAGTTTCTTTTTTTATATAAAAAATAAAAATAAAATAGGGACTTATCACTTTTCTTAAAACTAATCACGCAGTGAATATAATAAAATATTTTAGTAATATGTTCACGTATAAATCTCATATGATTTCTATCTTCTTGAGAATATATGACACGACTTCATGCATGCTAATATGTGGTGTCACAAAATTGCAAAATCAACTACGAGTAGGTACATAGATATAGATATGTCATGCTTATTTTTAATACAGTTTCACTATTTAAGTATCTTTATCAAAAGGAATTTGATTTTTTTAATAAAAATAACTAGCTGACCCCGCAAACGTTTTTTTACCAAAAATAAATTGGGGTATAAAAAATAGTTTACAACCTATTCTCAGACCTACCGAATATACACAAAAAATTCATAATAATTCCGTTTCAGAGGAGTTGTGACATGAGAATTTTACATATAAGATTTAAATGATTTTTCATAATCGTATAATAATCGAGTAAATGTTTTTATCGTCATAAGCTTTGGTTCCCATTATCCTAATTAATATTATAAACGCAACAATGAGGTTCTTTGTTACGCTTTCACGCCTTAACTACTCAACCGATCATCATGAAACTTTGCATACACGTTGTCAGGGGATACAGAAAAGGACATTGTACACCTTCCAATCAAGGAAAAAAGTATGTTCCCGAAGGAAGGTGCCATGCCACTACCTTACCCTGCCGGGAATCGAATTCGGGACCCCTAAGACAGAGCGTTAAGGCAAGCAATCTTTTTTTTAACGTTGGGAAATCCTCTTGGACACTGCAGTGTAGGGGACACTGAGGGGTTATGCTGGATTCGTACCAGCTAAAACCTAATGACTTTCTAGCGCGGCCACTGATGGGCGGGGTCGCGGGGACGTTATGACACGACATCGGTGCCTCGCCACGGCTATCCAGCGCGGGTAGGGCTACGCTCAGTCTCAGAACCTCGGCGTAACCGACAGTGAAGGTATCTTGGGGTACTTTGAATTTGAAACTTTGAAGCCGTGTCATTAAAAGTCATTTTAATATAATTTATTAATTTCAACTGAACGGATGTCGGTGCACGCTTGGACGTAATTTCCAATTCCTTTAAATTTAATTTACCAATGCCCTTGTTTTCAGATAATCCTCACATCGCTTGCTCCAAGCATCTGTCTCTTTCTAGCGTTTTATTTGCGGATCTTGCATCTCGCTCGCACCTCATCAGCATTCCTCTTGTATCGTCTCATTCCGAGAGCTTCCTCATTTTATAAGAAAGAGAATTTTTTTTACTTCCCTCTCGTTATGAATTATTTACTGAGTCGGCGACTTGCTGTGGTGGATTTGGAAACCAATTGACACTTGCAAGGACATATTCATTTCTTAAAAGCAGCAGCTTCGAGAAGTTTACCAATACCATACTACGTAATTCCATTATTGCTCATTGGTTATTAGTCGTATATATAAAAAAAAACATGAGATTTCTGAGACATAATAAAAGGTTTGTATGAAAACGAAAAACTGAAATTTATTTTATAATCTGAAATTATAACATTTTCTAGCCGGTAGAATTCTTGTAATTACTGATTAAAAGATAAAAGTTTTTTTTTTAAATGGTTTTAATTTTTCCTCATTTATTCAAAAAGCAAGGATAAATTTATTCCTTTTGGCCGTCGATCGAAGATTATTCAAATAAAGTGAAGTCACTCTTAACGACAAGTTAAAAGAAATACATTCTGAAAACATCGGATATCTACTAATCAAACCCGAAAAAGTTCAAACGAGTTTTTTTTTTTTGTTCATGTTTAATCAAGTGGCGTTTTCAATTTGCGACTTTCTTCAATTTCCCTTTGCACCTCCGATCCGCCGTTTAGATAGGTAAAGTGGGTAATGCTATTTCAACTTGAAAGGATATTTAGACAGCTTGTGCATGATAAAGAAGAAAATGCTTTTAGCATATTCCTTTTGCAGATGCTACCATTCACAGGTCGCCTGAGGGGCGACAAATAGTTTAATTAACCTCATTTTCATCTATAATAGGAAAAAGTTGTATTGACTGCATAACATGCGTAATGCGAGAGTGAACCAGTATTACATCACCTCGGTAATGAACATGAAAGAGAAGCTTAAACGTGGGATTGAAGCTCAAGAAAGAGCGCTGTAACAGCGCTGTAAAAGTAATATAATTTAGCCCGTGAGAGTCGAGCATACGTCCATGATGGATTTTCCCCTTTTCACGTGGAACAATAATTGTTTCGACTCGCAAAAGATAAGGAAGGATTTTAAAAAATATAATAATAATAATAATATATAATTTAATAAATATATAATAATAATAGATTTAATATAATCTAATTAATCTCAAATAATGGTGTGTTTTAATATAATTTAAATTCATACTTGCGGTGTTCCTTTCTGTGAGTGTTGTATATATTGTGATCAAGCAATGATTAAGAATGTCTTTAGTTGGTAAGCCTTTTCAAATAAATAAATAAAAAAATGACTGGCACCCTTCAGTATTGGAGAGGCACGAAAAGAAGAAGAATTTAATTAAGGTGACGAAGTCCCCAGTAGAAGTCCATAGACTCACAAATTTTAGAAGAATAGCAATGAAAAGTTTGCTTCCAAAAACAAACGATTTTTGTATTACCATGGTTAACGATTTAGGGCGTTTGTAACACTCCAAGCAAATAAACTTTATTTGCACATTGTACTAACAAGTATTATGAACAACCCACATAAGTTCGCGTTTTCACGCGTCGACAGTTCGCCCCAGTAGTAACTCTTTAATATAAATTATTCGAGGCGCGCGCCAAAAGAATTCGCGGATTTATGAAACTACGTGCTTAGGCTGAGGTATTGCTCTAAGTCTTAAGCGGAAGCGGTAAACGTCTAATTAAAATGTGAGTTACATCATTAATTAGACTCTTTCGATTAATTAATTTAATTCCTTTAACTTAATTTGTGACTTAGTTTAGTACCTGTTTTTTTAATTAAAAAAAAAATACAAGCATTTATATAATAAATAAAACATAGTTATTTAACCTGAAAAAGTTGGTTCTGGCCAAAGATCTATACTTAATTATATTTTATTATAAAATAAAATCGATGCCCGTTTCTGTTTGTTTCTACACTTACTTTTAAGCCATTCAAGGGATTTTGATACGGTTTTCACTAATGGAAAAAGCGAGGAAGATTTGTGAAAAGCAGTATGCCTTGCCACTACTTGCCAGAACCTAAGCCAACTATAAATGAATTTCATTCCCAAAGACCTGCCGGGAATCGAAACAAGAACCTCTGAGATAGAACGTTAAATCGGGAACCATAACCACTGACGAAGGGGCTCGTCAAACTACATAAATTTTACTTTCACAAGACTTACTCAGAGGAATTCATAATTAATATGTAAGCGGGAATATGAAGTCGGTAAAATCATGGTGTTTTTAGATGTGTGCGTGAAACAGAGAATGATTTAAAACTTGAGGAAATCTTGAAGGCTACAGAGTTTTCTGTTTGAATATCTTCAATTAATCACAGTCTATAGTAATATTATAAAGAGAGAAGGTTCGTATTTTTATATGTTTGTAATGAATAATTTCAAAAACCACGGGACTAATTTTGAAAATTCTTTCACCTATAGAAAGCTACATTATCATAGCGAGTAACATAGGCTATATTTCATAAAGTTACGCGGACGGAGTCGCGTGCAACAGGTAGTAGTACCTAAATATTAATATTCTCGCTTAAAAAAGTAAAGGTTCAGGTGAGTGAAAATTTTATTGGATCTAAAGTGAAAAGCAAGTTAGCTAATGGATTTTTCTACTGACACTGAACGAGTTCGTGGCTTTTCCGAATTTAAATTCATATACAAGCTAACGATCTATACTAGCGACGTTTGGAAAACGGCCAGTAGGCAGTAGATACATATACCAGTACTCTTGCGATGTCGATCTTTGATAATTAGAAAACCGGGTTTTCTAGAAGCAAGTCTTTAATAACAATAAGGGGAAAAATTTATTCGTTTAGGAGAACATCAGAGAAAACTTCAGCCCAATTGGATACGTATAAAGAAAACTTCTGGAAATTCCGTCAATTTATGAAGTTGGGGTCACTTAGGGCGCGATGTCTCTAGCGTTGCTCCAAGTTGGGAGCGAACAGCGGTTGTATGCAATAAACAACAATTAAAACAATAATTTTGATGTCATGAAAAAGCTGGAGAAATCTATTTTTTCACGTGTATACTAACTTAAAAATAAAATATAATAAAAAAAAAAATTAAAATAAGATTTTGCCGAAATCAGGTTACAACTTCAAAATTTCCATAATTACGTATACTATAATTTAAACAATTGTTTACAATTGGATCATATATAGAAATTATCATGTACGTTAACTGATTTCATTTTTTTAAGTGGAATTATGACGGACAGATAAACAATTGTCCGTTATTATTTGTGTTTTTGATCACGCAAAAAGAGTACAAATAGAATAAGTGTAACATTAGGACAAGAATGAGTTAGGCCTCACTTTACTCACGTGTACTCCATAAGGATTACCTTACTCACGTGTACTCCATAAGGATTACCTTAATCCACATTCGTAAGGATGAAGGGGAATACGTAAAATAACAGCAATAAGAGAATTCATATTTAAATTTATGTACTTACATAGCGTAATTTTTTAACAGCTCGTCACCTCTGACTTGGACCGTTTAGTACATCCGGGATTACTGGAAGTACACCGGATTCACCCGAAAATTAGGTCGAATTGGGAAAATGATCCTCGATCGGCGTTCAGAGCCGATACGCGAAAGCGGAATTCATTTTACAACTTTGTTAACGCTATTTCGAATATGATCGCTATTATTAATTTGATTGGCTCGAACGCTTCAGGTTTTTAAAAAATCCAATATATTTTTTATCTATATAGAGTCTTTCATAGTTATTATACAAAATCTTAGTCTTATATACAGTCTTATATATATATTATACTCAGTGCCTAAATTTCGGTTATAGTTTTACCATTCGCTATAGTGTACATAACGCAACGTGTGGCCGTTTTGCATAAAATACTAAAATACTGATCTATACTAATATTATATAAAGAATAAAATTGTGTTTTTGTATTGTTGTTTGTAATGAATAAACTCAAAATTACTGGACCTATTTAGAAAATTCTTTCACCTATAGAAAGCTTTATTATTAGCGAGTGCGCTAAAGTTACAAGGACGAAGTCTCGTGCTAGTATTATATATGTGGAGTTGATGAGAGATAACACAATCTCTCGTTAGTTAACTCGACGGTAACTCGATGGTGAGTCGTCAGACGACGTCTGGTTTTAGTTATATGGGCGGCCCTCATCCCTTTCAGATTAACAATAGCAAAGAATGTGGTTTCCTATAGTAAGTCTATCAAGTTCTTGTAACACTTATCTAGATCTAGCTTCCCCACTGAACACTGCACTCGGAACTAGGCTAAAACTACTAAGTAGAACGAACTAAATCTAGTCTACCATTTCACCGTATCAGACCTCTTTACTAGTCTGGCTTTCTGTTGCTTTATTTATTTTTAAAACGCTTTAACAAAGAAAAAAGCCTTCAATTCCTGTTTAGACTTTTCTTTTGCTTCAATGTGGAAAACAGAAACTTTTTTTTCTTACCTTATCAGATGAATTATATTTAATTAATTGTACAATATAATGTTTTATTTGAAGTTTATAATACTAAGTATAATTAATATAATTATTATAAGAACATAATTAACCCTACGACTACATTAAGATAAGTTTGCAAATATTTCCAGCATCTTTTTTTTTTTTTTTTTTTTTTTTTTCTATTTACATTTTATTCTATTATGTGACAGGCGTTATTATATAATGTTTATTATTTTAAATGTCAATGAAGTTAAGGTTTAGCCAGCGAAAGCTATATAACCCGCTCCCGGCTTCGCCCGGTGTGCAATTTTTATAAAAAATTTATAGAATTCTGGAAGAATTATACTTTTATTGAAAATTATTTCGAAAACGGCTTATTGAACGCATATGAATTCTGCACCAATTAATAAGTTAACGTCAGTTTAAAAAATTGTATTTTTTTTTATACTGTTCTAAAAACCAAAAACCATAATATGCAAACTCTAGCGAGCTGGCGCCGCCGCCAACGCTTGTATGAAACATTTCATATAAACATTGAAGGTCAAACGTCAATGTCATTTACCTCAGTGAATCCCTTAAATAGTAAGTGAAGGACGCATTGCGAAATTAATTAGGTATATGAGTATACCAATGAGACTCTGAGAAGACGATCTACCCAAAGATTGAAGAAGAGAAGCTCTGGATAGTGAGATATGGAAGAGCCTGAAGGAGATCTATGTCAAGGGACAGCCTGACTCGTAGATGACCTATGTCGGTATTTAAAATTAATTGAAAAAGTGTTATATAATGGCAGTGAATTATTTTATTTTTATTTATTTTAATTATTCTAGTATTTTTATAGTGGTAATGTTTTAATTCGCTCGTCATCACCAAACTGAACACAAACTAAGTATTTATTGTATACCTACCGTTTATTTCCGGAAAACTATTACTTTGTATAGAACGATTTATCTTAACACAACATTATACGGTTCTCGATGAAAATTCATTTGGTTGTGAATGATTGATGAATGCTCCCATTTACTTTCGATCATCGTATGTCGGATGATTTATATTGAAAACAGTTTTACTTCGGGAACAAAAAGAATCGAATAAACCATTCGGATTATATTATGCTGATATTTTGTAAACAAGAGAGATTTTGTTAACATACTGAATTTTTGCATAAACGTTGTCAGAGTTACAGAAAAGGATATAGGGTACCTTTCATCTACAAAAAAAATACTATATTCTCGAGCGATCATCTAAAATAAAAAATTTACCATTACGCTAGAAGAGACGCTTAAGTCACTTGGCTTGGCATAAGCTATAGGCGTATAATTTTTTTTAAAAATAACTTGAATAGTGTAGTCATTGGCTAAGACATTCAAAATTTAAAAAAAAAATGATCCAACAAAGCCTTAAAAATTATATTGGGTTTTAGATCAACGTACGATTGTAATATACTAAAACATTTAACATTATATATATTGTCCTAATATTGTCTTTATTTGTAGTATCATAAGTACTAAATGATTTTAACTAAAAATATTCTCACCACATTTCCTTTCCAATGCCATAATTGAGACAGGCCGTAATTCTCTGATACCCATACAAAAGTCGGTCATCCCAGTAATACTCATAGGCTTCGCCAAGTATACTAAATCGATTGCAAGAGTGCAAACAAGTACAACCCATTCGTCTTGTAATAAAAACATCAAAGTACTGTGCCAACTGGGTTCAACCAAATGGGTTCACTAAATACCGGAGCATAAACTACGTCTTACATGGCCTATTATTGGCTTCCATTCAATAACAGCGAAGCCTCATGAAAGTCTTGATTACCTGAAACCAAAGAAGATTATAAATTAGAATCAAATATTATTGCGGAGCTAAAAGGGGCCATACTTATTAAGTGTATCTTGTCAATTGGACACTTAGTCCAATTGAGCGTCACCGTCCTAATCGTGACGGTTCACATACGTTCACTCCTCAGCAAAAGCGCGCCTAAGGAAATTCTCACGTTAAAATAAAAATATTTATAATAAATAAATACAGGTATCTATTATAAAAAATTCTCTCACTATTTCCGGTAACCTACACTTAAAAAATATATAATACCTACTAGCGACTAGCTCCAGGCTTCGCCCAAGATCTATTATCTAACTGATGGTGAAAACCGCATCAAATTCCTTTGCGTTATTTAGGCCAGCCAAACAGACGCACAAAGCGACCACAAATTATACTATGTAAAGAAAATATAAGAAGACTAAAAAGTGTAGTTTCACTTAAAATGGGTATAAGTTATCGGTATGGTTCGCTGAATAGATAATGTCGACACCCATAATCAGTTTGATTTAAATTGGTCTCTTCAATCACACAATTTACAGGCACCGAATGTCCAAAACCACTGACACATGGACACCTTAATTTTAGCACAAAATAGGTACATTCGATGCCATCGAATATTGTGGTTTCACAATATTAAAAATACTGCAGTCATTAAACTTTAGGTATAAAACTTCTTTACTTTAATATAATAATAATAATATTTATTTCGGATAATTTACAATCCATATGAAAAAAGGAACTTAGTTTAGAAATATCAACAAAAACAAATATTTCAACAAAAGCAAAATTATCAATTATAGCTCCCAAGTACGGAATATCATACGGTAAGAGCCAAGTAGGTAAGTTTGTTTTGAAAACACCATGAACCGGTCGGAGGCGTTTGAAATGTCTCCAATATAGGGTCCAATCCTTGACAGGGTCTCCAATGTGGGAATTCTTCAAAGAGTCCATACTAACTGAGAACTAAGTACTGGCAAATATTAGGGTTCGTAAAGTTGCATATCTTTGTAATGTTCTGAGAGGTTAAAAGTACCAAATGCTCAATCTCATCATGGAGGGCACCCCTCAGGGTGAAGAGGAGTTGGCAGAAGACAGATGTCACGGTTAAGAAACACCTGAAAACAACTAAATTTGACTGATTAACATAGGCTATATAGTAAATCGAGTTAAATTAGGGATCCCTACGAAAATTCCAATAAAGTAACCCAAGGTGTAGGAAATCCCCTGATATCGGACGACGCGGATTTTTTTTCCTATTGGTTCGATTGACGAAGCAGAAGAGAATAATAATCGGTCGACTCGGACTGCTTTTTCCTGTTGGTTCGATTAAAGAATCAGACTGTGCTCTTATACACTAATATTATAAAAAGAAAATATTCGTATATTTGTAATGAATAAACTCAAAAACTACTGGACCGATTTTAAAAATTCTTTCACCTATAGAAAGCTACATTATCAGTGAGGACGAAGTCGCTTTCAAAAGCTAGTGTAACTATAAAATGGATTCTTTAATCAGATTACACTCTGTTCATATTTTTACCTTTGCAGACTGAATAGCGTATCATGGAATGGTAATTGCATGGGAATTGGACCCAGAGCGTTGAATTAAGACACGCATGAACGATCCAGGAGCAAGGTTACGCATGAGTACCTATTTTCGATCAATATGCTTCGGCTAAAAATTAATACATACATGTTATAACTATTACCTAGATGTATTATTAATGTTATTATGTAATTTAAGCACGTCTGTAATTTTAGCTAAGTTATTAATTTTATTTTAGACTAGGTGCTGCCCGCAACTTTGAAAGCTTTTTGGAAATCCTACAGGAACCTAAAATTTTTATGAGATAAAAAATATTTTATTTTTGAGATTAGCGAGCACAAACGCCAAAATATCTAAAAAAACACAAACAATCTACGATTTCACGCCTTAACTACTCAACCGATCAACATTAAATTTTGCATACACGTTGCCAGGGATACACAAAAGGTTTAAGGGTACTTTTTATCTAGAAAAAAAGGTTCCCGCAGGATCATCTTAAGATAAAAATAAAAAATCCAACGCCTCACAAAAATGTGAAATAGAGATTGAATAAAATAATGTTTTAACACCTAAGAAAAGTCGACAAAGCCGCAGGCAAAAGCTAGTGAGTATATATTTGTAAAAAATTATACAAATTATCTCAACGATAATATTTCTCAAATGATACCATTAATAATTCAGGTAAAGGCGAAGTTCGTTAAAAACTAACGAAGCCAAACGTCTGAATCTACGAGTACATTGTTATTTTACAAGAAACAATTCAAACTTATCTCCAGTCTTGTAGATCTCTCGTTGCCTACATTTAATATTGCAGCGTGGGTCAAGTAAATTGGTATATGAAGTTTAAATCTCAATTATAATTTGACCCCCATTTGCATACCAGATTGTGAGCAACGGAAGGTCTAGTTATTTTCTCAAGCGGCTATACAATCAGGAATTCCGTATTCCAAGACCAGGAGACTTATTTATGTATGATGTGTAAGTGAGTGGAAACCGACAGTTTTTTATAAAACTTGAAGGAAACATACCTAACTTAGAACTGTCAGAAGTTTTAAAAAGACCTGGCAGACGTGTTGACTTCATGATACTGTAAGTATAGAAATCAACTAAAAGAAATGATAAGAAATAATGAAAAACTAAAACTGTTTTATTTTAATGCAGTAATGGTTTATAAAATACTAGCCGGTGCCCACGACTTCGTACGCGTTTAATCTATACTAATATTATAAAGAGGAAATATTTGTTTGTTTGTTTCCATTGAATAGGCTCCGAAACTACTGGACCGATTTGAAAAATTCACTGTCGGGAAGCTATATTATCATCGAGTAACGTAGGCTATATTTTATAAAGTTACGCGGGCGAAGTCGCGTGCAACAGTTAGTATTAAACAAAATCTTTCTTCATTTAACGCTCTTTCCATTAGTGAAAACCGCTTTAAAATCCGCTGCCTAGTTTAAAAGATCTAAGCATTAAAATCCGTTGCATTGGTTTTGGAGGAGTTAGCAGCCAGAAGTAATTTAGGAGGAGTTAGGAGATAGACGCGGAAAAGGTGTTTGGGCTCAATAGAAAGGCGGAGGATAGCTTATAATTTTAATTATAGCGATTTTAATGAGGCTTTCACTAGTGAAAAAGCGTTAAGGAAGTTTTTTATATATAATTTGCAGAAATAATTTGCGCCCGATCGAAGCCGGGAGCGGATCGCTATTAGTTTATAATATGGGTGGTTAAAATAACACTTTTGTCTATGGCTGTACCAAGGAGGAGGCAAAGTGATAATTCCATGAACCCAAAACAATGTGTCGAAAGTAGCCCGCAGCGGACGAACGGATCCCTAATGACAGTAATCAAACAAATAAGGGGTCCGCACATAACACGCGAGACGTCAAGTTCAACAGACTATACTTATTATTTTTTTATCCTCTTTTCGGTACTATTTTTGTGATATTTAAAGGAAATAATTTTACTGGTAAACGAGATGTGTGTAACTGTTTTAAAATAACTATTATCATTGGATGGTTAGTAACAAAACGGTGTGCTCGTGTTGTGGCAATCGTAAGCACATTTCATCATCAGGTTTTAACTTTGAAGTCACATACGTATAGTTTTCTATCAGCACTGTTCCAAAACTTGACTAATTGAAAAATATAATATATATACTAATAGGTATTAAAAATGTGAAAGTAACTCTGTCTGTCTGCCTGTCTGTTACTTTTTCACGCCTTAACTAATCAACCGATGCAAGAAGGGACATGGAAAAAATTACTGTCCAAATTCATCCAAGTTGCACGTGCCGAGACGCGACATTGAGGCTCCGACATCTAACTGAGTTCTTCCAGCGACTGTTATAAAAAGGTTTTTTTTTAATGTTAAGGTCGACAGACAGGCTGACGGCCCACTTAATGGTAGGTGGTAACCGTCGCCTATAACACAAGCAACGCCAAAAGTTCTGCAAGTGCGGTACCGACCATAGAAGGATTAAGGATAAGGGATAAGGAAGAGATGGGGTAATGGGCTCTGGCATCCTTACTCACTCGCCGAAACACAACAGCTCATATATGCTGCATTTTTTTAAATGTTATGATCGACTGGAATAGTTACTGCCGCCAGACGGGCTGACCAAATGACTGCGGAACGCAGTGTGTCCTCTCACTACTAAAAAGTAAAAAATAAATAATAAGCAAATAGTAAGAAGTAAAAAAAGTTATCACGCTTCACTAAGTATTTAACTAAGTACCTACGTTTATTTACTTACACTGCGCGAGAATCCCATCAACAATGTGATTGCTATGGCTTAATTGCTTTGATGAAGATACTTGAAGTAATTAAGCTATAAACCCGACTTTATCTCAACAAAGTAATGAGTTAACACTTGTATTACCCACGGATAGACGTATATCGTATGTATGTATGTATATCGTATGTATATACGTATGTTGCAAAATGGCTCTTAGTACATTGACATTAGAGTGAATGTAATCGATAATCTTCATGACATAGAAAGTCAGATATAAACTGCAGTGAATCGGTTTTAATAATAATGAACTGTCTACCCATACAAATAAGTGAGTTTTATGGGGTTAAGTATATCATACAAGAGAGGAAGAGTCAGTGGAAGGTTACATGGGTTACATAGAAGCCTTTTTTATGACACAGGTCTAAAGAAGATAACACATTCAGTATGAGAATATAGGTGTATTTTCTTACCATACTTACCTTGACCGCCCAACGGATTTTGATACGGTTTTCAGTAATGGAACGAGCGGTAAAGGACGAAGGTTTAAGTGCAGAATAAAATTATATTTGTGCGAATCCGGGGGCACGGGTACTTATTATAAAACGAATTTGGATACGGTTTTGACTAGTGGAAGAAGGTTGGTGTGTATAATTTGCGGAAGCACCCGTTTAGTATATATATTTTGATAATACTGATTTGCAACCTAAATTATATAGGCACTGTATTGTATAGCTTTAATAAAATTTAATACTGAAGTTGATATTTACTATAAAAACTAACAGTAATTACAAGAGTGAAGTTTTATACCACCACGGTGGCAAGTTGCATCGTTAAGTTATTTATTGGTGATTAAGTTAATGACTTAATACATGTAGCGAAGTTTTACGTCAACTTACGAACAAGTAACATAGATCGATCAGATTCTGCATTAAGTATTGTTATTAACATAAAAGCTTCAGTGGAATGGCTATCGGTTACAGCAACGGCATACATAAGTTCGAATCCCGGTGAGACAAGTCTAAACTTCATTAGACACCTTAGGATGGGGTAAAACCACTGAACTCTGCAGACGGTTAGGTCGGCAAACAGGCTAATGATTCACTTGATGGTAGGTGGCCTATGATGGAGCGAGCTCACCCAGAAGAACTTTGAAAAGATTTGGGTTATATGAGCTCGGAAACACAGACCAGCGGCACCAGGGAGTGCGTTATATAAACTCATTATATTTTAAATGAATCAAAATGAAATATTACTAGTTCAAGTAACACATATGTTACCCAAAACTTAACTGAAACCGTTGCGGTAACATTCACCCATTATCTATTGTTAGTTATAAACCCCAAATTAGTTACACAAATAACGGGCGTTTAAATTGAATATAGTCAAAGATTTAAATCGTTAGATGCGCCCTGTGCTTCTGAAAACTGTGCCCGTAATATGTTTGTGTGCGTAACGTCTCCACGTAACCAATACAATGGCGACGAAAAAAGAAACACAGCGTCATCTCGCTCACTCATAGTGCAAATTGTAGCCATTCGCTCTCTGTCATACAAACACGTAACGGTTGCTTGTCTCTGCGTGACGGACACCATTTTAATTCGGTTATTGTTATTCAAACAGTGAAAATAATTAATAATTCTGTACTTACGCATGAAATGTGATTCCTTTGAATTTGTTTGTGTTTCTTGAATTATGAGAACACTTTCTGAAAGCACATGAAGGCATTTTTAAAGGTAACCGAACTTAATTAGCAAAACCAAAGATGTGTATGCAACGTGAACCGCTCACTCCTTTCTACAAGCGACTTATGCGGGAAATGTGAGCTCATTATTCCCAACGATGACACATTTTCGGCCGCCTGAAGTATGGCAAGGGCGCATCTAACGATTTAAATCTTTGAGTATAGTTACAAACTTTGTCATAATTTGTAATAGTTATATTTCTGTATCATCCTGTATATTATATAACACTAACATAACATCATATGAGTTTCAAGGCGGTGAAATAATTTTAAACAATTTAGGACAGAAAATTTAAATTTATCTGAACAAATGTCTAAGCCTACTTAATACATCTACAAATAGGTACATATATTTATCATCTAATATATTTAAAATTTTATTTCTAGAGACATGCATTTTATATTGTATCTGAAGATTTTATACTGGAAAAGATTAGTGAGAAATGATAATAAAATAATCGATGAACTAGGTCCCTTGCTTTTTATCTGCGATTTTCTCCCTATAATATATTGTATCTTAATCCTCCTTCCTTGGTAATCCTACTTTGGTGAGATTAAGGATAGATAGGAGAATGGGCCCTGGCATACCTTACTCATTCACCGAACATCATTATGATGTTATTTCATGGTGTCTTCTGTAAGGAGAATAGAAAAGGAGAATACAATATAATATTATTGCACCGCCTATTCCAGAATAGTATTGCACCGACTATTCTAGAACATTATTGCAACGATTATTCTAGAATATCATTGCACCGACTATTCTAGAATAGTATATTGCATCGATTATTCTGGAATAGTATTTCACAGACTATTCTAGATATCATTGCACCGACTATTCTAGAATAGTATTGCATCGACTATTCTAGAATATCATTGCGCCGACTATTCTCGAATATTAGACAAATTAGGCACGTCTAAATTGGTAATGACACTGTAAAGCTGAAATCCTATCAAGTCGGCCATCAGACACGAACTTTTTCAATTTATTTGACGTGGTGTAAGTTTTAATTAGTTCAGGGATCCTCCCCCCGCTTCAATCGTTGAAAATGATGATGGCACTTAACAATATTATATTTTTTTCAAACAATTTTCCCCGTCTTGTCCTAACAGGGGCATATAAAAATATGACAAATTTTGGCATATTAAAAATTTGAACTTCAAGAGAGCCCCACTTTTCGCTGTGAAACGTTTTATTATTAAATATATTGTTGGTAAACCGTGTTAAATTTTGCTTATTATATATAACTAGGGCTATATAATATGCTTATGCTTATTATATATATAACTTTGTTATTATTTTATGGTGATAATTGTAAGGGCTTCCAAGCTTAATGACTATTATGACTTATTCACTGTATTGAATACAGTGAATTCTGACATTATCAAAGTGATAAAACCAATACTTAATACTGTAACGCTATCATTTTACAAAAAACTGCTTATTTAAGACGCCCCTGAGCAATTGAGGCTCAATTTTCGGATATTGACGGATATTATATTGACGGATTGTGTATAACAGACACGGCTCGTTTACTATTTTATTATATGTATAGATATTTGAAACATAATATTAAAAATATAATAAATAATCAAGCGAAATAGACGTCTTATTTCGCAGTGTTCATGATGAGAGATATAACAAGGGATCTTCATTATTTTTAGTGTTTTTCTGCCGTAGATGCCTCGCCCCGTTTCGTATTGTTGCTACTAGAGAGGTTCTACTTGCGAATTGTTTTTTTAGTTTCAAAGGTACCTTCTTTGTTTTTCATTGACTTTTTTTTAAAGCCTCGAAATGAAAGGCGCTTTATGACTATTAAACTATGGGGTCATTAAAAATCTTATAACAATTCCTTTATTCTACTTGCCTCATCTTAGATTATTTACTGTCATCAATAAAATCTAAAATAATCCTTATTTTCACCCAGCCTCCATACATTTTTGGACTAATTTTAAAAGTGCCAGCCAACAATATTAAACTTGTTATTATAATAGAACACAATATTTTAAACATTTTTCAATATCACATCAAAGTTTTAAATATTATATTTATATGTAAAAAAAATTAATATTTTTTGTGACATTTTTAGAAGACATTTTTGTAACATTTGGAGAATTATAAGGAATTATAATAAATACATCTTTATTATATTGTTAATTATTTATATCATCTCGGAGAAAACGCTTGGAAAAGAGCCTTGGCGCCTTAGTGAAAAATGTTTGGATCGTTATACTAATTAATAATAACGTGTAAAATATCGCTGGCCGTCAAAAAAAAAATTAGCCCAAAATGGGTGATGTCCTTTAATTCAAATACTTTGCCAAGGTAAAATCTGTTGTAAACGCAAGCCGTCTGACAGAATCAGCTAGACGGAAACGCCTTTATTCAAATTGCCGGAGTAATTGATGTTTCCCTACTCTGCTAATGCTCCGCCCTTAGCTGGTGCGATTTATTGGACACTTTCAATAAGAAAAAGTTCCCCTTTTCTTGGGAGAAAATAGACGACTACAAAAGACTTCTGTATGAATAGTGCCTCGTCATTAACTTTATTAAACAACTCGCTTTTTGTTGAATGAAGTGCAATTATAGTTTATGGTAATGGAACTGGAGCTTCGAGCCATTTAAGAGAACATATTCCAACTAGAGCAGTTTAGCAATTCCATACTACTTAATTCCGTGATTACTCACTAGTTATTGGTCGTAGCAATACATAAAAAAAAATATGACATTTCTGAGACATATTATGAAGGTTTGCATAGAAACAAATAATGTTGATACGAGACGCCGTGTTCTCTGAGGAACGCTTTTATTAAGTATAGTAATATTACTAGCGACTTGCCTAGGCTTCTCAATTTAAATCTTCATTAAAAGCCTAAAATTCAACGCGGACGAAGTCGCGGGCACTAGCTAGTAAGTAATAAATTATGAACTACTAACCCCAATTCTATACACAATACTTTTAGGCATTTTAATTTGTACGTATAACCCATTTGCAAATGAGCACCAAACCAAGTTCGCATCGCATTGTTAATTACTCTACGAAACTAAAACAATGGGAATATTGTATTGTTGGTAAACTATAGAACTGAGTTTCTTTTTTCTCCGTTAGATTGTTAACGGAGGCGAAACGATAGACCGAATTCACCAAAACGAACTTTTGCTTCAATTGCCCTCTCAATTTCCTGGCCATGGTTTTTTTTTTGCGTCTCAGTAATTTCACGTGAAATTCAGACGCGAATGTAAGGCAGAGCAAGGCCTTGTAGTGTTTTTTTTACCGAATAGGTATTTTAATTTACATTTACATACAGGTGCTTATAGTGCCTTCAAATATTTTCTTGGAATTCTTGCGACCGAGGTGAAATCGAATCGTTAACACATTGATTGGTATATGGTAATATTTTTTACATAAAAATGGCCAAGCTGGCGAACATCTGGGCCCTTAATGCCAATAAATCGTCAAATAAATCGTCAGATAGGTGTCTCCTTAAGCGTACTCCTTAAACCTCATTTATGGCTAGACCAAAAAGCTTGAAATATATATAGCTATGTGTGCGTGTGTGGGGGGGGGGGGGGGTTGTATGTGGCGTTGCTTGTGTTATAGACGACGGTAGCCACCTACCATCAAGTGTACCGTTAGCCGTAGCCGTCTGCCGACCTCTTAACATAATAAAAGGTTTCAAAAGCGATTCTTTGGATATCCATATATTTATGGACTATAGATCGATCTAAATTTGTAATGACATTAGTCTCAAGGTGAATAAAATCACCTCTGTTCTGTTAAAGTGTCACCGCGAAAAGTATAATACGAGAAAGAGGCTTGATCTTTCTCTGAACAGAAGAATATCCGAAAGAATTATTAAACGATGCCTTTTGTTTGGAACATTGAATAGATTGATAAATTGTTTTATTGTCACCCATTCCTGTGTGTTCCGAATGACTAATTTTAGGGATTATTGTCAGAAAAAATGTTTCAATATATAAGTAATAAAAAATGAATTTTAGACAATTTTAAGGAGGACTAATTACGAATACTTACAATAGAATTTGGAGTTTTTAGACATATGTCGGCTGACAAGGGCTGTTTCGGTTTGAGAATCTAACCACGCGGACCTCAGATTATAAATCTTCTTATACTATCTTGTTCCTGGACCGTTTACCAGGTCGGTTTGTCCGATAAATTGATCTACCTATTAAAAAAAATTATTATTATTATTATATATATCATTATACAAAAATATACCCAAATAATCATTTCGGGAACGTGTCCTTAAACAATGTTTCGTAATTCAGATATGTCAAAAAAGTAAACGAAGATAAAATATAAATCGCATGTCTTTATTATTAGCTTTAAATATCATTAATTTTTCATATTTTGATTACTCATAGGTTGTCTTGACATTTTTTATTGTAATTAGTTTTCAAAAAAGCATGTGCTTTTTGAATGATTCTGATAACTTTTACCGTACAAACAAAGGTATATCACGATATTGACCACGATGCTAAGAAATAATAAGCACGCGTTCTAATTCTTATGTCTCCGACATATATACGTATTAGTGACTATATTAGTGGCTCTGGCGACGTGGTTCGATCGCACAATTTCCTATTTTACACGCTAACAATTATCACATTTCTCGCTATTTTTCATTGTTATAGCATATACGAGTATATAAATATGTTGTTAATTAGAACGTATCTATTAGAAACAACGAAATAACTCGTAAACGATAAACAAATAAAAAAAATTCAAACGAAATATTAGGAAATTTTATCGTGTATCTGCATATGAACACAAAACTGATATTAGATTCTCTAACACTTTCTCGCATATCAGTACCACAGTAAAGAAAACACACACACACACACACACACACACACACACACACACACACACACACACACACACACACACACACGCACACACATGAGATATATTTTTAAACTGTGCTAATAATTACACGGCACGATATCCGTACATTTTAAGTAACTAGCTTGGAGCCATGTTGCAAGCGTGAATTAGCCCTTAGAGAAATTAGTTCGTAGTGGAGCGCTTCACATTGATCTACAAAGCTAGTAACTAATAACTATTCGGAGAGAACAGAAAACTATAGAGAAATTATTCGAAATATGTGATTAAACTTTTTGAGATGGTATGTTATCAGCAGAAAGGACAATGGAGCCAAATAATTTCTTCTTTGATTTCTTTCTTTAATTTTATTAGTTTACATGAATCCAGAGATGCCACTAAAAAGTAAATTAATAAAAAAAGTTGTTTTAGTCGAGTTAGTCGTCATGAGCTTACAAAAACGGGATTTTTTTTTTTTAATTTTTGCGAGTTAATGTTAGATTAAACTTACTATAGCAAGGTCGCTGAGCAGGAAGAATTTCGTAAATTACACTGTTATTACCTGTCTCTGTCGCTCCCGCGTAAATATATTACCGTCGCATTCGGTCATAACACCTTGTCCGTTCGGTCAGGTACAACCGCGATTTAATTTGGATTACTACTTTAATTTTAAAATAATATTGATAAAAATAAATTAATATTTCGGTGAGTATGGTTCTGGAATCCCTTAGATGCCAGAGCCATATCATTAGCTCTTCTTAATCCTTTATCTTTAATCCTAATGTGGTCTGCAGACTTGTAGCACCTATTGTGTTGTTCGTGTTATAGGCGACGGCAGCCACGACGATATCAAGTGGACAGTCAGCCTGTTGACGACCTTAATATAAAAAAAAGATGATAAATGAATGACGCTGCTACGAAATATTTAAACAAAAATTTTAAAGCAAAAACCGATATGCCCGCTTGCAATTTGACCACACCCCACTTGCCATGCAAGTCCTCGGTTCGGGTAATTTGCATCAACCGCTCCGCTTGTTTATGAAATTGTTGTGTATGTAAGCACTGAATTTAGCAAGTTATTTACAATGCTTTTTACAATAAACAAAAACTGTTCACGCTTCACCATAAATGCCTTGAGTTATGTTTATTTAAATTATCAAAAGGTGGTTCACAGTGTATTTGGTAGTCAGTGGAAAAAGTACCTCGATTTGATTCTCTAAAATTGCTTTTTTTTGTTAAGGTCTTCATACAGGCTGACACCGTAGGTTCATACAGGCCTGTAGGTGGTTACTGTCACCTATAACACAAGCAACGCCACATGTGCTGCAAGTGCTCATTCTGTTTCTTTTCTTTTTTTGTTGAACACAAATATTTAAAAAAAATTCACACAATAAGTGGCCACAATGATTTTAAAAGAGCTAACGAAAAATTTAAGGTATCGGTGAAGTTTTGGCTTCTTTCTTCAGTAAAGTAAATGAACTTATATTATTAAATCATGGAAAAAATGTTCGTAAGAATATAAATCCATTGGCCTTAATACAATTTTTTTTTTCTTTTGTAAAAATCTATCGAAGTAATCTATGCATATTTACACTAGCCTAAACTTTTAGATATCATATACTATACTATAATATATTAGCTGACCCTGCAAACTTTGTTTTGCAAAAAAAAAAATTTTGGGGTAGTTTACAACCTATTCTCAGACCTACTGAATATACACAAAAAATTTCATAAAAAATCAGTCAAGCATTTTCGGAGGAGTTTTGTTACAAACATTGTGACACGAGAATTTTGTGTATATAAGAAGATTATCTATATCTATACATATTACAAAATAAAGTACTGCCTCTGAGTTGATTTGATCGACTATCTCTGAGAAAAGTTTTTTATACGGTTTTCACTAGTGAAAAGAGCAATTAGCGAAGAAGGCTTGTAGCTCTAGGTAGGTACCTAGAAATACTGTGGGTGCTAGTTAATTATATGATTTTTTTTAATGAATCAAATCCTCCCCTTAATTCATAAATATAAATCCCATTCAATATATTTAATCAATGAAACTATAAATATTTCCATAGGAAATGTATTAGTGACAACATTTAATGTATTCAAAGATTAGGACAGTAGACGTATCGCACGCCACAAACTCACGCACGGACGACATAATGCAACGATGACACAAGATATTAAAGTTTTGAAATTAAATAAATCAATTAATTAAATTTTTTTAACATCTTGTCGAAACGTTTGGTCGACATAACCGGCGATTATAAAGCTGGCTATTACCTCGGGCAACAGATTAGCATTTCCATACAACGAGGTAATGCAGCTAGCATGCTTGGGACCCTGCCTAGGGGACCAAAGCTTTATAAATTATATATATAATATGTACTATATATAACTTAGAATTAAATTAAATATTATTAAGATTGTTAGTGATAAATAAATCAATACTAATAAATAAAATTGAAGTGTCTATTAGTAATGTAAAAATAACTGCTTTTTGCTAAATATCCATTAAAATATGTCCGGTACTAATATTATAACAAAATACAAAATAATAAAAATTCGGGTTAATCTCCGAAACGACTGGACCGATTTTGCCCGATTTTGACTAGACCGAAAGACCGCATGCAATATTCAGTAACAGTCACCACGGGCGCGTCGCATTTAATTGAAGCGATTCGCATGTACGATTAAACTCCAACGTAATCGTAATTTATTATCTTAAAAATAATTAAGATAATAATTAAGATTAAGATATACACACAACAATGCATTGTAATTAGTCAGCCATTTATTTCATTGTTTCTTTTGATACAGACCTCGACCTGTATATTAGACAATATTAGACAAAACAGTGCTCCTTATACAAATTATATTGTTAAATTTCTAAAACAACAATTTTCAATGTATTTTAATCAAGTATTTCAAAGTATTTGTAAGTGCATGTGTGTAGAGTGTATTTATGTGTAACGATCTGTGTGTGAGTGGAGACAGACAAACATGTGTGGGTGCAGAAGAAAGTATGAAGGAAAATACAATTATTATTCCGCCTGTATTATTTAACTGTATCTTAGTAATAAACTGACTGTAATATAAGAAAAACCATTGCTTACTTAATATAAAAATCATTCTTGTACTTCTGTTTCAGTACTAAGTTAAAAGTACACTTAACAAAGTACATTAAGACTAATTACTGCTTCCGTGTACATTACATGTTGCATAACACCGTCCATAAAAGTCAACCGATAGTGAACTGAAGCTTTTAAATTAGATGTACACACGCAAATCGAACATTCAATGAAAGCAAATGTTCCGAATGTAATTTGCTGACCGTTAGATATAATTTATTTGTTCCTTTGACATACCACCAATTTCATTAGCTGTACATTTGCAATTAATGGAAATTACAATAATGGATTATTAAATTGGCCAATTTGGCTATGTTTGATTTGATATTGATAAAATTACTTATGCTTACTTATAAATGACTATAATTATTTTTATTATGTTGTGTGTATATATATATAATATTAATAATATATAATAGTTGTGTTGGTTTGTGTATCTCTCAAAAACTCGAAAACTAGGACTTGAAATTTTTAAACAATATGCAATCCGCTTCAAGGATTGATTGATCTTATCTATATTTAATTTTTGCGTAATAATATAATCTCGATCGCGAGAAAAATAGCGTTATTTTACGGCACCATCTACCGAAAGCGAGGAGAACTAACTCGCCAACGATAACCGCTGTCACATTTAAAGTGGCAGTTAGCCGTTGTTATGGCAGCCGCTGACCGTTGAACGTCAAAGAAAACCACAGCGAAGCGTGGTCGGGCTCAGCTAGTAAGTATTTATGTAATAAATGTTATATGTATACTTCTATACTAATATTATAAATGCGAAAGTATGTTTGGATGTATGGATGTTTGTAACTCTTTCACGCAAAAAATACTGAACCGATCACCATGAAATTTTGCATACACGTTGTCTGGGACACCAGAAAGGACATAGGGCACCTTTCATCAAGAAAAAAAGGACTATTCCCGAGGGATCAATAAAAAAATAAAAAACTAACGCCTGGCCAAAGTGTTATAGCAACACGAGGTCAAGCGTTATATTGCATTTATTTTAATTTTCAACGCGGACGAAGTCGCGAGCACCAGCTAGTTGTTATATAAATTGGTAATGTTGTTATTTTTAATGTAAAGATGGGTAGACAGGCTGACGGTCCACTTTATAGTAAGTGGCTACCGTCGCTTATAACACAAGCAAGGACATTGGTGCTGCAAGAGCGCTGCCGACTATAGAAGGATAAGCCTAAGGATAAGAGATAAGGAAGGGATGGGATAGTGGGCTCTGGCACCCCCTAATCAGTCATCGAAACACAACACATTTATGTTATTTCACGGTGGTTTTCTGTAAAGGCATGGTTACTGCCGTCAGACGGGTTGCCCAAATGACTGGTAAATGCAGTGCAGACCAGAGCCAACTTTGAAAAGTTTATATCCAAATTTGTCCTCGCCGGGAATGGAACCGGGGCCTCTGAGACGTCAGGCAAGCACCCTTACCACTCATACAGTGGGCGTATCAATAAAATTTAAGCGTATCATGACGTATACATGGTACCTATGTAAATATTTCTTATCAGCTTCTGAAAACATTGGTTTATGAAGACACAAATTTATGTCAGCGTTGTCATAGTGAAGTAATAGATGTCGGGGTTTAAGGTAAAGCTCTGGGCATTAACGAAACACGGTGCTTAGGTGACAGTACAGCGTTTTCGACGTTAAGTAATTACAGCGCAGAGGTAGCAGTATAATTAAGACCGTATGTAAACTGTTTGTCAATGAAAACTATTGTGGTGCAATATTCAGGGAGGGTTATGAAAGGATAATTATAAATAAGTAACTGGTGATCCGCTCCCGGCTTCGCCCAAGGTGCAATTTTTATATACAAACCTTCCCTGTTTATCCCTCTTTCCATAAGTGAAAACCGGATAAAAATCTGTCTAGCCATTATTGGGTTTTAGCGAAATTAACGCATGCCTATTGATTTAAAAAATTGTTTTATATTATAAAATTAAGTCACTGTTCTTCGCTGTTTCTTCTGTCTGTTTCTTCGCTAACTTTTAAACAAACTATCGGATTTCGATACCGTTTCCACTAAAGAAAAGAGCTACAAACGAGGAATGTTTTTTTATATAACTGTATCTGTACCAAGCTGGGGTGATAAGTGCAAAAATTATACTTTAAGTATATTTAATTGCGCATTTTAGTACAGAAAAATTCACAGTCTTAAAATACGAAATTTTTATGAACTTTAGATTACATTATAGGTAAATTAATTTATCCTGGCAGAATGTTATTGTCTACAAATAAAATAATTTTTGAAACGCCTTAGAGTAATATTTAATGGTTGTATATATTTCTTATTATTGATGTAATAATCTTTAACAATGAAATGTAATTGCATAATACCACTTCCCTAATCACCTGACACTGACAGCTGTCACCCGTACCATGACAGCGATTTGCCTTAAGTCAATGTCAGAGATTATTGAACGTTGCATATTTCACATACACTGCATACCCTGGTAATGTGTTATTGGCGAGCAGCAACAAAATGTGAACACTTCACATCAACCAAATTGACTCGGATGGATGTGTCCCTGCTATGACTTTCAATAGAATTTGTGAGCGAGCAAATCTATAGAGGCAAATCTCAACATGCGTTAAATTTGACGCAAATACTCTCAAATACTAGATAGGTACGTGGATACCTATCTAGTATTTGCAGACCAACAATTTTCGGGTCACACCGGCACCATGGATCACCTTTTCATTACCGTCTTTCTGAATCCAACTTATACACGTCCTACTTATATAAATAAAGCATGTGACAATTCTCCATCAATTCTCAGACAAATTGGGGGCAATTTTTTGACTTCGGAGCTTTTTGACCCACTAGTTTTGACCCGCTGAATAAAAGTGCCCGTTGGACCCACTTATAAGTTGCCGTCTGACCCACTGTGGGTCAGAAAAATATTTTATTTTACAGCGATGTATTAGACATAGGATTAAGGAATTTGTTTGTAATTTTCATTTTTTCTATCAATCGAATACGAATGTCGAATTTACTAGACTACACGGGGAACTTGATTCCCCGCCATTAGATGCGATGAACCCAACATTGAAGTAACTGTTTAATCCACATAAATAATTTTACAACTTAATCCCGAAAATTACAATGGAAGCTGCGACAATAAGTCTCGCAATTAATTCCACGTTAAATTCGATGACCCATTTCAAATGTTAATTGATTTTTGGACACAATTTGCGGAAGAATTTCGAATCTGAACATATTCGGTCCCAGGAAATGTAATCAATTTTACCTTTGTTTCCAGTCCCACCTTTCGTGTTTGGTCCAAATGAGAAAATCAACATTTTCATACAATTTATTGAGTTCTAACTAATCAGTATAAATTTGCTAAACGTGTCTGTCTGTTTAAACAGTTAATTCTTCTAAACTACGCAACGGATGTTAATGCAGCCTAAGTTAATGTAATAATCTACCGTTCCATCTACGGCTTAAATTATAAAAAGATTATCTAAATTATACATGTAGGTATATTGTATATGTTCGGGGATGAGTGTGGTGAATCAAGGAATGTTCAGAGAAAGCAGATACTCAAATATAAATTCACTTTAATAAATGATTTCACAAGAAACTATTAAGATGTTTCCGCTAAATTGTTAATGTTAAAATATATGAATGTTAAATGTTATGTTAAATGTTGATGAGTACATCCGATCGATAAGGCGATCACTTATGCACTAAAATTAATTGTTAACTAAATAATTACAAGTCGTGCGGTTGACCTAGAATGGGGTCACGCGCAATGCTACGTCAATATAAGTAGGTATGTCGAAACACCTAAATATCAAAGTGTTCGGTAATAACCCGAACAGTATATATCTTTACATAGTATATTTTAAAGTCGCTTTTCGCGTCTGTTTTCTTCTAAGCGACGCAACGGACTTTTTGCCTTTTTTCCTGGGCGAAGTCGGGAGCGAGCGGGTCGCTAGTTAGTGTTTATAATATAAAAAATATATATACAATATTATTATTTAATACATTTTTTTTTTAATGACTTATTAAAAAATCCCTCTTCAATTAAGAGTCTCACAAACGAAACGAGGCGTCATTGCTGCGCATCGCATAATCTAACCACGCGACCCGTGTAATCGGGCCAGTCCTTTAAAGTTCGCATGCATACCCAATCACGTCTACTTCGTTGGGTTACAGGTGACATTCTCTAAAAAAAATACTACCTATTTTACAAAGCTGGTGCCCTAAACTTCTTCTTCCGCGTTAAAAAATAAACAAATAAATATTTGAGCAATATAAAGCCTGACATCTGCATTGCAATTACACTTTTGCCAAGAGTTAGTTTATTTTTTTATTTTTGGTGATCCCAAGGGAACAGTACTTTTTTCTGGATGAAACGTAGCCTATGTATTTTCCTGTATCATTGAGAACGTGTATGCAAAATTTCATGATAATCGGTTGAGTAGTTAAGGCGTGAAAACAGACAAACAAAAATTACTTTTACATTTATAATATAAGAAATACAGATTTGACCCGTGACTTCAACTGCAATAAAGTTAGATGCACAAAATATGTATAGATAGATTAAGATAATACTCGTACAGATACTCGTAAGTGGAAAGTGCAATAGTGGGGCTGAAATATTTGAGGTGTGATAGCGTTTATTGGCTCAACAGACGGTCTAACTCCAAGATTCTTGTTCTAAACTGCAATTATACCAAAACCACAAGAGATTATCTTCGTACTTCTCGTTAATTCAATCGACACTTTATTTTATTTCTAACTGACTAACAAATTTAATAAAATAAAGTTTTTTTTTTTCTATATTAATAAAATCCTGTGCTAGTTTTATCTCGTATAAACTCTTTATTTCACAACCATAGGAAGCCAAAGCCCCATAAGACAGATTTTTTTTCTGTGATATTTTTACACACAAACCTTTCTCGTTTAACGCTCTTTCTATTGGTGAAAACCGTATCAAAATCCGTTGCGCAGTTTAGAAGAAGTTAGCGTAAATACAGATATAGGCGGACAGCGATTTTAATTAAAATAATTTTTATTATTGGGAGGGCATACTGCGTTCCGCGGATGTCGTGTCACAACGTCCCCGCGATTCCGCTCATCTATGGCCGCACTAGAAAGTCGTTGGGCTTTACAGTCTGTACACATTAGGCATTTTGAAGCGCACGCTTTGCTAACGCGCGCTTTGAGAACTATGAAGTTCAGTACGGTGTACACATTACAACGCGCGCTTCAAGCGCCAGTTCTCAGTTTTCTGTTCAAGCGCGCGTTGAGCGCGCATTAGACGGGCGCTTCGAGATACATGGGTCGCCATTTTGGTTGTACATTTGAACGCGCGCTTTCGTGTAGAGAGGACACACGACGTACAAAAATGAAGATTGACCATTTTGATACCGATTTCTTTATCCATCTATTTGGGATATGGAAAGTCCATGTTATAAAAATAAAATATAAAAAAAAACTAATACTGTGGTTATATCTTAGTATTGGGTGCACACAATATTCTATTTCTTGTCGTCTTTTATAGCGACGGTAGAGAAGCCACACACAAGAAATCACTTCGACGTCAATTTCCGAACTGAGTCAGAAGTATAATCATCCTTCTAACACTCGTCGAGCGCCGTTCTAAGCGCCGTGTATGTGCGCTACCAACGCGCGTCTACGCAACGCCAAGCGCTCAATGTGTACTCGCTCTTAACCGGTCTTAGCTCTATCCCAAAAGGATTTATCAATTGGGCAACCTGCCCGATAGAAATAACCACCCCGTTAAAGAATACTACGATTAAATAAGAGAGTGGGGCGCACTAAAAGGAGATATACACAGACACACACGTCAAATTTATAACAAACTGTTTTTGCATCGGGCGTTAAAAGAAAAATTAAAAGAAAAAAAAAAAAAAAAAAAAAAAAAGAAAACCTTAGACTATTGTCGTCACTCCCTTCTCTTTTAGACAAACATTCTTTCACCTTAACTAATGAGATTAGCTGTTGATTAAACAAAAAAAGACTATCGAATTACAAATAGGTACATTAACTATAGCGCCTTTGACTATTATAATACCAATTAAATTGGTCATTAAGAAGTAAAACATCGATGACATCTAATGGTCGCCGACATGAAACTTTAGACTTTATAATTAAACGTTCGTCACTTCAAACAAATTGGCTATTAAAGAAAGAATTAATATATAGGAGTTTCAAAGGCAATAATGTAGGTATTTTAATAAGATCGTCCAAACCTTTGGTCCAAACAGTAATAATTTATGAAGCAATCTTGATTGATGGCTTAAAATTTGTTCAAAAATATAGTAATAATTTATGTCCGGCATAAAAATAGAAATTTAATTGCTCATTATTTTGCCTAGTTCAGTTAAATTATGGGAAGCAATTAGATACTTATTTGGTACTAACTTTTTTCCGCGATTCCGATCGAGATACATTTTCGTAGACGTGGGAACGTTTATTCAATCTTTATTGCTTGAATTTTCAATTGAATTTTAAATTGATTTTTGATGATCCATTGGAAACAGTACTTTTTTTCTGGATGAAAAGTTTTTGTCAGGGTTTTCTGTATCACTGACAATGTGTATGCAAAATTTTATGATGATCGGTTAAGTAGTTGAGGCGTTAATGCATAACAAACAAACAAACAAACAAACAAACAAACAAACAAAATTTATAAGATTTATAGATTTATATAATTAACTGATAATGATATTTTAAAATCAATATCAATACTCGAAATATGATATGTTAAAATATGTTGAGAAATACTCGAGGCAACTGTTTACAAAAACCATACCCCATACATTGAACCGAAAGATATTCAAATCGAAAGATTCATTTAAAAGTAACATGTTCTGTAACTGCTTTTAAATATAGAGAAACACCTTGGAAACACCATAAATACCGTAAGCAGTTTACCCAAATATTTACTTTAACCTCTTTTAAACAGAGTACAAACAATAATATTCTTTATTGCAAAAGAATAACATTGATTTCTCTATTTACAATAACTTATTTTGAAAAACTGAAATAAAGTCATTACAACTATAGAAATAAAGTGTAAAATTGATTTATATTGAGTCGTATCAACTTGCGTTTGAAAAGATTAGTAATCGCCCTGTGTATAGGCATCATAGGGATAAGTTTAAATTTAAAATTAATTTTTGGTTCCGTACGGAGATTATATGCGCTGTATTTCACAGCTGTAACGACAGGAACCAAAAATTTTTCGAGGATAAAAAGTATCTTATATGTTAATCCAGGTAATTATCAATACATTAGTGAAAACCGCTTTCAAATAGGGTAAGCTGTTTTTGAAATTAGCGTGCAAACATCAATTCTAAGATCTATTTTTTTTTTTTGTTTAGTAAGTAGTCACCTAGCAAAATTTTATCGCGATATTACCTCAGAAACGAGTTACATAAGAACAACGTGTACAAATTGTACGACACGGTTAGTTTACGATTTTATTATTATTTATAATGTATATTGTTCATATATATTTTTGTCAGGCGTTATTAATTTTTTAGATTTATTTTTAGATGATCCCTAAGGAACAGTACATATGGTGAAAGCGACCTTTTTTGTATGCCTAACAATGTGTATTACATGTAAAATTTCGTCGAGTTTTTAAGGCGTGAAAGCGTAACAAAGAGCAAACAAGTTGATTTTCTATTTATAATATTAGTTAGGATTTAGTTAACGTAAAAAGGCGTATTAATAAGTTTGAATAAATGTGTTAACATCTAAGAAAAATCTCCTCATTTCTAATTCGATCTCGCAGTGTACTCGTAACCCCGTTGCAATAGCTCGTTGAGCGACGTTGAGTTTTCCTACGGGCCATAGTTTAGCGACCACGTTAAACAAAATGTAACAAAGCGAATGTTTTCTAATATATACAAATATGTACAAAAATACAAAATAATTTATTTACTTTCTTAAGCCTAGGTACAAAAAAAGTGTAGGGGCACTCCTATTAAGTATAAAAATACTTGTAACAGGAGGCCCCGCTCCTCCGACACCGCAATTAAATTGTAGGCTATTTTAAAATAGAAAAACAATCGGCATTATATAAAAAGTGCTAAAGAAAAGTGATAACTAAAGTTGTTCGTTATTTTAAATATTTATTTCAAAGAAACCTATTGAATTTCTTATTTTTTTTCTCTAGGACATCTTGTTTTATTTTCGCTAAGAGACTATTTGCATATTAAAGTCAAAAATGAACACACTCCGTGTATCCTATGCAGATAAGGTTCCCCTAATGCCTACCAAGGGATCCCCAACGGTTCTAGTAAGCACATAACAGGACGATAAGAACAGGAAACTCGGGCAGATGTTTTGATAAGAAACCTGTGTACGGTTGATACGAACTGGTATATCGTGGGTGTTCCCCAAATATCAATTTTTACAAAAAAATATATACAAACTTCTCTAAATAGTAAAAATACTGAAGTTAGCTTTCATCACAAGGTTTAGTTTTTGAGATTAGGAGTCAGACGTGTGCAACAGACTTTGATGCGGTTTTTAGATAATTTGTTTTGGTATATTTCTTTAAGTATCTTCTATACTATACTTAATTTATAATACTAATTATTATAAAGAGAGAAGATATGTATGTTTGTAATGAATAAACTCAAAAACTGAGCCGATTTTTAAAATTCTTTCACCTAAAAGCTACATTTTTAAAAGCTACATTATCAGCGAGTAACATAGGCTATATTTTGTAAAGTTACGCGGACGAAGTAGCGTGCAACAGCTAGTAGTATATAAAAGCACAAGTCCTTATACATGTTAAAGTTATTATTTTTCAAAAGAATAGTGTACGTAAATAGAGCCTTTATGACTTAATGATATTGAAGAGTATATTTTATAAAGTTACGCAGGCGACGTCGCGTGCAACAGCTAGTACTATAATATTTTAAAGAGGAAATATTTGTATTTTTGTTTGTAAATAAACTCAAAAACTACTGGACCGATTTAAAAATTCTTTCACCTATAAAAAGCTATAATATCACTGAGTAACATAGGACATAGAGGCTATATTGTTATTAGAGTTAAATTAGGAATCCCTACGAAACGTCCAATTATGTAACCCAAGATGTAAAAAGAGATTTGTATTTTTGTTTGTAATGTTACATATATACTAATATTATAAAGAGAGGAAATTTGTATGTTTGTAATGAATAAACTCAAAAACGTCTGGGCTGATTTTAAAAATTCTTTCACCTATAGAAAGCTACATTATCAGCGAGTAACAGGCTATATTTTATAAAATTAGGCGGGCGAAGTCGCGTCCAACAGCTAGTTTAATATAAAAAGTGAGCCAATAAAATCGATTCGGGGAGAGAATTACCCCATTGGCTCGTCCCTAAATGTTTATCACTCAAGAACACACGGGTTGGGATGAAAAATGGCCACCTTGGCAGCCCAACGGTTTTTACATGATCCGGGTCCGTCGACACCTTTGTTAGCGATTGTTTTTGAAGGGTCACGCCTTTTTTTGGATACAAAAAAAAACTGGACCAGTTGATTTGTACAACATTTTGAGCTTAGACTAATGTTAAATGGGGTTGGAATGGAGATTTTTCGATATTTCGCAACGATATTTGCAAGCTGGTGGCCGCGACTTCGTCCGCGTTGAAAAATAAAAAAAATATAACACCTGAAAAAATATCTGATATATTTACCGCTGTGACGACGGTGGCGCCGCCACGGCGACAGTCACGACCAATTTTTTTTAAATAACTTTTTGGCAATCTCTCAGGAATAAAAGTATCCTACAATTTAATCCAGGTAATTATTAATACATCAGTGAAAAACGTATACAAATCGGTTAAGACGTTTCTGAGATTAGCGTGCACAGACAGACAAAAATTCTAAAATCTACTTTTTGACCTCGGTAACATAATTATACGGTTCCTGTGGGATTTTCAAAAATCGAACTACAGCGCGTACGAAAAGTATTTTGGTAAAAACAGACAAGCATCAAGTTATTGGTCTACTCGCGCCTAATTACTCGCGAGTTGTCCTCTTTGTATTTTACTTATTTTTTCATAATGTCAACTCGCGCGTCAATGTAATGTACAGTCCGTTACATAAAGGTATTAAACAAATTTTTAAGCTGTATTATAAAAATATTTTTATTTTTTACTTCAACACTGTAAAGCGATTATTGATTTCTATAATTTAATAACAATTTTATTAACAATAATAGCAGATTTGGCAATCCCTTCCTGAAAGTCGTCATTGTAACGGAAAATAAGTCTAAATGTTTTATCATTTCGTAAGTGCATGTGCGTCTGAAAAGAGTATTTTTCGCGTAGTTCGTACTAAAAGGAGGGACATAAAAGGCAAAAGGTTTAAAAGCTAGGAGGAAGAGTCTGGATTTTTAAAAAGTATATTTTTTCAAAAGAGTAGGTATCCTAAACAAGAAGATGCAATCCAGAAAATTACGTCTAGCATTTAAAGAGTTCACGTCTTGTAAATATCTACTCAGTCTTTCTGTATAATTCTAATAAGTAAGTGTTCAAAAAACTATATGTTGTTATATATACATAATATGTACTTATTAAAAATCTCCATTTCCCAATTCCCTTCTTTTTGTATGTTTGTATTTTTGTTTATAATTAACAAACTCAAAAACTAGTAGGGCCGATTTTGAAAATTCTTTCATCTATAGTAAGATACATTATCAGCGAGTAACATCCATACTAATATTATATATGTGAAAGTAGGTAACTCTGTCTGTTTGTTACCTTTTCACGCCTTAACTACTCAATCGATTATAATGAAATTGTTCATACACAATTCCTGACAATACAAATTGTCAGGAAAGGACATAGTAGGGAACTTTTCATCCAAAAAAAGTACTTTTGTAGATTAAGAATCTAAAATTAAAAAAACTAACGCCTGTCAAAAGTGTAATGGCAATAAAGATGTCAGGCGTTATATTGCTTATGGAAGAAGTCGCGGGCACCAGCTAATAGGTTATATTTATATATTTTTTAAATTACGCGGACGAAATCGCGTGCAACTGCTAGTCTATATACATATCATAAAACAAAGACGCTGTCATCTTCTCTCTGTTTCTCCGTTAACTTCTTCTAAACATTCTTGAAACATTCTTAAACGGATTTTGATACGGTTTTCCCTAATGAAAAGAACGATTAGCGAGTAAGGTTTACGTATAATTATATAATTTGCAAACCGGAAGCGGGTCGCTAATCCCTTATCCTTAACTAGTATTATAATCCTTAACTAATTAACCAAATTCTAATTAATTAAGCTAACAAACTTGGTTTGTTTGTTACGCTTTCAAATCTAAACTGCTCAACAGATCACCATGCTGAATTTTACATGTTTAAAATAATAAAATTTATTTATCTTTCGATTTGCCTAATTTACCAATTTTATTGTCGTATACTACCTGTACTTACTTTCATTTTTTTCTTCTATAAAACTCGAAATGTGCCAAACGACTACTAAATATATTTAAATTTAAAGTTGGCTTTTCGCATATTTCGTACTAAAATTGTGCGCGACGACTACTAAGACGACATTTTTCGTATATTTACATAGACGTTGGTCAGGGGCAGATCAATGGCATAAAAAAATTAAGTAATTTTCAATGTAAACCAAAGTTCGGAAAATAATAGTTAATTAACATATTATGCCTAATTTTTTTTTAAAAAATACCCAATTGTTTTTCTTTTTTTAATTTTTTTTTTTTCATAATATATGTACATTTTTAAATGAATATTTAATTAATCACATTAAAAAAATATTGAATCATAATCGCTTATAGTTTTTAGTTTATTAGCAAAAAATCAAATGAGTTTTTTTTTTATTCTTAATTTGTTTATATAACTTTTTTCCTAATCCAATAAACTTTAGCACATATTTTAGGAGCTTTATCAAGAATTAACATTAATTTGAACTTGTGACTTAGGCTTCTAAATAAAAATAATAAGTATATCTTATATTCAAGTTCGCTGATCCATATACAAAATTATATTATAAAATATAATTGCTCTCAGACTCGGTATGTTTCTCTGCTTACTTCTTCCAAGTACCTGAACGCATTTTGATACGGTTTGCACTATTGGTAAGAGCGATAACCGAGGAAGGTTTATGTATATCATTTGCAGAAAAAAATACATCCGCGCGAAGCCGGGGGCGGGACGTTTGTCATACTATAAAATAACTATGTTTCCGACTTTGACTGGTAAAACCACCCATAACCAACATAAGGCATTTTAATAAGGTTTGCACTATTAGAAAGAGCGATAAATGTGGAAGGTTTGTGTAAGTATAGATATAATTTGCAGAATAAAAATTACATCCGTGCGAAGCCGGGGGCAAGTCGCTAGTCACAACTAAATTAGATAATAAAAAGATTCATTTTATAAATGTTTATGCGGCTCATAAATTCTTACAAATTATCTTCAAACGTTTATAAATACACGGACGGCAAAACGAATTCCTCCCTACGTAAACATTGCTATAGAGATATAAAACTAACCTGTGTTATCCTCTGTATTTAATTCCGTGAATCCATTAGGCACAGTTTACACACAAAATTTTATACATTACACAGAAACACAAAACACCAATAAATCTCACTACGGTTCCGTCACATTAAAACCCTTGTTAATCACACCCACTGTACACCAATAAAAATGTTTTAAAAAAAACCATTGTAAACACGTTGCCGAATCACGTATACAAAACACTGAAAGTCCAGGTTTAATTTGAACCGTAAAAGTCGATGCCTGGTGTGCATCAAATAGGTTTACGAGTGCACGTAATTCATTGTATTGAATGGGCTTAAAAGCAACCCCAACACGACTATACCACGAGAGCGCAAAAGCTCGACTGACTAACGTGAAGTTTGAATACTTGAAGGAACGCGTTGCGCGGTGTAATCTAAGTAATCTGTATTTTTGTGATTCTAATTTATTATTGTGACTAGCCACCCGCTCCCGACTTCGTCTAGGAAAAAAACTCAAGATGGAAACAAAAGCTAAATAATAAAAAAATATTCATTGTTTAATAAAAAAAATTATAAGAAATACACAACGCAATTGCTCGTCGATTTTGAATTCCGCCAATTATGAATTAATTTTGATTATTCTTTTTTTAGTACTCGTACATCATAGGTGTTCTCATATGAATTTTATCGAAATTAATTCAGCGCTCTTTGAAAAAATCAAAATCAATAACATTTATTTAAAAAAAAAAATCTGACTTACGACAAACTTTTCAATCTCTGTTTTAACTGTCATCACAGAAACATTAGCCAAGAACAAAGAAGATTGTATGTATTTGCTGTCATGATACTTTTCTTTAAACGAGTTAACCGAGATGTAACCGAGTTCATGAAACCACTATGCTACTACAAGTGCGACTACAGCGCTACTCCAGACATTTAAGTATAGAGTTCGTCCTGATTACTTCTATTATTCAAGTTTTCTCCCTAAACACGGTGCAATAAAAACATAAATTATATACAAAAGTGTTGGGAAAATTAGAAACACAAGAACGTTGTCGAAACGGAAATCGAAATGCTAAGAAAGTGAAGCTCCGTAATTAGAAAAATAAAGAAGGCGTGCCAGTTCATTAAATCGAGTCGGGCAAAGCGGATGGGGCAGGAAATTAAACCGGTACTAATCCAAATAGTTCCCGACACCTTAACGCCAAATCACTGCCAGCTTTATTTGCTTTAATTAAATGAAAACACGAACAAAAACTTGCTCACTTTTTTACAGTATAGAGACACAAGAGATCGTCAAAGGAAACGCGAAAGATATAATATTGAAAAATGTAAAGCAAAATATCCAACCCGTTGGATGAGTGGTTAGGGACGGCCGCGTCCCTCATGCTGATCCACTCAGGCGTCGAAGAGCCGGCCGACGTGTCCGCTGGGGAGTCTGACGCCCTGAAACACCCAACAAGGACGCGTGGCGGCTCACGGCATTCCAGTGGGCCGCCACATTTAAAGTGAGGCGAAGCCATCGCCCTGAGCTGGGTTCGAAGAGAAAGAACGTAGCGGTGTGTGGGGATTTGAATTTGAATTTGAAAACCGGGCGAATCCCACACTCCCCCTCGTCGACTGTCCCCGTCGACAAGGGATAGTGCGTAAACGTCATTTCCCCTCCTAAAAAAAGGGACGGTCGCGCTAGGAAGTCGTTGGGTTTTAGCCGGTAGGAGTCTGGCATAACATGCGGCATTCCCTACTCTGTCGGGTATCCATGCGGTTTTCTCAACATTATAAAAAAGGGTGTTTGCCTTAACGCTCTGTCTCAGGGGACCTGGGTTCGATTTACTGCATGGTAAAGTTTGGAAATGAACTTTTCAAAGTTAATTTCGGTCTGGATTTAGAATGTAGTGGCAGGGGAGACGTGCTGTGTGTTTCCGGTACGTCTCTTCACGGCGCGGAGATCACACTCCGCGCCTAATCGAAGTGGAGCGCGCAAGTGTCTGGCGGGGGGTGAAGGTAGCGTGTCCCTAACCTCCGCCCATAGACGGCGCGAAGAAACACCGTGGGTTTTTAGTGGGTAGAAGTCCCACATACCTCATCGATCCCCCCATGGTCGGTGGGGATCTAGTTCTCAGATTTTCCCGCGGAAAAAAAAGGACTGCGTTTCGCAGTCATTTGGGCAGCCCGTCTGGAGGCAGTAACGATCCCTGTTGATGACAGTCACCAGTTAGCTATTATAAATATGTACTCTATAAATATGTAAAATATAAATATGTAACTTCACCTGCTTCTAGGATTTTATATTTAGTTGTTTACCGTCAATTCTGTGTTATTTTTATTTATAAATAAATGAGGGTGGACCGAGATAGCGGGCGGCAAATCGTTTAACTTTTTTAAAGCAGTTACCGACATACTCCCTAGCTGACGATACGTGTCCAAACCCGACCCGCTAGCATCTCGGATATCGACTAACTAAATGTTTAAAATTCTTTCTTCCGCAAGACCACAGAGAAATGATATGTGCTGCTGTGTTTCGGTGAGTGAGTGAGGGATGCTAAAGCCAATTACCCTATCCCTTCCTTATCGCTTATCCTTAATCATATTGTAGTTGGCAGTGCACTTGCAGCACCTGTGGCATTGCTTGTGTTATGGTAGCCACCTACCATCAAGTAAAAAGTCAGCCTGTCTTCCTACCTTGGCTAAGTTCACATGATAGCGCGGTAACTTGTATAGTAGAGATTTATTAAAACCTACCTATAGGTTTATATTTAAAGCAATCATTTAAATTCGCTTGGAGTTCTGCGAAAAATAGTTATGCTTATAATATTATATTAAAATACATATGTGTTGAGAAAATTGAAAATGTACCGTACTCACGCCTCTAAGACCAGATAGCGCACATAAATTAATAATTATGTATATCTTAGGCATAGACTGTAGACTGTTTAAATAGTTGATATAAAATTTGAATAAAGAACTGTTCAGGTCATAAAGGCACACCTCGATATACTACGATACAACATGAATAAAATAATTTATAGGGAGCAACTAATCCTATTCACCTCCATTCGAATTTTGCCAGACGATTTTGGTTACACTTAAATACAGTTCTGCTTCAATCAGCCCCGTACAGAGCTGAACGAGCGAAAATTAATGAGTCATAATTTGTCGATGAGGAGTCGCGTACAGCGCTAAATGCTATAAACTAACTAACCCAAGACTTTCTATTGAGCTCAAATATTCTAAGATATCAGGTATACTCCACAGAATATCAGATGTTGCAGCATCAGGTCAAGTTTACCATGTGATAGAAATTTCACATTAATCTAACCTTTGTAAGTTAGTGAATACCCTTCGTCAACTAAGAAATTGGTTAATGATCTTCAAACGCCTGAAATGTCTTCATAAACTATAGCTAAGAACGATCCCGATGATAGATTTCAAACAGCTTCGCCAGATTATAAAAAAAAGCCTCTGTCGCCTCTGTATATTTCTCCACTAAATTCTTCTAAACCAGCCAACGGATTTTGATACGGTTTTCACTAATGGAACGAGCGATAAACCGGAAGGTTTGTGCAACCGTGGATTGTTAGTTTTATATAAATGTAAATTCAATTTTGTTACCTCGTTCAATATTTTATCGTAACGTTATTAGTGGACTATATAGTTGAAATGGTTCGAAGGAATCTGTTATTTTGTAGACAGACAAACAGTAGACTTCTGGAATTACACAAACAAAGCCTTCCATTAATGTCTACATAAACGTGTGTACAATGTTGTCGTGAAAGTCTCGAGACGTCTGCGCCAAAGAGCCCGAAATTTTAACACTTCATTACGCAGAAGTAATGAATTCTTTTGACAACGAAATTAGAAGTATCTTGCCAACCACATGAGTGTACGCAGTGTCTCTAAGGAAGTTTAAATGTTTATTATTATTATTATTAGAGCTTATTTCTTTACTTCTTTTTTATGTCTTTCTCCTGCCTCTGCTACGTTTGCCCTGTATTTTTCTATTGAAGATTTCGTAAGCTTTTCGCCCTTCATTACGTGCCCGAAATATTGCAGCTTCCTCTTCATAATCTTTCTTTTATGTCAAGGTCGTCAGGCAGGCTGACGTTCCACTTGATGGTAGGTAGCTACCGTCGCCTATAACACAAGCAACGCCGCTTGAGGATAAGAGATTAGGAAGGCATATGGAGTGGCCTCTGGCATACCTTACTAACTTACCGAGACACAAAAGTTATTTCACGGTGGTCTTCTGTAAGGGGGTGGTCACTGCCGCCAGACAGGGTGCCAAAATGACAGCGAAACACAACGTGCCCTGCCACTATTTATCGCTCGCAATATATAAACCCGTGTTAATTTGTATGCTGCTAGACTATCCAAATTCGAGATACTTCCTAGTGCGCTATAACATAGAGCTTCATGTCTCTCTAGCTGCTGCACATTAGTAGAGTGTTTATTACTAGACTTCATAGAGCGTAGTGCTGCTCTAGCTAGAGAAATCTCGGTACTATTTACACGCTGTAGATTGATCTATCAGAGCTGCTCTACGTGATTTAATCTACCGTGTACGAAGCGCTTTAGGACACCCATTCCCTTTCCCAATCGACGCCTCCGTCCTTATTAAAAAAAAAATACAATCAAGTCAATGCGGCTGCCTATAACAGCGTCTAAAACTACATTTGCAATTATCCCCTAGTCGAAGACTATTAACTGTCACCAATAAAACTAATATGTTACATCCCGCAGTGTAATCGATGTCTAACCAGTTAATAACTGCGGTGCATCGCCACAAACAGTAATACTAATATTATTGCGTAGTAAACAGATAAATTGGACATTTTATTGGGACTACTTTCTCGTTTCTAGCTCAGCCGACTTCATATTTGTAATGGGAACTATAAAGTTGTTGGGAGCAAAGTTTATTCAGATGATAAGTGGAAATTTAAAAATGACAGCCTAGCTGTAATTTAATTAAAATGTAATTTATATTTTTCACTTCTAAATCTTTTAGGGCTTTAAATTAAAGGATGTTTTAGTAGTAGATATGTTCGACAGTTTTGATAAAATATTGAAACTTTTCCAATTTTTCTCTTTTTAAAATTTCCAACTTTAAAAATTAGCCGAGGTGGTGTTTTCGAGTTTGTTTAAAGCCTTTATGTATATTATTAAAAATGAATCGCTAAATGTGTTGCTAAGCACAAATCTCGAGAACGACTGGACGGATTTTCTAATGAAGAGAAAAATAGGAAAAAATACTCGGAAAATTGCATCCGCAATGTAAGCAGTTGCAGGGGAAAATGCGTTTCACAGTAATAAACTGGGTGGTCGGTTTAGAGGCAGTAAATATTCCCTTACAAAAACTATTGTTTCATCGATTTCAGTTTTTTATTTTATTTTTTGAACATTTAGTGAGCAATTATACATCTCTAGCGACCCGCCCCTAGCCTGGCTCGTTTATATGTATTTCCATTAGTGATTACCTTATCAAATTACTTTGGGTGGTTTAGAAAAAGATAGCGGTGAAACAGGCAAGGTGGACAGCAACTTTTTTTATAATATGTATAGAACAGAAATTTGGCATTTTTGAGATGGAAAAAAATCATTGAACTCGCGACACTGTGACCGTAACCGACACCTCTGTATATAAGTATGTACTTATCTGACGATCTGAGTTTTCACTTCTTGCGGCACTCCCAGAGTGCCACTGTTTTTTTTTTTTTTTTTTACAATTTTGAGTGTCTCAGTAACAGTGCATTTTTTATTATATTCCTGGTTATAGATATTGCAGTATGTTTACGAATTAACGTGACTTTGCAAACGTTAAATATACATTCTCCCAATTTTCAAGTACCTACTAGAAGAAAAAAGAAATAAATCAGACGGAAATTTTCAGAAGTACGCCATGTACGAGTAATATTGTATATATTACAATATTACAGTATATTTAGAAAAATGTCACACATAGTTCAATATATCACAGAATTTGCATTATAATAGTATGTATATGTGCTAATAATATGGGGCCATTAAGATAACGATTTAAAAATGCTTTAGTCATCTCACCCACATTGGTATGATGAAATTGACCAGTACCTAAATAGATATGAGAAACTAATATAAATATTTAATACACTTGCTATAATATACTCGGCGTCAAAAATCCTTTTGGCGACTAAGGACTATCACGAAAAATTACTAAGTATCGCCCCTCCGCGAAAATCTGATTCAAGCTAATATAAACTTTATAAAAATTACTTTATATTATTAATACTGATATCAAATGAAAGCACGTTAAATAACCTTTAAACCGTTATGCTGTCCGCCGAGTATTCCAACGGTTCCTAGAGACTGGGGGCTACATCAAAAGACATGGAGCTGGTCGGCAACGCTGCACACCTGAAAGAGACGATCGCTTCATTGTGACGTCTTCACTATGCATTCGTTTCTCCAGTGCTCACACAGGCACACAGCAGCACAATATCGTGGCACACAGCATCGCACCTTTGGGACGAGCTGAAGCGACAGGTTCGATCACGAGCTGCCCCCCCCCCCCCTTTACCACCCTGCAAGACCTTCAGGATGTAGTCATTGAGGAATGGGGCAACATTCCACAAGAAAGCGTTGTTAAGTCGATGCGATCAATGAAGCAACGTTGGGGTTAAACTAAAAATACAAAATAAAAATTCAACAATTTGACAAACATATATAAATGGGTTAACACCTAAGAAAAAGGGGCGCCGACGAAGTCGCGAGCAAAAGTTACTATTTGGTCAGTACTTATTACTACTTAACTGAAATCGCATGGACTGAGATATCGAGAAATATCTGCTTTGTACACAATAAACCGACGTGATCATGTTTACACAGACTTTGTAAACACATCATAATTTGAACACTCCAAATTTGTGTTCAGATAACCAACGATTTTAGCCTTTGGTTTCGATTGAAGCTTGAAAATTAAGCACAAACAGCGTTCAAAGTCCTTTCCTGTGAAAGAAAAATCGCCAGAGTTGTACTACTCTAACAAACAGAATACCTAATATTACCAAAGATACCAAAATATTACTTAGTTTTAAACTGGATGGAATCACATTAGTAAACTTGGAAACCAATATTTTCAATAAAAATAAAATCTCAATACAGTAAAGGGCCTACGCGCCATAATAAAACTTGCTTCACTATGTTGTCCGTAAAATTCTGTATATAGTTCTTATTTGGTCTGAGCTTGTACACTTATATTTTACTAACAAAGAAAAATCTGGAACTTATCCGGAAGTTTGCTAAACTCTGCTACCTAAAGACACAGGGGTTACAGGAACGTTTATTTGCATTGTAAACGCAGTGTTAGAAACTGTGGCTTGGGAACGCATTGTTTGGGAACTTTCGGACAGCATCCGCTTGTGAACTTTGCCATCGAAGTCCGTTTCCGAAAGTTCTTGCCACAGAATAATGAACGAATCAGAAGGCATGTGAAACTGTGGCTTTTTTTAAGCTAATGTCGTCAGACAGGCTGACGGTCCACTTGAATGTAGGTGGCTATATACACTCGCCTATAACTGAAGAAACTCCACAGGTGCTGCAAGTGTACTGCAGACCATAGTAGGGTTAAGGATATGAAGGGATTATATAATAATATATACTTTATTTCTTAAGCCAGTAACTATTGTATACATAATATTTTCATTTTAACAGGAACATAGCTAGACAGTAACATAGGCTTTAAAATACATATACATATATTGTCCCCTGACCTCCAAGCTAGGATTTCCTGTGTTTTGGAGATCAGATTAGGAAGGGGGTAGGGAACTCTGGCATGACTTGGTCACTCGCCGAAACACAACAGCACACATGCTGCTATTTCACGGTGGTATTCTGTAAGAGGGAGGCTACTGCCGTCAGACAGACCGCCAAAATGACTACGAAATACAGCGTGCGCATTGTTTAAAATTTGGAGGGAATTTATTTAAATGTTTAAATTTGATGTATACTGTTACTTCGGTGGTATTTCTATGACATTGAAACCTTGACCTGATGCTGCAACATCAAGTAGTCTGCGGGATAACCAACTCCTCAGCAAATTACAGCAGATATAGCGTGTTTGGACTCAATAGAAAGTCGGGATTTTGTTTATAAATTTTTAAGCATCAAGTACTAGTCTGCGGGACACCCAACTCCTCAGCCAGTTACAGCAGATATAGAGTGTTTGGTCTTATTAGAATGGTCTCACTAGAATTTACTTATAGTTTATAATTTTTAATTATAGCTTGCTTCTCTTTCAAATCTCTTATGAAGATTCCTCACAAGCGTATACAAAATATGCTTGTTTCATGGCCACATAACATGTTGTAAAGCAAATGCGTAGAAAGGAGAAAGTTCAATAACCGTGTCATAAGACAAACGAGGGAGGATCAGACGTGCTCCCGTACCCGACCGCGTCCTGAAAGCGGGAGTGATCTTACTGTGCAGATATAAAGTTATTCAAACGCTTAATGACACGCACATTTTCAGGAGCACTGTGTTGGCAAAATAATCGGGTGACGACCTCTTTTATGTGAAGGTTTTCAGACAGGCTGACAGTACACTTGATGGTAGGTGACTGCCGTCGCCACAATTGCGGTGCCGACCCAATTGCGGTGCTATTAGGATGTAAAGATTAGGAAGTGGAACAAAGCTCTGGCATCCCTTACTCACTCATCGAAATACACATGTTGTTGTTGTTCTGTAAGGGGGTGGTTACTTGGTTACTGCCGCCAGACGGACTGCCAAAATAACTGCAAGACGCAGTGTGCCCTTAAGTTAATTAATAAGTTTAAAAACAAATGTAGTAGTCGCTGAAAATTTTAATTACTGTGGCGAGAAATGTTTTTTTGGGCTGGGAAGGTTTTTCTCAGAAGATAGCATTTTTTGTATAAATCTGCCCGATTCGAACTTTCTGAAAAATTGTCTTTTATGCACTGTATTTTTTTCTAAGTTTTAATTTTACTATAAGAAATCAAATTAGGTGAAGAAAATAAAGCTTTTCTGCTAAGGCATAAATTACTAGTATATGAACAGACAAAAAAATTATTTGGCTCGGGCTGCCACATCCAATTCATTTTTTACATCTTCGGCGACACACGAGCAAAAATATAGATCAAATATTTCTACAGCCAGTTCACCCACATAATACTGGAAGAGAGATGTCTCACGGAATGGTACTGTTATGTTTCTGTCATTGGTGTGTTTTTTCATTCTAGAAACTGCTCAAATTTCAGCTTTGCGGCGTGTTTTTAACCCCTTGACGCCCGACTTAAAAACGGGGTGTTTTAAGTTTGACGTGAATCGTAGCTCCTAAACCGATTGACCTATTTTGTTGAATACTGTTTTGTTTGAAACGTGACGTGATCAGGATAGTTGTTGGCTATAATTTATGAAGATATGTTCAGGCGTTTGAAGACCATCAGCCAATTTTATAGTTGACAGAGGGATTTCACTAACTTCCACGTGTTCGATTGATATGAAATTTGGTATACTGTTACTTCATGGACATCTAGACATTACATCAGACCTTGAGTGATTAAAAAATAAAAATGTATTCTTTTAATAACATAACAGTTCGGAAAGTAATAATAAATATATTGGTTTTCTTATGAAAACAGGTAACTCAGTTAATATAAAGTAATCTATATGTATACTAGTAACTATTATAAAGAGGAAAGATTTGTTTGCTTGTTTGTTTGTTTGTTGCTCCGAAACTAGTGGACCGATTTGAAAAATTCTTTCACTGTTGGGAAGCTATATTATCAGCGAGTAACATAGGCTATATTATATTTTCAAAAAAAATTAGGGATCCTTACTAAAACTTAAATAATGTAACCTATAGAAAAATACTTTCACCTATAGAAAGCTATATTATCAGCGAGTAATATAGGCTTTTTATATAGTTACGCGGACGAAGTCGCGTGCAACAGCTGGTGTAAGAAATAAAAAGTCACTAATTTAATAGCAAAAGTAATTATAATTACAGGCGGTTCAGCTGTGGCCGAACGAACTCGAATGAAGTTAATGGGTTAGGTGAAGAAGGAAAAGCGAACAAAACAAATATAGAATAATAAATTCGCTTTTAGTCATGTAATTATGACTGTGTCATTATATGTAGGTCCGACATACTTTAATAAAGATTAGTGTTCGTACCTATTTGGATTCATAATATTTATTTTCTAATGATATCGATGAATATAAGAATTTCTATTCTAAGGATGGGTTATGAGTATAATTTATGAATAATATAATATTTATATTTGCCGAGTTATCACGATTTTTGTCAAAGAAAACGGGACCACACACACACACACACAAAAGCGAAGCTTCAACTAGTTTTATAAAAAAAATCTCATCAAAGTTAGTGAATCAATTAAGTTTGTACAGCCTTTTATAAGTATGGGCGACGGTAACTATTAAGTGAACTATCGGTCTGTCTACAGTCCTTTACATAAAAAATTTGACGAAATATATAGATACTAGCTATTACCCGTGACTTCTTCCGCGTAGGAAAACGAAAAAATATAAAAGCAATATAACGCTTGACCCCTTGTCGCTATAAAAATTTGGCCAGGCGTTAGTTTTTTATTTTATTTTAGGTGATCCCTCGGGAACAGTACTTTTTTTCTGGATGAATGGTCTTTCTATGTCCTTTCTTATATCCCTGACAACGTGTATGCAAAATTTCATGATGATTGGTTGAGTAGTTAAGGCGTGAAAAGGTAACAGACAGACAGGCGGATATTAAGTATTGAGTATGAATTAATTTTTTTAATGGTTAATACGAGTAAAAAATGAACAAAGCTCTGTAATATGTGTACACTCATGCAGGCGTTTAAATAGAGCGTGTTTGTATTGTGAACCAGCGAAGCGCGACTTAACATTACACATGAGATCATACAAGGTCGTAGCGTCCTTACAATTCCTATTGCGCACTCATTGAGTGATGTTGTATGCACGATTTGCAATACACATTACATGGATACACGGTTTGTCTTTTAGGGCATTTTCTCTATCCATATAAATATTTTAGTAGGGCCTGGGCACACTCTAGCTGTGTGTGCCTGCACAAGGTTCCCCCCGTCTGGGGATTGCTCCGGTGTCTCCGGTGGTCTTGGGAGAGACTGGCGCCCGTCGTAAGGTCCCCCGAGATGGTCGGCGTACCTCCACTTTCGGGTACGCCGAGGTTCTGAGAGGGAGCGTAAGCTTTCCCCGCGCTGGATAGCCGTGGCGGGGTATCGAAGTCGTGTCATAACGTCCCCACGACCCCGCCCATCAACGGTCGCGCTAGAAAGAAAGTCGTTGGGGTTTTAGCCGGTAGACCCCGCAGTGTCCCCTACACCACCGGGTATCCAAGAGGATTTCCCAACGTTAAAAAAAAGGGTGGATCGGAGTTGTTGCCTCGGCAGAGCCCGGTCCACCCCGCTCAAAGGACAAGGAGACACCGGGGAGTTTTAGTGGGTATTCCCAGTGCCGCTATGATCAGGTGCTGGGTGACCCCCACATACCCCTACCGTCTAGCCAGTGGTAGAAAATCTGTAAGCGGATTACTCCTCGTCAAAAAAAAAGGGCCTGGGCACACTGCGATTCGCAGTCATTTAGGCAGATTGTGGCAGTAAACACCCCCTTATAGAAGGCCCTTATAGAATAACAGCATATGAGATGTTGTGTTTCGCAAGTGAATAAGGGATGCCAGAGCCCATTAGGTACCCCATCCCTTCAATTAAAATTTATTGAAATTCATTTTTCAATATACATATTAAATAAGGCCTACATGTGAGTCAAATGACCACTAAAATATTGTCATACTAGCTGGTGCCCGCAACTTCATCCGCGTTGAACGATAAAAGGTACCCTATGTCCTTTCTGGTGTCCCAGACAACGTATATGCAACATTTCATGGTGATCCATATCTCACGCGATAAAACGTGGCTCCTGTAGCCATTTCATCTATAAATTTAAGCCAAGCAATTAATATTTCAAGTACTAGGGACTAAGCGGCCACCACGAGATACGTCATTTTAATTTAACCACAGTATAATAAACATAAAAGAAGGTGTACTGAGTTTTTGATCTCAACGTAATTGTAGTTAATCCTATTCTAGAGAAAACTGTAATTTATAAGAGATAGGGTCTCTTCCACCAACTACAAGTACAGTGTTGATTAGTTACTTTTAGAAATAATTTTATGTTTTATTAAATTATGCACTCCTTCGATTTTATTATTTTCTTTTTAATGTATGGTACCTTTACCGTACAAACAAAGGTATATCAGCTCCATCATTCCCAGTGACCGGTGACTTTAAATGGCAGTTAACCTACTTGACACTTTACTCAGAGATGGTGAAAGAGGCCCTAATTTACGTTCATCTAATCGTCTTGACGAGCCCGTTGGATGAGTGGTTAGGGGGCTTGCCTTAAAGCTCCGTCTCAGGGTTCGTTTCCCGGCAGGATCAACTTTGGAAATTACTTTTCAAAGTAGGCTCTGGTCTGGATTTGGAAAGTAGTGTCAGGACACTCTGCATTTCGTAGTCATTTGGGCAGACATTCTGGTCTGCTCTTTCTTCGCAACTCTTTTGCAAGCGCACGAAAGAAGGAAGTGAAGAATGCGTAAACTCTGTATTTTCCTCGGCGCTTTCGACCTTTTGGTCGCGAACTTTAGCACAAACTCTTGCCGTATTTGACAATTTGGTTCCGATCTCCAACACTAGTAGAATACATATGTTTATGTTATATATAAACATAGAACACATTACTCGTTTACCACCTAATAATAAACACTGTTTTAGAAAATCTTTTCTACAGTAATCCATTATCTCCTGGTACCTGTTGGGTTAATAGGGATTAAATAAAATGTCTACCAGGAAACTTTTTGTGAACTTCCTCTGCTTTACGACTTGTTTTTTTGAAGTATTTCTACTGCTTATAACTTTCAACTGTGTGTAGATCTGTCCAGTTAATTTAAGTGAAATAATTTATCTCGAGAAGTTCATCTCTTACCTGGTTTTTGGATGACTTGCTTCAAAATAATATGGCTCCTATTTTTACCACATCTATTCGCAAGTTTATTTAGAATGAATTACAAGAAAATGTTTTGGTACACTTTTTGCTTATAATGTATTTTGTATTACGGTTTGTTATTTTTTTTTAACGAGCCCATTGAATGAGTGGTGCCTTAACGCTCGGACTCAGGGGTCCTGGGTTCGATTCCCGACAGAGTCATCTTTGGAATATATTATGTAGTAATTTGTATAAAAAAATCTCTCTTTTTTACGCCAATTTCTTCAAAATCACGCAACGGATATACGGTTTTCAATAATGGAAAAAGCACAAAAGTTTGTGTATCTTCTTCTTAGCGTGCCGCTTCTCGACGAAGGTTGGTGACCATCATGGCTATCTTGACCTTGGAAGCTATTTTCCCTTGCATCACTAGCTGAAGAATATGCTATCTTTCGCCACTTATCACGTGTCCGAAATATTGCAGCTTCCTCTCCTTTATCGTTCTCAGCACCTCCATTCCTTTTTTCATTAGATGCAAAACTTCAACATTTGTTACTCTCTGCATTCATTATCTGTACATTGCGACACAATGTTTTTCCGGGCCAGCTGGTCTATAATTATAAATGTGTTAAATATATGCTTTCGTCCGTGTATCCAAATAAGTCTGGAGTCTGGACACAATTTTAATAACTTTTTCAACGACAAATTTTATAATTCACTCTTTAATTATTCCCAAATAACTCTTACAGATACTTAGATTAAAATAACCTTTCACATAAAGCCAATATGCCAATAAAGAATATTTTGTTTTAATACTGACCTTTTTTTAACAGAATCCAAATAAACCTGGATAGTGGATCGCCTGTCAAAATATGGACAGCTAAATATTCCCTACTAAAAATAAACAAGTAGTGATGTACCAACGATAGTGATGTGAATAAAGTAGTGTACGTAATTAAGCCATCGATTTTGACTTACGATGCATAAATTCCTCTATATAATCGCCGAGATACGGCAACTCATGCGGGCACCCGGTCGTTAGGGATGAGAACAATGTCGATGTAAGATTATCGATACACTAACCTAAGTTTTAACAGTAAGTATTATTTATTAATTTATCTTGTATGATAACATTTGTTTTCTTTTAGAGTTCCCATATTTTTACCTAAATATATTTATTTCTTAATTAACAAGTATTTTTAGCAGTTTGTTATTTCGCGTCCTACTCGTCATGCGAATTTATGTTTACCCATAATTTACAAATTTTTCGTGTAGGTAAACGAATTTTTATAATTCTTTGCGAGAATAACATGATTCTAAACCTAAAGTTCTATGCTCCACCTAACATTAGACATTATGGTTAAATAGTTGGAGGAAAAGAAAGTGAAAAACGATCATGTGTGAGAACATTAGCAATCCGTAAAATATTCCAAATCCTCGGAGTGCTAGTAAGGTACTTAAGAGCTGTCTTTGTCCAGCAGTGGTACGTAAGTATAAGTGATATTATAGCCTGATAAAATCTAATGTGTACAAACCAGATTAGTACAAGATATAAAATTTTAATATTTATTATTCATGTTAAAAACTTCTCATCCGTCTCTTAGATTTTCTCTCAAACCTGCAATATGCTTTAATCAATCATCAGAATTACCTTTCCTGCATCATGGAGCTTTTACGTTCGTATTTTCAATTTTATTGGTAGTAAATATTTGCAATTCAGTTAATAGGTTCGATGTTTGTTAAGGTAATAAATTGTCACTGCACTGAAATTGGCACGTTAAATTTATTTTTATCGATTTTAATTTGTAAATGCATTATTATGTCATGATGACTCCAGTGTTAACTGGAACTACGACATAATTCCACATTTATGTGTATACCTATTTATTTTATGATATAAGTGGCGATATAACTGGGGACTCCAGAGCTGCCTATTACCTCGGTCAGAAAATTAGCCTTGCTTTATAAACAAGGTAACGCAGTCAGCATGCTTTAACCCTGCCTAAGGGACCCAAGCTTGACATGATATACAATTTGTAAATAATATATATAAATAACTTATATTATAAATTAATATTATTTTAATAAATGTTATTTACATAATTAATTGTACCTGCTTTACATATTAAAGTTAATTCTGATATGTATGTATGTCATAAAATAAGTTATAAATATGTTAACAGCGGCTTAAGTTTAGGTTTAAGAATAGGCATACCTACCTATTCTCCGAAACTTCACCACTGTTCTTCGTTTATGCTTTTCATTGCGCTCAAAACCGTTATTCTTCCTACAATTAAAGTTCCCATTAATTAAAAAAAAAATCTTATTATATTGTATTTTGCTTCTATCACAAACTAATCAATAACTGTTAATCACATCAAATTACCTACAATTGTATTTAAGAATGGAGCTTTATCTCCATTCTTACAGCATATCGTTTTAGAATTTTAGAATTACATCATATCGTGTTTCATTCAGAATTATAATCAGTTATTTTTGAATAATAATAATTTACAAAATAATTTCGAATATTATGCGGTAACTACCGCTATACAGGGTGCCAGTTTATAATTGCATTTTTTTGCATAATTACATAATTATCAATAATTTTGTGCTTTTTCAAAATAAATCGATAACTTGAAGATTTACTAGTGCTGGGTGACATCACTAGGCGGCGGTGAGCCAGACTGACCACGAATGTTCCCGGACTATTGCCGGCTTTGAATATAAATTGTGGCCCTTTATTATCTAAATAGGGCAGGCGATGTAGACTAATCCTAAAACATTTTACATAGTGGCTACAGCCATTATTAAGAAAATATACTTAAATATAAAACTTTCTTTTTTTTGTCTTTTTTTGCCTCTCCTTGTAAGTCTTTTTAGTTCTGCTAAACTAAGTGGATAGGTGCAGATTTGATGCAGTTCTCATTCCCATTTTTTAGAAACTTTAAAAAAATCTAACATATAATAAATATTTGTTTGAGTAAAATGTGAGTGCAATTAATATTCTAATTAAATAAATGTCCTATACACATCTGCCATTTAAGGCCATTTATTTTACTTATATTAAAAAATACTTTAAATAATAATAATAATTATTATTATTATTATAATTTATTTTGACTCCAACGTATTTCTTGCTTGGACCACAATTGCTTGGAGTTATTCTTTTTATAGGCGACGGTAATCACCATACTCAACCTGGCTGCCCTATTATAAATAACATCAGTTTAACTAAAAATATTGTTAATTCAAATACATATATAAAATTATGTTATAAATAAATCATCTGACAAGTTTCATAATAACATTTGCTTGATATTAATGTTCTTCAATGGCCATCTCACGTTACTTACAGGAAAACTCTCGAAAGATCGAAGATTACAATGTAAATACATTTCCATTCATACATCAATTCAGGACTTCAGTAAATTTGATATAACTTATTGATTAGTAATATTCTACAATATATATACAATAGTACTATTCTAATGTATACTTGTGAGCTGTACAATATTACTATTGTAGAATTAGTGTTTTGTAATAATTTAGTTAAGTATTATTCATACGACCTTTTCCATTATAGAAAATGTCCATAATAGAAAATCCTCGAAAAAAAACCTTAAAAAAATTTAAAATCTTGTTTGACTAATAGTATAACTTGGAACCCCCGACGCCCGACGTAAAGGAGGAGTTTTATAAGTTTGACAGTGTGTCTAATAGCTATAATTTATGAAGATCTGTTGAGACGCTTGAAGACAATCAGCTCATTTCCTAACTGACGAGGGATTTCACTATCTTGCACATGTTTGAATGATGTGAAATTTTGTATACTGTTACTTCGGTGGTAGCTGGAGGGTACCACCGAAGTTTTAGGCCATACCAAAAGAGACAAGAAAAGAGCTGTAGATCTGAGGAAAATCACAAAATGGAACGATGTGGAAACTAGGATAAGGACAATGAAGTGGAGATGGACAGGACACACATTCAGAGACAAGAGAGTGAAGTGGGCTAGAACAGCAACAGAGTGGACACCCCGCTACAATACAAAAAGAAAGAAAGGACGACAATATAGGAGATGGTCAGATGACCTCATGAAAATAGCCGGCCCTCAGTGGCCCACAATCGCACGGGATAGACAGGCTTGGAAAAAACTGGAGGAGACCTTTGTGTCAAAAGGACAAGCTAAATAGAGGACTGCTGTGTACGAATTTAGTTTATAAGTTTTTATTTATATAATTGTACTCTTTTTAGTAAATAAAGGTTTTGAAATTGAAATTGAAATTGAAACTTCGGTGGTATTTCCATGACTTAGTAACCTTGACCTGATGCTGCAGCATCAGATAGTCTGCGGGATAGATAATTCCTCAGCAACTTACAGCAGATATAGCGTGTTTGGGCTCTATAGCAAGTCGGGGCTTAGTTTATATATATTTTTAAATAGCTTGTCTTACTAACTATTTACAAAATAACCTGTAGGCACTCTTTGATAGTTAAATTTAAAGAAATTAACATTGACTGGGTACAGCCATCATTTTGCTCATACATTTTGTTATAAACTTTTATGACCCAAATGATTCACCCACAAAAACCCTTTTCTTTCTTTCCTATCGCACCAACAATAAATCGTAGGAATTAGTGTTAATATGATTTATATGAAAGGATTATGTTGATAAGAAAATAATTAAGTTTGACCTCTCTAGAAATTGGGTCGACTCCGCAAACCCATACGAAACTTTTTCTCTCCACTTTCTTGTGAAGAATACAGTACGTGCACATCGCAGCCAATTATCACTTTCAAAGACTTTAATTTTCACAACTTTCAAACCTATTTCATTAATGGTGTTATATTTGAAATGGAGTTTGGGAAATGTGAGCGTGGTTCATGTTGTATTTCACATAACCGTTCATTGTTATTATAACTACTGGGGTCATAAAATGTCTCTTTTTAAATAATTATAAAATACTAGCTACACGCTCCCGGCTTCGCCCGGGTTCAAAATAAAAACTATCCTGTCTTTTAAATTGTACTAAATTACACATAGTTACGAAATTTTATCAAAATCGGTTCAGTAGTTTAGGAGTTCATCGAGGACACACAACGTGACACGTAATTTTTATATATATGACGAAATATGTGTAATTTAGTCCAACTTAAAAGATAGGATTGTTTTTATCTCAATTTATAGTATTGCAAATTTTTTATTGCAAATTATTTGTTTATTATATGAGACTTATAAATTACCTTGAGAATCTCATGGAACTCACAGTTGTTTAAAACTTTTTTAAAAAAGTTACCTGTGAGTTCCATAAAATTTTCACAGATGGCGGTGTGTGGTAATTTATCGGCTGGATTAAGTAAATATTTATTATAAAAATTGCACCCCGGGCGAAGCCGGGAGCGGGACAGCTAGTAGTCAAAAAATGACACAAAGGCGTGTCTGCCGTCAGCCTGTGTGCCGACTTTAACATAAAAAAGCCCTTATCTTCAAAATGACACCTAAATTCTGTTTGATGTTTTGAAAAGATGACACAACTGTGACTCAAGCGGTTAATATCAGTGAATCATTATCTAAAGATCAGTAAGCTTTTATTTGTTTTAAAATGCAGCGCCATTTTAACGCTGCAGTATTTGAAATTTACAATACCAATGGGAGGATCTTTTGCATGGAATTGAGCTGGAGTTATGTTGAAATGTAAATTAAAATCATTATTCTAATGTAAACTTAATAAACTTGCAATAGTGTTCTATTGTTCTCCAAAAATAAAAATTTTGTACATTGATTCCCAAGGACTCCGAAGCATTTCTTATTTATTTAAAACGAGCTGACCCCGCGAACTTCGTACCACCTCAGGGAGAATAAAATTCATACAAAATGTATAAGAAAATGAATTTTCTTCATATATTTTTTTTTCGTGAATATTTTTCCGAATTTTTAATAGTTATTCTGCTATTCGTTATGGAGACAAATTCAATAAAACAAAGATCATAAAAATCGGTTCAGCCGTTTTAGATTTAGAAAAACACGACTTTCTTTTATTATATAAAGAAGATTTAATATGAGATTTTTTAAGTTTAAATTTGTAGATCTGCTAAGTTTTTGAAGCCGTGAATTATGACCTTAACTACTAATCATGGAATTACTTAGTATGGAATTGGTGAGTTGCTCGAGTTGGAAAGTGAGACCTTAATTATTCAAAAATTTGTTGAATATTTTAGTCAAAAAAATTACTTTATCTGTCTCTTATGGTTTATCCGTTCGCATTATTTCTAAAATTACCTTAATGTTTATAATACCATTAAGTACACACGAATAATCCACAACATGCCCCATGATGTGATGGGGGTCTAATTAATATTAATGATCAAAACCACGCTTTCATAATTAACCCACATAAATATATTAATCATATTTTTTATAATGTAGATTAGTATCTTTATGCTTTTAAATTCCGTAAAGTAAAAGCAAGAAGTTGTTTCGAAGTAAATCAAACCTATATTTTATCCTTCTGTTTATTAACACAATGTGAGGTAGGTAGGTTGTCAATGAACTTGATAAATGGTTCTTAATTTTTTTATGGTAACAGGCTGACGGTCCAGTTGATGGTAGGTGGTTACCGTCGCATATAACACAATCATAAGGTGCTGCAAGTGCGCTGCCGACATATGCTGTTATTTCACGGTGGTCTTCTGTGAGTGGGCGGTTACTGCCGCCAGATGTACTGTCCAAATGACTGCGAAACGCAGTGTGTCCTGCCACTGCTTTCCAAATTCCAGACCAGAGCCAAATTTGAAAAGATCATTTCCAAAGTTGACCCCGCTGGAAATCGAAACCGGGAACAGAGTGTTAAGGCAATCACCCTAACCACTCATCCAACAGGCTCGTCAATTTTTTTTTGTTAGAGGATTCTCGCTCAATATATATTGAAACAATAGTATACATAATATATTCAGACCGGAAATAAAGCAGGCAGTTGTCGTCCAAATAGCATTGCAAGTACGGAGCGAAGCTGAGTACCTTCCAAGTGAATTTACTCGTAAAAGGCCGAGGTGTAAGTCGAGGCCCTTTCAAAATAAACGAGGTGTCATTTGCTATTTCGCCTGAGACTTATGTATACAGTATTTTTTTTTATTAACTTGCAAGGCCAAAATATACAAGACACAAAATTTATTTCAAGTTGAAAGTTTTATTACAATTTGTACAGTTTGACAATGGTTGCTGAAACCTTGTAGAGCAAGAGCTGTGAGGCCCTAGCTAGACCTACGTCATTTTGGAATGGCTGAAATTCCATGTATTAATATTTATTTAGTTTTTTATTTGTCATTTATCCCTCGGGAATAATTTTTTTTTCTGGATGAAAGGTACCCTATGTCCTTTCTGGTGTCCCAGAAAACGTGTATGCAAAATTTCATGGTGATCGCTTCAGTAGTTTTTGCGTGAAAGAGTTACAAACATCCATTCATCCAAATATACTTTGGCATTTATAATATTAGTAGGAGTATTATTATGAGAGTAAACATAATATTATTATGAGCACATGCCGCATTTAATTCAAATGCGAATGGGGTTTTTACGCGGGCCTGTATTATATCTCTATTTGGTTAACCTTTACTTAAATTTAATGAATAATATTCAAAAAAATGTCACTACCAAAAACGTGTTTCACAATAGAAACTGCATAAAATATTGTGATTCCCTTCGCTGATAAGAAAAGTAAATCAATAAATATTGTGGCTTACGGTATCTGGAGCCCACGCAGTGTCAAAGTGCGATAGTGTGGGAACTACACGTTTTTTTTTCCATAAAAAGTGACTTATAAAATAAACTGTTCAATATTATATATACAAGCGACTTGCCGCCGATTTCGCATGGATACATTTTTTCTATAAATAATATAAGCACAACTTCCTCGTTTATCGCCCTTTATTAGTTAAAATCGTATCGAAATCAATTGAGTGGTAACCCATGTCTTAATATTATGTTATTGTTTTTATAAGACATCTCCCACAAGCCTTACTATTAGCAATCAAAACACAATTTAATATGATTTTCATTCATCAAATATGAATAATTAATATCTCAATTACTAAGGTAAATTTAATTAATGTTTACCCTATGTGAGGAAACAATATATGAAATTGCTATATTTGGATTTCAATTATTATACGAGTTCATTTATTGAATATTCTTTCAAAAGCGTCGCGTGTAGCAATATAAATAATATGCTATTTTCAGACATAATTTTGTATGTTAAAAAATACTTTATATGAAACAAATTATACAGTTACCTCGAAATAGCAATATAATGGATTCTTAACCCCCGACGCCCGACGCAAAAACGGGTTGCTATCAATTTGACATATTCTGTGAATCTGTGTGTCTCTCTAAGAATCGTAGCTCCCATACGGATGGTTAATTTTTTTAATGTGACGTCGTTGGGATCGTTCTTAGCTATAAATTTATGAAGATCTTTGTTCAGGGGTTTGAAGACTATCGGCCCATTCCCTAGTCATAAAGGGAATTCACTAACTTATGTTCGAGTAATGTGAAATTTGATATACTGTTACTTCGATGGTATTTCCATGACATGGTCACCTTGACTTGATGCTGCAACATCAAGTAGTCTGCTATATACCCAACTCCTTAGCAACTTACAGCAGATATAGCGTGTTTCTAATTAACTATAACTTGTATTGTATAGCTTGTATGTTCCAACAAACAGACAGACAGCAATAAATGTTTATAATGAAACAAGACGAGAGTTGTACGTATTCTGCAAAGTTCGTTCTATTCGTATTATGTTATTATGCACTTCAAAAACACAAACTTCACTAACAAGGGTACCGAAATGTATCTACACGTATTTGCCTTTAGGCAAAATGCTTATATTAATGAACTACAGTATAATCTCTGATATACACTCTGATCCATTAAGAATTAGGATTGGACAATAAGATTTTAAGACAATAAGACAAAACAGTGCTTCAAAATGGCACCAAACTGCTCCAAAATACTTCTTAGTGTTCTGTCTATAAAATTGTAATTATTTTATAGGTCTATTTTATAAATTACTTTTATTACATACTAGCTGGTGCTCGCGACTTCGTACGCGTTAAAAAATAAGCAATATAATGACATCTTCATTGCTATTGGACTTTTGCTAGGCGTTAGTCTTCTTAATTTTAGATGATTCCTTTGAAAATAGTAATTTTTTCTGGATGAAAAGTACCCTATGTCTTTTACGGTATCCCTGACAACGTGTATGTATGTAAAATTTCATGATGATCGATTGAGTAGTTAAATTAAGCAGTCAATTTTATTAATCCTTTTTTGTTTTTATTTTTTGTTTCTGGCCTTATAAAATTCTTACTATGACTTGAAATTTCAAAAAGCTTGCCTCATTGCATATTGATTGATATTGATTGCCATATTGATATTGATTGTTCGTATTGACTTATATTGATTGCCCACATAGATTGACTGCGACAAATAATTTAAGAATCTCTTATTATCGCTCAGTAAATATATATATATTATAGTTAATTGACATAGCTAGTAAAGTGACTTTTTATTAATCTGTCGGTCACTGTTATTAAGTGACCTTGCTTGTGTCATATTGATCACAAGTGATCAAATTCATAGCTCGCTATGTTATTGGAGGAATCTATTCTTCAATACCATTTTACCGACATAACATTTTGACGAGCCCGTTGGATGAGTGTTAAGGTGCTTGACTAACGTCTCAGGGGCCCCGGGTTCAATTCCCGGCGGGGTCAACTTTAGAAATGAACTTTTCAAAGTTGGCTCTAGTCTGGATTTGGAAAATAGAGGCAGGGCACACTGCGTTTCGCAGTCATTGGGGCAGCCCGTCTGGTGGCAGTAACCACCTTACAGAATACTAGCGTGAAATAACAGCATATGTGCTGTTATGTTTCGGTGAGTCAGTAAGGGATACCAGAGCCCATTACCCTATCCTACCTTATCGTTTATTCTTCTATGCAGCGCACTTGCAATGCCTATGGCGTTGCTTGTGCTATAGGCGACGGTTGTAACGTAGCGTTACTTATTGTATTTATTTTATTAGTTATATTACCTTATTTGTTTATTTATTTATTTAAGTATTTAAAAACTTATTATTTTTTTTTAAATATATAGAATTGCATTTGACGTTCAATATTCAAAATTTTCAGTCAGAGAGCGTTTTTTGTTTCTCTGTCGCTCGCAGAGAGCGGTTTAGTTTTTGTGCTGATAATAGCCTGTATTTGCCACTTCATTTTCTTTTAAAATTTTAATTATTCAGTTTAAAATATTTATGTAAAAAACCCCGGTTTATAAATGGGTACGTATTTCATCTTATTTCTGATGATAGATTGTTGATTAATGTTTTATTATTATAATTTGTGTTTTAGTTCATTTTAAATTTATTGTTAATTTACTCATTTAATTCTATTATCTTTTGCAGTTATTTTTAATCCTTATGCAATTGTATTTTTTTATTTTTCTCTTGTTTATTTTTGCCTGACCATTTATTGAATAAATTATTAACATTTAGGGATCTTATATCTAAATTTTAGATTCCCACGGTCAGGCACACATATTTTTTCTTTTAGATTTGTGTTTAATTATTTCTTTTTCATTTCAGGTTTTTTTTTTTGTTATGGTTTTTTAATTTTGGTTTTTTGTCATTCATGGATTTAACTAGAGATATATAAATAATATATAATGAAGCCTGGGTTTTATCCGCATTTTACATTTTGATGAGCCTTCTTCATTTTTCCTTGGTGACACTGATGAGCAGCGTGTTTTATTTTGCCGAGAAGGAAAACTTTATTATTCACATCCAGCTAAGTTTTTAACTTTTATTAGCCGGGTTTATTGAATCAAATTTTAAATTTCATATATATATATAATAACGTACGGGCTTAAGGACCACCCCCTGTGTATTTTTTTTGTTTTGTTTAAATATATTTTAAGTGCTAACATATGATTTTTTTCATTTTTTAGTTAGCTGGCGCCCAATTTTTTTAGTTAATTTCATAGCCGAAAACATTAATCAACAATCTATCATCAGAAATAAGATGAAATACGTACCCATTTATAAACCGGGGTTTTTTACATAAATATTTTAAACTGAATAATTAAAATTTTAAAAGAAAATGAAGTGGCAAATACAGGCTATTATCAGCACAAAAACTAAACCGCTCTCTGCGAGCGACAGAGAAACAAAAAACGCTCTCTGACTGAAAATTTTGAATATTGAACGTCAAATGCAATTCTATATATTTAAAAAAAAATAATAAGTTTTTAAATACTTAAATAAATAAATAAACAAATAAGGTAATATAACTAATAAAATAAATACAATAAGTAACGCTACGTTACATATCCCCTCTTCCTACAGAAGAATTTTTTTTTTTCCCGTTAATAGGATAAAAAAAAAATTCTTAGTGCCCATACACAAATGCTACCACTTTCATCCTACGATCAAAAAAATAAAACCTTCCATACTATTAACAGTGAGAATTGCAGCACTAGTTATTAAAACTGTGTTGTGGTACTCAAATGTTTCCTTTCAAAAAAACTAATTCAAGATATTTTCTTGAAGAAGTAACTTGCATAAGATAGGGCAGTAGTATAAAACTGCTGACCTTAAAGCAGAAGTGTTTAAGGAATAAATGAGGAAGAGTATAAAAAGGAAAAAGAAAAAAATAAATAAATTAAAAAAATAATTAATTATTAACATAACTGAATCCTAACTAGAGGAAACAATTAACACCAAGCGAACAAAACGCCCAGACAACTAAGCATTCAACCAAAGAATACTTAAACAAAATAGATTCCTTAAAAACAAAAAGGAACTACATTGTTAATAATAACAAACGCCCAGACAAATAACTAGACGATAACTTCAAGGCTTAAATTATTTTATTTAATAATCCGCCCTGCTTATGAACTTTAAGGCTTGTTTAAAGAGTTGTAATCCGCTCTGCTTATGAACTTTAGGGCTTGTTTAAAGAGTTGTAATCCGCTCTGTTTATGAACTTTAGGGCTTGTTTAAAGAGTTGTAATCCGCTCTTCTTATGAACTTTAGGGCTTGTTTAAAGAGTTGTAATCCGCTCTGTTGGTATAATAAAAACTAATTAGTTAAATAATTAAATAATAACTAAATAAATGAATAACTAAGGAATTAATAATATTAAGTAAATATGTACATAATCAAGAATTATAATATTATGTATTATTATTGAAGGCGATCTTGGACTTCGTGCAGACCTCTCTTGCCGAGGTGTATGGAATGCTCAGAGGGAGGCGTTATTTGATATCCGTGTCGTAGACACTGACGCTCCCTCTTACATTGCACGCCCTGTCATGTCTGTGTTAAAATCAGCCGAAGACGAGAAACAAAGAAAATACTCAGCCGCCTGTGAAATAAAACATGCAACTTTCACCCCTCTCGTGACATCCGTAGATGGCGTATTCTCGCAACAAATGGTTTACTTCGTTAAACATATTGGAGAAGCCCTCGCAGACCGCTGGAATAAATCCTTAAGTACCGTACTAGGTTGGCTTAGAACTAAAATAAGTACTGCAATAATTCGAGCCACTAGTATGTGTATTCGAGGAACACGACACCGATTTAAGACTGCAGCCAAACTGCTTGGGTTTGACAATGGAGCCTCCATATCAAACAACTACTAATATATTTATTTTTTACCCAATTTATACTGTACATAGATAAACTTTATACCTTCTTCTTTATACACTAGATATTAGTTTGTAAATACTGTAAAATTATTTTTGTTAATATTGCTGTAACTTTATATTATAATAAATATTATTTACATGTAATAATACCTAAATAATTATTATACAAATCATCTGGAAAGGTCTGGAGCCTAGATGAAAATATTTGAAATGAATATATGAAATATATTATTTAAAATATATGTTTATATATTTAAAATTTAAAATATATATTTAAAAAAATGCAAGTTTTAGTACCATTCGTGTCGAAAACAGACGTCGCGTTTTGACGAGAGACTTGATGTGAAGAAATCGGTGATTAAGTGCACACAAGTGTGAACTGTCTCTTATATTGCGTATATTCGTATATCACGATGCATTAAACTAGATTCCCTCGGATGAACCACTTCCTTTGGGCTAGTTGTGGTGCAAGTCATAAGAGAATAGATTGATTCTGAAATTTCAATTAATTACATCAATAATGTGCTATCTTAATATCGCATTGTATTACCGTGATATACATTATTTACTAGCCGATGCCCACGACTTCGTTCGTATGTCTTACAACTTAAAATATGAATATATATCATAAAACTAATATCATAAAGTAAGCAAAAAATAATTGTGTAGATAACTAATTTAAACGATTCGCTGACGTACCTCCACTTTCGGGTACGCCGATGTTCTGAGAGGCGTATCTCCCCGCCACGGCAGCTATGTCGTGTCATAACGTCCCCGCGACCCCGCCCATCAACGGCAGCGTTAAAAGTTAGTTACAAATCCGGCATAACCCCACAGTGTCCCCTACACTGCCGGGTATCCAAAAGGATTTACCAACATTAAAAAAAGGGCTGTTCGCTCATATCGCGAATTATTTTTACTATTAGAATTTTTTTACAAGTAGTAACTTCTTAACCAAAATCAGATTCGAATATTGATTTGATTATGAAATAATTTAGGATAAGGATCTTTAGATTCTACCCAAGTTTTGATTGACATGGCGTTTTTTTTTTTTTGTTGTTTTAAAAACGGTTATTATAACTACAATAATTAGACTATAAAGCTTCGCGAACTTTTTGTATACTATAAAAATACTATATAAATAATACTACTATAAAAATATACTATATGGATGAATACTATAATAATGGTATTCAGGTTCTATTTGTACATCACGACGTGTCAACAATCGCTCTGCTCTCTTAATTTGAGCCACAAGAAGAGAGAAGTTCTCAGCAATATTATCATAACTCGTGTTTGGCAAAGTACCAACGGCGATATTTGTTGACGTTGATATGGTTAGATAAATTCTCCTTATTAAATCTTGTTGATGATAACAAGCCTACTTTTGTTCAAAGTTAGGCATTAGCAAAATGATGTCACCTTTTACGTAAGTATTTACAACAAAAAAAAATGTTAATAGAGCTGCTGATCTTAATTTATCAGTAAAATAGCAAAAATATGTGGTTATTTAAATGTGTCATGTAAAAATCTTTATTTTACTAATATTATAAATCTCAAGAGTTTGTTTGCTTGATCTGAAGAAGTTTGAAAATACGACTTTCAATTCTTGAGGAAGGTTTTAGGCTTATTATCATCACACTATAACAAGCCGAGGCAGGTGAAACCACGGGAACCAGCTAGTTACTTATTTATACGACGATTATTTAACTCATAAAACTACTTGAAATTTTATTGTTACAAGAACATTGTAAATGCAAAACTTTTATAAAAATATGTAATTTTGTGGGTATATAAATTTAAATATACATATGCTTTTTTACTGAAAATTTTATACAAAAACCTTCCACATTCATTGCTGTTTCCATTAGTAAAAACCGTATCAAAATCAATCAAGGGTGTTTAAAAGAGATCCGGACAAAGCCTTTAACAATAACCAATAACTGTATACATAGCATGGAATGTTGTACTATAATATTTTTCGAAAATAACTATATATTATATATTTATTTATTTTCAATTTTTTTTTAAGTTATTTACTTTTTTTTTTAATTATTTTTAAGCTATAACAATAATAAATATGTCATGACACAACTGTTTGAAATAAGTTTAAGGTCGTGTTAGTCTTAACTACCACTGCTCAGTGCTCAGGGTTTAATAGTTACTTAGGCGATCCCTTAGCCCTTAACACATACTCGTACATTTGAATAATCGACCATACAGAGCCCGTTATTGTTTTAATAGTGATGCTAAGTGATATTTAACTTTAGATAGTAATTACCGTTTTCATATCCATATTCATGCTAACAATATATATTCGATAGTAGCTCTGTCTATCTCTCTGTCTGTCTGTTACCTTTTCGCGGCTTAGCTACTTAACCGATCTAAATGAAATTTTGTATAAGCATTGCTAGGGATACAGGAAAGGACATAGGGGTCCTTTGCTAAGAAAAAAATAGTGTGTGTGTCAGCTCCGACGCACGACTGGAGTTTACGAACGATTATAAAATACATAATAAAAATTATAAAAACATTTATCATAACGAATTAATATCAGCGCCATCTCTGTTCGAATGATTACCGGTGCCATCTAGTTTTCGCAAGGATGTAATATTACGTAACATATTCTAGTTTCAGAGATATTGTATAAATGGCGCAATATCTCTGAAACTTCAGAGATATTCTAAAATTTTCGAAAATAGAACGTAACGCATACTGTGTGATAATTTTGATTTTACTCCCATAAATTTTCATACCCCAAGCTTATACAATACATATATGAAAATCGATTTCCAAAAATACTGTTCCCAAAAATACACCAAAAATCTAAACTAAGATAGGTAGCATCATAACTGACATATTATTGTATTATTTGGATTATTTAGTTAGCACATTTTATTCTAAAAGACGGTGTTATTTTATCAATATAAAAATAAATTAATTTACTAATCTAGGTATTTTATACCTAGATTAGCAACTAAGCTAAGACTGCAGACTGTCTACTTGTAGTACTACTACTTATTCTGTGAGTCTGTTAAAAATTGATTCTCGTCTCGTTGAATTTTGACTGATTTAATATTATATCTCAAACGACAGTTCCTATTTTAATATAGACAATGGAGATTTCAGTTACGAACTAAAATCCAACTGAAAATGTACAACAGTAGTTATAATTCGAACCATTTAAATTTGGAATGCGGCAAGAGATATTTTACACAAAGCCAGGGTTAAATCTGTAGCTAAACCGGACGCCGAAGTTGATAATTAAACTCAGTGAATTTCCAATAATGCTGACCCAATACACTGCTAAACATTATTAATGGACGTCATTAAGATTTGGCAAATTTGTGCCGTCCTTACACTTTGCTATTGGGAGAATCCACAAATATCCCCATTGATTAAATGTATCTATTAATCTTGCGATAGTGATTTTCAGGTTCGGACCATATTTTATTGGGGGAGCTATAATTATTCATTGTGTATTTCGGATGTTTGTACACAAAAACTAGGTACATTAAATCCCCAAAGGGCAAAGTTATTGAAGCTCTGAAAGCTAAGTGCAAAGAACACTTCTTAGCTTCGAATAAATAGATTCGAATCCTGGTCCTATCTGTAGCTGAATATGTTTTCTTTAATCTGCCCTCATATTTAATAATAAGGTATATTTCTCTAATGGAGAAGGAAAAGAGTAAAGAAATTTGATTTCCCAAGAAGACAATTTAGTATTGCCAGGCCCACAGAGTAAAGAGTCTACTAGAGACGGTAGTAGAAGCCGGTGGTTCAATGCCAAAGAAAGAGAAGTCTTGACCGACTTGTTTTGGGATGCGAAAGAGATACTATTGATTGATTACCTTAAAAAAGGCAAAACAATTACAGGCGAATATTACTCCAACCTTTTTGACCAGCTGGATGCCAACATTCTTGGGAAGAGGCCTGGCTTGAAGAAGAAAAAAATCATCTTTCACCAGGACAACTCACCTGTACATATGGGTGCGTTGGGGATAGGAATATAGGCGATATATAATGATAGGCAGCCGTTCTCCTGATTTAACATCATCTCACTACTATCTGTTAGCAAACTTGAAGAAATTTGTTACTGGTAAGCGTTTCACGTCCAATGAAGAAGTTGAGAGGACCGTAGATAAATATTTTCACAGCCTTCCAGACTCTCACTTCTAAGAAGGAATATATTCTTGGAATGTTGAAGAAACGCTAGACCAAGTGTGTTGAAGTCAAAAAATATTATGTAGAAAAATAAATATATTTTTGAACTAAAACTTGCAGTCTGTCATTGTTAGGCCGAGAGGTATTTCTCTTCCATTCGGGTTTTCATAATCGGTGTAACCCTGAATTAAATATCTTTAAATCCCTTTATGTAACTTAAGTTATTGCTGGCTTAGTTAAAACAATAAGATACACTAAGTTTTTAAACTAGTCTCCATTAGAATGTAAATTGTTTAACAGTCGTTGTGTAATTTGTTTAAACCAACTTTAAAACTAACTTAGTACATAAACAGATATGTTGTGCCTAATCATTAAAACTATACATATTTGTTTTTGAAATATTAAGACGAATATAAATTGTAATTTTTTTACCAAGTTTTCCAATTCAATAGTCCAATAGTCCAACCCCCAACGCTCGACGAAAAAACCGGGGTTATAAGTTTGACGTGTGTGTCTGTGTATCTGTGTATGCTTATCTGTTTATTTATGTATCTGTTTATCTGTGTATATCCCAAACTAGCTCCCAAACAGATGTACCGGTTTTGATCGTTCTTATTTCCAGAACCATCCCGTTCTTATTAAATAGCTTCATTTCCTAGTTGGCCAAGGGATTTCACTAAATTCCATATGATCGATTGATGTGAAATTTGGTGTATTGTTATTTCAGTGGTATTTCCATGACATGGTAACCTTGACCTGATGCTGCAGCATCTAGTAATTTGCGATATAACCATACCTCAGCAATTACAGCAGATATAGCGTATATCTGCTGTAATTGCTAAGGAGTTGGTTGGGGTTTAGGGCTCAATAGAAAGTCGGAGTAGCTGTGTGAACCTGGAACCCGACATGAAGTAATCAATTTTTTTTTAAATGTATACGTTTGTACTCCGTATGTACTGGTTTGTACCAACTTTTTTTTCGTTTGTACCTCAATGGGTTCGGAGATACAAAATTTTCAAAATACCCAGAACCCGACTTGAAGGAATCGATTTTTTTTTAAATGCATACGTTTGTACTCGGTATGTACTTGTTTGTACCAATTTTCTTTTCGTTTGTACCTCAAGGGGTTCGAAAGTACCGGCATTACAAAAAGTGCGAAAATGGTAAATCTGTCATTTTTCGAGATATTCAAAATCTGCAAGCGGGGATAGATTCCTAGTCGTTTGTACCCATCGAAACCACTGAAAGTTTCGTTTGTACCTCAAGGGGTTCGGAGAAACTAAATTTTCGTGATATACAGAAACCCAATTGGAGGAATCGATTTTTTTTAATTGCATACGTTTGTACTCGTTGTGTACTTGTTTGTACCAATTTTCTTTTCGTTTGTACCTCAAGGGGTTCGAAAGTACCGCCATTACAAAAAGTGCGAAAATGGTAAATCTGTCATTTTTCGAGATATTCAAAATCTGCAAGCGGGGATAGATTCCTAGTCGTTTGTACCCATCGAAACCACTGAAAGTTTCGTTTGTACCTCAAGGGGTTCGGAGAAACTAAATTTTCGTGATATACAGAAACCCAATTGGAGGAATCGATTTTTTTTAATTGCATACGTTTGTACTCGTTGTGTACTTGTTTGTACCAATTTTCTTTTCGTTTGTACCTCAAGGGGTTCGAAAGTACCGGCATTACAAAAAGTGCGAAAATGGTAAATCTGTCATTTTTCGAGATATTCAAAATCTGCAAGCGGGGATAGATTCCTAGTCGTTTGTACCCATCGAAACCACTGAAAGTTTCGTTTGTACCTCAAGGGGTTCGGAGAAACTAAATTTTCGTGATATACAGAAACCCAATTGGAGGAATCGATTTTTTTTAATTGTATACGTTTGTACTCGTTGTGTACTTGTTTGTACCAATTTTCTTTTCGTTTGTACCTCAAGGGGTTCGAAAGTACCGCCATTACAAAAAGTGCGAAAATGGTAAATCTGTCATTTTTCGAGATATTCAAAATCTGCAAGCGGGGATAGATTCCTAGTCGTTTGTACCCATCGAAACCACTGAAAGTTTCGTTTGTACCTCAAGGGGTTCGGAGAAACTAAATTTTCGTGATATACAGAAACCCAATTGGAGGAATCGATTTTTTTTAATTGCATACGTTTGTACTCGTTGTGTACTTGTTTGTACCAATTTTCTTTTCGTTTCTACCTCAAGGGGTTCAAAAGTAACGGCATTACAAAAAGTGCAAAAATGGTAAATCTGTCATTTTTCGAGATATTCAAAATCTGCAAACAGGGATAGATTCCTAGTCGTTTGTACCCATCGAAACCACTGAAAGTTTCGTTTGTACCTCAAAGGGTTCGGAGAAACTAAATTTTCGTGATATACAGAAACCTAATTGGAGGAATCGATTTTTTTTAAATTCATACGTTTGTACTCGTTGTGTACTTCGATTCGATCGATTCCTCAATCGATTACTCTAATTAGGTTTCTGTATATCACGAAAATTTAGTTTCTCCGAACCCCTTGAGGTACAAACGAAACTTTCAGTGGTTTCGATGGGTACAAACGACTAGGAATCTATCCCCGCTTGCAGATTTTGAATATCTCAAAAAATGACAGATTTACCATTTTCGCACTTTTTGTAATGGCGGTACTTTCGAACCCCTTGAGGTACAAACGAAAAGAAAATTGGTACAAACAAGTACACAACGAGTACAAACGTATGCAATTAAAAAAAATCGATTCCTCCAATTGGGTTTCTGTATATCACGAAAATTTAGTTTCTCCGAACCCCTTGAGGTACAAACGAAACTTTCAGTGGTTTCGATGGGTACAAACGACTAGGAATCTATCCCCGCTTGCAGATTTTGAATATCTCGAAAAATGACAGATTTACCATTTTCGCACTTTTTGTAATGGCGGTACTTTCGAACCCCTTGAGGTACAAACGAAAAGAAAATTGGTACAAACAAGTACACAACGAGTACAAACGTATACAATTAAAAAAAATCGATTCCTCCAATTGGGTTTCTGTATATCACGAAAATTTAGTTTCTCCGAACCCCTTGAGGTACAAACGAAACTTTCAGTGGTTTCGATGGGTACAAACGACTAGGAATCTATCCCCGCTTGCAGATTTTGAATATCTCGAAAAATGACAGATTTACCATTTTCGCACTTTTTGTAATGCCGGTACTTTCGAACCCCTTGAGGTACAAACGAAAAGAAAATTGGTACAAACAAGTACACAACGAGTACAAACGTATGCAATTAAAAAAAAATCGATTCCTCCAATTGGGTTTCTGTATATCACGAAAATTTAGTTTCTCCGAACCCCTTGAGGTACAAACGAAACTTTCAGTGGTTTCGATGGGTACAAACGACTAGGAATCTATCCCCGCTTGCAGATTTTGAATATCTCGAAAAATGACAGATTTACCATTTTCGCACTTTTTGTAATGCCAGTACTTTCGAACCCCTTGAGGTACAAACGAAAAGAAAATTGGTACAAACAAGTACACAACGAGTACAAACGTATGCAATTAAAAAAAATCGATTCCTCCAATTGGGTTTCTGTATATCACGAAAATTTAGTTTCTCCGAACCCCTTGAGGTACAAACGAAACTTTCAGTGGTTTCGATGGGTACAAACGACTAGGAATCTATCCCCGCTTGCAGATTTTGAATATCTCGAAAAATGACAGATTTACCATTTTCGCACTTTTTGTAATGCCGGTACTTTCGAACCCCTTGAGGTACAAACGAAAAGAAAATTGGTACAAACAAGTACACAACGAGTACAAACGTATGCAATTAAAAAAAATCGATTCCTCCAATTGGGTTTCTGTATATCACGAAAATTTAGTTTCTCCGAACCCCTTGAGGTACAAACGAAACTTTCAGTGGTTTCGATGGGTACAAACGACTAGGAATCTATCCCCGCTTGCAGATTTTGAATATCTCGAAAAATGACAGATTTACCATTTTCGCACTTTTTGTAATGCCGGTACTTTCGAACCCCTTGAGGTACAAACGAAAAGAAAATTGGTACAAACAAGTACATACCGAGTACAAACGTATGCATTTAAAAAAAAATCGATTCCTTCAAGTCGGGTTCTGGGTATTTTGAAAATTTTGTATCTCCGAACCCATTGAGGTACAAACGAAAAAAAAGTTGGTACAAACCAGTACATACGGAGTACAAACGTATACATTTAAAAAAAAATTGATTACTTCATCTCGGGTTCCAGGTTCACACAGCTAGTCGGAGTGGGGTTAGTTTATAATTTTAGCTAAATTTTTACCCATATTTTTATTGGTTAATACATAATACATAAATATATGGTTGCAGTAACAAATATATCGCCTAAAGGGTGTCGTATTTGCCCCAAATCCTATTTCCTGATAGAATTTAGATATAATCGGCCGCGATACGACCCCTAATGGCCCATTTTGATACTAACTTTCATAATCTGACCCGAATATAACGCTCTGATGCACACGATATATCAATAATAGTTAAGAAACATCTTAACTATGTTTTCGAAGTGCTTTGGCAAAGTGGAAAATAAATTTAATGGTTTTGTTTACATTTTAATCTTTGTGTATATGTTTGTGTATGTGTGTACGCCAGCTCGCTAGTGCTCGCAGATCTGCTGGCAATTATGGTTTTTGTTTTTACCATTGGAATACAAAAAATACAAAATAATTAAAATAAACAATACAATTTTTCAAACTGATATTAACTTAATATAATAATAATCGGTGCAGAATTCATATGCGCTCAATAAGCCGTTTTCGAGACCGGCGACTCGATTACTTTTTCAGACGTTATTCTGACAAAAGCTATAGGACTAAGGACCAAGCACAAGCACCGCAATAACAATAGTTTCGGATGATTGACCAGTAGGTACTGTTTTTCATATTGTAAGTGTTTATCAATAAAAACGTTTCTGATTTATCTATTCTACTAGCTGGTATCCGCGACTTCATCCACGTTGAACGATGAAAGGTACTCTATGTCCTTCTGGTGTCCCAGACAACGTGTATGCAAAATTTCATGGTGATCGGTTCAGTAGTTTTTGCGTGTAAGAGTTACAAACAATCATACATCCAAACATACTTTTGCATTTATAATATTAGTATAATATAGAAGTATAGATAGATTTTATCAACATTCAAAGATACATCTTTAAATTTAACATTTTAACATTTCTTAAAATGTAATATTATCTTCGATAGTCGTAAAGTTTTATTAAGTAATATTTAAAATATGATTATGTTAAATGTTCTTTTTAAAAAAGTCAGCCTTAGAATTCGTGCACTATGCACACAGGTCTGGTTTGAAAACACGTCCAATACTTACTTACCTAACATTACATTAATTTTACATTATTTCCCAGGTGTAGTAATGCATTTCCACTCTCATTTGTGCGTTAGTACAGTCTAAGTACGGTTTAGGAAAAGTAACTCTTTTTCTAAATACCGGTGATTTTTCAAATTCCAGGTAATAAAACTAAGTGGGTTTCTAAGATTATTTAAGTTTTATCTAAGTTTTAATTTTACTCTAAGAAGTCAAATTAGGTGTATACATTATATTAGACTCGGTTAGTGACAAAATTATGTTCTTATTAGAGACTGTATATAATAAGTAGCTGTTGCACGCGACTTCGTCCGCGTAACTTTATAAGATATAGCCGATGTTACTCGCTGATAATGTAGCTTTGTATAGATAAAAGATTTTTTGAAATCAGGCCAGTAGTTTTTAGTTTATTCATTACAAACAAAAATACAAATATTTTCTCTATATAATATTAGTATAGATAGGTTTTAAGAGAAATAAAAAGTAGAAGCTCCATTAAATGTCTTCAATAAAAATTATTTTAGTATTTTTATCCGCCAGTATTGAATTCCTTTTTTTATCGCTCTAAAAAAACTAATGGAATTCTGAAACTTTTTTCTTACAATTTTTTCAGCCAACTGTACATGGCTATATCAAGTTAATGGCGTCTCGGCTCTTACAAGTTTAATTCTACACTTGAATAAAAGATGACACTACACTTTTTAAATCTCCCTGTTGAGGCGATACCTCTAGGAGTTATTTTCATACAAAGAGATGCCTTCTAGCAGAATTTAAGCTGTTTCTTGCAAAATCATTCTGAAAGTCTTGAGACGAGAATCATATAAGTCTACTCTCTGCTGGAATTAACAGATATAAATAATATATGCTATTTAATTAATCTTTATTTGTTTAATTTTCTTTTGTAATTTTCAATTATTTATTAAATTTTAATTTATAAAAACTTAAAAACTTACTTAAGATACAAGATACATTGCATACAAAATCCAATGGTTCGTCTGTGTGAAAATAAAACTCTCTAAATTAGGTACCATATTTCAAACCTAAAGCCTCACGTCGTCGTCACGTGACTAAGATTGTATAAGATAAGATTGTGTGCAATAATTCAAAAACTATTTTATTTATTTTTATTTTATTTTTAACTATTGGGCAAATGTTTCATTAACTTAAATATAATTTCTTTCTATAATGTTCGTTACTTAGGCAAGTTCTTTAGCAAGTTCTGTGAGTATGATATTATTCTCTAAAGTTTGGTTCCCATAATTATCAATACCTATATCTGTGTATTTATTCAAATGAACTACCGCCAGATGGGCTGCCCAAATGAATGCGAAACGCAATGTGCCCTGCCACTGTAGTAAATGACTATGACTATATATTTTTTTATAAATATGATGCGGCCAAAGCCAATGTGTGTAACTAAGCTAATTGGTTCACAATTTACTTACAGAATTGCGCACCAAATAGTTGTGAAATGCCTGTGACTTGCAGCGTCAAGTATGTGAGCATACCGAAACCTTCGTCGTATCGAAAATTTCTTACTCAATACTGTGAAGTGTCAGTGCATACGACACACGTCTGGAAAGGTGAAATACACGCGTTCAAGTTTCATGAAGGACATCTAGACGGTTTGTGTTTTCTTAAAAAAATTGTGTAATATATAACTTATACCTTGTAAATATACCTAATAAATATACCTAGTATTATACAGGTCAAATTTTTATCATAAAAATAAATGACTCTCTAATATCCTATAACTAATATTATGAATGCCAAATATTATGAGTTTCTTTGTTCCTATGTTACTTTTTCACGCCATAATTTAACTTGTGCATAGGTACACATTGTCAGGAATGCAGAAAAGGACATAGGACAAGGACAACATAGTACATTTCATCCAGAAAAAAATACTGTTCACGAGGAATCATCTAAACTGGCATATGTCATCACTGGTAACATAACAGGCATGCGGTCTTTGTATTATTTGGGTTATTTACCTTTCATCCAGAAGACAGTACTGTCCCAGAAGTAATGTCCCAAGGGATTATTAAAAATTTAAATTGAACGTCTGACAAAAATAAATTACGAGCCAGGATGTACGTCATATGCCCGACGTGCGTCCACCCTGTATTTTCCACTCAGATCATATGACTTTCCACTTTTGTAAAAGTTTTACCAACTTGACATGTACGCACAAATAATGACCTCTGAAAAATCGCTTCCCATGTTGTATCTGTAAATTGCAGTTTCAGTTTTGAATGTATTTAACAACAAAAATAGGATGTTTACATCATGGGTAGGGTCAGCAGAATCCGCGCGAAATAAACGAGCCTTTGTACGGGCCTCGATTTACGACTGCATATCTGGTATCGACAACGGCGGAATATAAATTTTTCTGTGAAATCATTTGGACGTTGCAAACGTAAAAATTAGAGCGGAAAAAATGGCGAAGGCGAAGGATTGCTTTGATTATGTAATTTACTTGTTAAATAAAAGTTTTCAAGCAAAGTACCAAATACTTCATTGTTTAACTACAATGAAACGTGGATGTTATTAATATTGTGAGATACAATCACAAATGCTAAATTAAAACTTATAAAATGTATGTAGAATTGTGAATTTGATAATTTATGTACGAATAAAAACCTCATGTGACTCCAAATGACTTAAGTCGTGTTCATGTCCCGTCTCTAAAACCATAGACAAAATCTCTGTGAGGTCTATTGATATTGTAGGTTATTTATTGGGTTATTTTATTGATTTTATTGAGTTTTTTTTTTGCTTTTTTCTCTGAAAATATGTAATAATTTTGGATACATATTGTAAAGAATTGTAAGAATGAAAACGTGTATATATGAATGTGTAATTAAGGTTAAAACTGGAAAATTCTATGTCGTTAATTGTTTGCTTACCTTTTTGATCAATAGAAAAAGAATGGACTTTAATGTTATGTTGGCGTGAAATAAAATGTCTAGACAAACCTAATAATGGTTTACAGACATTGTTATCATCTTGTGTGTAAATACGTGTTAGATAATAAATAAATAAAAAATAAAATAAAAAAATTAACGAATAATAGAGTAACCTAATCATTAAATTTAAACCAAACCTAATCCTTAATTTAATCATTATAATTTCAATTATATGATGTCCATTGCTTGTCATAGGCCTTCCCCATATTATTTTCAAATAGGACCAGTCAGAAGTAGCCTGAATCAAAAGTAGCGTTGGATCTTGTGTGTGTACCTATTTTCCACGCTGAGCTTGCCAATCCATAGTCTCCACTCGAGAACTTTCCGGAAATGTGTCCTGTCCACTTAACTCATTAAACCGCCGGGATATGTCGGTGACTTTAGTTTGTCTACGTATCTCTTCATTTCTGATTCAATCTCGCAGAATAACCCTCCATAGCTCGTTGAGCGACGTTGAGCTTTACTCTGAGGCCCATAGTTAAAGACCACGTTTCAGCGGCATAATGTCATCACTGTTTTAAATCGAAAAATATTGTTTCAAGGTAAAAATCCAAATTAAGGTAAGATCTATTTTATTTTAAATAAAATAAAATAGCTTATCTAACAAATAGATCTACTATTTGTTACATAAGCTAAGCAACGCCTATTAAAAATTTGATAGATTTATATTAGGTACCGAAATTATTAAATTTTATTTTAATATAATATAATTTAATACATTTAAACTGGGCCATTTAATATACTTGAATTAAAATAATTTTATTTTGAGTTTTCAATTGTTATCTTTTTTCATTAAAGTTTTTCTTTTACATTCCATCGCATATACCCTAAAGTCAATTCATTGCAAGTTTTAACACAATCAATGCATTTCGGACCTTGCAATGCAGTTGTTAAGGTCTTTTAAAAGTGAGTTTTGAAGCTGGACTATATGTGTTAATTGACAGACACCCGGAGGTTATCATTAATTGAATACTTGGGCCATCTTTAATAAATTACAGAGCTGTTGTAATTTCTTTATGCCTTCAGGCGTTAAAGACTAAATAAGGTTCGCGTGATTTTATGTGCAATCGTGAGATTCTGGTAACTTCGAACACTTAACATTTTAAATGTATTCTTTTAAATATTTAAAAGAATTATTTTATTTAATAAAGGATGGCAGGCCGACGATTCACTTGATGGTATGTTGTGTCCTTGACTATGTTCGTCTAAAGACACAAGCTACATCAGGGCGGGTATATTTTTTTTAATTTAAGAATACATTGTGTATTTAGGATCCTGAAAAATGGAACCGATACAATTTTCTGTAAATTACCTACACAAATCTTCACTTTGGCCAGGCGTCAGTTTTTTTTTTTTTTAATTTTACTTTAGTTAATCCCTTAGGAACAATACTTTTTTTTTGGATGAAAGATACCCTATGTCCTTTATTGTATCCCTGACAACGTGTATGCAAAATTTAATGATGATCTGTTGAGTAGTTAAGGCGTGAAAAGGTAACAGACAGACAAACACATAGATTTACTTTCACATTTATAATATTAGTATGATAGTATAGAGTATGGAATTACATAGATTATTATAGATATATATTTAAAAGTTATTCATTCGGATCCAAATAAACAACCATTTAGTAAATTTCGCGCTTCGAAATTCTTTAATTGATGTTCGGAGCCAGTTAACGAGTGTGAATTTGTATCGTAAATTAACTTTTTATTACTTCTGAGACATGTTAATAATTACTTTTGTTTAACGGAAACACAGGTAGCATCAATAGGTACACACGTAGATGGCAATCGATATGATATATTACCGCCATAAACATACAATTTAAAATGCTATCTTCTCTACGCGCCATATACAAATTAATTGAAATATAATTTAAAAAAAAAGACATACACAGTGTATACATTAGTCCCCATCCCTTCCCAATCCCTTATCCTTAAACGTGATAACGAACTTTTGCTGCACTTGCAGCGTGAACTTTTCAAAGTTAGCTCTGGTCTGGATTTGCAATTGGTCTGGAACAGCTCGTTTGACGGCAGCACGATGGTTTTCTGTAAGTGGTGGCCCCTTACAGAAGACCACCGTGAAATAAGAGCATATATGCTGTGTGTTTCGATGAGTGAATAAAGGATGCTAGAGCCCATTACCCTATCCCTTCCTTGTCCCTTATCCTTAATTCTAATACAGTCATCTGCGTACTTGCAGCAGTTGGTCTCTGGCGTTGCTTGTGTTACAGGCGACGGTAGCCACCTACCATCAAGTGAACCGTTAACATGTCTGCCGACTTTAACATAAGGAAAGTCTTAGCATGGAATATGTTTCTCTATTTATTTATTTATTTATTAACTAATTAAATTTTATTGTTACACTATATATAAAATTAATATATTTAAATTATATTATCTGATTATTCATTTATTTATATTATTATAGACTGCTGTATATTGCTCTAGTGATATATAAATGTTATTTATTTGTGATAAATATTATGGACTTGGGTGGGTATCCGTGAAGCCTACTATGAGGTCCCCAGCGGAAGATCAGCGCTGTATGTGACTTGTAGCACACACAGCATATGCTATTTGGGTCGAAACACCGGTGCATGCACTGGCAAGTATGACACCTATTGCCAATACGATTACGATTGTTCTTATTAAACTTGTATTGCATGTGCTATTTGTGTTAACTCAATGAAAAATTATTTTCTTTCTTTCTTTCTTACTAAACTTTCCATCCCCGGCTTCGCACGCACGGATTCTTGTATTTTCTTGCAGCAAGATAAACTGTAAGTGCACAGATCAAATTTCTCATCTGCCAATTCACCTACCATCAAATGGATAGTCGCAGGGACGCCCTGCGACCAGATGGACAGACAGGATTCGAAGGACAGAAGCCTTGGAAGAGGCCTACATCCACCAGGAGAGAGACACAGGCTGATGATGATAATTTGATGACGACGATGCTGATAAAATCAACAAAATTAAACCAACGATTATATTACTCTTTTAATTAGGTACTACTCGAAATAACCTTATTGCTCGTATCTCCTCTCTTTTTATATCAATAAAGCATTAATTTAACAAAATTACCCTAATAAATAAAGTGCTCGTTAGTACAAAATTAATATTCGATCATTATTCGAGCGATACGCACGACGCGACGTATCAATATTCTCTCGATGTCATTAAGACGGAAACTTAAAAGCCTTGGACAACGGTTGAAAAAAATAAATAAAAAAAAGCAAAAAAAAAAAAAAAAAAAACGGATATGCGCGCCACTGCATTCGAACCGGTCGGTGGCGCCTACTCATTGACGAGAAAATGGGTGGTATTGAGCAGAAAAAAATAATCAATGAACTCTTAAAATACAAACAAAAATACACCTTATGAATTTAAAAACAAATTCTAGATTTAATTGGCAATCAATCCGTACATATGACATTTTAGAATTAAATATTCAACTGCAGTGGCGGCTTCGAGCGCAACATGTCAAGAATTTCGGATCGCAATGTATATCAATTTTCGCGAATTTATTTCGTTATGCACATAGAGGTAAGGTTGAAAATTGTTCTTGGTTCTTAAGACGTTTTATTGTTGAGTTATGGGTGGTACCGTTTTAACAAGGCTTCTGGCTACATACGATTGGGTTGTTTAAGTTTCCGTATAGATAAACTTTAAGACGTGTTATTTTAATAATATCTGCATATTCTGTTAAGGTTTCTCACTTAAGGTGGAAACAAAGGCAAAATATTAAAAGTAAGCATTGTTTAACGTATAATCTACAATAAATACTTGACAACGCAATAATTGCTTAGAAAAAAAAAATATTATATATTATACTTTAACATCTGACAGACAAATTTGTGAAATGTGGTCTTCTGTAAAGGGGTGGTTACAGCCGCCAGAAGGGCTGCCCAAAACCAGACCAGAGTCAACTTTGAAAAGTTCATTTCCGATAAGCTAACCCTGCTGATATTTGAACCCGGGATCCCTGGGACGAAGCGTTAACGCAAGCACCTTTTTTTTGCGTGAGAAAATCTGCGAACTAAGTAGATTCCCACCGACCATTGAAGATCGGCGGGATATGTGGGACTTCTATCCACTAAAAACCCACGTTAGGGGACGTTAAGACACGCTACCTTCTCCCCCCGCAAATAAGGCTGACATTGCGCGTTCCACCTCGATTTGGCGCAGAGAGTGACCTCCGCGGCGTGAAGAGACGTGCCGGAAACACACAGCACGTCTCCTCTGGTTGCCCGATGTTGTGATGACGTCCACCGCCCCCGGCCCAAGCAGCACTAGCCGCCCATTCTCGCCTCTCGCAGCGGGCAGTGAGGCAAGCACATTTTTTTTTTTACCGTTGGGAAAACCTCTTGGATAATGTAAGGGACACTGCGAAGTTATGCTGGATTCGTACCGGCTAAAACCCAACGACTTTCTAGCGCGGCCGTTGATGGGTGGGGTCTCGGGGACGTTATGACACGACTTAGGTGCCCCGACACGGCTAACCGGCACTGAGAGAGCTACGCTCCCTGTCAGAACCTCGGCTTACCCGAAAGTTGGGGTGCGTCGGGAGGCAAGCACTCTAACCATACAAGGACTCGTCTTTTTATTTTTGGCCGTCGACCAAAGCCGTAATAATAAAGTGCATAATCCGGTGGCATCCTGGTGACCCGGTTTCGGAATGCACCATTAACATTAGCATTTGGCGTCTGTTTCACCTGATCTGAATATTCGCTAACTTGCTTTTCCTTATTTTTAAAAATTCTTTATTCTATTAAATTTCGTTTATGTTGTTTCCGGCTTGGAGTGTTACAAAGAGTATTTCAAAGAGAATTTTCTGAACTGTACAACTGTGCACTGTTCGTCTGATGGCATAACCGTCAGTGAAATAATAGTACGTACCTACTGCTATTATTGCTTATTATTACACGAGAAAGAGATATCACAGGCGTACCAACTATATAAGCGACAATCGGTGCTTATTATGTGAACGTGCGTCTATAGTTTTTTTTTATGTTACTTTCGACAGACAGGCTGACGGTCCACTTGATGGTGGGTGGCTACCGACGCCTATAACACAAGCAACGCCATAAGTAGGTACTGCAAGTGCGCTGCCGGCGATAGAAGGATTAATGACAAGGTATACGGAAGGGATGGGGTAATGGTCTCTGGCATCCCTTACTCCGTCACCGAAACTGTAAGGGGGTGGTTACTGCCGCCAGATGGGCTGGCCGAATGACTGCGAAACGCAGTGTGCCCTGCCACATCAGAGACGAAAGAGACACCAGAGGTATCACCTTACCATGATACATGTAAATACATTCTAAATATTTGACATCCATTTGTACTCGTATATATATAAAACATAATGATACAAAGAAGCTTACTTTACTAAGGCAATAAATTCTCGTCAAAAAGGCTCCCGAGCGTCTATTCTCAATATGTCAAATAAATCCTATTATGGAGTAACTGTTGATTTACGTCAAATAACAAATATTGGCTCAAACGTGACAAACATTGATCAAACATAAACAAATATGGTAAGTATGTGGGATTCCCCGGAGAATTCATTACATTCTAATTAAGACATATTACATATTTTATATTAATACAGTATGTGTACATACAACGCGGTATTGATAAACACACAACCATGCCCTTTGGGACAGAGTAGTTATTGAATATTATTGTGACTAATATATTAATTAATTTAATTAAACCTTATAGAGGAAATAAATATACATGTTTTAAGTATTTCTATACAATTTTAAAATTTTGGACTAAGTTAAAAATCGGCTTGTAGCGAGAGGTATATTATACTAGAGGTGAAAATGGGAGACCAACTCAAACATAATAAAGGGTAAGGGAGGGGTAAGGGATGGGATGCCAACATCCCTTATTAAACAAAACGCAACCTTATTTCTACACGACAATGACGACGAGAGTTAGTTGAAGTCTAATGAATCAAAATTTTTCTCCCATTGTATTTTCCTTTTCATTTGATTCCCTGCACATTCGTCTTGCGTGATGGCTTATCCTTTCTTATACGTACACGACAAAGCAATTTAACTTAAATTCATTCAGTAATCAACTAAGTTGAAGGCACACTTGACACGTTCCAAGTTAAAAACGTCAATTGCTACGTCCCGAGACGTTTCATTCACGAAGCTCTCTCATCCGTTCAAACACTCGTTCATTCCATTCACGTTTGTTCACCGCGAGCAAGTATTTTAACAAGCAAAAAGTTGGAGCCACGCGACCGCCTCGCACGCGAATCGAATTATTTTCTTTGGAGGCGCACTGACAATACATTTACAAATTAAACGGGACGTCAATACAGCGGGCCAAATTGTGTACAATTTTCAGACTAAATAAGTATAATTAAAAATTATAAACTAACCTCCGACTTTCTATTGTGTCCAAACACGATATAATTATCTGCTGTAAGTTTGTGAAGAGTTGGTTATCCCGTAGACTACTATATGCTGCAGCATCTGGTCAAGGTCGTCTAACACAAATACCGCCTAAGTAACAGTATACCATATTTCTGTAGAAGTTAGTGAAATCCTTTCGTCAACTATGGCTGATGGTCTTCAAACGCATGAATAGTTCTTCATAAATTACCTATAGCTAAGAATCGTCTCAATCACGTTAGCTTTCAAACAAAAATAACGGGATATATCCGTTTGGGAGCTACGATTCCACAGACAAATACACAGACATACATGTCAAACTTATTACAACCAGTTTTTGCGTCGGGCAGTTAAAACAGTAACATGAAAAAAGATTGATAGCCAGACTGATCATCTATTTTTTATTTAGTGGACACAAGCACTACAAGATCAAAGACGCAGAACACAGTTTACCCTTTTTTTTTTTTTTTTTTTTTTTAACGTTGGGAAATCCTCTTGGATACCCGGCAGTGTAGGGGACACTGCCGGGTTATGCCGGATTCCTACCGGCTAAAACCCAACGACTTTCTATCAGCGCGGCCGTTCATTGGCGGGGTCGCGGGGATGTTGTGACACGACTTCGGTGCCCCGCCAAACACAGTTTACCCTGATAGGTTATAGTGCAAGAATGGATAAATATATTTACATACTCTAATACTATCTATACTTTTATTTATACTTTTATACTAATATTATAAAGAGGAATGATTCGATTGTTTGTTTGTTTGTTTACATTAAATAGGCTCCGAAACTACTGGAAAGATTTGAAAAATTCTTTCACTGTTGGGAAGCTATACGAGTATTATCAGTGAGTAAGATAGGCTATATTTTATAAAGTTACGCGGGCGAAGCTGCGTGCAACAACTAGTAATATATGAAATAAAGACGCTTCCCGCCGTCTGTCCCTCCGTATGGACGTTTAGATCTTTTAAACAACACAATGCGGTTTTCACTAATGGAAAGAGCGCTAAACGAGGAAATTTTGTTTTATATATAACTAGCTGTTGCAAGCGACTTCGCCCGCGTAACTTTATAAAATATAGCCTATGCTACACGCTGATAATGTAGCTTTCTATATGTAAAAGAATTTTAAGAAACCGGTCCAGTTGTTTTTGAGTTTATTCATTACAAAAATACAAAAATACCAATCTTCTCTCTTAACAATAATAATAGATTTAGATTTGCAAAAAAAAATTGCACACCGAAGCTGGTCGCTAATTATACTATATTTTAACAAAATAAATTTAAAAAATTGTTCTATACATAAAATAATAAAACATCTTGAAGAGAATTGAAGAGAGGCGATCATTTTGTTAAATCGTTAAGGATTTACTTTCGGTTGATCCTGGTTAAGATTGAGACCCTTGAGTTCAATTTGTGATCACAAAAAGGCACACCTGCCGATCTGGTTTACAATCGAGATGACCACAGTATATGTATATTGTTAAATAAACAGTATGGAATGTTATCGCTAACTGGCTTTTACCCGCGACTTCGACTGCTCCCTTTTTTCTTACAAGTTGAAACATTTATTCAAACTTCATTACTTCGTCTGTGTTGAAACTTAAAAAAAATATAACGCCTGATAAATATATATGCGAAATATAACGCCTGATATCTCTATTGCTGTTATACTTGTGCCAGGCGTTAGATTTTTATTTTCAGATAATCCCTCGGGAACAGTACCTTTTTCTGGGTGAAATGGTACCCTATGTCATTCTCTATATCCCTGGCATTGTGTAGTATATGCAAAATTACATGGTGATCGGTTGAATAGTTAAGGCGTGAAAAGGTAACAGATAGACAGACAGAGTTACTTTCAAATTTATAATATACTAGCTGGTGCCCGCGACTTCGTCCGCGATAAAAAATTTAAAAAACATAAGCACTAACGCCTGACATCTTTATTGTTAATACACTTTTGACAGGCGATAGTTTTCTTAAGTTTAAATGATCCTTCGGGAACTGTACTTTTTTTCTGAATGAAATGTACCCTATATCCTTTCAGGTATCTCTAACAACGTGTATGCAAAATTTCATAATGATTGGTTGTGTAGTTAAGGGGCAAAAAGGTAACAAACAGACTGACAGACAGACACAGTTACTTTCACATTATTGTAATAGATATTTTTTTGTCAGGCGTTAAATTTTTTAATACTTGATGATCATTCGGAAACAGGACTTTTCTTTTTCAAATTTTTTTCATAAGCAATCCCTTATGAATCTAATGTAAGTTTGATCACTGCATCTTCGTTTGTACTAGGTACTATGGTTTTTTTTTTATTGTTGTTATTTGAAAGAGACGTGGGATCTGGAGATATGTAGGTACTTTTATAGTTGTGTAACTGTATAATTTAGAGGCGTAATATGTCTTTTTATATGTGCTGTTATATATGAACAATAAATACAATAGTAGTAGCTCTCGTGGTATGGTAACCATAATATACAATTATTGGACTTTTGATTGCTACTTTATTATTTATTACCCATGTGATTATTTTAATACTAACTAATTCTAACTAATATTATAATTGTTTTTTTTTTTTTATTATATTTATAATATTATAATTATAATAAAGTTGAGTTTTTTGTTCGTTACGCTTTCACGCCTTAACTACTCAACAGATCATCATGAAAATTTGCACACACGTTGTCAGGGATACAGGAAAGAACATGGGGTACCTTTCATCCAGAAAAAAAGTACTGCTCCTGAGAAAAAAGTTCAAGGGATGACAGAAATATAAATGAGCAATACCATAAATATTGAATAAATGTTTTAACGCCTATGAAAAAGAGGCACGGATGAAAGCTAGTAATTAAACTTAAATTTTAAAATTAAAGATTTAACGAGTCATTAGTCCATCCCTTTCTTATCCCTCATCCTTAATCCTTCTATCAAGTACCTCTCAGTCTTCTACCATCAAGTAGACCGTCAGCCATTCTGTCGACCTTAACATAAAAAAAATAAACAAAATTACTGGCCACACAATTATTGATCTTTTACTGTCAAATCTAAATCGCGTTGTTAGCATTGTATAACACCCAATACATTTGATCACCACAATCTTCGTCGGACAGATTTCCCACTTTGCTTTTCATTCTGAAGTTCATTATCCAATCAAATATTACCAATTCTAAATTGTATATCGCACTGATTGGATTTATGGCAGTATGTATGGTTTCACAAATACAGTGCCTATGAATAGGCAATTTGAACGGTTGCACAGTCAAAAGGGAGGTTTACACATAAACATATATCTGGGCTTTCAAAATGTTACAAAGACGGCAGCTCTATGCTCTATGCCTATGCACAATATCTATGTTAAGCTGGTATCTGGATAGTACAAATACACTAAGCTGTGCAAACTATCGCTCGTAATACGCGGACGTGACTTTGGACCGTCCTTGAGCGTTCGGACGTCCGTTAGAAATCTGGCGTGCTATATGTTTTTCTTCAACCGCGTCCTGGGACACTATGCGCGGGGTTCGGACGCGTCTTTGCGTCAGAAGGACATCTTGACAGCGCCCGAGTATTTGTCCAATATAGTATTATCTTTGTTTATTATTCTTTTCGGAATGATGTAAAAAGACGTCTCGGCCGTTCACACAGCATGTCCGAAGATAGCGTCCAAACGACCGTGCACATAATGTCAGGCGCGGCTGACGGACGCATCCGATAGTCAGATACTTTATGCGTGAAAGGATAAGCCCAGTATTCATGAATGCGTATGCCTAGCGAGACAAGTCTGAATTTCTGACGGTGACAATGGCGCAATTTTTTTGTATATTTTTAGATGATCACTCGGAAACCTCTAACATTTTTTCAGGATAAAAGCGTCCTAGGTATATTATGTTAATCCAGTTAATAAACTATATTTGTGCCAAATTTCATCGAAATTCGTTAATCTGTTTTACATGTAAAAGTAACACACAACCACACATCCTTACAAACTTTCGCATTTATAATTAACAACTCCATTAACGTGTTTTTTCTCTCGAACGATTTAGAAATCGCTTTAGAAGAATTCTCTATCTAGTTTTACCTACGAGACCTCCTTCTTTTAGAGCAAAATTTATTTTTCAAATATCCGGAATTGTTAAAAGAATTATTATGAAGATAGAAACACACAAAGAGAGTTAGAGAGAATATGTTTCATACGTACTTATAAATAGAGGAACCAACGAATAGGAAAAGCGCGGGAAATTAAAAATGAGTACAGAGATCTGATACAATATTAACGTAGTTATATGTATAAAGCAGTAAGTTGTTTGAACACGTGCAAGTACTGAACCAATTAGTCCCTTTGACGCATTTCCATTGAGCTGCTAGCTAATTTCAAATTGACAAAACGATTTGGCAAAGCGATGCCTTTGACATGCTATGACGAAATAGATTCTTTTTAGTTTCATTTCAAATCTATGAGAGAAAATATTATCTAACATTGTGTTTTTGGAGTTTACTCTTTAAGTATCGATTTGCATTTTATATATATATAAGCCCGTGGTATGAAAATGTATGGGAGTAAAATCAAAATTGTTACACGAATGCGTTATGTTCTATTTTTGAATATTTTAGATTCGTAATTTTGAATATTTCACAATCTAAACAATATCACTGAAACTGGAACATGTTACGTAATAATACATCCTTGCGAAAACTAATTGAATTGAAATAATACATCAATGCTAACAGAGATGGCGCTGATATTAATCTCTAAATGTCAGATGTTTGGTCGGTTTTAAATGACAGATGACAGAGTACCGTAGTGTTTTGTATGGCGTGCGAAATCCATAGTTGTGTACATTGATGTGAGCGGGCGTCAGAAACATAAACAGCAGATTTTCTACTAACACTGAACTGCATGCATTCTGCATTATTAATGCACATAATTTCAACAATGAATAAAGCTCAGTAAATAATAGAATAGAACGCTTCATATACTCGTACCAGAATAATTAAACGGTTCACATATAACAGTGGAAACGAGATCTATACCGAAGGCGGTGTAGTAATTAATAGCAGGATAGCATTTAGAAGTGGCAACTGAATGTCCATTGTTTTTGCCATTACTGTCCGGCCATGTTAGTCGTTAGAACAAGAGTGCTTGCGAAATGCTTCGTCTTTTTTGGTCTAATTGTAGACTTGATACAGTTTATTGTTGACTTTTTCCTTTGATTCTTGAACAACCAATCTTTAGCTGAAGTTTGGTGGGGACTATAAACAATTTGGAAGATAAACTGTGTTATAAGCGATCGTTTTTTGGAGTTTACTCCTTAAGAATCGATAAGCCCGTGGTCTGAAAATTTATGGGAATAAAATCGAAATTGTCACACGGAATACGAGCACGAATGCGTTATAGTTACCTTGTACTTTTTTGAATATTTTAGAATATCTGAAGTTTCAGAGATATTGCGCCATCTAAACAATATTATTTAAAAAAAGAACAATGTTATGTTCTTTCGGGGTGTTTGAATTGTGAAAATTTAAATTTTATAATCGTTCGTAAGGAGTAAACTCCAGTCGTGTGTCGGTAGACTGGCTAATGGCTAATTTTATATAATATTACATTACATTTACATATTATTATAGTAAATTAATATAATGTGATATTATATTACATTTTCCCTTTTGCTACGGATATTCACCGTCCGCTTCCAAATCCCCGATCGTTTTTGCCTTTTTTAATATTATTTTCAAAAATGCTTTCGCTCTTTATTTAAATTATTTTTTTAAGAACCCCTTATTTTCATTAAGAAAATTGGTTGGCTGCAGTGAGGTTTGTACCACATTGCAGTACCTAAAATTCTAAAGCTATCAAAATATTTTTACATTCTTTATAGACATTTAGTATTTTTTTTTTTTTTTGTAAAGTTTCATACAGAAAATAAGAGCAAAATTTGTTTAAAATTCCGTGTTAAAGGTAACTTTAGGATTTAATTTAATCGAGTGAAGTATTATAAATCGTATACGAAAGCTGTCTTTTTACAGATGATATCCTCAATATTCACATTTTTTTTTTTTTCACTTCTACTAATATTAGCGTTTCTTAGAAAAACGTGATCTTGTATGACCAATTTTAGAGTATATATATATATGTAAAAAAATATATAGAAGTTAGAATTAAATAAAATATTATTTTGGAGTAAAAACATTAAAAAATAACGCCTTAAAAGTATCCGAGTAATAGGCTTCATTTTTTATGAAACATCTCTACAGAGGGATCCATAGGAATCAGAAGTTTCACCGTTGTAAGTACCTACATAAAATCCCATCAATCCTTTATTCAAATCCATTCTTCCCTCGCATCAATAATTCCTAATTGTACCTACAATTTGCCCGCAAAACTCTCAAAACGTAACTCGTTACGACGCTTTTAGAGACTCCAGGCTTTACATAGTATGAATTTTAAAATACTCTTTGTGTTGTAAATTGGAGACGAAAACAAATTCTAACTAAGCAACCTATAGACGGAAACCTAAGTACTAGTTGCTAGAATAAATTAATATACCTACAAGAATAGTTAGAATGTAAAGGCCTTTACACATACAAATTTTGTTGAACAACATCCCAAAAAAAAGTAAAATTAATAATGTATGTGTGCACGACTTAATATCATTTATATTGTCTTATGTTGTCATTAAAATCTTTAACGATGTCGTTGGTGCCATAATGCCAAATTTGTATGGTAGGATACATTAATTCAGTGTTTTTTTATCCTATAATTGAATTCCTATACCCCAAGCATGGTTCAAGCTCAGTGCAAACGGAGCTATGAAACTATTTGGTCCTTCGAGCTGGATATAATATGAAAGTGACTAAATTCCCTCTTAATTCTGAAATATGATGAGAGGACTAGCTACTGATATTCCACGTAATGGTAAACGGCTACCGTCACGTATTAATACAAGCAAAGCCACTGGCGCTGCAACAGAACCGCCGAACTTAATAGGGCTAGAAGGGAAATAGGGAAATTATGGGATTGTGTCCGGCAGTTCAAATTCAAATTTAAAAATAAGTATTTTATTCGAAATAAAATTTACATATTATTTTTCGACGTCAAAGAATGGCATGCTACTGACACTGACAAACTAAAGTGTTCCGAGTTCAGATATTTGTTGTTGTGACAACCGGTGACAACATATTTGTGCAACAAAATTGGTATGTGTATAGAGTCCTTTACACGTAGCAATAAAGCGTATGCCAAAGCAATTTTCTCTCTCCTCTCCACATACTCGTTGATAGGACAAATAAGGGAGGACATGTTACTATAGCTATTAGCGACAGTACAGCTTAAACATACGCAATTTGCAGCTACAACTCAGCTTTTAGTTAGGTATTTAAAAAAGCTTTATAGCTAGCACACGAGCAAAAATTAATTCCATACCATAGCATTAATTTGAAATTATATATGGATGAATTTATATGGATGAACTGTATATATATAATTATATATATATATATATATATATATATATATATACAGAGGGTACCCTTCTGTTTTTGGGTAGGAAAAATTGTACAGTGTATATTTATATTTATATTTATATTTATATTTATATTTATATTTATATTTATATTTATATTTATATTTATATTTATATTTATATTTATATTTATATTTATATTTATATTTATATATTTATATTTGCGCTGACCTACTTCCCGCCTAAGGGCGAGATATTTTTTATGTATCTATGAATATATGAAACTTTAAAATATGGGACGCTAATGTAGAAAAAATTAATAATGTGTTTTTTTTTTAGATATTTAAATTGATTTTTAAACATGATTTATTAATTTTTAATGTTGAAAAAATCATTTAATTAGGTATTTAAATTTAATTTATTTAATAATTTTAAGAAGACATTTTAATAGTAATTAAGTATAAATTTGTATTGTCAAATAATTATTCTTTCCAATATTTTCTACCTATTTTCCTTTGCGGTTGCAATATGTGTACAGAACCTTAACGATATTGCAACCACAGTATATGGTTGCTGAAACACTGTCAATTAAAATTTTCATATAAGGCTAACTATGTTACACATTTGTAACTTATTTGTGAAATTTCGATTGTAATTTGATGACTAATTCTAAACTTTACTTAATAAGGCTTACCTTTCAAAATAATGTTCACAAATTGCTTAATATTGCAATTGTTAAATATCTAGTAATATCTAGTAGGTACCTATTATAAGCCCCGCAAATTGATAATGGGCAGGAACTGTGTCACATTAACACCCGCGTGACGTCATCCGCAACTAAAAGCTTGTTGGTCAATGTGCTAACGGTACTGAGTGTGTCACTAGATGACGTCACCAAAATGGCGACCAGGTGCCACTGGCGTAGTAATCTCTTGAAAAAGTTGAATTTGTAAGTTTTTTTTATATTATAATAAAGGTACTATTTATACCGTCATTATGCATATTTCATTTGTTAATCTTTGTAATATAAATATAAAAAATAATAATAAATAAATAACATAAATTCCCGGCAGTACCAACTTTGAAATAAATGTTATAAAGTTGTCTTTGGGCTGGGCATTTGAGTTGTGGCAAAGCATTGATTCTCGCACTCATAAATTGGCATCCCGTTTGGCGGTAGTAACCACCCCTTTTAGTGTTGATTACTATGAAATATGTAGTTTTTTTAATGCAAATTTTGCATACACGTTGTCTGGGACACCAGAAAGGACATAGGGTACCTTTCATCCAGAAAAAAAGGACTATTCCCGAGGGATAAATAAAAAATAAAATACTAACGCCTGGCCAAAGTGTTATATAGCAACACGAGGTCAAGCGTTATATTGCTTTTTTTAAATTTTGAACGCCGATGAAGTCGCGAGCACCAGCTGGTAGGCTATATTTTGTAAAGTTGCGCGGACGAAGTCGCGTGCAACAGCTAGGTAGTATATAAAAGCACAAGTCTTTATAAATCTTAACGTTATTATTTTTCAAAGGAATAGTGTAAGTAAATAGAGCCTTTATGACTTAATGATATTGTAATAAGAGTATAAAATACGATGGACACCAACCCGGTCATAAAATGCACATAAAATCTTAAAACACTGAGGCTGTATAAAATAAACGGTCCCATATATTATGCATTAAGGTTCAAAATAGCACTAATAAACAAGCTAAAGCGGCTGTCGACTGCCAAAAATTACTTTGTTTTACGACAAGCCTCGACCTCTTTACGATTTTTTTCGAGCCTCCTCAATGCTATCAGAAAAGGAGATGTTATCATAATTTTATGTTACCCATAAGTTCGTATCGTGTTTTTGTTGTACAGTAAATAAGTACAGTTTAAAAAAAGAATCAATTATATCTATTTAGAATAGAATAGAAAACATTTATTTGCATACAAAACAAAACAAATAAAATATATACATTAATTGTTGACTTTTGAGCGCTCATTTTACGCCAGTCCTATTTGACAGTTTCTCGTCGGCGGAATACACGTCGTTATAGCAGTTATGTATTTAAAAGTTATCTGTGTCCATTGAGTTATAATGTAATAGCGAAGCTATCCTAAGTATAAGTTGTGCTCCATTTCGATAATTGAAAAAACCTTATATATCTGTTTCTCCGCTGATTACTTCTGAAACAAATCGGATTTTGATATGGTGTTCACCAATGGAAATAGCGATACAGGAGGAACGTTGAATGTAATTTGCACTCGTATGTTTTTTTTTGTTCAATTTTATTAACTCTTAAAAATTGGATCCAATCTTTATCTTTATGTTAGCTCCATCTGCTTCAGGTAAATTAATTAAACCAATTTAAATATGTTTAGTTCCAATACTTTTATCGTCCGATCGATATATCAGAACCACAATTCCACCTCAAGATACAAAGATGTGGGGACATACGATAACGACCTCTCTTCGCGTATCATGTCACCGAATGAATCAGAATGAATGAGCACCTCTTTTTGCAACATCACAGAGCACTTTTTACTACACTTCCGTCGACATAAATAACAAACGCTATTATAACATTTACAATTATAAAATAATAAATAATTTTAATTTGTCCACATAACAAATGAATGAGTAGTTATAAAATGTAATTGAAACAATTTATTAACTTGTATTTCGTTATCATTAGATAGTTTTAATATTATTTCCAATTTGGACCACACATAGTTGTAGTGTTACTATTATTCTAGAGTTAATATTTTTTTTAAATATATCCACGATATATTTGAATAACATTTTTTAAATGTTTATAATGATAATTCCGTCATATCGAGCTAAATGAAAATTAATGTTTGTATTCTAGTTAATAAAAGTAATATAAAGCTAATGATCTGTTTTGGCATGACAACTAATAAATTAAACTATTTCTGTGACTGAAGTGTTTATTTTTTGTTACCATTCCGAACAATTTTTAATTAATAAAAAATGAGAGCTAACACTTTGCAGCATTATTATATTGTTGCACGTCCCAACTACCAAAAAACGAATTTATATTTTTTAAATATTACCTAAACAGTGAGTTTCCGTTGACTTTGAAAACCTTAGTAACACACGATGTCGTCAAAATTGATCAATGAATCAATCAACACGATTATCCGTTGAATTTATCAATATCTAGTTTAAGTCTAATTACATTAATTATACGTCAAGTTGTAATCAACACATTAGTCCACTATTTGTCAAAAGATTAATCTTGTTTTGAAAGTTCTTAAGATGTTTTCGACGAGATAAATTGACGAAGGCTTTGACACTAGATTTCACATAATTATGTTGGATTCGACTGAGAGATTTTTAAAAATCATCATGATCATCATCAGCCTGTGTTAGTTTTGCAGTACGAGTACTTCGGCATAAATACATATAGTTTATGCGTATACGCTGGGAACTGCTTGGCAATCGATATACAATGTTATCACTAAGTAGTTACAGTCATAGCGGTCCCTTTAAGTCGTCCCACGCTGCGCTTTCCAATTCGTGGCCTCAATTCGAGAACTTTTCTACCCCATCGGAAAAAAGGTGTTAGGAAAAAAGTCTAGAAAGCTGTTTGGAACACAGTTTTAATCGATACACAGCCAAAACTACAGTAAGTTTACTACGTAAACTAAGAGAAGGCTCAATTTATTAGACCCGTGCGAAGCCGGGGGCGGTACGCTAGTATCTTATAATTTTTCAATAATATTTTTAAAATGTTCAATATATTTATTTTCATAATAATTTCAAAATTCAATGAAACATAAAGGCTGTAGAGGTTTAAGCACATTTTGTGATCATCATACCTTTTATTTTATTTTAAAGCCTTAAATGTACTTAGACAAAAATATTAGAAGAATGAAGAATGTAAAAAAAAATCTATATATTTTGTTGTTTTCTTTTGTAAAAAAAGTTTCATCCCTTCGTCGTACTCTGAAAGACAACAAAAACAATAATTCGTATAATAATTTTATTGGTATAATATTGCGGCTGAAAGCGAGAATCGGTAGAACGGAGCCATAAGGAACTCGATATCTGGAAGCCCGAATAAGACTTGTCAATTACATGACAACTTCCTTCGTATTCTTGTTCAAGATGTACAACGATGAGATACATACAATTTATGTTATATTATACTTGCATTTATATCTTCAAGTACCTATATTACTTAAATAAATAGGGTATTTGCCTATTGGTGAAAAATCCCCTAGGCAAAGGGAGCCGACAAGGATAGACTCTAACCATACACAGACCATTTCACCATAACCGTTACTACCACCAAGAACAAAGGAACAAAAGAAATGGTATAATTATAATTTGATGGTGAAATTGAACATTAGTTAAATAATTTATATTAAAAGAATCGTGTACCGTCTTATTACGACAAAGCTTCCTTGGTCGAGTCTAATGAATTATGAAACGGCGCTCGGGACTTCTACGCGATTGTTAGTCTCGGAGCATGAAGCGCTAAATACGGTTTAAAATTTATAAGAACTGCAAAAAATTTTCTTTGGGAAATATGAAAAAAATATTTATAAAAAAATTACAATTGTTAATATTTTTATCGTCTCTGGTTTTAATAGTCTCACGAGGGTAGTCTCTGGTTCTATCACCGCTCAAAACAAATATTATAGACTAATATAATATTTTTAATAATATTTTATAGACTGTGACTAATATTTTTATAGACTGTGTTTTTAAATGTATGGTATTTACTATCCAACTAGTTCCAGCTTGAAACATATGATAAAATTGTAAAGGTCTCTATTGTACCTACAAGCGGACGAATTCTCTCGCTAAAGCTGGTTAAGTGTAAGTAAAGAAATATATATATATATGTATGTATAATAGATGGAAAATAAGAGTGAACTATTATTTAGAAGAAAATTATTTATTCGTATTTTTCCGGAAAACGAACAAAAAGGGATCTATAACAAGTTCATGATCGCTATACCCAACTTTAATGTTTAAGCTGTAATAACCGATTTTATTACAGCATTATTTTTTACAGCTCTTAAGCAAAATTAATTGAAGACATCTATATTAATACTAATTTAATACTAGAGTAATTCTGTATGTCTGTTAAATGTTCACACTTTAACTACTTACTTAACCTTAACTAAATCATTATGGAATTTTGCGTAAATTGTTTAAAAGAATTACGAGCAAACGGTATTAAAAACCATACACTTATTTTATGTACGTATAGATAAAGAATGTGTCATTTTTACGACTTTCTAGATACGGTTAAATTTATTTGACAATCTATCAAAAGCTTTTCTTTGTATCCGAGTTAAAATCTATTTGGAAAACTTTATCTTTACAATATTAGAGGTGAGTTTAGCCATTGTCCTTTTGAATTCACAACTGAATGGTAGAATTCACAAGTTTTGTCTGGACAGCTTTATTTCATATGACAAGCTTCAAAACTAATTTGGGTTATAGAGTACTCCAGAGTGCTTTATTGTTGTACCGTTTAATATTCCTATTTATTGGTGACGTTCTTTGTCAAATTAATAATGAAATAGGAAACGGTCAGAAATAGGTAGAAAGCCCACATGGTATGGATAGAGAAATGTTACTCACGCACTGTAACAAAATTGAACACATGCTGTTATTTCGCGATGTCTTCTTTAAGAAGATAGTTACTGTAAAAAGAAGTTTTACTGAAATCTTATTACTGAAATATCTTAAGTCCCAATATTATTGAAGTAGAAAACTTGTTAGAGGCTTATTATTATTTGGTTAAGGCACGACAGTACCAGTAAACTAAGATAAGTAAACTTAAAATAACTTAAGTTTCAAGGAGTGACGACACGTTTGGTCTAGTGGCTAGTAACCCTAACTGTTAACCAAACGGTCGCGGGTTCAAATCCCGCTAGGGGCAAATGTTTATGTGTTAACATCTTACCTTTGTACCTGAGTCATGGATGTTTTGTATTTATAATATAAGTAATATGTGTAGTATATCAACTGTCTGGTATCCATAATACAAGCATTAGTTGCTTACTGTGGAACTAGATGGTGCTGTGTGGAATGTGTGAAGATATTTATTTATTCATTTATTTATTTTATAGTGGAAAACCTGTTTGAGGTTAATTTTATTTCCTTAAGACACGATAGTACCAGTAAACTTTAGATATTCTTCCTTGAAGAACGCAGAGTTTCTTCAAGAAAGAATAGCTTAAGTTTCAAAGATTTTTAAAGTGAAAACGTGTTTCAGGTTAGTTATAATTTAGTTTAGGCACTACAGTACCACTATTTGTATTTCTTTCTTTCTTTCTTTCTTTCTATTTGAAATTAAAAAATATTGCTTGAGGCACGACAGTGCCAGTAAACTTAAGATATTTTTCCTTGAAGAATGCAGAGTTTATACAAGAAAAAATAGCTTAAGTTTCAAAGATTTTTAAAGTGGACAACCTATACGAGGCTTATAAATAATTTACCAGTATTAAGGCATGATAGTTTGTATTTGTATTATTTTCATACAAATTTTATAAATTTAATTTAATTTTAAATAAAAATTTAAAAAACAAATCAAAACAGCCACCGACTCACAGACTATCTCACAGTGTACGGAGTCAATGAGCGTTTTTGTATGAATATATTCGCGAATAAATTCAATGAATGAATAATTCAACAGAGACTCGGGGTGTTACACGAAAATAGCGAAACCCTCTCTGATATCTTTGACAGTTAATTTTATGATTTCTGCTCGGAAATGTACAAAGATACGATTCCTTAATCAATACATTGTTTGCATTGAGACTGCGTTCATTCACCGTGTTTTATGGAATGATAAGTTGAATTCTTTTCTACTTTTCAGTGGATGGAAATTATTTATTTTTTAATTACAAACCATTGATCTTTTTATGATGAAGAGTTGTGGCGAGATTTTTTTTTAATTAATGTTGGGTTTGCTCTTGGCCAGCATCTAGCCCTGTAGCATAGCATAGAGGAGGTCAATGATGGAGAGAGCTCACCCAGAAGATGAAATCGAACTTTGAAAAGATTGAGAAAAATCACTTGGTGGTAGGTGGACAAATTGGTCTAGGAATAGGAATATATAATTTTTTATGATAAGTAGTTGTGCCGAGACAAAAGAATCACTTGCTGGTAGGTGGACAAATTCGCCTAGAATAGAACTCTTAATTTTTTATGAAAAGAGTTGTTTCTAAATAGGTCCATTCGTTTCGGAGATTAGCGGGAACAAAGAGACAGATATACAAAAATTTCAAAAATTGTTTTTTCAAATACAATTATATAATTTGATATTTATCTCTACATATAAAAAAAATTACGTGTCACGTTGTTTGACGCCAATGAACTCCTAAACTACTGAACCGATTTTGATAAAACTTCGTAACTATGTGTATTTTGGTCCAACTTAAAAGATAGGGTAGTTTTTATTTTGAACCCGGGCGAAGCCGGGAGCGTGTAGCTAGTAAAATATATAATTTTATATACTTTCAGTAAAACAAAAACCATTATTTTGGCATTACAAACAAATATTTCAATATTATTTATTTGTATAGAAGATTATTTTAATTAATACTCCAATTTTATTAAAATCGTTAACTATAGGACATAGGACAGGCAGATCCTAGTGTGGCGGACAGAAATATGTTAATATAAAAAAATTCTGCTTAAATGATGGCAGACTCAAAATTATTAAAATGTATAAATTGTAATATAGTTATTAACGAAATTTTGGCCTTTATACAAAATAAATTGGATGTCATGGACCATGAAAGTATAGTGAGAATTTGTGTTACATCTTTTACTAGTTATGAAATTGAGGAAGCAAAATCTCTGTTGTTTGAATCAATCAAGCCAGCTAAACGTAAGAGTTCTCGTCGCAAAGAAGGAGGGGTCAAGAGGGATTTAGATGACATGATATGTCTCTTTAAAAACACCGATCCAGAGTTAATACCCAATTTTGTAGCAAAAGAATTGCAAAAATTGCCCCCACTGACCTTCGACCATGTTGATGTCACACGTTTACTCAAAGATATTCTTATATTAAAATCGGAAATAGATTTCATCAAAGCAAATTACTCTACAAATGAAGAAGTAGAGAGTATGAAAAACATTTTGTATGAAATGAAAAATACATCATTCTGTACACAGAATTTTTATTTAAAGACAAATCATGGTGTAAGTAGTTCTGTCTTGAATAGTGGATCGACTGAGTTTTTGCCTTGTGATGAAGGCGATATTTTAACACAATCGCTCGAAAATCAGCAATATGTATTGAATACACATAAGGTACAGTCTCCTTCCTGCCCTGAGAACAAATTGGAATGTGATATGCATCAAATTAAACTCTCACGGGAGGGACAACACATTAGCAAAGATATGAATTCTCACATTCGCAATGATATCAATCCCGAGCAATCGACCATTACATCTGAAGTATCGACGCAAATCTTTGATGAGGGATTACCTAAATTATTTAATTTAAAACATGATGCGCATCAGGTTAAGCCCTTACAAGAGGGACAACACATTATTGAAAATATGGATTCTCATATTCTCAATGATATCGACCCCGAGCAATCGGTTATTACATCGAAAATTTCGACACAAATCATTGATGAGGGATCAGCTGAATTATTTAATTTTAAATCTAATGCTAAACCTAAAACAATGGCAGAAGTAGTTCGTAATGAGGGTGAATGGAAAGAGCCAAAACCCACTGATGGTTGGATAACTGTACAGAAAAAACGATCAAGAAATTATTTTGTGACTAAAAAAGGGAAGGCAAACGTAGAACCGGAGGAAAAATTCAAAGCAGCTGAAACCAAAACACAGCTTTTTATATCGAATGTGCATAAAGAGACGACTGAACATGATATCTCAAATTATATTTTTAAAAAGACACAAGAAAAGGTAACTCTAGAAAGAATTGCTATGAAAAGAGAACGTGGTTATAGTGCATTTAAGTTTTATGTGAATAAAAACAAGTTGAAGCTATTCTTGGATTATAATTTATGGCCTAATGGAATAAAATTTAGGCGGTTTATTCCAACTCATGGAAAAAGGTATTTTCCACGAATTGATGATTAATATTGTTATATTTTAAATGAAGGATACAACTTCTATGTCGTGGAAAAAAAAGGTATTTTGATTAATATTATTTTAAATGAAGGATACAACTTACACTAATATTATATCATACAATTGTAAATCGATTAAAAGATCTATTGAATGCGTTAGATCATTATGTGAAATGGCTGATATTATAGCGCTTCAAGAAACGTGGCTTTTACCTTTTGAGTTACCATTTCTGGGAAGTATTAATGATCAGTTTGAATACACGGGTACATCAGCAGTTGACTTATCATTGGGAGTACTTCACGGAAGACCATATGGTGGAGTAGCTATTTTATGGCAAAAAAATATTTTTGAAACAGTTTCGGTTATTGAATGTAATTGCTCACGTCTTGCGGCGATTAGAGCTTATAATCGTGATCAAAAAATACTCATAATAAGTTTATACATGCCTGTAGACGTAAACGACAATTTACTAGATTTTACTGAATGTTTGGGAGAAATATGTTCAATAATAGAAAATGAGGACACTGAGTTGATTTATGTTTTGGGTGACTACAATGCACACCCCGGCGAACGATTTGGTAAGGAGCTTGTTAATTTTTGTATAGAAAATCGGTTATTGTGTATAGACTTTGAGAAGTTAGGTATGAACTCTGATACTTACACATATATAAGTGATTGTCATGGATCTAAAAGATGGTTAGACCATTGTATAGGTACTGAAGTAACCTATAAGACTATTGAGGATTTAAAAATACATTATGACGTGTTTTGGTCCGATCACTTTCCCTTAGAAATTAAATGTAATCTTAATGTTACTCATTGTAAGACTTATTCTAAAAATAAAATTTGTAACCGAATTATTTGGGGTAACAGGCAGCCTAAGAAGGTGAATGAATATCGTGAGTTATGTAATAAACAGTTTAAACATATTGATTTTCCTGCTGAATTTTCTGAGTGCTGTGACGGTAACTGTGACCGTATTGAACATAGAATAATTATTGACAAATTGTATAGTAGAATAGTTCGAATTTTGACAGAAGCGGCTATTGACACACAATCTGATGTAAAAAAACTTAAAAAGAGTTACATAACTGGTTGGAATAAATATGTAAAAGAGGCACATAGGGAAGCGAGGTCGAAGTTCCAGTTATGGTTGCAATACGGTAAGCCATGTGTAGGAGCAGTTTATAATGATATGTATGAGAGTCGAAAAGCTTTCAAAAACAAATTAAAATGGTGTCAAAACCACCAGGATCAGATAAAGATGGACTTGCTTGCTACACATCATACTAACAAAGATTTTAAAAATTTCTGGAAGGCTACTAATAGTACTAATATACGACCTGGCTTGCCTATGAGCGTCGATGGTTTAAATCAACCTAAAGAAATTGCTGCAACATTTAAACAGCACTTTGGTATATCATCTCCACTGGGACCATCCCGAAGAGTGTTCGATACGGGGCTCCATGAAAGTAGTGAGTTCTCTCGATTTACAGTCAAAGAAGTAAAAAAAGTGATTCACTTCATGGTTCGAGGTAAATCACCAGGTCATGACAGCCTTAGTGTCGAACACCTTCAAAATGCGGGTGTACATATACCAAGTGTATTAGCTATGTTTTACACGTTTTGTGTTAGGCATTCCTATTTGCCGACAGATTTGATAAAAACGTTGGTTGTACCAATACTGAAGAATAGAACGGGTGATAAATCCGATAAAGACAATTATAGGCCCATATCACTTGCGACTATTTTAGCTAAAGTGTTTGACGGCTTGTTGGATGCCCGCTTTGAAGAATACTTAAAATTACATGACGCACAGTTTGGGTTTAGGAAGGGACTATCTACAGAGACCGCAGTATTTAGTTTAAAGCATACCGTCAGATACTACACTGATAGAGGAACACCAGTATATGCTTGCTTTTTAGACTTATCTAAGGCTTTCGATACGGTATCTTATGATTTATTGTGGCACAAATTAATAAAAACAGGTGCTCCTTATGAATTGCTGAATATTCTTCAATTTTGGTACAGCAATCAAACAAATTACTTGAAATGGGGTGATACATTGTCCAAACCGTATAGGATGGAATGTGGAGTAAGACAGGGGGGACTCACTTCACCTAGACTTTTTAATCTGTACATTAATGATTTGATAGAGAAGCTCAGCAGCATGCATGCAGGTTGCTATGTAGACGGTACTTGTATTAATAACATTAGTTATGCAGATGACATGGTGCTACTGAGCCCCTCGATTAATGGCCTGATGAGGTTGCTGAAAGTGTGCCAAGAGTATGCTAATTGTCATGGTCTAAAATATAATACCAAGAAAAGTGAGATTATTGTATTCCGGTCCAGGGGATGTGCCCTCGATTATGTACCACAAGTTGTACTAAATGGTAATATACTGAAACGAGTACATAAATTTAAATACTTGGGACACATTGTCACTGAAGACCTTAAAGATGATTTTGATTTAGACAGGGAGCGTAGGGCATTGTCAGTACGTTCTAACATGCTTGCCCGCAGATTTGCTCGTTGTAATAATAAAGTTAAAATTACTTTCTTTAAGGCATATTGCCAAGTCTTTTACACGAGCAGTCTGTGGGTGACTTATACTGAAAGAGCGTACAATGCCCTGCGCATCCAGTATAATAATGCTTTCAGGATGCTATTAAGGCTGCCACGCTATTGTAGTGCTTCGGAAATGTTTGCCCAAAATCACACAGATGATTTTTATGCTATAAGACGAAAGAGGGTGGCGTCCCTATGGCACAAGATACGTAGCAGTACCAATAGCATTCTGAAAACAATTATAGATAAGGTAGACTGTCCCATACAAAAATTTTGGATGCGACTAAACATGACATACAGCAAAATTACTAAGTGATTTTTGCAGCACCTGTACATTTTAAATACCTTTGTTTCGCTTGTAAATATTATATTATTATTATTATTATTATATTATTATTATTTTGTTAATAGATAATATGGATACTATATCTGAAATAAATGATTATTATTATTAAATAAATTTATTTTTTTCTTTCATACAGACTTTAGTTTGATATTTCGTGTATACGATATTGAATGAATGGTAAAACTTGATAATGTAATGTAATACCAGAAAGTCGATCCGACATGACAATATTTAACACATCTTATATTTCACTAACCTTTTGTCCCGAAAGAAGGTGACTCTCAAAAGATATTCACTCCTGAAGGTGACCAAGCTGTCACGCGAATCTCTGGACACTAATAAATACGTCATTTTTCGTTACAATACCAAATATCTAGTTTCATATTTTATTTGTCTACAATTTACTCTTTTATTAAATAAATATCAAGGCATTTAATTAAATTTTTAAAGATAATAAAGATTAAATCTTTATTGGTGGTATCTTTTTTCTTTTACGTTAAACTCTACTGACAGGCTGACGGTCCACTTGATGGTAGGTGGCTACCGTCGCCTATAACATAAGCAACCCCTGCAAGTGCGCTGCCGTCCATAGTAGGACTTTGGCATCCCTTAGTGAGTAAAACACAACAGCATGCATGCATGCTGCTATTTTTCGGTGGTCTTTTGTAAGAGGGTGGTTACTGCTGCCAGAAGGAGTGCCCAAATGACTGAGAAACGCAACGTGCCCTGCTACTACTTAATCTTACTTATTTTTTTATTTAAAAAGTAATTCTATCTGTCTATTTGTTAACTTTTCGCACCTTAACTACTTAACCGATCCCTGACAAAAATTTCATCCAGCAAAAAAGTATTGTTCCCGAGGGATCATCTGAAATAAAATAAAAAACTAACGCCTGCTCAAGCTGTTATAGCAACAAGAGGTCAAATGTTATATTGCTTACATTTTTTTTTTTTTTTTTCAACGCGTACGAAGTCGCGGGCACCAGCTAGTGTTAAAATAAGATTACTTTAAAAAAGTTATAAAACTATGCGGCCTCAGAGGTCTTCAAATGTTTAATTTGCGTAGTAAATAAGATTAAATGAACATTAATATTGAAAAAGCTGGTTTAATTTAAAACAAAGATTAACAACGAAATTGAATATTTAAATATCTCTTTGTTATAGTTCGTTAGTAATTATTTTGAAATAAAATAATTCCCTATTTAAAATAAAGCCTTCATGTTTTAAACATTAATTGTAAATTTAAATTATTTTCTTATAATTGAACAATTAAGTATTGTTAGGGCACTGCGTCCAGTTGAGTCTGGAGCGAACTTGGAGTGTTGGGATCCGGGTATAAGGTCTCGCTGTGATCTCAGACCCACACATCACTGCTGCTGGTGGGATCCGGGGGGGTTTTAATGGGTAGTCCCGGTGATAAGTCACTTCACCAGTCGAGTGCCACACTCCCCCTCATTGACTGTCAACGAGGGATAGTGGGTAAATATGTCATCTCCCCTCCAAAAAAGGGCCGCACTACATTTGTGCAGCCTGTCTGGCGGCAGTTATCACCCAGCACTTACAGAAGACCGCATTGAAATAACAGCACGTGTGCTGTTGTGTTTCGGTGAGTGAAGTAAGGTATGCCAGACTCCAGTTTCCCTATCTTTTCCTAAACCGTTATCCTTAATTCTACTATGGTCGGCAGCATAGTAGCATTAAGGATTTGCAGCATCTGTGGCGTTGCTTGTGTTGTAGAGGACAGTAGCCACCTGCCATATTTATATATTATTAACTAGCTACACGCTTCGCATTCGCACGGGTGTAAAATAAAAACTATCCTATCTTTTAAGTTAGACCAAATTACATATAGTTACGAAATTTTATCGAAATCGGTTCAGTAGGGTAGGAGCTCATCGCGCACAAATACGTGACGAAATAAAGGTCACGCGACTTTAATATACTCAAGATCTATGCAAAAGTAGTCAAAACTAGACCAAATCATATTAATTTTATTGCCTACATCGGAACATCTGTACCTAAGTCACAGAAATACTTACATACGAACAAACCAACCCCCAAAAGCCAACACTTGAGAACCCTTAAAACGTCTGAAACACAATAAGCTCGTTGCTACAATAGAGCTCAAGTTAGACTGGAAAATGTAAAATATCACCGATTGATCGTTTAATTTATAACCGCTGTAAAACACGAATATAACTTCGCTATTGACAAGTTCTGGTAGTACAGATTTTGAAAACTAACAAAATTCATATTAAATTTATGGTTAGAGATATATTGTGAAATTATGTCTTTCCACAAAAATGAAATACTAGCTGTTGCACGCGACTTTGTCCGCGTAACTTTATAAAATATAGCTACACTCGCTGATAATGTAGCTTTCTATAGGTGAAAGAATTTTTAAAATCGGTCCAGTAGTTTTTGAGTTTATTCATTACAAATAAAAATACAAAAATATAAATCTTTCCTCTTTATTTAATACTAGCTGTTGCACGCGACTTCGTCCGCGTAACTTTATAAAATATAGCCTATGTTACTCGCTGTTAATATAGCATCCCAACAGTATATAATTACTTATTAGTATAGATGAAGTATTGGCAGGGCACACTGCGTCGTGAGGTCCGACATTCGGGTACGCCGAGGCTCTGACTGGGAGCGTAACCCTCCCCGCGCTGGAAAGCTGTGTGTAGACAATAAGATATGCACAAAATACTTGAGAATGACAAAGTATATACACTTGTTCTAACTGGTGCCAACGACTTCATCCGCGTTGGAAAATGAAAAATGTAATACCTGAGAAAATATATAAGTATCATTGTACGCCCGACATCTTTATCGCTGTGACGAAATTGGAAAAGCCACGGCGACAGTGGTGCCCAATTTTTTTATATTTTTAGACATTTATTCGGGATTAGTTAATCCAGATAATAAACTATCTGTGTGCCAAATTCTAATTAAAATTCGTTAAGTCGTTTTTGCGTAAACGTTACAAAACATTCTTATAGAATCTATCCTCACAAACTTTTAAATTTATAACTATAATATTAGTTTCTTCATTCTTTCTTTCATTATAACTGTGTACTTTAAGTATTAAAGAAACCTCCACCTCAATTTGGTATATGAACGCAATATGAACGCGATTCTAAGACCGCATAATTTGGCAATAAGCCTCTGATAAAGTTTAGGGGGGACCAAATCGATTCACTCGAGTGTCGATACGAGATAACGCCGGCTATAAAACCGAACCCTTTCACTGATGCCATTTGTTGATGAAATTCTATCTCACATTTTTATTTTGATTATTTTTAATTGTAATTCATCCGTCACATCGTATTTTACCTAAAAATTTTGCTAGATTACACATATTATGGTTGTGTTTAAAAGCGAAGGTGGCTACTTACCACCAACTGGGTTGCCAACTTGTCTGTTGACATTTAGTTAAAAAAAAGGAAATATATTTTTTATTTTAATAATATATGTACAGTCAAAATTGTACCCGGATTCATATCCTTACCAGTACCCGTACCCGTACGCGTACCCGTATCAAGCCCTAAAGGCCATTGTGTGGAGGTCAGCATAGTACGTCCACCAACAAGATAGAGAGACGATCTGAAAAGGGTTGCGGTTCTTGACGGCGGATTCAGGCTGCTTCTGACCTAAAAGTGCTTCTGACCTATGATGAAACCTAAAGTTTTGTAATGAAATCTATTAACAATCTATGTCACGATAAGTCTATAAAAATTGTGTGAAAACAGCAGTTGTGGTGAGATCACCCTTACAGATTTTCAAATTGGTTGAAGCTTAAAGGACATATGAGTATAGCTACGTATTTTAGTTTACTTAAAGAAGCATTTAGCACGTCTAATTATTGAATCTATTAATAATTCTTACGTTTAGACGACAATAATATTGAGAATTGAAGTTAAGAATCACAACTGAAACATGACTAAAAGCCAAACGGAAGTCGACTAGGGTAGCTTTCATACGACTTCCGGTGACACGCGACCGGAACTCGATGTCCACACGTGACTTAGAGGCCGGAAGCGATATGGCGTCACTGGCCATTAATGTGTTGAATATGTATAAGGAATTTATGTATACATATTATGAAATATAATATACGCAAATACAATACACTCCTGCCTTGTGTTTCTGTTTTTGTATTAACATATAATTTAACATGTATATACCCCGACTGCTGGTCATAGACCTCCTATTACTAAGTCCGGCCCAGTCTCTACAGGGTCGCCTCGGCGGCGCCGCCAGATTGTTCCGGGCCTCAGAGGAGGGCATCTGGCGTCCGGAACTCGCCAGTTGGAGGTGAGATGATCCAGTGGGTCGCCACAGAGGTGGGTCCGAAAGGATATTACGGTGTTTGTGAGGCCCGGGGATAAGGCCACGCTGTGATCCCGGGTCTCATTTGTGCAAAAGGCTGATGATAAAATGACAAATTTCAAATTGCAAAACTTCAAAATGACAGAATCTGTAAATCCTGCGTACATCATTTATGCTATCAGTGTACAAGTATTTCTCAGACTTCCGCAGTTACGGCAGTGAATGACCCTTGAATGATTCGGAAGGCTTTTTCGATACAAAATTAGTAAGAAGTGCCCTTGATCCCCCTCAATCTGCAGACATAGATGTAAAGGTACTAGTATGTCCACAACATCAGGCTATCGACAGCTCCTTAACAACGTCAAGTGCGTTGAGTTTGTGCTAACAACGTTACTAAGGAATGAAGAATATTTCCTTTTCGGTTTCAAATAATATATTTTAGTATACTCGTATAAGTTTTTTTTTATACGGCAGACCAATAAGACACAAATAGACTGGTTTGAATACAGTCAATTGCCTATACTACTGGATATAGGAATAGGGGTATTGGCACATTTTTTTTTTTTTAAAAGAAAGCTCTTTATTTTATTTTACTGTGGTCTTCTATAAGGAGGTGTTTACTACTTCCAGGTTTGAACCCCTGACGGGATAGCACTTTGTATTCTTTTTTCTATTTCATGTTATCAAAATTTAAATATTATTCTGTTAATAGTTGTTGGTTATTTTTGCCAGCCAATTTCATATCTCACACCTATAAGTGTAAAATTATGAAATAAACATTAAATAAACTTATAATAGTTTATTTTCTATGACTAAATCTTATTACTTACTAGCTGATGCCCACGAACTGTGGTATTTATTTTTTATTTTTCAACGCGGACGAAGTCACGCGTACAAGCTAGTATATAGTACAATATAATACAGTAGTAACTATATATAACGCAAATTAATAATAATTAGATAATATGAAATAACGAAATGAATCAATTAAATTTTTTTTGTCGAAAAGTCGATAATAAGGAAATAAGGAGCGCCTAGTGAAATAGTTAACCTTCGTTGAACTACAAATGAAGATGTTGTTTGCTAAGTCTGACCGATCTTCAAACTTTGTCAAGGGACACTCAAAGGATCGAGTCGCTCCTGTTTTATGTCTTAATATGTACACTGCTTACAACATAAAGCTTAAGATTTTAACGAACCCGTTGGAACAGTGGTTAGGGAGCTTGCCTTGACGTTCTGTTCCAGGTGTCACGGGTTGGATTCTAGGCCGGATCAACTTTGGAAATGAACTTCACAAAGTTGGCTCTGGTCTGGATATGGAAAGTAGTGGCGGGGCACACTGTGTTTCGCAGTCATTTTGGCAGCTCGTCTGGCGACAGCGACCACCCTCCTACAGAAGACCACCTTAACAGTTAACGTCTCTTTTGTAGTTTAACATGACTATATGCGCCTTGATGTCTTGTTTTTTGAATCTGTCTAAAAAAATAAAAAAAAAGTATTGAATCATAGTTTCGTTTAGTACTTTATCGCGTAAAAAAGATATAAAAATAAGTAATATATGAGTTACGTGCCTTATTTTTCTGCAAACCTATTTAGATCTAATCGCGATTCTGAACTCAATACAGCGGCCTCGTCCGTCATATATCTCCATCGGAAAGTGTCGAACAACAAATAAAATACTCGTATGTCGAAGACATAGTTTGAATTGTGCACAAGAATGATATGACTGGTCCCTATTTCTAATATTTTATATTATTCTAAACAAAAAACATTTATTAAGACGAATAAGCAGATAAGGTTTAGATAAGGGCCCTCCTAATATTTTTAACGCCACTTAGCGTTTCCATACTTCGAAACTACGCTATTCTTTAAAACTTTTACAACAAATGTCTAAGTTTTACACTCGCCAAAAATTATGAAAAGCTCAGAGACATATTTTTACTAGCTGGTAGCCGCGACTTCGTTCGAGTTTTAAAAATGAAAAATATAACACATTAGAAAACATATGAGAAAACACACCTTTATCGTTGTGACGACGGTTACGCCATCACGGCGTCCATTATTATTATTTTTTTGATCCCTCGGGAAATTATAATTTTTTCAATAAAAAAGTATACTATATGTTCATCCAGGTAACATACTATGTTCTCTCGCATTTATAATACATATTAGTATAGGACAAGTTTGCAACGCCAAAGCTCAGTAAAGTCATCTGCCTTAGCCGGAGACTAATAAATAAATGTATTAAAGTGGAAAAAATGTAACATCAAAAAGTGGCCGCAACACGGGGACATAAAATAAGGAGAAATAAAGAAAAACGCAGACCACGGCCCGCCGCGATAACGTCAATTAGCAAGATGTATGGGATTTCGTAAAGTTCACCACTGACACACGTACCCACTATGACATGGACTTAAAATTAATGGATGTGACACTTTCTTATAAGTTTTAAATATTTGAGTGTCTTCATTTAAGTTTTTTTTAACCCTATCCTATCCCTCTATAATTCCTTGTCATTTAACATACTAAGGCGACAGCGCACTGTCGCACAACCATTCCCTTAAAAAATATTAAGGTCTGAAGTTGACAGTCCACTTGAAAGTAAGTAATGTACTTACTAACACAAGTGTAATACGCCTATTAACATTAATGCGCCTATTAACACAATCAAGGTCATGTGCAATGTCATGTGCAATTTCATGTGCAATGTCATGTGCACAAGCAAAATTTTGCAAGTGCGCGGACAACTCAGATTCACTCGTTAAAATAAAGAAAGAATCAAAATACAATCAATGGGTTTTTAGAGAGATTTGACTAATGTTATCCTAGCATTTTATTCGAAAGTCTAAGTATTGAACGTAATAAGTGCATTTAAAATTCTGTCATTTTTTTTGTGTTTGCACCTTTTTAAACCTAAATATTTTAAACCTAAATAAAAGTGTCTCATCCATTTATAATCTTTTTTTAAATCTTTGACACCACCGCCATGTCCATGTATTCTATACCTAAAAAGTTTGTATAATCTGCTAACATGTTTGTAACAAATTTCTAGAATGTTACATTTTCTCTCTTCGGCGAAATATGATCTCAATTTCCAGTAAGAATTTAAATTTCAATTCTAATTTACCTTCATCCTTAACCCTACGAAACTATTCATTACCCTTCATCCTTAACCCTATCACGAGCGGTAGCGCACTTACAATCTCTGTGGTATTACTTGTGTTAATAGGTGACGGTAACCATCTACTATTTATTAAACCTTCATTTAATTTTTTTACATAAACCTGTACGTTATATAAAAATTCTACATCTATATCAACATTTATTTATCTATATATATACATACATATAAATGTGTCGCTAAACGGCTATTTTTTTTTTCAAATAGGAGGTTCTTATGAAGAGAAAAATTTGGAAAATTGCTTCGGTGAAATGCCGGGGTCGGGATCACTAATTTTATTTTATTTTATTTATTATTTTATTTTATTTCTAGTTAAAAATACAGTCGCTATCCGCCTATGTCCGTATCTCCGCTTACCACAGAGCATAGCCTACTCCATAACTCTTTGAGCGACGTTGAGCTTTCTTACGAAGCCCATAGTTAGAGACCACGTTTCAGCGCCATATGTCACCACTGGCAACGCACATTGATCGAAAACTTAAGTTTTGAGACACTGAGGAATTTTGGGAGTTTCCCGATTAGTATAAATATAGTTGTAGATAACATAAAATTGCTTAACATATAATCCGTACTAATATTACAAATGCGAAAGTATGTTTGGATGTATGGATGTTTGTAACTCTTTCACGTAAAAACTACTGAAGCGATCACCATGAAATTTTGCATTCACGTTGCCCGGGACACCAGAAAGGACATAGGGTACCTTTCATCGTTCAACGCGGACGAAGTCGCGGGCACCAGCTAGTATTAACATATAATAGAAAAAAAATTACTTACACGCAAGACATGCTTTCAAAACGAGGTACTGTACAATTCAATCTAGATAAATAAATCAGTGAGCCGTCTTTGTACGTGTAGATATTACATATAAAAAAATAATGTTGGTTGCGACCCCATATATCTGAAAGCGTGACAGTTGAACCTTTCCTATAAGTGAAATTGTGTTACATTTCGCAGAACGCTTGCCAACATAAAACTATCAGACTATGCGCTATATAAATGCATTTCTTGTATTTCTTTTATTATAAAAAAATCTAGCAACCCGCTCCTGCCTTTGCCCGGGGTCTCCTGGCTTTTCCCTCTTTCCTTTAAAATTGGTTTCTTTAAATTTTTCTTTAAAATTGGTTTAGGGATTAGATATAAAAGTTTATTAGGCAATTTTCGACTCATTAGGCAATTAAATTAGGTCCTTGGATGAGTGGCTAGGTATTTACTTGCCTTAACGGACCGTCTCAGGGGTCCCGGGTTCGATTCCTGGCAGAGTCAACTTCGGAAGTGAACTTTTCAAAGTTGGCTCTAATCTGGATTTTGAAAGTAGTCGCAAGGCACGTTGGAAAGTCTGGGGTCAGTTATGGGCGTTGCTTGTGTTATATTTGAAGTTATAGACACTTACCATCAAGGGGAGCATCAGCCTGTTTGCCGGCCTTATGATTCACTAGTATTTGCATGAAAGAGTAACAAACATACCTATATACATACATTCAAACATACGCATTTATAATATTAATTTCGCATTTATAATATTAATTTCGCATTTATAATATTAATTATTTATTTCTAGCTGTTGCGCGCGACTTCGTTTCACTAATAAAATCAAAATTTTATTCCTGTGAGTTAAATCGCGTGTTCGAATTTCGAATCACGCTCGCATCAAGAATCGATTTTTCTGCGAGTTTTTAGGCACCAACAGCACCTTTTTTGTGCTGGAGAGGTGAAAATATAATCTTTGATCCAGACCAGATCCCGATGAAAGCACTAAATTATTTAGTGCTCGCGCTCACCGGTCGGATTAATGTAGTTTTGAGAAATTTTTTTCAAACCCCCATATTTGCATATTATTATTGGATCGCTGGAAACAAAGCCATCTGGCTTTTGGAAGCCGGCCAAAAACCGGTAAGCGGGGAAATTAAAAAAAAATATCAACTTTATGCAAACTTTGCCCCCGCGTTCATTGTTAAACATTTTTTTTGTACCAGATGTACAATCACTGGACAACAATATTATTTATTGTTAACATCTCATTCGAAGAGTTTATTACGAACTAGCCACTGCCCGCGACTTTGTCTGCGTTAAAAATAAAAATATAAGCAATATAATATCTGACATATTTAGCTATTACACTTTTGCCAGGCGTTAGTTTTCTTAATTTTAGATGATCCCCGGGAACAGTACTTTTTTTCTGGATGAAAGGTACCCTATGTCCTTTCTTGTATCCCTTACAACGTGTATGCAAAATTTCATGATGATCGGTTGCGTAGTTAAGGCGTGAAAAAGTAACAGGTAGACAGACAGAGTTACTTTCACATTTATGATATTAGTACGGATTTTACTCGGAATTCGTCCGCGACCCTGTCGCGACATCGGCGTATCCAAAAGTGGAGGTACGTCGGCTGAAAGTTGACCGGGAATCGTATCCGGCAACCCTGAGACGAACCACTCAACCAACGGACTCGTCAATTCAGCAATATAAAAATATTTCAGAACGAATAAGACTGGTTCGTTCTTAATCTAATTGGAAGCTACTTCTCTTTTATTTCGACAAACAATTTCGTCAAACAGAGACGTCATTAGCTGTCCTCGAAACGGAACGTTTTTATTATTTATTCAGCAACAGAAATTGTACAGTCGACGGAATTATTGAGGACACTAAGTATTGGATTTTGTAACAATGATAATAAATTCTGGTTTTTGTAGGAAAGGACTCTACGGATGAGACAAATTTAATAAGATAATATTTCTTTGTTCAGCAAAATAAATTGTATAGAAATTTCATGTTGATCGGTTGAGTAGTAAGTTAAACATTTCATGATGATCGAATGAGTAGTTACAATACTCGTATTAAAATTAGGATTATATTTGGTTAGCACATAATGAATGAAATTAAAACATTTTATGCGGATGAATTATAAATCCTTGCGATGGAATTTTAGTCGTAAGTTTGTATACTTATTTATTATTACCCATTTAATATGTGACCTTAATTATTGTGCCAAAGGAATTTGTGTCATTAAAGTCAATAAATTAAATCTGAATTCGAATGCGCTTCCCGCGGCCAAACACAATTAAAACTAAATTAACGACATGGCGGTAAAAGTTCAGGTTCCGGTTAGTAAAATAGCTGGGTTATGACTTTATTATGGCGCCCGCTCGTTTTTATGATTTTAGACTGTACAATTGTTTTATTGTTTAAGAACTATATACTGTTCTCGGAGCGCAAAAATTTATATACCTAAATTATAATAATTTAGGAAGGGATAGGAAAATGGGCTCTGGTAACGCTTACTCTTTCACCGAAACATAAACAGCACACGTGCTGTTATTTCACGATGGACTTCTGAAAGATGCTGGTTACTGCCGCCAGACGGGTTGCCCAAATGACTGCGAAACGCAGTATGCCCAATGCGCAAATGCCAAATGCGAAAATGGTTAACTTTCGACTAGTATGTGACTGGGGTTATAGTTTCGTTTCTCGAGAGGAATACGAGCAATTTCCGGGTCACCTAATATCTAATATACATATAAGTACTACTATTTAATACGACAATTTCGTACCAAGCTCTAGATGCAGAGTGTTAAAATTCGAAAAAGAAAGATAAAATATTTTAAAATGTTTTGAAACTAAAACTTTATGTAAATATAAAGAAAATTAAGTTGTAAAGTTTATACAGAGGACACGAATGTTGTTAATAAATTCGTGAATTTTGCTAATAAAGGATATTTTATGATCGGTCGTTTTGTGGGTTGTACGCAGTTGCATATCAATCTTTATAAATAATCAGAAGAGTTTATCAGATGAAGCGCCATTTTTTAATACACACTTTTTTGTGGTAAGTTCGACAAACAGGCTGACGGTTCACTGTCTATAAGTATACTAACAAATACAGTCGACACAGACACTACTGCTATAGATTATCTAAATTTCGATATAAATAGATAAAAGTAACTATAATAAAATAAATGTTATTTAAAAAAACCCGACAAATGTTAATAATGGCCATCAGCTGATGCTCGCTTGTAATATTTAGCCTATGTCTGCTCTATATACTTGTACGTATGTGTCACAATAACATGTAAAAAGGTGGAACCACTAGGCTAGGCTATTGAAGAGTAGATTCAACAATTCAGGTATTACAAAACAACCAGACCGCGTATAAAAACAAAATATTTGCAGAGATAACCAAAAAATAAAACCTAGCGGCCTCCATTTATCCATTGCTATTACACTATTCAAATAAAAGTATTGGGTATAAATGGAAACGTTTTTAAAGATAACGTATGCAAAATAAATTTCAAATTGTTTTTTTTTTCGCATATATTTTTTTTCATTAATTTGGTTATTTCAAATAATTCAAATAATATTAGGAATGCGAATGTTTGTGAGGATGAATGTATGTTTGTTACATTTTCAAGTAAAAACGGCTTATAGTTTATTTATCTGAATTAACATATAGGACACTTTTTATCCTGGAAAATGTTAGTTTTCGTAAGGATTGTCTAAAAATATTAATAATTGGGCACCACTATAGTCAACAATGGGGACGACACCATCGTGTGCCATCGTCACGGCGATAAAGATGTCAGGCGTTATATCAGGTGTTAGCAAAAGTCGCAGGCACCCACTAGTATTAAATAAAAGTTTTAGATAATTTATTTTTCACTTTAGACATTTTTTTAATTCCGTCATTAGTAGCCTTAGTTTAGATTTTGAACATTTAGATTTAGATCTATTTAGTAGGTAAACTCGTACTGCGTTTCGCACTCATAAATTTGGCAGCCTCATATGGCAGTATATCCAACCCCTTACAGAAGCACAGATAATTGGATATATACTAATTAATTACTACTATCTATAGATAGATAAAAGAACTATACAAGTTTATTATCACTTTTCGCTTCAACATTAATGATTGGTTCTCTCGTGTATTAGAGAATCCATTTATCGACTCCTAATAAGAAAATGACCGGCCTGTCAAATTATGTTTATCGGGCGGAATACTCGACGCGCAATATTTTACAAGTGAGCATTAAAAAGTATGCAGACACATTCCGAATTTGCATAACGACGACCAGATATGCATTTTATTTTTTATTTTTTACGCCTCCACGTGTTCCTTTTTTGTAATAATACTTCGTACCCTTTATCTGGCTTCAAAGGGCCTACACCAATTCCTATTGCAACTTTAGAAGAAGTTTTTTGTATTACCTTTTGCATATTACAGATTTGTTAAAAAAAAAATATTATTATTATTATTATTATTATTATCATGTATATGTATACTTTCTTTTCTTAATTTTATTATTTTTTTAAATAATTATAATTATATAAATACAATAAATATTATACAAAATTTAATGATGATCATTTGAGTATTTAAGACTTAAAAGTGTAACTCAACTGTAGGCAAACTTACTTCCGCATTAGTTGTAAGCGGATATATGTACCTTAGTAGTTAGGATTATCCAGATTTTTATGCTGAAAAAGGACCGCCGAGAAATATGAGAATCAGTATGAGTACTTACAAAGGTACTTACTTATTAAATATTCCAGACCCTCAAACGGGAAGTACTCTTATTTCCTAACCTTTATACCTCACTCATATGTTTCACTCATAAAGGTATATTTTGAATGAAGACAAGTGATCACAAAAATATATTATATACTTATACTAGCTGTGCAATTTTTATAATAAATATTTACTTAATCCAGCCGATAAATTACCTTACACCGCCATCTGTGAGAATCTCATGGAACTCACAATTGTTTTAAAACTTGTTTTAAAAGTTATCTGTGTGTTCCATAAAATTCTCACAGATGGCGGCGTAAAGTAATTTATAACTCTCATATAATAAATAAATAATGTTATGTTGATTTAGCTACATTATGTTGATTTAGCTCAGGGGATGATGGGGCTGACATACCTTTGTAAGGTAAAAGTCCCAAAATTTTAAAAGATAATAAAAAAAATATTACATACTCGTAACATATCTTCTGTTACCAAACTATGTTGTTGTTAAAAAGACAACGTAGTTCTTTTATGTAATTATTTAATTCTGTTTCGCTTAAAACAAATAGAACCTTTATTCCCATGGAAATTACAGCCTTTTACATATGATGGCCCTCAGAACATGTTACTTCACAGTACCCTTTACTAAAAATTACATAGGTCAGGAAATTATATAAAATTTGTATTAAAAAACGGGGTTGCTATTTAGATAAATTGTCATCGTCTAGCTAGACTGTTGTATTTGTTCCATAACACTGCGGTAATAGTTTTTGTGATAAACCAAACATCTATATCTGTTACCACACTTTTTTTTTTATTGTTGCGTTTTATATTAGTTTTTGTTTTTATTTTAAGATGAAGTCCATGCGAACGAGATCGCGGGTATCGACTACTTTCATAAATATAAGTATATGAATAGACGTAATATAGATAGATATAAGATCAACCCTTGTCTGTATGCCCTTCACAGTCTGGTGTTCCGAACAACTTTGCGTACCAACACAAAACTGAGCATTTGTATATGAATATTTATAAATTTTGTGGAATTTTCGACGTCAATTCGAGACGTCTGGTAATTCAATTTGCTATTAGTAACATTCTTTCCCGAATATTTCAAATATGTAGGTACAAATTTTATGAGATACATTTATTTATTTTATTTAATCCTAATAATAAATTGGTAGGTAAAAAAGTTTATTCATATTTTATATCCAATTCAAAATATATTTTATTATCGTAGTTTATTTACATTTGATTGTAACATTATATGTCCCATTTCGTATGACAATTAATTGCCATTATGTAGTTAGCATATTCCCATTGCTATAAAAATTTTGGGACATTTAAACCAAAAATTGTGACAATTAGTTTTGACAGTCTCTAGATATTAACCTAACACTACCTAAAGGATTCTTAAGAGACCGAAACAGGTGAAAACCCAGCCAGAAGTGACCATATTTATGTCATCCTTGCGCAGGGGGCTATGCTAAACTTCTCTGTATCGTTCCAATTTTAGTATATCTACTGCCGAAACAAGTACCTGGACCTTAATTTAAGTGTAAAAAAACGACAGAAGTGAAAAATTGAACAATTACGTGTGTATTTTTTGAATCGTCAAGAAAGTACATACTTATATACAGAGGTGTCGGTTACGATAACAGTGACGCGAGTTCAATGGTTTTTTCCCATCTCAAAAATGCCCAACGCGCCTTAAGAAGTTTTCACTTCAAAAATCTACATCAAATAATAAGAAATAAAAATTTTAGAAACAAATTCATAGAATATTGTATTAAAATTGCCATGGTGTCGATTAAACTAAATAATGCTGCTTAAATATTATATTAAGGATAAGGTGTTATTGATTAGAAATGGGCTCTGGCATCTCTTATTAAGACACTGAAACACACATGCTGTTATTTCACGGTGGGTCTCTTTAAGGGGATGGTTACTGCCGCCAGTCGGGTCGCCCAATTTATGAGCGCGAAATGCAGTGTGCCTTATTACTGCTACGATTTTTCATATTATTTTTAGATCATTTTAATACTTGAGTCTTAAAGGTGAATAACGAACTAACTTGAGCATCTGAGAATATTATAATCTAACGACAAAAAATTATATAGAAAAACTGTTACTTATTATTACGAAAACTATGGAGCAGTTTGGGTGCGAACTCTCATTCCTTAGTTAAGTAACATTTCCTAAGGCTGCGGCGGAAAGGCAGCGGGTACATCGAGGTTCTAACAGGGTGCATAGATAGCCGTGTGGGTTTTAGCAGGTACGAAGTGTCCCTTACACTGCCGGGTATCCAAGAGGATTTCCCAACGTTAGAAAAAGGAACCGTTACGGCTAAAAATGCTATGGATTTATATAGAATATAATCTACTGTGGGTGGAAAGAATAATATATAACTTAGTTAAAAGTTATGCCTTTGCCTTAACAAACTTTAAAAAAAAAAACAAGACGGAATCTTTATATAAAGGCATCCCGAGGCGAAACAACCAGGCGGCTAAATTAATAATCATTATTTCTTTTTTTAACACAGACTTAAAAGGTATTGTCTTCTTATATTATTATCTAAATAGCTGACCACGCTTTCTGTGGATCGCTTTTTTCTTTTTTCGTTTCCATTGGAACTTTGGAATAAAAGGTTTATAGAAACACTCTTCTGTTAAAATGTAGCGTTTAAAAATTAGCTGTTAAAAATATAAAACAACTTTAAACAAGTTTTGTATATATATACCTATATACAAAGGGCACACTGTCATTTGGGGTCATTTGGGCAGCGCCATAACGTTTGTGATACTTGTATTGTTGCCGATGGACGATAATCAACTGTTACCTCAACATGTTATGAGATAAAATTATTTTTATAAAAAGAACAAAAAATTACTTCAAGACTATAACTTAAACTAATAAATTTGAAATAATTACTTCAAAACAGAGCATTGAAGAACACTCAACGAAATTGATACTATTGCTAACCAATTTATGACTGCACAAGTTAAGTAGTTTTTGACTTTTTAATAAATATTATGTTACATTATATTAATTGACTTCTAAATATTTTATGAACGCAACTGTACCTCCACATACTCATAACTAACTTTCAGTTTATATGAATATAAAGCGATCCTAATTACGTGTAGTCTGTCAATTAAAGTTAAAATTCTGCATTCGAAATGCGACACTTGTAATTTTTAAATTCCAATTAAATTTTAGTTAACGAGATCTCGGAGACCGCGTAATCTTCATAAACGCAAAAGTGCCTTTCCGGTTGTCATTTCGGATTAAAAGAGGAATAAATTTGCTGGGTGCATGAGCAAAAAGGCCGAACCTGCAAATCGAACTGGCCGCTTCTGTCAATTACGGCGCCATTTTGTAGTAAAAAAAAAAGATGGCGGGCGCTGCGGCTTCCCGCCGAAAACAAAATGGAGGATCACGGTAGCGACGTGTCAAGCGTTGAGCTATTATTACTGTGTCAAGTTATGTTATGAAGTGCATGGCGTTTTAAGAATAAATTTCTTTCTTATTTATTTTATTACAATTATACACTTGTATAAAATAATAAAAAAGTTAGTCTGTCTGGAACTATTGTGTTAAAGTTCGAGTGAATAGGCATCTTCTGGGTGAGCTCACTCCATCATAGGCCTCATCTTCGCTACACGGTTACCAACCAAGAGCAAAGCCATCTCTTTCTAAAAATAAATTTATATTATTGTTAACATATTTTTATCTTTATAAAATCGTTAGGCATAGCGCCAGTGTAGCCTTGTCAATCAAAGACAAATAAGATAAAAAAAAAAATTAGAAATTACGCAGAAGTATATTAAAATTCTATATCTGTCGAAGCCTTATTCGGTTAAATTATGGAACATTTAATAATTCCTCGTTACCTTTTACATTTGCGAATCGAAAGGCTATATTTAGATGTTTAATTAAACCTTGACTATAGTGTTACAAAGTAGGATCCGTATAATACCAAATACGCTTTTAGTAAATTAATAACTTCGACATGAAAAGGTGAAACTGATTTTTGTGACTATATGAATAAAATCATAATAATTAATACAATAACTAATATTTTAACATAATTGATAAACTCAAAAAACGTCGCCCGCGTAATTTTTTTTATAAAATATAGCCTATGTTACTCGTTGATAACGTAGCTTTCTATAGGTGAAAGATAGACAGTCTACAGTAGTTTTTGAGTTTATTCATTACTTACAAACAAAAATACAAAAATACGAATCATGTAATTTTGTATTAGTATATTATATATTGGAAACAAAATGACGTGCGAACTGAAAAATAGATACTTATTAATTTTATTAGTATAAAATTAGAGTGCCATAAAATTATCCTTGACGATTGTAAATGTCGAATGTGTTCATATAATTAACAAACTGTTAACTAATTGCTAACACAGTTATATGTAAAGTTGTGTTTGGTTAATTTTAACCAAATGTATTCATAGAATTTTACAAAATTTCGGAGCCAGTTAGCCACCTTTTCTATGTAATATTTCTACTAATGTGAAGATTAGTTTTATTAAATATTTTATATGACACAAACACAGGTACACATTTAGTCCATTATTATGTATTAAAATGGACATTATGAAACTCTTTTATTTCATCAAGCAGCCATTTTTAAATCTGTAAAAAATCAAAACGGACCTTAGGTAAAGTTATAAAATTTATAAAATTGGTTCTTTTAAATAGCAATTTTAAAACTAATATTTTTATATTATATTTAATGTATAATCTACATAAACGTCTCATAACCCCGGGGCACACACAGAATTAGATTTACAGATATGTGTTAAAGATTCAACAGCCTCCGAGCCTATTAGCAAATTACTTAAGAACATCGATGTAAGAACCACTATATTATAGATGATTATTATGGAAAGTTATTATGGATTATTATGATTATTATGGAGAAAGTTTTTTTGTAAAAATTAAAATAAATTTTATTAATTTTACAAAACATTAACTATCTTCCGAGTAACGAATTCCGGAGCTTATTTCCCTATCCCTTCCTAATGTCTTATCTTTAATCCTATCGTATATTTAGTCTTATATTTATCTTTATTTCTTACTAGCTAATGCCCGCGACTTCGTCCGCGTTGGACGATGAAAGGGGTGGTCCTTTCTGGTGTCCCAGACAACGGGTATGCAAAATTTCATGGTAATCGGTTCAGTAGTTTTTGCGTGAAAGAGTTACAAACATCCATACATCCAAACATACTTTCGCATTTATAAATTGTACGGATTTTTAGTCGACAGATATAGGCTTATTAAGCTTATTATTGTCTTATAGGCGACGGTAGACGCTTACCATCATGTGAACCGACATTTCTGACAATTTTCTGACAACCTTTGTATTAAAAAAGTATTTCCACACTTGCATTCTCCAATATGTCTGGTGTTCATTCTTCTTCTTTTTAAAATTCCTCTCTATACTTGAAGTTGACCAACTCTGAAAACTTATGACTATCTTAAAACTTATGGGTCCGACGGATGATCTGCAATAGGGATGCCGGTCATCTCTATTGCAGATTAGCCAGGATTCCACCTTCTAGGGCACAGCCTTTCTTGTATTTTTCCGATCATCACCAATCGAAGTGATTCGTATCTGTCCACATATGCACCAAATAATCAGTTTTGCGGTTTTTAATGATCTCCAAAAGTTTTCTGAACACCTTTTCATTACTGACTTTATAGATCCAAGTTATACCATCTACTATCAAATAGTAGATTTAGTAGGGGCAGGATACACTGCATTCACAGCTACCTGCAGGAAGTTTGTCTGTAGGAAGATTTAATATCAATAAGGATCGTCTTTCGCCATAATTAATTACCGAAACACAACGTCATATATGCTCTTATTTTCGTATGATCTCCGCTTCATGACTGGTTATTGAGAGCTGCCAGAGTAGCTGCCCAGTTTATAAGCTATAAAGCTATATATAAAGCTTATAGGGTTAGAGTTGCTTTTCAAGATGATTCCGGATGACTTTACTGAAGACGCCACATCCAAATATTCGTAACGCAGGTGCTCGAGATGAAACGTTAGGCGTAAGATTTTGTTACAAGGAGATAAGCGGAATGTGGATATTTCAGTGTCTCTAATGATAAGTACGGTTATTTATTAAACATTGTTATGATAATGGAGGGTGCACGCACAGTTTGAATATCAAAAATTAGGGTCACATTTCTTATTATATTTGAATTTCTACCTTATTCTTCTTATTCATAGTAATTATTCCTAGGGGGAGTAGATTTCAAAAAGGTAACCAATTTGGTAGCTGGTAGAAAACATACAAAAAGGTAAGAATCACATAAAAAAAACCTAGTTAAGAACTTAGTTATTAATGTTAAATAAAAAGGTTTATTATTTTTTGCTTTTCAGTTTTTCTGGCGGTTTAATTTTTTTGTTTAAAAGTTTTTATGATATATATAAACTTTTTTACTCTTTCCATAAGTCAAAAACCGATTTAAAATTGGTCGTGCTATTCTTGAGTTTTTGTGACATTGATATTTATTTAAATATAAAAAAGATAACTCTTTTTGTTGAAGGGATGCCGCGGCATTCCGAAGCAAGCGGCATGTGCTGCGGCGTCAGTATTGAAACAAAGAAGCGTGAGTGCTAAAATCATATAAACAAGGTTAAAAATAATATGTTCAGGAAAAAGTCCTTTGCCAAGTCATGCCGTGCCATACCTCGCCATACTGTCAATCAACCGGCCTTTACGGAAAAAGAAAATTATTCTTCTTATATGAAAGTATACATATGTTTACTTGTTTGTGTTTATAAACTCCATCACCTTGTAAATAGGTCAGAGCAGGGCGACGAGGCTTTGAGCTTTGTGGCGGTGGGTAGTTATTAACATTTTATTAAGTTGTTGCCTAAAGCTTTTAGAGGCGACGTGTGACACAGCGGTAAATGTGTGACGAAGTGTTTGTGTACCCATATTATTTACTTCTACGCACTCCTTGAGGGTAGGTATGCAGATTGATCGTTGTACTATTTCAGAGTATATGCTAACATAAAGTAACATAAAGAGAGAAGATTTGTGTGTTTGTAATGAATAAACTTAAAAACTACAGGACCGATTTTATAGACTCTTTTCACCTATACTTAGAAAGCTACGTTATGAACAAGTAACATGGGCTGGGCTATATTTTATAAATTTACGCGGGCAAAGTCGCATGCAACAGCGAAGTCGTCGTAAGGTCCCCCGAGATGGCCGGCGTACCTCCACTCGGGTACGCCGAGGTTCTGACAGGGAGCGTAGCCCCCCCGCGCTGGATAGCCGAGGCGGGGCACCGATGTCGTGTCATAACGTCCCCGCGACCCCACCCTTCAACGGCCTCGCTAATCGTTGGGTTTTAGCCGGTACGAATCCAGCAGTGTCCCTTACATTGCCGGGTATCCAAGAGGATTTCCCTTGGATACTAAAATAGTAAATCAATCCAGTGATTATTGTGAGCTATTACAATGTCTTGTACTCGTTTCTTAACAGCTTTTTTTACTTTAGTTTTGTAAATTCGTTCAAGTCGTTGTACGCATCCATAGCTCATTACAATTAATTCCTACGTTGAAATGCCGCTTTCTGCCGACATCGCTTGGCAAATTGTTTCTCTTGTACAGTCGGCGTAGTTTTCTTTATTAGTAAACACATGAAATTATACGTGTATTTTATCAAAAATCAAGTTTGAAAGTTTTGTATATGTTTGGTAAAACAATTTTAAGTTATTAGTAGTAGGATTAATGAGGCAGCGTTCGGGAAAGCCGAGACATCTTGTCCAAAAATCTTCAGTGCCTTAAGGTTTTCGCCAGTGCACATGCTTTCTCCTGGCATAAAAAAAATGGTTTTATAAATTAAGGACTAGCAGCAATATAAATTAAGGACAATTATAATATTTATACTAATATTATAAATAGAGAATATTTGTATGTTTGTAATGAATAAATTCCAAACCACTGTACCGATTTTCAAAATTCTTTCACCTACGGAAAACTACATTATCAGCGAGTAACATAGGCTATATTGTATAAAGTTACCCGGTCGAAGTCGAGTTAGAGCCAGAAATTTGTTTGTTGCCAGTGAGTTTGTTGAGCCAGAGCCATTAATTTTTTCAGTGAGAAGTTTAATACATAGTCGATTGTACTTAGAGGCAGTGAGACGATTCGTCTCTAACTAACAATTATACTTAATGGAGAGTTTCTACTGCTAAAACGCGAAGTCGACTACGGCCTAAATATTCTACTGGACTATTAGATTCTTAATTATACTCAATCTCGCGTAATAAACTAGATTAAAATTTCTATTTAAAATTAATTAGGATACTAACTTTTCATGTTTAGGTCGGCACTTGGCAGTGGGTGGCTACGGTTGCCTATAAACACAAGAAAATCTAGTGCAAGTGCTTATGTCCGACGTGTCCGCCACCTTACCCCTTAACCGAGACCTGGGCGATGGTCTTATGGGACTATCTACCGCCCGTCATGACGTACACGAGATGGCCAGCATACCTCCACTTTCTACTTGATATGATAAGGGAGAAATCGATAAAATTAATTTCACATTGTAAATAGACTAAGTATATTATTATTAAAAAAAAACTGACTTCTCTGCTCAAAGATAAACGAATAATTTAAGATGGTACAAAATTGTTTCAAGCATTCATTAACATTGAGAAGTCTGAATGTCAGATGAGTACCTAGATAACTTGAGGAATTTTTTTTAAGAATTATTAAACTTGAGGAATGTCTTTTTATTTGTAGAAACATTTTCTGTGTATTTTTTATATGTTCACTTGTTTTATTAGAATTATTTTCTAATATGAAATATACATCAATACGATTTCTTAAAGAAAATGTTCTATGTAAATTGCTGTATCTAAGCCACAATGTAACTAATGTAACTTTCTATAGGTGAAAGAATTTTTAAAATAGGTCCTGCAGAATTAGCTCATTACAAACCTTATTATATAAAAATTATGTGTCACATGTTCCTCCGCGATGAACTCCTAAACTACTGAACCGATTTTGATCAAACTTTGTAACTATATGTAATTAGGTCCAACTTAAAAGATAGGATAGATTTTATTTTGAACCCGGGTAAAGCCGGGAGCCGGCCACTAGTAAAAATATAAAACATAAATCTCTTCTCTTTATAATCTTTATATATAAAAATTACGTTTCACGTTGTGTATCCTCGATGAACTCCTAAACTACTGAACCGATTTTGGTAAAATTTCGTAACTATATGTAATTTGGTCCAACTTAAAAGATATTATTTTTATCTCAATTTATATTATTTTTTTATTGCATATTATTTGTTTTTATATGACAGTTATAAATTACCTTACACCGCCAGCTGTGAGAATTTTATAACACCTGACATCTTTATTGCTATTACACTTTTGCCAGGCGTTAGTTTGCTTAATTTTAGATGATCCCTTGGGGACAGTACTTTTTTCTGGATGAAAGGTATCTCCATGTGTGCTGTACACATACAGATACCATTTAACAGTGGTCTTCCGTAAGAGAGTGTTCACTGGCGCCAGACTACTTTCCACTACTTTCCATATCTAGACCAGAGCTAACTGTTAATGTTGAGGATGTCTTCTTCATTCGTTTAAGTAAATAAAAATCGTTGATCGTTTTCTTGCGTATATTATAAATTTACATTATGAAAAAAAAAGATAATTCGTATAGAAGACATTGTGACGTATATATTCGTATATTAAGAGAAAAAAATAATGTGTCGGTGGAAGATAGAAATTTTGATTTTCAGTTGCTTTTGGCGGGTAATCTCGGCGACGTTTGGTTAATGCTTTAACATAGCCCCCGACCTTGGATGCACCATGCTCCAAGATAACCTTTCGATGAGATCTCTAGTCCCTCCTCTCCTCCGGTTGCAAAGGCAGCGGACAAATCCTTGAAAAGGCACGCCTCACTATGCCACTGGTGGTGCGAATATCCGCTACTCTGACGACGCCATCCGTGCCCGGGAAAGTACGCTCGATACGACCCAATCTCCATTTGAGCGGTGGTGAATTGTCGTCCTTTATTAATACGAGGCTGTTCGGTGCGATGTCAGTCTTGTGCGCCTTCCACTTCGTCCGAGCTTGCATTTCAGAAACGTACTCCTTCGACCATCGCCGCCAGAAGTGTTGCCGTAGAAGCTCGAGTCGGTTATAGCGTGCCAGCGAAACAGGATTTCGAGCTGTAAGGTCTTCGCCCGCCGGCGCCGTTAACGGTCGGCCAATAAGGAAATGTGCCGGAGTTAGAGGAGAGCAGTCGTTGGGATTTGCGGATAAAGGGGATATTGGACGGGAGTTCAGGACAGCTTCGATTTGTGTAAGCACCGTGTTGAGCTCCTCGTATGTCAATTTCGCGTTACCTAATATGCGTCTAAGATGGTGCTTACATGACTTCACTCCCGCCTCCCACAAGCCTCCAAAATGACTAGCGTATGGTGGAGAAAATTTAAATGCTATGCCGTCAGAGGCAGCGTAATCAATTATTTTCGCGGAATCGTATTTTAAAATTGTCGAAATTTCTCTTTCTACACCTACGAAGTTCTTGCCGTTATCAGAAAATATAGTAGATGGTTTCCCACGACGAGATATAAAACGCTTCAAAGCTAATAAATAATCATCAGTAGAAAGACTGCTAACAAGCTCCAAATGTATAGCTCGAGTTGCAAAACAAATAAACAAGCATATGTAGCCCTTGACCAGAGTGCTTCCACGCCCCCTACGATTCAACATGAATACTGGGCCGGCATAGTCTACGCCAGTACGCATGAAAGGAAAACCGGGTTCTAAACGGTCAGACGGTAAATTGCCCATAATAGGTACTAACGTCCTACCCCTAAAGCGCGCACACGTCACACATTGATGCACTATCTTTCTGGCTAGACTTCGTGCTCCCAGAGCCCACCAACACTCACGCACGGACGCGACGAGCAGCTGGGGACCAGCATGTAGCAGCTTTATATGTTCGTATTTAAATAATAAAGTTGTAAATATGTGTTTACTACATAATAAAATCGGATGTTTCTTATTATAATCGAAAGCAGTCGAATTAAACAATCTGCCACCAACTCGAATTAATCTGTTTTTGTCTAAAAATACGTTTAAACCTTGAATTGCGCTTATAGATTTATTATTTTTGTAAGTAATAGGTAAGTTGTTTACCAATTTTCTATAAATGATCGGAAAAGACTGTATTTGAACTATGCGCGCCAGCATGAGCCTTGACTCATCTAACTCGTTTGCCGATAAGGTACCGATTTGGCGGTCCGCTGTATTAAGACAACGCGTATTTCCAATAAATCTCAGTAAATATGCTCCCGTTCGTACTAGCCTGTAAAATGACGAAAAACTTCGCCGCACACCATAGCAGTGGTTTTATTTAATTTTAATTCTGGCAAATCGGTATACTCACTCGACGTATCAGCCTTGTGAAGTTCAAACTCACGTTCATGAAGAAAGGAAGGCCCCTTCCACCATAAACTACAATGATTAAGTGCGTCAAAGTGAAGACCACGTGATACTAAGTCGGCTGGATTTTCCTTGCCGTTGACGTGTAGCCACATTTTATCGCCAGTTAGTTCGTTGATTTCCGTCACTCGATTCTGAACAAACGTTTTAAGTAAATGTGGTGACATACGTAACCACCTCATGACTATAGTGGAATCCGTCCAAAAATATACAATGTCGAATTTTAAGCTAAAAGATTCCGTAATCTTTTTATATAGTTTAGCCCCTAGAAACGCCCCACAGAGTTCGAGTCGGGGTATACTAATGGTTTTCAATGGCGATACTTTACTTTTTGCACACAACAGTCTGACCGTTATTGTTGAGTTCTTGCCATACGTACGAATATATGCGCAAGCTCCGTATGCTTCTTGAGATGCGTCCGTAAATATATGAAGTTCCGTATTATCGTTATGCTCGCCCCTTACGCAACGCGGAATACTTAAATTAGGTAAATACTGTAATGCATTTAGCCAATAATTCCATGTCGTGGCGATTTCATTAGGTACGGTTTCGTCCCAATCGATCTTGCTTAACCACAGTTTCTGTAACAGTATTTTTGATATGATCACTGTCGGAGCAAGAAGACCTAAAGGATCGTATATTTGTGAAATAACTGATAACATCACACGCTTAGTCAAAACAGTCGGCCGTTGTAACTTTGTAGTGAAATGTAACTCGTCACTTTTACTATTCCAACCTATACCGAGCGTTTTACTTTGTGTATGTTCATCATTCGACAATTCCTTATACCGACTTGTAGGAACGTCACCACTGAAAGTCCACTTACGCAAAGGAAAGCAAGCAGATCGTAATATTTGTGATGTCTTTTGACACATTTGAAACAATTCAGAACTGTCATCGCAACCGGTGATTAAATCGTCTACGAAAAAATCATTATTTATAATTTGAGATATGATATCATCATCACATTCCTGGGCGAGTTGTTTCAAGCAACGCATGCTGAGATACGGAGCCGAAGCCGTGCCGTAAGTTACCGTATTCAGTCTGTACACATGAAGAGCTTCGTCCGAGTTCTCTCGCCAAAGAATGAGTTGAAGATTTCTCTGATCTGGCTGCACAAGAATTTGTCGATACATTTTCTCGATATCGGCACACGCAACGTGCTTGTGCTGCCTGAATCGAAGTAAAATCGAAAATATATCGTTTTGTAATGGTGGCCCGATTAACTGAATGTCGTTTAAAGACTTATTTGACGAAGTCGCTGCACTCGCGTCAAACACTACCCTTAATTTCGTGGTGCTACTTGACTCACGAAACACTCCGTGATGCGGGAGAAAACAATAAGGCCATTCGTATTTATCTATACGTGACATATGACCTAAATCTATATATTCACGCATAAAATTTACATATAATTTTTTATAATTTGGTAATCTCGCTAATTTACGTTCTGTAGATTCAAAACGTTTCTTTGCCGACGTGTAAGAATCGCCTAAGGAATTAATCGATTCCTTAAACGGAATACGAACCGAGAATCTGCCATTCTCTTCCCGTTTTGTGGTTTTAATAAATAACTCCTCACATTCGCGTTCGTCTTTGGTGAGAATATTATCATTTTTCGGAATATCTTCTAATTCCCAGAATTTTTGAAGCTGGGAATCGATATTTTGAACAAAATTACATTGAATATGATTGCCCCGTAAGCCTTCCGTATAAACCGGTCCGGAAATCAACCATCCTAATTTAGAACTTTGTAAATATGGCCCATTAGATAATCGAATTTTATCCGCATTTAATAAGTCCCAAAATATATCGGCACCTATCAATAAATCGACTTCGGACGGTATGTTAAACGAAGGATCCGCTAACTGAATGTTATCAGGAATTCGTAACGTATCAATAGAAATGCCATTCGCCGGCAGTTTAGATGTAATGCATGGTAAAACCAAACATGTAATATTCGTATAATAGTCGCTTGTTTTAGAACGTATAATAATTTCGCATGATTGATTCGACTGTGTGACTGATTGTCCCACACCCGAAATTCGTATAGTGGACTGTATGAGTGGAATGTTAAACCGTTTACAAAATTTCGTAGAAATAAAACAATGTTGACTTCCATTGTCTAGAAGCGCACGCGCAGTACAATATCGATTCTCCCCCTTCACCGCTACTTCAATTAACGCCGTACATAGCAAAACCGACGTAAGACCCAACGAATTAGATGCATTTTTATTCGAAATGCAATCAGATGTATGCAACGCAGTCGACGCATTAGCAGCCGTCGTCATTGCGCTCCGATCAGTCGGCTCGTGACGAGCACCCGTCGATACGTATGCGCCGTTGCTGCTATCAATAGTGTTTAGATGCAATAATGAGTTATGTTTATGTTGACAATATTTACACGTTCCGAATAAACAATTAGTAACCGTGTGCCCCGTACGTAAACAATTAGTGCAAAGTTTTTTATCGTTAACTAATTTTAACCGGTCACTTGTAGGCAAATTTAAAAACGTAGTGCACATATAAAGCGCATGATTTGCTTTGCATAGAACACAAGGTGTAATAAATTTACGTGAGCGCTTATCGTTTAATCTGTCGTTGCGTGTAGACACAAAACTGTGCATCTGCTGTTCGCGAGGCACATGTTTTTTAGAATCGAATTTATTAATTTTTTCGTGACTCATTTTATTACTAGCACCCGTATTTTTAATGTAATTTGTATTTATCATTTCTAACATATCAGCTCGATTTTTTAGAAATGTCAATAAGTCATTCAATTTTGTTGTAATATTTGAATCGCCCTGCACACCTGAAGTGATAGATCCCTTATAAATTTCCCACTCTCGTTCAGTAGATGGGTCAAGTTTTGAAACTATTAAATAAATAATTAACGTGTCCCATGCGTCTGTGGGTTCATTTAAAGTTTTTAAAGCGCGTAAATTTCTTGAAACGTTATCTATCAGTTTTCTAATCTGTACAGGAGATTCTTTATTAATGCTTGACAATGTAAACAAAGCCTTAACATGATTATGAACTAAAAGTCTAGAATTATTAAACCTATTTTCGAGCAAATCCCATGCGTGAGTGTAGTTGGGAGCCGTAAATTCCAATGCACCTATCACTTGAGAAGCACTACCGGTAAGAGCTGACCTAAGATAATGAAATTTTTGTATACTGTTCAGGTCTGTGCGGTTATGTATCATAGTGATGTATGAGTTTTTAAATTCAAGCCACAAATCGCAGGAACCGTCGAAGACTGGTAATTTAATTTCAGGCAATTTAATTGTGGATGCGCTTACTGAACTCGAATGCGTATACCCCGAGCCGTCTGAGCAGTCTTCTACCAACAACTTAGCTGTAGCCATAATGTTGAAATATTGCGTTTCAAAAGATTCTCTGTAATCCAACTGATTTGCAAGCTCATTATCATCACTGGAATTTTCAATGTTAGTTTGTATTGAATTAAAATTTTGAAGCATCTCTTCGGCTGACTGAATTCGAAGTCGAAGTTCTGCCTTTTGAACATTCGTTAACGGTGAATTTTTATTAAATTTATAAATACTTCTTTCGAATAACGTTAATCTTCCCTTAATAGTTCCTCTTTGCTTCTTAAGATCGGAAAGAGGATCATTGGAATTTGACCGAAGTGGTAAATTACCTTTCGGTTCTAATTTTGAAGCACTATCAGTCATTTTGAAGACTTGAGGGGATAAAATCAATAAAGCACCAAACTAATATCTAGTAAAATATAGTACCCACCTAAATTTAAATAATTAACTAATATAAATATCTGCTTAAACTAATTATTCTTTATTACTAGTTTAACTTAATTAAATGAAATTCACAACACGGTGTTAACGCTAGTCGAATATAGATAGGAAAAAGATAAATGGATAGCCTGACCGTAACTCGATGTGCTGATGGATGAAGCTTCAGTTTTCGATGACGCTGATTTGCTTCTTTACTCGTATAGTCGACTCGGCTGGCTTACGACTTTTCGTAAATCGGCTCTGAAGGACCAATGTTAATGTTGAGGATGTCTTCTTCATTCGTTTAAGTAAATAAAAATCGTTGATCGTTTTCTTGCGTATATTATAAATTTACATTATGAAAAAAAAAGATAATTCGTATAGAAGACATTGTGACGTATATATTCGTATATTAAGAGAAAAAAATAATGTGTCGGTGGAAGATAGAAATTTTGATTTTCAGTTGCTTTTGGCGGGTAATCTCGGCGACGTTTGGTTAATGCTTTAACACTAACTTTGAAAAGTTCATTCACAAAGTTGACCCAGCCGGGAATCGAACCCGGGAACCCTGAACAAGCACCCTAACCACTCATCCAACGAGCTCGTCGATATAAAAGCGGCAAAGTTTTATGTACATACTAGCTGGTGCCCGCGACTTCGTCCGCGTTGAAAGATGAAAGGTACCCTATATCCCAGACAACGTGTATGCAAAATTTCATGGTGATCGGTTCAGTAGTTTTTGCGTGAAAGGGTTACAAACATCCATACATCCAAATATACTTTCGCATTTATAATATTAGTACGGAAGATCTCATTGGTTTTATCCATTGCGTCACGTAGGAGTCCAAAACAATATATTGAGGTTGGTCGTAAAAGTTAATGTATATTTATGTTACGAATAAACCTTTTAGTCTAATTACCCCTCCTCTATGTGCGAGAGTTATAAATCAGGATGCTCTGACTAGTCCCTTTTTCTTTCTTTCTTTATATTTACTATTTCTTTCGTGGCGGGCGAACAAACGTTGCCATTTAAAAACTCATTAATAATACGAATTTTAATCGCAAAAAGTTTAAAAAAATGAATTATATTTATTCTGTAAACCTAAATTTGCTTAATTACTCGTACATAGAACAATTAGGTTTTTTGTTATATGAGAGTAATATGATATTATTAACTTTTTTACAGGATTTTTAATTATTTTTTTTTCATTTGTATACGGGAAAGCGATTGATCTCAATCTCACCGGATGGTAAAGTGGTATGTCAACCACGTATGGGTGAATATCCTCTCCTTGTCTAGAATCCGATGCCGAAAAGTAGATAGAGGAACTAAGTCATGAAGTTCCTGTGCACACTCTCCAAAATGCATCCGATAGAAGACCGACAGGCAGGCATTTTTATTTATATATATAAACTATAACCAGCACGCCCCTGGCTTCGCACGGATGAATTTTTTTTCTTCAAATTATAATTTTATAATAATAAAATTAGCGGAAGAGACTTCAATTTATAAAGTTTATAATATGAGACCTCCTAAATCGTCATTGTTGCATCAGAATTGCCATATTACAATTAATGACTGCACATTTGATGCCATATTTAAACCATATCCGCAAATCGAATAATAGATTCAACTTGCAGATATAGCAGGCGAATTACACGTTTGCATACTTGAATATTATAGATAAGAATTCTCTTCTTTATTTAGATAGTCGCAAATCGGACGGCTGTGGGCGTATCGGCTGCATCGACTGCCTGTGATTATACTAGGCTATGTTTTATCTGAATAATAAATTGCAAAATGCATCTGATAATGCTACGCTTATTTGTAAAGGCGATGTCGGCCAATGTCTCAATTCTTTTTTTTTCGTTTTTCTATAGATATTCAATGTACTCGCTTGTGTAAAAATAATAACCATAGATAATAAATTTTTGCAACGTTATCCTAGAGTGGATATGCTCAAGTTTCGAGACGATCAGAATTCATACTAATATAATATGTGAATGTAACTCTGTCTGTCTATCCGTTACCCTTTCACGCCTTTTCGACCATAGTCCACCTCGTCCATAGCAGGATTAGAAAGAGAAAGATGATCCCACGGGAACAGTACTTTTTTTCTTTATGATAGGTAACCTATGTTCTTTCCGATATCATAGAGAACGTGTATGCAAAATGTTGACGACCTTTTTTATACCACTGGCTTCTTTTGTATTTTTTATATTCTAATTGTCAATTTTTATAATTTTTCATAGTTTTGTCATTAGCGTAAGATTTTCGGACTGTAAATACATTCGTCTTCACTTTAACACAAAATTTCATTATGATTGGTTGAGTAGTTAAGGCGTGATAAGGTAAAAGACTGATAGTTGCTTTCACATTTATAATATTTTAGTATAGATATCGTCTACAATGCTTGATCTAAGCAGTATGCGAACAAAATCTCTCTTGTTTACAAAATATCCCCAGATAATCCGAATGGTTTATTTTATTCGATTCTTTTAGTGGAGTGACCATAAGCCTGTCTGCCGACTTTAACATAAAAAAAAATTGAAGTCCTAATTAATGTATTCTGTTTTAAACATAATGATAACATAAAATAAATTATACGATGTTTTGATTTAAAATCTACAAATGCTCAAACAAAATTATTTCAATATGATTAAAACCGTAATTTAATATTACTGACTGACAGGTATTTAATTTTAATTTATCAAATATAAACCTCAATTACTTAATCAACATGTATAGAATTATATTATAAAATGGAATACTACAAAATATCTGCTTCATTAATTTAATCATCCCTATATATATATCATTATTAAATAATATTCAAAGAGATATATTTGATTTCAAGTTCAAACACAGTGAAAGGATTAATACTGCAGAACTATTTTTATATCCCTATCCTCTCATACCCTTTATCCTATAAGGAAATAAAGATCCTATAATGTGTAATAATAATAATTTGTTGAACACAGTACCTAAAAATGTCTCTAATATTTCTTAACCACGTGACCTGGATTTTTTTTCTTATTTTCTCCAAAACTGTAAAACTGTGAAAGTAACTTATAACCACGTGCCCGCTTGGCGTTGATTTCTGGGACAACCTGTATACTACTAGCGATCCGCTCCCGGCTTCACACGGATGAATTATCTTTTTTTTATTATTGATTTGTGACGGAGGACGTTTGTGTTTGTCTTTCTATATGTTATAATACCTAATTAAAATAATTAGAATAATTATACATTTTAATTAATTATACAAAATCAAAGTATATACAATACTAAACATAGTATAAGCTCAGAATAACCAAATGACTGCAAACTCAGTGTGCCTTTTCCAAATCCAGAACAGAGCCAACTTTGAAAAGTTCATTTCCAAAGTTGTCGCTTAAGTAACCTTTTCTTACCCCGACTGTACATATATATTGTTTTCCTGTGCATGCTAACAGACAGTTTATTTTCTACATTATTTTATTTCAATTTATTTAAAGATCTACTTTCTAACAGAGACACAGATAGTTATTAGTACATATATCTGATACAATCTTGGTGAAATATCTCCTCATATCAGGGCTGTCACTTCGTATATTGGCCGCTCATCTTTGGCTCGGTGCCCGTGAAATATTGTGTAGACTATTTTCAGGATATCCAATACTTGTCCGCCTCACCCTCTTTATGTATAAATACTTAACCAAATCCTTGCTTCAATCCTTGGTCCGGAATACTTACTTATTATTCAAAATTCATATTGCTTATTGAAATAAGTTGTACTCAAGACAAGAACTAACCTCAGACAGAACACTTTTTTTTTACTTAAATTTTTGTAGCTTCTCATAGATAACCGAAGTAACTTAAAATTGGCAGGTTTTTTTAAAATATTGTATAAAATATGAAAAAAGAAATAAAAGTAGACGATTAAAACTTTAGTACAGAACTTAAGTTAATTAATAAGCTTAAAAGCAAATTGTAGTTGTATTAGTGTGACACGAAAGGTTTTTCTTTTTGGCAGAAATTTACTATTTTCTTTTTTCTTAAAAAATAGATTTTTTGTATAAATCTGCCAGATTCAAACATTTTTAAATATAGTCTATTATGCACTGTATATTTAATAAACATAGGGAAGCTGATTTTTATATATCGATGGCAGCTACGTAAACTATCGTATCCAACAAATTGACGTTTTTGTGATTTCAGATCAATAATTCGAATTAAAAATTTATCTTTATTATGGTGTATTCAAAATTAAAATATCTCTTAAAATGACTGATTTTATTGCCGAATATAATCGTATCTTTTAAATGCGCGCGCAGTAAACTAACGTATTGTCTCTTACGATAGAGAAGTCAGTGGGGGCGCGTGTCGTAAGAGCAAGATACTACACTTTACGTCGATCGATGCACGTAAGCACGCACTTCGTTTGTGTATAGCTAAAACAGAATTTAGTACTTGTTTTAATATGATTGTTTATATTTTAGTTTATATAGTTTTAGTCATGAATTATTCAAGAAAACACCGACACACTAGAGCAGAAAAAATGTTGAATTTAGCTCTCAAAGCAGACTCCCCAAAAAAAGATAATTCAAATTTGAATGATCAAGATGACGTACTGTTAAATACGATTAATAATAGTGAAGAAAATAAATCAAATTCAGTTATATTGTAGAAATATATTATTTATGTTATTCATTTTAGGATTTTTAACGACTTTTGTGTTAAACTGTGGTATGAGACAGATACGATTGTCTACACTGTTTTTTACTCTAGAAATTGTATGGTATGTAGCTCATACGGTTTTTTACGATGCATTGATAATATGAAAACGAGTCGTATGTGCAACATACCATTAAAATGAAGTTGCTAGTATCCAAGTAAAGTGGCGTAAGTGATACATACAATGTTATTAGCGCAAAAATATCCCAAGTAAAAAATCGTAACAGCAATATCTCAAAAAATAGCAATAATTTGATATCATTAATTAGAGCCAACGAATACACATATAATTTAGCTTAATATAACAGAAATTCAAATAAATATACTTCAGTCCATAACTTTGACAAGCTGAAATGTCTTTAATCAGCTCTCCTGTAAAGTAGGTCCGCTGAAGATACGATAGTTTACGTAGCTGCCATCGATATAAAAGATAGATTTTGATTATTTGACAGAATTGTGCTAAAGTTTTGTCGGCCTCTACGAGTGAAATGAAAATAATACTTTTTTAAAATACTGGTGCAAGCCGTCCTTAGTGTTGGAAGTAATTTTAATTTGCCAGCAGTTTTACAAGAACAGCAAGGTCTGCATTATCAGTCAGCTTCGGCTTTTGAACAGAGTAGATTGCAAAACTTGATACAGTAATTGGTGTTCACATCAATAAGACGTTAAGATTAACTGGATGGACGTTTTGTATCGAACTTGATAGAGGGCTGTTTAATTAACGCCTCGCACAAGTCATAAGCGAACAGCGATTTATTTTATTTAATAACTAGCATGAAATTTTGCATACACATAATTTGTCAGGGATACAAGCTACTTTTCATCTAGAAAAAAAAATACTGTTCCCAAGGGATCGCCTAAAATAAAATAAAAAAACTAACCCTGGCCAAAGTGTTATAGATAGGAGGTCAAACGTTATTATATTGCTTATATATATTTTTTATTTTTCAACGCGGACAAACTCGCAGGCGCCCGCTAGTATTATATATTTCATTCTTACATTCTTCTTTCTTCTTCTTACTTCTTACATATTTTTACACTTGACGTATCATCCTGTAGTGTGCAAGAAACAGTTCCGTAGCATGATTCCGTATGGCGGCAGTAACTATCCTCTTACAGAAGACAACCTTGAAAAAGCAGCACGTGTGCTGTTGTGTTTCGTATAAGTAACTTATGCCACACACAGCCACAAAGTAATTATCATCAGCTGGTTCAATTTACTTAAGCCAGTCCATCTCTACTGGTATTGGCTACTAGGTTTTTGCTCGTGATCTTATTCACGTCCCTCGGGAATAGTAACTTATGTTCTGAACTCGGCCTTACTTTCTGTGAGCGACACCCTCAGTGATGTTTAATTGTAAGAAATAAGCGCCATCTAGCCGAATCAGTACGTACCTCTTCATAATAAGCTTAACTTCGTCCATAGTATGTTAAGATGTTAACAGATGGCGATAAAGTATTCAAAAATCATAGCGGTAATGTTCCATAGTTTTCACTTCTGATGAGCAGACTGAGAGTTCTTTTTAATTATTTTAAGTTTATCCCTTATTACCTGTATTTTTCTAGATGAAAGGTTCCTCTGAAAACGTGTATGCAAAATATCACGATGATCGGTTGAGTAATTAAGACTTGAAAACATAAACAAACGGCCACACTTTTGCATTTATAATAAGTATTTTTTATGATGAATTTAATAAGAATTTTCTATATTTTTTTCAAACGTTAGTAATTATTTATTTGTTTTTGTGTACTTGTTATTAAAGGAATTTTTTAATTCTTAAGGCACAATACCTGTCAAAGGAACCAAAGGAGTACAGTCGCGCTTAAAATTAAAAATATCGTCTGACGGACGGATTTCGTATGTCATATTTATTATATACTTATATCATACTTACATACTTATGATTAATGCTAAACCTAGGAACGTAGCAACAGTCGTATTAGCTGTTTCTTGTATATGGAGCAAGCGAGCTACAGGGGCTCCGACGATTGTAATCAAAAATTCGTAGTAAGAAAGAATATCACAATATCTAATAAGATTATACCTTAATTTTATACCTCTATCTGTTTCTCCACTAACTTCTTCTATACCACCTAAAGTTATTTTATACGGTTTCACTACTCGAAAGAGCGATAAACGAGGAAGGTTTGTATATATCATTTGCAACATCCGTACGAATCTAGGAGCCGGTCACTAGTATTTAATATTATTTTTTTTCGGTTCAATAAATAACCCAACCTTATATCGCATCATATCGGTGTCAACGAACTATCGGATCGATTACACTCAGATCTGTAACATATATTTTTCTATCTCCCATTTGTCATGAAGAAATAGATTGGGGTGGAAGGGTGACGTATATGATTTAGGTGGAGCACGCCACCTGTCAACGGCGCGAATCTCAAACGTGTTATAGGATATAATATAAATATAAGGCACTTGTCACATGTGATTATGGCGTCTGAGCAAACTCAGTGTATTTTAAATGTTTAAAAGGTCTAAGCCACTTACTTACTTTGTCTAGCAAACCACTTGGCATGTTTTTCGGGTTTGAGTAGATTGCTTAGCTAATATTGCATTTCAGCCAATTCGTCAAATCGAGTCACGACCTGTTTAAATGAGATTCACTATTGAGGATCCCCGTTTACATTTCATGGGGCCCCTTATAGATTATCGTCGACCTCTACGGATCGATATATACCACTTTTGGCACTTCTAAGCGATCATGCCTAGTTCTCTTTTTTATGTGAATTCGGCAAGCATATTGACGATCAATTTGATAGTAGATGTCACAGGTACTGCAAATACGCTGAGAACCTTAGTAGGATTTTGAGGAGCCCTTTGGATGAGTAATTAAGGCACTTGCCTTAACTTGGTCAACTTTGGAAAAAACTTTTCAAAGTTGACCAAGTTAACGGATATCGCTGCGCCGGCAGGTTATAACGCGCTATCGTTTCGGTCCTCATTTCGAACTACACTTTTTCATACAAGATTTCAATTTTCGCTTTTATAAGCCCAGAAAAATCCTCTGGTAACTAACTATGATACCGTGACGCTCCTTCCGTAAATATCATTTTTTTATATATATATCATTGGGCCGAATTTACTGTTTTACCTTACCTTATCAAATTTTCTATACAAAGTGCCCAAGTCCGCTTAAAGAAGTTTTCAGTTCAAAAAGAAAACGGTAAGGAATTGGGAGGCTATAGGAAATGGACCCTGGTATCCTATAGTATCCATAATATCCTATAGTGACCCTATCCATAATAGGCAAGTTAGGTAAATAATAATTTCTTACCTAAGTTGCCTATACAAGGTTATTTTAACAAAACCAAAAACGACTGCAAATGTAGAGTTTAATTAAACGACTGAACTAAGTGAAATATTCCGTGGAAAACATAACACAACACAGTGTTGAAATGTGAAATATCCCTTCGTATGCACGAGGGCAGGTCATTGTAAATGACGAACATTAGAGGCACCCGTGCATTGTGTAGTAAATCGCGGCGAATATTAACCACTGCAGCACAATAAGAAGCTATTTTGAACATACAAAGTGTACAATGGGAGCTATGTTAGTAGAATTTGAATTGACAAGCTCTTGTGGAACGCGGAAGCTTCTAGATGCTTTTATGAATTCATGCAAATTATTTGAAACTTGCTGCTGCACACGACTTCGTTCGGGTAACTTTATAAAATGTAACCTATGTTACTTGCTGATAATGTAGCTTTCTATAGGTGAAAGAAATTTGAAAATCGGTCAATTGGTTTTTGAGTTTATTCATTACAAACAAAAATACAAATCATTTCTCTTTATAATAACCATATTATACTTAAAATTACATTACTTAAAATACGCGTATTTAAAAATTATTTAAATACGCGTCCAATGTAATTTTCGAGTAGTTAAGTGGCTTACGATGGCTAAATTTTTTTTTTTGATTGAATCAAATCTGCAAAAAAAAGCAATGATAAACTTTTGCAAAGTAAAAGTATAACTTGTCAAAGTTAAGATATATATTTTTTGCTTTAATATGAAAAATTAATTTTCAAGAATATCGTTTTCTGACAAGGCCTATATTTTTTCTCCGCCAGAAGAATGCCGCGTGCGCTCGTAAATTAGAGAATTTACTACATTCAAGCATAGAGGTCAAAGTTTCAATGTTATAGTCTGTGTCAGGCATTTAAATATGTAAACAGATGAGAAACATTATCAGACATATGTCGACCCTTTCTCTATTTGTTAAATTATGTACTACTTAAATTTTTCCCGCGAATAAGTATGTCCGCGCCGCTTTTTCTTAGGTGTTCAATGTTATTGCTCATATATTTGTTCAAATATTATTGCTCAAATATTCGGGAACAGTACCTCTACCATGAGTTATAACGACCGCTGCGCACTCGCTAGCGAGAGCGTAAAACATTTATATGGAAAACTGTCAACTGTCAATGTCAAATCAACAATTTTTCATCTAAATATTTTACGCTCTTGCTAGAGAATGCGGTCATTGTAAACTCATGGTAAAGGTACTGTACTTTTTTCTGGATGACAGATACACCGTGTAGTTTATCTCTGACAATGTGTATGCAAAATTTCATGTAGATCGGTTCCGAAGTTAAGGCGTAATATAATATTAGTAACTGAACTGGCCACACTCTAGCTACGCTGTGGCGCGGCATATGAGTATATTTCTAAAACAAAAGTAGCCTAAGTTACTCCTTATAACGTCAGCTATCTGCTAGTGAAAGTCCCATCAAAATCGGTCAACCTGTTTCGGAGATTATCCGAAAAAAAGCAAACAGGCTATAATTTTACTTTTTATTTGTATAAGTATCAATATATTATACATTTAGTGAAAAGTAGCTACTGTGACATTACAAACAGACACTTCAATTTCTTTTATATGTATGGATGAAAAAATATCAATGAAATTATTTTTAAGTTTTTTCCTCGAGTGTACTTCAGTCGAAGGCGCCATCACGGGCAGCTTTTGATAAGTAAATTGCGAAATCAATTAACGCACTCTTAAACTGATATTGAATCATTATGAAATGAGAGATTATTGCCTTTTAATAGTTTGTCATTAGTGGAATGGTGGAATTGTGGAATCAGGTGGAATCGATGGAATGGGTGGAATACGATAGTAATATAAACTTTTGTCTATTCTTCTTCTAATTGATGTAATTCGTCGTCATTAATAAACCATTTTAGTTAGTTATGTTTAGGTAAACTTTTTCCTGCTGCTTCGAACGAGTGAATAGACATGGATCCTATATATTTTCATTTCTGTAAGAGTCCTGTAAGAGTATGGACACTGTCGCCTTCTGTGGGAGTTCTGGCCTTCTCTAAAATTGTGGTTACTGTCACCATACGGGCTGCCCAAATGATTACGAAACGCAATGTGCCCTGTCACCACTTATCAGATCAAAATCAGAGATAACTTCAAAAAGTTCATTTCCAAAGTGCCGGGAATAGAATCCGGTACGAGATAGACGTCAAGGCTTTAAACACTCGACCAATGGGCTCGATTCAATATCGTGATATCGCTAACTTTGATTATAAATTCCGTGTAGTTCTTTCTAATGAAATGTTAAAAGCTAATTTTGAAATTGAAAAATAAAATTAGTATTTTTATGTTTTAGAATATTTTTATTCAATTATTTTTTTAAATAATACACAGATAGAGATGGCCAGCGACTTAATTAAATACCTAGCTGTTGCACGCGACTTCGTCCACCTAACTTTATAAAACATAGTCTATGTTACTCGTTGATAAGGTAGCTTTCTATAGGCGAAAGGATTTTTAAAATCGATACACTAGTTTATGAATTAGAAACAAAAATACAAAAATACAAATCTTCTTTCTTTCTTTATAATATTTATTATTATTGAATATAAAATTATAAAAAAATCTTTGTGCAAACACAAACATGTTCACTCGATTTTAATTTTCATACAATACTAAGTATGTTATATATCAGCCGACAAGAGCATGCTAATATTTGTATTTAATTTTGCAAAAAAACATTATGATTTACCTAAATATTAGTATAAAACTTTTCAAAGAAATATTTTTATAAATAAAATTGGTTTCAATTTAGACGTGTACCTAGAGGAAAACGTGGGGGAACGAACGATGAGTTCTTACTCTTATGTTGCTTGAGTGAAACGTTTAATTGCTCCCATTTAGTTTGAACCTTTCGACATGTACATACAGGCGACCAAATGATTTTATTACAATTTCCATCTACTATTTTGGCATCGAACGAAACTAGTGGCTATTTATATAATAATCAATAAATAGTAGGGTTGTCCGTAAAATAAGGTTCTCAAGGAGCTGTAGTTGCTAAGAATGCTGAGCGATACGATCATTATTATTTTAACAGAAAAATATTATTATATACTGATATGATTATTTACACAATATAATGTTTCATTTAATTCTAAGTTATATGTATTTACATATTATATAATATAAAGCTTCGGTCCCCTTAATACATGGAATTGGTATTATTTATCTTACATCAAATAATGTAGGTCTGATTTTTTTTATGTGTTGGTACTGATGAAATGGTAATGACAAATTCAAATTTTCCACCTCGAAAGTATTCTCAATCAATTGCAAATTTAATCTATTTAAAAAGTGTGCATAGTGACTTTTGCCGTAGCACAGGTCCTCGGTAGTAAAAATCAACAAAAACTAAATTACCTTATCTAATTTTTTTACTTAAATTTTAATAAATTTAACAATGATCGGAATTTGGATTTGTCATTACTATTTCATCAGTACCAACATATAAAAAAATCAGATCTACCTCATTTGATATAAGGCAACGCTGCTTGTTTGATACAATTTCCATGGACTGCCTAGGCAAGGTCCCACTTTAACAAAAAAATAACTCAATATTTTAACAGAAAAAAATAAATAGAAACCACTACTTCAGCTTGTAAAGCAATGATTTGTTTAATTTTGGGGTTTTTTAAATACGAGTAATTTAAAATTAGATTTAATTATTCTTCTAAATATGTATCATTATATCACGTTCCTATACAGAGTATATAATCAATATAAAAAGGCAAGTAAGGCAAATCTGAAACTACATTCGATTTTTGAAGATTTGATTTGATTTTGATTTTTTAATTATGATAAACTTCATTTCTAACTTTTTTTTATATTGCGCTAGTACGCAACGAGAAATCGAACCCGGTCTAATCTCTATAAAAATACGCAATATTTTTTAATATTGCCGACTAGAAATGAAATAACCACATAAACATTTTTTTTAAATTACTAAAACTTAAATTCCAGCTTTTCACGATGCCGACTGTACTCTTAATATCATTTTCTACGTCCATAAGAACATTTTCGCTTATATACTATACTACCATGGAGTATTTCATTACTAGTCTTAATGTTAGCAGCAATTTGGTATTGTGATGGTACAGTACACGTACAAGAATCCAGCTTTAAATTTGTGCTAATTAAGTTTCAGAAGAAAATTATGTTTCATCTTGATCTTAATCTTGAGGATGATCTTGTTGTAGCGATCCGAGCTCGTTGGTTGAGTGCTTGGGTTATTATACTCTGACTCGGGGACCCCACGCTCGATACCCGACAGGGCTAGGCTCTGGAAATAAACTTTTCAAAATTTACTCTTGTCTACTCAAGTATGAGCATTCAGCATCAAGTAGTCTGCGGGATACCCAACTCCTCAGTAACTTACAGTAAATATAGCGTGTTTGGGCTCAATTGAAAGACGGGAGTTAGTTTATAATTTTTAAGTATAGCTTATTCTTTAAGCGTAAAATCGTTTAAAATTGGGTCATTATGGGAAATTGCTTTTTTTAACAGTAACGGAGTGACAGCTTAATTTCACTGAATAAAAAAGCATACAACGTTCACAACAAATAAAAGAACTCGTTTGCATTCAGGAAAAAACTAATTCAGGTTAACTGCAGAAACTACTCTATATTTACAACTGTTATCTATACATATAATAAAATCGTAAAAGAGCAGTGTCTGTACATTAAATATTTTTCCAAAAAAAAAAAAAACAATTTGTACATGTTATCGAGGTCAAAAAAAATTGTTTTATAATTTATATCAGTGATTCTATGCGTTGGTGCACTCTAATCTCAGATACCGAGCTAGTTGGATGAGTTGTAAGGATATTTGCCTAACGTTTGATTCCTGGCCTGGTCAACTTTGGAAAGGAAACATTTCAAAGTTGGCTCTGGTCTGGATTGGAAAATAGTGGCAGGATGCTCTGCGTTTCGCAGTCATTTGGGCTGTCCTTACAGAAGACCACCGTTAAATAACAGCATATGTGATGTTGTGTTTCGGTGAGTGGGTAAGGGATGCCAAAGCTCAATACCCCGTCAATTATCCCTTATCCTTAGTCCTTCTATGGTCGGTAGTGCACTTGCAGTACCTATCTATGGCGTTGCTTGTGTTATAGGAGACGGTAGCTACCTACCATCAATTTTGGGCTGAAAAAAAAAAGGCTTCACGGATAAAATTTGGTACACAGATAGTTTATTACCTGGATTAAGGTGTAGGCTCCTTTCTACATTGAAGAAATATTAAATTCATGCAAGTTTTAGAAAAAAATGAACCACAACGTGTACAAAGTCGCGGGCACAGCTAGTTACAAATAAAACTGTAGATTTTTTTTAGAAAAAAAAAATGAATAGGACAATTTGCTATTGATAACAAATAAAAGAGGAAATCTTTTGCAGTGAGGTTTCACTGCGAAAGTATTCTCATAAGTCAAATAGTTTGCGCTTGGTTTTATTTTAAGCCTCGGAGAAGTTTCCAGGCATTTCACATTGCCGCTTATACAAGACTGTGTGTCAGTCTGTTTCAACATTTATTAAATTTCAGAATAGCTCTCGCCGGCTCACTAACGAAGTGAAAAATTCAATAAAGCTCGACACAAGTTTATGGAAAAGTAATTTTGTTTTTATATTATTTCCCGTTTGACTAGCCCGTTACGGCGTACCTCTACTTTCGGATACGCCGAGGTTCCGACAGGGAGAGTAGATCTCCCCTAGGATCCGCGCAGGACAGCCGTGACGGGGCACTGATGTCGTGACAAACGTTCCTGCGACCTCGCCCATCTACGGCCGCGCTAGGAAGTCGTTGGGCTTTAGCCGGTAGGAGTTCGGTATAACCTCGCAGCGTCCCCTATCACTGCCAGGTATCCACGAGGATTTCCTAACGTTAAAAAAGGGTGCTTGCCTTAACGCTCTGTCCCAGAGTTTCCTGGCTCTATTCCCGGCAGTCAATTTTGGAAATAAAGTTCAAAGTTAGCTCTGGTCTGGATCTAAAAAACAGTGACAAGTCACACTGCGTTTCGCAGGCCCCCCTTTATAGAAGATCACCGTGAAATAACAGCATGTGTGCTGTTGTGTTTCGGTGAGTAAATAAAGAATGCTAGTGCCCATTTCCCTATCTCTTTCCTATCAATTCAATTTTCTATCGAGTTTTCAAATTCAAATTCAAAATTATTTTTTTGCTGAATATGGTTATAAATAAGTTGTTTAATAGATAATGTCCACATATTCAATCGACAAGCGGTGTGCAAGCGGTTAAAATTTCCAACGAGTTGTGTATTGTATAGTTTTCGTTAAAGTGAATTTTAAAAACAAATATGCGTAGCTATTGCTCTATTTATTTGATTTAGCCACGAGTATACGTCAGCAAGCGTTACGTCCAATTTTCCGTTACCGGATGGTAGCAACTCGTATTAATTAAAACTATTGTAGTGCACGGTTCGATTTATTAGAGTTTTTGTTGGTTTTGATAGACAAGGATAAACACGAGAACAATTGATTTTGAAGAGCTTACTTTTAGACTCCACTTGTAAATATTAAAGACATTTAAAAGTAGTGGCACGGCAAAACACAGTAGCATTTTGCAGTAATTTGGGCTGCCCGTCTGGCGGCAATAACCACCCTGTAGTAGCTACGACTTGTATCTAGATGGCGTTAATACGCAAACGTACCCACGAACGATTCGTTCACTGAGTCCTTTAAGGATTAAAAACGTTAATTAATTTAATAAAAAAAGATTCAGAGTGATTTACCTATCTGTGTTACCTGTGTTTTATTTTCAATTTTTAACCTTGGAAAGTTTAGTGGTGATTTTTGGGCGCATTTGTACATGAAATACAAAGACCACCTTACCAATACAAATACAAAGACCTTTCCTTACGGAAGACCACCGTGAAATAAAAGCACGTGTGCTGTTGTGGAAGAAATGCTAGAGTCCATTACCCTATTCCTTCTCAATTCTTTATCCTTAGTCTATGGCATTTTTGTGTTATAGGCGAGTAAGAGTAAGTGATGCCAGAGCCAATTCTCTATCAATTCCTAAACCCCTGCAGCCCACTTGTGAACCTGTGGTGTTGCTTATGTTAATAGGCGACGGTATCCACCTTAACATAAAAAAAAAGTTTTAGGTATGAATTTCGCCCTTATAATCACTTCTTTAAATATGTTTCTCATTATCTATATTTAATATACATATTCGTATTATAAAATAAAGACGGCGAAAGCGACTTCAAATTATATTATACTATATAAAGAAGATACCTATGTATAAATACTTATGTATACATAAATAGGAATATTAATTAGCCATGTAAATGTGTATGAGTCGAGTTTTTTTTTTTTAATGCAAGTTAATGTCGTCGAGAAATGAAAGAAAAGCCTATTACATAGACAATATATCTAGTTGAACGGATTCCTGTCCTAATCAGAAATGTCTATTGCCAACACCCTTTTCAACCTACATCGCGTCTAATGCTGTCTGCACTATAGAACCAAGAATTGAAATGGAGGAGGTATATCAACAATCCTAATATTATAAATGCGAAAGTTACTTTGTCAGTTTGTTCAACTGATTATTATGAAATTTTTAATTCACAAGAAAATGACATAGACATACCTAAGCAATTATTAATTTATTATTATTATTTATAAGCAATTTAAAAAAAAAATTATGTTAAGGTCGGCAGACGGTTAGGCATATGGTCCATTTGTTTTGGTGGCAGTGCCGGATTAGCTACGAAGCAAAAGTAGCAATTGCTAAAGGCCGCGCGAATTGGGGGCACCGCGTATCCATGCCTGTTTGAGCATAAAATAATTTTTTCAGCAAAAATATTTTACTTAAAATTTTAAATAAAAATATCTTTAAATTATATTTTAAAAAAATTAGACAAAATACGCTTTATTTTAACATTTAAAATCCACGTAATCTGTTAACACCTTAAACTGGAGATCCTAATACAAACCAAGGGCCTCTTAATAGAATTGATAGAGGTGGCTACCGTCGCCTATAACACAAGCAACGCCACACAGGAGCTGCAAGAGCGCTGCCGACTACAGTAGGTTAAAGGATAAGGAAATAAAAAATTCATTTCCAAAGTTGATCCTGCCAATTGCAAATTCCGTTGATTAGGAATGATTTTCCTGGGAACCCTTTTTTTGCGTGGGAAAATGTGGGATTTTGTGTTTCTAGCTATAACCTCAATGTTTGTTTATTTTTATTGAAAAAATATTGGTTTCCTAGTTTATTTATGTGTGAAACGTGATTCTATTTTTATTTTTTGAAAACTGCTTTTTACACCACCCTATCACAACGCAATTCGGCATTTCCACTAGTAAATATTTTAATAAGGCGAGGCGTAGTTTTACCGGCTTCACTTTTCCGGCCAAAGGGCTCTATTTTTTGTCTGAGCACGTTTACCCTATACTTAATTATTTTATAACTCTCTGGGAATCCAAGTCAGTGTTTTATTTGTATTTCGTCGGGAATTCTATTTCGTAAGCCTTCTGCAAGCCTGGCTCGTGTCCTTGTTAAGAACGGATCTCTAATGTATTAACGTCAAACTATACATGTGCTGAATAATAGTGAGTGTGAATAGTGGAAAACAATCACATCATTTGCCTGACAGTCCTTACATGTATATTGATGATATTGTAGCGAATGTTCTTCTGAAGTCGATAACCTTTCTCGAAATACACTACAACCAAGGTGCATTGAATAAGCTGAAAGTAGGTACTTTTATTTATATTTTAAAATATTTTTAAATTAAAAAATAATCATTTTAAAGATATTTTAAAATAATATACCAATCTGAATATTGACAAAAAAAGTTGAAGCTTGAAGGTTTATCTATTTAAAAAAACTCTCAGTCTTAGGACTGCAGGTCAGAAGTGAAAATTTCTTTTACAAAGTTTTGTTCACTTTTCACTTCAAAAATTCAAAAGATTAGTACCATGTGTTGTACTATTTTGAAATCCTGATTAAATGGGCCACTTTTTAAATAACTTTGTACTTTTTTTAAAAGACGAAGTTGTTTGAAAAAAATATTTCAACCAGTTTATACAAAACTTATACAATAAATTTATACAAGGAATTTCATAAGGGGTAATTTCTACCTGAGTGTACTCGTGGTGCCAGTGATACACGTAGAGAAAGACTCGCGGAGGCTAAGACCAACTTGTCAGATACAGACTTTCCATAATAAACCACGACCGTTTCGTCAGGAGTGTACGACTGAGGAGAGAGAATTTCTTCCTTTTTTTTTTCTTTTACTTATTTAACTAATTTATTGAGACACAATGACGTAATGAACACAAGCTTTATACTCTAACAAATATTTTGTGTCTGTTACCATGTAGATTTTTACTTCAGTTTTGTATGTGTGTTCTAGACTTAATTTGAGACAATGGCAAGCGAGAAATCGAGCCTATATCTAATAGGGCTGTGTAACAAATTTTCAAAGGCGCGAATGATGTTCAAGAATGGAGCTGAACTCTGAACACAACATCTGTTACAAGTTTTAACAAAGTCTGCTCGAATTGAGAGAGAACAACGCTTTTGACTTCACAACTTTCGGTGCGACTTGAATCGTAATTATTTATTTTGATATCACTCTTCGCTTCGCAATTGTTTGACTGTCGATTTTCATTTCATCATACACTTCTTAATGATGTGGTTGAAGCGAACATGTGAAGTACTGGCTGGTGCCCGCGACTTCGTCCGGTTTAAAACTTTGTAATGAATAAACTCAAGAACTACTGGACCGATTTTAAAAATTCTTTCAGCTATAGAAAGCTACATTTTTAAAAGCGGATACCAAACATTATTTTGCAGATCAAAAATAACAAAGCACTAACGAATGCGCTCACCTACTAACAAGCGATTCATAAAATATTCAATCGGCCATTTTGAATTAACTTTTATTGTCAGACCGAGGCTGAAAAAAAATGTAATTTTCCGTAGCATTTCATGATTTTTAAAGTAAAGTAAACTAAAATATTTATATTTTTTATGCACAGTTACTGTTTTATGGAGAATGGAATCGTTTCGTGCTTCAAAAATAGGTTTGACTTTTGTATGCGCCGGTGGCTTTATCGGATTAAAAAATGCATTTAAAATTCGTAGGATAGATAAAATCGAAAACATTTAGGTTAAATTAACAAGTTCCTCGTTGCTTTAAAACAAAAGTTGCCAGTGACAGGCGCTGAAACGTGGTCTATGAGCTATGAGCTCAACATCGCTCAACGAGCTATGGAGAGAGGCTATATGTTTGGAGTTATAGCCCGAGCATATAGACGCAGCCGCTAAAACTAAGTAGGAAAAGAATAGAAGAACGCTCCTAAAGTATTGAACATAGAATAAAAATGAATATATCGCGATGTATTGTCTGCAGCGCGTTTACAGAACCAGTGAGGTTCCATCAAACGGGGTTACTTTGACTTTCAGGGGAACATTGAGAGATTTTGGGGCTAAAATGACAGGTAGAACAGAACAGAACAGGTCTGTTGGTGTCTTTATAAGTTCCATTGATTGAGCTGGCAATGATAATTTGAACTTATGTTCTTTATGCAAATGCGACTATCGTTTCTATCGGCTTCGCAAGGAATGGATCTGTGTCATTTCCAAGAAATGGGTGTGCAGAATCTGTAACAGATCCAAAAATCCCATGTTTGAGTGTGAAGTTTGTGAGAAATCCGACTGATTTAGATGAGTAAGTTATTATTTTATCTCTATGATTGTAATACTCGTGATAATAATTATTGCATAGAAGAAAAATTATATTTTTGAAATTAAGTTTAGAACGTGAACGCGCGGTTATGTAGACAAGAAACACTGTTTAGTTTGATCTTGTATCGCGCGGTTAGTTGTTCCGCGTGGTACCGCGCGGTCAGTGAAATTAGCCTAATTGTACTATAGAGATAAAAAAAAAGATCAAATATCACAGAAAAAACCCTCAAAAAACTGTCAAATTAACCCCATTTGAAGGTTGTTTGTGTTATAGGCGGCGGTAGCCAGTATCTACCATCAAGTGCACCATCACGTTGTCTGTCGAATCAAATATAAAATGGAGGTGTTTGTAGATATATTTATAATTTGCAGAAAATAATTGCATCCATATGAAGCCAGGGTCATTTCGCTAGTATACCTATACTTAAAAGAAAACTAAATTTTCCCTCATTTATTCGGTTGTCTAAATAGAAGACGCAAAAAATAATTAGCATGTTAATTGTGTTTCAAGTCGGACGACCATCTTTGAAAATCTTTTTGAAGATGCTAACGTTTAGTCAAAGTTATGTTGCGTAATTGGAAAATTTAAAAACGTAATTAGATTTACATTTTTCTATTAAGATCATTTTTTTAATGAGAAAACAATTACAGTTCATTCGTCGGCCCTTCTATGGTTACAAAAATCAATACTATTTTATAAAAAAATAAAAATTAAAACAACTCTTACAATAGTCACATATTTTTTTGATGTATAACCATCGAAATAATATATCTTGTGTAACATCTGACATCCCTTGGTTATGGCCTATTCCTTAGGCCTAAAATTCCTGTTCAATTTTCTCACAAATTATTGCTGTTAAACATCTGTTAAAACATAAATATTCTTGTTTTATTTCGAATAAAATTCTTCCGATTTTTTGCTGGCAACTTTACCGATTTTTAATATTTCACTTTTGCAACACTGCGGTGACGTCCGCGAGCGCTCATTGGTCAAATCAAATAGAGCGCATTTTTAAAATCACCCATTCCTATAACACGTTTCCGTTGCTATTGCACGATTTTACTACCATGAAACCAAGCGGTAAGCTGTTACACATAAAAAATTGTTAGAAATCAAAAATGGTCCGTGTGTTTTACGTGAATACGTGTACGTTACGAGTAATATTTTCTTTGAGCGTATTATAATGTACATATTATCTTTATTTTTGTTGGCTTAATATTGCAATCAGACATGGAGACTATGAGCAAAGTTGGGTGAGGTTTGTTTTGGTAGAGCAGCTTTCCACTGAAAGCATCTACCCATTCTGTAATAAGAAACTATAGAAACTATAACACAGTATGCTGTGACGCTTCAATCCTCTGACATTCTGTCGAGTAGTCAGTTGGCGAACTAATTCGTATATAAGTATTTACCTAAAAAAGGTTGTTTTTTTTTTTTTTTCACAAAACGCTTTGTATGACGTCCGCTTATTATAACGTGTTTGTTAAGAGCCTTCGATGTCATTATAAACGGATTCCACTGTATATCTAACCAATTCCAATATATCGAAAAATTCTTTGGTCCTTTAGTTATAGAGTGGTGTAATAAAATTTTTATTTAGATTATAGATATTGAGCTACAGCATCAAACTGCTTCCAACAATTTTTTTATCGTCACTTTTCTAAATTTACTCCGACTATGGAAGCAAATGTCTAGCAGACTAATTGATGCTGCAGCATCAGATAAATAGATAAACGTTTACCATTTCATTGATATACCACAGTAAATTCACAACAATCGATCATGTGGAAATTATTGTCATCCCTTCGTTAATTGGAAAATGGACTGATGGTCTTCACACTTGAACCGATCACGTCACAGCTTTGAAACAAAAAAAACGCATCAAAATCTGTCTATTCGTTTGGAAGCTACGATTCAATAGACAGATAAACAGATAAACAGATACACGGATTTACAGACACAGACGTCAAACTTATAACACCCCTTTTTTGCGTCGGGGGTTAAAAACAAACAAAACTTTTCAACTTTAGCTTTTGAAACTTGAGCTCTGTTCTTAGTTGGACTAACGAGGGAAGTTATCTGGCTAAAATTAACAACGTTGCAATTTTTAAAACGAAAATAAAATAATCCTGTTAAAGCAGTCACTATTATAAGTTGAAAAATCTAACTTCATTAAGGATTCCCGTTTTGATGCACTTTTAAATTAATATTAGTGTTGGAAAGCTCTATCCTCTGCTAAATGCTCGTCTTATTTTCAGTAATTACGTAATTTTTATGCGTAAATGGAAGCAAAAAGAAAGATTTATCATCATTATGATTATCAGCCTTTATCTCTCCACTGCTGAATGTATTCCCAATGACCATGAGGAGATCGGTGGGGATCATGAGGGAGATCGGGAGATTCTTGATGCCCGTATGTATAATGTATGTATAATATCAACTGTCTGGTATCCATAATAGAAGCATTACTTGCTTATTGTGGAACTAGATGGCGCTGTTTGGAATGTGTGAAGATATTTATTATTTATTTATTTAATTTGCAGAAAAAATTAAACCCGTACGAAGCGAGTCGTGACGGCAGTGGCAACCTGCCGGCGGCGGCGTCATAAAATGACAAAACAAAAACTACAACTGAGGGCCTAGTATAAAAGACTGAATAATTGAAGCACTAACAGACAGCGTCCATTAAAATTTTACTTTGTGAAAATTTAAGCCAATTGGTAAAATGTTGGTACCTATTTATACCAACATATTTATACAATGCCGGTAAATGTAGGCAGCTATTTTATTTATAAATATCTACCAACAGTTTCGTCGCGTGCAATATTAATAGTTTTAAGTAGAACTGTGTCAGTGAATTACATTTAGGTGCAACTATAAATACGGCATACATAACACAGTGACCCAGTACAAAACACAGCTTGAAGTAAATTTAGCCAATTTAGAAATTTTACTTAATACAATTTCAATGTCAAGCGAAACGGTAACAACTATGAATAAGGTAATACGTTGAAATCCACCCCATTTCCCGATGTGCATCCCAGTATAAAGATAACAAGTATTAGTGGAATACACACAGGCTGATTGGACAAAAGGACAAAAGAATGATTTTATTTCTATACCTATTTTTTATGAAATAGTTGGAAGTCCCCCCTCCCCCCTTAGGTGTGCAAGAACGTTTATGGTGGGGGGGCTTAACCCTCGGCAATCCGGGCAGTGGCAAGGGTCGATAGGGTCAACGGCCTTCGCTTGGCTGACCGGATTGTCGCTGGGGAACAAAGAAGGCACATGCGAGTGTACTCCGAGCGGGCTCCAGCTGGCTCCGAGAAGGCTCCTGCTGGCTCCGATTATAGGCTCCAAATGTCTGTTATAGTTTTCATCGGCGGCGTTAGCCGGTGAGAGACGGCACCCCCGGTTCTTGTATGTCGGACCGAAGTTGGGTCTCGGTTCTGTGGGTCTGGAGAATGCGGCATGCTTTAACCGTCTATCCACACAAACTTTCGCATTTATAATACTTATAGAATGTTCCACAGAGCAATGTGTATTACGAAGACATGGAGTGCATTTCGCAAGCGAAAACTGCAGTTTGCGTGCATCCAGCCGCATAAGGCTGAGCAGCAGCCCAGATATGAGGGCATACAATTTTATGGTACAAACAATACCTACTCGTACACGTAATTCACTAAGAGGAATTGATCTTACCTTTTTTAGTGAACCTCATTTTTATAGTTTTATTGATAGTTTTTAAAATATAACATATATACTAGCTGGTGCCAGCGATTGAGTTGATGTTTTTCACACGCCTGAACATATCATCATAAATTATAGCTAAGAACCATCTCGATCGTGACAGCTTTTAAACAAAAAATACTGTGTCAAAATCGGTTAATCTGTTTGGGAGCTACGATGCCACAGATAGACGCACAGATAGCACACATACACAGGCACATGCGTCAAATTTATAAAACGTCTTTCGAGTTGGGCGTTAAAAAAGCGTTAAAGAATTTAAAATAAACTAATTAATACAACTAATTTTATTATAAGCGATTTTTGTGTAAGACATGAGACTAGCTTTTTTTTGCCTAAGTAATTGTTTTTGTCTCGTGTATGTGGGAAAAGGTTAATCTCCTATATATAACGATAGAGATCATGCGATAAACTCATTTATCCCTGATGTGTTAATCCTTTCATATAATAAATATTTCTTTAGGTATCTTGTTTACTGTCTGTATTTCTGGTGTTTAGTGAATCTGGTATTTTGCGAATTTGGTTATTTGCGAATCTGGTATTTGGTTATATGCGATTGAGTCATCTATACATATGTATTATAAAACAAAATTCCTCTATTCGCCTCTATCTTTTTCTTCGCTAAATTCTTCTACATCAAACAACGGATTTTGATATGGTTTTCAGTAATGGAAAGAAAGATGGGTTTGTGTATATAATTTGTATAAAATACATAGTATTTTATGATAGGTATATATACATGTATTGAATATATTTAAGAGAATACGAGTAAGACGAATTGGTAAATTAAATGCTGTAAAATCTGCTCGAATGTAATTTAATAAAAAACAAATACGCTAATTATATTGTAAAATAAATCTATTTATTGTAAACTAAATAAACAGAGTTAACATGAAATTATTAAAAAAAAAAAATTGTCTAAACTTGGCTAACTATTTCTCCGACAGTCATTGTTACTGTCAGACCAACACAATGGAGAAACAATGCCACTAAATAAAGATACAAAGAATACATAACAAACAGAAAAAAGAAAATATCCTTTCTTTTTTTTCTAGTGTGTAGGTACTTGGAAAACTTCCAGTAGAAAGGACGGACGAAGTGGGGGTTGTACAAAGATGTAAATTGACAAAGGAAGGCTCAGGAATGGTGGAAACTTGTTGAAGTATCTCGAATGTACGGAGCCATGTTATGTTAGAAAGGAAAGTGTGTTGGAGAATTAGAGAAAACCTGGATGTGGCTTGTCTGAGATTGAATTTGTTTTATTAAATTAAATTAAATTAAATTATAACTTATTAAATTAAGTAAGATTGAAGATTCTATTGCGGTGGATATTTACCATAATATTGTACTTAAAATTGCAGAACATCAGAGAAATATATATATTTAGTTTTCATTTTTAATTTTTATTTTTTCAATGTTTTCCAATGTTTAGAGGTGGCAGTTGACACCAATTGACTACTTATTAATAAGTAGTCAATTGGTGTCATATGTTTTCAGAGATACAAAAAAAGATTAAAAGACCTCTCATCCAGGTACTTTCGGCGAAAAAAAGTACTATTCCTGGGGATCATCTAAAAATTTTAAAAAAATCCATTAAATTTGTGGATAAATAAAAACAGTAAATACGTCGTTGACATTAACTCCGTGCGATTCCTAGCCCAGCATCTTGATTAAATCTTCCTACACGCATAATATTAATAACCAAATAATTAATGTCAAAAATTATCACACCAAACAAAGAAAACAGTTCGACGGTAACGGTAAAGTTGAAATATCCGTTTTGACGGTTTGGTCCCATAACGTCAGAGTTTCTTTACAATCAAACATAAATTATAATTCATATTTGATTAAAGTGAATTAATTACAATAAATCAATTTTAATGACAACACTTGTTTGCATTGAGCGCACTAAAACTATGAAGGTCATATCCAGATAAAATCTACATCTTTGTATTTTCCGTGTTTGCTCTTCGGATTTAGGCATGAAAGGCGAGACGCAGACAAAGCCGTGTGTCGAGACGCGTATTAATTACTGTAAGGACTTGTATAGCCCATCCCGCACCATAGTGTTTGAATAGTATTCAAACCGTCTCATTTAGAGACATGAATAAAAACATTCAGTTGAATGAATCAAATCGAAGTGGACGTTTTGTTTCCGATTTAATTATTGATAAATAAGTCTGCCCATTTAGGCATTTAAAGTTTGCATTAAATTTTGCTTATTTTAGTCCTGTAGTAGTTTTCAGGAATGTAGTAGGAGTAGTGAGTATTTTAGACTCGGGTGGATATCCGCCACCTAATGCAGTTTCCACTTAAGATGTCATCAATTTTTTGTATGAAAATTTTTTTTCTTCACAAACCTATCGAGTGGGAGGATAAAGGATATTAAATTTCCTGAAAAAAATTCTCCATACGCGAATATCCCCACAAAACTACAGCCAGCTCTCGGATCATTTGTCAAGTGTTACATGACATGTGTTATGAATTAAATGCGTACAATTAGTGCATGATAAAAATATATATAAATATTATTATTATTATTAATATACATTTTTGAGGAAAAATTTTGTGATTTTTTTTTTCTCAACTCAAGATATTATTTTTTTTATTTTGCACGCGACTTTATTGCACGCGTATCTATTAGCGTAATGATAGAATACACACTTTTGGAGAATATATTGTATTGTGATGATAGTTCGTCAGCCTGTCTGTTGACCTTAATATGAAAAGAAAATTAGTATAGTTAAAATAAATGAAGAAAAGCACGTGCTATACTTGAAAATTGTACACACTAAGGGTTTGAAGCGCACAATAGGCCGGTGCACACCTGCGACACGAAATAACGCGATGAAGCATCAACAGTCAACACCGGCCCTAATTGTATACAGTGAGATTTTCCATTTGATGTTATGGTGGAAAATCATTAAATCATTAATTCATCATCAATTAGGGAAAATATAATTTTCTTCTATTACAATGGCCTCTTTTTTTAAATTTTGCAATGATAAATGAGATTTAGCTATTTTTTTCATAGTCACAATAATAATATACAAATTCAATTTTTTTTAACCCAAGCTAACATTAAAATTTATAACAAAACTACATAGTTGGTGCCCGCGACTTCGTACGCGTATATAAATATTATTTTCCTTTCTTTTAATTTACCTACCATGTTTGTTAAAGAGATTTCATCTTTATTATTGAACCTATCTATTGATGCATAAAAGTACAGGCTGTTTATTTTTCTATTTTATCTGGTTCGATTACCGGATGTAGCAAGCGTATTTTCAAAAAAATTTATGCAGTTTTGTTTCTTTTTAAAAATAAAGGAATGTTTCCTTTATTTTGGGTAATTTTTCCTATGTTCAGTATTCAGAAAACTTTTACTCCAGGTGGCATTAAAAATTTTCACCCGATATTATGACACATTGGGAGTTTAACTTTCACTAAACAATAACAGAGACATCTGTTGTTCATACTCCAAAATAAATAATAACAATATAAGCCTGCGCTCCTTGTTAAAATCTTTTAGCTTTCTCGTGTCGCATTCGCAGACAAACTCAGTGTATAGTCAATTGGAAAACCTCCTGAAATAAAAGTAGAAAACATGTAAAAACACACTCAAAACGCGGCGGAGTGTTTGTGCCTCTGCTCAGGTGGTTATAACCCGACGCGCTCAACACTGAAGAGACAGCTATGTGTCGTTACATAGCACTTGGAACTTGTAGTGCAAGTTGAGAGCTGTGAGCGATTTATGAAAAACGCTAAACAATTTGTCGTATATGGGTAGGTATAATGCACTTTGTAATAACTTATTTATTAAAAAAAAAATATATCAATCGAAATGTAATAAAAAAATAAATAGCGGCGCACCTATTCATATAAAATGGTTGATTATGTTAAAAATTAATGTCCAAAAATATAATATAGTAATAACACGACTGTTTTAAAACTGTTAAGTGTTGTATTCGTTATACCTTTAGTGCATCACGGTTTTAGAGATTTTGAGTTAATTTTGATTTCGGATTAAAAGCAATAAGGCAGATAAGGCATGTGAACATTTTCAGGACGTTAAAAGACAATAAATTTAGCATATAATTAATTAAAACAAAATTTTAATTAGGTATATTGGGAATGAGAAGATGGTATAGTACTTAGTGTTTATTTTTTTTTCCAGGGTTTATATGTTTTTTATTTTTTAATAAACTGATGCGGTTGAAGTCGCGGGCTAAAGCTAGTACACATGTAAATATATACCCACTTATAATGTATGTATGAGTCTTTACGGGTGAAAGCTTGTCCAGAAATGATAAATAATACAACGCACATACATACAATGTTATATTCTTTCACTCGATACACATGTTGATTATTACATACTTCAGACAATGTAATCAAGACCCATGGCACAACACACCGATACTCAACGACTACTGGCGACATCTAGCGTCCTTTTCAGAAAACTGTTATAGAAAACAAAAATAACTCATAACTTATAACTTGGACCACAACACACCCAGACGCTGTGAGTGGTGTGCACGAACTATTCAGTGCTCTTGACATGTAGCTAATGTATTTGTTTATGTAGGTATGTAAGTGTACCTTTTATGAATATGCATGCGTATGTTTCTTAGAGAAGTTTTAAAAAGGGGACCGTTTTTGTTTGGGAAACAGTCTTTCTCGCTGACATCAGTTTTTTTTTTTTGAGAAAATTCTGAAATTACTTACTAGTTCTTCTGTGCAAGCACGTAAGTATTTATAAACAACTAAGAAGTTACGCGCTCCCGGCACACAAAACTTACTCGTTCATCCCTCTTTCCATAAGTGAAAACCGAATTAAAATCTGTTTAGCGGTTTACTCTGTTTTTAACGGCGGTGATTCTTTTACAACCGTAAAACCCTTTAACGATTCCGTTAGGTGAGTGGTATAAATCTCTGTCTTTGGAGTCCCGGGTTCGATTCCCGACAGGGTCAACTTTGGGAATGAACCTTTCAAAGTTTCCTCTAGTCTGGATCTGAAAAGCAGTGGCAGGGCACACTGCGTTTCGCAGTCAATTGGGCGGCAGTAACTACCCCCTTACAGAAGCCCACCGTGAAATAACTCCATGTGTGCTTTATTGTTTCGGTGAGTGAATAAGGGATGTTAGAGGTTTGAATTTTAAACATAATATTTGAAAAAATAAACGAAGGTTTTTTACAAATGTAAGTCAGTTGATTTGAAGATATTTAGGAGTGTGTTTTAGAAATTGTATTGAGATGGTAATAAAGTAATTTTGATGATTATGTTTATATGAAGTTATACAATAGCTATGTAAAATGAAGTGATTAAATTTATGATATGGAAATATAAGAAAGTTTTCTTATTTAATTATCTTATGGGGCCCATAAAGATGTTTAGAAGAAACAGAAGTAAAAGTCGAAAATTTCAATAACAAGAGATGCCAGAGCCCATTTCCCTATTCCTTACCAATCCCTATTCCTTATCGTCAATACCACTATGGTCGGCAGTGCACTTGCAGCAGCACCTGTGGACTTACTTGTGTTATAGCCATAGGCGATGGTATGGTAGCCGCCCATCATAAAGTGGACCGTTACTCTATTTGTCGACCTTAACATAAAAAAAAAAACAATATACATTTAAAAAAATGTTACTTATGCACTTTCAGATTTCAATTAGGTAGTACAAGCCCGAATCTCCACATTCAATTTTCCTAAAAAAATCATGTTACCACAATATTAAGTTACGACTACGGTTCCAGAATTCAGGGATTGTTTATTTTTCTAGCTAAACCCCAGCCACGTTTCGCTCAGGAATGTAAAAAAGTATTCAGAACACAGATTCACCGGGAAAAAAACATCACTCAATTTGACCAGGGCTATGCGTTCATTGCTTCTACAGCAAAAAGTATGCAATGCTGTGGAATAAAAAAATAATTTAACTGCAAATCTTTCTTTTTCAAATCGACATGGTTCTTAGCTATAATAATAGGCTTCCGGTTGTGTTCATCTTTCTAACGGTGAGTAGGTATTTGCACAGACATAACCAAGTAGCCAGGATCTTTCACCAGCAACTCGCTCTTTAATACTGCCTCATCGAGTCTGAGGTGCTGTACTACAAGTACGTGCCTACTCCCTACCTCGAAAAGGGCTATGCTACGCTCTACTGGGATCGTGGTTGATTATGATGCAAAACTCGTGAAAGCCGAAAAAGACAAACATACTAAGTATACATAGACTTGGGTCACCATGTGGGATGTCGATTCAACAATCATCGTCCCTATAGTCGTATCGGCAAACGGTCTTATAGCGAAGAGCCTTGACCAACACCTAAAGAGGTTCTCACTAGATGGCTGGGTCAAGGGACAGATACAGAAGGCGGTCGGTACTTCTTGACACGGCACGTATCAAGAGGTTCCTCACTCTTCAGCCCTAACCACAGGTAGCTTGGGCCTTGCTCTGCTACTAGCGGATACATATTGTTTTTGTTAAGATCTTTATATATATATAAAATTACGTGTCACGTTGTGTCCTCGATGAACTCCTAAACTACTGAACCGATTTTAATAAAACTTCGTAACTATGTGTAATTTGGTCCAACTTAAAAGATAGGAGAGTTTTTATCTCAATTTATAGTATTTTTTTTATTGCAAATTATTTATTATATGAGAAAGAATTATAAATTACCTTACACCGCCATCTGAGAATTTTATGGAACTCACAGATAACTTTTAAAACAACTGTAAGTTCGGACTTGACCTGACTGCTTTAGACTTGACGGACCTGTTTTGGAAAACTAAGAAAAATTATAGACTTGACTTGACTAACTAGTGTCTGGATCTGCTACTTTTGATTTTAATTTCAATTTTGCCTTTTTTTTTCATTAACTTGACACTGGCAGACAATGGCCATTTTAAAATGAGCCGCATTGCCATTTAAACCTAAGAAGAAGAAGAAGAAGAAGAACTGCGAGTTCCATGAGATTCTCACAGATGGCGGTGTAAGGTAATTTATCGGCTGGATTAATTAAATATTTATTATAAAAATTGCACCCCGGGAACGGGACAGCTAGTTTAATATAAAGAAAGAAAATAAATAAGTGCATAATAATAAATCTTTTTTTAAATTCCCCCAAGGGTTACACCACCCCTGTGGGCCGTATATTTCACAACGAATCTTATATTCTCTTATTAACTAATAATACGGTTGGGCTTATTAACTAGTAAGTTCAACAAATATCTATTTTATAGTTAAATAGTTAAACAACATTTATTTTTATAATTCTTACATTTAATAATAATTTATTTATTTATTTTATTTATTTAGATTACAAACAGCCATAAATTTAAAAAATATATATTATAGATTATATACAAATAGGCCTAAAGAATCATAAAAAATATATTTTTACATTTATTTATTAATTAAAAAAAAATAATAATAATAAGAAAAAGAAAAAGAAGAGAATATTCTATAAGTGATAAAATTAAAATAATGATAATAATAATTTATATCAGAAAATTCAGAATATCAAATAAATAACAATTTATCAAATTTATCAATAATAATAAATAACAAAAGACTCAATATTAATATTTATAAGGATTAGGGAAACTTTTTTCTAATTAAGTAGGTATACTTCTAACTCTAGGGTTTCGTGCAAATTATTTGCACTCAAATTCAAGACTATGTCATTTTCCAAAAACAAAAACGATTTATTTGATACATCAAATAATAATTTTTTTACGTTACAATTTTTTTACAACATTAAACTTACAAGTTTTTACAAAAAATTTAGTCAAATATTTCACATTTAATATACCTACCTAATTGTAAGCTACCACCGGTTCGGAATGCTGTTTCTAGGGGGAAGAACACGGCAAGAAACCCCCTAGTTGCTCTTTTCAAAAATAATGGCATCTTCTGGATGAGCTCGCTCTAATAATCCCATTATAATATAATATAAAATGACAACATGGAGATATACTTCAAAATTACACATTTAATAATAATAAATTAATTTTTAGCTTTAGATAGATAGATAGATAATCACAGCTGAAGGTCATGCCAGCTCTGAAATGACTTGGTGACATCAACCACTAGCTGTTTCCACTCTATCCTCTTCTCATCGGCTTCCTCATCCGCACATCGGCTACGATACTGGCCACAGACCACTTGCCGTCCCCTCTTCCAACCACCAGATTCTCCAAGTTTTGTAGTTCTCTGAAGGCTATGTGCACTAATTAACTAAGGTTAACCTTAGTTAATTACTGTTTAACTGATTTTTATTAATTTAATTTATGTATCCAAATTTGCCAGTTGCAGCCTATCTTTCAGCTTAAATAGTCTTTTGTACATCAGAAGTTTGTCTGAAAATCTTGGTGGCAGTGATGGTTCCTGAAATTTAAAAAAATTAATATAAATACATATTCTTTCTTGGTGAAAAAAGGAGGAACAATTTTTAATTAATTTCTTTGGTGTATTTCTTCCTAGCAACCCGCACCCAGCTTCGCACAGGTGCAATTTTTTTCTGCACTTTTGCAGTTAGTGAAAACCGTATCAAAATCCGTTAGGTAGAAATTTAGAGGGGAAATAGACAGTGGTGACATAATTTTATAATGAGTATAGATGTGCACTTTTATAATGTGCATAGCTTTTTATTTTCATTTTTTATTATGCAACTGGTAACATTACCTGCATCAATCCTATAGATAGTGTCAGCCAGGTGAGACTTTATAATGTTGCCAATAAGGAAAATAATAATAATTCGTGAAATAGACTGAATACAGAATAGAATCATATAAATTTTATAAATGAGAAAGTTTGAGAGGAGTAACAAATTTCTCTTTTATGTAAAAACTGCTGAACGGATTTTGATGAAATTTGGCATGAAGATAGTTTATTACCTGGATTAACATATAACAACATTTATCCTGTAAAAATGTTGAGCTCCCGAGGGATAAAAATGGCGCCACCATCGTAACAGTGATAAAAACTGTTATATTACTCATATATATTCTTTTTCATCACAGATGAAGTCGCGGGCACCAGCTAGTGATGAATAAAAATCCAACTTACATGTGGAAAAAATTTCGTTTCCAATAGTATTACATTACACAGGGTCGCAATTACTATAATAGGTCCTGTACTCCTTTCAAATACATCCAAATTGACAGGAAAGTGTCCATTTGGCAATGTGGCTAGCTTCTCAAATATAGGAGTAGTTGCCTCCTGTTGGTCCGACAATCTATAAAGTAAAATCTCTCCGTCTCGTGTGCCCATCAGCACAACTTCACTGTAAAAAAACAGGGCTGTGATTGTTGGAAAATCAAAACTCGTAGACAGATATGTGTGTCTGTACTTATCTGTTTCAATGATGAACAAACTGCTTGAGTAACACACATAATTCTTGTCATCCAACACGCATATGTGTTTAATCTGTCGGACCCATTCCGGAGGGCAATTTATCAATTTCTCTTTAATGCTACTTTTATGTACAGTTAAAATTTTACCGCATTCCGTGAACAAATGTAGAAAACCATCGCTATACTGCATTTCTTTAATGTCGTACTGACAATGAAACATTAGTTCTGAATTCAAATTCTTATCCAACAAGTTACACTTGAAGACATCTCTCTTATTATAAAAGTACAGTGTGTCGGGACATAAAGTGTAATTGTCAGCATTGAAAAACGCTTCACTCATATATGAAGGGTCATCGACATTTCTCTGCAAAAACAAACCAGCTTTGAGAAGTAATACTGTGTTTTTGTTATTGTTTGTTATTTTCAAACAATCCCGTGTCGGCACCACAACTGGTATGTATTTAAATGTTGAAGTATCATATAGAACAATCCCTCTCTTGTATCTGATGGGCAAAACGCTGTAATCCACTTCTAAGGCATGACTTTTATCTTCAGTATGAAAACAGTAAGATTCACAAACCTTTTTTTCAAAATTGCCTATTTCCGACCACATGAAGAGGTTTTTGTAAATGTGATACCACTCACAGTCATCTCCGGTTTTCCTTTTAGCTATTTTCGACGAGTATTTGTATTCATTCCGACAAACATTATGCCAAATTTGATCGCAATCATTTAAAATTTCAAGCCACTTTTTACACACCCTCCTACATTTACCCAAAGTGAGGCCGTCGCTTTTTAAAAATATTTCAATTAGGACTTCCAAAGGCAACTGGTTAATATTATTCATAATTTAAAATATCTCCGACAAGAGAATCTCTATGTAATCTCTGCGAACTTTCCGTATTATTGGCGGATTCATTCACTATCAATCAAATCAATAACTAACGTAGAGGGAGAATAATAAATATTCTCTTATCAATTTGACGTTCGTTATCTACCATAGTCAACCATAGAGTACCTTACCTGACCTCTATACAAGTAAGTATAGAGGTCAGTGGTTTACATAGTTCATGAATATTTCATGATACTATCAAAAATAAATAACATTACAGCTCGTATTTATTAATCATGCTTTGCTAAATAAGCAAATTAAATTATTTAATTAATATAAATGAATCGCTAAATTAAGTCAGTCTGTCAATCAGTCAGTCAGTATCACAGAACACTATATACTTACAAGGACTGAGCGGTGTCTACTACTGTGTGTGTGTGTGTGTATTCTGTGGCTAGCTTTTCCAGCTGCTGGGCCTGCTGGCCAATTTACATAGTGGTTGGTTCATTCATTTTTTCAGTATTTTTCATTTTTCTATTTTGAATTATAATTAATATGAATATTGTAAGTAATAAATTATTGAATTTTTTTTTTGTAAAATTGTGTTAATTTAAAATATTAAAGTTAATACTGTGAAAAGAAAACAGCACAAAAGTGGTAAGTTGTAATTTTAATATTACAGTTTTCTTATTAGGTCAATGTATGATTTTTAAATTATAAGGAATATTTTCCTCTTATTTTTTTTTTGTGTACTCTCAAAGTACGATAAATAGGTTAGCCGCGTTTATTTTACAGGTTGGTTGATATAAAATATTTTTTTTAACTTAGCACCGCTTTTATTCAATTTCTCTGGAGATGTATTTCGGGATATAGTATAGATAGGCTATATTATACTTTGCCTAGTACTACATATTTATTACCAACAATCTTATGTTACCTAAGTGTTACCTTTAACCAAGCTGCGAAGAATCAGTGTAGTTAGAAAATTTTCATGTACCTATGCATTTATCTCTAACAATGTATTATTTAAGAAAAAAAAATATGGGAAGAGGATAACTATCCCTTTGCTTGCTTGTCTAGGTAACGTAAAGAAATGTACACTTCTTAATTTGGTTTATTATATTACAAAAAAAAAAATAGTAGGTAGACCCATAGTATGATCAAGAATAAGGCACTTGAGATGGGATAGGAAAATGAACTCTGGCATCCGTTACTCACTCAACTCAACACAACAGCACAGATGCTGTTACTTCACCTTCATGTAAACTTTAAGTTAAACAAGGAAAAGTAGACACAAATTTTAACATTCCATAGTTCAAAGGTGTAAGAATATAATATTTCCTGTTTATGACGTATGTTTTTATATTTAAAGGTAAGTGATTATTAAATTTTACGAAGTTATTGTTTCTTTTTTTTGCGATTGGGTTTACATTTTTCAACATTTTTCATCTAGAACATTTTTCCTTAATAAAAAGTAGCCTATATGTTATTCGAATTCTGTGTGCCAAATTTCATCAAAATTTTTGTGTGAAAGAGTAACAAAATTTTCGCATTTGTAAAATTAGTAGGATCAAATTGTTTTGTGTTTTTTTTATCAACATAAGATAAAGAAAATTGTGCATTTTTCTTTAATTATTCTCCTGGGGCAGTGCCAATAACTCAAACATGTCAATACTGCAACGGATGCAGAACATCATACTTAGAACATTTTCTCAAGCACCATGGCTGGTCACCAACAATGAAATACATTAATATCTTCAAATGGCTACAGTGAAAGAAGAAATCATAGCCACTGTCAGGAAGTACCAACAACGGCTGGAAAAACATCCCAATATACTTGCAGCCGAACTGACACAAAGAAACTATTCAAAACTTTTAAAATGCAAGAATATCTTGCATTATTGATTGAGCCAATACTTCATGAGTAGATGCCTTCATTGGAAGGCACACTCGACCCGCCATACTAAAAACAACTAATCTGCTTATGGTGTATACTGATTGCGGATACCAGAACAAGACAAAAACAAATATTATCTACTGCTTTTAAAAAAATCCTGTTTCAATATCATAAGAGTCCCATGATAGGTACAAGAAGCCCAGTTTGAATATAAGTGTATGATAAGTAAGAGTATATAAATAAACATAGGAATAAGTTACGTCTGCAATTTGGCTTTGCCGTTTAATTCATGATCTATTTTTATGTACCCTTGCCCTATTTTGAGAGCCGATCTTTTATGTCTAGTCCATTAATGACGACTTAGTTCATTAGACTGATTGTCGTCCCTGTTGCATTGTATTGAAAGATAATTATGTGAATAGAGTGTTTTTAATTTTAAAATTATATTTCTCGACTGTTAATAATGTTTAGGAAGAACAAACGCAAGAGCATTTGGAGTGAGTTATGTAATTTTGTTATACAATATTTTGATATTTTTTAAATTTACTGTGTGTTTTAAGACTATAAAACATCGAAAAAGTCGAAAAAATTATTATAGACGATCGTCGAGTTACAGTGCGTTATTTAGTGCAGGAGACCGGCATTTCATATGGTAGTGTTCAGTCAATATTAAAAGACAATTTAAATATGAGAAAAGTCTCCGCGCGTTAGGTAGGTACTCAGAATGTTAACGGAAAATCAAAAGAAACTCAGGTTCGATCTTTCAAGGCGCTCGTTGGACAGATTTGACAGAGGACAGATCAACATGGGTTTACCATTTTGATCCAGAGACAAAACAGCAATCTTTACAGTGTAAAAAACCGTCCTCACCAACCCCAAAGAAATTCCGAACCACAGCATCGGCAGGCAAAGTCATGGCCTTCATTTTTAGGGATTCCGAAGGAATACTATTAATCGACTATTCAGCTTTAATAGCTAAATTGAGAGAAGCTATAAAGAGAAAAGGCGAGGCAAACTCAGAAAAGGCATTTTGTTTCACCAGGACAACCCCGCTCACATTGCTGCTGTTTCGCTGGATGCTATTCAACAAGCTGGTTTTGAATTAGTTGATCACCCACCTTATTCGCCAGACCTAGCCCCCAGTGACTTTTACCCCTTCCCAAAGTTAAAAGAATACTTGCGTGGTAATAGATATGCCGATGACAATGAAGTGATTGAGGCCGTGGAAGGGTTTTTGGAAGGCCAAGAGAAGTCATTTTATTTGAAAGGGTTAGAAATGTTGGAGAAACGCTGGACTCGGTGTGTAGATAGAGAGGGAGACTATGTTGAAAAATAATTTTTTGTTATTTATAAAATATATCTTTTTCTGCTTCATTCCCATTACTTTTTGATCACTCCTCGTATATACAAACCTTTCGTGAAAAACTATCTAACTGATAGTGAAAACCGTATGAATATCCGTTGCGTGGTTTAGGAAGAGTCAGCGGGTATACAGACAGACATGTAGATGCGGAAATCGTCTTCAATTATACTATGTAACGATAAGATAAAGAAAGGAGGAATTTCTAGATTTCTTTACCCTTCCTAAGTATTCCTTAAGTGGGCAGAGATTTGAATACTTGCTTCATCATCAATTTATTGTGATAAATTGTCTTATAAATTTGAGACGGTTTAACGATTTCTTATCAAGTGTATTTTGGTTTTAATTATGTCATGGACCTGCCCAACAACAGAGGCCCTTACAAACTCATTTGTTGATAACACAGTATACAGATAATGGTTGGTGTAGGTACCTAAATAATACTGCTGTTTGTTTGTTTTATAAGGAGTTAACCTGTTTCAAAATGAATTCCAGTATATTTTTTCTTATTTCAAGCTTGACAGACAGGGTGACGGTCCACTTTATGTAGACTTAGTGATTATTGAGAAAATAATAAAACTAAATACCTATGTTTCCATATTTAATACAAAAAATATATTTTGCACTGTATTTAGTAATAAATTAAATTGAATATATACAACGTAATACCTAAGGCCACTTGAATAAAAAAAATCTAGGCTGCACCCCATTGAAATGTCCAATTCGTAACTATGACATTTGAGTGGATGATTGAACTAAAATGCAAACTGTTTCGATCGATGGCGTGTCCAAAATATTATGTCGCGTGTCATTGGTTCACACCATCCTGTCCCTATAACTTCCTTATCCCATATTTCTTATCCTTTAATCCTACTATGCACGGCAGCGCACTTACAGCACCTGCGGCGTTACTTGTGTTATAGGCGACGTAGACCGTCAGCCTATCTATTAAAAAAAGTTACAAGCAAAACCAATCAAAAACACTATGTTTAAAAGTGATAAAAAAATTATTATCACGCCATGACAACTTTATCGTTGCAAGTCCAATGACTGATCCCTCCCACTTGATATTAAAGTAGGTATTGCAGTATATAAAATATTGATTTAGATCATGCTTCTTTCATCGTTGTGGAAAAATCCATAAATAATTATGTTTGAGAAATATTATCTAGCCGGTTTTTATTTTATTTATTTTTTTAAATTAAAACATATTTTTTATTAAAGACTAGCTGGTGCCCGCGACTTCGCCCGCGTTGAAAGTTATATACTAAAACCTTCCTCGAGAACCACTCTATCCATTGGCGAAAACAGCATGAAAATCGGTGCAGTAGTTTTTGAGTTTATCGTGAACAGACAGACAAACGCTGCGGAGAACTTTGATATAATATGTATTTATGTTAGACTTCTAAATAAAGAAACTTGTTTAAAACTATTGTCGAATTAATATATACTAGTGACCCGTCTAGTCAGTCAGGACCTACGAATAAATAAGTCAAGACTAACGATTTTACAAGTATATATTACTAACTGTTACACGCGACTTCGCCCGTGTAACTTTATAAAATATAGCCTAATAGCCTGATTTACTCGCTGATAATGTAGATTTCTATAAGTGAAAGAGTTTTCAAAATCGATCTAGTAATTTTTGACTTTACATACAAAAATACAAATCTTCTCTCTTTATAATATTAGTATAGACAAGCTGACCCGAAATACGTCGTTCTGTCCTTTTATTTAGATTATGTATGTGATGTGAATATTATTGTCAGCTAAGAACTTTGGTTGCATGGGAAATTATAATGTTTCAATTTTTTTCATCATAAGAACTGTCCATTCGCGCTTCACCGAATATTAAAAAAAAAATATACACAAAAATTGATCCAGCTCTTCTCGAGTTTAGTGCTTAGCAACCCAAGTAACAGTGAGTTAGGGATTCCAGAACCAATTTCCTAATCCCCAATCTTACACTTACAGCACCTGTGGGTTTGCTTGTGTTATAAGCGACGGTAGTCACCATCAAGTGAAACCGCCATCCTGTCTATTCGACCTTAACATAAAGAGAAAAACTATTTCAAATTTTCTTAAAGCAATAATGCATTTCTTGGCATAATATCTCCGTTGACGTCACAAAGGTCACAAGAAAGTTGTAACCATTTGTTCTGAATTAATTAAAATAAATTATAAACATTTGAATACATATCGAAAATATTCTAAAAATACTGTGTACATATCTTATCTTTATACAAATATAAAAAGCTATGTTATGTTTCCCATGGACTCCAATATGGCTCACACGATTTTGGTGAAATTTTCAGACAATGCGTAGATTAGTCCAACGGATGATATCATGAAGTTTAGCCGCAATTGGATTCAGATTTTTTTTTTCGTTTTTTTTTTTAATTTACCTACAAATTAATAAAAAATAGATTATTTATTTTCTATTCAAAAATAATAAATAAATATTCAATGCCTGTCAAAAATATATGAGCAATAAAGACTGAATAAATGCTTTAAAACAAAAGGTAATAAAAATACGACTCGTAAATTAAATTTATACTTTATATACTTTTCCGAGAATAAATTGCTTTCTTCCTTGTGTCTTGAAATTAAATTACAATAATTTATCCCTATCTATTCCTTCCCAATCCTTAATCCTTAATCCCGGCGCAAAAAGATGCGCGGAAAGCTAGTTTATTAATAAACTAAATAATAATTATGTGTCATTCGGAAAACTATCAATGAGTATGGCTACTCCCGCGCAGTTGTAAATTCGTATCAGACCACGAATTCTACGTCACACACATTGTATATATAATACGAAATTGATAAGTTGACAGCGAAGTGGGTGTGAGCGAGCCGACCTATCAGTATTAAATGTGTAGTTTACGCGGGAAAGTGCGCACCGTTCCTACGTTTTTCATTTAAATTTAAAATAGCAAATTCGCGCCACAAAATCTCGCGTGTTTGTGAGCAGTGTTTGTTTGTAAGGAGTTTCAAATATGGAAAACGGTAGGTAGTGTTCAAATTTTTCAATGTTGGAGTTGTGTGCAAATTTTTAAAAAAAGTTAAGTTTTTTTTTATTTTGCATAACATTTTAGGCGGCTTCATGCAGATTGGTAAACAGACCTTTACCATGAGTTTACAATGACCGCACTCGCAACGAGAGCGTAAAATTGATATGGGAAATTTTCAATTTGATATTTCAATTTGATTTTCAATCGACAATTTTCCATATAAAATTTTTTAACGCTCTCGCTAGCGAGTGCGGTCATTATAATCTTATGGTGAGGTACTGTACGGTCAGCATGTAAGTAAATACTATATACCCGGTGTCCCTTATTTTTCAGTACATATGTTTTAATGTTTTTTTATGTCCTATATTTTTTCGTACTCGTTAAAAATAGTCTTAAAACAAATATCAAGTACTGGTGACCCGCTCCCGGCTTCGCTCGGGGTGAAAATTTTATATATAAAAATCTTCCCTTTTATCCCATTTATTAACATATTTATATATACCGTGCCGATGTATACGGTACTATACATCAGTGAAATCAGCATTCAAATCGGTTAATCCTTTTCTGAGATTGCACAGACAAACTGACACAAATTCTAAAAACATTTTTTATACCTTGGTAACATGTACAACATGTTAGGTACACGTTGTACACAGACACGGCTCGTTTACGGTTTTATTATACTCGTATGTACCTACTAGTGATGTGCCGGATCTTTAAAAATGGAGATCCGCGGATACGGATATTTGATGTCAAGATCAGCGGATACGGATTTTAACTTTCTTACTCCAGCGTTGTCGGTGCGCATGACCTTGTAACGATATTTGACGCCCGCCACTTGACGCTTTGCATGATAGTGACAGGCAAGACATGTTTCGACTTACATTGCGCGGGTCTTTCTTTTTAATCATTTAATTAGAATTTAAAATATTATAAAGATTTAAGGTTTGGGTTTCTCATTATAAAAAAGTGTTCCTTATAACCTTCTATAATCCATACTAATATTATAAATATGTTGTTGTAAAGTATGTTTGGATGTATGGATGTTTGTAACTCTTTCACGCAAAAACTACTGAACCGATAACCATAAAATTTTGCATACACGTTGTCTGGGACACCAGAAAGGCCATAGGGTACCTTTCATCGTTCAACGCGGACGAAGTCGCGGCCATCAGCTAGTATTTAAATATTTCATTATTTTATTAAGCTTACCACAAAGATTTAAACTCAATTGGTCTCATCATAAAGATATTTTATTTAGTATTTTATAAAAACTTTCTATAACAAATATTATTTAAATATATCATTATTTTAATAGGATTATCACAAAGATTTGTGATTGATTTCATTATAAAGATAGTTGATTTAGTACCTTTGAGTTATGTATGTACCACTATAAATTTTGGCACTATAAAAGTACCAAATATTTGATTTTAAGAAAAAAAAATCTGAATGGAATTTAATTTTCATTGCTACCTAATCACTTATATATAGAATTTCATCTATGTATTGAAAATTAATAAGGTAAAAGATCCGTCAAAAAGTAACGGATACGAATGTCCGGAACATCACTAGTACCTACTAGATGTAATGATAGAAAAACTTATTATATAAGTAGAGAAAACTTAACTTAACTTATTTAACTAACTTTAAATTTATTATACTCAGGGCCTCATTCACCATCTCTGAGTAAATTGTCAAGTAGGCTAACCGCTATTTAAAGTCACCGGTCACCAGGAATTATAGAGCTGATATGCCATTGTTTGTACGGTAAAAGCCTCAAACATTAAAAAGAAAATAATAAAAAAATCGCCTATCAAAGGATGCAGTAAAACGAGTGCATAATTTAATAAAACATAAAATTATTACTAAAAGTAACAAATCAACACTTTACTTGTAGTTGGTGAAAGAGGCCCTTACCAAGTTTATGTAAAATAGTATTATGTACAATTTGTTTTATTATTTATCATTTAGATTAGATACTCGGTGCAAAAACCTTGGCTTATCACCTCTTTAATCTTCACAGCATTAATGTTAAATCGTTTTATTGGCGTGTTGTAAACGTTTAAACACAACATATATTTTCCAACTATTTAATAATAATATAATATACTGTGTACACATATTGTTATGTGTGTCCTTGTGACATTGTGTGTGTGGTTTTTTTTTTCTCGAATACAAAGCGAGCGAGTGTTAAATGAACATTAAAAAGTTTTTATTTTATTTATGAAATACAATGTTTGCACATAAAATGCAACTATACGTGCACATTCGATGTAATGCTATGTAGTATTTTATACCATGACTAGCGACCAACTCCCGGCTTCGCACAGATGCAATTTTGCACGACAGCGGATGGTCAAGCGCCGGCGGAGGTGGCTGCATCAAGCGAATCCCGTCTTGCGTTTATTTTCTCGCGCATAATTTTTAATTTACATTAACTCCGGTGATAATAATTTAAATTGGTTGGTGTAATTATTATGTACATGAAATGCTTAAGGTGACTAAAGTATATAGCTTTTGAAACTAGGGAAGACGTTATAATTTAATTGTGATAGTAATTGGTCTTGTTGACCTCCCCATGAGCTTATCTCTGGAATGCTAATTGCTCATGAGGTTAAACCGATGGTAATATATATTTTTATATATTAATATTATAAATGTGTAAGTAACTGTCTGTCTGTCTGTTACCTTTTCATGTCACGCCTTAACTACTTAACCGATTATAATGAAATTTTACATACACCTTTTGTTAGCGATACAGAAAAAGACATAGGATTACATGATTACATCTCATCCAGAAAAAAAGTACTGTTCCCGAGGGATCATTTAAAATTAAGAAAACTAACGCCTGAGAAAAGTGTAATAGCAATAAAGATGTCGTTATATTGCTTATTTATTTTATAATTTTGAACGCGGACGAAGTTGCGGGCACTAGTTAGTACTTAGTGAATATTTTTTCTGTTAAAGCATTCGCGTGTATTAAAAAAAATACATGTCAGTCGTTGGACTGCACGGCAGAAGTGAAAACTAAGCTTCAAAAAAAAACTAGACTATTGGGCAGAGTTGTATAGCACATTCCTTGATGTCATACGAGTATCTAGTAAGTTTACTTTCATATGATGATTATTTCAATTCAATTTTAAATTCTCATTGACATATTATTTCAATTCAATTTTAAATTCTCATTGACGTATAATTTCAATCCAATTTTAAATTAATATCACCGCCATCTCTGTTCTCATTGATGTATTATTTCAAATCAAAATTTCTAGTTTCTAGTTCTAAACATATTCTAGTTTTATTGATATTGTGTTGATGGCGCAATATCTACAGTGGCGAAATATACGGTGCAATATCTGCGGTGGCGAAAATATACGGTTACAGTAACAAATCGTGAGTTCAATGGTTTTTCCCCATCCCAAAAATGCCCAACGCGCCTAAAGAAGTTTTCACTTCAATAATTTTATACTTATAGGTACCGACAGTGCTAAATTATGTTAACAGTGATAAAAGGTTTATCGTATATCCGTGATATGAGTAGGTACAGTTAATGAACGCGACCTTTGTACAAGTAGCATTAGAAATCAAATTGCTCATGTGCACACTGATGATCACTATATATTTTAATTACAAGTAGGCCCACCCCCGGCTTCGCACGGATGCAATTTTTTCTGAAAATTATATACACAAACTTTCCTCGTTGGTCGCTTTTTCCATTCGTAAAGTGTGAAAAATGTATCAAAATCCTTTGTGTGGCTTAGAAGAAGTTAGCGGAGAAACAGACAGACGCGGACAGCGACTTCAATTTATAATAATATGTATAGTAAGGTATTAATTTGCTTATGCCGCAAAAATACTACAAAACACACCAGATTTTTTAATTATTATTTACTAGCTGGTGCCCGCGACTTCGCCCGCGTTAAAAAAATGAAAATTATAACACCTGAGAATATATCTTTATCGGTGACACGACTCACATTTTTTTAATATTTTTAGATGATCCCTCGGGAACCTAATGTTTTTCCAGAGTCAGAGGATTTTTTGTTATTGCGAGGGGCAACCCAAAAGTTTTTAGATACTCAAAAATTATAATATTTATTATTTATTAGTAATATCTATCTTTTCAAAGTATTCACCTTGAGCATGTGTTTATACACTTTTCCATGCGTTTAAACTACTTGAAAAATACCTCTGATCACTCTTTTCAGATATTCCTTAGAAATTTCGAAATTATAGGCAGCCAGGGCATCTGTCTTGCTTTCGTATTTCTTGCCTTTCAATTTTATTTGTTTATTTTTAATTTATAAGGATTTTTATTTGTTTCCCAAAATCAAAGAAAAATCCTAAGATTCTAAGTCAGAAGAATATGTTGGTTTGAGAAGGATACACATTTTTTGAATTATAAAAATCAAGTGTTCTGGCGGACGTGTGCGGCGCAGCGCTGTCGTGGTGCCAAAGACGATTTCGGTCGCTTGTTACATGGAGCTGATAATACTGCTGGGACACAAACTGTCACGTCCCACTCAGAATTGACTGTTTTTTGATCCTCTAGCACCAAAGTAGCAATATGATCAATTTTACATAACAAACGTGGCGACCATTTGTTTCTATATGCTTCGCGCACGGCGACGTTTCGTTGATGTTGGTCCATTTTCAAATGTTCAGCCAAGTTTCGTCACTGTATATCGTATACGTTATTTTTCTCGCCTCCGTCGAATTTCTCTATTATAAATCGGCATCAACCTATGCGGCGGTCTTTCTGCTCATCGGTCAGCTTGAGCGGGGATCTCGGACAACGTTTTACGAGAAGTCAAAAGTGGTCGTGAATAATGGTTTTCATCGCTGCTGGTCCAATACCCAGTTCTTGCTCTAGCTCCTGATGTATAATTTGTCGGTTTTACTGAATAAATTTTTCAACTGTTTGAACATTTTGTTGAGTGACTGCGGTTTGCGGCCGACTCATCTTCAAAGCTTCCCCGTCCTATTTCACACTCAGCAAACCAATTAAATACTTGTGCTTGTGAACAAGCAGACACCAAAATGAGTAACCAAAAATATTTAACATTCATGGGGCTTTAGACCTTTTTGGAATCATAATAAATCATAACGCGAAAATCACGTCGACTACGAGTAAGTTCCATTGTTGCAAGACAATTCCCTCCAGATTCTTACAAAAATAAGCATTTTAAAGAAAAATATATTTGAATTCAAATATTTTCCTATTTTTAATTTATCATTAAATACTCAGTGTTTACGATGGCGTATAACTTGCCAGTATAACATTATAAAGTAAAGAGTATCTAAAAACTTTTGGCATGCCCCATGTATTGGATTTTCGTATATAAGCCCGTGGTATGAAAATTTATGGGAGTGAAATCAAAATTTTCACTCGGTATGCGTTACGTTCTATTTTTGAATTTTTTAGAATATCTCTGTTTGTTATAAATGCTTTCACGCCTTAACTACTCGACCGATCATCATGAAACTTTACATAAACATTGTGAGCAGTACAGAAAAGGGCACGAAGTAAGCGGACGAAGACGCAGACAAAAGATAGCAACCTATAGTTTCTCTCCCCTATACCAGCGCAGCGGACTCTTAAAAATGATTAATAAATAGATAAGTGGCGGTTACATGACTAGATTGCAAACCTTGGTCAATAGTTAAGGAAAATCGTATCACTTACACAGAAAATGAAGGGAAATCGTTGATTTGCTTCAACCGGGGGAAACCCATCAAGTAGATTGATCACGTAGGTAGGTAGGTTCTGAGGTTTTCATTTTATTGCTTACAGAAACGTTTTTCAGTCTTGAACAACTAGGATTTTATGATACACATGAAACAGTCACTTTCACACTAGCTGTGTTTTGCGGCTTCGCCTTCAATTCCTATGTGCATTTAATTTACAGATTGTTGGTGTGAATTGAGACCAATTGTTTTTCATATTTGTCGACTTCATTTACAGATGTTCGCTAACTTGTAACATTTTAAAATTAAGGAAAATGGTTGGGTTATTTTCTACTTGAATGCATTGTATTCTTGAATACCATAGCTGCCACTTGTTTCTTTATTTATTTTAACACTAGCTTAACCCGGCTATGCTTCGCTGTGACTTTTTTTGTTTCCGTTGTAACTTTGGAATAAAAAGTATATAAAAACACTCATCTGTTAAAATGTAACTTAAGTGTCCACACATAAGTTATGTGGACGTTTTAAGATGTGGACTAGTGGACCATTTGCGATTTGCACCTCATTAACATAAGTATAACGTCTACAATAGTATCCGACCGAAGGTCAATTTCTGGTCGAAGCCGAAGATTTATAAACTAAGAAAATTTGTTCAAGATTGGCTACAAGCTACAATTAATAAGATAAATAATTTTAAAACTTTAATATTGAACGTTTATATCGACTATAATATAGAAAGGTCATGTCATGTCTAGCAATTGATCTAGAGATGATAAAAAAATATCTTGCAATTTATTTGTCAAAAATAATAACATTTGGAAATAATGTGAATTATAACATTTATTTATTAAAGTAATTTATCAATCACACAATCAGATCGATCAATCAGTCTTTGTTTTTCTCGACTAGGGCGAAACTAGACACGAATAAACAGTCACTTTCTTAATAAATATTGGTAAATTAAATACAGCTCAGTTTTGAAAATTTTAGAAAATTAAAAATAAAAGTAACCATTACGATAATTATAAATAATCAGGTAAATACTGTAATATCTACAACAAGTTATAATTATAATATTTTATCATTAGATCACATTAAGTGAAGTTCGCTAAACATATTTATATTTAGCGTTCTCTCTCAAGAACTTCTTAATTAAAACCTTCAGCGAAACCTTCGGGCTTCGGCCGGGCCGCCGAGGTGGTTTTTTTGGCCGAAGGTGGCCGAAGCCGAAGCTTCGGTCGGACACTAGTGTACATTTTTTTTTTTATTTAATGTACAGACACGGCTCGTTTACGATTTTATTATATGTATAGATTGTTGTTATCGTCAATAGGTTTTTTGGACGCGACTGTGCTATACACTATTTCTAAACGAAATCACGTATATGTGTACTTACCTGTTATTTTGTATACGATTTTTTAAACATAAATTACCTCAACACTTGGTTTGTACAAGCGACAAACAAACAACGCTCAAGTCCTTGACACCGACGTTGGATGTTGAACCTTCGCATGTTGTCGTCGAAAAACTGTATCAACCGTTACTATAAGCCGGTTTTTAAAGGCTTTAGTGCAAAATCCTTAATTTCCTTGAGCGCTATTTTTTATTTATTTTTTTACCTTAAGGGCAACAGGCAGGCTGACAGTCCGTAGCACTTAGCTAAGATTTATAGTATGGTCGCGGCCTTATACTTTGCAAGTTCTATAAGTCTGTTCACAAGAATTAGTCACTAAGCGAGTCGCTTGGCTCTTAACACTAAGCGAAGCTCTTTATAGTGTATTCGCACTCTTTATACTTTGAAAGTTCATTAAGTTTTTTGGCGGTACATTTTAGTTTTTTGCAGTATGAAATGACCTGAAAAAAAAATCTCTAACGCTGTGATAAGACTTCAGTTTGTAATTTGTTGCAGGGGTCGAGATGCCGGTGAAGGACGGCGCCAAGAAGTCGTTGGTCGGCGTCATTTACGACGGAACCAAGACTGTTAGATTCGTTGTAAGTATAACTTCAGAATAGATAATAGTACAAGGTATAACGGACTCGATCAATTAAAAAAGGGATTGAAAATGACGGTGCTTTGCAGGTGTATTGTTAGCATGTATTAATTAGTTTTTTTTACTTATTTTTAATTTTAAATGTACCTTATGTATTACCAGCGGCCCGCCCCCGGCTCGACACGGACTTGAAATTTTCAAAAATCCTTTCTTAGCAGATGCTTACGTTATAAAGTATACCGATGTTCCAAATTTGAGTCTATTTCTAGACTTAGTACTTTTCGCTGTGCGTTCTGCTTTGGACAAACGGTTTTATAAGTATAGATTTTTAACTATATTTCCATGTTGTCGTTTTATATTACTAGTGGACATTTGGAGAGAACTCTTTAAAGATCTATTCTTAGAAAACAATGTGTTTTTAATATAAAGAAATGTGACTTATTATTCAGTATTTAACAAATTACAATATTTATTAATTTATTAAAGACCTTTGTACTAGTGCAACTTGTTTGGAAAATACAACCCACTTCTCTTCGACCTATCTTGGAATGGCTGACCAGTAAGCCCTCTTTAGCCAGAGGTGCTGCCCACTAAGGTCTAGCAAACAGCCAGGCCAAACAAATGTGCGGGTGATACAGACCCACACATTTTATTTAAGAGAATAATTTAACTATTAAATATTGTACATGAAATAGTAAAGAAACCTTGTGACTCCAAATAAATGGTTTTTTTTTTACTAACCATACAGTCGCGACGATCGACGAACCATACCGACACATGAGAATAGGTGTACAGACAGCGATATTTTGTGAGCGAGAGACAAAATGCAAATAAAAGCGCCACCATTTGCAATTTGACTTGGTAATAGGTGTGAAATATTTACATATTCTTTATTGTACAATACTAAATTTCAGTGTCTCACAAAATAAGTCAATTTAGCATTTTACCATCAGTTGGTTTGCATTTTTTTTTTTAAGCAATTAACCTCATAGTTGCTCTTTTCAAGATAAAGCAAAACAAGTTTACAATAAACAAATATTGAATCACACAGCCATATCAGTCAAATATAATCATTATAATAGCATTTAATACACTATCTGACCCGGCAAACTTCGTATCGCCTCAGAATAAAAACCTATCGCCCCAGAATATGTTCCTTACAAAATGTATTAAACACAGAATAATGCTTCATTACGTGAAAAACCTTTCGTGAAAAGATATCTAACTGATGGTGAAAACCGCATCAAAATTCGTTGCATGGTTTAAGAGGAGTTAGCGGATGGATATACAGACAGACGAGTATTTATAAAATGTATAAAAATTTACATGAAATGACAAAAAAAGAAAAAGTTACTCTCCGCCGTGACAGTGAACATTCACTGCCGTGACCAGGATTCGAACCTGGGTTACTACGGCCACAACGTAGGGTCCTAACCACTAGACGATCACGGCTATCGGAGCTGGTAACGGATTCGTCGAAAATATTAATGCCTTTCTTTTTCATTACAACATCGGTTTACTGTCGCAAAAAATAAAACGTGAAGTAATTTAAAATACCGTGAACAAATCGGACAGCATTGAAATGAAAGTGACTAGAAATTTACTTCTCGTTGTTGTCAACTCCGATAGCCGTGATCGTCTAGTGGTTAGGACCCTACGTTGTGGCCGTAGTAACCCAGGTTCGAATCCTGGTCACGGCAGTGATTAAACACTGTCACGGCGGAGAATATCTTTTTCTCTTTCTGTCATTTCATGTAAATCCTTATCTATACATATAAAAAAACATATACATATACATGTAAACAGAGCCGTGTCTGTACATTAAATAATTTGCACACGTACTAAAAAAATTGGTTACGTTGTATTTAAGTTACCAAGTTCAAAAAAATAGTTATTAGAACTTGCTGTTTTAGCACACTAATTTCAGAAACGGCTTAACGGATTTGAATGCGGTTTTCACCTATGTATTGATGATTATCTGGATTGTTCCGGCATCCATCTGTTTGTTCCGGCTAATTATTTTAGAATATCTATATAGGTATATGTATATATAAATTTCGAGTCACATGTTTGACGCCAATGAACTCCTAAACTACTGAACCAATTTTGATAAAACTTCATAACTATGTGTAATTTGGTCCAACTTAAAAGATAGAATAGTTTTTATTTTGAACCCGGGCGAAGCCGGGAGCGTGTAGCTAGTATGTATATATATTATGCATATATGCATCTCAAACGCAAACGTCGATTCTACAATTTCTCCATAATTTTAAAATTTACATTTTCAAATTATTTCCATGTATTTAATTACAGATATACGAAGCAGAGCGTTCAGAAGAATTGGTGTCCCATCAACTCGATAAGACAGAGGTTCAGCCCAAAGAGGGATGGTCTGAGCAAGATCCCTTGGAAATCATTCACCATATCGAAATATGCGCAGAAAAAGCTATCGAGCAGCTCAAGGAATTAGGTAAGTCTTGTCGATTTAAGGCGTCGCATCGCATACTCAAACTAGTATATTATCTCGATTTTTGTATGAAAATGTTGATTGATTTACATATGCTATGTTGTGTTTAAACTACAACAGATTCTTAATTATTTTTTATTTTTACATTGCCAATCGCCGTACCCGTTTAGGCAGTTGGGAATTTAACTCAAAAGTCACTTTTTGGTTAACATTTTTTTTTAATATAGAGTAGTGTTGATTATTTACTTTTAGAAATAATTTTATGTTTTATTAAATTATGCACTTGGTTTACTGCATTCTTCGATAGGCGATTTTTTTTAATGTTTGGGACTATTACCGCACAAACAAAGGTATATCAGTTACATCATCCCCGGTGACTTTAAATGACGGTAAGCCTACTTGACAGATGGTGAAAGAGGCCCTAAGTGGCATTAAAAAAAGGTACCAAATGTCTAAGCTTTAATAATTCAATTTATATATTCAAGCTTTTTGGTCAAGCCATAAACGAGGAGTAGGCTTAAAAAAGTACCCATTACGCGGCACTAAGCGCCTTAATTGTACTGTATATTAATTTAAATTTTTAATTTGCATCCAAACCTTCACAATTATAATATCTCAGAAGAGGTAATATTGAAATTAGGGTGTTTGGAATCGGTCAGCAGCTCCCGTTGGCTGACATTACTTTCCTAGATTACTATTTTTTAATATGATCACATCCAAGTGGTTTTCCACGATTACCGCCGCTTTCAACATAAGTTTTTCTTTATAATATTCCAGGTTACTCCAAGGAAGATATAGTTACACTCGGCATCACGAATCAGAGGGAGACAACGATAGCCTGGGATAAGTTCACTGGGGAACCACTACATCCAGCCATAGGTTAGAAGCTGTTTTGTATTTTAGGGAGTTGATTTAAAGTGTTTTCCACACTGCATTATTTATTTACTTATCATTTACTTACTTTAATGAATTTCAGCATGGAACGACAACCGCACAGATTCAGTGGTGGACGCGATATTGGCAAAAGTGCCGGATAGAAATAAGAATTACTTGAAGAGTATATCCGGTCTGCCCATAAGTCCGTATTTCAGCGCTCTGAAGATGAGATGGCTCAAGGACAATGTGAAGACAGTGAGAAGGGCCAGTCGAGACAAGAGACTTTTGTTCGGTACTGTCGATTCGTGGATTGTTTGGGTGAGTGCTTCTTGTGATATTTTTTGAGTCGATTTGCATACTATATAAGCCCCCAGGGGTATGAAAATTTATGGGAGTAAAATCAAAATTGTCACACGGTACGCGTTACGTTCTATTTTTGAATATTTTAGAATATCTCTGTTTGTTATAAATGCTTTCACGCCTTAACTACTCGACCGATCATCATGAAACTTTACATAAACATTGTGAGCAGTACAGAAAAGGGCACGAGGTAAGCGGACGAAGACGCAGACAAAAGATAGCAACCTATAGTTTCTCTCCCCTATACCAGCTTGTTGTCAGCGTGAAGCTAATAATATTATTAGCGCCATCTACACAATATCTCTGTAATAATAATATGTTACGTAATAATACATCCTTGCGGAAACTAGATACCACCAGAGATGGCGCTGATATTAATTCGTTATGATAAATGTTTTTTATAATTTTTATTATATATTTTATAATCGTTCGTAAGGAGTAAACTCCAGTCGTGCGTCGGAGCTGACACACACACATTTTTTTAAGCGACGCATGTGTGTGTGAGTGTGTGTCTATTCATGTGTGAATGAATATGTGTGTCTGCCTGTGGAATTGTAGCTCCCAAACGGATGAGCCTATTGATCTGATTTGGAGAATTTAGTAGGAAGCAAAACTGTAAAATGGGACCGACATACGACATGCTCGATGAGCGTCTCGCTCATACAAAAATCTTGTATGAAAAGTATAAGGACTTTGAGGAACGAAACGATAGCGCGTTATAACCTGCCAGCGGCGCAGCGACATCCCCAGACTAGGAAACTAGGAAGACCAACAGCCCATTTCCTAGTTGACGAAGGTATTTCACTAACTTCCACATGTTGGATTGACATGTGGCCTTGACCTGATGCTGCAGCATGAAGTAGCCTACGAAATATCCAACTCCTCAGCAACTTACAGCAGATATAACCTGTTTGAGTTCAATAGAAAGTCGAGGATTGGTTTATAATTTTAATAAAAGCCTGTAATAAACCTTCCAGAATCTAACAGGCGGCTCTCAAGGTGGTATTCACATAACGGACGTCTCAAACGCCTCTCGCACTCTACTAATGAATTTGGAAACATTGAATTGGGACCCTATGCTTTGTAGGTAAGGTCCAAATTGGCATTGATTTTATTCAAATTGACAAATATACCTAAAAATTGCAGGGCACATTGCGTTTCGCAGTCATTTGGGCAGCCCGTCTGGCGGCAGTAACCACCCCCTTACAGAATACCACCGTGAAATAACAGCATAATATGTGCTGTTGTGTTACCCAGTCGCTCTTCCTTATCCCTTATCCTTAATCCTTCTGTGATCGCCAGCACACTTGCAACACGTACGGCGTTGCTTGTGTTTATAAGTGACGGTGGCCACCTACCATCAAGTGGACCGTCTGTCGAACTTAACATAAAAAATTCTATTTTTTTTTAAAGATTGTTTGGCATTCATCGCGATTCTCTGCCACAAATCCGGAGCAGCTCAGAAGTGTATGAAACTGTCAAAATCGACTCTATTCTAAACGGCATAAGGATATCTGGAGTGAGTCTTGACTTTTCCTTTTTTTTTTTTTTCTATTTAAGCCCAGGTGGGTGGGTCCCAGTAAAACCTAATAACCAGTTTTTTTGTGATTTTTAGATATTAGGCAACAACAGGCAACGTTGGTGGGTCACAATAAAATCTAATGATCAGTTATGTGCGATTTTTAGATATTAGGCAACAACAGGCAACGTTGGTGGGTCACAATAAAATCTAATGATCAGTTATGTGCGATTTTTAGATATTAGGCAACAACAGGCAACGTTGGTGGGTCACAATAAAATCTAATGATCAGTTATGTGCGATTTTTAGATATTAGGCAACCAACAGGCAGCGTTAGTGGGTCACAATAAAATCTAATGATCAGTTATGTGCGATTTTTAGATATTAGGCAACAACAGGCAATCTTGGTGGGTTTCAATTATATCTAATGATCAATTTTGTGTGCGATTTTTAGATATTAGGCAACAACAGGCAATCTTGGTGGGTTTCAATTATATCTAATGATCAATTTTGTGTGCGATTTTTAGATATTAGGCAACAACAGGCAATCTTGGTGGGTTTCAATTATATCTAATGATCAATTTTGTGTGCGATTTTTAGATATTGGGCAACAACAGGCAATCTTGGTGGGTTTCAATTATATCTAATGATCAATTTTGTGTGCGATTTTTAGATATTAGGCAACAACAGGCAATCTTGGTGGGTTTCAATTATATCTAATGATCAATTTTGTGTGCGATTTTTAGATATTAGGCAACAACAGGCAATCTTGGTGGGTTTCAATTATATCTAATGATCAATTTTGTGTGCGATTTTTAGATATTAGGCAACAACAGGCAATCTTGGTGGGTTTCAATTATATCTAATGATCAATTTTGTGTGCGATTTTTAGATATTAGGCAACAACAGGCAATCTTGGTGGGTTTCAATTATATCTAATGATCAATTTTGTGTGCGATTTTTAGATATTGGGCAACCAACAGGCAGCGTTGGTTGGTCACAATTGCCTTCAGGCCGGCCAAGCGAAGAACACATACAGAAGCGGTTGCTTCCTCCTGTACAACACCGGCACGCGGAGGGTGCAGTCCACTCATGGCCTTATCACCACGGTGGCCTATAGGCTGGGGCCTAATACGCCGGCCATATATGCCCTTGAAGGTACGTTTTTTTTTTACCCTTGCCTTAACTAGTTTTGATACATCTTTAAGCACTCTTTGTGACCCTCGTGTGAACAGGTTCGATAGCTGTGGCGGGTGGTGCCATGAAGTTCCTCCGAGACAATTTGAAACTAATAAAGGACGTCGCCCACGACACAGAACATATAGCCGGACAAGTGTTTTCCACCGGAGACGTCTACTTTGTACCGGCTTTCAATGGACTGTACGCGCCATATTGGAGGAAGGATGCGAGAGGGTAAGGATATATATGTTTTATCTATTAGATAAACAATTGCCATTAAATTTTGTCCCAATGGGGGAGTTTGAGTTTTCTCTTTTCTGATTGGTTTAAATTCTCTCCTTAGCAATTGTTTGGGCTCAATAGAAAGTCGAGGGTTAGTTTATAATTTTAATTATAGATTGTTGGAATTAGCATATTATATACCCTAATAAGAGTTGATAGCATCCTTTCAAGGTTATCAGCGTTTTTGCATAACCAACAGTGTTGCTTTTAATATATGTATAGGCGACAGTAGCCACAAGCGACGGTGCAAGAAACCTTTAGACCGCAGTCCACACTTTATCATAAAAATAAGGACCTTTAATTCTCTTTTTCAGAATAATCTGTGGCCTGACTGCGTTCACTACGAAAAATCACATAATAAGAGCAGCCTTGGAGGCGGTGTGCTTCCAAACCAGGTACAGCATATAATAAAATTGTTATTTTCTTATTCTAGGAAAAATTCAAAACTATTTGCTACGGAATAAAACCGAAGGAAATCTGATGCGAATATAAATTAGCAGAAATTTAATAAGCCCATATTTTAAATTTCAAATTCATAAGGCGTTAATTTAGCAATCTTCCCTTATTCACTTTAGATCTAATTAAAAAAATTTGAGAGTTCAGTTTTTTAAACTGTTAGTCGTAGGACTGCACGTCAGAAGTAAAAACTGTGACTTTCTAACACTTTATCGCCATCTGTTAACCTCTTAACAAATTATTGACGAAGTTAATCTTATTATGAACCAAGAAGTGTGTACTAATTAGAGTAGATGGCGCTTATTTCATCACAGTTAAACGTTACTGAGTGTGTCGCCTAAATTCAGTGATTTTTCTTCCCCATGTTAAAAGGGCCCAACGCTCCCATACAAGCTTTTATTTCAAAAAAATATATGTGCATTATATTTAATTAGGGACATATTGGAAGCGATGAACAAAGACTGCGGAATGCCCTTGTCGAAGCTCCACGTGGACGGCAGAATGTCTTCCAACGAGTTGCTGATGCAGCTGCAAGCGGACCTCATCGGCATACCAGTCTGTGAGTACCTTAACTTATGGCCTATACGTTTGAGGCGTTGCGTTTGCTGACCGTACTGATTGCGTTTCCAGTGCGTTCCCACTCGTGGGACATGTGCGCGCTGGGCGCCGCGATGGTGGCCGGCCACAGCGTGGGAGTGTGGACGGCGGACGCGTGGCGACATCAGGTCTGCCACACGGACACCTTCTTGCCCACAACCACCCTCGACGGTAAGTTACACCCAATTCTCTATATTTTTAGACGATCACTCGGGAACAGTACTACTTTTATCGATGAAAGTACCATATGTCCTTTCTTGTATCCCTGAGACAACGTGTATGCAAAATTTCAGACAGACAGAGTTACATTCGAATTTATAATATTGAATTGCTTATCTTGTCTTCCACGACAGATCGAGACGCGAGATACAAGAAATGGAAGATGGCCGTGCAAAAGTCACTCGGCTGGGCCACCACCAAGAAGTCCATCGTGATGACAGGTCAGGCCAAAAGAAAGTGTAGCATGTTACCGTCACCCGACCATCAGGACGGCGGCAAACACTCGCACATGTCTGACGATAGAAAGATGTCGTTTGCCGCTCGTAGAGAGTCAATTTTCGATTTTAACGTGCTCAAAACTAACTCGGAATTGAGCGAGTCCGTCATACCCGAGGAGGATTTGGATGAATTGAATCAATATCAGCCGAGAAAGTTTTCTATAGTAGCGCCAGTTAAACAGAGCGAGCGAACAATCTTAGACGATGCTGAGTATTTTATGAGCAAAAAAGAGTGCGACTATGGCATGTGCGAGTGTTGCCCTAGTGCAAAATTAAAAAACCTAGATTGGGAATCTATAGAGGAGGCCATAGAGAACGATCCAGAGATAATATTCGACGTTGACGATAACCCAATTTTGGTAGAGCCTGTTAGGGATTCGGAGCAAAGTTACGAGTTGAGCTCCTTCGACTCGGACGCTAATGTTGTGTCCGATGCGGTGTTAAAAAAGAAAATAGACAAAATACCGGCTCTATTCCAAGCGATTTATAATAAACTGGCGACACCTAAAAACTAATTGTGGGGGTAGAAAGCGAATTTTTTACGAATGTGAATTTGCAAGGCTGAATAAGGTAGTTAGGGATCTAGAATATAGCTACGAGTTGAACTTTTTCGACTCAGACGTTAATGTTGCGGTGTTAAAAAAGAAATTAGAAGAAATACCGACTCCATTTAAAGCTGTTTCTAATAAATTGCCAACACCCAAAAACCAATTGTGGGGTAGAAGAGGAAATTTTTAGTATTTTGAATTTGCAAGGTTGTATAAGTAAGTTAGGGATCTAGCTAGAGCATCTAAAAGTTGAGCTCTGATACGCCAATTTGATGTCCATTGCGGTGTTAAAAAAAGAAATTAGAATTAATACCGACTCTATTTCAAGCTATTTATAATTAACTATCAACACTCAAAAGCTAATTGTGGGGTAGAAACGTCGACCTACATGTATTCTACTAGTTTCGGTGATCGCAACAAAATTATTGCGATTTTTGGCTAAAAAAAGTTTTCGCAAAACGCAAATACAGCGCTTACGCGTTTCTTCATTCGCATGCAAATGAGTTACAGCGAATTATGGAGTCTTGTATAGAAAAGTCATTGGGTAGTTAAGAATTTTAAGTAGTTTGAATTTGCAAGACTGAATAAGAGTATTATTACATTTATTCAGCATTTAAATTCAGCTGAATTGTACTGAATAAATGCAATAACTTAATAATCGGCTTCGGAATATGTTGTCAGGCATACACGACATTGTTTACTGAAATATCATTTTGATATGTTAAATAATAAAGTAGGTTATTCATACAACGTATGAGAATTGAACTCGTATTACTTGAAGTTAAAGACTGATCCTATTCGGTATTATATGATTTTTTTTTATGGTATACGTAAATATAACTCGTCGGAAATTTCTTAACACCTCGAAAGAATGGTTCCGGACGAAGCCGGGAGCGGGTCACTAGTTATGAATAACCGGTCTAATATTACAATAGACCATTGTGTAGTGTAATTAGTTAACGCATGTAAAATTGGACCAGGTAATGTTTTGTAAGATGTTAATCTTAAAATACCGTCGCGTTCACCATTATATTTTATTTGTGACGTCTGTTACTTATTCTCGTGATTGTCATTGTTTTTGTTATTCCTAGTAGGAGATCGTTATTTTTAAATTGTATTTAGGAAACGATGTATCCGAAAGTAGAACTATTTAAAAAAATGTACTTCACTAACTTTAATTGTTAAGTATATCAAATTAATCTGAGTTTTTAAATAAAAGTATTATTTTTTTCCTTTGAAAGTCTTTAATTTTATTATTCCATTTGCATTTGCATGTTGTTTTGTATTTGCGTATTTTGCATGTTTTGTGTTCCCATTAGATCATTGTAAATAAATCGTACTAAAATAATCTTTAACTCGTCGGAAATTTCTTGGCACCTCGAAAGAATGTAATACCGCATACGAATGCGCAATATAATCATAATATCTGACATCTCACCTTGATAATAAAACGTTGTTATGGCCTCTATGATTTAGACAATTTAAATGTTTATGTACAAATTCCTTACAAATGATTGCTATTAAAACATAAATATAAATAGAATTAGGAGATCCGTAGACAAACGTTGTGGGTTGAAGTGTTTGTGGGCAGGACACATAGAACAGAGAGCCTTGGAACGCTGGGGCCGGAAAGTTCTCGACTGAAGTATTACCTACCAATTACTAAAAAGACGCCCCAACACGGGCAAACCGCATTGTTGTGAAGTGCCCACATTTTTCCGACTTGTTTTACAATTTTTTTAAGGCATCATGTTGTAATGAACCATTTATTAAAACGATTTGAACGGTATTTTCATGCATGATTTTGCTTATATTTGTATTTGGACCAGTTACCCTGTTTAGGAGTTAGTCCGAGTATTTGTAAATAATAGGATAGGGTAGTTGGTCGGAGTATTTGTACATAGTTAAAAAATAGAAAGATAAAAATTTTATACTTTATTAAAATATTTAAGTAATTACACTTTCTTTTTTAAGTATAATGGCTCCATTAAAAAGCCGTTGATATTTCAAGCATGGAGTAAATGTTTTTGGCACAATAAAATATACATAGGTACGTACAACATAATTGAGAACTGGTTTATCAGTTGTAATTAAAAGCTAAACTTGTTTTAAACACAGTTTAAAAAATGCATTTTTTTATTCCATTATATAATGACTTAAAGGCAATATTTATTTTTAACTACAAGCTCTTAAAGTACATAATATTAAGAAATAGCTAAATAAAATCTCTTCTTTATCCAAACGAGCATTTTCTTAATGATTGAAAATATACTTTTTGTGAATTGTGTAGCCAGATGACATAGCTATCGACGGTTTAATAAAATTATAGTGTAATAAACATAAAATCCTTTTTACTTGTTGTTGATGCAAATTTGATCACCGTAAAATAGTTTTCCACTCTTTTAACAGCTTGGGGTTCATAAAAGATAAGTTAGACATTGATTAATTTTTTTAATATTCTGTCCTTAACCTAATATGCGATATTAACATACGTTTTTAAAAAAAAAATAACTCAGCTAAAATAAGAACTAAAAATAGAGCCCTGTGGACGGCATAGTGAAGCCGGTGAAACTACGCCTCGCCTTGTTAAAATATTAACTAGTGAAAATGTCGTATTGCGTAGTAAAAAGGTGTAAAAACCTAGTCTTAAAAAAATAAAAAACCAGGATGGAATCACATTTCTCACGTAAGTAAACTTTGAAACCAATATTTAAAAAAAAAGTTAAATTGAAGTTATAGCTTGGAACACAAAATCTCAATACAGTAAAAGGCCAACGCACACAAATGTTTATAAAACCGGCCTCACTATGTTGTCCGCAAAATTCTGTCTACAGTTCTTATTCGGTTCGAGTATTTTAATCTGTAAATTCTTATTCGCAAAACATCTCATTTCCGCTTAATATTCTTTAAGATCTGTTGTAATATGTTTTTTTTTCTTTTTCAGAGGAAAGATATAAACTTCTTGCGTCTATACCGGCGATGTTGTATTTGATGGGTAGTTTTACAATGCTAGTCGTTTCAACGATAATTAAAAATAGATGATAATCTATGGTCACTAGTCAAAAATTGTAGATAAATTTTTAGATACAAACACGTATGAAAATGTTGTAAAAAAAATAATCAGATTATATACAATATTTTAATCGTTCAATTTTAGATGTATATGTATATAAGTCAATAATCATGTTCGAATATTATATGTAGTATATTATGTGTATATATTTTTTTAAAAGATATTGATTTGTCTTCCTTTTTGCTGCATTTAAGTAATCGTGAAAAAATATTAGTTAAGCTATATTTCAATTTACTTTTAAGTTGAAAGTGTGTGTGATTTTTTTAAAAATTTTTTGCGTTTTGTTTTGTTGAAGTCATTCCTTAAATTGCCAAGGTACCATTTGGAAATACAACCTGTATTATACTTAATATATATTTAAAAAAAAGTTCGATCGAGACTTGTGTAGTGTTTTTCTCTAACTTGCTAGGAAATAGTAGGTTAAAAATCCATTCCTTCCGATGAAGTATCCATTTTTTATATTACAACTTCTAAAATGTTAAAAATTTTGAAAATATGCGTAAATTCATAATAAAATTGACGGTATTAATAAAACAAAATGGCGGTTGTCTTCTACATACATAGTTAGACTACATAGGTTGGTCACGCTCTGATATTGTCCAGAAATTTCCATTATTGACAAAAAGAGTCAATTGACGTATATATTTTTTTTGAAGTGAAAAAATTTCAAGATCCAATATTGTATGACGCTCAGTGTAACGATCGCCAAAGAGTTTCACTACTGCGACATGTACGCGCATGTTTTTTTTTTTAATGTGAAGCCTTATCCTACGAAGTGGGAGAAAAATATATTTTTTAATCTAAGTATTTGTATTTCCAACAAGGCAAAGTTCATCGTTCAACATCATTAACAGCCAACAAACGCCCACACTCCCACAGCTTTACATTAACGTACAATTTTTTCCCCCACAATTTTTTTCTTACTCGTTAGACCAGCTAGCGGAGCTTGAACCGAATATCATTTTAAAACGAATTTCAACTGTATAGTCGGGGTAAGAAAAGGTTCATCACCTTAAAGTCGACATTTGCTTGCACCAAGGCAAATTATCAGTCATGCCAAAGTTTCATTTAAAACGTCTATCAGTTGTCTGCTTATTGCTTTTGTTTCAAAAGATACTAAGAGTCTACGACTTGATAAATTAATTTGAAAACTGACTAAGCTTTTCGTACCCCGACTGTACATGTCACGGTGCCTTGTGAATTTTTTTATGATTTTCAGTAGCCACAATTATTTGCATTTATACTATATTGGATATTTATGTAACGAATATTAATTTCTTGGGACATTGTTTATTTTATTTTATTTTATTTTATTTTATAAACATATTTAGCACAAGTAAACTCTTTTTTCGTGTTTCATAGTTTAATTAAATGGGCAAATAGTCCCCTTAAGACGCTTGGAGTCTTCAATGGCGTTGGTCGTTTGGGCGTATATCGTAATTATATTTATATACTATTATATATCTCGATGTTTTGAATGAAAAATGTTGATTGATTTACATATGCTATGTTGGGTTCAAACTACAACATTTTTTTAAAAGTTTTATAGCATGTAAATATTTCCATTACAAAAATACAAGCTATAAACAGCTTAAGAAAGCACCCATTTGACGGCACTAAGCGCCTTTAAGGTCTCAATAGATTTCTAGACTCGACTCTTCAGTACTATTTGGTATTTCGCTTAATGTATCTTAAAATTTAAAAATTGTTAATCTCTAATGACTCTTCAAATGATGACTTTTAAAAGACATTATTAATAATATTAATATTTAAATGTACGTCGCAAGAAGTTTTTTTAAAGGTAAGTTGTATGGACTGTGTTCACATTTTCCCATATCACATGGACGATTATTACACCGGAAATTCCAAAGAGTACTTTAAACTGAATAAAATTGTTTTAACCCCCGACACAAAAACGAGATGTTATATGTTTGAAGTGTGTCTATGTCTATGGCATCATAGCTCCCAAACGGATGGACTGATTTTAAACCGATTTTTTCGTTTGAAAGCTGACTTGATCGAGCTTCTTAGCTATAGTTTATGGAGATCTGTTGAGGCAATTGAAGATCATCAGTTTCATAGTTGAAGGGATTTCACTAACTTTCATATTCATGGTGTAGGTATATGTTTTATTATAAATTTTACTTTTTGGAGTTTACTCCTTAAGAATAGATTTTCATATATAAGCCCGGGATATGAAAATTTATGGGAGTAAAATCAAAATTCTCACATGGTATGCGTTACGCGTTAGTTTTAATTTTAGCGCCATCTACACAATATTTCTAAAACTAGAATATGTTACGTAATAATACATCCTTGCGAATACTAGATGGCACCTGAGCACCAGAGATGGCGCTGATATTAATTCGTTATGATAAATGTTTTTATAATTTTTATTATGTATTTTATAATCGTTAGGTTCGTTAGTAAGGAGTAAACTCCAGTCGTGCGTCGGAGCTGACACACACACTTTATTTATTTATATTATTGCAAACAGATTAAAATAAAAACAATCTATAGAAATGTATTTAAATAGGAAGCTATGAATAATGTGGTTTATTTAAACCCGGGTTTAAACAGTGTTTCTTATGTGATATGTTGTAGTTTTCGAGTTATTAGTCGTGTATAATTTATCTTTAATAAAACTTCGTTTCATATCTAAAATGTACAACTTATTTATAAAAAAAATGGTGAAAATGTTTGCTCATTTTGTTATTTAATATTTTAATGTTTGTTGATTTTTTTTATGGAATAAAAATTTACTTGGATAAACGCTGTTTTTTTCTCCTTTAGATATAAAGTTTTTTTCTAAATGTTAAGGTCGACAGGCAGGCTGATGGTTCACTTGATGGCTACCGTCGCCTATAACACAAGCAATGCCACAAATGCTGCAAGTGCACTGCTGACCACAGTAAGATTAAGGATAATAAATTTGGAAGGGAAGGCTCTCGTATCTCTTACTTGCTCACCCAAACACAACAACACATTTTTTAACTATAAATATAAAATTCGAGAAATTCCTCAGTGTCACAAAACAAAGTGTTTGACCAGTGAGTGTTGCCAGTGATGACATCCCTTAGTCCACATTCATAATAATATATGGCGTTGAAACGTGGCCTCTAACTATGGCCCTCGTAAAACAGCTCAACGAGCTATCAAGAGAGCTATGTTCGGGATTACACTGCAAGATCAAATCAGCAAGAGGAGTTCCGTAGACGAACGAAAGTTACAGACAGGCGGATCAGTAAGTTGAAGTGTTTGTGGGCAGGACACATAGTAAGGAGAGCCGACGGCCACTGGGGCCGGAAGGTTTTCGGGTGGAAGCCACGGATCGGCAAACGCAGTGTGGGACGTCCACCCATAAGGTGGAAAGATGACTTGATGGATCTTGGCTGACTGAACCTATATTAGAAAATTATGTGAGAGGCAACATTTTTGATGTTTATATCAGGCAGTGCAAAACTTTTAAATGTATATTAGACAGCCTTGTAAATAAATGATTAAATAATCATATTTATTTTGTGACAACCCTACATATCTGCATGTGACAGTGACAGTGTGTAGCGTAAGTACCCGTACAAAACTAAATAAACATTTTATTGTAGTTACTTTAAACATATCTTATTAAAAACTGACTGAAATTTTCACTAAACTATCTCATCAAAACAATGTCTTAAAACCGACTGATCAATTTTAACGTATTATTTCTTAATTCAAATATAAATTTCTTTTTAAAAACTGCCAGTGTTATTTAAAATTCAATTTCCCAACATATACCACTGGACAGGCTGCTGTCAAATTATTTATATGCCTATTTGAAAAACGCCATTTTGGCGCTGTAGGCTATGGACCGATTGTCCATGGAACTAAAATTAGTCATGCAGTAATTAAAATTGTCCATGGAACATTTACAGAATACACATTTTTCCATGTTTCAAAACTCAAGCGGACACAAATAAACTTAAACACTCCCTAAGACATCAACAAATAGAATAAAACAATTATTCGTCAAAACGCTTTCCACGCCACGCAGGCTGTGAAAACATTATTAGAATCCTGTTTAAATCGGCGTACTGAAAAGCGGACTATCGTGAAAGGCCAACTTTATACAGTCCTTAGTATAATATTTATAAAGTATTATAAATAAGATTAAGCCTAGCGTCATACATTCGTTTTTCCGAATTTCTTAAATGCTGTTTTTTTTCCATAACAAATACATAGGGCCTAATGCGAATTTTACTCCATCAAACGCGTTAAACGTTTGATCGAGTAAAAGTCGCACTAGGCCCTTAGAAAACATTGAATCCTCGCTAGAGAGTAGTTATATTCTTTGCATTGAAGCAATATCAAATATAATGGAAACTAAAATCTTTGTCTGTGACTGTTTTATCAATCTATGCTGATCTATGTTCAAAATTCAAATGTTATCTTGTTTTTCCCACTCCACATAGTCTATGGGCCTGCCGCGCCGATCGACGCCATATTGCGTGCGATTGTTCAATATGCAATGATTGTATGGTTTTCTAAAATGTATAAGTAATGTTAGATTTTACGTGAATACGTGATAAAAGTGTATATTAATTTTTATTGGGACTTGTGCAGTTTATGTGCTACATTATAAAACATGGATCCCGCTAAAATGAAAGTTGTAGACCTAAGGTCGGAGCTTGGCGCCTTGGGTTTGGACACTAAAGGGAATAAGCCGGCTTTGGTCGAGAGATTGAAAAAAGCTCTAGAAACGAAATTAGGAAAAGGTAACAACTATAAAACAACATAAAATGTGCAGTTTACTATTAATTTTAAAGTAGCAATCTTTAGTAATGGGAAAGAAGAGCTAATTGCACATGTGTTTTTAACTTGCCAATCACGCTGTATATATCCTATGACGTCACTTGAAAACGCTTGCTCATGTAAATATTATACAGAGATGTATTGTATAAAGAAATCGTAAACTAATGATTGATGAACCTTGTTTAATTATGATAAACTTTTATAACGCATAGGACATGACACATCTTCAAAGTATTCTAATTTTTACTTTTTTTTAATGTTATGGTGGACAGACATACTGACTGTCCACTTGATGGTAAGTGGCCTATAGTGCTGTAAGTGCACTGCCGACCATAGTAGGATTAATTTCAATTATCAACAATTTTGTGTTCAGCATGCATTCAAATTTCAATTTTGTAACCTAAATCTGAAAGGTGATTCTTCACAAAATTGTAAATACAATCATTGTTAAGAAATTTTTTATTATTTTTATTATAAAAAAGATAAGCATATTTTATACTTAAATAAGGCAATTTTCACAAAACTTGTTTCTATTTTTATGATATAAAGGGTGGCAGAGGCTGACAATCCACTTGATGGTATGTGGTTACAGTCGCCTAAGGACACAAGTATCACCAGAGGGGGTGCCGGTTTGCTCATACAAACTTTTTTATGTTAATGTCTTCAAACAGGTTAAAGGTCTACAATTCTACATGATAGCAGGTGATTCATTGCTTATAATATAAGCAACACCATAGGTGCTGCAAATAGTAGCAGGGGACAATGGATTTTGCAGTTATTTGGCGCCAGTAACCACCCCCTTACAGAAGACAACCATGAAATAACAGCATATGTTTCAGTGTGTGAGAAAAGGATGCCAAAACTCATTTCCCTATCCTTCACCCTACTAAGGTCGGTAGCGCACTTGCAACACCATTGGCGTCGCTTGTGTTTTAGGCAATGGTAGTAGCCACCAACCACCAAGTATCCATAAGCCTGTCTGTCAACCTTAACATTAAAAAATCCTGAAAACTGGGATCTCATTTCTCTTTCCTGCACTACATATACAGAGTACATTAAATAGTCTTTGGACTGGTTAATTATTTTAAAAAAAAAAGTATCCTAAATCCAATCAGGCTTAAATTTTGAATGATTTTAAAAATCTTGTGAAATTATTTTATTTTGTTTGATGATATTTGAAGACACAGTATTTACAGTAGTATTTTCAAAACTATTTTGACATTTTTTTTTTCTTTTTGAACTCAAAACAGTTAAGTTTTGCAACAAAATGATAATTTGCATAACCTCACATAAAAAAAATTTCTTTTTTTTTTAATCTCCACTAGCTATCCCTGATACCTCAATATTAGATACCACAACGGAGGACTTGGATGATGAACCGCTCCGCGGTACACCTGCCTCCAGGACAAGACGGCGGTCTTCATCCACTCGTAACATATCTACTCCTGTTAAGGTAAGCATATCAAACCAATTGTTTATCTTTACTAAAATCTGCGTTTAAAATGTTATATAGCCTAAAGCCTTTCTCGATAAATGGACTATCCAACACATAAAGAATTTTTCAATTTGAATCATTAGTTCCTGAGATTAACACGTTCAAACAAACAAACAAACTCTTCAGCTTTATAATATTAGTATAGTATAGATTCTTTATTGTTAACAAAAATTATACCATTATTATATTCTAATAAAATGAATCTTTAATTAAATAAACTTATTCTAATAATGTGTTTCTCTGTAGCTGGTAATCTTCAAAACTACTCATCAGATTTAAAAAAAATCATCTTTCACCAATAGTTAGAAAAGAATTTCAGAATGATGTACATAGGCTAAATATTTCAATAGCTATCTAATAGAAAAAATTAAAAAAAAATCCTTACCTACAGGTATAAACTGAAACTCTTTTAGAGGAATCTGTCATTTTTTATCTCATGGCATTTTGACTTTTATGTTTTACTTACAAAGGTTAGTCTTCCTTGGATATTGCAAATAAATTTGATGTTTTTTAATTTACAGCCTATTAAAAGGGGATCACCCATCTCAATTGAGGAAGAGGAGAAGGAAACCGATCAGGAGTCAGAGTCTGTTCAGGACACCTCACCCGAGGAGTCACAGCAGCCTTCTCTGAGTCAAGATCAAACTTCTCCGCAACCGTCGGTTCAGAATGTTGACGATGAGAGGTGAGTTGTCTTTATTATTATTTTTTGTTATGGCTGTCCACTTCATAGTAGGTGGCTACCATTGCCTATAACACAGGAGCTGCAAGTGTGCTGTCAACTGTGTTAGGATTAAGGATAAGGAATAGAGATGGGGATAGGGCTCTGGCATCCCTCACTCACTAACCGAAACTCAAAAGCACACATTCTGTTACTTCACAGTGGTCTTCCATAAGGGGGTGGTTACTGCCTCCAGTACTGCCCATATGACTGCAAAACGCAGTGTCGTAATAGATGTAAAGAAAATTTAAATATTTTTCAAAATTAGAAACAAGACACATATTCTTAATTCTTAATTTTTAGTCTCAAATTGTTTATAGAGTAGGTACATAAGCCCTAGGTACAGGATTTTGGATGTATAACTTGTTTTTTACTCATTATGTTTTTTGAATAACCTGTTTGTTTTCAACTCTTATTATAATTTAAAATTTTTGTTTACAGCAGTGAGTCCATAGCTGAAAAGGATGACAATCCTGAAAGTGGTGAGTTTTTTCTTTTGTTTATTCCTCATGATAAAGGCGGTTACAATCTTAACGCCCGACGCAAAAACGGGGCGTTACGAGTATGTGGCGCGCGCGTGCGTGCGTGCGTGCGTGCGTGCGTGCGTGCGTGCGTGCGTGCGTGCGTGCGTGCGTGCGTGCGTGCGTGCGTGCGTGCGTGCGTGCGTGCGTGTGCGTGTGCGTGTGTATTATTTATTTAAATTATTTGAGATGTTTCGAACTACCCAACAAACATACATACATACAAATTTTACCTCTTTATAAGCTATAATTCATTACAAATAAAATATAGCTTTTTGAAATTAGCAATATTCAACAAAATATTATCTAGGCAAGGAGTAGGTATTTTTTCTCGCAATCGATTTGATTTCGCATACAAAACGCTCGTAAAAACATTACCTTGAAACGAGATGTAGGCGATATTATACGCTATGCAAAATTGTTTCGTTATCAGAAAGAATCGTATAATAGTTACCTACCATGCATATACGCGTGTTTTGTTTTATTAATTTTTAACTTTTTTTATATATGTTTCAACAACATTATAAAGAACTAATTTTTCATTTATACTTGGAGTTTCCTAGTTTTTTTATAAATAGTGTTAACCTAATGTGGTACACATAGAGCCCAAGTAGATAGGTCGTGGGCAGCGCGGTAAGGGGGAAGGGGATAGCAACACGCCCGGGCATTCGGTGTACGAACAGCGAGTGAGACGGTAGTGATAAATGGTGGATAGTGTTAAGTTTATGTAATTACAGTATAAGTTAATGATTGTAGAATAAACCATATAAGTGAAGAAGAATTGACTTTTAATTTATCATCTAAGAAGGCAAAAATAGTAAATAACAGGTGAATAAATACTTTAATTTTAATTGCTCATTCAAACTTGCAAGCAAGTTTTGTCATCCAAATCACTCGTAGGACACAATAAAACAGATACTCTCACTCCTATCAATAGTAGTGATAGGACAGAACTTATGTTTCTAGTACAGTTACAGTACTTAAGGCATGCGAAACGCAATTGTGTTGGCAGCATTGTTGCCAAGTAAACGGTTTGGTAGTCACATAAATATTATGCAAACAATTAGTTGCTTCTTAATTATATCAATAACTAGCTGTTGCACGCTACTTCGTACGCGTAACTTTATAAAATATAGCCTATGTTACTTGCTGATGATGTACCTTACTATAGATGAAAGAATTTTTAATATCGGTCCAGTAGTTATTGACTTTATTAATTACAAACAAAATATAAATCTCTCTTTATAATATTAGTATAGAAATCAACAATTTGAACTATATTTCTTTTTTATTTGCAGATGAACCAATGGAGGTTACTGAGACAGAGCCATCAAAAAATAATGATGATGCAACTGATAAACAATCAGAATCAGTGGCAAAGGACATCGATGAAGTCATTGAAGCTGAAGCTGAAGCCGAAGAAGACAAAAGCAAGGAAGTAAAAGATAAGGAAGACAATGAAAAGTCGGATGATGAAGACAAAGACAAAGATACGAAGAAAAAGGTAATACTCATAATTTGATTTACGAGCATAAATATAAGTACCTATATGGTGTACATTGCAAATGTTCTAAGTCCACATCTCAAAATGTCCAGTTCCTTGTTAACGAAGGGATTTCACTAACTTTCGCATGTTCGATTCATATGGAATTTTGTATATATTTCCAAAACATGGTATAGCCTTGATATGATGGGACGCTCAACTCCTCAGCAACTTGCAGCAGATATAGCGTGTTTGAGGCTCGATGGAAAGTTGGGGTTTACATAAGCCTAATAGTCCATACTAATATTATAAATGTGAAAGTAACTCTGTATGTCTGTCTGTTACCTTTTCAAGCCTTAACTACTCAACGGATCATCGTGAAATTTTCCATACACGTTATAAGGGATACAGGAAAGGACATAGGGTACCTTTGGTAACAATATTGTTACCAAGGAATCATCTAAAATAAAACAAATAACCAACGCCTGGCCAAATTGTTAAAGCATCAAGAGTTCAAGGTCTTAAATTTAAAATAAATATATATATTTTTAACACTGACGAAGTCGCAGACACCAGCTAGTAAAGCTATAAATTTAATTATAGTTTGTAAATATCCCTTGTGAATAATAAAAATATGGAATTTTCTCTATTTAATCGTAACGATTCGACTAATCTCCATTCCATGAATAGTTGGAGATCTTGCGCCTGCCGACCGAGGAAGAGGAATGGGAGGAGATCAACGAAAAGGTTCGATTGAAGGCTAAGGAGAAAATGGAGAGGGAGAAATTGATTGAAGAGGAGGCCGCACAAAAGTATGAAGAAATAAGCAAGGTTGGTGCCACCGATTCTTTATGATACAGTCATTTCCTAAAGGATTCCAGTCCGGCATAAAGCGGGGGATAAATTTATCCATATAATAAAACTATACGTAAACAAGCCATGTCTATACATTAAATATTTAAAAAATAATAATTACACTTAATTTATGTTATCGAGGTCAAAAAAATAGTTTGAATTTTTGTCTGCATGCACGCTAATCTCAGTAACGTCTTAAATCGATTTGAAAGCGGTTTTCACTTGTGTATTTTGTAAAAAAATTGCCAATTTTTCAAAAATGTTAAATGACGGAAGTCTGATTTGTATGAATTTGAAAAATAGGCTCTGATAAATTTAAGAAAAATACATTTCACTGTGTCTGTTTCCGTATTTAAAATAAAAATGAACATAGACAATGGTCGATTCTGTTTGTGCAGTATTATTTTTGTATAAATTCTCTCACGTACTTTTTCATTGTTGGTTGTTGAAGTGTGTAAGCTTAAGGCAAGTGTTTTTTTTTTATACAGTCTCCCTTGAAGCTGCTTCGTTTGAAGCGCAAACAAGAACGCAAGGCCCGTTGGACCCATTACTACAGGAACGTGGAGGGGGCCAACGAAGTACTGACAACACCTCTCGAGGTAAGTTTTATTAGAGTTTTATTAGAGTCTTTATTTGCACAACAGGATTTGCTTGATAATATAACAGTGGATATAAATATCGTGATATAGAGATAATATATGTCGAGTCCTCTCCAGGAATTTACACACGAAATAATTCTCTATGCTTGTAGTACGTGATTGTATATCATACTTTTTTACACAGACATCGGAATTTTATGGCAAAAATAAGGGAAAGAATGCAAAGGAGACTTCCGAAGTTGTGAAAATCGTCGAACCTGAAGTCATCAATGACAACAAGATCACGCTCTCGTGGTGTAAGTATTTTTGACATTGTCAAACTATAGTTTCACATACAAATTTTCACTCCGTGTATTGTAAGTTATAGTTACAGTCAGGGTACGAAAATCTTCGTCAGTTCTAAATTTCAATAAGGAAATTTTAGCATGACTGATAAATAATTGCCCTGGTGCAACCAAATGTCGACTTGAAACCTTTTTTTACCCCGAGTATACTAAGAAATACGAACAACTGTGAGAGCTAATTTTGAGTAATTTTATTTTGATCACACTGTGCTACTTTGATGATTTATTTTTTAAGTTTAATGTCGTCAGACGGGCTGACGTGACGGGCTACTGTCGCCAAATAACCCAAGCGCCGCCAACCTTAGTAGAATTAGGGAAATATTTAAACTTTCAGATGACAGCGACCTGAACCAGTACCTGGAGCTGCCCGAACTCCAGTCGGTGGTCCCACAGAGCGAAGGCGCTTTCTCCCACGCGTGGGCCGGCACTCGCGCCACCCACGGAGTCACCTCGGGCCGAGTCTGTTACGAGGTGAACATCATTCGCATTTTATATGGCGAACCAATTCATCCACTCAAATGTCATGGTCACTGTGGTAACCAAAAAACATAATAGTGTAAAATATGTTTTTGTAGTAAACTAAAGAGTTCAGACTCAAATAGGTTAATAGTCTAAAAATTATTTGACGGCAAGTCTATGGCCACATTAAACATTGATTTTAAAAAAAATGGCACGTTAAAAAAAAGCTTCGCCATCCCTGGTATATATGAATGTTTTAAATTTTGATACATATTCAACCAACAAGCATGGTGCAAATCTAAAAAACAAACAATAATTATTATTCTAATATAATTAAATAAATAGTTGTACTTATGTTTATATTATACTAGCTGACCCGCTCCCTACTTCGCCCGGGGTGAAATTTTTATAATAAATATTTACTCAATCCAGCCGATAAATTACCTTACACCGCCATCTGTGAGAATAATCTTATGGAAATCACAGATAACTTTTAAAATAAGTTCCAAAACAACCACAACTGTGAGTTCCATAAAATTCTCGTTTGGACCATCCGAGTAAATTTTGAATAATCAGCATAATAATGATGATGATTACCTCAGGTGCGAGTTGGTGACATTGTTTCCACCACGGAATCTGAAAAGGAGAACTTCAACGGGTTGAGGATCGGCTGGTCAACGGATGACTCTTCACTGCATCTCGGTAAGTTTTTAACGCCCGACGCAAATACAGGGGTGTTATAAGTTTGACGTGAGTGTCTGTTTATCTGTCTATCTCATTGTAGCCCCCAAACTGATGGATCGATTTTAATCATGTTTTTTTTTCTTTGACAGTCATCGGCAATACCTTTAAGAAAAAATTTAAACAACTACTCTCAGAATCACTAAATTAGAACAAAAACAGTACACCACTAGTGTAAAGCAGTTTTTACTTTTGTAAAAAATAGCTTGGCGAATTAATGTGATTGTCTTTATTCTGCTGTATATAGACATATATTTTGTTCTTTTTTCATGTAAAAGAATGAACACTGTACGGCAGTTACAATATTATTCTATATTTACTCTTACCAAATTAAATTGTTGGTGAGGTCGCAAGTGGAATAACAATATTTTTTTGTTCTTGTCTAAATGTTTTTCCTATAACTAATAAACAAGATTTTTTTTAAAGGGATGGATGAGTATTTCTAATTTTGTTCCATCAACTTGTTCTTAAATTGAACTTTAAATATAGCACCTGTACTCGGTGGACTTAAGATCGTCACAATAAATAATTGCGCTGCAAGCGAATAGTTGGATGTAAGCCGAACATATTCATATTTATATAGCCCAGTTTCACAAAATTTACATGAGATTTAAAAATAGTTATAAAATCTTTCTTTTCTTTTGGATGAAATTGCGTTTTTACAAGATTATACAAAAAGTCATGCAAATCGTTAGACCTGTTTCCCGAGACACGCGAAATGAATTGATACATAATACATTACATCGCTCATTGAAAGTGATTGGCAAATAACAGTTTAAAAATACTTAATCCCAGGTGAGGACAAGTTGGGTTATGGCTTCGAGAGTACGGGACGATTTGTGAATAACGCACAGTTCAGCGAGTACGGGAAAGAATTCACCGAGAAGGACGTAGTCGGTGTTTATTTGGTGAGTTTTATTTCATATTTTTATTGATTCCTTTCCCTCTAAGTAGATTATACTGGGCGGCCGTCGATAGATAATACGGAACAGGATAACACAATTCTATTTCTATTTTTTGCTGCAATTAAGAATTATTGTTTATATATGTAAAATTCTGTTTTTAGCTACTCAGTATTTGCCTAAATTTTACTATCATGTCACATAAATTTTCTCTACTTTATTTGTTGCAATCGATTTTTATAAGTTTCATCCAACATAAGCGTTAAAAAAATTAAATGAAATGATGCATTTTGTGCTATTTTTACAAATTCAATCTTAATATATAATAAAACAAATAAATATTATTATAAAACTAGCGGTCTGGTCCCGGCTTCGCACGGATGCAAATTATATACCAAAACCTTCCTCGAGAACCACTCTATCCATTGGTGAAAACAGCATGAAAATCAGGTCACTAAGCGCGCAGCGTTAAACTGTTAGCGCTCTTAATGAGACTTTCCGCACAATGTGTCTACCGAGATAATACTAAAATACTAACGTTATTAAACGACAAGATTGTCCCGAAAATGTTGTTAAAATTTAATGTTTAAATTTGTCTGGTGATAGGACCTCGAGTCGACTCCGTGCAAGATGTCGTACACTCTGAACGGCATCGAGTTGGGCGTCGCCCACGAGTTCGACCGTTCAGACCTGGACGGGCGTGCCCTTTTCCCGCACGTCCTCACCAAGAACATGTGCTACAGCGTCAACTTCGGATACGACACGTGAGTACATTCTCGATCGATCTATATACATTTGAACAGATTCCATGGACTTTTGTGTATACATAGTATGTTTTGCACCATTTTTACCCCCGACACCAAAACGGGGTGTTATACATTTGACGTGTGTATTGTCGACAGAATAGTAGCTCCCAAACGGATGGACGGATTTTGAATAGTTTTTTTTCTCTTAACTATATTTTGTGAAGATCTGTTCATGAGGCGTTTGAAGTTCATCAGCCCGTTTCCTAGTTGACGAAGGGATTTAGTGTTATTTTCATGACACGATTACATGAATTAGGTAGTCTGCGGGACACCCAACTCCTCAGAAACTTCAGCATTTATAGGCGTGTTTGTGCTCAATAGAAAGTCGGGAGTTAGTTTATAATCACTCAGTTAGTAAGTTACAAATAGCACGGAAGTTATTAGAACAATTTTTGTTATAATTACTGTATACATTTAGTAAAAAAAAGCAGCAAAATGTTTGACAAAATTAACATCCAACTGTATTAAGAGATCCGCGATGATATTATTATTATAAATATTACAAATATATATTTTTTTTATGTCTCATAATGGCGAGTTATTCGATTATTCGTCATAGAGAATGCCGATTAATTGGTATTCGACTTTTCTCTATAACAAGTATTCGCGGCATCTATACAACAGATACAATATGCTGACCAAGACGAAGATAGTCCGCAAGAGCTTCCGGATCCCGTTGGAGCAAGTGATCAACGAGAAGAAGGCTCGCGAAGAAGAGGCGAAGCGTCAGCGCGAAGAGCGCGCGCGAAGGGAGAGGGAGAGGAGAGATCAAGAGAGGAAGGAAAGGGAGGAGAGGCAGAGAAAAAAGAGAGAGGTAAGCTACAAAAAGCTCGCTTTATTATTATTAAAGATGAGTTCGCTCTTGGCCAGCATCTAGCCGTGTAGCGAAGAAGAGCTTACCCAGAAGATGCCTTGAATATAGCTGGGAATGTGATGAGACTCTTCTAGCAGTATGTCGTTTGACTCTGGTTTTCTGATCTCTTACATTTATTTGTTATGTCAAGCTCGACAGACAGACTAACGGTCCACTTGATGGTCGGTGGCCACCGTCACCTATAACACAAGCAACGCCACAGGTGCTGCAAGTGCTCTGTCGATCATAGTAGGATTAAAGATTAAGGGCAATGGGCTCTATGTCTGTATTAAACCCCGCTAGCGCCGAAACAGCAACTTTCAAATTCAAAACATAAAAATCGAAATAAGATTTACAAAATCGCTTTTCGATGTCAGAGAATGGCAGAGAATGGCACGTTCGCTTTATCAAAGAATCGCACGATACTTGTACTCTTGTCCTCCTTGTGATTTTAAAATGCTCTCTTCTAACGTAATATGGAGGAAGAGGGCATATCCAGGGAGGCACATTATGATTCTGTATTTACTCTGGCCAGTAACAATTGTTGGTCAGATCGCAAGCGGAATGACAAATTGACAACATCGAGTAACATTTTTTAAGTAACAAAAACACTCGAGACTCTACTAGACTCTCTACTAGTTGATCTGGATACTTTTTAATATTTTCCCAGACCCGATCCCGGCTTTACAAATTTTAAAAAATCAAAACGTACTGATCAAAAAGACGGGCTAATCCCCGTATACTAACTCCTCCTAAATCATACAACCGATTTGCCGACCTGTGGCTGAGTTGATGATAATGATGATGATGATGATGAAAGTGTTTGTTAGTGTGTCGAGTTACGTCTTATTCGGACTCGTTATGTTGTCGACAGGAACGCGAGAAAAGGGATAAAGAATTAGCAGAAGAAAAGGCGGCAGAGGAAGATAAGGGCGCATCGGATAAGCCGGAGGAAGATAAGCCGAAGGACGATGACGTCGAGATGTTGGTGGAGGAGGCCAAAAAAGAGGAAGAACCAAAGGTACTTGTTTGCTTATTATTAATAAAAAAAATATAGTTTTTAACCCCCGACGTCAGGCGCAAAAACGGGGTGTTTAAGCATCACATAATATTCAATCATGAAATTGTACTCTGCTTGCAAAGAAGGATCACTTCAAAAACTAATTTAGACAATAACAAATTTTATATTAATGAAATTGAAAGATCTATTCTCGCTCGCTCGATTTTATCGCATGAAATTTCTTATTGAAGTGAAAACTTCTTTAGGCGCGTTGGGCATTTTTGAGATGGGATAAAATCATTGAATTCGCGACAGTGTCATGTTACCGTAACCGAAATTGACGGCTCTGTATATAAGTACTAAACAGACAACTGCATATGAAAGTAAACTTACTAGATATGATAACAAGGATCAATATGGTATACACCTCTGACCAAAGCAGAAGACATTTTTGAGATGTTTCGGTACAATGTTATTAATTTGTGGAAAAACTAGCGTAAACAGCTTGAATATGACGCATCCGGTAGGATTCGAACCTACGCTTCCAGAGGGAATCTGATTTCGAGTCAGACGCCTTAACCACTCGGCCACGACTGCTTCTGTATGAATTTTTGAATTACGCAAACACTTCAACACCTGTTAAATTTTTCACTTCTGATGTGCAAGTCCAACGACTGACATAGTTTTTTTACGCAATGTTTTCGCTTGCTCAGGAGAATGGCGATGAGATGGACACTTCGGAAGCGTCTGCCCTGAAACCGGACGCTGCGCCTGCGGAAAATCCGGATAGTGCATCCGCAGAGGCGCCCGTCGACGCAGCAAAGGGGGAAGTGAAGGAGGAGCCGCAAGGTACGTTAAAAGACCAAGGCTGTCAAAATAACGTGGTTTTGAAACTCACTTTTAGGCCCTTCATCGGAGTGTCTGAGGAATTTTACCTTGGAATCCAATTATTTTGAATGAATGAATGTGAAACCTTCTACATTATATTTTATAGATAGATAAAATACTAAAATGTTTTGACTATTTTTTTGGGTGCTTTTTATTTTTAATTTAAAGAAAAATTCAATTTTGTCATTTTAAATCAATATATTTTCCTCATATTTTTACAATATAACAATCATTTACGAAATAAAAATGTCGATTAGGAAACATCTTAGCATTTTTCGTAGATCAAATTTACCTGCACGTAACTGATGCAGCATTTGAACATTTAAAAAGAGTATATCTGTGGTTAGGCATTAATATTTCTATTGAAAATTTGGGGTGGAGGTATGTTTCTGATAAACTTAAACCAATAAATATGAAATGTTTTTGTAATTGCAAAAGAGGATGTGGATTTTTTTTTATTAGAAATGGGTTTGCTCTTGGCCAAGATCCAGCTTACTCAGCTGATGGATGAGGATGAGGCCCATGATGGAGCGAGCTCACCCAAAGGATGTCTGTGGAATGCCTGTGGATGTGGAAAAAGTGCTTTATACTGTACTGCAGCGTGTTTACAGTGCAATGGTGATAGTTGTTTCAATGCATCTCCTATTATAAAAATAACTGAAGTAGAAGGAACTGACGAAAACGAACAAATTTAATTTCAGTCATTTTTAACTTTGTCTTTTACAGATGAAGTGAATAAACAATTTCTATATATCTTTTTTTATTAAAATCACAATAGAAACATTAATACGACGACTTTTCCATAATATTAATTTACTAAGTTTGTCACATATTACATATTAATTAGATTATATATAATTATGTCTGTATTTATTTATTTAATTTATTATTAAATGAAAAACATCCAATTTTAATGGATAAACTTTGTAATATACTTTATCAACAATACAATTCAACAGGTTTCATAACAATTAATTCACAGTAATTGGATTCCGAGGTTTTTACATTTCAGGCGCTAAACACCACATACGATACTCATTAGACACGATATTCCAGTCGACTGTAAATGAACCTAATTTTATCATTTCTAATTACAAAACACAACACTTTGACCAAATGATAAACTAGAAATCAATCATATATAGTCCAATATCAATAATAGATAATAGAGTCAAATCATTTATGTTTCTATTTGTATTTTACTTGTACAATTCCTTTAAATCTAATATATATAACCGAAACTATCCGGACGAAACATTTTTGATCAATTTGATATTAATGCCATAGATTTTTGGATCAAGGATATTGTATGTTTTTGTTGCAGAAAAAACTCCCATACCGGAGGTTACCGAGGACGAAGTGTTGAGTGGCATCTTGTTGGACCCGAGGGTCAAATATGTCACAAGGTAACAACTCTATCTTAAACGAAACGAATATAAAAAAAATTAAAAAATGTTGTAGCTCATTCACTGTACTTATACAAATATATTTTTATCTCTGTATACCGGAGATATACTGTCCTAAGAACATTTTAAAAAATCCCTTTATGATTCCATTGGAATTAGTATAAAAAGTTTCGCTTTTGATTATAATGATACAAGTCCAACTGGTTACATGCTTACACTCGGACGTCTATTGTGCATACTGAATTATTGGCTAAATGTGACTTAAGATAGTTTGCTTCCGACATAATATACAGATCTCTATTTATACTTATGAAATAATAATACATTAAAAATGTTAATGTATGTAATTTTGTATTTACCATCAGACACACTATCGAAGAGGAACTGGACGGTTGCGAGGCCGATTTGGTGCCCGGTTTTGTGCTTATTTGTCAAGCGGACCTGGTCGATGGACCGCGCAGACCGGCCTCTAAAGCTGAATGCGAGGTATGTATAGACACACACACATGAGCACACACAAACAAATATATACAAACACACAAGGCTCCATGGACAAGTCCTTCAAAGGAGAATACAAAAGAGTTAGGATAAACCAGACGGAGCTTCTGAAGGATTTAGAAGTACACTCATTTCGATTCCATAAGACGCATTAAACAAATCGTCAGGACAGAGCCATACGATTTTTCCTGCAATTTACCCTAGGCTTGAACATAACAACTGAAAAGTATCTCACAATTCAACCAACCAGAAGGATGGTAAAGGATGTACTAAAATAAAAATTGCGTAATTAGTATTTCAAGCAGTACAACTGCTTTAAAATCTGGTCGCCACCAGATCACCAGGTGCAAAAGAGACTACCGGATTATCTGGTAGTTTCTGCATAACAACTATCGAGTTATGGAGTTACGGGAAATTATGGGATTGTTTGGTAGCTTGTACAAGGAATCGAGCAGTACAACTGCTTTCAAATCTGGTCGCTACCAGGTCACCGGGTAGTTTCTGAAAAATAAAAATTACCAAATCGTCAGGTTATGGGTGTATGGGAAATTATGGGATTGTTGGGTAGCTTGTACAAGAAAATTGTACAGGCCTTTATTGGAGTTATGGGTCTACAGCTTTTTCTCTATGTTGGCAATTTTGTGGTATCAAAAGCGAAGCATAATTTGATCGGACCAAAAAAATCTTAGTTAACGTAAATATAGATAGATGCCAGGAAGCGTTATAGCACCTCAGTGCAATGGAGGAAACGAACCGATTTGTTTCCGCTGGCCCAAAGAGTGGCGATGAAAAACCGCATTCAAAAGTGTGCCCTAATGTGTATGTACAGAGAATTCCTTATCGTTTGTAAGGTGGAGACTGTTAAAATGTTTCACTTGGAGTTAGGTGATGGGGTAACCGCGGCGTGACGCGCGCCGTGCGAACCATCGCCGACCAACAAGAGGTGAGCCATCCCTATTGCACATGTAAATTTAAAACGTGAAATATTTAGATTTTTCAGCCAATCGACGCAACCCTTGCCGCGTTGGCCATGCTCTGTACAAAGATATACTACATATCTTGTACAGAAGTGAAAGAGTCATGTTACATATAAAGTGGTGTGTGGTACATATGTCTTTTTCGAATAGATTAACAGTTTAAGATTTCACAATCATTGTAAAGTTTCCACAAAATATTTTCCTTCTCGGTTAAAGCAAATCAAATCTATGCAGTTCTACAGTTAAAGATATTATCATATTGTAACAATTCGAAGAAAGATTAGCTAAATTACGTTTATGATTGTTTTTTAAAATTATGATTCCGAAGTGAGCAGGGTTCACTTGAAGGTACAATTTTTCTAGGGAATATGCAGATGTGGGATATTCAGAAGAGTAGTAAGCAGCAAGATGTGAAATTCTTTGAAGAGGTCGAATTGCTCCCTCGATTGTTGTTTTATTTCAGAATTATAATTGGTCTTAACTTTTGATTCGATCTTTTGAAGAATTTTTATGAATTTTTCAATATTTGTTTGTGTTTGGAAGAGTTTAGCGAAGACTTGTATGATTACTTTTTCGGACGTCTTATTGAGAATTATGTTATGGATAAAAAGGCTACCGACTTGAAGAAGGTGTGATTAATGTGGAGGTTCCTAAAATTTTCAACTGTCAATCATATATGTGCACCACAAAAAATATGTTTTCTCTGCGACCTTCTCTTACAGAAAATCACCGTGGAACAGCAAGTGTGCTGTTTTGTTTCGGTTCGTGAGTAAATGAGATGGATCTCTTTTTTTTTTATACCTATATAATAAAAAATTTACCTGTCCTAACACACAACGTGATGGAAGTTCAAATCTTTATATATAAAAATTTAACTTCCGTATTTGTTGTATCCACAAAACTCGAAAGCTAGCCGGTGGATTGACTTGAAATTTTTACACATCTCATTTAACACTTGTTTTTATATACTTTCTATGCAACGGGAAGCCACAGCTAAGCATGGCTGGGTTTATCTAGTATAGAAAAAAAGATGTTGTGCTTAAGACAACACGACAGAAGTGAAAACTTCATCAAAGCGGGGTTAATAATACGCCGAGCGAGTATAGCAGTGACGCGTTGGCTATATCTTTCTTAGTCGGGTTGAACCGACTTTACACGAACGAGCGTTTGAACTCACTCTCATTCAAAACCCACAAAATACGCGCCTAAACAAGTTTTCACTTCAAAAATATTTTCATGAGCAACATGTTTAATGTGTTCACGGGTGAATTTTTGCCGACAGGTGATTCTGATGGTTGGCATGCCGGGAGTTGGCAAGACTCACTGGGTGAAGCAGCACATGGCTGCCAACCCAGACAAGAGATACAACGTGTTGTCTACGGGTGCACTCTTCGATAAGATGAAGGTATGTCTCTTACCATTGGGCTCTTTTTGTTTCAGAAAATATTGTGGGCTTTTATGATGTGTAATATATGTGTGTTTCCCTTTCAGCTGTAAAAGGTTTAATTCTCCGATTTAATTATTAGTGATATTCCTTAAAAATTATATTGAAAACTTTTTTTCCTGAAGGTTTTATCAATAATTATGGATGTGTATTTCCTTTCAGCGCTTTAAAGGTTTGGGTTCAAGAGTCAACCTCGAAACATAAATGATACTAATCACATATGTATGTTTTCAACAGGGCAGATATGAACATCATTTAGTTAAAAAAAAAATCTAGTAATTTAGCCGGTCCAATAAGTTAGACCGAGATGTAGACCATTGATACCAGTGGAGCATCGAAAATCGGAAGGCGAAGAGTTATCACCTGGAGTTTAAGTCGAGGATCCCTGGTATCAAACATTGAATACTCAATAGTTTTTAAGGCATAGTATTTAAGATTTTAAAAGATACGAGACATCGCCTCGTTGGTGTTTTTTCAAGAATTGTAGCGATTGTTCTGTATTCAGGTGGACTGTGCCTCGTTCCGGACTTCGTACGAGGGCAGATGGGACGCGATGGTTTCTAAGTGCGCTAAATGCGTTCTCAAGTTGATGGAAATGTCGCACGGGAGACTCAGGAATTTCATATTGGATCAGGTGAGGAAAAATTGTTGTAATCGATCGATGCCACTCACACCATAGTCTGGGGCATGCATTCCGAAATTACTCATTTCATACACCGAATAATGCCCTACATTTCAAATCCGTAATTAGAAGAGCCGCTATTACGTGTCCTAAGGAGTACTTGTTGATGAATAGAACTTTCCAGTCATATCAGTCAATGGTCATCTCAAAGTAAAATATTGAAATACTAGATGTGCCCGCGACTTCTTAAGAGTGTTGAACAATGGAATGAAACAATATAGGAAGCTAATACTACACAATATATCAGTAAAAATTGCATTCTCAATTTTATTAATATGTTGATATATTTCTAATTTTGGAATTGAAAATGTTTTGATAGTGCATGCCCCGATGTCCCCTCAGCGAGCGTCACGTAGAAATACAAGCAATACTTTTAAGTTAGAGTTAAGTTAATGCGTGTCCAGTGCACGGCTCTCAATGATGTTTATGTTCTAGTTGGCTATAGTTGTAGGTGGCGGCGTAGCGCCCAATACAAACGAAACGAAAGTGGAGTGTGGCTCTGTATACTGTGGTAAATGCTATATGAGAATGTTTTGCTCCACATCATAACCGGGTGACGTTTCGCTCTTACGCACGGTCGGTGGTATAGACGAACGTGTACCCGTCGGCTCAGAGACGCAAGTTGCGGGAGTTCGACGGTTACCGGCGCATCGCCGTTGCTATTGTCGTCGACGAGGAAACTTACCGCGAACGCCAGAAGAAGCGGGAGGAGTGCGACGGAAAGGAGGTGCCCGACGGGGCAATACTCGACATGAAAGGTTCGTAACTGGTTCGTAACCGCCGGTCGTCGCCAGACACTCTCAGTTTACGGTATAGGTGCGCAAGCGAACGCCAGCGCATTCGCGACCGTGTGGCGTTTGAGTGAGGTGCATAATAGCATGTGTGTGTGGTATGATTGCAGCGAACATCGCCCTGCCAGAGAAGTGTTCGTGGATAGACGAAGTCTTGTACGCGGAACTTGACGAAGAGGAGGCGAAAAAGGTGGTCGAGACGCTGCACAAGGAGGCAAAAGCGGCGGGTATATCGCGCGACAGAGAGAGGAGAGATCGCTCTTCGAGTAGGGAAGGGCCTCCCTCGAAGAGGCAGAGAGGCAACGACAGGCGTCACGTCCGCGACGAGAAACGGCCCCCCAGGGACTTTGGTAGGGAGAGAGGTACATTTTTTTTTTTCAGATGGCATTTTCTAAAAAATAGAACTTTTTAATGTCCTTAAACACACTCTTTTGAAGTCGAAAAACCTTACTATCCACAAAGGAAACGGGAAGATATATATTTATAACTAGTTGAACTCGGCCACGCTTCGCTGTGGCTATGTCAACATACCATGGTTGCCATAACAAGGGTCAACGTACGAAAATTATGTTTTTTTTTTATAAAAAAAAAAAATGGTATACGTTGGAATTTTGGGAAAAGAAGTAAGATCATTCCTCTGTTTAAATGCAATGTGTAAAAATTTCAAGTCAATCCGTCGGCTAGTTTTCGTGTTTTTGAATAACACACAAACCAACACATTTTTATATTGAACCCGTGCAAAGCCGCGAGCGAGTCGCTAGTATATATATAAAAAGATGTGGTTCAACTGCGATAAAAACGCTTTGACGGTCGTACGCGGCTGATAGAAGGGAACTGTATAACTGTAACTAAAATTGTTCATCGAAAAGCGAATGGAGCTAAGTCCTAATACCTAAGTCCTAGTACCTAATACCTAAGTACCTAAGTGTAGTTACTCCCCTAATTGGTGGTTTTTTTATTTAGTAATTAAAGTTCTGTTTGGATTGTGAACAGAGGATCGTTGGGGTGGCGGTGGAGGCGGCGGTGGTGGTGGGCGTTGGGGCCCAGCCACACGAGGAGGCGGCGGTGGTCCGGGAGGCGGCGGCAGTCGCTGGGGCCCACGCGAGCGTCCCCCGCCCCGTTTCGACAACAACTCTCGCTGGGGACCTCCTCCCACGGGCAGAGGGTAATTTCATATTTATTTACTAGCTGGTTGACATCGTCCGCGTTGAAAAATAGAAAATATAATAATTAATATAACGCCTGACCATCTGCATTGCTATTACAATTTTGCCAGGCGTTAGTTTTTGTTATAATTTTAGTTGTTACATCATGAACTTTTTTTTACTTTTTATCTAGATGAAAGGTAACCCATGTTCTTTCTTATTTCCCTGACAATGTGTATGCAAAATTAATGCAGGTAATAAACTGGATTAACAAATCCGTTGTGCCGTTTTTGCGTGAAAGAGTAACAAACTTCCATACATCCTTTGGCTTTTATAATATTATTAGGATGTGCACACCACCCCATGTCTATACTGGACGCTTTTCTTATGCGAAGGGTAGTCCAACTTCCTTCAGTGGCAGGCAAGCTCAGTATACGAGGAATAGGGGTCTTTTATAATGTTTACGAAAATATTTTTAATTTTTTCATTATTTCTGCTAAATATCGTTGTCAAACGAAAATCTGCTATTTGCAAAAATAATATATGTTTGATATTGACACAAAAACTTTTCCTGAAAAACATTATTACTACTTATTATATATTATTTTAAAAAAAAACTTTGGTTTTTATTAAATAAGTAAACTAGTTTGTCTTTTAAACATGAAAATTTATTAGTTTATTTATTATTTTGATAATGGAGTAAATTTTGCACATAGCATATTTTATTAAGAGGTCGTAGTTCAACAAATAGTGCTTTTTAGCAGATTTTGGTTTGACGACGATGATGTGTTGTATTTTTTCTCATATTATAATATTGTTTTTAGAGTCGTGAAACCATTATTGGCAAGGTGAACAATTTTTCTAACAAGTTGATTAAAAGTAGCTAAATTAGTTTTTCATGTATCTAGTATACATTTAGTGATACAACCATATCGGTGAACGTTGAATAATAGTTACTAACTGATTCATTAATCCATGCTGTATTGTATAGCTTTATATAAGTAGAAAAAAAATACTAAACAAAAATGTATAGATATATATTATGATTAAGACTAGTTTACATAATATGATTAAGACTTAGTCCAATCCAAATAAACATGATGGGGATATTATAGAGATAATAAATTTAACAAATTTATATAAATAATATTTAATGTCTGATTTTTTTTATTTCATTCATTTACTTTTTATAATGTTAAGGTCGTCAGACAGGCTGACGGTCCACTCGACGGTAGGTGGCTTCAGTCGCCTATAACGCAAGTAAACGCCACATATGCTGCAAGTACGCTGATGACCAAATTAGGATTAAAGATGTAGGGATATTAGGAAGAAATTGGCTCTGGCACCCCTTACTCGCTTACTGAAACAAAACTGCACATGTACTGTTATTTCACGATGGTCTTCTGTAAGTAGGTGCCAGCCTCCTTACAGAAGACCACCGTGAAAATCGGTTATTTACATTCAAGGGACCACAAAAATTGGTCGTAATAAAGGGATAGTCATTATAAGCAATAATAATTCATTATAGGGAGTAGGCCTTGCAATTTAGTCGTTGTAACCGATCTGTCGTTATATCAGGTTTTTGTTGTATTTATTCAGTGAAATGTTTGTGTTTAGCAACGATTACGGACGTGACCGAGACGGCTTCCGCGGCGGTCGTGGCGGTGGTCCGGGCGGTCTTGGCGGACCACACGGTGGAATGGGTGGGCCGCGCGACAGGCCGGGCAACCAGCTAGGCGGTCGCGGCCCTCCTGGTGGTGGCCCTCCGTTCGGACGGAACGACCGGCCCGGCAACAGACTGGCCCCGGGCGGACCTCCCGGCTTACCGCCACCGGCGCTCGACAAGCGCCCGCCTTCCGGACTCAATCCAGGTAACAAATGGTGGACCTCGATCCAAAATTTACTTATCTATAAGTGACCTACCCCATTAGGTATCGCCGGCGGTATAGTAAATGTATGTATGTATGTATTTTGGTAACAAAGCTCATTACCATCGCGCGCGACATGCAAGTAGTAAACACACTTATGCGGAGAGTCCATGGTTCTCGAGTGGGGGGGATAGACCAGACCAGCGTGGATCCAGGCTGCTTGTGACCGGTCTCCTAATGGAAAATGATGGCGGTGCCCTACGTCCAGCAGTAAACTTCCTGCAGCTGAGACGAAGATGGATGATTGTAGACTGTGATATATTATGCCTTTTGAAGGATATAAGAGTTCGGTGTGATTTGTTGTGTGCAGGGGCCGGTTCGTGGCAGAGGGGCGGCGGTGGAGGTGGCGGAAGTGGCGGCGGTGGCGGTTCAGTCCTCGGCGCTGGTCGCGGTGGACCCGGTAACGTCGGGGGTGGCGGTCGCGGTGGTGGAAACCGCCCCCCTTCCGGCCCCACCCCGCCGACCTCCGGTCCGCCGGCGCAGCGCAACAACCAACAGGGACAGAAGGTACCTACTCGTTATGCTAGGTTCCCACTACGCCATGAGAAAAAAATATGAATGATTGAGATTATATAAAATTACTAGCTGGTGCCCGCTACTTCGTCCGCGTTGAAAAATAAAATACATAACATCTCAGAAAATATATGAGTAATATAACGACTGACATCTTTATTGCTATGATTTATTTCTGAATGAAAGGTATATTATGTCCTTTCCTAGTAATCATCTAAATTAGACTAATTAAAATACTTTTCCACAATCATGTGTTAATATATAGTGACATATTGGGATGAAGAATAAGAGGCAGTACCAACCACTGTAATGGAGGAACGCATACAATGTGGCTATAAGATAAAAATTGATGCGTGATTGTGTTGATAATTCGAAACTTGCATTTTGATAATAATACTTAGATAAATTTGTCTAATGCCGCTAACAGTTTTTTGACGTACACTTTCAGGATAACAATTCGAATGCGAATCAAAACCAACAGAACCCCGGTTGGAATCAGTGGGCCGGCGGTTGGGGCGGTTGGGGCAACTGGGGTCAACAGAGTCCAGGTAATTTAGATGTCATTGTTAAAGTGTACCCGCATTTAAAAAGTCCCAGTGGTTCCCAATTTTTTATATTTTTAGATGATCTTTCGGGAACTTAACATGTTACCAGGATAAAAATGTCCTATACATTAATGCAGGTCTGTGTGCTAAATTTCATCAAATTCTATGAGCCATTTTGGCGTGAAAGAGTAACATACACACATCCAGCCATTCTCGCAAACTTGCGCATTTATAAGTATTTTATTAGTAAGATTATGTCTGAATTATTTTGTCACAAATAACTAAGGTCCAAAATAAATGGGCAAAATGATTTATTGCAGACAAAAATGTATACTTGAATTATATATTTATTTTGGAATTATTTAAAAAAAACTGTATTTTGATACAAATAGTTTCTTACTCATAGATTTAGCATTTAGAAAAAATAATAGTAGCAAACTAACTATAATTAGAATTTTATGAAATTTGCGCAATAATCTTCCCACACCGGTATATTTCATTTTCAATAACCATCATCAATCTACTACAACATGGAATTTGGAATTGGAATTGGAATAAAAATACGCCTAAAACGGAAACATGGCGGAGTCTTACCTTCGCGCGTCAATGGTAAAAGGTAGTAACGACCAAGTTCTACTATTTATTTTAAACTCCATTGTGTTGACGTCAAGTCACATTTTCTTTAAATGACAGATGTTTGGTTAGTTTTAAATGACAGATGACAGATTTCATGCTCAACGCATATGTCATTTTTAAATGTTCCATAAAGTTCGTAGTGTTTTGTACGGCGTGCGAAATCCATAGTTGTAGTAGACGGCCGACTCAATGAACTATGATTAGGCCTCCATTGTATTATGTGTTGTTATTTTTTTTAAATGTAGGCTGGGGTAACTGGGGCAATTGGGGCAACTGGAGCAACCCTGCTAACGCGAACAACTCCAGCGGGGGCCAACAGGGCAACAAAGGGCAACAGGGTCAACAAGGACAGCAACAGCAGACCCAATGGACTCCGCAGCAGTGGTACCAGTGGCAACAGTGGCAGCAACAACAACAGCAACAGTGGCCCGGGGTGAGTTTCGCTCATTCCTTTTTATGTTTAGATTGACAGACAGGCTGACTGTCACAGAGATTTTAACCCAGGGACCTCCGAGACACCACAGTTAGTGACGTTTGCTTATTTGTTTCGTTTGCAGTATCAACAGCAGCAGCAAGGCACCGCCGATCAGCAAGCATGGGCTCAATATTACCAGGTATCTTTTTTTATTCATTAAGTTGATTGATCAAAGAATATTTGAACGCGATAGCACTCCCACCAACCGTATCGACACGTAGGTGATAGTGAAAAATTTGAATGTGTAGCACACACCTCAGCACAAAGCAGACAAAGTGGCCCCTTACAGAAGACTACCAGACCAGTGAGTAAGGGATGCCAGACAGAGCATACTTCCCTATCCTTAATCCTAATGTAATAGGCAGCGCACCTGTAGCCGTTACTTGTGTTACCACCTACCATCAACCTCAACATAAAAAAAAGCCCCACCCACAATAACCAATGCGAACATTTTGCTAAACTCAAAGTCATTGAGAACTCATTAAATCTGTTGTAGCTTACCATCGTCCTGGTGTCGCTTGTGTTTGTTTACAGGCGTCTGTGGCCGTCTGCCATCAAGTGGACTATGCGCCTGCCGTCCGTGTTTTGTTTAAAAGTAAACATATGTATATATTATTTTGCAGAACTATGGCGGTGCGAACGCAAGTGCTGCCAACTCAAACACCTCCTCGTCTGCAGTCGACAAAAAGTGAATTTCTTCAAGCATTAACAAAAAATATATATTCATTTCAAACTACCCTACAATCGTAAGAATTTAGAATGAGTTTTTTCTTTATTAATGTACCCGGCCATAATGGTTTATTTATATAATAGTTTAATCACAAAGCATTCATTTTTTCGCCTTATTATCTTCTATATATATATTATATAAAATTCTCATCACAATGTTCACAATCACAACTCCTCCGAAACGGCTTGACCGATTTTTATAATTTTTTTTGTGTATATTCGGTAGGTCTTGAGAATAGGTTGTAAACTATTTTTTATACCAAAAAAAAAAAATTATTGGCAAAACAGCTAGTTATTCATATAAACGAGATATTGAATTTAAGTATTTGTGTAAAACTATTTTTAATATTCGACACTAGATAAAATTAGTTTACTTAAATTCGCTAAGTTGCAAGTGGAAAATAAATAACCGCCCTTGGAATATTTATAAAAATATTCACATTGCAAAAGTGAAGAAACTATTATAGTTTTGTAAAATGAATGTTGTAGGGAGTTCAATTTTCACTGTAAACTCATTGGCTGGGTATTAAAATGCACTGAAACCGTAGATGAAAGCTAAAAGAAAGACTAGTGTCTCCCCTGTCCTCGCATGAGCCTTATATACCGAGTCCCACACACTCGGTATTGGAACTGTATTTGTGAGGATGTGTGTTTTTATCAGTTACGCTATTCAATAACGTACCCTATCTTTCTTTTTACTTCCACATACGACTGAAACCGTAGACAGAAGCCAAAAAAGGAAGTTACGGTACGCATACTAACAGACGAATAGGCTACATACAACGACCGAATGAAAGTGAGACCACTGGACTCAGATTATAAGGACTAATAATGTGCCGGATCGTTAAAAATGTATATCCGCGGATACGGATACGGATACGGATCTTAACTTTCTTACTCAATCCGTGTCGGTGCGCGTGATCTTGAGACAATAGTTGACGCCCGCCACTTGACGCTTGCATTATAAAAGTGCCAAATGTTTGATTTTAAAAAATAAAAAATAATCTGAATGGAATTTAATAGTTTTTCATTGCTACCTAATCACCTATATATAGAATTTCATTTATGAATGATAAAAGATCCGCCAAAAAGTAACTGATACGGATACGGATCTTTCTTCTCCCTCGGATATCCGCGGATACGGATACGGATATCCGGCACATCACTAATAAGGACCATGCGCCGGTAATGAGTAACGTATCTTACTTTTTCTGTTTCTGTCTACGACTAACTTTTGCAGTTAGCTCAATCAGTAAAACTTTTTTATTCATATGATATAATACCAACGCGTTTTGATTTTATGTCTGCTAATCGTGCACTAGTTTTATTAAGGATATATAATAATATATAGTCTGTCTAAACATACATAGTTGTCTCCAGTAGTAAACAAACACAAGGACATAAAACGTTAGAGCAGCATCGCCATTGTCTCATTAACTGGCTTTATCGAGAGGACTAGTGATGCGCCGTGCTACTATCGATTAATGTAAATAAAACTTTTGTTTTATATATTTTGTTATATTTTTTAATCTCATTTATTTATTTACTAAACAGCGTAAAGAATAAAGATAAAAGAAATTGTTTTGCGAATAGTTAAAGTAAACTATCACAATATTATCCGTTGCCAATGGATGTCAATTATTTATTTATTTATTTATTTGGGTTAATTATTGTAAAAAAAAAAGTGATGAAATATGAACAGTTTTCAATGATCTACATGTTCGAAGTGTTTTTTTTTTATATTATGAGAATGTTTATAAATGCCATAGATTGTGAGATTAGGTCGGCAAGTCCCAATTTTGTTACTAGTGTTGTTTGTTTACTTGATAAGACAAGTATGGTTAGACGGACTATAGAAGTCCCGTACTTTATAAGATTTATGATTTTGATGGGTAGTTTACACATACGCGTGTATTCACCAATTATATTAATTTTTAGTTGTAGGTAGTTTTAAGTTACACTATGACACCGGTGACGAATGAATGCTTGTACAAAAAAAAAAATGGTTAAAAGTGAGTTTTTAGTTGTAATAAATGATATGGATTAATGAAACCTTGTTTTCTTTTGCCCTGTGTTTTGATGACGGCGTACGACCTCATATCCTAGAAATTAACATGGCCATTTTGGTTTTATTTATTTATATTAAGGATAGCTAGCCAACGTAATAGTGTACAGATTATATAAGTTATAAAAACAAATTGCATATTACAGTTTAGCTTGTACAAATTGTATAAAAACGACATTGTGCTGACTTGTGCTAGGTTTTTGGTGAAATATTCAATGCATACATACGGGCACTGCTCGTTTACGATTTTATTAGGTAGGTATAGTTTGTAAAAACTGATTATTCCCAGTAGCTACTGAGCTCCGTGACGAAACTAGTGAGACTTATTCCCAATAGTTCCGACGATATTAAATATAAAGGTGGCAGACAGGCTGGCGGCTCACTTGATGGTAGGTGGTTACCGCCGCCTGGGGACACAAGCAACACCAAGGGAAGTGCTAGTGCGTTGCCTACCCTGCAGGAGTTTGTTTACAGCTCGCTTGAGGTAGCCCATATTGTAGGTAGGTGGAAAGTGGAAACACCTCAGGAGGGAGATTGTTCCAAAGTTCGCGCGTCCGCGGGATAAAGTTCCAAGTAATGCGGATGAACTCCGCATCTATGATCCGCAGTACGGTGTAATTTGATTCCTATTAGTTCCGTTTTAGAAAAAAAAATGATAAATTAATAACGAATAAACTGCCACGAAATATATATAGGTATCTTAAAATATAGTAATAATTCATATGCATTTCAAAGTTGAAATTAGTAATAATGCATCAAAATAAGATGTTGGTAACTAACTTCAATGAATGTTTAGGTTTTATCAATAAAAAAAAAAAGAGTAATCTTTTGACCTCGTGATTGCACCTATAATATAATCATCATGACCTTTTACCCTCAGCAGAAGTTACATAAGTATATAAAACCAATATTATTATCAACAAAATACCATTCTGTAACAAACACTTACTGTAGTAATATTACAGGTAACTTATTGATTTAAAGCTCACTTTTTAAGGGCTCAGACCAAATTAGAACTATAGACAGAATTCCGTGGACAACTTGTGAAGCCGGTTTTATAAACATGTGTTATTGTAATGAGATTTTGTGTTCCAAGCTATAACTTAAATTTTTGTTTATTCTTATCAAAATATTGGTTTCCAAGTTTACTTACGTGTGCAATGTAATTCTATTCTGCTTTTTATTTTTTGAAACCTGGATTTTACACCGTTTCACTAGGTACGCAATTCCGCATTTTCATTTTTCATTACTAAAATTTTTAATAAAACGGGTCGTAGTTTTAGGCTTCACTCTGCCGTCGACAGGACTCTATCTTTAGTTCTCATTTTATCTGAGTTTAAGGGAACTTTTTTTAAGTAAGTAGGTATATTGAAATGATGAAATCATGGCATTTATACGTACATACTTAAATATTTCTTAATACTTTTATGGTTTTTGTTTAAATTTTATTTATCATGAAGATTTATTAATGTCTAAAGTTATTTATTTTTGTTTCGTTTCAGATTTTTTTTATAAAAATGTTATCTGCAAAAGTAATTCTTTCGGTAATAGCTATTGTCAATTTAATAATCGATTCTAACTGCTATAATAGTCGACCTTGCGATCTCATAAATTTCGATTTCAGATACTTCGAAAAAGAATATATTCTTAAAGGTGGTCTCATGAGACCATTTGAATTGACATACAACAAGAAGACCAATACACTGTTGTTTCACGAAGACACCGACGTTTACCACACGACAAAGACTTATTTAATAGACTTGGCTTCTAAAAAGTTAACTGAGTTAAAATTGGATCACGCTGTAGACAGTTCTGTGGATGAAGATGGTAACTTCCTTATAGCCACCAACAACGGAGCCTACAGCTACAACCCTCTGACTAAAATCTTGTCACCATACGGTCTATTAACGGGAAAGTCAATCTATAATATTTACAAGTACAATGGAAGGTTGTATTATAGTGTCTACCCTCAGAAAGATTTATATGTACTTGAAGGTACAAAATCGCGACTCGTGTTTGGTGGAAGCGCCATAGAGTCCTTCGCTTTAGATAGCGCTGACAATTTTTATTTCGGTAATTCCACTGGGCTCTTTTATGGAAATTTAAAAACAAACAGTATCGATTTCATAAATGAAAGCAAAGATGTGCCTTTCGACGGCCTAACCTTGAATCCCGGTAACGAAATTCCTCTAGTCTATTCTCACTATGGAGTGTTCAAAATAGTTCGCGATTCGGGAAAATTGAAGAGAATTTCCACCAAGGCTATGTTAAATTTAGTTTTTGATGATAGCGGATCTATAATTTACTCTGACGAGGAAAATATTGTAAGACTTCTGTCAACAAACAAAGTTTGCGATAAACTTTAAACCTTAATAAAAGTAGATCACTTACCATTACTATTTTCGTCAAACATTTAATGTGGCTCAGTCTAATGTTATAAAAAGTATATAGAAACACTGCTGTTAAAATTAAATGTTCTTTAAAAATTTTGTATAAAGTTTTTGTATAAATATTTTCTAGTATACATTGGAGATTCCATAGATGCATCGAAAACATTGCGGTAATAAGTAAATACAGAAATTGCTATTTACCTATATAAATTGTTTAACTTCTTGGTTTTTCTTGTTAGCTTTCTTTATTAATAAAGTGCATACAAAAATAAGCAAAACTTTTAATAATCCTTAAACCTATCCACGCTTAACTATCATCAGTTTATCCAATAATGAGAAAATGTCTACTTTAATATTTTTTTTATTTGTTAAGGTCGACATACAGGCTAACGTCTACCATCGCCTATCCTATAATACAAGCAACACCACAGCGGGTGCTGAAAGTGCACTGACAACCATATTAGGATTAAGAAGGAATAAAGCTATGGATTCTGATCTCGTAATGGAAGTAGTCTTGTACATCTGTTTTTTTTTTCCTGTAAATTGTATATACAAAACTTCCATTTTTATCACTCTTTCCATTTAGTAAAAACCGTATCAAAATCCGTCGGTGGCTTAGAAGTTAACGGAGAAACAGAAAGAGGCGCACAACGCACAATTCCTCACAAATTAGTATAAATAAATTGAAGTCGCTTTCCGCGTCTGCCTGTCACTCCTACTAAACCTAAAAAAATGCCTGGAGCACCTGGTGGGGATCTAAGTACCTACACGGATCATCGAGGAGAGGTATTTAGTAGGGCATTAAATGAGATGGAACTGGAGGTCCTCAGCGAAGGGGATACGCCCACCCACCTTTTTCACAGTACGAGGACGAGGCGACGGCTGACAAGACAAGACCAAAGTTGCGTTGATGTCACAGCTTGCAGCGCAACTATGCTCCACAGAGTCCACTCCTATAGTTCCGTATAGCAGTGATAACGCGCAAGCGGAAATTTGTATGGGAATGAAGCAACGCAACACGTTAGGCACTAGGTGGCGCTGCTTCATTAACATACAAATTCACGTTCGATGAGTTTGATCGAGTAAAACTCGCACTACCAACGCACTACACACTGATCACAATGCTATCATGTTACACACACATAAACTTAGAAAAAAATTGAAATAGTGGTGTCTGAGGGATACTAAAAATTTCCAATACTAAGAAAGCCGACTCGTCGTCGTTCGTACATCACTTCCAAAAAAAAAATCAATTAGTTTTTTTTATTATATATCAATATAAGTTGGCCCTCCTTATTACTCTATGGTATTTTGTTTGATTGATGTGACGTTTAATTTAGCCGATTGCTATTGACAGACACAGACATCCTCCGCCGCACGTCAAACGCTTTTCCTTTTCGCTCTTTCTTTTCTTTTTATTGTAAATGGCGGAGCATGCATACCCAGTATATAATAAATTAAATATATTAAAAAACTAAAAGTACAATTTTGTAGTGTTTTGTGAGTTTATTGTTGTTTCATTTAAACAAACAACAATGGAACTGAGCCGCACCACTTTAGGAATTGCTGTCGGAGTCGCGGGAACCCTGTTTCTAGGATATTGTGTATATTTTGACCAGCAACGTCGCAAAGATCCCCTCTTTAAAAAGAAGCTGAGGGAACGTGAGTGCTTATTGTTTAAAATAAAAGTTTACATAATTACAATTGTGTTAGTAACGATTATTGAATATGTTCGGTTTCGCAATTTTAAATTTTTTTACTAACCTATAATTTCACATTTTCGCAATGCTGAATGAATTTGAAAATTACATTTATTATTACGAGAATAGATTTGCACATTATAGTTTTTATATGAAAGCATTTTGTTTTAACTAGATTTAACGATGTACAATAAATAACATTGATATCTTCAATTTTCCTAATCTATAAAATAAGTGGTCAAAGTTTGCAAACATTTTGTTCAATTAAATCCCACATGTAATAATTTATTTTTACATTAAATAGGATTGACTTGCGTTACCTTACGCAAAAACGAGGTGTTATATGTGTGTGTCTCACTGTCATACTAAAAATATTATTTAAAAATTTATAAATTTCTAGGTAGACAAAAAGCACATCAGAATGCATCAAGATCTCGCACCTTGGGTGGTCCGGTGCCAGATATGAATGATCATGAGGGCATGCAGAGGTTCTTCTTGCAACAGGTGATTATATCCCTTTGATCAATTTATTAAATTACCATAATTGTTTAGATTTAGTTTCTAGCATGCTAAATAGTAGGTGGACACTGGAAAGTTTTAATATATATGATACTAGCTGGTGTGATACCATCAACACATTTCCTACTTAACGAAGGGATTTCACCAACACCCACAGGTTCGATTGATGTGAAGTTTAGTTTATTTTTACATCATTGGTATTTCCATGACACATTAACTATGACCTGATGCTGCAGCATCAAGTAGAAGTAGAAGAAGTCTGCCCAACTCCTCAGCAAATTATAGCAAATATAGTATGTATGATCTCAATAGAAAGTCCCCCCGACTTATAATTTTAATTATAGTTTATAATTTTAATTGTAGCTTGTTGCAAATGGAATTAACAAAGTCTTTGTAAATTGTTTACAGATTCAGCTTGGTGAGGAGTTATTGGCAGCCGGAGATTTGGAGGCTGGCGTAGAGCACCTCGGCCAAGCCGTGGCCGTTTGTGGCCAGACACAGCAATTGCTGAGTGTAAGTTTTCTAAACAGTCCTTCTGTATCTTTGATGCTCACAGTTGCAGGAAATATTTGTTTTTGCTTTGCATGGATTATTTCTGCATATTATATATATAACCCTCCTCCTTTAACACTTTGCATCAGTGAAAACCTAGATCTAAGCGTACATACACAGGGACAGACGATGGGAAGCGACTTTAGTTTATTTTAAAGATATGTCGTCAGACAGGCTGACGGTCCACTCAATGGTAGGTGGCTTATTAAGGCTCAGGCGTTCCTTATTCATTCTCTATGAGGAGGTGGTTATCTTCAGCAATTATTGTATAATTTTGGTATCTTTCTTCATATTAGTGTTGATGGACAGGCTGACGGATCACTTGATGGTTGATGGTAGGCTACAGTCGCTTGTAACACCTGAGGCGTTGCAAGTGCGATACTAGGTTTAGGGGTTTGTGGGATAAGGGCTTAGGAAGGAATAGGAAAATTGGCATCACTCTTACTCACTCACCGAAACACAAAAGCACATGTGCTGTTATTTCATGGTGGTCTTATATATAAGGGGGTGGTTACTGCCACCAGATGTAATGCCAATTAAGAGTACTCAATGCAATGTATTAGTTCTTTAATTATGTGAAAGTATTTTAAATTGAATAATGAAACCAACAAGATATGTCATTTGTCGTTCATGCTGAATGTATTTACGGTCCGTTGGAGCAGTAACTAATAATTCACACTGAATTGTAATTGTAAAATGATAGACTGATTCATTTTCACTTGTGAATCTATACAATTTTAATGTAAGATCAAGTAGAAAGTTTATAACGTTTAGAATTAAAAAAAAATGTAGCATAAAAAAAACAACAAAAAAAAACTACAAACTCAGAGAAATTTTGTCTCTTCTTCAAATCTGTAATATAATTAAGTTTTTAATATTTTCAAAGCATTAAAAACATTGGTAAGAATTATAAGGATAAGGCTTTATTGCTATTACACTTTTTCCAGGCCTTAATGTCCTAATTTTAGATTGTCCCTCGGGAACAGCACTTTTTTTCTGGATGAAAGGTGCCCTTATGTCCTTTCATGTATCCCTGATAACGTGTATGTAAAATTTCATGATGATCGGTTTAGTAGTTAAGGCGTGAAAAGGTAACAGACGGGCAGAGTTACTTTCACATTTATAAAATTAGTAATTGGTATTTATTGTTACACTTGACGATGCTAGGTACTCCAACAAACCATGCCGGCACCAATTTTCCATCTGCTGCTGAAGAAGCTTCCAGAGGTGTCGGAGCGTCTTCGCAAGTCGATGAAGGGTGATGGTAGTGCTTTGCAAGAAGATGACGTCGAATAAACGAGTTCAGAGAGTCTGCTCTAGTGTCCCATGTTTTAGGTGGTATGGGAATTTAATAAAGATGTTTTTAGGTTCCGTAATGAAAATTTTAAATAATTCAATGTGCAATAAGTACATAACGTTTAATTATCTATTGAAATTATTATTCAAAAAGTGGGCTTTTTCAACAGAAAGGGGTATGGCAGAAAAGATTAACTTAAATAATTCATTTCCTGTGTAATGTTTCACTATTTTTCTAACTTGAAGTTCAATAATTCAATAATTCAAAAACCTAGCTTCATCTGTTGATATTTTTTTAGTGCAAAGCTCGGAAACGCATGCTTAATATTAAATAGAGTAGTTTTCATTTGAAGACGCTAAAGTATTGTTATTAAATAAAGTAAAACCAAGGAAACATATAACTTCTATATAACTTTCCATTTTGACAACCCTTGAAAGTTTGTTTACATTCTTTGCGTTGTCTCGTTGGTCTTGCTTTAAAATGGTGTATAGGGAAGCTGTCATACTCCGTTGACATTAATATTTTGTTGTTCTAGGTGATTTTTTTGTTCTGTGGTTTGTCACAGAGCAATCGTTCGCAAACTGATAGTTTGTTTGAAGTTTTTCGTTTTAATTACAGACAGACATAGAATAATTTATTCTTTTTTAAAAACCGCTATATGTATATATTGCATACATTCGTTAAAAATCATTAATGTACATTGGCTGTGATACAAATGTACCGAATAATGATCCGCCATTTGTCTTTAAAATTCTCTGCATCCGACGAGCAGTTCAATATAATGATAGTTATTTTTTAGTTTTTAGTTATATCAGTTGATTGTGAATGCTTGTGTTTTGATTGAGATTTTAACAAGGAATAAATAACTTGTACAAATAAAGAATGTTTTTTTTCTTTACCTGAGATTTTGACGAATAGAACAATTATTAACATGATCACATGATCCAATTACTTGAATGCACATGGATCATATAATATGTGTCACGTTAGCGTCTTACTCGTATAGCAATTTTATTGAACACTAGCTGTTGCACGCGACTTCGCCCGCCTGACTTTATAAAATATAACCTACGTTACTCGCTGATAAAATATAGCCAGATTATTTTTATATCGTAAATAAGCCATTATTTTAACCATTATTCGGCGGTACTCGTTCAATTCGCGAAGCATACATATGCACGCAATTTAATATTTTATAATAGAAAAACCTTTATAGATTGTAACTATTGACATCCCAATTTTAAATGTAGGTACATTACAGCTAGGATGTTTTCATCAAAAAACATTATTGGGATTTAGTCAGTAATTACAAGAATTCAACCCGCGAAAATATATGACAAATTCTGCACATTTTAGAAATTAATTATAGAGTCAAGGGGGCAAATTTATTGAATATTTTGCCTACTAGATATAAAATAAATTTTAGTTTTATGTTACGATGCAAACCTTCATATTTCGTCTCAGATATGTCGTTTAACCTAACTAATGAGTAATCATGGAATTACGTAGAATGAAATTGGTAAGCTCAAGGAAAGAAGGTAACATTTTACCAAAATAATACATACAATAATTACAAATAAAAATTATTTATTATTAGACACCGTATTAAATTTGTAAATAAAATTCAAATTAATTTTCATCAAAGAATACAGATTCAATTAGTTGCTTTCCGCTCGCATAAGTTCCACATATACAGAGCACGATACCAAATATAATGATTAACAACCACTTTATTAGTCTCCATTTCATGAAGCCGAGTCCAGGATCGTTCCAGTCCAAGCACAGCTCGATTAATGCCGGATAAATAAAGCCCATGTTGGCGAGACACAAGGAGCCAAGCTGTAAGTTAAAATTAGCTGTTGCACGCGACTTCGTCCGCGTAACTTTGTAAAATATAGCCTAGGTATGCTAATCGCTGAGAATGTGCTTTCTATGGGTGAAAAATTTTTTAAAATCGTCCCAGTAGTTTTTAAAGTTTGTTCATTACAAACAAAAATACAAATCTTTACTAAGTATTTAATAACTAGATGTTGCACGCGACTTCGTCCACGTAATTTTATAAAATATAGTCTATGTTAGGTACTCGCTGATAATATAGCTTTCTATGGGTGAATGAATTTTTAAAAACGGTAATTTTAGAATTTATTCATTACAAACATACAAATAAATACAAATCTTCTCTCTTTATATGGGTTTGCTCTTGGCCAGCATATCGCTAGCCGTTCAGCAAAGACGAGGCCGACGATGGAGAATCCAAAAATCCATCAAAAACTTATCCAAAAACTCACCAATCCAATAAAACTTGAGACGTTTGGAAAACAGACCGCAATAAGCGTTATTCCCGTCACGAAAATAGTTCGATACACTCTCTCCCAGAACCAGTACTTCTCCGGTGGATATTTTCTCTTCAAGTAATACCAGACCAGATCGAACGGCACCCAGAAGTTGAGGGCAAATGTTACATAAATCATGAGCGCCATCATAATTTTTAGAATGTAAGGGAACCTGTCAAGCAATTAATACACATTACGTGTCTTTTTTTTAAATTTTACTCTTGGCCATCATCCAGCCGTGCAGGAAAGACGAGGCTGACGATGGAGCGTGTTAACCCAGAAAATGCCTATTCACTAGAACTTTATGAAGATTTGGGTTATATGAGCTCCAATTCCTTGGCAGTGCGTATTATGAAAGAGTTTTTAAAACGTTTGGTCCGAAAAAGAGGAATTTTGACAAGATGAGGATGGAAGAAAGGTATGAGCTCGTGCAACTCCTGAGCACAACATCGGCAAAAATATGTGCATACGAGTAAATAGTATTTTATTGTAATTTGACATTGGTCACTAATTTACGCCTACACAATTTGTTAGACTAACTGATGCCCGCGACTTCGTTTGCGTTAAAAAAGAAAATATATGATATGTATGAGTAATATAACGCCTGACATCTTTATCGCCTGTACGACGGTGTCGCCACCATGGCAATCATCTGTCTGTCTGTTACCTTTTCACGACCTAACTACTTAACCAATCATCATAAATTTTTGCATACACGTTGTCAGGGATACAGGAAAGGACATAGGGCACCTTTTATCCAGAAAAAAAGGATTATCTGAAAATATAAAAAATTGTGGCGACGCCATCGTCATCTCAGCGATAAAGATGTCTGGTTTTATATTTTTTATTTATCAACGCGGACAAAGTCGCGGGCACCAGCTAATAATAATAATTATACTCACACGCCAAACGGAAAGTTTAAAGTTAATGGCGACTTCGATGATTCTCCAAATCCCCAATATCCGAAGAAGCCGGTTATTGTCACCATACCAACCACTATCGACATACCTTTAACACCACCAAAATCTGATTACAAATAATTCAAAACTTAAAATTTATAAGACAAACCTTCCTTGTTTATCCCTCTTTTCATAAGAGCGATAAACAAGGACAACCCCGGGATAAAAATGCGTCGGGTAGTTCTGAAGAAACAGACAGACGAGGTCAGTTTTGGGGTTTTTAAAAAAAAAATTGTTTTTTTCTACTTAATTACATAAAAAAAGGACTCAATTAGGTTTTATTATAGGTAAGTATATATAAACATTCAGTGAAAAAATATCAAACTGATGGTGGAAACCGCATCAAACGCGGAAGGCGATTTCAATTTATACTATTTCTATATGTAAGGAAGTCCAATTTTGCTACCGCTCGACGTTTTTAGTTTGTTAAAAACAAGGGGGCGTCGTTTTTTGGATTCCCCTGTACGAGGCGAATCCAAAAACCGACGTCGCTAACGTTTTTTTTTATAATAAATTATATACGTATATAAAGTATAGTAAGAAATCTCGAGATGTCTGTAATATAAGTTAAATTAAGTATATCCAACAGTGAAAAGTGGTCTTTACATTTGATCATCGTCAAACAAGTAGATACCTACACGAAGAATTGTTCAATAAAAATCCCAAACAATACTCACCACCAATAATAACAAGTGGGTACTTTTTCGGATTAGTCATATTATTCTCGATGGCCATAGACACACCAACACCTTCCATACTAAAAACACACGCTCCCAAGAACGAAAAGAACCCTTCTACTGTCTTGAAATTGGGAAAATCCAATGGGCTCTTCTCTACCTTTAAAATTCCGTAATAAATCGTCGCCGCGGCCACGATCACTGTGAAAATCGGGAAACATTAAATCAACACACACAAACTTTCCTCGTTGATCGCTAATATCGCTATTATTTTTAGTGAAAACCGCATCAAAATCGGAGTAACGGAGAGAGGTGGACAACTAGTTCATCATATAAAATGTAAGTATAAAAATATTATAGACTAGCTGTTGTACGCGACTTCGCCCGCGTAACTTTATAAAATATAGCCTACGTTACACGCTGATAATTTAGCTTTCTGTTAGGTGAAAGAATTTTCTAAATAGGTCCAGTAGTTTTTGAGTTTATTCATTACATACACACGAAAATACAAATCTCTCTTTATAATATTAAGTATATTATATATAGATATACGTTAGGTGCTTGCCTAAAGTCTCAAAGGCCCCGGGTTCGTTTCCCGGCGAGGTCAACTTTGGAAATGAACTTTTCAAAGTTGGCTCTGGTCTGAGTAGTGGCAGGACACACTGCGATTTGCAGTCATTTGAGCTGCGCGTCTGGTGGCAGTAACCACCCCCTTACAAAGGACAACCATGAAATAACCGCATGTGTTGTGCTGTTGTGTTTCGGTGAGAAAGTAAGGGATGCCAGAGCCCATTACCCTATCCCTTCCTTATCCCTTATCCTTAATTTTTCTATGGTCTGCAGCGCATTTGTAGCACCGTCAGTCTGTCTGTCGACCTTAACATTTTTCTTAAAGTGGATCAAGTATAGAGTTAACTCACATATGAATACATCTGCTACAATAGAGAATGGTGCCAAGTATTTTAAACTTCTAATCAAACAAAGAAGTATACAAGGCACCAATAGACATAGTATGTACACCCGTATGTTTGGACTGGAACCTGAAATATTAATAGAAAACTTAGCTCAAAACTGAAATACTGTACCTACCAAAAGTGAAATACTAAAATAGCTGACTTTGTTTTAAATGTCTAACTTTTTGTAGTGAAAGAACTGAGTTGCGAGACTTTTTTACATTTTATGTTTTTGAAAGGTTTCTTTGGGCAGTATTCTCCTTTTTCACTCAGATAATTCAGTTTTTTTTTTGTATAAAACTGTCCGATTCACACTTTTTTAATCCTTTAGCCGCCTGATTATTTTCGTGTCCATTTCGCCAGAGCCCATATAGGTAAAATTCCTCTACTTGTATAATGTTTATTTTTAAATCATTGCGTTGTTTTCTCTTAAAAATAAACAATAAAAAAATTACGAATCAAGCGCTAGAGGCACGACAACTGGAAAACCAAGCGGTTAAAGGGTTAAATATAGTCTATTATGTGCTGTAACTATATTTTTATCTAGCATTTTACTTAATTTTACTCTAGCAAGTCAAATTAGGCGACGAAAACCATGCTTTTCTGATATGTCCTCGTCTTAAATCTTTAGCTTCAATATCTCAATCAAACCTCACCTACAGCTGCGTCCTTAACAGTTTCCACACCTTCTACGAGTTGCTTAATGGAACGCGCAATCACAACTTGATACACACAGCAAGACCCAAATAGATCCACGGTGATGGTCACGTCCACCGCGTACCTGTGTTTTAGAGATTGTGTCCTATGTTAAAAGGAACTAAACAAAAATGTGTTTCCGAGCTCATATAACCCAAATCTTTTCAAAGTTGGAGTGAATAGGCAACTTCTGGGTGAGCTCGCTCCATCTAGGATTCATCTTCGCTACGAGACTGGATGCTGGCCAAGAGCAAACCCATCTTTAATTAAAAAAAAAACGCTTAATACTAAAAGTACGCATTGTTTAATGAAGAATTTACAAGAAATAGACAACGCAATTGCTTTGAAAAAAAAAATACTTAAACATATGAAAGACAAGTTGTATTGTTTAGAATTTTCGTTAAAGCAATAGTTTCAACAAAAAAAAAACTAGAACAAGAAGAATTTGAGTTTTATTGAAAATTATTACGAAAATTGCTTATGAATCCTGAACCGATTTTAATTTAAAAATTTTACGGTATATTTTAATTTTTTTAAACGAAAATACCATAATTTCTAGGCCTTAACATTTATTTCACGGTGTTATACACAAAAAACACACGTCAACTTATAACACCCGATTTTTGCGTCGGGCGTTGGAGGTTAAAAAAACCAATATGCTGCACGCATTAAGGTGTACCTAAAGCATTTGCTCAGTCTTCGTAGTTTCGGAAACGGTGATGTCTTCAGAGCCGCCTCTGCCAAATCGGGATACGACATCCTCGGTTCTTGTAACCGTCCATACATTTTTTGCGCACTCCTTAATAGAATCTGTAAATTATTATAGTACCTAGATACCCATTAGTTTTCAACTAAATAACGGATACACGTTTGATATTGTTACATTTATATTATTAATTTTTATCTTTTACTAGCTGGTGCCCGCGACTTCGCCCGCGACTTCGACCTGACCAAATATCTGACATCTTTATCGCTGTGACGACGGCGACTGTGGCGCTCGATTTTTTAATTTTTTTAGACCATCCCTCGGGAACCTAACATTTTTCTAGGATAAAAAAGTTTTCTATATATATTAATACAGGTAGTAAACTATCCGTGTGCCAATATTCAACAAAATCCGTTAAGGGATTTTTCACATTTATAATAAGTAAAAGAAATAAGTAAGGAAAAATAAAAAAATAATAATATCATTACTAATATTATAAATGCGAAAGTATGTTTGGATGTTTGTAACTATTTCACGCAAAAATTGCTGAACCGATCAGCATGAAATTTTGCATACACGTTGTCTGAGACACCAGAAAGGACATAGGGTACCTTTCATCCAGAAAAAAAGGACTATTCCCGAGGGATCAATAAAAAATAAAAACTAACGCCTGCCCAAAGTGTTATAGCAACACGAGGTCAAGCGTTATATTGCTTTTTTTTAATTTTCAACGCGGACGAAGTAGCGAGCACCAGCTAGTAAATTATAAATAGACAGCAACAACTTACAAACATGCAGTAAGCGACCATAAACCCTGCCACCAAATTGATAATTGCGGAGCTTATTAAGCCATTTTGTTTGTATGACTCGTGTATGGCTACAAAACCAGCGCCAAGACAACCTTTCACCAAATGTCCAATTGACTCTAAGACGCTGAGAAAAAAAAATCGTATCTGAAACTATATATAAGTGTTATGTAGCGAGTGCGACTGCCTCATACTATCTTTTTGGGTCAAATTAGTTATAGGGATTTTTAAATAAGATGATGCATTTCTTTGTATAAAAATTTTGTATTATGGTGTATTTACTAACATAGTTTTAAGTTAATTGTTACTAACCAATATGGATGTGTGTAATCCGAAATAAATAAATTATTATTATTATTTAGACCCTTCTGCTCCCCAGCCAGGGTCTGTAGTTCTGTGTTAGGGTATTATACAAGAGTTATAGGACAAGATTTCAGCTTGCCTAAAATGCCTACCAAGAAATGTGCACCATCTCTCGGACCATTTGGGCAGGGAACGTGTTAATATGTATACCAAATTATGTAGTTAATGTATAAAAATATAAATTTCTTTTAAATCTATTTACACTATTACATTAGGATAAACCTGTAAATATGGCAATGTATAAATTAATAAATAAATTTTTAAAATAATTAACTTACTTAGTAGTTTTATGTTCCGGAGGATCAATTGCAAGTCTTGCAGCTTTAAAGTCATAATCCTTCGCGGCAGCCCCGGTCGCCTTTATTTCGAAATTTCTTGGTCCACTTGTGGGCTGTAGCATTTATTGCAATGTAAATATATTTAAGGGGGAATCACCTAATACAAGTTTAAAGATTTCTCTTAACTAATTCTCTCAATTGCTCGACAGACAGGCAGGACAGACAGAATGTCCACTTGATGGTAGGTGGCTACCGTCGCCTATCCTATAAAACAAGCCACGCCATAGGTGTTGCGAGTGCGCTGCAGACCATAGAAGGATTAAGTATTAAGGGATAAGTAAGGGATGGGGTAATCCCTATCCATTTTATATAAAACACGACTTCGTTCTCGTAACTTTATAAGAATGGAATAGAATAGAATAGAATGTTTTATTTGCGGTAAACGACATTTAAGAGCATATATAAGTAACATATATAAAGACAAACACAAACTTTCTCCAACTCAACATGATGCAGGTAGTAAAGACCTGCGCTGGTCTTTCGTTAGAGCCGATGGTGAGGTTACGCACTTACTAAACAAAACATACATAAAAGCTCCAATAACAATGAAAGTTTTCAAAAATAAAATACTTAGTTAAAATTAAAATACAACCTATAAACATATAATACAAAAAAAAAACACCTATATTTATACAAACAAGAAAAAAGAAAATATCATCTAGAAAAAAATATATATTCAGAAAATAAAATATAGTCTATGTTACTCGCTGATAATGTAGCTTTCTATAGATGAAAGAATTTTTTAAGTCGGATGAGTAGTTTCGAAGATTACCTACCTATTTCATAGAAATATACAAACTTTACTTCTTTATAGTATTTAAGAAAAAAAATACTTACAGCACCATGGTGAGGAAGCCTGTCTCTACTCCCTCTCTGAAAAATTAAATTATCTATAAAAAATCATTATTTCAAAAAATTATGACAACAAAATGTCGCTAACTTGTGAATCTTCTAGAGTCTAGACAGTTATTGGTTAAGTTTAGTAAAATTACAAAGACTTGTTTAAAATGGTCCCATTTTTTTAACGTATGGAAATCCCCATGGATATCCAGCAGTACAGGGGATGTTACCGGCTAAAAACCACGACTTTCTAGCCCGGATGTACTCGTAGATAGGCGGGGTCGCAGGAACACGACATCCACGGCTTTCCAGCGTGGATAGGACTGTGTTCCCTGCTTAAACCTCGGCGTAACCGTGAATGTAGGTACGCCGGCCACTAGACTTGCGAAGAAAAGGGAAGTATATTTTTGACATATTATGTTAACATTTCCACATTTTTACATATTAACCATTTCTAAGTATTAATTTTTTATGCCCGCTTTACACTTAGCCCGCGGATAGCAGCCGCACGCGAAAGCCGCAGAGCGCGAACTCTAAGTGGTGGAGCCGTTTTTTTTTCGCGGTTTCGCGCTTTGTTCCCCAATTTTTGTCGGTTTTTTGTTCCGCGTCAAAAGGAGCGCGAAGCGCGTGGATATTTTCTGTGCAATTATCGTGATCTATTACGAGTGCGGAGTCATTGTTAAATACGTCGCAAAGTATCGGCAAATTCGCGCCGTGATTCGCGGGTAAGTGAAGGCGGGCTTTAGACACACACAGTATGGTACAGCTCTAGTATGAGTTTATAATGCCCGCACTCGCTAGCGAAATTGTAAATTTATATGGAATGGATTATAGGGATTATATTTATATGGAAAATTGTAAATTGTCAATGTCTAGACAAATTTCTATATAAATATTTTACACTTGCTAGCGGGTATTAAAAATATACACTAGACACTGGATCGTTCTATATTCCGAGTTCTACGGACGCTACGCCTTTTGGTAGTTGCCAAGTAGTTACCTACATTTTTATATTTATGTACCTATGTGTAGATTGCTAATGCTGTTGCTATCACTATTAAAATAAAAACAAAACAGAAACTCACCGGAGTGTTTACCATAATACGAAATATATATAATACTATAAATATAAAATCGTACACAATTTAAATAAAAATCATTTACAAAAATATAAAAAGGTCATCGAAACTGTCGCTGTAAGTTCGTTACACAAATGACAGACTGATAGATTTGAATTATTGTCAAAATAAAGAAGATAAAACAGAATAATGTGGAAAAAGGTTTGCGAAAGCGAAAGGTCCTATATTTTATATAAATAATAATAATTTGGCCTCAATCGAGTTTCCCAAAGGGCAGGCCTTAAGATGAATGAATATGAATGTTATATATACAAGACAAAAGTTAAGCTAATGTCCATGTTGTGCCTACTCTAGGAACACTTGGGAATAAAACTCTCGAAGTTGTTTGCAAGTATATCTACTTGGAATAGTTTATCCAGGTAAAGCCAACTTCGAGAAGGAGGCCAATAGTCGAATCCAGCTCAAGTGAGGAGCGTTCGGGAAACTCCGAGATATCTTCTCCTCCAAAATTCCGCAGTGCTTTAAAACAAAAGTTTTGTTGTCGGTGATGTTCTATCTAGAAGAATATGTTGACTAAACTTTGATAATTCAAATATATTTTTTAAGTTTTTCAGTCAAGCCATAAACGAGGAGTATCTAGGCTTTAGAAAAGTACCCAAAAGTCGGCGCTAAGCGCCTTAACTAAATTTTATTTAATTAAATGTTAATTTTCTCCTTTTTATTTAAATACTTAGGTTTACAATTGATGCAAATTTTAATAAAACTAAATTTTATGTGCGAATATATAGGTAAAGAAATTGTACGTCGCAAAAAAATTACAAAAATATATTGTATTGTTTTCATTTAAGAACATTGTACAATATACGTACACACATTTTTATACAAATTATATTATTAAAGTCAAAGAGAAAATAATTGTGAAAGATAACAGTTTAAAAGTGGCAGAGCAGCCCGTCTGGCGACAGTGACCAACACTTTATAATAGACCGCCATGAAATAAGTGCAGTTCAATTGCACCGTGTGGTAGACTAAAGTGAACTTTATGTGAGCTTGTCTGCCGACCTTTACGTTAAAAACGTTGTCCACAAAATAAAACTCGCTATTGTTTATAATAATATGAAATATATTGTCACAATCTATTTAGACACTGTCCAGGATTAAAACTGCACCAAAATGTCCATATAGGTTGCACTTCGATCCCACGTAGCTGCATGCGCCATCTGTGATATGAGAGAATCATTTAATTGATGCAAAGAACTAGTTACTAGCTGTTGCACGCGATTTCGTCCGCGTAAATGTATAGCATATGTTACTCGCTGATAATTTAGTTTTCTATAGGTGAAAGAATTTTTTAAATCGGTCCACTAGTTTTTGAGTTTATGTCATTACAAACACAAATACAAATCTCTCTTTAAATTATAACTAGCTGGTGCGCGCGACTTCGTCCGCGTTCAAAAATTAAAAGTAATTTTTAGTTTTTACGCGAAAGAGTAACAAACATGCATCCATCCATAATAATTTATTTATCTATGATAATATCCATCCTAACAAAATTTTGCATTCATAATATTAGTAGGATGTTTGTAACTCTTTCATGTGAATACTAATAAATGTATTTGGATGAAATACGACATAGATAGTTTATTATGTGGATTAACATATAGGATACTTTATATCTTGAAAAAATGTTACTTTCCCTAGGGATAAAAAAAAAACGATGTCGCGTGCACCAGCTACTTAGTTTACAACAAAAATTGGCCTATACTATCAAATAGGTACATTATGATCTAGTTCTTCGAACAAAAGAGATTATCGATGTCAAAATAGTTTTCACCTGTGATTATCTAAACGGATATAGACATCGCGATTGACGCTGGTATTGACAACGAGGTCCGACCAAAGTCTCTCTGAGACCACAGCAGCTCGAGGCCATAAGTGGTAATCCAAGTTGCCTGGTGAAACCATTTTTTATACATTAAGGCGAGGACTTAATAGAAAAGCGTCACTTTAGTCGCCCAAATTGGAGAGAAAAATAAACGAAAAAGGTTTGTGTGTCTAAACTTGCAGTAAAAAATTGGACCCGTGCGAAGTCGGGACAGGTTAGCTAGTTGATTTTCGAACAAACGAACGAAAAAAAAAACAACAAATTTTCGTAATACAGTAAAATTAAAACATAGATGAAAATACAATGCATAATAGACTAATTATATTTAAAAAAGTTTGAATCGAACAGATTTATATAAAAATTTCTATTTTTCTGAGAAAAAAAAAAATAGCAATTACAGCCCAAAAAACCTTTTTGTCACAGTGATAAAAAAATTCAGCGACATTTGTTTTACATTTGTTTTTGTGAGTTTCGCTATGACAGGTGGGTTTATTAGGCAAAGACGAATTACATAAATAAATCTTTTGCATGTAAATTGTTAAAAAATCAATGCGAATCATAATATTACTGAACTAAATAACTATACTAAACTAAATCATAATATCATTTGGTTTATAAGCATGAGTTTTGTTGATGGAATTTAGTTTAGCAATTTATTTTAGAACATCAACGTCATCTATAGCCGCAATAGTATGCTAATAATAATTATCTATTCTGCAGAATTATCACATTTTATTATTATTATGTTCTATCATCGATAAAATACCTACCTACTTGTTAATATTTTATTAATCTATATAAACAAATTTATGCCTTTGTATTTCTGTAAATAAGGGACGCCAGGAGCCCATTAGGGTTTCCTTAGTTCTCAAAACTGTTACTAGATGTCGCGGTTTCTCGAGCTTATATCGCGTTAACGACTTGTTTTCTCCGTTTGTGAGGGTCGATTTCTCACAGTGGGAATTCATACTTACCTGGCACAGGGGACACCGTGATCATGAAGGCGGTTCCCCCAGGGCGAGGCCCTTCCATTGCACTGCGGTTGGGTTGACCCTTGCGATTACCCCTAATGTGGGTAACTCGGGTGCGTAATTTTTGGTAGTGGGGACTGCGTACGCGCTGTCCCCTCAATAAATTTAATTGAACAAAATTGAATATATAGACTACTTGAGACTGACCAATTTGACCATGTTCTGCTGATGCCGCGACTCTGTGTGTGATACTGATAGTGATAATACGAACCGAATAAGCGATTACTGCATTTCCTTCCTGCTTCCTGCTCTCGTTCATCTCATTCATACTCATTTTTTTATATTCATACTATGTTTAGTAATTAAAGTAGGTCCAGGTAGGTATATATATTGTACTGTATTTTGATTTTGTTATAATTTAATTAATTGAAATTTGAAATAATTGTAATAGTTAATGTGTAATGGTATCCTGAGTTTCTTTCGGGATTTCGTCTCCGGAGCTTATTTTCCGAAACCCTGCTAAATTTAAATTTATAATGACTAATAATAGGAATGACATTATATCATATCAGAATCAGTTTCTCGGAGAACCCTAATTGATAAATAAATATTTTGAATGTGTTCAATTTTTTTTTGTGTGTGAATGTGGTCAGACTAATATAAAAATCTCCTAGGTAGTTAGTGTTGCCCTTGCGTCTCCTCTCTCTAATTAATGTCTCAATAAAATATAATCTCATATACACCAAGAACTGTTTGTTACGGGTGTATATAAATTTCAGTAAAAACCGTCTTGTAAATTACCAGAATCCACCATGTCAGTCCAAAGAACAGCTTCCCCACCTTCGACAGTAAGTACTTCAAGACTACGCCATGAATTCCAATTGTACATCTCTTGCCATGTCCTAAAAAATATGAAGAAGTAACACACTATCGAATAATATGGACTTTTTTATTTGCTAACTATAGCTTTCTTCATTTCAGATTCAATTAACATTCGATATTATTTCCAAAACATACATTTGAGTTACAAATAATTTGCTTGCTATTGCACGCTACTCCGTCCGCGTAATTATATAGCCTTATAACTTTTATAAATTAATTTAGGTATACCTACATAAGATTATGTTTTTAAATTAGCATCGACAAAGTCTTGAAGGATTCCTTAAAATCATTACTAAAATTATTAAATTAAGTGAAGATAATTATTCTTATTTGCTAAAAATAATTTCAAAAGGAATCAGAGACATGATCTACACTTCTTATAATAATAGATAATCATATAGTTAAAAACTCCAAGTCTCCAACCTGTATTTTAGGCAACGTTGCTTAGATGTCTCGCACGACAAGTCCCATTTGCTCGAATGTATCACTTTGTATTTGCTGAAAGCTTCATTAGATGGATTTAGTGGCCAATCGTACAGTTGAACCCCAAGCTTCTCCCATACTCTCCTCTCTCGATCTTTAGACAAGTGATTCGTATACCATATTATCGGTAACTTCGGCAGAAACCCCTTATTAGCACGCATTATGCACTCTAAAACTTTATCCAAAAACCCATATCTCTCATTTATTATGGAATAACAATTTGCAAGAGAAAAAATTCCATCGCTAATGTGATACACGTCTACAACTCCCGTCAAGTTTAATATTTCGGTAAAGATCATCTGAAGGTAATAAAAAACTGTATCAGACATCTTGAGATGTGTACACAAAACGTTACAAGTGTTGCCGTTTAAGAAGTCGTTCTTTTTCTGGCATTTCGCATCAGGACTCCAGGACCAAGCTCTGCCAACCGGACCAGGAATTGCCACTTCGATAACAACTCTAATCCCTCTTATACCAGCTCTGCGTACCACATTTTTAATGTCATCTCTTGTGTAAACCATAGACTTATCATATGCTCCGTATTGATATAGCTCAGGTATTTTATCAAGTACCAATGGAAAGCTCGCAGCGTCAGAAATTCTCCAATGAAATGTATTTAGCTTACACATTGCCATTGCATCCAGAGTTCTCATCAAATCTGTAACAGGTATATAATTTCTACCTGTATCTATCATTAAACCTCTATATTTATAAGCAGGTGCGTCTATTATGACGACTTCGGAGAGAGTTACCAAGTGTCCACTGTACTTGTCCAGGAGTATAACTTGTGTCAAAGTTTCTAGACCGTTTCTCGCACCGCAGAAAGATGAGGATTTTACTTTTATTTGAACTTTCGATGCGTTTGAGACAATCTTTAGATCGTATGACTCGTCAGTGTCTAATCTCAATTTAGGATCTTCGTCATCTGTGATGACAATTTCAATATTCATATTTTTTGTGGGGAAACCATTTTTATTAGACTTCGCGTCTATTCTCTCCAACGCTTTCAGTTCCATTAAGAAATATTTAAAAGCTTCTCCCAAATATTGATTAACCTCATCCGATGGTACCACATTAAATTTGTATTGTAATTTATTAGTAGATATGACAACTATTTCTTTACTAAAGTGAGTGTAGCCAGCCGGATAAGGCCATAGTTGAGGCCCTGTACACAGTAAGGTACATATGCTTTGAGACCGATAGATGTTCATATTGTTTTTTGATGATCTATGCGTTTTTTCACAAACATGATCTCTGCATTCCCATGATTCGTTTACGAGAAAACTGAAAAGAAACTGTTTTAAAATTAGTTATTATGATGTATCGAATTGTTTAGGAGACAATTCTTTAATTATAGAAAAAACTGCATTCATGCAATCTTAATTTACGTCTTGAGTTACTTACGGCAGAAAGTGTATTCAAGACCATAATGTCGCAAAACAATTTAAATGAAAGTTTCATGCGGAAGATGTGATAGACAAGTCGTTTATTTAATATCATTAGAGAATATCTTACTTCGTCTTTCTAGAAAGCTTACCTACTTATTTAACATTATTTTTTCAATATTTATGTTTAATTTTTTTGAATTACGTTTCATAAAAATGTCAATTATGTTTTTCATAATATATGGCTACTGGCTATACTGGCTACCGACGCCTATAACACAAGCAACACCACAGGTAGCAAGTGCGCTTCCGACTATACTAGGATTAAGGATACCTACGGAATCAGTAAGCTGTCTGGAATCGCACCCGGGACAGCTAATTGATCGAATAATGTTTATATTACTACAAGTATACTGCTACTGATAAATAATACTGCTACTAATAAATAATACTGCTACTAATAAATAATACTGTTACTAATAAATAATACTGTTACTAATACTGCTACTAATACTGCTACTAAAAATAATACCGCTACTTATAAATAATACTGTTACTAATAAATAATACTGCTACTAAAAATAATACCGCTACTTATAAATAATACTGTTACTAATAAATAATACTGCTACTAAAAATAATACTGTTACTAATAAATAATACTGCTACTAAAAATAATACTGTTACTAATAAATAATACTGCTACTAAAAATAATACCGCTACTAATAAATAATACTGTTACTAATAAATAATACTGTTACTAATAAATAATACTGTTACTAATAAATAATACTGCTACTAATAAATAATACCGCTACTAATAAATAATACTGTTACTAATAAATAAAACTGCTACTAAAAATAATACTGTTACTAATAAATAATACTGCTACTAAAAATAATACCGCTACTAATAAATAATACTGTTACTAAAAAATAATACTGCTACTAAAAATAATACCGCTACTAATAAATAATACTGTTACTAATAAATAATACTGCTACTAAAAATAATACTGTTACTAATAAATAATACTGCTACTAAAAATAATACCGCTACTAATAAATAATACTGCTACTAAAAATAATACTGTTACTAATAAATAATACTGCTACTAAAAATAATACCGCTACTAATAAATAATACTGTTACTAATAAATAATACAGCTACTAATAAATAATACTGTTACTAATAAATAATACTGCTACTAAAAATAATACTGTTACTAATAAATAATACTGCTACTAAAAATAATACCGCTACTAATAAATAATACTGTTACTAATAAATAATACTGCTACTAATAATCCCTTGTATTTTTATTACCTGAAGACGTCAACGTCTCTTTTGAATTTCAATGTAAAGTCAGCTTTTTTCGATGAGAAAGATATTAGGCATAAGGACAGCAGCAAGATTAAGAGAAAGAATGCGATGAGCGCACCCGTTAATTTCAGCCATAAGGTGGTTTTCCTTAAAAGCATGTTAAATTTTATTTAATAAATTTCTACGGGAAATGCTATAGGCTAACTAGAGTGTACGCCTTCTTCGCCTAAGATTTAATCGAAGAACGTGTTTACAAAAAATGATAAAAAATTTAGATTTTACATACGGTGGATTGTCTTTGATCTTTACTCTCTCTCTTCCATCGCAATACTCCATTGAGTTCCCAGCAACACCACAATAAGGTCCATCCGAGCCAATGTATCTACTGCAAGAGCAGTCTGGTTTACAGCGGCCCTCTAAAAATTTACTTTCTTCATAACTAAAGCTCAATTTGAGGACCCCGTTGGATGAGTGAGTAGGGTGCTTGTCTTAACGCTCTGTACCAGGGTTCCCTGGTTCGATTCCCGACAAGAGTCAACTTTGGAAATGAACTTTTCAAAGTTGGCTCCGGTCTGCACTTACAGAAGGCCACAGTGAAATAACAGCACGTGTGCTTTTGTGTTTCGGTGAGTAAGTAAGGGATGCCAGTGCCCATTTTAAGAACCTACACCTTCTTAATTTCTTATCCTTAATCCTACTATGGTTGGCAACTCACTTGCAGCATTAGTGACGTTGCTTGTGTTATAGACAACCGTCATCTGTCTGTCGAGTTTAACAACAAAAAAAAAGACAGCCATGTCGTTGCGGCTAAGATTGCCACTTGTCGTTGGAAAAAAAAACTACGAATTTACAATAAATCAACGAAAACTTAACTAAAAAAGAAACTCACTTGTTTCGCATGTCATCTCTTCGAAACTCTCCCCTTGACTCGGCTCCTCAGTCTTTTCAACTCCTTTAACAGCGAACAAAGCCATGTCGCCATTTTTCCAAGTGTCCTTACACTTTTTGGAAACCATTTTTACCGGTACAGATTCGATAGTTTCCTGATTATGTTGCTCTATTGATACACTAGAATAGTCATCGGAAAGAGACGAAGACATCACAGTCACGGACGATTTGAATTTCAAGCTCTGTTCTTTAATTTCATTTCGCTTTGTGATCACATCTCTCTCAGAGTAGTCTATGGAATTTAAATAGTCCATCGCACTTGCAGTTGGTTGTTCCTTTCTTTGTTGTTTGTGAAGATTGTAAGTCAAGATTGCTGCTTCTTCACAAGCGTCTGTTAAACAAATTGGTGTCAGTTTCTGTTATTTACTTTATTATTAGTAAACTCATTTTCCATTTGACGATAGGTGAATACTTTCGCCTATTCAAGCAACGCCATAGGTGCTGCATGTGCGGTGGCGAGCAAGAGGTTAGGAAGGAAAGGGGCTCCGGCATCCTTACACGCCGAAACACAACAGCATATTATAAGTATATATATATTATATTAACTTTTTTTAATTTTTATTCGTTTTTCTTTTTATTCTTATTTCATGATAATGCTTCCTTTTTTTTTTGCATACTTAACTAATGACCCAATGATTTGTGCATTTATATTTGGATTAAATATTGACTTGTGATGTTTGACTGAGTTGGATTTTGAATATGTACGAATGATTATTTAAATTGAATATGTGCATAAGAAGCAATGAATATGCATGCTGTGGTAGCCTGTAAGTGTGACTTGTGCAAGCTGAACTATATTATGCGATTTTTTTTGAATTTTATATGTACATTGTTGCGTTGGCTATCCATATTATAATAAAAATAAAATAAAATAATCCACGCAAATTGCCAATGCGGACGAACCTTGTCACTATAACATGCATATGACGTCATCTGCAATTAAAAACTCGCCGGCCAGTGTTGCCAAAATGGCGGTCCGCCTGACCACTTGTGCGCATTATAAGCATTTTGTTATTTCACGATGGTCTTCTGATTTTTGAAACGCATCTGTTTGTTTCTCAGTTAACTACTAAATAACCCAATAAAAGGCTCAGTAGTCAGATGTCCTATATCATCGGACTACTAAGATGAAAAAGACTCATTAGTCCGATCATCGGACTACCGATACTGGGCCACGGTCTTTGACATGGTTTTCACAAATGGAAAAAGGTTTTTTTTTAATGTTAAGGATAGACTGACGGTCCACTTGCTTAACACAAGCAACGCCGTGGAAGTGTTATACTTGTAGACCATGGCAGAATTAAGGGGATTAGGTAGTGGGAGGGAAATGGTCATTATTGAAATAAGTATAAAATTGTCTATGTACTTTTAATAGCAACGTCGACATTATTGATGGTGACATCCATATCGCTCAAACTCTCACAAAATCTCAATATGATATTTTGTTCCTCTTTGGTGAGTTTTGCGCATATGTCTCTCTCTACGATACCAGATCCTGCAGCCATGCAACAATGGTACAAGAGGACTGACACCATTATGTAAATTTTTCTTGGCATATTCGTGTCTTCTGATATATACCTATGAAATAGAGAAAGGTCACTTACAATAGGTTTTTAAAAATTGTAAACTAAGCACCGACTTTCTATTTGAGTCCAAATGCGCTATATCTGCTGTAAAGTTGTTAGGGCAGGACTAACTTATGCTGCAACATCAGGTCAAGTTTACCACGTCATAGAAATACCACCGAAGTAAAGTAATACTAAATTTCGTATCAATAGAATTGAACATGTTGAAGTTAGTGAAATCCCTTCGCCAACTAGGAAATGGGATGATGGTCTTATATGTAGTTATTATAATATACTTAATTATGAACAATCCCGATAAAAAAGAAGGGATGGAGTAATGGGCTCTGGCTTCCCTTACCTACTCACTCACTGAAAAATACAAATAAAATGCTATTATTTCACGTTGGTCTTATGTAAGGGGGTGGTTACTGCCGCCAGACGGGCTGCCCAAATGACTGCGGAACGCTGTTTGGACACACATAATATATATTATGGTATGGACCAACATACTAAGTATTTAATAATACCTGAGCCTTAATATAGGATATTTGTTCCTTAAATATGATTCCACATCATCTGAACATGGCAATGATCTTTCAACGTAAATTTCGCCGCGATACTTATTAATTATTTCCGGTAAAATCCACACACACAATTTTTTTACTTTTATTTTAGGTTTTACGCAGTTATTTATCTATAAATAATTACAAATACAAATAATTTATTCATCCATTTAAGCCTAGGTACAAAAAGCGTTTAGGGGACCTCCTATAACTTTGAGTTTTTAAACTAACACTCGTATGCAATCATTCGAATCAACTTCATTTATGATAGATATACTAGCTGTTGCACGCGACTGCGTCCGCGTAACTTAATAAAATATATAGGTAATCTATGTTACTCTTTCTAAAGGTGAAAGAATTTTCAAAATCGGTCCAGTAGTTTTTGAGTTTATTCATTACAAACATACAAATCTTCTGTCTTTATAATATTAGTATATATATACTTACTAGTTCGTGCCCGTGTAAAAACTAAATAAGCAATATAATGCCAGACATCTGTATTGATATTGCACTTTTGCGAGGCGTTATTTTTTTTAAATTTTAGTTGATCCCTCGGGATCAGTACTTTTTTCTGGATGAAAGGTACCCTATGTCCTTTTCTGTATCGCTGACGTGTATTTCACTATGATCGGTTGAGTAGTTAAGGTGTGAAAAGCACATTCTGTACATTTTCGAAAAACAAAGTGACCAAACTGAAGCAATAAACGGTTTTTCGTCATTACCGCTCTATTTTTTGAGACCGACACTCGCGGTTTACGAAACAACGCAGCACAAATCTAGCACAAAGTTGAGTTTTTCTGAAAACCAAAGTGGCCATGCTAACTTCTAGGATATCCCTTAGAGCAGTTACAACCTTACGTACCCAATTTAATAAAACATTTGTCCAAATATTTTCAATTATTTCCAATTCCCAGTCAGAGCACGATGGCCGATCTAGAGACATTTTTGTGGCTTTATTTAATATAATGAAATCTTTATTAAAAAAAAACAATAAAAACGCATGTCCAAAGAAGTATTGTCATAAATATTTAGGTAGGTAATGTCGTGCTTGACTTTATCGTGACATGAAAACATAAAAAAGACAAGAATATTTTTGGTCTCAAGTTAAATAAGGAGTTTCATGTCACAAACAATTCTGATCTTCGCTCATTACACCCAGACATTATCACTTGTTTTAAAAAACAAACACCTTTTATTTCAACGTTTATGCCTATTCAAATTACCACCGCGATATAACAGCATGTGTGCGATTTGCTGAGTAAATAACCACAGACTATTTCACAATTCCTTAACCTTATCTTACTACCTTATCTTCAGCCTAACCTTATCTTTCAGTAGAAATAGTGATGTTCATAGTTTGAATACTAGAAACAAGCATATGCTTCAACTGCATAAAACTCGTCTCCACAGGGTTGGCAACTCTTTTATGGGACAATGTGTGCGCTTCTACAACAGGCTTCCTGCTAATATACAACAATTATCTATAAATAAATTTAAAATTTATATTAAGAAAACCCTGTGCAAAAAAGGTTATTATAGGATATTAGATTATATAAATGATGATCATCCTTGGAGTTAAATATAGTGTTATGTATATTGCTAAGTATTGTTACGTGTCATGTTGTAAACTGATTTATGAAAAGAGCAACTAGGAGTTTCTTGCCGAGTTCTTCCCCCTAGAAGCAGCTTTCCGAATCGGTGGTAGTTTGTAATTGTAAAATAATGTTGACGAAGATAAATGTTTTGTGAAAAACTTACATCTAATAAATGATTTATTATTATTATTTTCTCTATTTAACTCGTTTCCCCCTCCAAAAGCCAAAATGAGGGGGAGACGGTGTTACCCCCGACAGAAGCACAGTCGGTCGGGGTTTAGGGCGACAAGGACAGAAACCGACGCACGATCCTGGCTGTATCGAGCAACACCGCTCTCTGCATTTGGGCCGGGAGGGAACCACCACGGAATCCCAACCGCTTCAGGTTGTCACTGAGGCTGGTTGGAATCAAACCATTGACGGACAGAACAACTGGGATGATTTCAGCGGAGGCCACAGCCCACATGTCGACAATCTCGTGGGCTAGGTCGAGGTACTTCCTCTTCTTCTCAGTTTCAGCCTTCACTAGACCATCGTCATGCGGGATAGTGACATCCACTAAAAACACCCGCGACTGCTCCCGGTCCATCAACACAATATCAGGTCTATTCGCTAGAATAGTCCTGTCTGTGATGATGGGCCGGTCCCAGTAGAGCTTGGCACGGCCATTCTCAAGGACTGGCTCTGGCGAGTACCGATAATAAGGCATCCTCTGCTCAAGGAAGCCGTATTTCAGAGCGAGCTCCTGATGCAGGATCTTGGCTGCTTGGTTGTGCCTGTGCAGATACTCAGTGTTGGCAAGCGCCGAACAACCGGAGGTGACATGTCGGAGTGTCTCTCCGGGATGGCGACAGGCTCGACATATGTCCTCTGTGCCATCCTTTATGATGTACCTCCGATAATTCCGCGTCTTGACCACCTGATCTTGTATCGCACAGACAAAACCCTCGGTCTCTCCGAAGAGATCACCGAAGCGCAACCAGTGCACGGAGGCTTTACGGTCAATATGAGGCTCATGAAGAGCCTTGTAAAACCGCCCGTGCAGCTCTTTCTCCTTCCATACGGCCCCCCTGGCAGAGGCGCTCAGTACCACCGGATCCCGCCATTGCTGATCAGACAGGGACAGAGGGGTGAGTCCATTATCACATTCTACGACCGCCCTACGGAGCCCGCCACCCGAATCAGTCAGGAAAAAATTTCTAAGGTTGCACATCTCGCGGTTGTGCATGGTCTTGGCACTTAATAAGCCCCTACCACCACACTTCCGCGGGATGTACATCCTTTCAACTGATGATTTCGGGTGACGCATTCTGTGAGCGATCATAGTTGTGCGGACCCTTCTGTCCAGAGCGTCAAGTTCTGTCTGAGACCATCTGAGCACGCCGAACGTATAAAGGAGAACGGGCATGACCCAGCCATTAAAAGCTCGGATCTTGTTACCCCCTGACAAATAGCTCCTAAGAACTTTTGTCAGGCGCTCCCAAAATTCCTCGCAGACCGACTGTTTCACAAGCGTCTCCCTCACACCCAGTGATTCCGACATGCCCAGATATCGGTACGATTCAGTCCCGGAGAGTGACCTCATCTGTCCCGGGCCAACTTCGAGACTTGTCGAACGAATAACCCGACCCTTCTCCACATGGACTACCGCGCATTTGTCGAGCCCGAACTCCATCCCGATAGATCTGCTGAAATCTTCAGTTAATCTCAGCAGTCCCTCCAGACGATGAGCGTTCGGGGCGAACAACTTGAGATCATCCATGTAGAGAAGGTGTGACATCTGATGGCCTCCCCTCCGAAACTGAAAGCCCATCGCTGAATCCTCCAAGACAGTACTCAGAGGATTCAACGCCAGGCAAAACCAAAGTGGGCTCAGACAATCACCCTGGAAAATACCCCTACAGATCCTTATCCGATCAGCCGCACCCGTCATCCGCTCACCGGAAAGACTAAGCATCGTACTCCATTGCCCCATACATGTCTCAAGAAAGTGTCGAGCCGTACTATCCACTTTATACAACTCGAGGACCCTCAAAAGCCACGTATGGGGAACCGAGTCAAACGCTTTTTTATAGTCAATCCAGGCAGCGGAGAAGTTTCGACGGTTGCGTTTAACCAGTCTGCAAACAGCCGTGTCAATGAGAAGCAGCTCCTTGCTACCGCGACTACCGCCCTTACATCCATTCTGAGCCTCCGATAAGATGTTGTTATCGGTGACGTGACGATAGATTTTTGAACTCAGAATGGATGTGAGTGTTTTGTATATCGTACAGAGACACGTTATTGGACGGTATTTAGATGGATCTGCGGTAGCATTGTCTTTGGGAGCTAAATGAGTGACCCCTGTAGTCAAGAAGTTTGGGAGCGCCCCGTTTTCAAGAGCCTCTTGAAATTGAACAGCGAGAGTGGCATGGCTGCGCCAGAACCCCTTCAACCAGTAGCCATGCAGTCCGTCTGGTCCCGGACTTTTCCAGTTCGGAGCCTTACGGACCGCAGCGACCACATCATCTTCAGTTATTGTAATGGGGTTCATCGGCGTGATTATAGCGCATGCCTCTTCCACTGCCCTCATCCAAGGGCCCTCTTCGTGAGTAACTGGTTCCGACCACAGGTTTCGCCAGAAGGCAACGGTTTCGGTCTGATTAGGTCTGGGACCAGTCACTCTGATATCGGGACGCTCTAAGTTATTATAAAACTTCTTCTGGTCACTCATAAAGAGGCGATTTTGACGGTGCCTCTTATTATTATTATTATTATTATTATTACTAAGCAGCACTTGTGGCTTTGCTTGTATTAAAAGACGGTAGTTAGCACAAACTAAATAGTAGATACTGAGTAGTTACTCACCACCCAGTCGAGCGTCAACTTGGCTGCCGATTATGGAGGGTAGAAAGTAGAAGTAATGAGGACGACTATAATAATATGATTTAAAAAGTGGTCCCAGTCTGTTTCTTCGCTAACTACTTCTAAACCACCTGACGAATTTTGATTCGGTTTTCACTTATGGAAAGAGGGATAAACGAGGAAGGTTTGTGTATAGAAAAAATATGGATCCCGGGCGAAACCGGGAACGGGTCGCTAGTTAGAAATAAAATTAATACAACGCACAATACATATTTTATTCTAGTGTTACAATTATTTCATCGAATTCATGCGATCACTAGTTTTTATTTTATAATATTTTATTCGAATAACGTTAAAACGCTCACATACAGCAACAGATGGCGCTGAAACAAGAATACGATTTTAAAATTAATGAAATAATATTTTACGTAAGATTTCCTAACTTTGATTACAGATTGACGAGCTTGTTGGATGAGTGGTTAGGGTGCTTGCCTTCCCGGGTTCGATACCCGGCTGAGTTAAAAATGTACTTTTCAAATTTGGCTCTGATCTGGATATGGAAAGTAGTGGCGAGGCACAATGCGTTTCGCAGTCATTTGGGCAACTTGTCTGGCGGCAGTAACCACTGTGAAATAACAGCATATGTGCTGGTGTGCTTCGTTGGGTTCCCTATCCCTTCCCAATTGCAGCACATGTGGCGTTGCTTATGTTATAGGCGACGGTAGCCACCTACCATCAAGTGGATCGTCTGTCCAACTGTCTGCCGACATTAAAAAAAAAAAAAAAAAAAAAAAAAAAAAAAAAAAAAAAAACAGAAACAGACGCACATACACACACACGTCAAACTTATAACGCCCCGCTTTTGTGTCGGGCGTCAAAAAAGAACCACTTATATTGCTTGTGTTTTAGGCGACGGTAGCCACCTAATGTCAGCAGACAGTCTGCCAAACTGTCTGCTGACCTTAACATTAAAAAAAAAAATACACACAAATACCTATATATATACAATTATACACGCGTCAAACTTATAACACCTCGTTTTTGCTTCGGACAAAAATCTAGTAACTTCTTGCAGCTTATAATATATATATATATATATATATATATATATATATATATATATATATATATATATAAGCACTTAACACAATATTTCGCTACTCACTTTACTTGATAGAGTAAAAGTCTAGTAATCCTCCAAATCGTCGTCAGAGAAGCATAAAGGTTCGACGTTGTGCCTTTCCTCTTTCCCTGGACCCATCTCATCGTCATCCAAGATGACGACGGCATCAGATTCCGTTCGGCCTTCTTGTGCCGGTGCCTCATCTACTTTCTTCGTTTGCTGCTGCTGCAGCACCTCTCGGTTTTGATCCTTGGAAATTTAAAAAAAAAAATTGAGATCTTAATGCTCCTCGCCCTCACGTCACGTTGGACTCATGACATATGTGAAACATAGAAAATATTCTGTTTAAAAAATACAATATTAGTTCCGCCATCGTGTTGGCCAAGTATTGGGGTTGCAACCCCAATATAGTGTTGGCCAAATATTGGGGTTGCAACCCCAACAGCCTGTCCTACCCGCCGCAAAAGATGTTTCACATAAAAAAATGCGTGCGTTGAAAATGAGTACAAATTGAGATGTATTTAGTTACGATCTGCCCATTAAGGCGCTTGCGTTCTGTCCTCCTCGGCATTTTCGCTCTCCTTTTCTCATTCTGGTTGGCGTATTTACTTACTTCTTACTCCGTCGTTCGCGGAGAATCTCTGCGGAGTATCGTTGCCACTTTGTGTTGGCCAAATAAAGCCTACTAGCTGGTGCTCGCGCAATATAACGCTTGACCTCGTGTTGCTATAACACTTTGGCCAGGCGTTCGTTTTTTATTTTTTATTTATCCCTCGGGAATAGTCCTTTTTTTCCGGATGAAAGGTACTCTATGTCCTTTCTGGTTTCCCAGACAACGTGTATGCAAAATTTCATGGTGATCGGTTCACTAGTTTTTGCGTGAAAGAGTTACAAACATCCATACATACTTTCGCATTTATAATGTTAGTAAGTATAGATGTTACTCGCTGATAATATAGCTTTCTATAGGTGAAAGAATTTTCAAAATCGGTTTAATACTTTTCGAGTTGAGTCTTTACAAACATACAAATCTTCTCTCTTTATAATATTAGTATAGTATGATTTTCCTCGGGAACCTAACATTTTTCCGGGCTAAAAAGTATCCTATATGTTAATTCAGGTAATAAACTATCTGTGTGCCAAATTTCATCCAAATCTGTTCAGTAGTTTTCACTTGAAAGAGTAACAAACATCCATCCATACAAGCCATCCAAAATCCTCACAAAATTTCGCTTTTATAATATTAGTACATATTATTAGACATTGTAGAGCTTGAAGTGTTTCAGTTGCTCCGATTACTTAAGTGGCGTCAGCCTGTCTGACACACATTAATCATAAAAAACCCTTACCTTTTTGACATTTTCTGTTATCACGCTTTTTTCAGTTTCATTTTTACTCTCCGTAACATTTTCATAAGTTTTTCCCTCCGTAAGAGTTTCATCATTGTTACTCTCCACAACATATTCATCATTGTTACTCTCCGCAACATTTTCATCATTTTTACTCTCCGCAACATTTTCATCAAGTTTACCGTCTGCAGAGACTAACTTTTGTTGTACTATATCATCATCGATTTGCATCGCACCACCGAAACTCTCTATGACGAAATCATCGCTTTCCATCATCAAATCATCTGTCAAATCGACACAGACAAGTGTCTTGTCTTTAACTTGAATGTCACTGTCATCGAGGTTTACTTTTTTGTATAACACTTCCTTATCTTTTGGAACTGTATTGACGTTTACTTTTTCATTTGTCACTTTCATTTTATTTGTATCCTTTGTGACGTTTAATTTTTCGACAATCACTTTCTTCTGTTTTGACGACACCTCTGGTACTTTAGTACCTACTGTCTTGGTTATTTGTGAGTGATTATGATAGATTATTTTGGGTGGAGGTTGTTCTCGAGGGCCCGATCTGATACCCGATTTCATAGGGACGCGGAAGTACATTGGCTCTATTCTTAGCGGTTTACCACCTGAGAAAAAGTATATAGGTATTGATCGCAATTAATTGAAATTATTGTAAAATGTTATTATTTTAAAGATGGAAGAATCACGCTGGAGTCAAAATTCCGACGGAAAATAAACCAATGATGTGTTTAGTTTGCGGATAAGATATTAACGTCATATTATTTTTAGTTTTATAGTCTAGTAAGTACATGGCTGAAAAATATTTTAAAATATTGGTATAATTTTCTTATTAGATCAGTTTTTTAACAGCTCTTTTTTTTAAACTAGCAGTCGACGGTTTATGCAGAAGCGAGATATTAGTAAAATTATATGCGACACTTATAGAAATATTGATATAATTTATTAGTACATGGCTGAAAAAAAAAACATACGATTTCTGTAAATTTTCATTCAAGAAAAGTATAATCAAAAGTGTCACTTAGTAATTTTTCGTGATATTAAGATCAAATTTGAGATATTTCTGTTTTTTCTTCGACCTAGTTAGTATGTGGAGTGATTTATGTTCTAAAATCTAAAACATTGTTTTATTATATATATATTTAATAACTTTTATGTTTATCTGCGAATGCTCTTAAAAGTATTGGGACTAAACATAAAGTGGTTTTAATTAATGTACCTAATGTAGAATTTGATAAACACTCACCGACAGTGATCATTTCCATTTGGAAGAGTTTGTCGTAATTTTCCAAGGTGTCGACTTGGGCGATGAACATCTTCTCTCTCTCCGCCTTGAGCAAATGTATGACGCCGTGTTGGCTGACTGTCTTCATAACTTCCGCTTTGTCCATCAATTTTCCAGAGTAAGCGTAAAATTTCAAGTAGAAATTGTGGACTTCTCGTTGGAGACGATGCTCCAACTGATGCTTCATTACCTGACCACCATTATATTTCAATTTTTAATACACTTTTTGAAGTGATAACTTCTTTAGGCGCGTTGGGAATTCTTGAGATGGGAAAAAAACCATTGAACTCGCGACACTGTTACCGTAATCGATATCTCTGTATATAAGTATGTACTTTTCTGACGATTCAAAAAATACACACGTAATTTTGTTTTCAAGTTTTCACTTCTTTTTACAATAATTAACACAAAATCAACAAATATGACAACACGTTTGGTCTAGTGGCTAGTAATATAACCTAACGGTCTGCGGGTTCGAATCTCGCTAGGGGCAAATGTTTATGTGTTAAAATTTACCTTTGTACCTGAGTCACGGATGTTTGTATTTATAATATGTATGTATTTACAAAAAAAAAAGTAATCCATGTAGTATATCAACTGTCTGGTATCCATAATACAAGCATTAGTTGCTTACTGTGGAACTAGATGGTGCTGTATGGAATGTGTCAAGATATTTATTTATTTATTATATGTAAGTATTTAAATTGTTAATACACTTTTTACAATAATTAACTAAAAATAAACAAATTTATTGACATCTATTGTGGCACAGATAAAATAATATTGTGACAGTTCGTACCTAATATAGTTTTGTTTTATAGAATCTAGATTTTGCTTTTTTTTAACTATGTTATTCGTTTAAAAAATACGCTTTTCGTTAATTTTTATTTTATTTTCAAATATTTTCACGATTTCACTTTATGTGTACTCTATGTGTGTGTGTGTGTGTGTGTGTGTGTGTGTGTGTGTGTGTGTGTGTGTGTGTGTGTGTGTGTGTGTGTTAGTTTACGTATACTCACTTGGCTAAAGGCATCGACCGTGGTATTGAATACGTTATAATTTTCCATAACTTTGTCAGGTAACCCTTCACGATTCTCAAGTTCCTGGCGAAACTGAAAACAATGTAATACAAGGCTCGTACACGAAAGTTTGAACGGGAAGAATTACCAACAGGCGTTCAATTGTTTGTTAAAATCGAATGGCTAAAATATTTTCTTTACCAAGTCTGTGAGTTCTGTGATTTCCTTGTAGACAGCTTCCTTCCTAGCGCCAGTGGATAAATCGAACCAATCATCCCCTGTAGTAGACTTAGGTTTATCTGTAAAACGCAAGTCAAAATAATTAATATTTTATATTGAGATTGCGTGTTTCTGGACCTTTCACGGCTTTTAATGTTGCTTCGTATATATATATTATATATATCCTTATTATAGTATAATTTGGCTCGCTTTCGGAGTCTATTTGTCTGTCTATATAATAAAACCTTATAGTTAAGTTTTTATGTAAGTAAACGATCTTATGTAAGATTAAACGAGGAAGGTTTGCGTATATAACAAATGCATTCCGGGCGAAGTCGGTAGCGGGGCGCTTGTACATCATAAAGACGAGTAATAGTGACAAGACACACTGCGCTTTCCAATAAAACTGGGAAACCCTGAGGATGTGCGTAAGTTATTGTCCATTAAGATCAATAATTGGTCTGATATTCCCTTGAGTCTGTAAGATATCGTAACCACCGACCAATTCACCGTCAGAAGTGCCGCTCATAATTAGAAAAAATATAAAAAAAAACTTTGATTTACTCTTTCACATCTTATAATTTTCTCTATCACAAGCTGTGTGTTTACATGACTTGGATAAGAGAGGCTACAGACTATTGTTTTATTGCAGTCGCCAACATTGCAAGCAGGCAGAGTTCTCATATCTTCAAACATGAGATATGTCTTATAGACATTAAAATACCATATCAGACTTTATCCTTCAGGGGCACTATAGCAAAATACTGACTGTCTGAAATACCTTAAAAATATTTGTTTTTATTTTTTTTGGTAAATTTTAAATGGGACCAGCACACAGTGTGATATTTTGTAATTATTAAACGTTGCCGGAGCTTTTAGGGTCGGCGCATACTAACGCAGAGTCGAAGCGTCAATGTAAAAATATTACATGGCATATTAAACCCTACATTATTGACAATTTAGTGTGCACATTTCTATCGTGATTTGAAGAGCGCATTTACGCCCATTCGTGGGTTTGCTGAGCGCGCATTTTTTTTATCACAATAGAAATATGTGTATTAAATTGTGGAGACAGTAGAGGTTTATATTCCGTGAACTTTAAGATTGATGCTTCGATGCTCCAGTATGCGCAGACCCTTACTCTGAACCGGCCTTGAAATGCTTTACGTAATGGCATTTAAACCAATTTGTTACTGTGCGTGTAGGAAGCAGTTTTATATTTGGAAGGTGTGGAGAAAGCTCTCATCTCTAACATGAGCGATTTCCAATATGAGGGATCCATTATGATACTGGTGGGATTTTGTGATTTGTTCTCCGTTTAAAGCTCTCGTTGCTTCCGGACTTTAAATATTCTGTGGTTAAACGCCCTGTCTTGTTTGCTTAGGTAAAGCGCTACACACAAGAGCAGCTAGTATTAGGATTTAGGATAATGAAACCATCTTAAGGACTGTCTCAACTTATGCGGCTTAACCCGGGGGCCACGAAACATGAAATACCACCATTTGTTTCTGTTCACGAATTCGCTTCGAGCGTTGGTTTCATGGCCTAGGGGTAATTCTCGTCGAGTAAGGTAGCTACTTCGGGCCTATCATTTTAGCCGTAGCATGTGTGGTTTGTACGGCTAAAATGACTGTCACGGCCGCGACAGTGTGTCGAACGCTTTTTAACTTGCTCATCCGATTTAACCGTTTTGACTGGGTGTCCGAGTGAAAGCGGGCTTGAATCCCATCCATTCTGTGAAGTTCAATCTTCAATCAGGTGAGGACTTCACAGTTGACACTCGTGGCACTCAGTTGGACTACGGGCCCTAGCAGCGCAAATCGGACCACACAAGGCAAAAAAGCAAAGAAAACGGGGCGTCTGAGCGGACTGTTTATTTTTTAAAGACATGTGGAAATAGTAGGACACCAAAAATATGCAATATTTTTCTTCAAATTATTCCAGCGTTTTTAGCTTCACGAGTACTCACGAGTACGGTCGCTTTAATCTATACTTATAAAGAAGTTTGTCCTGACTGACTACGATTGTACAATGATACCAGTGACAAATTGAGGCATGCAGTTGAATTTTGGTCACAATTGTGAATTTTGACAAAAATATTGCTTTTTAATAGAACACTTACCATCGTTTTCATCACGTGCTCCAACGAAATCAATGAGTTCGTCTGGTTGAGCATTGTATGCTTTATTCATGAATGCAGCGATATCTTCACCGTCGTATGCTTTCTTGTATGCTTCCATAACCGCTTTCCCCTTAACTTGCAGAGTGTTCCCGAATAATTTATTAAACCGTACGAGAATTACTTCGACAAGTTTCTTAATTTTTGGCCCATTAATTTTATTTTGAACATTAAAACCCATCTCTTTCATGATTTCCTTTGCTATAAAATTGGCCGCATTAATTCGAACTCCCTTATCGCGACCGAAATCAATATATGAAGTTGTATCGAGTAGACCTTGGTTGGCTTTCTCGAGTAACTCTACCACTTGAGGGTTGTTTAGTTTTGCTTTAGAAATGCCCTCCATGATCTGAAAGTTACCAGTCTTGGCCACTAATGACTTTGGTGGTTCACTAGTCGGTTTTACGAATGGTAAAGCTTCCTTAGTGCCGATTGATTGGCAAGGCGGAGCAACATTTGGTCGACCAAATATTGCCGGTTTGCCAATATTGGTTGACTTCGGTAATGGTGAAACTTTATTGTTGCCTGCCGATTTGTTCGGCGGTTGTCTTTCAATATTTGCTCGACCATATGTTTCGGGTTTGCCAATATAAGTTGATTTCGGTAATGGTGAAACTTTATTATAGCCGGCCGATTTGTTCGCCGGTTGTCTTTCAACATTTGGTCGAGTAAATCTCTCCGGTTTGCTAGTAGTCGGTTTCACTGTTGGAGCGCTTTTCTTAAATGGTGGCCCACCAGAAGAGGACTGATTTGCATCGGATTTATTTCCTCTGTTCCGCGGCCGTTTACGCTTCCGCTCCTTGCGGACCATGTTACTATCTAGACTATCAGATGACTTCGATCTCTTGTTACCCATAGAACCCGAACTCTGTCTGTTCTCTGTATATTCATTAATTTCGTAGAAAGGACGTTTTTCAAAGCTACGCTTGGGTTGATCGTTTTTGGCCGTATAACGCAATAATGGAGGTGGTGATGGTTTTCTCTTCGTCGAAAACGTATTGTTGCCGCGTTGAATTTGCGTTTGATTATCGGGATACATGTCTTCAGAATCATAGCGTTCTAAGGCGCGTTCAAAAACTTCAGGTCCGGAATCCCATCTGGATGAACGCTGTGGTGAATTATCACCTAACTTAGATCGCAATGAATCGTTTTTTTTACCATATAATGGTTGCCGAGGAGTAACTGAAACTTGATTATTACTCCGGCCCATATTAGGTTGGGAGAAACCAGTCGTATTATACCCTTGTTGGGGAGATTGAAATGTATTTTGTAACAACGTTTTTATCGGTTGATTATAATAATCTGTTTGAGGAATATTTCTGGGAGGTTCGGAAAATTGGCCGTGCCCAACTACAGTGGGGTTGGAAGAACGATGCCCCTCATTTTGTGAAAACTGAGGCTCGTTCCTTTCCCAATTGGACTCGGCCTGATCGTGATACGTACGATCACTACGCGTATTGCCAAATGGGGCAATATTAGGCCGTGGAGCGTCAAAAAGTGACGGTATGTTGGTCTGGCGCTCAGGTTGGTTGCGTTGAAATTGTCCATAGCTAGGCGGTTGAGTTTGGTTAGTTGTCTGTGAACAAATTTTATTACTTACATTTTTCCCAATATAATTGATTATATTTTCGTACATTAGTTTTAAGCTGGGTTCCCACTACGTCGGGCCAGTAAAAGTGCAGGAAAGTCCAGTGGCTGTACAATTTATATGCAGCTGTTCACACTACATGCCGAGCTCGACATTTTTGCCGGGCGTTTTGTCATTGCGGAGCGCCGACAGAACGCCCGGACCCGAGTAATATGTGAACGAGCTCGCACCGGTATCCCTTTTCCCCACTCGCCCGCCGTTTTGAAATTAGCATCATGGCGTGAAGTGTGTTTAGTACTGAAACCAAACTTCCATGATGCGGCATTTGGTCAAATGTGAACATCTAGGTCTGGGCGCCGGTTCGGCGTAGTGAGAACCTAGCCAGCTCAGGATACAAATATGAGATGTCTCCTCTTCGTTCAATCGTATCCACTAAAGATAAGCAGCGACGATATAAGAAAATTACGAAATCCTATTGGTTGTTCTAAAGGATCTTCTCTGTCTCGTTTTCGCAGTAATGGAGCCCGCGGGCCTTTGGGGCACCACAGACGCACATGCGGAAAAGTTCCAAGGTCACGCGAGACATTTTCCCGTGAGTATAGATGCATAAGCTGTGTTTCTTTATTGTTTTTAGACTGGTCGAGAATCGACTATTATTGATAACACTAAAGCTCATCAATTGGAAAAAGGGATTTTTCGCTACACTTATTATTAATTCAGGGCCATCTGTTATAAGATCTAAGCCAGGTAAAATTACAGTAAGGATGTTGGCACTGACGCCAGTAAAGAATAAACATATTCTGTTATTCCATGGCGGTCTCCTGTAAAGTAGTGTTACTGATATCTGGCGAGCTTCAAAAGCGCCACTATAAAAAAGAGCTTTTAGGCTAGGTTCCCATTGCGAAAGACCAGCGAATTTACCAGTCCGGTAAAACTGCCAAAGCCTATAGGCTGTAAAATTCATGTGAAGCTGTTCACCATGTTCTCCAAAAACGCCGAGCTCGACATTCTTGCCGGGCGTTTTGTCACTGCGGAGTGCCGGCAGAACGCCTAGACAGACACCTGTTCCCGACTCGCCCACCGCTTTAAAATTAGCGGCAGGGCGTGAAGTATATTTAATTTTTAATCTTTATTTGCTTTGACCATGAGTATGGTAATTACCATTGCTTGATACATGGTAATACTGAAACCAAACTTCGATGATGCTGAGTTCGGTTTAATGTGGATGAACACTCTAGTTTGATTTCCGGGTTCGAGTTTCCGGTAAATCTGCCTTTCCGGAGTAGTGGGAACCTAGCATTATGGCGATGATACTTCCGAAGTACGTTCATTCATACGTTAGTAGTTATTAATACTAACGTAAACTAGTAGCAAGCAATAGCCGTTGGTCGATTTTCATGGCCACTACTGACAACAAACTGCTCTGTTTGCAGGCAGTAACGTAAAAGTAGCGGCCACGATAACGTATCGACCAAAGGTAATTCCGCCATTTTAACTGCCGTTTCCAGCTTTCTGTGGCGCTTTTTGAGGCTTAGCGCAGACAGTTGCAGAAATATGCAAAGAACACCATTTGCACGAAGAAAAGTAGTTAGTTTATAAATGTAAAAGTAACTGTCTGTCTGTCCAGTTATTGAAATAAGTGAAAGTAACGCTTTCACGCCTTAACTACTAAAATAATAATGGATTTAGCCCTATGATTATAATTATTTTCAACACTGCTAAATACATCTGTATATATATTTGCTGTTGTCTAAATATAAACATATTTCTTCATAATAGGGAATGGCTGTTTAATGCTATAGCCCATACATTAATACATTATAGTGTATTAATGTATGGGTTTTGAGGTCAACCAAAATGTACAATTATCTCTGTTATAGAAAGTATTTCGTTATAATGAACGACATTATATTTTACACTGTATTTGAATAAGGAACATATTTGTCATTATGCAATTATAGGCATGGTGCCATTTAATGTATGGTAGTTTCAAAATGTTGCCAATGTGTTGCGAAACCGTCACCACTCTAAAGGTAAGATCCTTTGAATATATTTATCATCCTAACTAAAGGAAATGAACTAATTTATTAAATTCCAAAAAAATAATAATATTCTAATACACAATAATAAATGAATTAAAAAAAAAATAGAAAATTAAAATTAAAACTAAATTTAGCAAATACTTAAAACTCACCAATGTGGAGCCAAATAGCAGTTTCGGTGTCGATACAATATCTTGTTTTCCATATCTCGTATTTTGATCATGGTCATAATTGTAACCAGCATTATTAAAGCTCCCAGAGTCTTGGTTGAAACCGGTTTTATTGTAGCTCTTGTTTACTAGTATAGATTTATTAGGAGCAACCCTATTTAAAATAGACATGGGTCTATTGTCATAGGCGCCTTGGTTACGTGGCTGAGATGTGGATGTTGTATCATAGTTTATGCTGTCCATATTTTGATTTCGATTATAACCATAGCCACTTGGATTATAGCTACTCGTGCCCTCTTTGTAACCACCTTGATTTCCACTCCTGTCTCCGAGTAAGGGTTTATAACCTGTTGTGTTTATGTTATCTTGGTTCCTGTTGCTGGGGCCTTGATTATTATAGTTATATTGATCAAAATTGGAATTGCCAAAGTTAGAATTTGCACTGTTTTTATAGTTAGTTGTGGGATCATTGAAGCTTGAAAACGTATTGCTGGCCTGTAACATCAAACCATGCGACACTGATTAGCAAAATAATAATGAAAAATAAAACACTCAAATTTATTATTAGAAAAATAAAAAGTTTCAATAGATCAAAACAATTAAATGCAAATAATATATGTATGCCCTACCAAAAACATAAAAGTGAAAGAAAGAAAGTTATTAACAAGAAACAAATACTGAGATACAGGATCCCTAATAAAAGATGCGATATCTAATGTCAGATGCCTCAAACAGTATACCCACAGCCATCACTTTAGCATGTCAGTTCTGCCTATGAAACTTCTCCAACATGAGTTATCCATATAAATATACTAACCATATTTGAGTTTCCAATTTCGTCCACAATTAAATATTGTCCTTTAAAAGTGCTGCTAATCTGTCTCATAAGTTTGTTTTTGTCTTCGGCGTCAGTAAGATCCACGGTCACTTTCATGCTACAATTCCTTCCATCCTTGTCTGGTTCCAAAGAGTTGACAGTGAATGTTGAAATTCCACAATCGTTTCTAAGGAACGACTTCACTTCCCAATAGCGAGTCTAAAAAAGTAATAAATACACAAAATTGCGATATGTAATAAATCAATCAGTTGAATTAATTGTAATTGTTGTCTGCAGAGAATCGATAGAATGCAATGTGTATTTAAACTAAGTACTTACACCGCTAGGCAAGTTCCGTATGTATAATGACATGGTTATCAATGGTACACCATTGGTTTATGCGAATTTATTAAATAGGTATCTAAATTATTTATTACTTGTAGTTTAATAGTTTTGTGTTATTTTAATAATTAACCACTTTAATTAACTTAACCACAGAATATAATAGTAAACGGACGGACCACAGGACCAGAGAGTATCATGCGCTCAGGAATACGAATCACAAAATCTGTACACAGAATACTATACTAATTTTGTTTATTTATTGATTTATTTATTGTGTTAATGATTGTTTATTTTAGTTTTATTGTTGTTTTTTTTAATATAAATCATTTATTTGCTGATTATAGGTAATTACAATGGTTTTATAATGGATAAGGTTCGCTACATTCTACCCTTTGGGTGTGCAAATATTTTGAAAATATTACATAACAATATACTTAAGTAAGTATAATAATTAATCACTACTATCCAGTATCCACTAAGTTATCAGACATATAATCTTTTAAATTTTAGTAACATTTATCAACTAGTAATTCTTTAATTCTCTTCTTAAATATATTATTGAGCTGCTTAATATTGTTCGGAATCTTATTATATATGACTGGTGCTAGACAAAAACACTTTTGTGCATAAGGGCTGTGTGTGCTGTTGTCTTTAATAGTGGATTTCAAATGTATGAAGTTATACATATTTCTATTTACATATACATATACGTAAAGCTAAGGTTAAGATTAAAAAATGGTTGTTCAGTCTTAAATACGACTATGTAGAAAAACTATTTAAATCGATTTAAATACGTAATATCTACATATTATATAGCCTCAATTTATAATCTAAATTTATTGTGTCTTAATTTTATATATACTTACTTATTATTAATTTAGTTTATATTTAATAATTTATAAATTGTTATTTGAATTTTTAATTACTTTAATTAATATAATGAAGCACACGATACAGGCTTGCATGCGTAGCCTAGTTCCTGTAAATAAATAAAATTTAACTAAAATTAAAAGTTCGCGGTGTGTACACGGGCATAGAATATAACAGACTATCAATAACTACTCTCTTGTAACACGGTTATACGAGACGAGACATTCGATTTGCATTCGATACAGCGAGCGTCATTTTCCATTTTTCACCGTTTGATTTGGCGGCATTATCCCGTCTCAATCATTTATACCTAATCTCTCGCTAGAGAGTAGTTATATTCTTTGTCCCTAATCCTACTGTAGTTGGCAGCGCACTTGCAGTAGATAACTGTAGCGTTGCTTGCAAGGAACATATAGTTGCTTGTGTTATAGGTGACGGTAGCCACCTACCATCAAGTGGACTGTCAAGTATGCCAACCATAATAAAATAGAAAAATACCGACTGTTTAAAACTGACAAAATTTATTGGTTTATATTATAATAGTTTCATATTGGTGTGTAGAGTTCTGTTGTGAGGAATGTATTTTATTGCCTTTGGCGACTAAGGACTATCAGGAAAAATTTATTAAATATCACATTGTTCGTAGGAATAAATCAATTATTAATGCCTTACCATTAAACGAGTTTCTACTTGACTTGAAGCAATTGAAATTTTAATTAAAAATTTGTATTGACGTAGGTATCGAATTTAAAAAGATGTCAGTCACGTAGTCATAATGAATATTATGAAACTGAATTTCGTTTTCTGTTTTACATTTCTCATCGTAAGTCCAGCACAATATCTGTACCTATTATAATCTATCTATCTATCACGGGTAGATATAAAGGGTGTATAAACCATGGCTAGTGTTGCAGTATTGAATTTTCATACTGGCTGGTTTTAAAAATAAACTAGTTTAAATAGGTAATGAAAATATAGAAAAAGAATTTGCTTGACATAGGTATAGAGAAAATTTATAGGTAGTTGCTTATAGGACATCGTTTAAACCACTACAACTGCGCCGCATACTTACTAGCCCAATCGAATTAGATAAAAAAAGGGGCTGACAAGGAAAATATTCCAAGTAGCAATTTTCCTTTGGAATTCGTTGGAGGAGGTCACTGGCAGTCTACATTTCGGTTTTCGGGATATTTTCGTGACCATATTGCGTCATCCGCCATCTTGAATTTAAGGGTGAATTTTTGTTTACTGAATAATTCGTTTATTTTCAATTTTACACGAAAAATGGTTATGACCGAAATTGCTTGGAATTAAATTTTCTACAATTTTGGTCCGAATTCCGAAGGAAAATTGCTACTTGGAATTTTTTCCATGTCAAATCCTAATTCGACTGGGCTATACCGGTATTAGAGTATGTTTTTAATGAAAATTTTAATTGATTTACTTATTATGCTGTTAGGTTTAAAGTACAACAGATTCTTAATTTTTTAGCGTGTAATTATTTCCTCTTATCTATCTGTCTGTGGCATCGTAGCTTTCAAACGGATATACTGATTTTATTCCTGTTTTTCAATTTGAAATCTGAGGTGATCGGAATTGTTTTTAGTTGTAATTTATAAAGATCTATTCAGGCGTTTGAAGACTATCACCCCATTTCCTAGTTAACGAAGGGATTTCACTAACTTCCACATGTTCGAATGATGTGAAATTGGTTGGTAGTATTTCCATGACACGGTTACCTTGACCTGATGCTGCAACATCATGTAGTCTGCGGGATACCCAATTTCTCAGCAACTTATAGCAAGTAAATAGTGTGTTTGGGCTCGATAGAAAGTCGGGGGTTTTAGTTTATAATTTTAATTATTACAGATAAGTGACGGCACATCTGAACGATATCGCTTTCGTTCAATCAATGATGGCATTCACAAACCCTATTTGAGGAATGGAAAATATGGAAATGCTTTGTATGGATCTCCATCACAGGTAAATTATTTTATTATGGCAACAATAATATTGACCAAATTAGTTTTTTTTTTCAAATTCAAATTGAATGATGCAAGGAGCGAGTTTCACTCGTGCAAGTAACTTTGAGCAAGAAAAATAATGACATTAAATATTAATTCAGTTATGCTTTCATGGTTAACCAGACTCATCCACAAATGCAAGAAGAATTCCTTCGAAGGCTTTGGTCATCATTATCAACCAGTCCCAATTACCGATCATCGTACAAGGATTTCGGTCGTCGATTTGTTTTCGCCTATCCTTACCTCGAAGTACAGCAAGTAAGACATTATTGTTAGTAATTATTATAGAAATAAAGATGTCTAATATTGTATTATACAAAATGATCTACCACATTAGGCATTGTATATAAAAATATTTTTTTAATTTTAGAAAGACGGTGAGGTTGTAAATACCGTTGAAGAACTTGATAATTCAGTTGTTCAGGTAAATAAAATCAATTAAATACTTAAGTATGTAAAATGTAGGTAAGTATAGGTAAGTCTAAAACCTCGATTAATCTCTATGATACGACTGAAGTCCATACAGTCCAAGAACTTATGGATGGCAGAGGTAAGTAGAACAATTCTGTTATTCTAATTCTGTTATGTTATGTTGTTGTTACTAAGGTTATTCTGGCCGCTTTTCAGAAGCACAAGGACTTAAATGTCGAAGAAAATAATGAAAACGACATATTACATGTGACTGACGTTTGACTTAGGTATTCCTTTGTATTAATTGGTAAAAAGAAAGTGCAAAATATTTTTTAAATTTGCAACATATGTAGGTATATATATCAAAGTGCAGCATTATGGTCTTAATTTTGGTGTTAAGCGACCCTGCCCCGGTTTAATTTTATTTCCATGAACATTTATTTTGTTTATCTCACTCTCCGTAAGTGAAAACCTTATCAAAAACGTTTGAATGGTTTAGTTAGAAGCGCCTACACACGAAGCAATCTACGGAGCAATCTAGGGGGCTCCCCACCACTGCCCCGATATTGTCACCGATTTTAGGGACGGTGTGTAAGCGCTTTAAGCGGAGAAAAATACAAGGCGGACAGTGAATCTGTTTTATATTAAGGGTTTTACTTGAGCAAATGACATTGACGATTTAACCTTCAGCAACTTACAGCGAGATACAGCGTTTTTGGGCTAAATAGAAAGTTAGTTTATAATTTTAATTATAGCTTGTGTTTCTTGTAAAAAGTTACAATTACAAACTATAAGTGCCACAACGGTGTTGTATAGGTAAAACGTGCGAACCCAGCAGAGCATATTGCGCGCTCGCTCGCACTCACGGGTCTTGCGATTTATATAGTCTTTTAGATTTAGATTTGAACTTGTGATTAGTTAGTCGCAATTTTATATAGTGAGTAAATAAATATGGATGCATTTCAGACATTTCAAAAAGATGAGACGGAAATGCAATCAGATCCAATACCAGTAAAAGTAAAGTATAAAGTTCTATGTTATTTTATTTGTTTTTATGTAATATTGCGTTTCTTCATACTGAATTTGACTTGTAAATTTAGGTTTTATTTAATTTTTTGAATTAGCGATGTTAGAAAGCGATAACTTGTCGCTTAGTTATCGCTTCCTAATTTACATGGCTCAGTAATTGCTCCTAATATTTGGTTCGTGTTTTTCGTTAGCTTAATATGAATTTAATAGGCCCCACCAGAATATGTTCTGGCCGTAGCAAAACAATCAGCGCTGTTGGAAGAATCAAAACCACACAATCCAGAGGATGAGATGATCACGAAAGAAATACTTAGAAGTGGGGTAAGTTTGCAAATAATTCCATTTACAACATTAGGAGTTATAACTTATTACAAAACGTGAGGATATCTAAACTTCGTTTGAATTGTTACAACAAAGACATTATACACATATAAACTTTAAATTCGGTTTAATGAGATTTCAGAAGCAGCATTCAACTTTGAATAATACCAATTTTAATGTATACATTTAATTTTAAGAATTACTGGAATTCGTTTGTGAAGAAAGAGGTTGATCCTGAGAAGATTTTAAGAAGTAAAAGCATCGTTCACAAACTCAAGGTAGGTGTGGGTAACTACTTACAGAATTTTTATTTAAAAAAGAATAATTCTAACAAGTACCTACATTTACATGTACATTTACATTTACATTTATATGTTAAGTATTTACATGTTGTTTATAAAAGTATTTTATTTCAACAAGAATAATACTTATTCATAAATTTATAACAAAATTACCTTTGATAAAAGTCTGAAAATTAAATTTTTTCATAAACTCTAAATTTTATCTTAGAATCTTAAGAACTTGGATTAATTAATTATTGTATGTACTTTAATAAAACTCGAATTAGAATTTATGTTTGATTGTACATTGACCAAATGAAACTCTGACATTTAGAAACTAGGTATGTCCTTTTGAAACTGACATTATGGGACCAAACCAAAAAATGAAGGTTGGCTTTTAACTGTCTGAATTTGTCTTTTGTGGGTCTAGCATGAGTTTATAATGGCCGCACGAGAGCGTAAAACATTGTATGGAAAATTGTCATAATTATATAAATGTTTGGTCATTGTAAATTCATGCTAGACCAAAGCTAGATCCACTGTAAAAAGTGAATAATAAAGCATAGTCAATGTCCATGCGTTTCATTCAGAAACTCAGTTTATATTTTTCTAAAAAAACCGACATTGTTACAGAAACCATTTAAAAAAGGTCTTATTCCAGAGAAAAAAAATCTGAAAGTATTGAAAGGGTTGAAACAAGCGCCATCGCATCAGATTGTCTATGTCGTCAATAAGAAGTAAAATTTTATAATTATGGAAGATGATTAAATAATAATTCAATTCAAACTTAGTTAATTTATTTCTGATATTTAAAACTAATGTTGTACCTGTATCGCCAGTACATTCACTCGACATTGTTTTATTTTAGTTCGACATGTTAAAGCCCCCTTGCACAGGAAACACACTTATATTTCCGATCCTTTGTAATATTTAAAATAATTCCTATACTATTCCTAATAATATTTTATAATTATTTCAATTGCATTATGCCAATCTACATTTACAACAATATAATAAAATTATTTCATAATCATAAAATCGTGCTCAGTGGCGGAATTTAAAAACAAACCGCACTCGCACTCGAGTTCATAATGACAGCACTCGCTAGCGAGAGCGTAAAACATTTATATGAAAAACTGTCAAATTGTCAATGTCAAATTGACAATGTTCCATATAAATATTTCCGTTTGCACCTGACACTAGGATTTATCCTCGCTCGTATGGTCGCTCATCTCCAAAACCATGGATGCCCTAATAAATAAAATTAAGGACACGGAGACAAAAAACACTCACTGCGAATACCAAAATGGGTTCTACATACCTACTCAGTACAAAAACCAAATGATAAAAATATGTACTTTCCTAAAGCTACGAATTTATTTATTCATTGATTACTTAACACGAATAAAACAAAATTTATTCATATCTACTCTAATCCACACATGGAATGAAAAACATTAAATGCCATTTGGGCAGCCCGTCTGGCGGCCGTAACCACTCCCTTACAGAAGTTTAGGTGAATGAGTAAAGGATTCTAGAGCCCATTACTTTCTTTTCCTTATTCTTAATCCTACTATAGTCGGCACAGCACTTGCAGCACCTGTGGCGTTACTTGTGTTATAGGCGACGTTAGACACCTACCATCAAGGGGACCGTCAGCCTGTCAGTCGACCTTAACATTAAAAAAAAAACAGTGGTACTCCGGGAATGCCGACAGAAGTGAAAACTTGAACGATTACGTATGTATTTTTTGAATCATCAGGAAAGTAAGTACATACTTATATACAGAGGTATCGATTACGGTAACAGATCGCGAGTTCAATGGTTTTTCCCATCTCAAAAATTGTTTTTATTTTAATTAATATCAGCGCCATCTCTGTTCTCATGGATGTATTATTTCAATTCAAAATTCAATTAGTTTTCAATAGTATTATTACGTAACATATTTTAGTTTAATTGACATTGTCATTTACGGTTACATTACAATAACAGGTCGCGACTTCAATGGTTTTTTCCCATCTCAAAAATGCCCAACGCGCCTAAAGAAGTTTTCACTTCAAAAATCTCGACCAGAATTCGGACCTGATTCCAAAGATTTTCATCTATTCCGAATTGATCGTTAGATCTAATGTCTAGACAAACCTAATAATGGTTTACAGACATTGTTATCATCTTGTGTGTGAATATGTGTTAGATAATAAATAAATCTTACTGAATATCTGAAAATTTTGAATTTTCCAGAAACAATTCCAATTGATTGTTGTTCCCAAGCAACAAATAATAAAACTGTTATCGAAGTTGAAGCAAACAGCGTGGCCGCGAATCGTATGACTTTCTAAATGATTGATTCTATATGGAAATAAAAAAGTTGGAACACCATTTTTTTATTCGAGTTTTTTTTTAAATTTTTTTTCTCTCCCTTTTTGTAATAAATAAACTCAAAAACTACCAGTTCGATTTTGAAAATTCTTTCACCTGTAGAAAGTTACATTATCAGAGAGTACCATAGACTATATTTTACAAAGTTACGCGGGCGAAGTCGCGTGCGTAGTTAAAGTACTTATAAAAAGATAAATTGGAGCATGTCGTTATGTGCTTCATATCTATACTTTGCTCTATTTACATACCTGCCATTTCATCGTGAAGTAAACGTTTTTATTTTATAAAAAAATACATAAATATAGTAGATTTGCATAGAGATTTTATTGTCTAGACAATTAACAAATCAATCTAGAAGATACATATCGCCTAGAGATCTTATTGTCTATAGACTATAATACATCAAGTTCTATTGCGTTTGTAAGTCTGCTCAAATCTTTATTAACTGATAAGAAGTGAAATAAAGTAATATTTTTTAATTATAATTCGATGAAAAATATGCGAAGAAAAAACCAGTTTTTAAATACATTTTGTTAAAATGAAATGTGCTTCATGTTTTTTTCTTTGTTTAGTATTATTATTGGTAAGTTTATTATATAAATAGATATCGTTTGATTAATAGAAGTGTATTTTTATTATTTTGCAATTTTTTTTGAGTCGTATTTGTTATTTGATGGCATCTTTTATTTGTAATGATTTTATCTGAAAAAATATAGATTAAATCCTTACAATTACCTACATGCAAATTTATGGCGAAAATATTACCTTTTCTGCGCATCGTCTTCAAGAATGACCTCAAACTCGCGTACCCCTTAAGGAAAGAGCAATAAATTTAAAAAAGTGTGTGTGACAATTCTAGTATCATATTGTAGCAAATTTAGTCTACTTTAAAAACGTCCTAAGAAAGTTTTTTCAAAAACTAGTCCTTTAGGGTTATAATCGCCAAAATTTGAAAAAATAACGATATTTTCGCGGTTTTTTCGATTTATGACAAAGTTGCGTTCGGCGCTCGAGGTCACAAACTTGGATTATTCATTAGGCCAACATCATAAACAAGTCTGCAAAAAATCAGAACTACCGGATTTGACGCATACTACCCCATACTTTCAGACGACAAAGTTACTGGATCAATATTGTATCTCAATTCATTTAACTATTGGTTTCAGATAATAATCGATGTCAGCGATTCAAGAAGGCAACATTTTTAATACTTATTATTTTTAATTATTTGTGGTTTACTGAAGTTGTATAGTTAATAATAATGGGTTGTACTAGAGTTAATAGCGGGTTGTATAATCTGTGCAAATCTTAATGGGCTCTGGCGATATCACGTGTCAAATATGCGCAGTAACTTTATATGGAAAAATGCTGTATTTGTGTTTATTTGTATGCTATTTTCCGAGATTTTTTTTATCACGTTCGGTGATTAAAAAGACTTGAAAAAGAAATATTATTTTTTAAATCGTCAGATTAAGAAAAATCCTATATTATATATACGTAGGATTTTTCTTAATCTGTCGATTATAGCCGTAAAATAACCGTAAAAGTTATGTTTAACAAATTTTACAAAACCGATATCATGAACACCAGAGGTAAAGCGACATCTAGATGCAATCTAAAATAAGTAAAGGGGCATAAATTAAAACAAACAGAACAGGCTGTATGAAAATCTGACGCGCTCGAGTAAGTCAACATGGAGATTTTTTTTGAATTTTTAAAAAGCTGCCACGAGCTTGCGTCACATCCGAATCGTCAAGTATTTTGAATGGGAGCTTAGTTTGGGTTCACTTAACATCCCCCCTGAATATCTGACGCGCTCGAGTAAATACATTTTTTTCCATTTTTAACGCTACCGTACGGGAGATCCTACCATCCAAATTAACATGTATCAGTCATCAGGGTCATGAGCACTTGATTTCGTTTTTCACACAAATTTTGATGCAAATTCTTTGCTCCATTTTTTATAATAATAGAAAATCGCCGAGCACAACAAAACACGTCTATTTTTATCTGTCAAAAACAAACTAAGTTTGCTATGTACTTGAAACTGTGAACATATGTTCGGGACATGTGTACCAACACAACAACAACAAAAAATCGATAATCGAATGTACGTTGCCCGCGAAATTTGGAAAGTCATCTTACTTTTTGAACACACCGAGTACAAAAACGCGCTCGATGTCCATGTGACATTTTTTTTTACATTTTTGAAAGCCTGAGACGCTCACCCCACCGTGAACTTCATATATCCTTTTTTTCTTCTTACCATCCAATCTTCAAAATCCAATAGGTCCCCACGACGCTTGAGTAACTCCACATTTAGTCGCCTCAGTCACGGCGACAGTTTGTAAATACGTTCAAACAGTTTATAATTGACTCAAGATTTTTCACAGATTTCTGTGGAGGTTTCCATGGTTTCCACGGCTTCCATGGTTTCCACGGCCTCCACGGCCTCCACGGCCACCACGGCCTCCACGGCCTCCACGGCCTCCACAGCCTCCACAGCTTCCAGAGCTTCCAGAGCTTCCACAGCTTCCACAGCCACAGGCGGAAGATGACGGAAACTATTCTCAGGAAGATCTCAAGCGCTTGAAATATAAAAACGTACCTAAGTGTTAATTTTTTAACTTTGTATACAATACACAAGGACTTTCAAAAATCTACTGTGATATAGCTGCAATTGGAGCGCCCAATTGCAATTGCTCTTTTAATTGGTTTGGTTGTTATATAAGTACTATGTAGTGATGTGCTGGATATCTGTATTCGTATACGCGGATATCCGAGGAAGAAGAAAGATTCGTATCCGTATCCGTTAATTTTTGGCGGATCTTTTTCCTTATTTAATTTTTAATGCATTGATGAAATTCTATATATAGGTGATTAGGTAGCAATGAAAAACTATTTAATTCCATTCAGATTATTTTTTATTTCTAAAAATCAAACATTTGGCACCTTTGTAGTTGATACCCGTCACTTGGCGTCAAGTGGCGGTCGTCAACTATCGTTTCAAGGTCACTCGCACCAACACCGATTGAGTGAGAAAGTTAAGATCCGTATCCGTATCCGTATCCGCGGATCTTGACACCAAATATCCGTATCTATCCGCGGATATGCATTTTTAACGATCCGGCAGATCACTAATAAGTACCAACAGGAGTGTCTGAGACACACCGTTCCCGAGATATTTTAAAAAATGTCCAAAAATGCGAATTTTGAGATTCCTTTGGGGCTCAAAAATTCCGAGATATCATTTAAATATATATGTTAATTTCTTCTTTGTCGATTATCGAAATACCTACTTCGATAATTGCATGGCCTAAGTATCAGTTTCAGCTCTCATTTTTGCTCTTGGAAGGGGAGCCGAGTTGATTTAAGATAGGTAGGATATAAAATATCAATAACAATATTATTATGTATATGTGTAGTGTATTTATGTTAATTTAAACATATTGTCTTAAGCAATGTCTTAGTCTTAACTACTGTTAAGTACTATTTACTCTATGGTCTTAACATTACTACTTAAGTAGTAAACAAACAACACTCGTATCAAAATCGGGACTTGCCGACCTAACCTCACAATCTATAAGTACCGTGTATAATACAGTATACCTAAACCTCTCACAATATAATCTCTCACGATTTTATTTCGTACGAAATGTGCGAAAAGCCAACTTTAAATTTAAATATATTTTTAGTAGTTCTCCCTCGGATATCCGCGGATACGGATATCCGGCACATCACTAATTGCAATACAGCGAGGAAATGCCACCAGCAACATTATTGATGGCTAGCGATTACATTGGTTATGTTTATGTTATTATTTTTAAGACAATGAGCACTGTGGCAATGACACATTTTTCATCCCCGATAATTGGTATCCATCCCTAGGATAAAAGCAACTCCCGGCACAGGGTCAACTTTGAAGTTAACGTTAAAAGTAGAAGCTAAATCCAAATAGTTGCTGTTTGTCAAAACAAGGTATCGCCCACATTTTACCTCCAATAACTGGACTATTAACAAGCACTCTTTTTAAGTTTTTCTTATACTTTCAGGCACTATTTCAGAATTATGAATTTGAAAAACTAGCTGGACATTGGTCGGATTTATTTAGTGGAAAAGTCCATTATAATTACCCGTCCGAATATAACAATTTCAGCAGAAGATCCGGTTACTATTCTCCTCAAATTCAAGATAAAGTAAGCTATTATTTACTTGTTGGTGCCCGTAACTTCTTCCGCTCTGTAAATGAAAAAATACAAGCAATATAACGCCTGCCTAACTTTATTGTTATTACACTTATGCCAGGCGTTAGTTTTCTTAATTTTAGATGATCCTTCTGGATGAAAGGTACGCTATGTTCTTTCCGGTATCCCTGAAAACGTGCTACCAGGTCTTCACCACCCTCCACAAAGCCACGATTGTAGTATTCTGCCCAAAATTTTAAATTGAAAGATGGGCCCTAATCTCCCCGCGCCATACTTAAAACACACCAAAAATAATTATTAACAATGGCTGAACAGACTACAATTGCACGCCAGCTACAGTGAGTGACAGTCGCTTGAAGAGATTGTTTCTATTGCTTTTACTATCAAAAAACTCGTTCGAAATGTTGTCTGTGTTTAAAAGTGTGTTTAGTTAGACAAAAGACTCGCATTGCTATAAAAAAATGTATAACTGTGAATGTATATGTATTTTGTAACAGTTTCGCTAGTAAGGGCGCATCTCTCGATTTAAATCTTTGATTCTGCCAGACGGTCCTTCCCTGCTGTAGAGCCCCGTCTTCGCGTGCGTTGCCTAACTACCACTGAGCGACAGAACTATCCGAGAGAACCCGCCTGCTGCGACCCGCACCTGTCTTCGTGCGCAGAACCGAGACCCATACTTCGGTCCGACGTACAAGGACCGGGAATGTCGTCTCTCACCAGTCAATACCCGTGTGGATATTGGCGATCAGTGAGACTGTGCTATCCTGATCCAAAGATTTTCATCTACTATGAATTGACCGTTAAATTTTGAATTTTCCAGAAACATTTCCAATTACTTGTTGTTCCTGAGCAACAAATGATTAAAGTGTTATCGAAGTTGAAGCAAGCAGTGTGGCCGCCAATCGTATACATTCTAAGTGGAAATAAAAGGATGGAACACGAATGATTTAAATTAAACGTTTTTAATTTAATTTAGTTTTAATATTTTTCAAGATATAGTCTGTTGTCGTTATTACCTAATAATTTCTTCTCACAGTCACGAAATAATATTTTTTTAAATGAGTGGCGTTAGTGTACCTTTATATAAGAAACCAAAACAAAGTGCAAAAAGCCTTTTTTTTAGGCATTTCAAAATTTAATTTAATTTGCATTTATTTTGCAAATTTTAAGGCGAAACGTTGTCATTATATGTATCTCTAAGATAGTTGATGTTCAGATTGTTTGTTTTTACATTCCAAAAGTCATTATATTTCTTCTTCTCCGCTATTTTCTCTTCTCGCCACAACTTCTGGAAGCATTCAATGGTTCTCTTCCTTAATTTCTCATTCCCCTCTGTCTCTAATATTTGAAGCATCTTTCTAAGTGGACTCAGTGTTTTCCTCTGCTTGATTATACTTTGCATTTGTTTGTAAAAGTAATCCAAGGCTATCGGTTTTTCTTCTAGGAAATAAACCAATTCTTTTATCTTGTCCACTCTTCTTGAGGGTACGATAACATTTGGAATGACATCATTGGAAAAGCTTATAAGTTTTGTATCAGAGTTGTCGTTATAAATAACTTCTGCGTTTTCTCTATTTGCTTCATCATCGAGGACTCCTTCATCAATAAATAGCTGTGTTTTGATTACATCTTTATTTTCATATGCCCATTTTATTAGATTAAAAATGTATCCTTTATTTATATCAAAAGCTTCTGCAGATTTTTCGCCTATGGCAAAATATGGCATGGTTAAAATCTGGAATATATGTGCAGTGAAAATGTTAAGTTGGTTTGTGTACGCTTCAAAAACTCGAGAACAGGTGGACCAATTTTAATTCGGTTTTCACATATGGAAAGAGGGATAAACAGGGAATCCATACTAATTTATAGATGTGAAAGTAACTCTGTCTGTCTGATACCTTTTCACGCCTTACTACTCACGTTGTCCTTTAGGAGCAAGAATATTTTGCAAGAAACTTACAAAGAACGTAATAACTTTCATATATATTTATGCCCAGTTGAACATTAAACAAAACAAAAAAAATACTATAAATAATATTATTATTTACTATAAAAGTTATTGAAAAACATAAAAAATAAATGAAGTAATAAAATTCGTACAAAAATATTTAGGTAAAATTCAATACCTACATGTAAATGATAGAGGCATAGATTTTAAACTGTATTACAATCTGAAATATATAAAATAATGTTGTATTACCTACTGTTTTGCTCCATACTATTAAGTATAACAAAAGAGGTAAACCAAATTCTTTAACAAAAAGGCAACTGCGGAATGACACCAGTGCCTTCTGAATATATTTTTTGTTTTTTTGCATTATATATTTATAGGTTGTAATTTAATTTTTAACTGTTTTACTTTTGGATTTTTTTTTTTGTTTTTTGGAGCTTTTATGTATGTATTATGTTTTGTTAACCTCACCATCGGCTCTAACGGAAGACCAGCGCAGGTTTCTACAACCTGCATTATGCTGAGTTGGAGTCGGTGTGTGGCAGGGGACATTTGAGTGTGTCTTTTAAGTTTGTATATGTATCTATGTCCTTTGTCGCAAATAAAACTTTTTCTATTCTATTCTATTAATGTCAAAACATACATACTTCGAAAACTAATAGAGAACGCTAAAAGAAAGCTTGGTGATTGGTCAAAATTTTATTTTGACGTTACAACAACGAAGTGTTTGCATCTTGGCTAAGGGCCCAGTATTTTAAGGATTAAATCAACTATAATCCTCTTTTCTATTATAAGTAGGTACCCGGGCGACCAAGCATTACTTTATTTATTTTATTTTACTAGGGACTAGCTGTTGCACGCGACTTCGCCCGCGTAACTTTTTATATAATATAGCCTATGTTACTCACTGATGAAATAATTTTCAAAATCGATCCAATCGTTTTTGAGTTTATTCATTACAAACATACAAATCATCAGCTCTCTTTATAATGTTAGTATAAAAAACAAACGATTACATCATGTATAGTAAATTAGAAAAAAGAGAAACATACATAAATGTAGATAAATAGTGCGATCAACAACATTTTCCACGAATTATTATACAAATTTTATACAGAGAGGATATACAAAAGAACATTTTTAAGACATTTTTATTTAAAAAAAGGCTATTTCAAGCTATTTATACAAATGACACTGACAAAATCATCGGAGAAGATCTGATGAAGACAAGACATTAAAAGAGAAGAAGAAGAAGTATAATGGTTACTTACATACATTTTGAGCAGCAACTGGTAAAATTACTGAAAATATTCAGTAATTTTTCGATAATAATATGTCACAGAATAATTTATAATTTCATACAATATGTTTAATGTTAACTTTATAACCATAACAAGCATTTAACGATAATTTCAGATGGACACTGCGATGCACATTCCATCCGAATTCAGATTCATTAATTTCCCGATGTACTCCTACCAACCACGACGCACTGCTTGGAGACCGGCCAAGACAATGAACCAATTTTATAGAAGAAAATTGTAAAAAAATACTTCAAAATAAATTAACTATATAAGAAAGATTACATTTATTTCCCATATTATCAATCAACACTTTGCTTTGCATCATTTTATGCTGAGCCAGATACCTTTTTGCTGCGATGGCACACACTCAATGGCAATCTTGGGATATATTGTGTATTGTCATTTAAATGTGAAAATTTGTATTTTATATATAAAAATTACGTGTCATGTTGTGTGTCCTCGATGAACTCCTAAACTATTGAACTGATTTTGATAAAATTTCGTAACTATGTATAATTTGGTCCAACTTAAAAGATAGGATAGTTTTTATCTCAATTTATACTATTTTTATTGCAAATTATTTGTTTATTATATGGTTATAAATTACCTTACACCGCCATGTATGAGAATTTTATGGAACTCACAGATGGCGGTGTAAGGTAATTTATCGGCTAGATTAAGTAAATATTTATTATAAAAATTGCACCCTGGGTGAAGCCGGGAGCGGGACAGCTATCTTTATATCTGTTTGTGTGTGTCATGTGTGTCTATTATTTCTGTAAAGTCGCTTTCCACCGTCTGTCCCTCTGTATGTACTCTTAGATCTTTTAACCTATGCAACGAATTTTAATGTGATTTTCACTAATGGAAAGAGTGTTACACGAGGTAGGTTTTTATATCAAATTTGAAGAAAAAATAAAATTTACACCCATGCGAACACTGGAGCGGGAGCATTCTAAGATAAATAAGAAATTCATCCCCACTCAGTAACTTCTGCGTCAACAAAGTCCTCAATTTTAATTTTCCTTACACTCGGTGGTAGATTGTTCCCCTCCAATTCGCTGTTGTATGTCCATGGAAAAACGTATGTAACACCATCACTGTCAAATACCACTGTGTCACCATTGTCTATGGTCTGTGATTCACTCTTTTTTTCCATTTGTAATTTTGAATATAGATCCTTGAATGAGGGCAGCGCGACATGTCCTTTGTTGTTTGTTGCGGCAACTGTAAAGGCATTAACAAATTTTTTAATATTAAAATGGACAAACAGACTGGCGGTCTGTCAGGATCATAGATGACTACCGTCTTTTACTTATATATATAAATCAATTGCAAATAAAATAATCAAATGTCATCTATATCTATGCAAGTAGTCACATCACTATATTTACTTTGACTTTACACTCATACCTTCCTATTTGAAATAGACTTTAACATATTAGTAAAGTGCTATTACCTACCATATTCTCTTATAGCATTTATTTGCTCTGTAGTATAATGTGAAAATCTACAGAAATAACCAAATTGACATTGTCCTTGAGCAAATCTCGTGCAGGGCTTCTTGTGCTGTTCTTCAAACAAAATTGTTTCTGGATCTGAAATTTATATATATAGATGTTATGTAGATTTTATTTTTACTTTTTTTATAAATGTTAAGGTCAATAGACAGACAGATGGTCCACTTGATGGTAGGCAGGTGGCAACTGTCGCCTATAACACAAGCAATGCCACAGGTGCTGCAAATGACTTCGAAACACAGTGTGCTCTGAAACTACTTTCCATATCCAGATGAGAGCAAACTACATAAGTTCACCATTAATTTGTTCGTTCGTTTGTCAAATGGTGGGTTGATCCATAAAGGTTCGTCTCCCTGCCCTATGATAACTATTTTTATATATATTTTATATTTATTGAATTTTATTTTATATTGAATTTTATCCCATCAGATAGGCGAGTTTTCAAATGGATTGGAAGACGCAGCGTTGGACACAGGCAGATAATGAAGATATAATGAAATAGTCACAAACCTTTGAACTGCTGATAGTGATCTTGTACTAATTTCTGATGTACTAATCCTTTGTTGTGAGTTTTTATAACAGCCGGTGTAGCGACCATAGTTTTGTCACAGTAATCACAATAATGTCGTTTACCCATAACTATGGCGTTGGTAATATTATAGGATATGATTTTTTGATTCCTTCAACACATTTAGTAGCAGTTGGTATCTACCGAACAGTACTTCTTTCCTATTTACTGTACGGTTATAAATTGAATTAAATTTAATAAAAACCGAAAAAATACCCAATAGTATGACAGTGACTGATAGTCGGTGTCGGTGACATTCAGTGGATGACAGTTGAATACAATTACCATAGATTCAATCAAGTGGTCTAATTTTTTCGACACTGTTTTTAGGTTTTTAGTATTATAATCACAAACTAAATAGTGATTGTAGTGAGCATTGAAGATTATTATTTATTATTATTTTTAAAACAATTTTAAAAACTGTATGTATGAATATTATATACATGCAATAATAGCATTAAAAGCCACTGGGATTTAATCTTGTGCTATCATGTCATACTTTTAATTGACGTTGTTATCTAAGTTAAAAATAATAAAAAGTTATCTAAGATCTAAGTTAAGTACCTAACATTAAAATATACCTACAGTTCATGTGCGGAGCAACAGAGGTACTGTAGTATACATACCTAATAAGTAGGTACCTATGTCGCAGTGTCTTATATTTATTTTTTGGAGCTTACTACCTACTAGGAATTCATATTGTGACGTGGTAAAGTTATGGGTCATAACATAATACTTAAAAATAATACTTCAATTTGGCTATATTTCTTTGTCCCACTTTGAGGAATATAATTTGTTATGACTGTTGCACAACCGTTAAACAACCGTTAATACTGTCGCCGGTTGCGGTCACCAAGATCCGCAGTGCACCTTTATTTAATATGTCACAGTGTTTTGGGCATGGGGATGTTTTTGGAGTTTACTCCTTAAGAATTGATTTCATATATAAGCCCGGTGTATGAAAATTTATGGTAGGTAGTAAAATAAAAATTGTCACATGTCACACGTTACGCGTTAGTTTTAATGTTAGCGCCATCTACACAATATCTCTCAAACTAGAAAATATTAAGTAATAATACATCCCTCCTTGCGAAAACTAGATGGCACCGTTAATCAAGTATCTTCGAACAGAGATGGCACTGATATTAATTCGTTATGATAAATGTTTTTATAATTTTATTATGTATTTTATAATCGTTCGTAAACTCCAGTCGTGCGCCGAAGCTGACACACACATACTTTTTTATTTTCCAACACTATGACAGTTGATGGCACAGAATACTATATACCACAAGAATGTTGAGGTGAGGGTGTCTCGTTGGGAACAAAAATACTAGTAAAATTAGTTTTATTTTTTAACAACTTAAGCAATGAGATTTGATATGATAACTCATGTTTTAATTTCCTACGTAATTATACTCATTTCTATCAGAACTTCGTAATTGACCAGTAGAAACATCTGTTGCTTTGGCTAATTTAAAAAATACACCGTCAAATTTATTAAGCTGGTGTGAAGAAGTCGAAAATCCATTTAAAACATTCGAAGATCTAGATTCTTTTAAAACATTTTTCTTTAAAGATACACTTTTATCACCATTTCCATAAGTTTTGAAATCTTTTTGTTTTGCAGTTAATCTTAATGGTAAAAAAGGCGCAATGTATAATGGCAAATGAGTGCGTTTTACATTTTTAACATCATTTCCATAAGATTTAAAATGTGTTTGTTTTGCAGTTAATGGCAATTGAGGCCCAATATATATTGGCAAATGAGTACGTATTATTTTCTGATGAGATCTCATTGTGCATGGTACTTGTGTTCGTTTTCCTGCAAATAGAAGAATTTTAAGGAACTATTATTATATTAGTATGTATGTATTTGCCTTGAAACATATTACACGTATTTACTATATTCTTCATTTCTCAATTAATCTTACCAATTTCTTTAAAACTTTTTAACGGCTCATAATCATGCAAAGGTGCAACATCAAGCATCATTCGTCGATTAGCAAAAGGTTTATTGGAATCTATAAAAACGCTGTCGTCTTCCATAGTCCTTTGTTTGTTATCACTCGACTTTGTAAAATCAGTGATGTGTTCTTTATGCGTAACATCGCTAACGTTGTCTGTAAAATAAGCTGCTATGGATTCCTCTTTACTTTTATTCATTATAAATGTATTTGATGTTTGGTAAAGATTATCTGAATCTTTAATTTCTTTAACAGGTTCATCTCGTTGAATTTCATCCGAAACAGAAGTAACTGCTGCATCAGCTGTAACATCAGAGATCGTTACATCTTTTGGTAGTTCATTTGCATTTGCTTTGTCATGTTCTGGAGTGTCTTCGATTGCAGCCGTTCTTCCAGTGTCATATTCTGTATGATCATCATGTGACGTGTTTATTTCTGCTGTTGTATGCAAATTACCTGTTGATTCTTCTACTTGCAGATCTAAAAGATTTTCTTCAGCGGATATGTTTTTAATGTTTAACAAGTCACCAATGTTCTCGTCGTAAAATATTGTACTTTCAAGAACTGGATCAGATGTCGTGTAATCTACAAATTCTGTTGTTTCAGTCGAGTATAAAGTTGATGTCTGGAATTTTAACGCATTGTTAGTGAGGGTTTCAGAATAAAGATTAGTAGAGGCGGGGCACTCGTTTCGCAGTCATTTGGAGAGTCCGTCTGGCGGCAGTAATCACGCCCAGACAGAAGACCACCTTTGCAGAAGAACAGCGTGTTTGCTGTTGTGTTTCGGTGAGTGAGTAAGGGAGGTCATAGCATATTTCTTCACCCCTTCCTAATCCCTTATCCTTAATCTAATATGGTCGGCATTTGCAGCACTTGTGGCGTTGCTTGTGTTACAGGTGACGGTAGCCACTTACCATCAAGCCTGTTTGACTACCTTAACATAAAAAAATAGCTAAATATACTTAATATCATTATCTACGTGTCGCGGAAAACATATTAATTCAAATAGGAAGAATAAAAAAGAGACAAATGAATTGGTTAAACATAAATATATAATATATCTAAATAAAATTCAAGACTCTTGAGACATTTAAATAAATTGTATCTTTATAAACTTTTGGGTAATTGCACATAACAAAGATTTTAAAAAAGTATTTTAAAAATTTAGATTTTATAAAAGATTTATATTTTATTTTTTATCTGATTAAATAATAATTTATTTTCTTATCAATACTTACAGTTGATTTATCTAATGTGTTTGTAATTAATAAAAAACTAATAGACAATACCAATTGCTTCATTGCGGTGAAATATATGTCTGAAACTAATTGCAAAAAGTCCAAAGAAATGGCAGTTATTGAATTTATTTGCCATTGTTGTGACTTAGTAGTAAATCATATCGCTGCACTTGCTCAATATAAATATAGAGTTGTTAAAGCCAAGCGAGGTGCTTAGTTTTTTCTAATAAAATAAAAAATAGTGGTGGCAGGGAAAACTGTGTTTCGCAGTATTTTAGGCAGCCTACCCCTACCCCCTTACTGTGAAATAACAGCACGTTTACAGTTGTGTTTCGGTGAGTGAGTAAGAGATGCCAGAGCCCATTTCCCTATCATTTCCTAATCACTTATGCTTAATTCTACAGCAGCACTTGCAGCACCTGTGTGTTAATACAGGTAATAAAGTATCTGAGTACCAAATTTCATCCAAATCCGTTCAGTGTTTTTTATATCAAAGAGTAACAAACATACAACCATCCAAACTCACAAACTTTCGCATTTATTTGTAATATTAGAATTGGATAGGGATAGAGATATAGAGATAGAAGAGAGAGATACTCGCATTCGAACTGTCAAATTCTTTAGAAGTCACTTTTTGAAGATCGATTTGCATATATAAGAGCGTGGCTAGCCCGTGGTATGAATATTGTATGGGAGTAAAATCAAAATCCTCACACGGTATGCGTTACGTTCTATTTCTGAATATTTTTGAATGTCTCTGAAGTTTCAGAGATATTGCGCCATCTACACAATATTATTTAAAAAAAAACTTCTTTCGGCGTGTTCGAATTGTGAAAATTTATAATCGTTCGTAAGGAGTAAACTCCAGTCGTGCATCGGAGCGGAGCGTAACGCATACAGTGTGACAATTTTTATTTTACTCCCATAAATTTTTATACCCTGGGCTTTTATATGAAAATCGATTCTTTAAGAGTAAACTCCATAGGTACCTAACTTTTTTGTCGCTGCGTCCTACAATTTCGTCGATTTATTTACTCTGTGTCAATACTTTGCACATATCTAAGTAGGTACATCAAATTTTAATAACGGTACCGAGCTAATTGATGATGCTTGGTACATTACATTAAGACAACCATACGGCATTTTAGCGTTTATATTTATTACGTCATAAATTGTGTATTATGACTTGTCAATGTTTACTTGTTTTTGTTTGTAATGACTAAACCCAAAAACTACTGGACCGATTTTAACTTCTTACACCTATAAAGCTACATTATCATAGCTTTCTTTTATTTTATTAAGTTACGCGGACGAAGTCGCGTACAACAGCTAGTGAAAAAAAAAAGAGTATGACCTATCAAACAAATTTATATGGGACCACCATATCAATTTACTAACTAAACTAGAGAACATTTCCTATAATTTATGTAATTATTCTCCAAAACCACGCAATGGATTTTTACGGTTTTCACCATCTACTTAAAAAACTAATTAAGTTTTTCCTGGGCGAAGCCGGTAGCTAGTTGGGTATATTAGTTTCTATCTAAGCTATATTATGTACAATTGTTACGTGAGTACCTGTAAAATTTCCTAGAAATAAATAAATTGAAATAAATATTTAAATAAAGTTTCCTATGGATAGTCTATGGATGTTCAAAGAAATCTTCTTTTTAAAGACTCTTCACAAACAACGTTAAAAATAAAAGAATTATACTGACATGTAGCAGTCAACTATAACACATGAAAGTTTTTTTACTTAGATTTTTTGTAATGAAATGTATTTTTTGTAATTATTTTTTTTGATAAAGAAGAGTATACCTATATAATAAAATGGTAATAAATGTTTTGAGTTTTTGTAGATTTGAGTTTTTACATGATATTTCAGTTTATGATTATTAACCTCGAATGTCTGTCGAAAATGAGGGGTGTGATAAATTTAATCTGTATATCTGTGTATCTGTCTGTGGCGTCGTAGCTCCTAAATTTTGATCGGTTTTTTTTTCATCAGAAAGCTGACGTGTCGAGATGGTTCTTAGCCATAATCTATGAAGATCAGTTTAGGCGTTTGAAGATCATCAGCCCATTTCGTAGTTGACGAAGGGATCTTACTAACTAACACAAGTTCGATTGATTTGAAATTTGGTATATACTGTTACTTCGGTGGTATTTATATGACACGGCAAACTTTATCTGATGCTGCAGCAATAAGTAGATATAGCGTGTTTGGGTTCAATAGAAATTCGGGGGTTGGTTTATAATTTTTAATTATAGCTTGTATTCTATACTTTATCTTTTGATCATAGCGAAGTTAAATAGAGAATCGATTACTTTCAGACTAGTAAATTTCGTTTGGTAGCTACCACTGAAGCGGAAGAGGAGGCTTATGATTTTGTCAAGGAAAGGAACCATCAACATCCGACCGGGTACTATCAGACTTTTGAATGTTGAATTTCTGATAGTAAGAAATTACAACTTAATTCATTCTAGGCCTTGAAAACTATATTTCAGAGTCCTCGGCTCGGTGATGAATATGGTAAAGGGTGCTCTCGGAGGAGGCATCTTGAGTGGTCACGTGGCTTACATGTTGGCTGGATACCAGTTGGCTATAGCCTTCAATTTGTTTTTTGGAATTTATATGACTTACTGTCTTTATGTTAGTATTGTAATATGTACGATGGTCAGTCCAAATGAGTCAGTGAAGGCAAATCTGAAACCATAAGAGATACGATAATTTGTACTTATAAGGCTTCGATTTTTTCATTAAGAAAATATTCCTTATGACCCATATTATCAACTACTGTAATAACAACAATTGATAATTTTACAACGATTTCACCAAGCGATTGCTGGTTGTGTATGAGCGAAATATAAAAAGAGTTTGAATGCAGTTTTTCTTGATTCAATAGTCGAAGCTAGGAATTGTTTTTCGCATCTCTCACTGACCCATTTGGATCGTTAAAATGTTAAAAGTTTTCTTCAATCTTGATAGATAAAGTAACAGCGTGTATTTTCAGATCTTGGTAATATCAGCACAGGTCCTTTACAAAAGGACCAGGGTGCACACAATGTCGTATCCAGATGTAGGCGAGGCAGCAGTCGCATGTCATCCGAATCCTAACATATCTAAGTGGGCGAAAACATTCAGGTAAGTGCTACGTTTATCACCACTGACCTACCTGCGTTATTTTTACCGAGGTGTATCTGTATCACTCTGTATAAGCTTATATAGGTGATTGGAAAGCGAATGCAATCTATATAAGTAATATATATAAATATTATAAAGAAAAAAGTTTTTGTATTTTTCTTAAAGAGAAAGGATTTGTTTTTTTGTTTGAATTGAATAGGCTCCGAAACTACAGGACCGATTTGAAAAATTCTTTCACTGTTGGGAAGCTATATTATCAGCGAGTAACATAGACTATATTTTAAAAAGTTACGCTGGCGAAGCCGTGTGTAACAGCTAATAATGAATAAACTCAAAAACTACATGACCGATTAAAAAAAATTCACCTATAGGAAGCTTTATTATCAGCCAATTCTACATGGCTATATTTTATAAAGTTTTGACGACCCATTGGATTAGTGGTAAGGGTGCTTGCCTAACGTTTCAGGGGTCCCGGGTTCGATTACCGGTAGGGACAACTTTGGATAGTAGTGGCAGGGCACATTGCGTTTTGCTGTCATTTGGGCAGCCAGTCTGGCGGCAGTAACCAGTCCCTTACAGAAACTCCGTGAAATAACAGCATATGTGCTGTTGTGTATCGGTGAGTGAGTAATAGATGCCAGAGTCCATTACCCTATATGTTCCTTATCCCTTATCCTTAATCTTACTATGGTTGGCAGTGTACTCGCATTACCTATTGCGTTGCTTGCGTTATAGGCGACGGACGGTAGCCACCTACCATCAAGTTGACCGTCAGCCTGTTTGTCAACCTTATTATAAAAAAGGTACTCTAATAGGCAAGTCTTCATAAATGCTAAAGTTACACATGTGAACCCTATGTAACATGCAATAATGCAGTTTTGTGCCACTTGCGAATCAAGTGGACCGCCAGCCTCTTCTGCCGACCTTAACACAAATAAAAAAAGCAAGCATAAGTCAACAAATTATTTTAAATTAAAAACCATTTTAATTCAATAGCTGTTTCCTAGTGAAAATACGTGATTTTTATAAAGTTTAATTAAATATGGAACTATATGTGACAGGTACATAATAGATGCAGTGATATGTCTCGATTTATTTGGCTCCTGTGCTACATATCAACTTATTATCGCTAAGTCGATCAAACAACTCGTGGAGGACGTTCACAAGACTTCTATTCATGGGCAAGGAGGTAAAATAATCATCTTATAGTTCGAATTGTACAACCTTGTACAGTTTACAATCTAATGGGCTAACACTGCTATAGGTATGAGCCTAGATTGCTAACAAGCTCTAATTTTCATACTACCTGATAGTTGAAATTATTATTAAATACAGGAAATACATGAATTTGAATTAAATTTTGAATTAAAAAAATGGTACATCTTTATATTATTTTCTATGAGACTAATGCACATTTTCACCAACAGTCATTTAGAGTTATGGAACACCTAACTAATATTTCAGCCTTTTTTTAACGTTAGGAAATCCTCATGAATAGGGGACGCTGCGGGGTTATACCGGCTAAAATCCAAAGACCTTATAGGGGGGGTCCAAAGACCGTAAATGGGCGGGGTCGCGGGAACATTATGACACGACATTCGCTACCTTGGCCTGGCTATACAGCGCGGGGAAGGTTACGCTCCCTGTCGTTACCTCGGCGTACTCGAAAGTGGAGGTACTCCGGCTATATCGGGGACCGAATGACAGGCGGTAGTCTCCCCAAAGGTTACCGCCCAGGTCCCGGTCACCTAGAGTTAGGTGTTCCCTAACTCTAGGTGATAGTTGGTGAAAACGGACATTAATCTCAGATATTTTTTTTTAAATGAAATTTCGATTTCAGGTTATCCAGACTTACGTGTTTACATGGCAATCATGATACCGTTTCTCATACTTGTTTGTCTTATAACTAAATTGAAATATCTTGCCCCATTATCTCTGGTAGCGAACGGCGTAATTTGTGAGTAAATTTTGCTAAATTTCAATCTGATTCAGCGTTCAGTAGACCTGTATAATTAAAGTCTTGGCAATAACCAGGGTTTGAGAACCCACTCTCTCACATAAGTAAGTAGTCACGAAAAGCAAAAGGAATTTCATCATTTTACGTATAAGTTTGGATATTACTCTTGTCTTGTTACGCTAAGCTGCCGACATTAAGTAGGTAAATTTTGTCGCGTACCCCTGCGGTTTACTGGTGTATACCAATTGACTACGCGTACCCCACTTTGAGAAACCCTAGGATAGGGTAATGGGCTCTGGCATCCCTTACTCACTAATGAAAACACACGATAAATAAAGAGAGTTAAATCGGTACAGGTGATGCTGTTATTTCATAGTGTTTGCTGTAATTTGCAGTTAACATACTGCCAAGTTTATGATTGCGGTACACAAACTCCTACGAGTTTAACTAACATTTTTATTTCAGTGTTCACCATATTTCTAACGGTGTATTACTTAACGCAGCTGAACCCTGGATTAGAAGGCTTGAATCCCATAGGAACTACAGAAAATATATTTAACAGCATCGGCATGATTGTGTTCAGCATGTCTTGTTCAGGGGTTGTAATACCCGTAGAAAATAATATGAAGGATCCAAAGAAATTCCCCATTGCACTTTTAATAGGTAAATCTATTGCATATTGTTTCTAGAAAAATAATAGTATATACAATAATAATACGTAGATACATTATATGCACTCCGCAATTAGTATATTAAAACTGTCTCATTAGCCAGTAAATTACGAGTTTACACATGCACGTACTAGTGCAACGGTTAACGGCATTTGTGAAACTTTTTGTTAGGGGGGGAAAGGGGGAGAAGGGAGCGTTGGAGGGGTTGACACCGAGAAGAATCTTGTTCAGCAGGGTCGAATTAGTCTAAAAAGTTCCGGTGGCAAAAAGTTTCATTAAATGCCGTTAACCGTGGTTTTTAAAAAAAATTTCCACCAGACTATACAGGCGCATTCTGTTGCACGAGTTTTTAGTTTGTCGAGACAGTCACATAAAAAAAATTATGCTACCGCATTATCTAATGTATTCGTATTTTTCAGGTATGACGACTAATATACTGGCAATATTTTCAATTTCCTTTTGTGGTTACGCGTGCTACTTGGATAATTCGGAGTCGCCGATAACTGTCAACTTTCCTATGACTACGTGAGTGGTTTATTTTCGGGCTGATAGATACATATACTTACCATATTGTAGCGCTATAAGTCACATATTTCAGGACTGAATGTTTTGTACTCTTTATGAAGTAAGCAGGTAACACCAATACTGTGTAATAACACTTCTAAATAAATATATAATATCTATGTATAAAGATATATGGGGGAATAGTGGGTACGAGTATTAGTCTAACGGATGGGATGGCGATAAAGATCTAATATATGTGTAATTAGATGATAAATTGATATTATGGGCAGCGTTCGAGAAGCTCGGAGACATTTTCTCGTCCAAAATTATTCAGTGCCTTAAACAAAAGTTTTTAACAGTGATGATATGTGGTGACGTAATGTGGTCTCTAACTATGGGTCTCGTAAGAAAGCTCAACGTCGCTCAAAGATCTATGGAGAGGGGCTATGCTCGGGGTTACACTGCGAGATCAAATTTGGAATGAGGTGATTCGTAGACGTACGAAAGTTACCGACATAAGCCGACGGATCAGTAAGTTGAAGTGACACTGAGCAGGACACATAGTACGGAGAGCCTTGGACCGCTGGGTTCAGAAGGTTCCCTAGTGAAGGCCACGGACCGGCAAGCGTAGCGTATAGGGCGATTTACGAGCATATATATACTCGTGTGGTCCACATTCCAAATGGTCCACATTCCAAATGGACCACTGGCACAAACCGTTCATGTAGCGAAACGTCCATTTTGAAATAGTCCATTCACAATGTGGACGACGACGACGACGGTGGAGCCAGGCTGCTTCTGACCGGTCCTATGGGAAGCCTATGTCTAGCGGTGGACTTCCTACGGCTGAGATGATGATGTTAAATGATAAAAATATTATCTATTTCTTGCAGTCTACCAAAAGTTGTAAAGGGATTAATTGCATTGATGATTTATGTGACGCATAGTGTTAACTTCTGGGTTCCATTCAATATAGTGTATCACTATATCAAACCTCGTATTAAGGAAGCGAATCATTATAGATACGAGCTTCTCTATAGAGCATTGTTTGTCATATTAATTGGAGTCGTTGCGATCGTCTTTCCCACCATTAACGCCTTGATGGGATTTGTGAGTTATTCCTATGCGACTTTATTTTATTATTATTAAATTCACAGCATTTTTTATTGTGATAAAAATTCAATATATTCATTTTACCATAAAAACGAACTACAGCGCATACGAAGTTGCGGGCACAAAATCAAGTGATAATTTTTTTTAAGGTTTACGAAGTTGCGAGCACCCGCTTAGTCATTAAAACCTAACCTTAGTCGCTTAAGGAAAGAGTCCTTTATTAAAAACCGAATTAAAATCCATTGCGTCGTTTAAAAGATGTAAGTGTCCATGCGGAATGCATGTACACTTAGATCTTAAGTTAAAGAACCTCTATTCCACAAAGTTCAACTGGAAGTTCAATTAGTTGAACTAATTGGAAAAAACATTCCAATTATTTCAACTTTAATGTAATCATACCTAATAGTTATGAAGATGAAATAATTGGAATGTTTTTGTCCAATTAGTTCAACAATAAAAAACATAAAATGTATTATTTAATTTTACTTCAACAAAAAAAAAACATCTACCAAATAATCTTTGTCATCATTGTAAGTATATTTCTAATGTCGGGATCTTAGATCATACAGATCCGGTCTAAGACCATACTTAAATAAGTATATGGTCAATTTAATAACATTTTTAGCTTGGCGCTTTCTGTCTATCTAACATGGCTTTCATCTGGCCGACGTTGATAGATTTCTTGGTGGTATCACATCGGCCAGGACTCGGCAAATTCAAGTGGAGATTGTGGAAAGCCGTTTTTCTGATGGTGGTTGGAATGTTTCTTTTGATAGTTGGCACCTCATTCAATACCAAGAGACTAATTGAAGTTGTCTTTAAAGGAGCTAGTTAGATTGGAAGAGTTTTTTTTATTATCGGATCTTTGGTTCCACCCATGCAAAATAATCTGATGTTTGGAATTATTATAATATTCTAAATATAACACGCGTATGACTGTTCGTGACCGTATGCGCCTGTGTATTTATCTGGTATTTATACATACAGAAATATCTCAAAAGCTGATCGAAATTTTTGTATTTTTTTCTTCCCTTTTTTTTACAATTTTTAAGCGCTTCTGTAATTCACCAAGAGTGATCCCAGACAGATGCCGCTACTCTAGATATGACTAATATTTGGCATGTTAGTAATTGTAATATAAACATTTAACTTTTTATTTATTACTCTACTTATAAAACTCGATAAAGGGAATAAAAGCGAAGCGAGACTAAGCATACTCTGCAGTAGAACTACTTAGATTTTTTTGTCCAATCTGGAAATAATAGTAGAAATGTTTGAACTAACCAGCTCACGACTCGACATAACTTGAAACTCTGACGGTTTGAAACTCTTACGTTATGGGATCAAACGTAGTACTCGACATAAAGGGTGTATATATACATACATACGTACATATATACATAAATAGACATAGATCTCGATAGAATAATTGGGCGAATGGGGCTTTCATTTTCCCATTTGAATTATTATAATTTAAAGGAGTAGAGGTATGCCAGGAAATGTATGAACTCTATGTGTAATATTATAAAACTACTGTTGGATAGCTATTTTTGAACTGAACATTAAAAGTTATCGTGGTGCCTATTTCCAAATGCTAGACTGGGTCTAGAGTCTAGAGTTGAGTTAAATGAATGAAACATTAAAATTAAAGTGACATCTTATGTAACGCTTTCTCCAAGCGAAATTATAATTTTTTGTAAACAATGTGAAATAGCGAAATATATAAGTAGTATGATAATTATATTTTTACATAATAAAATTGTAATGTTGGTTTGTATATAAACCTATGTGTTTTTATAAATGAATGTTTGTTATTTTATACGGCTATTTATTTTTGTTAAATACAAAATATATATTAATTATGTAATGGAGTTTTTTATTTTATGTGTATTCCACCGCAGGAAAAGTTATAAATTACGTGTCACGTGTTTGTGCGCGATGAACTCCTAAACTACTGAACCGATTTTAATAAAACTTGCACAATGTGTGCCTTTTGATCCAACTTAAGAGATAGGATATATTTTATAAGGTTACGCGGACGAAGTCACGTGCAACAGCTAGTATTTATATAATTTATGTGTTCGGAGTTATAGTTTCGGAAATGTGAAGCTTATAATTTTTAGAATCCCTATGTATATGTGATTCTAAAAATTGTGTATATATGTAGTCAATATAATATGTGGGTAAGGTTTATTTACTTTACTCTCGTGATATAAAAGGTAAGGTATACCTTAGCCTGAGAATTCAACTACTTGAGGATTAAGCAGGGCAGGGTACCATTAATAGTACTAGAGATACTATTTGGTATGGTTTTATCACCAGTACCATTAAAAAGAAACTAGTTAAAATATTCTTACTTTACTTGCTGAACAACAAATGATAAGCGCACGTTACATGCGTAGTATTGCGTAGCCACAGAAAAATAAAAATAAAAAATACCAAATTCACCTTGAAGCATTTCCTTAAATAAATTCAACTTAGTCATAATAAATCATTTAATTACATTTATTTTAATTTACATTTATTCACGTTAATACCAGGTACTAAAAAATGCACTATACACTTTTTACCAATTCTTTAAGATTGGAAATGCTACCGGCCACAAACAATAATATCCCAACTAAAATTATCAGTAAATTCTTCCACAATCTCCATTTGTATCGACCGAGTCCAGGATTTTCCCATATAAGTAAAAGTTCTATAACTGACGGGTATATGAAACCCATATTGGAGAGGCAGAAGGCACCCAACTGAAAAAATAAAACAAAATCAAAATTAAGGCGCTTGGAGTCGTGTTGGCCGTAAAAAAACCCAATAGTACAATTAATGAATAAAAATGGTACTAATGAGAATAAAAAGTCCAGTAGTACCATCAGTGGTACTGCTCAGCGGTACGAGTCTTCAAAAAATAAAAACCCGAATTGATTACTGATTTTGGTTTCATTAAGCTTATGTTCACGATCAATAATGATCGTTAGCATAAGCTCACGACTACTAATACTTATTGGGGTATTATGAATTATTATTTCAACACATGTCTTTAGTTCTTACTAGCTGTTGCACGCGACTTTGTCTACGCGACTCTGTAGCTTTATAAGATATGGCCTCACTGATAGCTTTCTTTAGGTGAAAGAATTTTTCAAATCGGCCTAGTAGTTTTGGAGTTAATTCATTACAAATATAAAAATACAAATCTCTTTTTATAATATTAGTAATATTGAAGTATAGATTTTGGTCTGAGGGACACTAAAGCTTAGTCGAGTTTATTTTATAAACCTGCCTAAAAAAGTAGGTATACAGTACGACTAAATATGAGTTAAAAGCGGAGGGATATAACTGTTATTGAACTTACCAATCCCATCAAATTGCCCACATTTGGGAATGCAATGGCGATCGCTGTGATGATTACTATGAATGTAGCGCGATAGATCCTCTCCCAAATCCAATGCCGTTTGGGGTCATGCTTCTTGGACATGTAATGCCACACAAGATTGAATGGCGCCCAAAAATTCAAAGCATATGTAACGAATATTATGACTCCCATCAAACACTTAATTATAAATGAAAATCTGAAAAGAAATTTGATAATTTTTAATGAACTAAGTATCTTCTTAAAAGAATTTCTTCTTTTTAGAGAATTATGTTTCAATAATTATTCGTTAGAATTTAGTGTGGATTATTTTTAATTCCTCACTATGTTTTCAAGTTTTTAATTACTTTTGAAATGAAATATAAAACACTGTGATATCTATCGCCAGTTTGGCGATATCTACCATCGCCAGCCTTCAAAGAGTTCAACAGTAGGAGAGGACAATATACTTAGTAGATCAATAAAGAAGAAGAAAATATTAGTATTTAGATACCTATTTATTATATAGGTAATAAAATATCTGTTAGTAGCTGCTGCACGCGACTTCGTCCGTATAACTTTATAAAATATGGCCTACGTTACTCGCTGATAACGCTGATTTCTATAGGTGAAAGAATTTTTAAAATCGGCCCAGTATTTTCTGAGTTTATTCATTACAAACATACAAAAACACAAATGTTCTCTCTTTATAATATTAGTATAGATTATTTAAAGTAATCGGTGATTGACAGTTTTCACCAAAACCCCAATAACCGAAGAAACCAAAGAGAATCACGAAGACGACCACCACAGACATGCCTGTAAGTATACGAAAAAATATGTAAATAAAATATGAAGACTTTCACTTAGAATTACACTTAACAATGAAAATTCTGAATGAATTTGAATTGAATGAACTTAAGTTATGAATGTTTGTTAAATATCTCATTTCAATGACAGAAGTCACCGTGAAATAACAGCATGTGTGCTGTTGTGTTTTGGTAAGCGAGTAGAGCCCATTTCCCTAACCTAATCCTACAATGTATGGTCGGCAGCTCAATTGCATGGTATCTACTCTATTATTAAGTGGACCGTCAGACTGTCTAAAAAGTCTAAATACCTTAAGGTTAAACTAGTCGGCGGCTGGAACTCATCGATGGGTGTGGCTAAAATGTATCCTGTCTCACACAGCACTATGCACGGGAAGAGCAGTCGAGTGAAATGCACAATGATTCATACCAAAAATGAGCACAGAAAAAAAACATAAACAGACCCTTGGGAAAATACTTTTTTTGGGAAAACTAGGATAGTTTTGTCAAAAAAATGGTATCTATTTCGTGTAAACTTATTTGAATTTTTGAATAACTGATCAATGTCTGTGACTAAAGTATTTTCGAGTTTTTGTACACTAGTGACCTATTCACCCTCAAAGTTGCATTAAAATTTGAGTTAAAATATGGATTTTTCAAGGACAAGATAAATCGATATCATGCTTACTTTTGTAAATTAAACATAAAACAACGGAGTAATAATATTTCTACGTTTGTATGGAGGAAAAGCTGACTAGTGTGACCTTAATTGAAAATAAAATACTTACCAGCACATAGTACTTTAGGAAACTGGCGAGGATCTTTCATATTATTCTCAATCGGTAGAGAGACACCGACTCCTTCCATGCTGAACACAACAATTCCACTAAATTCAAACATTCCCATGACATTTTTCCAGCCAGGTATAGTTGAGATGTCAGGAGCAACTCGGATACTGTAGTATATTGTAGCTGCCACGCAAACCACTGGAATATCACATAGCTCTAAGTTAGACATAGTTTAAAAATTTTTAGTTTTATGTAACCACTATAGCTACTGTTTTATGTAAAGTCGGGGTACGCAAACTTTGGTTAGTTTTCAAATTCATTCCTTCAGTACCTTTTGAAACTAAAACATTAAGGAGACAACTGACAGACGTTTGAAATGAAATTCTGGCATGGTTGATAATTGCGTTGCCCTGGTGCAAGCAAATGTCGACTTTAAGGTGACGAAACTTTTCTTACCCAGACTGTACTACTATACATTTTTTGACGTGAAAACTTCTATTAGCGCGTTGGGCACTTTTTGGCCGTTGGGTGTTGGGGAAAAACACTGAATTCGCGCCATCACGCTCAGTTAGCTACACGTTTAATGTTGAATTGAATATTTTTTTTGGAACGTTGGGCAATTTTGGGATGGAGAAGAAGCACTGAACTTGCGTGACCTTGGGCACACTGCGTGGCAGTGCGTCTGGCGGCAGTAACCACCCCCTTACAAAATACCACTGTGAAATGTGAGCACATGTGATGTTGTGTTTCGGTGAGTGAGTAAAGGATGCCAGAGACGGTAGCGACCTTAACATAAAAAAATGCGCGTGCAAAAGCTAATTAGTAATAAAAAATGACTTACCTATAAAGGCATCAGCCACTAAAGTAAATGGTGCCAAGTATTTCAAAGTTGTTATCATACACAGCAGAAGTATGGGTACAAGTAACGCCAGTATGTAAAGTCTCAAAAGAGATAAATCTTCATTTTTCCCATCATCCGCATTCTCGATCAACTGTTTCAGAGTCTTAGCGATTATTATCTGGTACACGCAACAGGCGCCGAATAAATCTATGCAAATTGTAATGTCTACTGCGTATCTGAAACGAAAAAATGTCATGGTTACATATTTGTACAAGCCCTTTAAAACATCCTTCATGATGAGCACTGCCAAGGATTGGAACACCCTACCGGTGTCTGTGTTTCTGAGCTCATATAACCCCAATCTCCAAATCCATCATGACAAGATTTTCGCATTTCTCCATTGTTGGTTGTGTTTCTAGGCGTCAATTTATCCCCCTACCATAATTATAATATACTAGCTGGTGTCTGCGACTTCGTCCGCGTCCATGTTAATCGCTGTGACGACAGTGGCACTGGAATTTTTATATATTTAAATCAAATCAAATCAAAATATTTATTTATCAATTAGGTTTCTACAAGAAACTCTTATGATCGTACACCCCGAAAGAAACTCAGGACTCAGAATTTAGACGATCCCTCGGGAACCTAACATATTTTTATGATAAAAAGTACACTATATGCTAAAATCTAGATTCTAGGTAATAAACTATCTGTGTGCCAAATTTCGTCAAAATCCATTCAGCTGTTTTTCGTTATGGAGGAACAAATATCCAAACTTTCGCATTGTGAGTAGATTCACAGTTAGGTAAATAGTATTTAAAACTATCTACTTACAAACCTTTACTTTGTTTTCCCCAAAGACTATATCTTTATAATCTATTGAGGAAAATTCACAGTAGTTTAATACTGGTTTACCAAGGCTTAATAATATTGAACGAGATTTACCTGAACCATTTACTATATTTCCTTAACTTGGGAAACGGACCTACTTCTAAGGACGCCTCTGCGACATCAGGATACGACATTTCCGTTAGATGTAGCCTCCGATAAAGAGTTTGTGCTGATTTCACTAAAATCTGTAAACACATTTAAAAGTCTGAATCATCAATTTTTGTTATGTTAAGACAGACATACTACAGTTATCATTCTATCGATACAAGATCTATGGTTATATTGTAATACTTACATGTAAGCAGTATGTTATGTAAAATCCAAAAACTATTGTTAGGAATAAAGATGTCCACAGGCCGCATTTCATGTAGGCCTCGTGAATGCCCAATACGCCTCCGCCGAGACATCCCTTTATGAGATGTCCTGTAGATTCTAGGAAACTGAACGATTTTGATTAGTTATTTTTGTTCAAAAGTTGATGTGAGCGAGATAGCTCTTAGCTATGATTTATGAAGATCTATACATTTGAAGACCATCAGCCTATTTCCTAGTTGACGAAGGGATTTCATTAACTTCCACATGTTCGATTGATGTAAAATTTTGTATACTGTTACTTCGGTGGTATTTCTATGACTTATTAGCCTTGATCCGATACTGAAGCATCAAGTAGTCTGCGGCATACCCAACTCCTTAGCAACTTACAGCAGATATAGCGTGTTTGGGCTGTACAGAAAGTCGGGGGTTAGTTTATAATATATTTTTTTTAATTATAGCTTATCATGTAAAGATTATCAGACATATGACGGTCCACTTCATTGCAGGTGGCTACCGTCACCTATTATCAGATGCAACACCACAGTTGCTGCAAGTGCGCTGCCAATTTTGCTAGGATATAAGGAATTATAATTCTGGCATTCCTTAACTCACTGAGCAAAACACAACAGCACAATTATTTCATGGTTATTTTCTATATTAGAGTGGTTACCAGACGAGTTGCCCACTTCATGACTGCAGTGCGTTCGAATACCGAAATAATAGTAATAATAGTATAATGTCCTGCCACTACTAAATGTATGACTTACAATGTATTGTCATATAAATAAACCAATACCTCCTTAATTGGTTATCAATAAAGAAGGTCATTTCAGTTATAATAATAAAGAACCGTTCGTATAATTCACGCTTGCCTTAACATTTGATGTTGATATTCATATTAAAACACTAGGCTAACAACCCCGGCTACACACGGACGCAATCGGCTCTAACGGAAGACCAGCGCAGGTTTCTACAACCTGTATTATGCTGAGTTGGAGCCGGTTTGTGGCGGTTCCAACATATAAAACCTATGTATGTTTTTATATGTTCCTTATTCAATTGATTAGACGGAAAATATCAAAGCTTATTAGGATTTAATCACAGATTTACAAAGAAAGAAAAAAAAAAGAAATATATGTTTGTTTAAAATGTAAATACAAAATAAGTTTAAATGTCCTATGCACCATTCTGCCATTAATATTGGCGTACAAATTTTAATTAAGTATTTGTTAAAATTAACAATTTACTCCTATGGGTTTCTTGAATTAGTGGTTTCTTCTTGGATGACAACCCCGTTGGATGAGTAGTTAGGGGTTACCTTAACGAACTATTCCAATGCTCCCGGTTTCGATTCCCGGCAAGGTCAATTTTGGAAATAAACTTTTCAAGGTTGGCCCTGGTATGGATCTGGAAAGTAGTGGGGGTTACCACCCCCTTACGGAAGACCACCGTGAAATAACAGCATGTGTGCTTTGGTGTTTTAGCGAGTGAGTAAGGAATGCCAGAAGCCATATCCCTGTCCCTTATCCTTAATTCTACTGTAGTCGGCAGCGCACTTGCAGCACCTGTAGCGTTGCTTGTGTTATAGGCGACGGTAGCCACCTACCATTAAGTGGACCGTCAGCTTGTCTGCCGACATTAACATTTAAAAAAATGAAACAAAATCATCGCTAATATATAACACTAACTAGTGCCCGCGACTTCGTCCGCGTTCAAAATGTTATTTAGCCTAAAGCCTTCCTCGATAAATGGACTATTCAACACAAAATAAATTTTTCAATTCCCACCAGTAGTTCCTGAGATTAACGCGTTCAACCAAACAAACCCTTCAGCTTTATAATATTAGTAGTGTGTACTCATATATAGATGTTTAACATAATAATTTATTAAAAAAAAATTACTTTGTAGGTTTCGTTCTGCATCTTTGCGCGACGAAGTCAAATTCTTCCTTATCCGTATGCAGAAAATATTTTTTATCCTCAATGGTATCCGGTGGTGGTTGAGGTGGAGGCTTGGGTGGCGTATCACTATCTTCCTCGTGGCCGCTTGTATTGTTACCCTGAGAAATACAAAGACGAGATAGATTTACATGAAGTTTATTAAAAACTAATTGGTACCTGTGACTTCGTATGTGGTGTGATTGTTTTTTGAAAATTCTACAGGAACTTAACATTTTTCCGGGATAAAAAGTATTCTCTAAGTTAATACAGGTAATCATTAATACATCAGTGAAAATCGTATTTAAATTAGTTAAGCCGTTTCTAAGATTAGAGTGCACATTGGTTTATTGTTTTATTTTTATTTTTTATACTATCTGGTGCCCGCGAATTTGTCCGCATTCAAAATGTTATATAGCCTAAAGCTTTCCTCGATAAATGGACTATCCAACACATAAAGAACTTTTCAATTCGAACCAGTATGTAGTTCCTGAGATTAGCGCGTTCAATCAAACAAACTCTTGAGCTTTATATATTTTTTTAAATATTTATGTTTAAATTAATAATTTAATGTAATATTTAATAAGCTATAAATGAATATTTTGTTATTTATATTAACAACAAAAAATAAAGATGATAATGAATTATTTTTTGTCCAACATTAAATACACAGTTTCTTAGTAATTATAGTTAAAATGTCAATTTGCACTAAAGAAATTGGTAGTCATATTATTTACTTTGTAATTATGTAGGTGTAAATATATGTATATCTACATTTTACTTAATTCAACGACTTAGTATAACGTAAGGCTAATAATATTATTTTTATAATATTAAATATATAAAAATATTATAAAATAATATTAATATTTTGTATTATATTATTCGATATAATACAAAAATATATACAAAACGAGTAATACGAAAGATAACATTACTGTAAAATTTGCAACATGTCAATAAACTATTTTTGCTAAATTAATTTCTAATTTCAATCCAATTACTCGTACTTATAAAATTTACCATGCTATTTACATACTACTAAATATCTTTTAAACTACGCAACGGATTGTAATGAGGTTTTCACCAATCGAAAGAGCGTTAAAACCAGAAGGTTTCTATATATATTTTGTAGAAAAAAATCCATGCGAACCCGGGAGTGGGCCGCTAATATAAAATATAAAATAGTCGAATTTGACTTACATGGTTAGAATGCAATTCCATTTTCCGTAGGTATATCACACAGAAGATGTATTCAGCGATACGGCACTCTATCAACTGATTTCACATCTCATTTGCGACCTTGCCGTGTACAGTCAACTCGAAAAAATTGTCAACAAAGTTTAATATAATTATAAAAACAAATCTAATATAATTATTTAAATTATTAATAATTTAAAAATTAAGCAAATCTAGTTTAATTAATTAATATCGAAAAAAGAAACAGTTCATCAAAGTTGATCGAGAGAACATTTCCTTTGAAAATTATTTTTGATGAAATCGGAGGCGAGGCACATTTACGTTTTTCTCTTGAAATTGTTTTTAAATTCTTACAATTTTTTTGTAGGATAAGGATGAACTTGACGAGGGATAAGGATGAACTTTCAAACCGAATTATAAAGCTACATCCGAATTTCCAAGAAAATGCATGAATGTAACTGGAAACCTTTTGTTATAGCTACAATTATACTTAGATTATCATTTTTAAAATGCAGTTCCTTTTTTTGGAATACAATTTTTATATATTTTTTCTATTTATGCAATTTTTAAGGTTTGTGTATACAAAACTTCCTCGTTTATTCCTCTTTCCATAAGTGAAAACCGCACCAAAATTCGTTTCATGGTTAAGGAGGAGTTAACCGATTTATGTACATACAGACAGACGCGGAGAGACTTCAATTTATTTTATGTAATTATGTATAGATATAGATTATATAACATATTTTATATATAATACATTAGGTGTGTAGTACTGTTATGTACTTATATACTATTTCCAACACATATTCCTTCAAAGAAATTGTAAACATTTTAGCAGCCGACTGTACGCCCAGACACAAAAACTCGTCACAATTGACAAACATTGCGTTCAACACAAGGTTCATTTTGTTTTGAGAAATTGTCAATTAGACATTCAAAGAACTCATTAGATCGTCGTCGGAATAAAACTGCCTTTAATTAAAAATATATCAAGTATTATTTATTTACATTATAAATTCTTCTAAAGAGAAATAAGATGTATAAATTATACTTATTTTATAGCTTATATACTTAGTTTTGAAGTCGCATAAAGTGACTTCTTAATTTTTATAGTTAAATACTTATTTAATCAAGTTTCAAATTTTTCTTATAAACTAATATATGTGTTTTGTTATAAAATTAATGGTGATTACATTTAGTTAATTAGGAAATGGGTTGACACTCTTCAAACGTTTGAATTTTAGCCAAGAACAACTTTAAAATATATATAGTAAAAAATATATTCAATAGATATAATATTGAATAGGAAAATATTAACGTTTTAAATATTAAAAAAAAATTATAAACGGATGGACCTATTTGAATATTTTTTTTGTTTAAAAGCTGACGTGATCGAGATGGTTCTTTATGAAGATTTGTTCAGGTGTTTCTTCAAACACCTCATCAGCCCATTTTCTAGTTGACGAAGGGATTTCCTAACTTCCACAGGATCCATTGATGTAAAATTTGGTATAGATACTGTTACTTCGGTGTTATTTCTATGACATGATAATCTTGACCTGAATTTTAACTTGGAAGGGCTTCTGTATGTCTATCCGAACTTTGTGTTTGCAATTGAACCGTCTCAGTCTATCTGATGTGATTTATATGTATAAAAACAAGTTTAGTGTGCCTCGCCATCGAAATTGTATAATTGTTTTAGTAATGTGCAAATAGACTCTTATCTGAATATCTCTACTACTTATCTTATTTTGTATAAAACCTCTTAGTTTATTTACACAAACTACATAAATTAGATTAGTATTTGATAAAAAAAACTGCTTAGGTCGTTATTATAATATCGTTATATAATAATCGTTATAAGTTGAATAGAAAGCGATGAATCTTACAGGAATAGTGTTAAATAATTTTATATTATACTAGCTGGTGCCCGCGACTTCGTCCGCGTTGAAAAATAAAAAATATATAAAGCAATATAACGCCTTATATGCTGTTACACTTATGCCAGGCGTTAGTTTTTTTTTAAATTTTAAATGATCCCTCCAGACCTTTTTTCTCGATGAAAGTACCCTATGTCCTTTCACGTATCCCTGATAATGTTTATGAAAAATTTCATGATAAATGATTAAGTAGTTAAGGCGCGAAAAGGCTGTTACCTATAGACAGACAGAGTTACTTTCACATATATAATACTAGCTGGTGCCCGCGACTTCGTCCGCGTTGAACGATGAAAGGTACTCTATGTCCTTTCTAGTGTCCCAGACAACGTGTATGCAAAATTTCATGGTGATCGGTTCAGAAGTTTTTACGTGAAAGAGTTACAAACATCCACACATCCATATATCCATACATCCAAACATACTTTCGCATTTATAATATTAGTACGGATTTCATGAATACTTTAGTACATACATGTTATTGTAATGGTTTAGTAGATATTTATTTTTACACTTGACTGTACCAGGTACTCCAACAAACCATGCCGGCATCAACCTTCCATCTGTTACTGAAGAAGCTACCAGATTAACATTACGGATTATTATACTGGCGGACCATGTCCTACGTGAATGTGACATATTCATATTCCAGAACTCTCCTCCAACCAGAAACCCAACTCGAGCACTAAAAAAAAAGCTTTGAGCCACTTTGAAGGAGCTCAAAGTTCATAACTAAAAACATATATAAAAGCATTTAAGTTTTATCAAAGAGAATGAATATGCGACAAGCATGCCAATGCATGAATGATCACCTTTGTAATTTGTTTAATTTACGCAAATGTAGTTACAGATTGTGTTTGCATTTCTTTACTATAGCGCGACCACTTCTTTTTATCATCGAATTCTACTAATATATAATATTATAAATGAGAAAGTTTGTGACGATGGATGTATTATTACTCACACCCATCAATCTACTACAACTATGGATTTTGCGTCACAAATGCCAAAGCGGCACATAAAAAATACGCCTAAAACGGAAACATGGCGAAATCTTGCCTTCGCGCGTCAATGGTAAAAGGTAGTAACGACCAAGTTCTACTATTGATTTTATCCCTTCATCCATGTTCGTAACTGAAATTACCTAACTAGTTGTGAGAGAGGAATTATTAGTCCACTTTTGTAACTTTTTGTTAGTTATATAGTTATTGTGAGTATACTAAAGTCACATTTTCTTTAAATGACAGATGTTTTATTGGTTTTAAACGACAGATGACAGAGTTCATGCTCTACGCATATTTCATTTTTAAATGTTCCATAAAGTTCGTAATGCTTTGTTTGGCATGCGAAATCTATAGTTGTAGTAGATTGATGCTCACACGCAAAAATGGCTCAACTTATTTGGATGAAATTTAGTACACAGATAGTTTTATTACCTGGATTAACATATGGGATATAGAATCGCCATGTTAGTGTTAGTGCCGTGTTAGTTTCCAACGCGGACGAAGTTGCGAATACCAGCTAGTAATATATGTATAGTTATTTGATCGCCAAAGAGTTTTCACTTCTGATAAGCGTATGTTTTTTAATTAGTCTCATTATACTCGTACTTTCGATTCGATGCAAGTGTTGATGATTTATTGTCCCCACATTCAATAATAACTAATACAGTTGTTTATTCATAACAGAAATATTCATTTGACATTGAAAATAAATGTCACAATGTCTAGTTGTCCAAATAATGTTGTTTTGATCGTATGACTGAACCTGCCGGTATGAATCCGGCATAACCTCGCAGTGTCCCCTACACTGCCGGTTATCCCAGAGGATTTCCCAACGGTAAAAAAAGGGTTACATTGCGAGATCGAATCAGGAATGAGGAGATCCGTAAATGAACAAAACTTACCCACATAATTCGGCCTATTGGTAAGTTGAAGAGGCAGTTGGCAGGACACATAATAAGGAGAGCCTTGGGCCGCTGGGGCCGGAAGGTTCTCGAGTGGAGGCCACGCACCAGCTAAGCGCAGAGTAGGACGTCCACCCAAATTGTGGACAACTTGATAAGGGCCACGGGTAGACGGTGAATCCAGGCTGCCTCTAACTGGTCCTTTTGGAAAATTGTGGGGGAGGCCTATGACCAACAGTAGACGTCCTACGGCTGAGATGAAGATGATGAAAAATAGAATAAAGGGTGTATGGGGAAAAACACGGACAATAATAGGCTACTCTATATGCTATGGCCGACACAGTCACGTACAACAACTGCTGGTACTAATTAATATTAGGTTATGTTAGAAACTTTAGACGCGAGTCGCGTTGGTGTTGCTCTTAAATTTATATCTTGACCTCGACATTAATATGTCTATTAATTTAGAACATTTGAAATTGTATCTCCAATGTTGAATGACTCTTTTCTATTAGAATTATGATAAATGATTGTTTTATTTGCCATAAAAATTTGGATAATTGCATTGTAACATCTGCCAGTACTTAAGTGTGGTTCTAACAATAGCTCTAGTGCCTGCTACCTCGTCCACCTTGAAATTGAAAATGTTTGAGTAATATAATGCTTGACATATTTATCGCTGTGACGACGGTGGCGCCACGACGGGGATAGTGGCACCTTTTTTATATTTCTGGCACTTTTTTTCTTCAAGATAAAAAGTATCCTTTATGTTAATTTAGTTAATAAACGATGTGTGTGGCAAATTTCAGCCAAATCAGTTAAGTCCGTAGTCTTCAAATATTTTTTTAATATATAGATTAAAAAAAAACAACCCGCTCTATAGCGCCGATCTGTCTCTAGCCTTTGAGATGTGATGCTAGAGACGGATGTTGCAATTCCTAGGACGGCTAGGAGGACAAACATCTCTATTCTCACACAGCTTGGTATTTAGACAAGACTATACGCTTTTATGGCTTAACTACTTAATAAATAAGAAATTTCCTTAACTTTTTATATAAAGAAAGCAAACTTGAGCATGACAGTAATACAAAGTGCAGTAAAAAAAATTTTTGAATAAATTTTTATAGAATTCAAAATGTATCCAGTCATTTATGAGAAAGTGACCCAGTTCTTAATTGAAAAGTGTGTCTGGTGAAGACCCAGCGGCCATTTTCAGTAAATATGTGCGAAGAAGTTTCGGCTCTAAGAGGGTTACCGTCGACTTGTCGAATTGGAAGAGCTTTGTGGGTTGGTTGGATCCGTGATTCATGAAAAATATAGGTTTGGATGTGGTTTATTATTAAATGTATCTGTTCAATTAAATTTTATTATATTTATTTATTTATTTATTTAATAACTAACCTTACAGCTTGTAACAGTTCACAAATACTTATATAAAATAATATTTTTTTATATAGCCTAATACAAGGTTAGACAAATTAAAATTTATAAGTAAAATTATAATTAAATTTATAATTTAAATATAATATAATTATATTTAAATTATTTTTTTAGGTATATTATATTTTTATCATTCATGACTGCCTATTTGGAACCATCCTCTTTGTATTTGTGTTTAGAGATCTGAATTTAATTTTAATATAAATGGAAGCAGGCGGGCTGAAGGATTATAGCTTTTCCTGTGTTAATATACGAGAGAGCCACCTACCATTAAGTGGATCGGTATGTCTGTCTATTTTTAAATAAAAAAATTAAGTCAACTTAAACTTTTATAACTCATTGTATGTTAAGTATTCTTCTTAATGTTGAGGTCCCGGCCCTTCGAGGACAGTTTCTGGTTCGTAATGATAATTGCTGTCCGTCCGACATTTTCGCTGTCTTACAACAGTTCTATTCTGAACTGTGCCGAGCATTAACAATACTTAAGTTAGATTTCAAAGTTTTCGTTATAAAAAAGTCACCAGTGTAGTATTTAGTCTCATTTCAAATTTAAAAATTCAACATTCTTGACAAACCTTTACGTTATAATATTCCTAGAGTTGGTAGACATTTTCTGGTAGATATTTGAGACAAGCTGAAAACTTTTCCTATAACTATAGACCTGGCTGGGGAGTAAGCATTAACATTAAGCATTTTCCTTTACTAGCTATAGTGAATCTAGTAACTTTGTGGTGTGCTTGGGAGAGCTTTAATAAATTAAAGAAAAAATAAGATATTTAACCTTTCAACACAAGTATTGCTTTGAGGCGTGTTCGTTGCTTTTTTTTCCTTTTTTTTTCAAGTTTTTCTTTTGTATGTCAGTATCTTTATGAGCGAAAACTTGTAATTGTTTTTTTTTTCTGTTAACTTTTATTAAAGTGTCAAACTGATGGTTCTCCAAATTGGATAAAATAAAATAAATAAAACAAGCAAATTTTTGATACTTTGATTTTTGAAAATAAAATATAGCCTATGTTATGATGACTATGATAATGTAGCTTGCTGAATTTTTATTCGAACAGTATCGAATTAAGTGGATGTTGTAATACAGAATAATACTCCCTCTCGTTCATTCTCGTTGGGCGAACTTGTAGGAAGTTACACGGTTCGGATCATTTGCAAGTTTTCATTGCTATTGTTGCTGACAATTTACTTGGTAATTATTGATTTAATACCTTCATGTGTAGGTACTAAAGTCGCAACTTCCTTAACAAAGTCTCTACTGGTATTACACCCTATTTCAGTCATAGAATTTAAGTTAACTTACTAGGAAACTATTGATCTAGATTAATAGATAACTTAAGATGTAGATAACAGGGTGAACCTGAGGTTCATCTAAAATTTTTTAAAATGTTTTTGTTAAGAAATTTAAGCAGACATTGTCCTTACTATAATGCGAATAACCGAAGACAGAATACGACGCAACACATTCGCGCCACTTATTGAACATGCGAACATAATAAAACATACGCCAGCAATTTCAATATTTTTGAAAAATCTTTATAGATGGTAGTAGCTATTGACAACCCAATTTTAAATGTACTTTATAGCTGGGATATTTTCATGGAAAAACCTTATTAGCTTTTAAATAATAATTTCAAGAATTTTGTAGGTCTTGACGAATCACTACAGAGTAGACGACTGAGGCGCCAGTACATAATTCATGTCAAGTTTCATGTCCTGGCACGTCAATTTCACTCACACAAAAAATATCTGCTAATTACTCCAAGAGCCGATCGCATGATGTGAAAAAATAAAATTAAAATATTTCAAGAATCCATACTAATATTATAAATGCGAAAGTAACTGTCTGTCTATATGTCTGCTACCTTTTCACGCCTTAAATACTTAACCGATCATCATGAAATTTTGCATACACGTTGTCAGAGATACAAGAAAGGACATAGGGTACCTTTCATCCAGAAAAAAGTACTGTTTGCGAGTGATTGTCTAAAAATATAAAGAATTGGGCACCACTGTCGCGTGGCGGCGCCACCGTCGTCACAGCGATAACGATGTCAGGCGTTATTGCTCATATATTTTCTTTTTCAACGCGGACGAAGTCGCGGGCACCAGCTAGTTTATAATAAAATAAAAGTCTTTGGTCTCCACATAAAAAAGACACAAGGGTTTTTTTAAATTGAATTTATTTTATTAATGTATCATATGAAAGATTTGGTACTTGGATTGTTATCGACACCGCAGTCGTCATCTTCATCTGAGCAGCCGCTGTCTATGTCGACATCGATGTCACATTCATATTTCTGTTCACATTGGCAGCCGCAATCGCAGTCATCGACATCCATTGGTATAGCAATTTGTCTGTAGCATTTTGATTTGCAATCAACTTGTTGGCGACATCTCAAACTGTTCCTGAGACTCAGCAAGTCCTTCAAAACTTGTGTTCGGAGATTGTGTTTCACTTCTTGTGGCCTCTTCTTATGAGAAACATTATTCATGTGAGAGCTTCGTGCTATTTGTTTTATTCGTGGCTGAAAGGATTTTGATTTTTAAGTCTTATTCTATGAATATATGTCATCTAGAAAAACGCCCTGTTACAGTTCATAATACTGGTCCGGCAGTAAGTTATCTATCTGTGGACACGCTTGTGGAATATGTGTTAATTTTTTGCCTTTTTTCTATATTTTTGTTTTTATTTCTGTTTGTGTCCCAAAAATAATAGTAAAGTTAAAATAAAATAAACTATCACCTCAATATCACCTGAAAACAGTGGCGTAGTTTACCCTAGATGAGGCCTGTATCAAATTTTTCCGAGTGGCTTTTCTACCTTTTTTATGTATGGTAGGTGGATACCGTCGCCTACCATACACAAGCACAACACAAGCAACGCCACAGGTGCTGCTAGAGCAATGCCAACCATTTTGGGATTGAGGATAAGAGATTGGGAAGAGATAGGTAAATAAGCCCCTACTGTAGCGAAGCAAGCCCAAAAGAAGGATTAACAAAAAAAAAGCTCGCATATTTTAGACACAATGCTAAGCTAAACTATGCTAAACTCTAAAGTTTAGAGTTTAGCGTAGGGCCTGAAAACTTAAGAGATAAGTGAATTTTTGCTTACACACCACCCTGTAAAATAAAAATAAAATAAAAAGAATACCAATTTTAAAATCTTCATCATCAGTCCAGATCTGGTGAGGTCTTCCTCGGAACTGCTGAGGCTACTGGGACGGTTGTATAAACTGTGCGACGGATTAGAGTTGACTACGACCAGAATTGGTCTGTTGTCATTAGCAGAGCCATGCGAGGGTTGGTGTGAGTTGTAAGCAGTTTGACGTCCAAATCTAGACCCTCTGCTAGATTCCACATTAGCTCCCTGTAATTTAATCATTTTATTATACACTAGCTGTTGCACGCGACTTTGCCCGCGTAACTTTATAAAATGCTAGGTGAACCAAGTCACGCTTCGCTGTGGCTCAGTAAGCAACTTTCCATGGTTGCCATAACAACTGTCAATTTATCAAAATTATGTTTTGTTTTTATAAAAAAAAATCGGTAGGTATCTGTTGGAACTTTGGGATTTTTTTTATAAAAAATCATTCCTCTGTTTAAATGCAATGTTGTGTAAAAATTCCAAGTTAATCCGTCGCCTAGTTTTCGAGTTTTTGAGTACTAACACAACATTTTTATATATATAGATAGCTTATGTTACTCTCTGATAATGTAGCTTTCTATAGGTGAAAAAATTTCAAAAATCGGTCCAGTAGTTTCTGAGTTTATTCATTACAAACACAAAAATACAAATCTTCTCTCTTTATAATAGTACTAGCTGTTGCACGCGACTTCGCCCGCGTAACTTTATAAATTAATATAACTTATGTTACTCGCTGATAATGTAGCCTTCTATAAGTGAAAGAATTATTAAAATCGGTCCAGTAGTTTGAGTTTATTCATTACAAACATACAAATGTTCTCTCTTTATATTATTAGTATATAGAAGTAAAGATAGATACATTTTACTTAAATGTTAAAAGGGTGGCCAGATGACTAACGGAAAACTGCTGTTATTTCGCCATAAAGGGGTGGTTACTGCCGCCAGATGGCAAAAATTATTTAAGTAGGTACTTACAATAGCCGAGAAACAAAACAAATAAATAGTAAGTCTTAACTCCATTGCTTTCTTCCCTTTAAGTATTCTACTCTGAAAGGAAGTATGTAATTTCTTCTATGGTTGGAAAGTTTTTTTATCGATTTTTTTATCACTTTAATTTAATTTGTTTACAAATATTTGAGTTCCTTTTATAACTAACGTGTTTTTTTTTTTAATTTCCGTTTGTTTTAGGTTTTTTAAACATAACGTAGGTTTGGAAATTCATTACATTGCTATATCTATCTTATTGAATTCATATTTTAAATTTTTCATGAATATAATTGAAAGGATAGAAAATACGATACGAAAGAAAAAACTTTGTGATTGGTAAAATTTTTATTTTGACGTTACAATAACCAATCACAAAGTTTTTTCTTTCGTATCGTAGCATAAACGACTGTAGAAAGCACACTTGGCTAGGCCCCCTGTCCTGCAGTGTGGGGGACAGAAATGTACTATTTCTGTCCCCCACACTAGGCCTCTGCCTATGTTAGCTATGATTCCTGATAGGGTGATGCCTATAGCATCTTCTGCTACTTACCGCAGCGTAGTAAGTCTACACACAAGGTGGACAGATGATCTGATAAGAACCGCGGGTCGACGATGGATGCACACTGCTTCTGACCGGTCCTATTGGATAATTAGGAGATAGGCCTATGTCTGACAGTGGACATTCTGCGGCTGTGAAATGATGAGAAATTCTTATTTCTTTTTTCATAGTCTTTCATAGACTCTTTATAATCATGCTAAGAAAAATAGTAGCCTTATTACTCTATCTCATAAGTTTCAGGTTCGACCCAGCAGGTCTAAAATTGGAAGTAAATGATATGTGAAGTTTCATGAAGTTATGGAGTATTTTTTTTTTTAACAAACAAACACACAGAATTTGTTGACCCCTTACTTACAAGTTTCAAATTAGTATCAATTGTTAGGTAAAGCGTATACTACGTTATTTTCAGTTCAATCTATTAAATCTATGGTTAGGTTATGTTAAGAGATTGTGTTACTACAATTGTTATTGTTCAGACGACTAATCACAAACTCTAGATAGATTTTCATTAGATTATTGCACTTCGTTAATATTGGGCCGGCCTATTTAGTTCCAAAAAGACTTGAAACAAGTTTCAGGCTTCAAAATTGCATTGAAAACACTTAACTATCTTTTTTTAGCCATTTCATGAAATATTACAAACAGATTGCACGCACTCGATACAAAACACATTTGAAAAAATTGAGTGTATTTATCAACTATTATGCTATTATGCTATTATTCTTTTGTTTTGCTTTGTATAGTTTGGTTTTTTGATTTTTCTTTATTAGTTTTATATTGTAAAAAAAAAAAAAAAAACGGAAAATGTATTTTGTGTTGGTTTTTAATGCATGCTGAGTTAGCCTATAAGTGGAGTATACAATATTATAAAAGATTGTTTAAATGTGATTAAGTGTATGGATTGTTGTATACTGTGTTGGCTTCCTAATAAATAAAAAAAAAAAAAAAAAAAACTATAAAATAAAATTATTTTCTGCGATTTTAGTTTTAGAAAAAAATACGCCATTTACTTTCTCTGTAAAATTTTTGGGCCAAAAGTGGGCAATCTCCTTTGATAATAGTTTTAACTACTAATAAACCAAATCTGTGAGAAGTTCATCTCCTTTTATGTATTTGTAGCCAAAACAACTCACTATACTGAAACTTATGCTAACTAGATTCCTAACGCTATCATCATTATGATGATAATATTAATGTAATTTGTTTTTCTTGGTTTTCACTTTCGAGGTAATAAAAAAATAAGCATGAAAAATATTTAGATGATTATTTATTTTTCAAAAACAAGAAGCTTTAGTTTTTCAAATGTCACTGTATTTGGCTCTCAATAATTGTTTTCTCCATCTCGGTGGAAAAGTTCTTCCGTAATTGTTACCGCAACCGCGTCCTTTCTTTGGATTACAATACGTTTTTGGAGGTTCATCGCACATGTTATCCTCATCTATGACTTGTTGGCAACTTATTGAACAATAATACTTCTCCTTTTTCGGGCACTTGTCTACACACCGACCCAAAGAGCCACATCTCATTATGAGCGCTTGGTTTAAGTACTTATCTAAATCATCGTCGACAGCATGTTCATTAACTTGTTTCTTTTGTGACCCATCTTCTTCTGTATGTGACTGCGAGCAGAAATGAATTATTTGAATTTGAATTCGTATAGATGAATATTATTATTTTCTTTTCATCGTCAATTTGTATGGAAATGAAGCAGACCTACACGTTAGCCACTAGGTGGCGCTGCTTCATTCCCATACAAATTAACGATTACTCAAAAATAGTTAGTTTTCATTTATGGAAAGAGGGATAAAAGGGTTTGTAAGGGGTTAAGGGGAAGGTTTGTATACATAAAAATTAAGCCTCGAGCAAAGCCGGAAGCGCGTCATAGTAGGTAATTAACTATAGATTAAAACTATAAAGCTAGATAAAATTAGTTAATAAATTATACCCGCATTAAATCGTAAAAGGAAAAAAGTTTCTTATCCCTTGAAGCTCTTGGTTTCACCCCTCTAGGGCGGACTGAGTGATCATTGAAACCGTTAAGTAAGGCTTGTAAAGTCAATCCTTGTTCTTGAGAATCGAGCACCAAGATGATTGGGTCTTGTAATTTGTCTTGCAGCAATCCATTTCTGTTAGAACCGTTAGAAGTTTTGATGTCCTGAAATCATTTCCAAGTAGAGGATTGGGGCCCAGATCCTGTTGGTCTCACTTTTTTTTATGTAATAAGCATTCATTTATTTTCTTTTTAAATATATACATTACTAGCTATTGCACGCGACTTCGACCGCGTAACTTTATAAAATATAGCCTATGTTACTCGCTAATAATGTAACTTTATATAGTTGAAAGAATTTTCAAAATCGGTAAAGTAGTTTTTGAGTTTGTTCATTACAAACATACAAAAATACAAATCTTCTCTCTTTATAATAGTACTGGCTGTTGCACGCGACTTCGCCCGCGTGACTTTATAAAATGTAGCCTATATTACTTGCTGATAATGTAACTTTCTATAAGTGAAAGAATTTTCAAAATCGGCCCAGTAGTTTTTGACTTTTTTCATTACAAACATACAATTCTTCTCTATCTAGATATAGATAGATAGACTAGCTGGAGTCCGCAACTTTGTCGGTGTTGCTGTTATACTTTTGTATTGTTACCTATATCCTGTCCTGTATACACGTTGTATGCTAAATGTGTATGATGATCGGTCTTCTGTAAGGGGACGGTGGTCACTACTTTCCATATCAAGACTAAAGTAAACTTTAAAATATCAATGATTAAAAAAAAAATGTACTTACAAATAGAATAAAAAATGAAATTATTTTCACTATACTGATAGCAAAAGTTATTTTAAACATTTTGATGTAAAATCAATGTCCAGAGAGCGTATATATGTTAGGTATTGAACATATATAGAAAACAAGATTTAAGGCTCGCTTAAAATTTATATGCTGTTGTTACCGCGATAATAATACTCTACCGGTAGAATTAATTAGAAATGTAATTTTATTATGTAAACATTTTTTCATTTAACTAGAAGAATTAAAAAGCTTTATTTTGTTTATATTATTTTATAGTAGTGGCAGGGCACACTCCGTTTCGCGGTCATTTGGGCAGCCAGTCTGGCGGCAGTAACCACCCCTTTACAGAAGACCACCGTGAAATAACATCATATATGCTATTGTGTTTCGGTGAGTGGATAAGGGATGCCAGAGCCTAATGCCCAATTCCTTCCTTATCGCTTGTCCTTAATCCTTCTATGGTCAGCAGCGCACTTGCTGCACCTATGGCGTTGATTGTGTTAAAGGCGACGGTAGCCAACTACCATTAAGTGGACCGTCAGTATGTCTGTCGACCTTAACATAAAAAAAAAAAGAAACAGACTGAAGCGCACAGCAAATTTATTTTATAATTTGTTTAGATGTATTTATATCCACATAAGATGTAGTAATATCAGCAAACATGCCGTAAAATTTCATGCATCAGTGTATGTGGATCAATTTGCAAGAGTTTTCCCATGAAACCAGGTTTTCAAATGTAATTCATACATAAATAACACTGAACCATGTCGCGCCTAAACAAATAGTTACAGATAAACATCAAAAGAGACCTCTAGAGATATATGCCGAGGAAAAATATTTGGATATCGTTTTAAATTTCACTGTAAACATAATGAATACTCTATTTCATGAAAGAGGTATCCACTGGATATTACTGCTCAACAAAATAGTAAAAAGAACGTCCTTCACCCTTCTGTTTACCAGATGAAATGTATATTGTATCAATTGCTATCTATGAGTTGTATCTGTGGTTGGTTAATGTTGTACGTGATTGTATAAATTAAAGATACGGATTACGACGGATTAAGAATTATATTTTACAAAGAAAGTTATTATAAGAAGATGACAAATTGGTGACAAATTAATATTTATTCGTATGTAGTGTGCAAATTATATTAAAATCACGTCAGATTATCACGTCGGAGTTACCAAATTAATGTGGGATGTAAAGGACTCCACATTAAATATTTACATATTTACACACATTTATTATATACATTTATACATTTGATGAAACGCACGAATGGGCGTTTTTACATTACGCACGATGGGCGTTTGTGTTGTTGAGTGGCGAAAAAGCACGCGCTTTTTATAGCAGAGTTGAAGGACGACTGTCTCTCGTTTCCGTGCTTCTTCATTTGAAAGAATGACACGGAAACTAAAACGTAAGTTCCAAATAGGTAACTTAAAGGAGGTCGCCACATATCAATTATTTTATTTTATATTAGGGAAATATACCATATCAGATAGATACAAGAAAAACAGAAATCAGCAATGATTCCACTAATTACTAAAACATAATATTATTTTAGCCAAGTACATAATTATATAAACTTATCATTACTTATAACTTGAACAATATAGGTACTTGATTTTACAGGTGGACTACTCGTTTTTGCTAACTTCACTGTAATATCCATTGACCGATATTTTTAATTAAATAGAATTTAAATTGACACATATAACCTAAAAATTCATTTTATTTCAGACGTACAAGAGTATTAGGGATACTATACAAAGAAATTGACCACTACATTAACAATAATTCTGGTTAGTACAGTGAGAGTATGTATTGTATAGACATCTGGTGGTTAGGATTTCTAATCGCTGTAGTTGAAGCAACACATAGAAGTTCATATTGCATTACAGTAGATGTCGCTAGAAGTCTGAAAAATCGCTTAACCTTAAAAAAGCTTACGTGGTATTGGTTTGTACTTTTATTTGCAAAAAAAAAATTGTATTTAAATTTTCCAAGCTATCCAAAGTTATACATGAAATATATACCATACCTCCTTGTTAGACGTGACGTACGGCTGGCTACCATTGCTACGAAATCCCTCTTTTTCGGATCAAGCGCTTTAAAACAACCTTTATAAAGCGCACTGCCAAGGTTTGGAACTCCCTGCTGGTGTCTGTCTTTCCGAGCTCATATAACTAAAATTTTTTAGGCATCTTCTGGGTGAGCTCGCGCCATCATAGGCCTCATCTTCGCTACACGGCTAGATGCTGGCAAAGAACAAACCCACCTCTTGCACACACGTTGTCAGGGATACAGAAAAGGACATTAGTTACAGAAAAAAGTACTGTCATAAAAAAAAAACAACTCATGACAAAAATATACGATCAATAAAGATTGAATAATAATGTTTTAACACATGAGTAAAAGGTGCGTGGACGAATTAGCGGGCAAAAGCTAGTCAAACATATATTCCAAAAATTTGATTTCTTACTGACCTTGCACGAAACCAAAATGTTTGTATACAAATCTCGAGAGTACATTCAAGAATTGCAATCTCCATAATATGTCTCTGTTTAGAGCTAGCTTTGTGAGGTCCATATTTCATTGCACTACATATTTTAGCGGCTGCAAGTGAAACGCTTGTAATGCTCGTGTTGAATTATGGCTGCTATTAAATGTCCGTGTCTTGAAAACCAGGTGAATAAACAATACATCTTAGTTACTTACACTTTAACTCAGATAAAACAAGAACTAAAGATACAGCCTTATGGGACGGCACAGTGAAGAAAGTAAAACAGAAGACCATCGTGATATAACAGCATGTGTTGTGTGTGTTTTGGTGAGTTAATAAGGGATGCCAAAGCCCTTCCTCAATCCTACGCGATCCTACTATAGTCAGCAACACCTGTGGCGTCGCTTGTGTCAAAGGCGACGGTAGCCACCTACCATCAAAAAAGTCCCCGACACAACCACTCCTTATTTTTTATTGGCGTGTAATTTACGTGAATAGATGTATATTACGTACATTATGTAATATTTTTTTGAGCTTTTTATAACAAGGAATTCGAATATACCATATACATATACCAAAAAATTCTTTGATCCTTTAGCTGTCGAGTGGTATAATTAAATATTTATATATCGAGTTACATCATTGGATGTAGATGATAGATACAGCATCAAAAACTATGCCCCGATTTTATTATCATCAGTTTCAATGTGATTGTACAACATACTGCTGATTTGATTTGATAAGTATTTATAGGTTGCTAAAATATGACAATTCTGTGGGCAATATGGTATGAAAAAGATCTAATCATTAATATATATAAACTTAATTAAATAAAACCATAATAAAATAAAATAATGGTTGTGGCAAATGGGAATAATCCATCCCAATTGCCACCACCGTGTTCGTAATGGTGGCGACTGGAAAAAATAATCTCATTTGCCACCACTGGTGACGAACATGTTTATGGTTAATGGGGACATACTCTATGTTGGTTCCTACTATGAAAGCGTATTTAAGATCTTTGAATTTGCTTCAATTGCAAGCCAAAATAATCAAAATTGGCCCTACCCGAAAACGAACCTACAAGCCTTAATCCAAAGATCTAGCAAACTTAACCACTCGACCAACAATCTGAAATTCGCTGAAATTACACGAGACAAAAGTAATTAACAGTACTTAAAGATAGTGTAATAATACGTATGTTTGCGTTAAATGTAATTTCTTGGAAATATTCCCAGTGAAAACCCTCAGCGACTGTTCGAATCACGGCTTACACACGGGTACAGCGACATTACAAAGGGCGCTTAACAGCTCTCATACGTTTGTAATACGGTGGCGCATTATGGTAAATTAAATTATATAGCTACAGTGTCTTGGCTGTGCGAATATCCGGCGAAATTGTATGTGAATATTGTGTAGTATTAATTAAAAAAGAGTAATAAACTCAATACAAGCTAATATATAATTAAAATATATTAACTAACCTCCGAATTTATTGTGTTTGACGATTTATCCTATTAATATTATAGGATAAATCGTCGTACGAAGTCGCGTACAACAGCTAGTATAAAATAAAGTCGCTTCCCGTTGTCTGTCCCTCTGTATGTACGCTTAGATCTTTTAAACTACGCAACGGATTTTAATGTGGTTTTCGCTATTGGAAAGAGCATTAAACGAGGAAGATTTATTTATACAATTTGCAGAAAAAAATGCACACGTGCGAAGCGGGTCGCTAAGTTTGTTATAGAATATAGAAATAGCTAGACTGGACTGTGATTTGACTATATAAATATATCATATAATGAACTATATCTCCTTATCTTTCACTGTGATATTAGCACGTTCATAGACACGCCCGCTCTTGAGCGAAATTCAATTTCAAAGGCTTTAGTCGCCTATCCTTTGAAAGTGGAATTGAAGAATTGATTTATTTGCACATTCGCAGATGCATTTACAATTTACATTTCTTTGGAATGTTTACTGAAACCTACGAATAAATAATAAATAATATTACGAATACATAATATTTATACGTAGACTGAAACTGTTTAAAAGCGTTGAAAGAAGGCCAGAATGCAAATGTACAAACTAACTCCACACACAATTTAGTATTTGCATTTAGTACGAGCTGAAGTTTGTTTTTTGAAAAATCCCACAAGTTCCTAATATTTTTCCAGGATAAAAGTATCCTATATGTTAATCCAGGTAATATACCAATTTCATCCAAATACGTTTCTAAAATTAGCGTGCATAAACGCATAGATAAACAGACAAAAATTCTAAAAACCATTTTTTTGACCTCGGTAACAATGTGTACAAAATGTTTTGTTGAAAAAATATTTAATATCCACAGATATACCTAATGTAACTATTCTAACATTGAAATAATTTTTCAAATAGATGCAATCCCGGAACAGATTCCGGAGAAGAAAGTAGATTTTAAGTAAGAATAAAACATGGGAATAAAAGCAAAAATAAGAAACTCTGGTTTCTCTTACAGTCTTGTAGGAAAAAGAGTGGAGGAGCTACCATGTAGAGCTAAGTTACCATGTGTTGCGTTTTCTTGAAACTCCACTTTCAGTCAGTGTAACACAAAAGTTTCAGAGTTCTCGAGATTCTTATACTTAATGTCACCGTTGGGAGTGAAACTAAACGCAAAACAGTCTAAAACTGTCACTGGATCAGAAACAGCAGTAAGCTAACTGCCATTCGTTTTATAATAGGAACAATTTATAGTCACAATTGTAGTCAATTAATTTCTATATGCTAAAGTCAAATTATTCTAATTCAAACTAACTGATAAATAGTTTGCTATGGTACGTTCTTTTCCCACTATTTCCTAAACCAAAACATGCAAGTGCTGCCACCACCGAGTAGCCACCCTCTATCGGTAATGATTCACTAATCTAAAAACGTGGCACCGAATATGGTCGCGATCGCACCATATTCTAATATTATAAATGTGAAAGTAACTCCGTCTGTCTATCTTTCTTTCTTAGTTTACCTACTGCTGGTCTTATGTAATGTGGGTCTGCTACTCACTGCATAGTTTACGACGGTTGTAAATGTTACAAAAATCGTAAATTTTGCCGCTGACTGCGAGACCTGGTGAAAAGTTGAACCTTTTTGAAATACAGTCGTAATGTCAACTAGCTATAGTTCTCTAAGTTTAGACATAATTTTAAGAAGTAGCACTCTTTTGTAATTTTACTTTGCGGGAAAGGAAAATCATTAAAAAGAGTGCCAGTATTTCTTGTTTAAAATAAAAATATGGTTTGAAACATTTCCTAAATTAACAATTTTTATTATAATTAATTGACTTTAACTTTTTGACCATTTAACCCTTGTCTTCGGTAATTAGCAACCAAATTATTTATTTACTTGCAATCAGTTGATCTTATTCTAGTTCCCTTAATAATCAAAATTATATAATATATATAATTTTGAGAAAGTACTTTGGGAGATTTGTGGTTTTGAACAAACGATCATTTTTTTAAATATAGGTATATAGATTATATTGAACATTTATCGGGCATTTTTCAGTTCAAAGTTACTGCAGGTTAGTTTAAACGGAAAACTTTTAAAATTTAACTTCAATGGCGCTCGATGAGATCGTGCGCAGAACACAGACTTAATTTTATTTCTTATAGAAGTCGCAAAATATATTTTTTTAACTTAATAATATATATTAAAAACAAGGTTTTGCTATTGCAGTTAATGATGTAATTTCGAAGTTTTTTATCTCTGTTAAAATTAAAGCCAATCATGTGTAATCAGAAAAGAATGAAGATATTTCGGCAGAAAAAATTTCGGCATTCATCATCATCACTATCACATTATTATCCCAGCGTCAGGACGTTGGAAAGTTTTAGGCCTCTCTAAAACTTACCAATATGACCGGTCAGAAGCTGACTGGATCCACCTTCGACCCGTGTCCGTTATCAGGTCGTCGTCCACCTTGTGGGTGGTCGTCGTCCACCTTGTGGGTGGACGTCTTGCGCTGCGCTGCGCTCCACTCGAGAACTCCGGCCCCAGCGGCCGTCGGCTCTCAGTACTGTGTCCTGCCCACTGCCATTTCAATGATAGATTGACGAGGAAAACGATAAATTATATTACTACTAGCTGCTGCCCGCGACTTCGTCCGCGTTGAACATTAAAAAAAAGCAATATAACGCTTGACCTCGTGTTGCTATAACACTTTGGCCAGGCGTTAGTTTTTTTATTTTTTTATTTATCCCTCGGGAATAGTCCTTTTTTCTGGATGAAAGGTACCCTATCTCCTTTCTTTCGGTTTAAAATTTTTTAAAGTGTAGTCAATTATGCACTATATTTTTATCTAAGTTTCAATTTTACTCTATGAAGTCAAATAACGTTTCTCTTCTAAGCCTCGCCTTGAGCTAACACTAGAATTTATCCACTAGCTTCAGGTGTGATAAAATCATATCTATCTGTTCTAGCGTTTACTACATCTAAGCCTTTGAATATGTAGGCATTGCACAAAGCAAATACGAGGTCGCGTTCGGAATACCAATGTTTGGGCATCACTCCATAGCCGTTTCAAAGCAACGAGCAAAAAAACTTACTAAGAAATTAAATTTTGAACTAAAAGCCTTTTAGGGAATTAGTGGGTGTTATGTAGTTCTTTTTTTTAATTTATTGATTACAATCTATGGAATAGGTTATATAATATAATATAGTTTGAACCCAGATAATGTGTAAATAATGTGAGGGTATTATGAATTTGACGTGTGTATCTGTGTATCTGCACTGTGTCTAAAAAATAAGTGGATTTTATTTATTTTTAACTATCGACACAAAAACGGGGTGGTATAAATTTTACGTGTGTATCTGTGTATCTGTCTATCTGTTTATCTGTGTCATAAAAATAAGTGGGTTTTATGTAGTTTCAACCACAAAAACGGGGTGTTATTGTGACATAAAAAAGTGTTGCCTATTGAAATGAAGCTTATATTTAAGCTTATATACTTAGATAATACAACTTCACATATAAATTCACACACACATCCATTTACACATTTTATTTTATTCTACTGAGTATTATTTATTCGTAGACTACATCATCTATTTTTTGTATTCTAAATTAGCCTAAGATTTAAGTGCGGTGTTGGAGGAGCGGGGGTCTCCTGATACAAGTATTTTTATACTTAATAGGCTACATCTTTTTTGTACCTAGGCTTAAGTATAATAAATAAATTATTTTGTATTTTGTATCCGTGATTTATTTTAGACTAGCTTTTGCACGCGGCTTCGCCCGCGCAACTTTATAAAATATAGCCTATGTTACTCGCTAATAATATAGCTTCCCAACAGCGAAATAATTTTTCAAATCCTTCCAGTAGTTTTGGAGCCTATTCAATGCAAACAAACAAACAAATCTTTCCTCTTTATAATATTAGTATAAATAGATAACAATTGATAAAACATACTTTTCGTCAGATAAACAGATGGATGAAGGACGACCTCTCTTCGGATCCTCTATTATAAAGTTAATAGATCTCTATCTTAAAATCAAATCTACTTATATAATACAAAATTCTCGTGTGACAGTGTTTGTAACCAAACTCCTCCGAAACAGTTTGACCGATTTTTATGAATTTTTTTGTGTATATTCGGTAGGTCTGAGAATAGGTCGTAAACTATGTTTTATTCACCTAAATGATAAGGATGACCCAGCCCAAAAATTTGATTTTTATTTTTTTGGCAAAACAACGTTTGCCGGGTCAGCTAGTTCAATTAATAAATATTTTGCTTTGACAGAATTACTAGCGTGAAACAAAAGCAAAGTGCAGAGACAAAATACAAAGCGAATGCTTTCAGACATGCCTCAAAGCGCACATAGACACCGCTAAAATTTATTTAGTGCCAGCGAATAAATTATCAACACTGCTATGTGCCAACTAACGAAGTTCTAGCACAGTATTTCCTGAATTGGTGAAGTGGTGTTTAATCTCACTGCAACGAAGTATTGGATGTTGGATTTTGTAGTCGCAGGACACACTGAGTCCTGCACTTTGGCAACATTGGTGAAAGAAGACCACAGAGTAGCACTTATTTGTAGTGACCGTCGGATTATCATCTAATAATAAAGTATTTGGAGAAGGAGAAGGAGAGAGAAATTTTAGATGAAAAATTTGAAATATTTTCTGAAAACATCCAACAAAAGATAGACATGAAAATTTCTGACAAAAACCATACTATGTGATTAATGATTACTTGTTATTGATCGTAGTAATCGTCTTTTACCAACAGACAAACCACGCTGTCCACCTTATAAATAAAAAACTGATATTAATTTCATTCATTCAACAAGTCTATAAACTGTCCATCTGTATGTAAGCTTAGATATTTTAAACTACGCAACTAATTTTAATGCGGTTTTCACTAATGGAAAGAGCGTTAAACGAGGAAGGATAATTTGTAGAAAAAGAAATCATACTTGAGGATGTTTTTTTTTCAGCCAAAACTTCAGCCGGGAGCGGGTCGCTATTTTATAATAGAGATTGCAAGATTCTATACTACTACTTAATTTACTAGGATCGCAAGTGAAAAAATACCAGTAAAATGCGCAGTACCGTTTGGAAACAGAATCGTAACAAAGCAAACACGGAAAACAATACCTACATAAAGGGGACATGTACGTGGAAACGTTTGAAGAATTTCAAGTAACTTATAAAAATGGAATATACAAAATCAACGGTCAGCTCACTGCGGTATTTTGGCTACTATTTAGTACTTATACATTTATTAGACTGTACTTTCGAAATGTCCAATAACGAAATCCCATTATTCAATTCGATTCGATTTAATTCAATTCAATTCTATTCAATCAAATATAATCCAATTCAATCCAATTCAATCCAATTAAATCCAATTCAATCCAATTCAATCCAATTCAATCTAATTGAATTCAATTTAATTTAATTCAATTCAATTTAACTCAATTCAATCCAATTCAATTCAATTCAATCCAATTCAATTCAATTCAATTCAATTCAATTCAATTCAATTCGATTCAATTATGGAACTTGTTGAAGAATAGCTTTGTCGAGTGCAATTAGGGTTTGTTTATACCTCTGAACCCAGTTATAATGAATGGATTTGAATGAATGGGTTTTGTAATGGCTTAAAATAAAATGTTTACCAATGTAGCGGTGCTGACGCAGCACGCTACAACGGGCCAGACACGTAGGGCGAGCTCTGCGTAGCCGCAGTGCGCTGGTCGTCCCCACGCGAATAACACGTATAATAAACGAAGGCATATTAAGAAAAGTCTTTAATTCCGCTATCACCTTAGGGACAGAGACCAGCCACTCCCACATTGGTGACCCCGCGTTTAATTTGGTGAAGGTGATAGTGACGGAACAGTGAAAATAATACAAAACTTTGCAACAATTGAGTTAAATAATTGCGTTCGGAACGCGTGCAAATATAAGGCGTTAAGCAAAAATTGCCGACGCGTGATCTACTCGCCGGACAGCGGTCATTGCACGGCAAGTGCATAGCAACACACACACGACGTTGACGTCATACAAGCACGAGATAACGTCATGGAACACATCAACGTAGGAGAAGTAGCACAATGCAACGCTATCAACCCAGCATACTCTCCACTAACAGAGATGATGTCACAATTAAATAAATTAACATTAGAACTAGCATCCTTACGCAGCGAAGTGAACCGAGGACGCAGTCGTTACCGAGGTCAAGGCCGTGGAAGAGGATTTGAAGGTCGTCGATCGAGATCAAACTCCCGCGCTAGACCAAGATCCAGAACAAACAATCCCAACTGGTTATGTAGATACCACTTCAAATTCAGAGAACAAGCAAGACGCTGTGAGCAACCCTGTAACTGGCAGAACAGGAAGAACAAGGAGGAAAACTAAGTGAGGTACGTACCGGAACAGGCAACTACGTACCCAACAGCAACCATCGCCTGTGTGTAACAGATTGGACAAACAATCTAAAATTTTTAGTGGACACTGGTGCAAACGTATCTGTATTACCAGCGACAAGGAAAGACAAAAATAACAGTGAGTTGTCCCATTATCGCTTATTCGCCGCGAACGGTAGTGAAATTAGAACTTACGGTGTAAAATCATTAATCCTTAATCTTAAGCTTAGACGTAAATTTAGATGGACATTTATTATCGCAGATGTTTCACAACCTATACTAGGTGCTGATTTTTTAACGTACTATAAATTGTTAGTAGATTTAAGTTCTAAGAAATTGGTAGATCAAATAACAAATTTAAATATCCTTGCCTCTCTAGTTGATGTCGAACATTCAACTATAAATACCATAGGTAACGACCATCCTTATTACGATTTATTAAAAACATTCCCAGACGTCATGAAACCAATATCTTTCAAGGACATACCGTCACACTCGGTGACGCATCATATAGATACAACAGGGCCACCCTTATATGCTAAAGCAAGACCACTACCACCAGATCGTTATAAATTAGTCAAAGAAGAATTTACTCATATGCAAGAATTAGGTATATGTCGACCATCCAAAAGTGAATGGGCAAGTCCACTACACATAGTACCAAAAAAGAATGGACAATTACGTCCCTGTGGTGACTACAGGAGATTAAACCACATTACTAAACCTGATAGATATCCAGTACCACGATTACACGATTTCACATATATTCTAAGTAACAAAACTATATTTTCTCGCTTAGATATTAATAGGGCTTATCATTGCATACCAGTAAATGAAGAAGACATTAAAAAAACTGCTATCATAACACCTTTCGGTCTTTTCGAATTCGTGCGAATGCCCTTTGGTCTTTGTAATGCAGCACAAACGTTTCAACGTTTCATGGATCAAAGTGTATTAGCAGGATTAAATACGGAATTACAATCAGATTTTTATTTCGCATATTTAGATGACGTCATAATAGCTAGTGATAACGAAGAAATGCATAAAAAACATTTGCAAGCTATTTTAAATAGATTTAATTGTTTTGGTATCACAATTAATATATCTAAATGTAGTTTTGGTAAAAAAGTAATCGAATTTTTAGGTCACGAAGTATCATGTAAAGGCATACGCCCACTAGGAAAGAAAGTCGAAGCTATTTTAAATTTCCCTAAACCGGAAACTGTAAAAGATTTAAGACGATTTTTAGGAATGGTTAACTTTTATAGACCGCATATTCCCAATGCAGCGGAGATACAGTCTATATTAAATTCCTATTTACATAATACAAAACGTAATGATAGCACAAAAATTAATTGGACAAACGAAGCGATAAAGCAATATGAACAGTGTAAATCAAGTCTTATGAATGCAGTTACGTTATCGCACCCGTTACCCGATACCCCACTAGCACTCATGACTGACGCATCGAATACATGCGCAGGCGCCGTATTACAACAAAAGGTTAATAATCAATGGGAACCTCTAGGATATTTTTCAAAAAAGTTTTCAGACGCTCAACAAAAATATTCAACATATGATCGCGAACTTACAGCCATTTACTTATCAGTACAATATTTTCGTAAAATGTATGAAGGACGTCAATTGATTATATATACAGATCATAAACCTTTAACTTATGCATATAGTAAAAAAAGCACAGACAAAGAATTACCAAGACGCACTAGGCAATTAGCATACATAAGTGAATTTACAACGGACATACGTCATGTAACAGGCAAAGGTAACATAGTAGCAGATACATTATCCCGAATAGAGAGTATAACGTGTCCTACTAGCATTAACTATGAAGACTTAGCAATTGAACAGTCATCGGATGACGAGTTAAAAGACTTATTAAATCGAACTGACAGACAGAAAGACAAATCACAATTTAAGGAAATATATTTACCGAACTGTGAACATTCTTTAGTCTGTAACATGTCTACTCAGAAGGCAAGACCGTATCTAACGGACAAATATCGTAGGATCGCTTTCGATACATTACATAATCTTAGCCATCCAGGAATTAGAACTACAAAAAAACTAATTAAAGATCGCTACTATTGGCCGTCTATGAACAAAGATATATCACTTTGGAGTAAAAATTGTATTAACTGTCAAAAGTCAAAAATCCAACGTCATACAATGTCAGAACTAGGTCAATTTCCACAAAGCGAACGTCTAGAGCATGTACATATAGACATAGTAGGGCCGTTGCCTACTACAACGGAAGGCTATAGATATCTTTTAACAATGATAGATAGAGGAACAGGTTGGCCAGAAGCCATACCTGTGCGCGAAATTACAGCAGAATTGATAGCTAAAAAATTTTTTGAAACATGGATTTCCCGTTTTGGTTGTCCAAGACGTCTAACGACAGATCAAGGTAAACAATTCGAGAGTAATTTATTCACTCAATTATCAAAACTTTTAGGTATAGAGAAAATCCGTACTAATGCGTACCATCCACAAAGTAATGGTATGGTCGAAAGGTGGCATAGATCGCTTAAATCAGCATTAAGAGCAAGACTAAACAATAATTTAAACTGGTACACTGAATTGTCAGCAGTAATGTTAGGACTACGTGCAGTTCCACGAACTGATACGTGCGTCAGCGCAGCCGAGCTCATGTACGGTATCAAGTTAAAACTTCCGAGCGATTTTTACGACACAAGCGAAGCCAGAGATATCGATTCACACGAGTTCATAAAAAATCTTAAGAATACTATTTCAAATTTAAAACCGAGGTCAGTTAAACAACGTGACTCAAGATCAATATTCGTACATAAAGACTTACGAGACTGTGAGCATGTTTTCTTAAGAAAAGAAGTACTAAAATCTTCTCTTTATCAACCGTATGAAGGTCCATATAAAGTTATCAAAAGGGGAGAAAAGTCATTTATAATTGATATTTTCGGCAAACAAAGCTCAGTATCAATAGATAGACTTAAGCCCGCTTACACTTTAGAGTTCTACAATCAAATAGAAAGTCAAGGATTGCTAGAAAGTAAACATAAGTTATTAAGTCAGTATACAAATGTAAAAGTAGACAATCAACATGATAGATCAAGCAACGACGAAAAGTCTAAAACTTACACCACGCGCAGTGGCCGAGTTTCGAGACCAACGGTGAGGTTTGCACCCTAGTAATCAAAAATTTTCTAATAAATAGTACATTGTAAATTAAATTCATCATTTCAAATCTTTTATCGCAAGAGTATGATCATTACTGATCCATATTCTCACCGAAACTTGGATAATACTCGCGAACAAATGGGTAAAAGTTACAGTAAACAAGAAGAAATAGTTATCGCGCAAAATGGTGCAAACGGCGCGAGCACAAGCGACATAGAAACACACCTTAAACTTCACGGATCCATCATGTTGGTCGTACTGATCATGTGCAGCATATTGTTCCTGTATTTCCTATTTACCAAATGCAAGACAAGAAGTGCACGTTGGATGCAACGACAGGTACAAATGGTAAACACAGAAATACCAAGGGTCACTGTACAGCAACCTCAACCCCAGCCTCAACCGCAAGTAGTGTTTGCACAACGTACATAAACATCTATAACTATAAGTAAGTACTAACATAGTATTAAGGAAATTAAAATAACAATTTTGTATTGTATTCAATTTATAGTAATTAGGCTAGAATAGTAACGTAATCCTTTTCCAAAAATGTCAAATTTCAATTATTTTCAATTTTTTTCAATTGTCAAATGTGTAATGTCAAAATTTTTTAATAAGAAGGGGAATACTGTAGCGGTGCTGACGCAGCACGCTACAACGGGCCAGACACGTAGGGCGAGCTCTGCGTAGCCGCAGTGCGCTGGTCGTCCCCACGCGAATAACACGTATAATAAACGAAGGCATATTAAGAAAAGTCTTTAATTCCGCTATCACCTTAGGGACAGAGACCAGCCACTCCCACAACCAATTACTACTTTATGGCAAATTAAAACAGAGTCTTAAGTCGAAGCGCTAACGCTAATCCATACTATACCTACTTAATGTGAAAGTAACTGTCTGTCTGTCTGTTACCTTTTCACGCCTTAACTACTCAACCGATCATCATGAAATTTTGCATACACGTTTTCAGGGATACAAGAAGGGATATAGGGTACCTTTCATCCAGAGAAAAGTACTGTTCCCAAGGGACCATCTAAAATAAAATAAAAACGCCTGGCCAAAGTGTTAAAGCAACAAGAGGTCAAGCATTATATTGCTTATATAGTCCGTACTAATATTATAAATGCGAAAGTATGTTTGGATGTATGGATGTTTGTAACTCTTTCACGCAAAAACTTCTGAACCGATAACCATGAAAATTTGCATACTCGTTGTCTGGGACACCAGAAAGGACATAGGGTACCTTTCATCATTCAACGCGAACGAACGAAGCGGGCATTATTATTGCGAATTTAAAAAGCTATTCTCAGTGAGTCTTCTAAAATAAACATTAATTGTTTTCTATGAATAAACTAAAAGGCAAGAATACTTCCATCTTAAGCGTGCTATAGTCACTTTAGTATCCTTAAAATTGTGTTATACCGTACAAAGTTGGGATTAAGTTAGCAGAACTTGAACGGCAAGTAAGTTAGTACAGGTTAAGTTAGATTTACGTTATGTTCTGAGTGGTCCGTACGGTGTTAGAAAAGTAGTATCGATCTAGTACTAAAACTCACGATAACTTGAAATAAACTATGTATTATGTAATGGTATTTTGCTATGTAATAAAGTTTTTAAGTAAGAATTAAGTTTGACAATTTTAGTTGTATTAAATAAAGATTAACTGTAGAAGATACACATATGTCTTAGAAAACTAATATAAATGCGAAAGTGAGTTTGTTCGTTTGTTACACTTTCATGCCTTAACTACTCTAACGATAATCATGAAATTTTGCATACACGTCAAGGATACCTACTAAAAGGACATAGAGTACATTTCTTTCGAAAAAAATATACAGTTTCAAATATAATATGAGCAATAGATATTGAATAAATATATGAACACCTAAGAGAAAAGGGTGCAGACGAAGACGAAGTCAAAATCAAAATTAGTCTATTAAAACTTTATGATTTAGTAAGAGTTGCCCATAAAATTAGCTATTTTTTAATGCTGATCGCCTCAGTTTAATGGTTTTTTACAAAACTTGGTATTTTACAAAATATTTTTATGTACAAAAGTTAATTGTACTATTTAACCTCACATAATCGAAGTACTTATTGGTAAAACAATAAATTAAATGCTTTCAATTACCTACCCATGTATTACTTATGTGAAAACTTTAAAAAAAAATATTATAGCCCATTGTAATAATAAGAAAAGTCAATTTTTTAAGGTAAAATTTATTTTAATTTCAAAGAAAATGGTGAAATTAAAATGAATGTACATACATACAACGTTCTGCTTTAAACAATGATTCAATTGTGAATAAAATATAAGGCTCTCACGGACTAGACTTTATTCAGCTTCTCGAAAAACACGTATAAAGAATGCATATTAAAAAATTATCCGCTTTATGTAGTCTCGTTACGAGTATGCGAGCTGGTGCAGTACAAAAGAAACAGGGATGGGCGAAACATTTTGTACACTTATATCGATATCGACTTAATATTTATTTTGATTTCATAGCATTATATAATTATGAAATCTAGCTGACCCGGCAAACGTTGTTATGCAAAAAAAAAAATTTGGGGTGGGCCACCCTCATCACTTAGGGGTATACAAAATAGTTTACGACCTATTCTCAGATCTACTGAATATACACAAAAAATTTCATAAAAATCGGTCAAGCCGTTTCGGAGGAGTATGGGAACGAACATCGTGACACGAGAATTTTATATATTAGATAGATAGAAGATATAACGCTATGACCTCTTTATGTTTAGTAAATATCTTTCGGTTTACCCTTCTGTTTAATAAATACCTTGCAACTAACTTTTAGGCGCGGCTTCGTTAGCATGAAATTAATGTCGTGGAAGCTTATTCAAAACATGTTAAAAGAATCTTTGAGAAAGTTTTTTTTGTTAATAAAAGACTGTATACATCAAGTATACGGCCAGCCTGTCCTTTAACATATTTAATATATTATTAATTTAAAATTATGAGATGATAGCACAAAGTTAAGCCTCAGTAGTTTTTAGTGTTATCATTAGATGTATGTGTATTGTTAGCTTTTAAAATTATTAAAATTATAAATTAGTAAATAAAAAGACTACAGAGATGTATAAAAATTCTGCACACTTTTTTGTCATTACCAAAAAGAATAATTTTTTCAAGAAATAAGTCAAGAAAAGAAGTCTAACTATATGCTGGTAAGATTTGATGCAAAATTCCCAATATTCTCTACTAATAAAATCATTAAGATTTCTCTAATTATCTATTGTTTTATATGGATATGTGGCGGATAAACACACGCTTGTAAGAATTAGGTTTCCAGTTAAGCAGTCAGTTAAGCTAAGAAAATAGGAGAAATAGAACAAATGTCATGTTTAGGACAGGCCAATAGGCTCTTGTAGCCCTGACGAAAACCCGAGGCAACTTGCTGATCATTCCGTTTATGATTTTTTTTTATCGATAATTTTACAATACACATCGACATCACCTCATCACTAATGTGCGGGCTACTCCATAGTAGGTAATTACATTAGTCGCACTAGATTAAGTTGGGTGCGGAGAGCTTTAGCATTAAAACATAATATAATTGAGTGAAGAAATATGTGTTTTGGGCTGGCAATGTGTGTTATATTTTATGCTAAATTACTACTTTCAAAATTATAATTTTATAAGGGTTGTTGCGGCAAAGCCGACTGTTCCATTGTTATGAAAAAACTATCTGATGATTAAAATTAAACTGTCTTTTCATTTATATGTATAATATTAGCGATTAAAGTATTATACATATAAAAGTTGAAGAGTTCATTATTAAGTTGTGGACTAGTACATCTACTTGGGATAAACAGTCCAATTAAGTAGACCCAACTTCAAGAAGGATGTCAAATACAATTCGGATGGGCAGCCAAAGGGAAGCTTCGAGACAACTTCTCGTCCAAAATTCCTCAGTGTCTTAGAACTAAAATTTTTAACCAATGTATGTTGCCAGTGATAACATAATATATGGCTCTAAAACGTGGTCTCTAACTATGGGATTCGTTAGAAAGCCCAACGTCGCTCAACGAGCTATGGAGATTATGCTCGGAGTTACACTGCGAGGTCGAACCAGAAATGAGGAGTGTCACACCATATATAATTTAAAGTTATCCAAACTTTATTATCAATTGATTGTTCTTAGCGTAATAATTTTTATGAGTCAGCGATTGTCTTTGGCTTTTTGTGGTTGTGGCATTTAATTGTGGACTTGAAATGTTTGAAATAAAATGAATAAATAAATAAATATACTTAAACAGTAGCTAGTTGAAATGAAATAGCAATATAAAACCTTCACAGGTCCGGACGATACAGTTTTCTGGCTGACAACACAACACATCCACGGATACTCTTAACCAACATAAACGTTTCAATAATTCAGTCTATACGATGTAACCCGAGAATTATTGTGAATCTATAGAATCTGGAAGTGACTTGGACAGTCTCGTTAAGCGTAGAGTAGTATTCAAATTTAGTATTTATTTTTAATTTTAAACGAAAAACATAATTGTATATTCAAAATTTGAATATAATGTTCAAATAATGTTGTGTTATACAGTAAAATACCGTGTCGTTGTATTCAGTCTAGTGTGAATAAGAGGTTCACAACGCATCTGCCATATCATTTATGGAAATCACAGCCCAATACAAAGTCATTATAAGGGTGTTGATATAGTAAACGTTATTCTTCGTTTTACAAAACATATTTCATTTTATTATAGGTTTTAAACTTTGAATTAAAATAAATTTATTATTTAAAGAAATTTATTAAATCTCTAAACCATTAATTATCTACATTACTAAAAATAAATCACAGAGACAAGGGACACCTTGGTTGCGACAAAATGAACAAATTATTTTCATAATTTGTTCTTATAATTTAGCAACTGCATATGTTGCAGTTATGCATGATGGGATTTTTTTTTAAATTCTTATATATGTCACGAGAAATGCTTAGTTGAAAAATATTTCAAAATTCATTAGAGTACCTACGCTCAAGCCACATCTAGAACTTCTAAAGTAGATACCACAAAACCGTAAAGTCCGAGTTTTATGTACGGTTCAGAGCATCGACCGGCAAGTCATTTGCGGACGGACCCGTATATCTAAACCCAATAAAACCCGCATACAAATATCCCAACACGACTTGTTGGTACGCCCTTATCCTGACATATTGCTCATTTTCAACCTAGACAGGTTAATTAAAACTATACTTTAGAATAGACTCGCCCGCAACATAGGGAAAATAGATGGACACCGTTGCTATGTCTGCTTATAAAATGTCTTTATTAAAACGGTAGTTAGAGGAAAATAGTATCTGTATTCACCTAATTGGAGTATTTTGCTGCCATATTGAAGAATATATTTGCAAAATAATATCAACTGCTTGATTTTTTAAATTTTTTTTATAGATGGGTTTACTCTTGACCAACATCCAGGTGTGTAGCGAAGATGAAGCCTATGATGTAGCGAGCTTACCCAGAAAATGCCTATTCACTCGAACTTTGAAAAGATATCAAGAAAAGAACTTTGAAGTTTATCATAATTTTTTAGTTAAATTCGACAGACAGGCTGACTGTCTGCTAGTTGGTAGGCAGCTACTAGTAGCTACCAGTAGCTTTTAATTGTAGCTAGCTACAAACTATACCTCACAAAATTATAAAACTACTAGCTGACCCGGCCAACGTTGTTTTGCCAAAAAATAAAAAATAAAAAGTTTTTGGGGTATAAAAAATAGTTTACGACCTATTTCTCAGACCTACCGAATGTAACACAAAAAAATTCATAAAAATCGGTCAAGCCGTTTCGGAGGAGTTTAGTTACAAACACTGTGACACGAGAATTTTATATATATAGATTGATTTGAGTCTATAGTCTTATAAAAAAACGTTTTTATTATTATATCTCTCCCTAGAATTCATATTCTCGTCGACAACGCTTTTGAAAAATCCTTTAAAACACAATACGCTCACAAATACCAGGTAAGCATAACAACGAACGAAACAAATCAAATCCAGATCAACAATCGAATTTCATATTTCAGGAAGCACGCAAGCCTTTTGTTCAAATCCAGAACAATGCGTGTTTCATTTGTTTTCATAATTCATTTATTCACATAATATTCATTAATTTTGCACTTTCCTTTATTCGGTGGCCGTTATAAACATCATAACTCTCGTATTAGGGTGCTGTTTAATCGTACCGTTATTTTAAACTAATCAAATATATTTATTCGTAGATTTCACTGTAACAACAGAAAAAACTGTCCGTCATAGGACTGCATGTCAGAAGTGAAAACTAAGCCATCTGTTAACATCTTAAAAACTATTGACGACATTAAAGCTTATTATGAACTAATTCGGGTAGATGGCGCTTATTTCATACAATTAAGTATCACTGAGGGTGTCGCTCACAGAGCGTAACAGCGTTCACTGTTTTTTCCGATATTAAAAAGTGCCCAACGCACCTAAAGAAATTTCATTAAAAAAAATTAAGGCGGTCAAGGTGGCGTTGAATAGGCCAGTTTATCATCAGATAGCAAGTGGATAAATAGACTAAGGAAGTAGTGGAATGGTATACTCTGGAAAAGAGACTTGCTTGGTGACTATCTAAAGTAAGGCCAACGAGACAACGCAAGGAATGTAAACAAATTTTCAAGGGTTATTAAGATGTCTTCTTTAATTATGAAATAGATAGCGACGGCCGCTTCGTGTGAAGGAAAAGGACAAAGTGCCGGGTTTGTTTACATTGGTTTCGTTGTCTCCTTGGCTTTACTATAGGCATCGTCACTACCTTGGCACGTCCCGTGCAAAGGCCACCTGGGATAGTATGTTCACTACTATCCCTCCTACTAGGACGTCTGTTCTCTAGGATGTCACTGAGCGAGTAGCCAGGCTCTTAGCACTAAGCGAGGCTATTTGTATTGTGGCCGTAGCCTACCATTATTTAAGGGCCGGCTCTGACAGCAAAGGATTTTTTCCTAAACATATTATTTTTTAACCAGGAATAAAACAATGTTTCTCGACTGCTTTTTAGATACGGTTCCAAAAATAAAAATAATATAAAACACTACGGTGCACTACTAGCCTAATTTCACGCTCCGAACAACGATTATGTCATTAAAGTAGAAATGACTGACAGCTTATTACATCTTTGTTAAAGGTTTTGTAATTCTAACATTTATTGAGCTTTATGGGTACAGTCATAAGTGTCATTTTATTTTGTAACGATTTCGTGATATTTGCAAGGTCCTGTTAATTAATTCAGTAGTTAGGCTTACATGCCAGGTCGGAATAAAGGTCGAAGCTAGATCGATTCCGTATACTCGCCAATATAGCGATGGCTGCCCATACGAATATATGTACACAAAGGAAATGTTTTTAGAGCCCATTACCCTATCCCTTATGAGCGTTGCTTGTTTTATAGGCGACGGTAGCCACCTACAGTGCCGGATTAAGTTGCCGCGGGGTCCGTAGCAAATTCTATCAAGAGGCCCTTGGTTTTGTAAACTTTTGTATTAGGTAATTCAGTTTAAGGTGTTAAGGGATTACGTGAGTTTTAAATGTTAAAATAAAGTGTATTTTCTCTATATTTAAAAAAAAAATATAATATAAAGATAATTTTATTTAAATTTTATTTAATTTTACTACATAATAGGCGCTCATTTTATTATTATTATACATTTGAACAATATTTTCTGAAATGTTCATTTCAAAATATTGAAAATTTAGCTGTTGAGATCGTTTAATTGTAAGGTTACCTTAAGATTGAACAAAAAATTTTCATCTGATATATATATTTTTTTATAATATAAAGGTGGCAGACAGGCTGGCTATTTTTGCTATTTCCGTAAAATATTTTTGCTGAAAAAAATATTTTTAGCAATTGCTACTTTTGCTGCGTAGTTAATCCGGCACTGGCCACCTACCGTCACCTAGGTATAAAACTAGCAACGCCGTCAGCCTGTCTGTCGACATTAACATGAAGAAAAAAAAGCTTTTCTTTTACCTGATTTTATAATTCTTGTTAATATCATTAAAGGCCGTGTTTTCTTCTAAACCACCCAATGGATTTTGATACGGTTTTCACTAATGGAAAATACGATAAAACGAGATAGGATTGTGTATATAATTTGTAGAAAAAAATTGCATACCCCGGAGCGGGTCGCTAGTTAATAGTACTTTAGAATCTCTTTAACTTCTTAATGTATTTAATGTTTATTTATGCGCAAAATTAGGTTTATGTGCAATCTCTTTTATAATACAAGCCACTTAGCGCAATCGATACAATACACTAGCAATGCGGCGGCCGATTGCTCCATGAATTTTGTATTCACAGAGAAAGGATGAACCGGCATGAAATAATTGGAAAACAATAGACTTGCTGCAAATAAAGCAATTATATTTTCCACGGAACAAGATATATTTATATCCTCTCCGCTGATATACAGTAAACATAAAATTATAAACAAACTCCCGACTTTCTATTGAGCCCAAACTACCGCTATATCTGCTGTAAGTTGCAAAAGAGTTCTGCGTCCGCAAAACCTGCGCAAAATCTGCGTTCCGCAGATTACTTGATGCTGCAGCAGCAGGTGAAGGTTACCATGTCATGGAAATACCACCTAAGTAACAGTATACCCAATTTCACATCAATTGAACATGTGGAAGTTAGTGAAATCCCTTCATCAACAAGGAAATAGACTGATGGTTTTCAAACGCCTAAAGATCTGCTTCATAAATTATAGCTAGGAAAAATCCTGGACACGTCAGCTTTATAGAAATCCAGTTTTAAAAAAAAAACTATATCAAAATCGGTTAATCTGTTTGGAAGCTATACGATGTCAGACAGATACACAAATGAACTTTGGTAAAAAATAGTAACAAAGCTCATATATAGGCGTTCATTTTATTATTATTTGTCTTAATATATACAATAGACTAAATTTTTTGTTCCAATGCTACTTTCAAGCTGTCAAAGAAATTAATTTTACAGACATAAAATACCTAAATTGGTATTTTATCTGTGGTTTCAGTGGTTATTCATATAACGTTAAAAGAATGTGAAATTGAGCGGAGCAGCAGAAAAGGTTGGGAAAGCACCTCATAAACTCAGCGTTGTCATCGCAAAAACTATCATAATTCAAACTAGAACCGCCTGTGATTTGACTACATTTTTCCATAGAGTTAATAATTTTAAAGAAAAGTACAGACTATACATATGAGTACGTCTAACGTAAATAACTTTTATTTATTGTTTGAAATGATGTCCAAAGGTTTCTGCAGCACTGGTGCCACGATAGAACTCGTACTCATAAATAACGCGATATTTCAAGTTATCCATTTTGTAAAATGAATGACGCAAAGAAAAAACCAAAAGAGGAAAAAACAAATGAATTACGGTTTTCAAAACACAAAAGCATGAGTAAATAGCTGTATAAATTTGTGATTGGAATTCCTAACCAAAGAGGAGATATTTAAGATCAAAGTGGCCAGTACGACAAAACACCAATTTCATATGTAAGCCTAATATTTTATCAAGGTCAGCTAGTACTGAATGTTTTTTGAGAGGACAACTAAATTGAAGCAATAGCAGTACTAAGTTACCCTTTGAGTGTCTATTGATATTTTCGTGATTTTTTTAGCTCTATGGCACCCGACCTACTGTTACAGTTGTTGAACAAAAAGGCGGGAAAAAGGGCTCCTCAGTTGACTTGTACCTTACCCTTTGTTACATGAAATATTATTTCCGAACATATCGAAGTGATTGGAGCAGTTTTACGGTCGTGAACTTTGATCTTTACAAGTGTAGGATATGTCGGGATTCAAACATACATATTCTATCAAAAGTTATTGTTGACAATTCATTCGATTAAGTTAAAGTAAAAAATATGTATTTAGTATTTAGTATAAATTAAGACTGTAGTTATGGACATTTAACAGTAAAATGACACTAAAACTAATCTGAGAGAGAGAGGCAGAGAGCGACTTCAATTTATAATATGCACTAGAGACCATATAATATGCAACTTTTTATAACAAACCTTCCTCGATGATTTCAGACCTAACCTTATAGAAGATTGTGGTTAAGTTTGCCTTAAAATTTTCTTCACATACGAGTAACTCGCTGTAGATGCTTAGAAAAATTCAGCTTACGAGTATAATGATGTAGGTAAATATGTCATTATCAAATACCTCTACACACTTATGCGGAGTAATTGCTAAGAACTTCATTATCTACTGTTTAAATATGGTAGACTAAATGTCAACTGATACTGCATAGCGTTCAATAATTAGTGAACTGCAAGTACAGTCGGACACACAATTGTCTATAGTATTTTTTTGTTAAGTACTGTATTTGCAGCGCACAACTGTGCAGTAACTGTGGCGTTTGTGTTATGGCGACGGTAGCCGCCATTAAGTGGACCGTCAGACTGTCTGTCAACCTTAACATAAAGAATAATGATCAAACTATTGAAAAACTAATCAAAAGTTAGATATTGTTAGTACATTTCAAATAAAGAAAAAGTGTCACAATTTCAATTAAATTTGTTAGAAAAGCCTGGAGTAACGAATGTAAGCAGTTTTTTTATGATTTTTAAACAAGAAATTCCACTCGAGTACACATTTGAAATATGAATTTTATTGCCGACTGTACCTACATAGGTTGAACGTTGGTGTCAAGTGACATTTGCGAAGGGTGACGCTTTCTATGCTGCAGACATTATACGGCTTTAAAGGTCCCACCCATTTCAATGTTTACGGCGTTTACTTTCTTTTGGTAGATTATTATTTCTTACATATGAAACTATTTTGTAATAATATTAGACTTTCCACATGTTTTTCTTCATATCAAAATAGTAAAAGAAAATGTTGCTTTTTATTTTATTACGAGTAAACCATAGTATATATTATGTACAGAAGACATTAGATAATTTGTAAATTGTCTATATCTGTCCCTACTAATATTATAAATGTGAAAGTAACTCTGTCTCTTTATTTGTCTGTTGATATATTACTAACACTGTAAATATAATTCGTATAAAATGGGCAAACGCTTAAGACTCTGATTTATTATTTTTGATATCTATTAAAAAATATAATATCCTTCTATTTATATTTGTAGATAGAGGCCTTAGGAGCCTAACCAAATCTAACCTTTTTTGGAAAAATATTTATTGATCTCTTCCTGTTTTTATTAGGAAACTTCACATAAAAAATGATATTGTTCACAGTATACACAAATTTGGTTATAACATAAAATTTTATTGTCCAATACACTTTACTCTAGATTGAAACTTCACACAAAGGTTATCGAAGAGCATCTCATTTTTATGGGTCCAGTGTCCATTATTGTTTTATTATTTACAAATAACAACATTAATATAGATGATATTGTATTCATATTATCTATATTAATATTATTTGTAAGGGAAATTTAAAAAGCCATTGTTCTCAGGAATCTAAAAAAGGGGTCAAAGAGTCCGACACCAAATACTTAATCTTTTCTTATTTATGAGACATTTATTCAATGTTTATATCCAGCTAGTAGGCTATAAAGTTACACGAACGAAGTCGTATGCAACAGCTAATATAATATAATAAAATCACGGAAACTTGTATAGTATCCGATTATATAAGTTTAGCAGTAACTTGCAACCCTTATGGACATCAACCCTTTTTTAATTCATGCTGGCTTCGTAGGGGAAGAGGTCGTATTATGAAATGCCTATGAAATTAGCAGTTTGTAAGGTGTATAGCCTGTGTATACCTCGTTGTATGTCGGCAAGTCTGTCTGGGCCTTTGTAAAGGCCTTTCAAATCGATAAATTCAAGGTTCATTATATCTGATTTTAGTGATTCAGTTAAATTCATTTTGCTTGTTATAGAATAGGTTCTTTTTTTTAACTTGTATATTATTGGTTTTACTGTTTTATTTGTATATATTTCTGTGTGTTACAAAATAAATGTTTGATTGTTTGATTCATTGACATTTCTTTCTTGGGCACATCGTCATAATAACGTCATTTATGATCAAATTGGGCGCCACCGTCGTCACAGCGATAAAAATGTCACTGTCATGTTATATTACTCATATATTATAATTTATTGAAAAACTATAACAGCAATAAAGATTGAATAAATTATTTTTAGTCATATATTTTGTCAGGCGTTATATTTATTATTTACAACGCGGACGAAGTCGCGGGCACCAGTAAGTAGTACATAATTATACACTCGAGCGTAAAATAGCTTTTGGTCAAATCCGCCCTCAACCTAATAGGAAAAAAGATGTGAATGCAATTTTCAAACAAAATGCACTCCATTTGGATTTACACATTACAGTTAACTTTCTTTGTTACGAAATGTACGAAAGCTTGAAACCAAAGCCTTGTTGACAAAGTAGTAATTCCCCGGCTACACTTTTCTATGGCTTTATTTAATTAGATATCTACGCCTGAGAGCCGTAACAGGGATTACGCTAAAGGAACTGTTGTAAAACTTATTTTTGCTTTCGGCTTCGCCCCCTTTAATTGTTTGGTATTATTATATTCTTAATGTATCCTATATACTTTTTTTTTAAATTTATTATTACAGAATGTAATTTACAGAACTAACTACTTAACTACCTACAGAACAACTTAAGAAATCTGTTAGGGATATTAAAATAGGTCTGACTGGTCTTTCTCACTCACTTATCACTATTTCGTGACAGTCTTCGGTTAGTTAAAAACATACTTTACTTAAATTATAAATGCTAATAATATTATTATTAATTTATTAGTAATAAGGGTGACTTTCATAAAAAATAATATCTTTATAACCAGATACTGTCGTGTTGAAATGTTTTGTTTTCTTAGAAGCAATTGCATCATCAAAGCGTATCGTTTGCTAAAGTCTTCTAGTGACAAAAAACTTGATCCGACATGCAACCAAGGTCGGTTGCATGCACATAGTACTCTGAAAAATAAGAGATATATCATGAAGATGAAAAAAATCATGCCGTCTGTAAGCTTTCATCACTTTCGACTGTAAGCTGAAGACACAGCGTCTTAAACCATTTCAGATATAACAAAACAATGCATGGTGCGATGCGATGTGCGATCTTTTGTTCTAATTTATAGGTCTACAAAAAGTCCACGATGGCAAATGTTTCAAGGATAGCTTACTATACCCATTCTAATTTGGAAAAAAATTCATTCTATAATATTGTACCTATTTGTAAAAGATTTTAATCGTTATCAAATAAAATGCGTTTTTGACTTAAGCATCCATACAATTTAAATGAAAATCTTAGAACTTATTGAAAACTATGTGCGGAAACAATAAATTCAAGCGGTCTCGCACCATCGCAACGCAAGGTCGGGACTCGTTTGATGTAGTCACCTACACGTATGGCACGTAACGGCGTGGTATAGCTAAAAAAATTTTGTTTTGAATGTGACAGTATTCTTACTTGCCCTTCACGTATTGTTATTATAATTGGTTAAATTAAATATTTAAACATAATTTCTTGTAACTAAACACAAAATAGTAAATAGTAATGTGTACAGTTAAATAAATACATGTAATTATGTACTTCTCACATATTAAGTATAGTTGGAATTATTTTATTTATGTGAATTTCTAACATATACTGCATGTGTTCATAAAATGCACCTGTATCAAATCGAGCTGACAACACACGAGGGAAAAGGATGGCATGACAATTTAGATTGTGTTAGACAGAGATGACGCTATACGGTTTCCTCGAAACAGTTATTAACATTTAAAAAAACTCAATCTCTTTAACTACATTTTTTTTTTTTGCAAAATATTCTACATTCTTCTTACATATAAGCACTAATTGGCTGATGTTCAATCAAATTACTAGGCTTATACATTCGCACGAATTCACATACAACCGCCCACTTAGCCTTTGGAATATACAGTACTGGACTAGGCTGGTGTTTCTACTTCGTCCGTGTTTAAAAATGAAAAATATAACACCTCAGAAAATATCTCACATCTTTTTCTCTGTGACGTAGGTGGCGCTTTTTTTAAAATTTTTAGACGATCCCTCGGGAACCTAACTTTTTTCAGTATAAATAGTATCCTATGTATCAATCCAGGTAATAAACTATCTGTGTGTCAAATTTCATCCAAATCCGTTCAGTCGTTTTTGCGTGAAAGAGTAACAAACATCCATCCATATATCTATCATCACAAACTTTCGCATTTATAATATTAGTATAACTTTTATGTTGGTGATTCAAGCGAAGCAAGCAAACTCGAGAAGGGCGATTGTTTGTTTTCAAATATTCGTTGAAGTCCGAGGAAGGTTCTCATGAAGTGAAATATTGGAAATTTTGTATAATATAACCACGCGAAGTCGGTGGCGCTTGTTAAAGAAGATCAATCAGTTTTGTATGGAGATCAAGCCATCAGTTTATTTTCGTTTTAACGATTTAAACTTGTACCATTAGGTAAGAATAAATTATAGATTTTCAATACATATTAATATGTATTGAAGCATAATGTAGCATTTTGTTAGCATTATTAGTTTGTTAATTTTTTCAAATCACAAATAAATATAAATAGATATAAATATAAATATATTATATGTATTATATTATATTAATATGTATTGAAGCATAATGTAGCTTGTAACGCATAACGTGTGACATGTGACATTTTATTTTACTCCTATAAATTTTCATACCCCGGGCTTATATATGAAAATCGATTCTTAAGGAGTAAACTCCAAAAAAACAACAGCCTGGTTTTGAATATTATATTCTTTTTCTGTAGATATACTAATAGACTAAAACCTTGTACCACAAAAGCTTGTAGCTACTTTTTTAAAATAATAAAATTTAATTTAGCAACAAAAAAAAGGGCATTTTCATTGCTTAAGTGATGTGGATAAAAAGGGTTTTTTGTGGTCGTTTCATAATTTAAGAGTTTTCTTTTAACCACAAAGTAATTAATCATAGTTAATGAGATCCACAACACGAGTACTTTCTTTACTCTGAGAAAATATTCTGTTTAAGAAGTACAAGTAAGTACTTACTTACAGTAAAAATTAAATATTAAAAAAGAATACTGGAGTGTCTGTCTGAGATACAAGACAAAAGTAGACAAGCATACAATTTTATGTAACTAATATTTTTATAACTAAATTTTAATCATGACTTCATCCGCGCCTAAAAATTTTTTATTTGTTTGAGACTTTTTTTTTGAGATAAGACATTTTCGAATTAAAGAGTTTATTATATTATCTCTTATTATATTAGGTCATATATTATATTTTCTCAGGTGTTATATTTTTCATTTTTCAATGCGAACGAAATCGTGGGCACCAGCTAATCTTTTATATATGAAACTCGAGAATGGATGGACCGGTTTTAATTCGGTTTTATATATGGACAGAAGTATAAATGGGAAAGATTTTTGTGTATAAAAATTACATCCAGACAAAGCCAGACAAAGCCAGAAGCGTGTCTCTAGTTTTCTTATAACATCGTATTATTCTCCTTACTTACACGCGTTCAAATACTATGCAAGTTAAATTATTTAGTCAAGTAACCTCCCTGAAAGTTAATAATAAACTTTGAAACTATCAATTTATTTATAGAATGAAAATGGACCACTGAAGCGGTCTTTAGAAGAGATCAGATAGACTGCAATTTATATTTTGAAGAAACGAGATAGTATGATACCTCTGTCACAGAGTATAATTTGTTAGGTGTTTTATGCATGAATGGAGTGTTCCATTTTCTTTACATACGAGTAGTATACTTACATATTATATGTTCCGATCATAATAATCCTGTTATTAAATCCTATTGGGGTACATGTCACACTTTAGGATTAGAAATAGATACCAAGCAGTTTTTAATTTTCAAAAATTACAATCTCTTAAAACGTAGCAATTAAAAAGAACTTTTAGCAATAAGTAGGTATAAATTAATTCCTTATTAATTTTTTATTATTTTTATTAGAGATGCGTTTTCTCTTGTCCAGCATCCAACCGAGCGATGATTAGGCCTATGACTCGAACTTTGAAAATATTTGGGTTATATGAGATCGGAAACACAGACGCGCAAAGAGTTCCAAACCTTGACAATGCGCATTATAAAAGGTGTTTTAAAGAGCTTGGTCCGAAATAGAGGGATTTCAACAATAACAGGCCTTATGAGCAATATACGATATATTAAAATTTCCTATATTATATGAAAATATAAGTGTAGAGTTGAAATATGATTCCCCTGCGGTACCCACCCTTCAGTTATGTTGGGGAAACTTTAAAAAACCTTGAAGAAAAATCAATTTTTTTACCGGCTAGTCTTTGCATATATATCATAACTAGACGTTAAGTCGACTAACATATTTTAATTTGCAGTTTCAAACAATAATTTTCAGTTTGTAACTTCAAGACTCTATATATATCTTAATAATACGTCCATTGTATACGTCCTTTAATGTTAAAAATAAAATTATAACATACAAACTGGTGCCCGCGACTTCGTTCGTATTGAAAAATAAAAGATAGCAATATAATGCCTACATTGACGACTGTCTTCGCGACTTCGTCTACGTTGAAAAATATAATACCTAAAATATATAACGCTTGACATTATACTTTTGTCAAGCGTTAGATTTTTATTTTTAGATTGCTGGTCTTCGCGACTTCGTCTACATATAACGCGAAAAGATATAACGCCTGACAATGAACTTTTGCCAAGCGTTGCATCTTTATTTTTAGATGGGTGCCCTATTGGAATATTATTTCTATTCTAACTATGGGTGAGTTTTTTTTTTTTAATTTGATGAGTAGTTTGAAGACATACAAACAAACAAGTAAACATACAAATTTTGCTTGTTTATAATAAATTAGTATAGATATGCATCTTGTATGCGTATCTTGTATGCAACTGAGTTGCATCTTGTATGCGATTCAGTTAGTTAGGCATGTTGATGTTGATAATTTTATAATTGTAATATGTGGTGTAGTGTTGTTATGTTGGCGTGAAGTAAGTGAAGTAAATGTCTAGACAAACCTAATAGGTAATGGTTTCCAGACATTGTAATCATTTTGTGTGTGAATACGTGTGGATAATAAATAAAAAATATATACGGTAATATAGGGGAGTTGGGGTAGATTTGAACATTTATTGAATATTGTGTCATACCTAATTATTTTGACTGCTTAATGGTTACAATCTTTAACCCAATCATTATGTGACAAAATGGCTGTATCTTAATGTACGTTAAATTGAAGTTAACGCCGGAAAATTAGTTTTAGCAGATGGAGTAGATTTTGAACTCTTATATTTTGGCATATTTATATTATAGCCGCCTGGATTTACACGCTTGTAACAATAGAAAGTCGAATTTAATAATTAACAAAGTTCAAAGATTTGCCTGCGCTGTATATTTACCTACTCTTTGACACGCTGATGTTTTCTTTCTCCGTTTCAGTCAGTGTCCTGCTAGTACTGGCTGGCGCCTCGCGTGTATATCGCTCGAACATCGAGTTTGAATTTCGAATTCCCGCGTATGCATTTGTTTTCTTTTTTGACTTTGACATTTTGTGACAATGACATAAGAACGTTTATAAATTTTTTTACACGTTCCATTTTTAAATTGTTGACAATGTATGTTATTATTTCAAACCAGTGTTGAGGAATTATTTTGGATTTACATTATATTATTTGCATTTGGTAAGTGACTTTTTTCTTTATCTAGTTAACATAAAACTATTATTATTTTAAGAGTGTTATTATTATTTAACTATTGATCATGGAAAAAATAATTATTTATTTATTTATTTTATTATTTTATTTAAGAAAGGATTGCTGAAAATTTCAACTCCGTGCGAAGACTGGATCAGATTAAATTAAATTAAAAATACATCATCAGATTCTATTTTTAATTTATTTATACGGTGGTCATAGTTTTTGAATAAAAAATAATAATGTAATATTATTATTATTATATGTATTACACATTATATTTTTAATAGAAATTTACAACACGATAGGTAAGTAGGTATATTTTTTAAATATCTACTTTTTTATTTTTCCAAAATACATATTTTATTTTAGGTATACCTACGTTTCTTATACACGTGTAAAGACTAGGTACCTATATAAAAAAAAGGTTCCATGTAAAAAGATATTATAGAAAATACAAAAAAATTTCACGAAATTTGTCAAGCATCACACAAAGCCCACACCAATTTAAAAATTTAGTCACGCTAACTAAATAAAAAATAAGATGGGGTCGAAGAAGGGTTGCTTTGATTTGGTTTCAGTTTGTTTATCTTGAAAAGGATACTTACTACTGTCAATTGTACAATATTTAAACCTTTAAGTAGGTAAACACGTAAACTTTACACTTCAGTGATTTCTATTTTTTTTTACGATGAGGTCGTCAGACAGGCTGATGGTCCTTCGCTGCGGTCGTGAGCGTGAGGGGCGCGCGTTACTGGACACTGCTTATTACAGGATTTCTTTTTTTATTAAAAATAATATACATTATTCCTTACAATATCAGCTATCTGTCAGCGAAAGTCCCGTCAAAATCGGTCCTTTAGTTTCGGAGACAAGCTTGTACTAACAGAATAACAAAATTTTATATCATACTAGTATATGCCCGCGACTTCGTCCGCGTCCGATCGCTACCAAACTTCACAGGAACACCTGCTGGACTAATCTGAAGATTGTCTGAAAGTTTCATCAAAATCGGTTCAGCGGTTTGTAGGAGACATACATACATACACACATCGCCTTTTATATATATAGAAGGAGAAGATTATTACACTTTGATATACATTCAGTAAAGAGCATTTATTTTGACATTACAAATATATTCTTAAATTTTATTAATTAGTATAGTTTAGCTAGTTTACCGAACCACCAACCCTTTACAGAAGACCACCGTGAAATAACAACAGCAGCACATGTGCTGTTGTGTTTAGGTGAGTGAGTACCTAAGGGATGCCAGAGCCCATTTCCCTATGCCTTATCCTCAACCCTACTGTAGTCGGCAGTACCTATGGCGTTGCTTGTGTTATAGGCGACGGTAGCCACCTAAAGTGGTTGTCAAGTGGACTGTCTCGTCTGCCTATGTTAGCCAAAATTTGCAGTTTCATACTCATGTTAATAAATATTAATGTTAATATTTACAAACATTACAAATAATATCTTTAATATTGTACAAAATGCCACGACTTCTCTGGCTCCATTACTTCGAAGGACTTGCGTACCCAAAAAAAAAAAGGAAAGATTCGATCAGTAGCGTAACACCTGTTGTCAATAAAAGTACCCTTTCTCAAGGATTTGTTGAGATCGAAACCAGTTTTGAATAAAAAACAGGTGGTTAAAAAATTGGAGCCGGTGTGAACCTTTGAATGGGTGGACCGAACGGCTGATTATTTTGTTTCTCATTTTCAAAAGTCAATTAAGAAGTTACCAGTTTTAAGTCGATTAAAATTGTGTTTAGTAATTTTTAAATTATAAAAAAAGATTAATAAATCATTATCATTATTATTTACTAGCTTTTGACAGCGACTACGGCGACTATTTCTTAGGTGTTAAAACATTTATTCAATATTTATTGCTAATAGCAAGAAAAATTGGCCGTGGTCCACCCAGGTGGACACAATAGGACCACGACCAATCCAATGCCCGGGCTATTATATTTTTGTCAGGCGATTCCACAGACAGATACAAACAGGGGTTAAAAACATTTCGATTTTTATTACCTACTAGACTGATAAAAAGTACCTACGACATTTACCAGTTAATTTAGGTTGTTTATTAGTTTAAAGTTGAAAACAACACATGTCTTTTACCAGGAAAGGGATGCGATTTGAACATAAATTTACGAGTTCTCACTGGAAGCGATATCGTAAAATCAACTGATAATGTGGCGATGGTATCTTTGTATCATTCTCAGTATTGAAATTTGGGTTTGAAAGCCTCTCTTTTAGCCTTACTTTCGTGAATGTACTTAGTGGATTGACCGCTCTTTCAAATGAGGAAATACCACAGACTACTATATAAGATTAAATCAGTTTATTTTTTTTAAATTGGAAACAAAATTCTAAAAGTAACTTATGTTACAAAACATTTTACTTATCACAGAATTAAATTTATTAAGTAAGTATTTGTTTTATTTTTAAAAGCCATAAATTAAAGTAAGGTTTTTTTATATTTTATTAACAAGGGTGATCATTTCTTCGTGATTTTTTTTTCATTTATTCTCTTCATAAGAAAAGAACCTTCCTCAGACTCAATATTTAAAAAATAATGCACAAATGCTGTTATTGAAACAACAGCATTTGTGCTGTTTTGAAGGGTGGTCTTCTCCTGGGACTAATTAAAACTTTGACTTGACTGACTTTTTTAAGATACGGAATATGATATCAATATCTATAGTGTAGAGTCTAGGTACCTAAACTGTTGTCGATTTAAAACACGCGAACGAAGTCGCGGACAGTAGCTAGTGGCAATTAACAGCTTCTGTTTTCTTACTAATATAAGGAGTAGTTTCATCGTTCGGCGCGCAAACGTTTCCTAGAAATAAGAAAACCATTCGCTGACAACATAATGACTTTTGTGATAGAAAAATAACCGCAGGTAATGACACAGGTTCAATTCCCGCCTCAGTTAACTTTTTTTATGCGGCTCTGCGGCTACCGCGTTTTTTTTTTCACTTGCATAGGTACTTATAACGTCGTTAAGATTACAAATTGGACCAAATGGTCCACCCAAGAGTTGGTTCTGTCTTACGAAACTTGCAGAATACTAGCTGGTGCCCGCGACTTCGTCCACGTTGAAAAATGTAACATCTGACAGTCCGAGAGATGGTAGACATTTCCGAGTAGGTGTTTGAGGCAAGCTGAAAACTTGTCCTATTAACTCTTCTGTAATACCCTAACACAGGGAGTAGTGGGGCTAAATGGGCTAACCATAACATATAGTTCAATGGGACAACCCTTACATTTTCAGTTGCATTTTTTTTTTGCAAAAAATGTCCTTGAGGCAATCTGCAATCTAAAATATTTAGTCGGGTCTTTAACTTTGCTAGGCGCTTGTTTTCAAAAAAATTCGAAAAAAAAAAATGTATTTGAGGCAAATTGTTACAGGATATTATTTATAATTAAAAATAAATATTCTAAAAAGGACAGATCATTTGGTGGGACTTTCTACCTGCCAGGCGAAAGAAAATGTAAGGGTTGATTTAGCCCCACTACTCCCCAGCCAGGTCTGTAGTTCTGTGATAGGGTATTATATAAAGAAGAGTTATAGGATAAGTTTTCAGCTTGCCTCAAATACCCACCCGGAAATGTCTACCATCTTTCGGAATATGACAAAATATCTGACATCTTTATCGCTGTGGCAACTCTGTGACCAAAGGTCCAAACTAGTGCCAGGTGCCCGTAGTAGGTCTACGGGCACCTGGCACTAGTTTGGACACGCAGTAGGTGAACTTGTAAGGTGGTCTACGGGTAATGAGCCAGCTCGTTATAGCCAACCATTCCCAGTATAAAACAAGGTAGGTTTTAATGGATTGTCGTATAAATAATAAACTTATAAAATGAAACGACGCATACTTCGTATTTGGTTTCACAGTGAACTCGTTATTGCAAAATAAGCTTGTCTTACAAATGTATTGATAAACCTATGCCACACGCACGGCTCCAATAAACCAGCCTTATAAACATTACCTTTTTATCCCTTAGTTTGCAAGATGATGATGCAACTTGCAAACACTGTGTAACTGTTGATGATTCATTCCTTATGATTAATGTGCAATGCGCAGTTTATTTTAATGTATTGTAATTTAAACTATATTAGCTTTTGCCCGCGACTACGTCCGCGCCCCTTTCTCTTAGGTGTTAAAACAAATATATTTATACCTATAAATGTTTGTCTTTAACTGGAATTGGACTCTCGACTTCTAGCACGGATTTTACCTACCCACGTTGTGAGGACTACCTGTGAGATAATACGAGTACAACGATCTATTGGTTAAAAATAAAATAAAAGTAGGCACTTTAGTTATTACGACAGCCATGTGAACCGCAAAGCTTAGACAATTACAATCATTAAATACCATTAGGTCTTCCCGCTGAGCTATTTGTCTCCATTAGGAATTAAACCTGGGTGCAACAGGTATTCCTATGTGCAAAGGCGGACGCACTAGAAATAGTAAACATACCTGCATGGCCGAAGCTTATTTATTTATTTTAAAAACCATAAAATCTTATTGCAAACTACCTGGTGTCTGCGACTTCGTCCGTGTTAAAAATTAACGGTGATATATATAATGCACGAGAAAATTATGTAAAGAAATATAACGCTTGACATTATCTTTTGCCAAGCGTTGGATCTTTATTTTTAGATAGCTAGTGCTAAATTGGAATATTTAGCCTAATGTCCATCCTAAAATTCTATTCTATCTATTTCGAAAGATTTTTTTATTAAATCGAATAAGTAGTCTCGAATATTAAATATAAACAAACAAACACAAATAATTTCCTGTTTATAAAATTAGTATAAACTAGTAATCCTAACTTAAACCAGGATGAGTTATACATTTGGGAAGAGTTGTCATGGGACGAGTACGGAAAAACCCACGCTAAAGTCATAAGCTAAATTTATTTCTTGTTTAAAATAATGAATACTAGCTTTGTCCGCGTTGAAAAATGACAAAATAATGTAACATTAGATGAAATATCTAACAATTTTATCGCTTTGACGACGGTGGCGCCGCCACTGCGACCGTGTCGCCGAATTTTTTTATATTTCTAGAAGATTCCTTGTGAACCTAACATTTTTCCAGGATAAATATATCCTTTACTTTAATCCAGGTAATAAACTATCTGAATGCAAAATTTCATCCAAATCTGTTGAGCCGTTTTTGCGTGAAAGAGTAACATCCATACATCCATAAACTCGTCCTCACAAACTTTTGCATTTATAATATTAGTAGGTTTGATTGCTTCTTTGTAGTAATCACGACGAGTTAGCAAACAAATTATTGTTTATCGCGATGTTTCTCTGTATTCCGAATATCGTTGAAATCTCGTGCACATCTCGGTGTCTGTTTAGCAATTTGCAAACGTACTAGTAAAACGCAGTCACAAACCAGAGCTTTCCGTGTGCATGCTAGTCACTAACCGCAGCATTCGTGGTTACAAAATAACTGCTCGCGTGTAAAATGGTGTAGAGACTGTAGTGAAGTACAATCGAAAACATAAATCTGTGTAGTAATTAGACCAACAACATCTTTGAAGGAAGACGTTAGACTTATTACTCTTTACCTAGATAGTATAAAACAAAGTCGCTTCCCGCCGTCTGTCCCTCTGTATGTATGTATATGTATGTATTTACGCTTAAATCTTTTAAACTGCGCAACGGATTTTAATGCGGTTTTCACTAATGGAAAGAGAGTTAAACGAGGAAAGTTTTTAGTTTTTATGTATTATAACGCTACTTCGTCCGTGTTGAAAAATAGAAAATTATTGTATATATGCAATACAAAGCTTGACCTCTTGTTGCAATACTTTTATTTTATTTTAGATGATCCCTCGGGAACAGCCCTCTTGTTTTGGATGAAAGGTACTCAGCCTGTGTCCTTTCCTGTAACCCTGACAACGTGAATGCAAAGTGACGAAGTGATCATGATGATCGGTTGAGTAGCGTGAAAAGGTAACAGAGAGACAGACAGACAGAGTTAGTTTCACATTTAAATTAGTATGGATTTGCAGATAAAAAAAATTGTAAGCTTGCCGTGCGAAGCCGGGAGCGGTTATATGTATGATAATAAAAAAAATGTTATAAAAGCATGACACGATAGCACAACATCAAATCTTATTGGTGCTATTATATATGTATATTTATTAATTAAAACTGTTAAAATAATGAAATAAATAATGTCATATTTAGGATAGTGACTATAGTTACATAACAGTATGTGTTGTCCATTGTTTTATTTTAATTACTTACTTAGTTAATATATATTTTTAAATCGTTAACACATTTCGTCCTTGACTGTACTTCGAACATTACACTCGTGGAACCAGTGTTTAGTTGTTTACCTTGTTTAAAGATGATATTGCTCTATTTAAAACGCTTTCTGGAATTTTCTACAACCCACTTAGGAACACTTCTTACTAACAGTTCTAATTTGCGCTTTCGCCAGTTATCTTGTAGATGCAACGATACAGAGTACGAGTATAGAGAATATCGTTGTTATTTCTGTAGAAAACAAGCTGTGTTGCATTATGTCAATAGTATAAAATACTAGCTGGTGCCCGTGGCTTCGTCCGCGTTGAAAAATAAAAGATATAACGCCTGACAAAATATGTAAAGCTATATAACATTATACTTTTGTTAAGCGTTGGGCGTTGGATAGTGTATTTATTTTTAGATAGCTGGTTTTAAATATAGGAATATTTATAATATTCCATCTTGAAATTCTTATTCTAAATATTATTGAAAGATTTTTTTAAATTCTATGAGTAGTTTAAAAGTTTATCCCTACATACATGCATACATACATACACACAAACATACAATCTTTACCTTTGCATAATATTATAAATAGAAAAGTAAAATTTTCATGCATAAATGACGTCACAGACATGGTAATGATGCTTCGTTTGACGTATATTGTTGCCAACGTCCATACTACGTTGAATACACCGGTTCTCGTCCGATCACCGAAGTTAAGCAACGTCGGGCGCGGTCAGTACTTGGATGGGTGACCGCCTGGGAACACCGCGTGATGTTGGCTTTTTTGATTTTTTGTTATTTTATTTTTGCAAATTTTATTAATAGTAGCGTAATAGGTATTATTAGTCATATGTGCACGGGCTACCCAAATGACTACAAAATGCTGTGTGCCCTGCCGCTACTTTTCAGATACAGGGTCTCTTTCACCATCTCTGAGTAGTGTCAAGTAGGCTAACCGTCATTTAAATTCACCGGTCACCGGGAATGATGGAGCTGATATACCTTTGTTGTACGGTAAAAGTCTTATACATTAAAAAGAAAATAAAAAAAAATTCGCGTATCGAAGGATGCAGTAAACCGAGTGCATAATTTAATAAAACATAAAATTATTTCTAAAAGTAACTTAACTAATCAACACTTTAATTGTAGTTGGTGAAAGAGACCCACAGACTAATAAAATGTATCAATTACGAGTCTAGCTAGTAAAAGGCTTGTTGGTAATGCACGTGGCATTAAAAAAATTAGCAAAGAGCCATGCTAAATTCCAAGTGTTACCTATGCGTGTATGACCTTAGGTACCGTGTCGAAACTATAATAACAGACGGATATTTCACGGACACAAAATAAGATTGAATTGTATTTAATAAAAAGTTAAAACCTGTTTCAAAATTGACCCTGACGAATTCTAGCGAAACTAATTATTTCTTATTTGTGATTCCCATACTTTTAAATCTATATAGTTACTTAATACTTACATCTATACTAATATTATAAAGAGGAAAGATTTGTGTTTGTTTGTTTGTTTGCATTGAATAGGCTCCGAAACTAAACTACTGGACCGATTTGAAAAATTCTTTCACTGTTGGGAAGCTATATTATCAGCGAGTAATATAGGCTATATTTTATAAAGTTACGCGGGCGAAGCCGCGTGCAACAGCCAGTAATATAATACATTCGTAAACGAGGCGTGTCTGTAATTTTTTTTACATACTTACATTAATTATTAAAAAAAAAAAAATTGTACTGGTTGTATGTACATATTACGCTATGTTACCGATTATAATTATTATGTAAGATCCTTTACTCACTCACCGAAACACAACAGCATATAAGCTGTTATTTCACGGTAGTCTTCTGTAAGGAGGTGGTTACTGCTGCCAAACGGGCTGCCCAAAGGACTACGAAACGCAGTGTGCCCGTGATGCCCTTTTACAGAAAGCCACCGTGATATAACAGCATGTGTGCCGTTGTGTTTCGGTGAGTGAGTAAGGGATGTCTGAGCCCATTTCCTAACATTTATTTCGGCAGCGCACTTGCAGCACTTGTTGTGTTTCTTGTGTTATAGGCAACGATAGCCACCTATCATCATGTGAACCGTCTGACTGTCTGACGACCTTAACATAAAAAAATCTACCATTTATAGGTACTTGCACATGAACTTTCCGGAAGAAATTCTCTAAATGATGATGGCGAATGAAATCCAGCTATATTCTATTTCTAACATCAGTTTATATAACATTACAGTAACCGCAGAGTCAACTGCATTAGTCCCTGAAATGCAATCAAGCAAAAACTTGTCGCTTCATCCTCAGAAAGTCATTTGGACCTGTAATTTCACATTATTATCTACACTGTTAGGGTTCTAAATACACTGGTTAAATATCCATTTTAATTTGATCTCTAACTTAAACCGCGACATTAGAGAGCAAGGGTCGTGATAAACTGGACACTGCGCGGAGACGGTTTAATTTATAACTGAATAACTTATATAAGTTGACACTTAACGCAATACTGAGTTGTGGGTGCACAAAGGTGTACATATATTGGTTTTTTAGCGACTTGCAATATACCATTTTATCTTGAACTTGAATTAGTAATCGCATCCGAAGTGTGAGAGGTCTAGTGATAATGGGTTCAATGGGAAGATTTTTTATAGAGTTCAATAAACTAGGGTGCGAGCGAGACGACCTTATCAATTATCGATAGGTGACGGCGCTACGTGTTCTATATACAGGTTGATTATTATTTATAACTAGCTGGTACCCTATATGAGTAATATAACGCCTGACATCTTCATAGCTGTTACGACGGTGGTGCCACCACGGCAACTTTGGCTCCATTTTTTATATTTTTAGACGACCCTATGAGAACTTAACAGTTTTTCAGAATAAAAAAATACGCTATATGTTGGTCAAGGTAAAAAACTATCTGTGTGTCAAATTTCGTCAAAATCTGTTCAAACGTTTTTGCGCCAAAGAGTAACAAACATTAATCCTCACAAACTTTACCATTTAAATATTAATAGGATTTTAATAATATTCTAACTTTAAAATAATTATTTCAAAAAATATTCAATTGACTAAAGCATAATTTAAAAATACATTAAATGCTCAAAATAAGTAATGTTGGGCACCGTAAGTTATCTAAACGTTGGTTGATATTGGCCCAGGAATTGCATAGCAACATAAACATCAGAATCTAATAAATTATCTAAAAAAACTTATTAAACGTTTTTATAAAATTTATTTAAATAATACTACATTTTATACTTAACATAATAATATGTTTGCACCTATTACTTTTTTGGAGAGAGCTTTTTTGTGGATTAATATTACTCTGTACAACGTAGGTAGATCCGAAATTTGATCAAAAATACATCATGGTCGATTAGTTTAGGCACGACAGCATAACAAACAATCTTACTTTAGCATTTATATAATATCTATTAATTATAATAGATTTAATTTGATGTTCTTGTATTTATTTTTCATTTTATTAATTGATTAGATTTAATTTGATATGTTTGAACTTAAGTATTTATTTTTCATTTTTGGATGTTCTTTTTTTAAATTGCTATTGAATATGTAAACATTTCTCTTCTGAACATTAGTTTTGGACTTACGTATAAAAAGAGGTACTTTTTAAATTATAAAGTTTCATACATCCTGTATTCGTCGACTAGTTTCCACTGGAGATGTGAACGGTCCATATCCGCGCGTTACACCTGCCGCAACCGACCAATCGGGTGCGTTTATTTGATTCATACGTCTTTTATGTATCTTATATAAAAGGCTCTAAGATTGTTTCTTTATTGAAGTGCAAAACATGGCTTCCCCTTTTTTCGTTCGTCAGTCAAAGTATAAATGATTACCGAAAATAGCTGATATATAAATTAGATTTTTGCGAATTTTGATACGGTGTTCACCAATGGAAAGAGCGATAAACGAGGAAGGTTTGCGTGTATAATTTGCAAATAAACGCATCCGTTATATATTATAAAATAAACTCTTAGAAAGTTTGAGTCTTAACTTATTCTAAACCACCCAACCAATTTTGATACGATTTTCACTAATGGGAAGAGCAATAGAAGAGTGTATTTGTATTGTAAATTCCAGAAAAAATTGCATCCGTACGAAGTCGGGGGCGGGACGTTAGTGTGAATATAAAAAGAAGTCGAAAGATGCAAAAGATGCCTACGTTCGCATAGACTAATGTTTGCATTGGCACAATTCTTCTTATTTCCAACGTGTATCAATAGGCTATCTATGTATGTATCTATGTTTTGTTTCTGAAAATCATATCAGATTATTTAATGATATTATTTTATGAAAGCTACAAAGAATGTAGATTTGTAATTTTTTTAGGAATTTATTGAAGAACAATATTGCTAATCTAAAGTGATTTCCACTGTGCTAGATTAAATAAACAAAAAAAATTATATTTCGTTTTCTTTTATTAAATTACTTTCTTAGAGAGATTAATACTAATTAGTCCTAATTTTAATTAACAATCACAATTGGAAAATAAGGAAATGCACTACCTTTTGCAGCAATACAAAAAATTAGCAATAATATGCATTATGCATTGCATACAATACAAAAATTTTTAAATGAGTAAATAAACTTAAAATATTTGAAAACGTATATTATATTGGGTAACGAAAAATAAGACTATTTGAAAAATGATCAGCAAACTTGAACAAGAATTTAAACAACTATGAAATAAATTATATTCTAAGAGGCCCTTATGCAAATTTAATAGTTTTTTTTAATTCAATTAAACTGTGTGTAGTCTCGTAAATAGAATGAGATTGAAAGAGAAAAAAATAAGAAAAAAAATCTGTGTATATATAAATACATTCCCACATGGAGTCGGCGCCTGTTTAGCTTTGAGAGTATAGCATTCGTATGAACAAGTAGCCTAGCACCTGCTATTGTGGAATGCGACCTACGCGCTTGTGCTGTGGTACAAGCAATAGGATTATTATCTTTGAAACTAAATGGTACCTATAAGGTATGGTTGTATGAGAGAAAAATATTAAAGCAAAATAAGTTTAACCTGAGTAAAATTATGTTATTTTTATATGAACACTTAAAATATTGAACAAAATATATTATATATTATGTATTCAAATTTATTAAGTTTTGTAAAATTTATGTAATGTAATGTAGAGTTTTAACAATTAATTATTCGTTTCATAATGAAGCATTCGTAAGTATGTATTTTGTATGTGCAAGCTATATCTATAATAATATATAATAATATTATATTATAAAGAGAGAAGATTTGTATTTTTGTATGTTTGTAATGAATAATATGAAAAACTACTGGACTGATTTAGAAAATTCTTTCCCTATAGAAAGCTACATTACCAGTCAGTAACATAGTTAGTAACATAGGCTATATTCTATAAAGTCGCATGCAACAGCTAGTCTTGTATAAAAAAATAAATGTTAAATAACTTCCCTGAATAATTCAGCGCCAAAAATTGTGACTTCACGCGCTTATCACTTGTACCACACAACAATGCCATACGTTGATGATGGTCGCCGGCCATACAATTTACTGGTTCACTTACTGGTTGACTGTTTAGTATTTACGTAATTAAAAGACATACTCACTTGTATTATAATGAGACGTTATTGCTTCAAATTAACAATAATGGTTACAATTTTTTTTTTATTGAAAACGCCCCAAGTGCAGTTCAGTTGTATGCGAGTTGTCGCGAGGTATTTTTCTTGGAATTTCTTCAAATTGCTACTATTAGTGCCGTAGTGCTACATCAAAATTCCACATGAAATTTTTAGTAAAATGAAGTTTGTATAAGGCTCAATACTTTAAGAAAATAATCGTTTTTATTAGGTTTGGTAAAAACAGTTTTTTTTAAAAAACGAATTAAAAGTCTTTGATTTGTATTGTCTTGAATATGGTGTAGAAAGAAACGCTTACAAAGAAACGGTTTACTAACAAAAAAGTTAGTACCGAATTACCAAGCGTACGAAAACCGCGCTTAATGAAACGAACTTAAAAAAACTAGACCTTTTTTTAACGTTGGGAAATCCTCTTGGATACCCGGCAGTGTAGGGGACGCTGCGGGATTATACCAGATTTGTACCAGCTAAAACCCAACGACTTTCAAGCGCAGCCTTTGATGGGCGGGGTCGCGGGGACGTTATGACACGACTTCGGTGCCCCGCCAAGGCTATCCAGTGCGGGGAGGGCTACGCTCCCTGCCAGAACCTCGGCATACCCGAGAGTGGAGGGAACCTTACCTCGGGCGGAATTCTCCCCGAAGAACACAGCCCGGAACAGGCACGGCTAGAATTAACTAAAATTACAAATGCTAAAGTAAGTTTGTTTGTTTGCTACGCTTTCGGGTCTAACTGCTCAATCGAGCATCGTGAAATTTTGCATACAAATTGTCAAATATATAAAAAAGGACATAGTGTACCTTTCATCTAAAAAAAAATACTGTTTCCGAAGGATCATATTTGACGACACGTTTGTTCTATTGGCTAGTAACCCTAGCTGTTAACCAAACGTTCGCGGGTTCGAATCGCGCTGGGGGCAAATGTTTATGTGTTAGCTTTTACATTTCTGCCTGAGTCATGGATGTTTGTAGTTATAATATGTATGTATTTACAAAAAAATAAATAAATAATCTATGTATTATATCAACTGTCTGGTATCCGTAATACAAACATTAATTGCTTACTGTGGAACTAGATGGTGCTTGCTGTGTGGAATGTGTGAAGATATTATATCTATTTTATCATTTACTAATTTACACAGCTAGTCATATAATATACTTAGTTTAAATTTATACATTTATACAAGGTTAAAATGACGTAACAACCGCAGGAAGCGCTCGGCAAATTGGTATAATTTCAGTCGAGCTACGGTACAGTTGGCCCCAATAACTTCTATTCACACGATCGAGCCAAATTCGGCGGACACATACATCAGCCTGAATTTACCCTTTACGTAGAGTTGTTATTAGCTATTTGGACTCTATTTGGACTTACTTATTTGGGCAAGAGATATTATTGGGACCTTGCCTTTAGTTGAATACAGAATTTAAAACCAACCATTCCCATTAATACCTACGTGTGTATGTGATGTATACGTATTTATGTATAATTGTGAATATAATGTGTGTATATCCTGGGATATCCATAATATCCATACTCCGTACTTTTATTTATAATATTATAAATGTGAAAGTAACTCTGTTTGTCTGTCTGTTACCTTTTCACGCCTTAACTACTCAACCGATCATCATGAAAACCGATTCTCAAGGATATAGGAACGGACATAGGGTACCTATCGTCTAGAAAAAAGTACTGTTCCCGTGGGATCATTAAAAATAAAAATAAAAAACTATCGTCTTTCAAAAGTGTAATAGCAATGCAGATGTCCGGCGTAATATTGCTTATATATATTTTACGCCAAACAAGCAAATTAATTAATTACGTAAAGGGTGATGCGCGGCGGCGACTCAAAATTACTTAGGTATACTTACATTAGTTAAAGAACTTAGTTATTAAGTTTAAATAAAATTATTTTTTGCTTTTCACTTTTTTCGGCGGTTTCTTTTTTTTTTGTTAAAAAGTTTTTTACTAATTGCAGTCGAAGCCGCGAGATAAATTTAACTGTTAAATATGTACTTAAAGTAAAATAATTTTATTTTTACCTAAAGAATACTTTTATTTGATTTTTGACTATTTTAATACATTCATAGTCATACATTCCATAACCTCTTGTTTTAGATATAAAAAAAAAAACTTTGCATTTGAACTTAGTAAATTTTGTTACAACTTCGTATGATTTATTTTTGCAGCAGAACAGCCGTGTTCTCTTCGCAGTCCTGCATATTCTTTTTGCTGGTAATTACTCTAACAATTTACTTTTAACTTAAAAGCAACCGAATTGTAACGGCATTGGGTTGTATTTTCTTTGACAAAATTGCATTGTCCACAACAAGCGAATATGAGTTTTAAAATTTGATCATTAAGTAGCAAGTTTGAATGGTAATATAGGTGTAAACCGATTTTGCACTTGGGTATGTTCCAAGTTTATTTTATTCACGTGCAATAATAATTCTATAGCCAAATGAATTAATGATATCCTTATTTTCCGGTCCGGCTTTTTAGGAAATATATCGGTAATTCGGTATTGTAAATAATTTAACTCTGTGACCTGCCTGTGTGTGCATTTGCATTTAATCGATTGGCACAATTTCAAATCTTCTGTGGATTTAAATTTAAAATTTTACGATTATAATAAAAAAAATACTTAAAGATGTAATATATAAGAACATTTCAATTTTATTTCGACGAAAGCACCATTCTTCCCGAATACCTCGTGGGAATCAGCTGTCAGTCTGCCAATCAGCGGAACCCCTTACAGTCGCCTCATACGACAGGCAGAGGATACCGTGTCTATATTCTTATTGAACCCCAGATCACAGTGACGTGACGTCTGCGCCTCCTCGGTGACGTCTGCGCCTTGCAGGGTCAGCCCTCTCGCAGTTCCGTTCAGCGGCTTCCTTCTGGAGAAGTACCGTTTGGCAGAATGTTTCCACTGCTTTCCATGATGAATTCTTTCTTATCATGGCCGCCACAACTGCTAGAAGTGATTAACGACGAGTTCGAACTCCAGTTTCGACGATCATGAGTTGCCACTCAGATGCCACGCGGGGCACATTTCTGACGTGTAGTCCTACGAATAACACGTTTTTTTTTTGTTGGATCACTTAGTTTAAACGCTGTTTGTATGGGAACTGTTTTGTAGAACAAAAATGTAGTGTCTCACTGACCTATCTTAAATTCCCACCCTACATATCTAGATAAATGAGTTATTTGTATAATAATTATATATTGTTAATCAATGACTCTTCTTACCGTTAGTGCCAACGCAGAAAAACCAAAAGTTCTTTCTCATTATTATCTCGTTATTAACATTAAACACCGTGCATGAGTTATCCGTAGATGGAAAACGCCTACCTAATAAGGTAGAAACATAAATTGTAACCTTGCCAGTATCACGGCTACCTTGCAACTTGCAACATAATTATGCTTTCTGTTCGACGGTGTATGTTTTACTATCCGGAACGTGTGCTCGTGTTTGTTAGAATCCAGATACGTGGCTAAAACTAAACGCTCATAGAAGTTTTCACATCAAAAATCTAGTCTAATCTAGTCTACAGTCTATCTATAGTATCTAATTTATCTTAAATAATAGCTTAGCTCGCTTGGAGTCGTCAATGGCATTAGCCGTCTCGGTGAGGTGTTGCTTTGTTACCCGCCTGTATGCTATTTGTATCTAAAAAAAATATGTAATTAATTAACTAAAAATGTATAAAGTGCAAAAGATTCTTACATTAGTTAATTAATTACATAATTTTTTTAGATATGTTTATATTGTTTAAAATTTCCGAAGATTCAATCGTGCATTCGACCTTAGCAGATGATAGCTTCATTTTCCAATGCTCTATTCACAACTTGTATTCAAATAGAAGTCTTAAAATCAGCATCTCCTAATAAACTTATAATATTTTCCATTCATAGCGCAGATAGAAAGCTAAGCGTCCTCGTTTATCTATTAATTTCCTTAGAGACCAGTCCGACAAGTCTAGCTTAATGACTGGTAACAGTTGAGAGCGGTAGACGGTAGCAATCTAGTTCCCTCTAATTACGAACGGGCTTCTAAATTACAATTTGCTTCGAACGTATTAAAATAAACGCTAGTAGTTTGCAGGGCTGCTTCAGGTAGGCTGTTACCAAACTATACCTAACGAATGCAACACGCAATGCGATTTGTGACTTGAAAAGAAAGTAAACAGATTTGTGTCCAAACCGCCCAAAAGTGAGGTGCACAAAACACTCACGGAATTATTTTTCTAGGTTGGTTGTGTCTTACGTAGGATTCTTTCAAAATTAAAAGCATAAAGTCCGCTAAATCAAAGCACGTAGATTAGATTTAGGTGCCGTCTAGCCTTCTATCTCCACGTCAATATCTTATTAATTAAATAGTATCAAAACCCATTCGTTCAAAGACAATGTTAAGAATTCAAGAAATATTTGTACTAATTTAAAATCTTGAAAATCTTACGAACTAAGCTGACACTTTGTCATAGTAAAGTTCTGTACTACCACCACCAATATCTAAAAAGGTGATTTCATCAAAATCAAAATCAAAATATTTATTTATCAATTAGGTTTCTACAAGAAACTCTTGTGATCGTCATTACAAATTTAAATCATTAATATAAACTGGGAACAAAAACGGACCGAGAATCGAGCCTTGAGGGACGCCCATTTTAACTAGAGAACCTAGAGATTTCTTACCATTAATATCGATTTTCTGAATTCTATGGCTCAGATAAGAAGTCAGAAGATCGAGTCTTATTTCTAATTCCATAGTGGCATAATTTCCTTATTAAAGTATCACGATGGACACAGTCAAAGGCTTTGGACAAATCGCAAAAAATACCAAGAGCGTCCTGCGAGTTCTCCCATGCCTCAAATAATATTTTAACTATAAAATCTCCACAAATTGCGACACCCTTATGGGATGTGCATACCCTTAACAATACACTCTCTATGATCTTTAAAAAGCTATCAAAAGGTGCCCTTGGGGGCATGTATACGCACACTACTATAGTCTGCTCAAATTTAATACACGACAGTTAAGCAACTTCCTCAGCAGATAGATGCATAATATCTTTCCTTTCCTTACATTTAAACTGCTTCTTAGTAATAATCAAAGAACCTCCTCTCATCATATTTATTCTATTAAAAGATCTTACAACCTGGTGGTTACTGAAACTGTACATGTATTGATATTGTACATAATTATTTAACCAATGCTCTGTAATGCACAAAATATCAACATTATAATGATTCATTTATAAATAAATCTACCTCAAGTTCTTTTCCTGTTAAGCCTTGTTAAACTCAAATGCAACTAGTGGTGAAATAGAAGTACCTACCTATTTTATTTTATTTTAACGCGGTTTTCACTAGTGGAAAGAGCGTTACACGAGAAATATTTCTACAGAAAAAAAATTTCAAAAAAATCCATGCGAAGCCAGGAGCGGGTCGCAAGTAAAAAATAAATTTGTTCATACACTAACGTATTTAATTTTCTTTCTTGAAAGTCTAATTAATATCGAACTTAAATGCTCAGTAGTCCGATTTTCTGTATCTATACTGAGACTACAAAGTCGTAAATCAAGTATTTAATACTAGCTGTTGCGCGCGACTTAGCCCTCGTTACTTTATAAAATATAGCCTTAATCGGACTAAATTATCGGACTAGCGATACAACTCCTACTTTCACACTAACTGCATTTACAATTGTTTTTTTTTTTTTTTTTTTTTCAACTCGTGCACGAAATTTACTCCGCGATTTAAATGGAGTAATCTGATAAAAATTGTGGGTATTGTAAAAAAAACTGCACACATTATGCATGAAAGTATTATGCAAATTTAACTTTTATAACATTTTTGCTCTTTCATATTATATAAGCCATGCGAAATTGCGGAGAGGGCGTAATTCAATTGAGATCTTCCGCTTCCACATCCAAATTAGCTCAACAGTTTCAAGAGATTCGCTGAAGGGAATACGGGCTTGTTTAAAGCGATTATTCTGGGGGAAGACGACTGTGTTTATATGCTAAAGTTTCTCTTCTGAGTTTCAATAGTGGGGTCTCCGTCATTGCTGCATACTGTTTCAGCCTCTCATGTTTATATTTATACCATTGGACACTAGTCTTTTTTCTTTTCCTTCCTTAATTTGTTTTAATTTACATTTAACCGAGGTCCGACGCAAAAACGTGGTGTTATAAGATCGACGTGTGTGTCTGTGACTCTGTCTGTGGAATCGTAGATCCCAAACGGATGGACGCGATTGGGATTGTACTTAGCCTATAGTTTATAGAATTTAGCTGTTCAAGCATTTAAAGACTATCAGCCCATTTCCTAGTTGACGAAAGGATTTCACTAACTTCCACATTTTCGATTGATGTGAAATTTAGTATTGGTACAGTTACGGTGGTATTTCTGTGACCAGGCGCTGCAGCATCAAGTAGTCTGCGGAACAGCCAACTTCTTAACAACTTATAGCATATATAGCGTGTTTGGGCTCAGTAGAAAGTAGGGTATTAATTTATAATTTTAATTATAATTTGTTTAAAATCGAGCAATAGACAATGAAACCCAGCAAATTTATAATTAATTTGATATTAAAATTGTTCATATTTGCCTTTCAAATAATATTCTCGTAGAATATACGAAAAAAACTTTCTTTCAATTTGAGCTGTTTTTTTCTTTTTTTGACAAACATACAATATAGAATCATTGAGTATTTTATAAAAATATAAGCTTCAAATTAAAATTCGTCGAAAAAGGTGTTCTCGACAAAGAAACGAAAGAGTGCTTTTCCGCTAATATTTCAAAGATATTTTGCTTTCAAAGAAGATATTCAGGTTTTTAGCCTTCACTTTAAAACTTCATTCAAAGAAAAACGTTTAAGTGATTTCAGCTTCGTAATTAGTGTCAGCTTTTCAGTCTAATTTGCTTTTTTAAAATAAGTTAACAAGAGGCTTTGACGAAAAAATATACTTATATCAAAAGTTCATGTTCTCCAACTAAATCTATACCAGTTCTATACTATACTTATAATATTATAAATGCGAAAGTATGTTTGGATGTATGGATGTTTGTAACTCTTTCACGCAAACTACTGAACCGATCACCATGAAATTTTGCACACACGTTATGTGGGACACCAAGAAGGACATAGGATGCACCTTTCATCCAGAAAAAAATGATTATTCCCGAGGGATAAATAAAAAATAAAAAAACTAACACCTGGCCAAAGTGTTATAGCAACACAAGGTCGTGTTTTTTTTTTTAATTTTCAATGCGGACGTAGCACCAGCTAGTCTTAATATATAAGTATAAAAATTTAGCTTCCTTATGTTAATGTCCATAAAACTCGAAAAGTAACAGATGGATTGACTTGAAATTTTTACATAACATTTAATTTTAATAGAAACTTTTAATTCCGAAGTTTTAATTTCAACGGAAACAAAAAAAAAAACTGTGCGTTGACTTGGGTAACAGATAGAGATATATCATTGCGGAGTTATCTTTATCATTTTAGAATACCTACAATTTTATAATAACTACAATTCTCTAGTAAATCATTTTTATGTGTCTCTTAAGTTATAGCCTAGGTAAGCCATGTAAAATGCGACTTGGTTTCAAAATATTGTTTTTTTCTTTCTCTTCTATTTACTTAAAAACTTAAATAGGTTTTATTAAGTATGTACATATAAACCTGCCATGAAAAATTATCTAACTGACTGTGAAAACCGCATCAAAATCCGTTGAATGGTTCAGGAGGAGTTACTGTTTATACAGACTATAATATTATAAAGAGAGATTTATATATGTACTTTTGTATGTTTGTATTAATATAAATTAAAGGCGATGTTTGTATGTATGTCTCCTGCAGAATCCAAAACATCTGACACGATTTTGATGAAACTTTCAGACAATCTTCAGATTAGTACAGCGAGTGTTCCTGTGAAGTTTAGTTAGCGACGCGGACGAAGTCGCGGGTAAATACTATACTTATTAAAAAATTTGTAACCAATTTATATATAAAAATAAATCGCTGTGCGTTAGTCTCGCAAAAACAAGTATAAGTATATAAAAATTGCACCCAGGGCGAAGCCGGGAGCGGGTTACTAGTAATGAATAAACTTAAAAAACTACTGGACCCATTTTGAATATTCTTTCACCTATAGAATGCTACATTATCAGGAAGTAACATCCATACTAATGTTATAAATGTGAAAGTAATTAACTCTGTCTGTCTGTCTGTCTGTCTGTTGCCTTTTCAAGCCTTAACTACTCAACTTTACGATCATTATGAAATTTTGCACACACTTTTTTAGGGATATAGGAAAGGAGATAGGGTACCTATCATTCAGAAAAAAAAGTACTATTCTTGAGGGATCATTTAAGTGGCGTACAACAATTAGTACTATGTAAAGATAATGAATCAATTTACTTGAGATTGTATTTAAATCTCTTATTTCATTTCGTTCAATTCAATTTTATTATCTCCTTAGTCAAGTCGAACTTGCAGTTTCGTTTCAAGAAAGACTCGACCATTCAAATCGTTTAACAATTAAAGATATCTGAATTTTAAATAGAGACTTGTGGAAGCTACATTTAGTAATAGGGATGTAAAACTTACTTCTTAGTAAAGTCGATATCGACATGTGCAATTATTATTTTTGTAATTACAATGCATAAAATTTTGTGTTTTAGTCAACTGTTATAACTTGTATGTTACTGGTGGTTAAAATGTATACATATACGAGTAAAGCCCACAAAACAAACAGCTGCTTCTTTCCGACTGCCATCGAGTATAAACGGACTCTTTGAATATCTCATTAAACACGCCGACATGTTACGTAATTAGTATTACCAACCTTTGTCAGTGGTTAACAGGTTAGCAGTGAATTCACATACCAAACATTGTAACATTAATTAATAACAAGCTAAGTATATATTTATGTACGTATATATTTAGAATCGTCAGACAAGTGATAGTATCTTTTTAATATTGTTTTTTTGGATGTATCACCTCTTTAAGGGACCATTAAAAAGGCATATACTTTCATATATTTACTTAAAGTTATACCTATCAATTTAAATCAATATGAAAAAATAAAAATAAAAAAATTTAAAACTCAATATGTATTTACAACGTAAGTCTTAAAACCAAACAAGGGATTTATATAACGGACTAGCTGCTTCCCGCGACTTCGTCCGCGTTAAAAAATAAAAGATATAACGCATAACAAAATGTGTAAAGCAATATAACTTTTGACATTATACTTTTTCCAAGCGTTGTATCTTTATCTTTAGATAGCTGGTGCCCGCAGCTTTAATTTAGCCAATATCCATCCTGAAAATCTATATTGGTGAAAGAAAATTTTCAATCGGAAGAGTAGTTTCGAAGATTACCTCCTACATACAAACAAACATACAAACTTTACCTCTTTACAATATTAGTGAAGATGTACGCAATAATAATATTGTACATTTAATTAAACACGCTCTATGCCCCAAGGGATTGAAGCTCAGCATATTCTGCGTATGTATATGAAAAATTGCAATCATATTTACATGATTATTTCGAAGGTTTAATTTTGATTTTTTTGATACATACTCTAATTTGAGCCAATATTATACTCTATACTATAACGTCATATGTGTTTAAAAATCTGTGTTTCTAGAAATCGTCGATTTTATTGTCGATCGAACTGGTACATCACTATTTAACGGCCGGTACTAAAATAGTTTTTAGAGTATCTGACTAGAAGTTTGTAAACGAAACGTTCGAGTGATTCATAATGGAAGCGGATAAGTGTTTCCGTATTGCTACAAATAGAATTGGGTTAAGTCAGAAATCGACAATGTGATATGGAAGTTACAAGAGATTTAGATTGTGCTTACACGAGTTCATGCTTGCATTATTCTTGCACTGTCTGCAGATTTTTTTTTATTGGAGTTTTATACTCCTTAAGAATCGATTTTCATATATACGAGTAAGCCTGGGGGGTATGAAAATTTATGGAAGTAAAATCAAAATTGTCACACGTTATGCGTTACGCGTTAGTTTTAATTTTAGCGCCATCTACACAATATCTCTGAAACTAAAATATGTTACGTAATAATACATCCTTGCGAAAACTAGATGGCACCGGTAATCATGTATCATAATTCGAACAGAGATGGCGCTGATATTAATTCGTTATGATAAATGTTTTAATAATTTTTATTATGTATTTTATAATCGCTCGTAAGGAGTAAACTCCAGTCGTGCGTCGGAGCTGACACACACACTTTTTTTACTAACTCCAGCTCGCGACTATGTTCGCATGAAAAGTTCAAATTAGATTTCAAATACCAAGATTTAAGATATTATCTCGCACTAAATTTACAACTTGCAATATTTTTGTTTACTCGATGGTGGTAGGTGGCTGCCGTCACATATAACACAAGCAACGCCTTAGGTGCTGGAATAGAGCTGCCGACCATTCCCTTATCCCTTATCTATAATCCTTTTATAGATAAGGGATAAGGGAGGGTAAGGGCACTACTTTACCACTCATACAACGGGCTCATCAAAACGGGTTCTTTTAAAGTAGAGAGCTTTTTCCCCGATTTGCAATTGACAGTATTATACCGTTAAATAAAAATGTTGTTTACATTTAATGTAATATTCATACATAAATAAAACCACGTATTATTTGAACTCGAGTTCGCTCATCTTACATCGACTTTACTACCAGGAAATTCGTCCCAGTGCATGCGTGGCCACGTTACAAGCGAGCGCCCCTTAACTGAGCGCCTACACACGGCCCTAAAATCGGTGGCAATATCGGGGCAGTAATAGGGAGCCCTCTAGATCGCTCCCTTGATCGCCTCACGTGTAGGCAAATCGTAAACATAATTAGAGGTATCGTATACATAAATATAATTGCCACCGATTTTAGGGCCGTATGTAGGCGCTTTTAGGGGAGACTATTGTCGGCTGTGAGGTCACCGAGACGGACTGCGTACTTCCACTTTCGGGTACACCGTCAGCCTATCTGTCGACCTTAACATTAAAAAAAAACTAATTGCATAATTGTGATTTTCGGATATTGTATGTATCTTAAAAAAGCTTAACTTCAAATTGTCGACCAAGATTACTTATGAGTTTTCGCCGCCAACTAAAAAAAGAGATAATTTTTTTACGAAAACTCGGCTTTCTGTGAAGTATAATATTTACAATTTTCGTAGTTATCGCATAAAAAGAGCCGAGTTATCTCCCAATGAAAAAAAAATTAATAAATTTACCCCTTTTTTTCAAGATGGCAGCGAAAGCTTATAAGAAGCTCCCAATATCCGAAAATCAGCGCCCTGGACTAATTAGGTAATAATAAAAAAGACTCGCAAATCTTACCGTGTATTTTGTATTCCCGCTTGCAATAACACCATACCCTGTTCGCTTGCTAGACGAAAGATATATATTTTCCTTCCTTCCGACTATATAAACCGTTGCACAAGAAATTGCCATCTTTTGCAACGGTACTTGATTTACTTCTATAATACGGTCCGGTTGGGCCACGTTTATTTATCTTGTACTCTCATACATTATGTAACAATGGGGATTTAGAGCTTTGAATAACTTACATAATGTCCCTTTACACAGCGACAACGTATTTACATCATCTTTCTTCTGTAGCTTACGAGAAAAACAAATGTAAATTAAAAAAAAAAAAACATTTTTTTAATAAGTAAGATATTTTAAATTTATAAATAATTAGAACCCGCCCACGGTTTTCAAAAATTAGGTTGCTCACGTTATAAAATAAGTAAATATATTATTTAAAATTTTAACATTGTAGTTGCACGCGACTTTGTCCTCCTAACTTTATAAAATATGGCATAGGTTGCTCGCTGATATTGTAGCACTAATGTAATTTTCTATAGGTAAAAGATTTTTTTAATCAGTCCTATAGTTTTTGAGTTTATTCATTACAAACAAAAATATAAATATTTTCTCTTTATAATACCCAAAAATATCTATACTAAATATATATTTTTGGGTTTCTCCTGCTATAGGCGTTCAATAGTTACAATTATGTCGGTTAGAAGCAATTAGTTTTGGATTCCCTAGAGGGAGTCAAATGAGTTGTTAATTAGATGTTTATTAACTCAAAAAATTTTGTTTTGTTTCAGATTCCTTCAAACTTGAGTAAACGAGTTCCAAACCTATGCTTGCATATGGAGATCGTAACGTTTGAGGTGAAATCAAGATGGCGTACACAAAGAATGACGTCACACCCAGTGAAGATTCACAGATAACAAATGAAAGGGACGCTACGTCAAACTGTAATGTTTTAAAATATTCTAGATATAAAATGTGCCTTCGATACGCTCTAGAACAGTTTAAATACTACAAACAGAGGAAAAGGGTTACCAGTAGAAGAGTGAACCCTCTGTTCCTGTTGTTAAGGATGAAATTTGGTGCGAGTGTTCTCATACTCATACTGTGTTTATTGTTTGATAGCGTGTGTGCGCATAGGGAGCAGAAGTTTGCCATTGAGCCTCAGGATCAGGTGAGATAATTTTGTCGTTTATTTTTAAAGTAAAAGTAGTCAGACAAGTTGACCGAGACTAGAAGTTGAAATAATAGATACTCGTAAAACACAAACAGGATAAATCGCGGGCGCACGCGAGTTATCTTAGCTAACGCGAGTTGACTTAAAACTCACTCGTTTAGATGCGGAGATTTCTAAAAGTGATAATAATAATTAATATAATAATCATACTTTTTTTTAGTAATATTTCCTGATATTTGTCACGCTTTCACATTTTTTGAAGGTACAGAACAGAATAGAAAATAGAGTACATTTTTCCAAGTAAAATGTACTGTACCCAAGGAATGACCTAAAAAAATTTTTTATGGGTTTGCTTTTGGCCAGCATTTAGCCGTGTAGCGAAGATGAGGCCTATGATGGAGCGATTTCACCCATAAGATGCCTATTCACTTTTCACTATTCAAATAAAAAAAAAAAATCACCGTCTTAGATAAATAAATCATAATTTTAATGATTTCATTAATTAATAATCCTAATAAATAATAATAATTTTAGTAATATGTAGTTTTTCTCCTTCAGACCAGCGACTTATTTGGAAATTTATAGATTGGCTAAAGATCAGTGTCCAATGAAAAAACTACCTTACGATTCAGATTTACATTTAATTAATCACGAAAAATTAATAAAATGACTTGGCAGCCATGAATTTTTTAAAACTTTAAATACTAAATTGGTTCAAGTATTAAAAAATCGTCTCTTTGACCGTTCGATATCCCCTGTGTAGTAGGTAGGTACTTGACGTGAAAAATCAGATAGCCACAAAACCTCTAAGCAAGGAATTTTTAATATCTCCCAAATAATTTCAATACAGCCCGCTTCATGTCAACTCGACGGGGCCTTTGTAAAAGTAATAGAGACTGCAGTGCGGAAGCTAATAAAGTTTCAAAGGGTTTTTTTTTATTTACAAAATGACGATGAAAACTCGAAATAATAAGCTTAGCATAGCATAGAATAGCATAGGGCATAGCAGCTTCCTATATATCATTTTAATTAGCCATCAATTGCTGAGCTAGAAAAATATTAACAGATGATTTCAGGTTATTGAATTATTGGGTTTAGAAGTTATTATTGGGTTTTAATTTATAAGAAAAATGGTTAAGCATTACACAGGAAATGAATTGTTTACGTAAGTTTTTACTTGGCTTTGTGTAAATGTTGTCTTTATTAAAAAAATAAAAATAAAAATATTTTTATGTTTTTTGGTTTTTACGTAATTAATATACGTTTAAATGATTACTGAAATAAATTTCTGCCATAACCCTTTTAAACACTTACTAACACTAATAACAGAGTGATGTCTTTTTTAAATAAAACAAAAGAGGAAATGATATAGGCTGTGTTAGAAGTAGATATTTTATTAAAGCAACTAATAATGTTTGTTATTTATGATTTTTTTTTTCACACAGATTTGGTTTATCATTGTAACATGAACATAGTTACGAATTGAGGTTACAATGTGATTAAATATTTTAAACAGAAAGTTTATTTTAAAATTAAAGAGTAAACGATTATAAAATGATATACCTACTATGTTAAAAATTTTTTTCTAATTTTTACATTTTTTAACACTAAAAGTAAAAAAATAGTCGCTGTACTACCAATAGGAAGGACATTAAGAAACTTCATCACTGCATTATATTTGTACTGTGTTTCTTAAGCAAAGAATAACATTCAGCAGACGACGTTATTATTCCCAAGGGATTCCCAAGGAAATGTGTTTTATTTATGAGTTTGTTGTGTTGAAATTAATATTCGGCGTATACCGGAGATGGGTTATCAACATTCTTTTGTGTATTTTCGGCTGAGCCATAACCCAAAATCAAAGAATATTTATATTTTTGTAAACAAATTAAATTTACCCTAAATATGACCTCTTTAAGGAAATTTATTAAAAATAATAAAAGTTAAATGTACACGCTTACATTTTGGCCACAATCCGTACTTCCGTACTAATATTTTAAATGCGAAAGTATGTTTAGATGTATGGATGTTTGTAACTCTTTCACGCAAAAACTACTGAACCGATCACCATGAAATTTTGCATACACGTTGTCTGGGACACCAGAAAGGACATAGGGTACCTTTCATCGTTCAACGCGGACGAAGTCGCGGGCACCAGCTATTAAAACAATCACACATACAGAGAGGTAAAGTTCCTCTGTATAAATAGGGTCCATGCCGTAGGCGGACCTGTTGACGGGGTATTCTTTTTATAATTGTTTTGTATTTAAGATTTAATATATATTTAGGTAGTATCTAACATACATATATGTTTGTATAGATAAGTAAATCTATAAATACATATTGAATATTAACTTTGCCCACAACTATCGCTGTGACGACGGTGGCGCCGATTTATTTCTATTTTTAGAAAATTTCTGGGGAACCTAACATTTTTCCAGAATAAAAAGGTTATTCATATGTTATTATATAATATATAATGTTAATTAGGTTATCTATATGTTAATCCAGGTAATAAATTATCTGCATGCCAAATTTCATTAAAATCGGTTCAGCCGTTTTTGCGTTAATGAGGAGCTAACATACAAACGTAAATTGACATTTATATCATTAGGATTAGGATATAGCCTGTTACAATATATTATATATAGTTCTGGAATATATAGTGTACCTTTTAAAGAGTAAAATATTTTTTCAAATAAGTGCATTACTTAGTTCTAGACTTTATTTAATATCTACTACTTTTGATTTATGGTATTACTATGCCTAAAAGAAGTTAATAACAAAGAATTCTTGTTTCAGAGTGCCGTAGTAGGTTCCAGAGTGACATTGCCGTGTCGTGTCGAAAACAAGATGGGACAACTTCAATGGACTAAAGATGATTTTGGACTAGGAACGCATCGGCATCTGACAGGCTATGAGCGGTACAAAATGATTGGCAGCGATGAGGAAGGTAAATCTTTTATTGATACTTTTTTCTTTTTAAATATATACTAGCTGTTGCACGCAACATAGTCCGCGTAACTTTATGAACTTATAGCGTATGTAAATCGCTGATAAAAAATATATACATATATTATAAAAAATTAAAAATTTAAATAGAGAAAATGTATGTTTGTAATGAATAAACTCAAAAACTACTGGACCGATTTTAAAAATTCTTTCACCTATAGAAAGCTACATTACCAGCTAGTAAATATATAGGCTATATTTTATAAGTCGCGTGCAACAGCAAGTTAGTAAATATTGTATTAATGAGTTTGATTGCATTTGTGTCCTATACCATTCTCAACAATGTGCTCGTTTAACATAGAAAACAGTTATTTATTTCGCGATTTAATTTTTTTTCTTCATGTTGTTGCAGGTGATTATTCGTTAGACATAAAAGAAGTGACTTTGGATGATGATGCTCTGTATCAATGCCAAGTTAGCTCCGGCCCAAGAGGTGAGTTCTTTATAAAATCTTTACAATTTACTAGCTGTTGCACGCGACTTCGCCCGAGTAACTTTATAAAATATAGCCTATGTTACTCCCTGATAACGTAGCTTTCTATAGGTGATTTTTTTTTAAAAATCAGTCCAGTAGTTTTTGAGTTTATTCATTACAAACATACAAATTTTTCTTTATAATATTAGTATAGATATAGATAACTATAGCTGGTATTTATATAGATTGAATAGTATTACAGTATTACATTATCACAGGAGGTACATACGTCTGCATGTATCCTTATAAACAGAAGCTGCAGTGTGAACAGCAACCGCCTTCAGTGACAGCACAATGAGGAATTCACAGCAATGATTCAATACAAGATTCAACGACAAAGTTAGACATGACCGAGCGCCTCTCTATAGCGTTTCTGTTCCCTTTGTGGGTACACCGAGGCTGTAACGCCTCAAGGGAGCTCTATGTACATTCACCTGATAATATCATAATTACTAGGATACGGCATATTATATTTAACTTAACTGAGTTACGTTTGAAGAAACTTGCGTGGGAGCAATTTTTTGTAGCTAAATGGATGTAATATTCTTTTTGTAAGTAGCTAATATGGATTTATTGTTATTATGCACTTTCTTAATTTTTTTTTACATATATGATTATATAAAAGCAATAAATATTATAAAAAAATTTAAAACTAGTATTCAGCACGGCCAGGCCCAAAAGCTACCTGTGGTTAGGGCTGACAATTAGTGTCGTGTCAACAAGTACCGCCTTCTGTTCCAAATTTGAGCTTTCTAGACATTTCTAGAAGGACATACTATTAACAATAATACAGCCGGAAACCCACTCACCGATATACTCATATAACCATCCGGGAAGGAGGGTGGGGGGGTAGAATTTTTTTACCCAATCGTATAGGGGGTCGAAAATGAGGAATGGGAAAAATACGGAAAAGTCGATCCACCGAGGTGGTAAAAATATGGCGACGGGATCTCGGAAACTGTGGCGTTTGCGGAAAGTCATAGAGGGTCATCGGCGGTTACCACAGAACCACTCATCCCCACCCCTTTCATACATTTTTTTTAAACTCCATACAACTTTTTTGAACTTTTCAAAGTGGGATAGCCCCGAAAGTATCGGAGATAGAGGAACGGTGTCTTTGGGGGACGACCGTCTATCGGGGTGGTCCAACCGCTCGGATAAACTTTATCCTCCCATCCCGCCCCCTTCATCCCGTCCCCGTACAAAAGTGGCCATTTTTTTTGTAGGATGGAAATATCTCCAAGACCGTGCGGGATAGGTGGTCGGCGGCCATGGCGCGTTTCCATCCCTCGGTGGGATCCCTCTTAGGGGCTATCCCGATTTGAGGGATTTCCATCCCTTCATCCCGCCTCCATACAAATTTTTGGTTTTTCGGAAAAGCCACATTTTCACCTGGAACGGGGCGATTTTGGGCGGCCTATCCTATCCCGTCGGATAGAGGGTGACCTCATGATCTCCAGGCACTCTTGCCACCCTCGGTCCACCGACCTGGTGCAAAGATGGTGAGAGGTCCTCGGAAAGTATTAGGGATAGAGGGATGGCGTTTGCAGAATGTCATAGGGTATGACCGGTAGTTACCAAATCGAAACCTATCCCCATCCCGTTCATACATTTTTTTTAAACTCCATACAACTTTTTTTGAAATTTTCAAAGTGGGATAACTCCGAAAGTATAGGGGATAGAGGGGTGGTTTCTTCGGGAGCGATCAACTATCGTAGTGGTCTAACTGCTGGGATAAACTTTATCCCCCTATCCCGCCCCGTCTATCCCGGCTCCATACATGAATGCTCTTTTTGGCGAAAGGGATGGAAATATCGTGAAAACCGTAGGGGACAGGGACGTGGTCGCTATGGCGCGTTTTCATCCCTCGGTGGGATGCTTCCAGGGGGGCCATCCCGATCTTCGTCCACCGACCTGGTAAAAAGTTGGTGAACGGTCCTCGGAGACTATGAGGGATAGAAGGGTGGCGTTTGCGGATAGTCATAGAGGGTCATCGGCAGTTACCAAATCGAGACCCATCCCCATCCCGTTCATACATTTTTTTTAAACTCCATACAACTTTTTTTGAAATTTTCAAAGTGGGATATCTCCGAAAGCGCCGGGGATAGAGGGGTGGTTTCTTCGGGAGCGATCAATTATCGTCGTGGTACAACTTCTCGGATAAACTTTATCCCCCTATCCCATCCCGTCTATCCCGGCTCCATACATGAATGCTCTTTTTGGCGAAACGGATGGAAATATCGTCAAAACCGTAGGGGACAGGGACGTGGTCGCTATGGCGCGTTTTCATCCCTCGGTGGGATGCTTCCAGGGGGGCCATCCCGATCTCCGTCCACCGACCTGGTAAAAAGTTGGTGAACGGTCCTCGGAGACTATGAGGGATAGAAGGGTGGCGTTTGCGGATAGTCATAGAGGGTCATCGGCAGTTACCAAATCGAGACCCATCCCCATCCCGTTCATACATTTTTTTTAACTCCATACAACTTTTTGGACTATTCGAAGTGGGATATCTCCGAAACCAGCGGAAATAGGTGGAGGGTGTGTTTGAGGGATAACCATCTATCGTGGTGGTCCAACTGCTCGGATAAACTTTATCCTCCCATCCCGCCCCCTTCATCCCGTCCCCGTACAAAAGTGGCATTTTCGACGAAAGGGATGGGAATATATCCAAAACCGTGCGGGATAGGTGGTCGGCGGCCATGGCGCCTTTCCATCCTTAGATGGGATGCTTCCAGGGGGGCCATCTCGATCTCCGTCCACCGACCTGGTACAAAGTCGGTGAGAGGTCCTCGGAGACTATGTGGGATAGAAGGGTGGCGTTTGCGGATAGTCATAGAGGGTCATCGGTAGTTGCCACAGAGCGAGTCATTCCCACCCCTTTCATACATTTTTTTCAAACTTCATACAACTTTTTTGGACTATTTGAAATGGGATACTCCTAAACCACCGGGGATATAGGGACGGTGTCTGCGATTTTGCACATTTAAACGAGGGCGGTCGACCCGCCGCGGAGGGTCTCGAGGCCGGGGGGGCGGAAGACGAGGAGGGGGGATAGGGGGGGATAGGGGAGCGCGCAGCGCGACCCGCCACCCCCGGCCCCCCTCCGTGGAATTCGCGTCCCCGGACTCGAGGGCCGCAGCGGCGGCAACCGTGACCGGAGAGCCGCGAAAGTCCATTCCCTTCGGCCAACCCTTTCATACATTTTTTTTAAAATCCATACAACTTTTTTGGACTCATCAAAGTGGGATATCTCCGAAACCACCGGGGATAGAGGGGTGGCGTCTTTGGGGGATGACCATCTATAGTGGTGGTCCAACTTCTCGGATAAACTTTATCCTCCCATCCCGCCCCCTTCATCCCGCCTCCGTACAAATGTGGCATTTTTGGGTGAAAGGGATGGGAATATCTCCAAAACCATGCGGGATAGGTGGTCGGTGGCCATGGCGAGTTCCCATCTCTAGGTTCGATGCTTCCAGGGGAGCCATCCTGATCTCCGTCCACCGACCTGGTAAAAAGTGGGTGAAAGGTCCTCGGATACTATGAGGGATAGAAGGGTGGCGTTTGCGGATAGTCATAAAGGGTCATCGGTAGTTGCCACAGAGCGAGTCATTCCCACCCCTTTCATACATTTTTTTCAAACTTCATACAACTTTTTTGGACTCATCAAAGTGGGATATCTCCGAAACCATCGGGGATTGAAGGGCGGTCTCTTCGGGTGATGGCCGTTTCTCTACGAGGTCCACCCCCCGGGACCGTCACCTCCCCTCCCCGAGATAAAAAATTTGGACCCCCCTCCAACCCCTCCAGTTGTAACTCGGAAACAACTTGACGCAGCCGGGTCGTGTTTGGGCTCATAGGAGATGTCTCTGCGAGATAAAAAATTTGAACCCCCCTTCAACCCCCTCGGCCGTAACTCTGAAACGGCGCAACGCAGCCGGGTCGTGTTTGGGCTCATAGAAGATGTCTCTGCGAGATAAAAAATTTAAACCCCCCTCCAACCCCCTCGGCCGTAACTCGGAAACGGTGCGTCACAACCGGGTCGTGTTTGGGCTCATTGGAGACGTCCCCCCGAGATAAAAAATTTGAACACCCCTTCAACCCCCTCGGCCGTAACTCGGAAACGGTGCGTCACAACCGGGTCGTGTTTGGGCTCATAGGAGATGTCTCTGCGAGATAAAAAATTTGAACCCCCCTTCAACCCCCTCGGCCGTAACTGAAACGGCGCAACGCAGCCGGGTCGTGTTTGGGCTCGTAGAAGAGGACTTCTCGAGATAAAAAATTTGAACCCCCCCTCCAACCCCCTCGGTCGTAACTCGGAAACGACTTGACGCAGCCGGGTCGTGTTTGGACTCATAGCAGACGTCTCGGGAAGACAAATTTTTTAGAGTAGACCAAATTTTAAAATTTGACAATTCCGGTCTACTCGGTAGACCATGTTAACGGTTAAAGATAAACCCCTCGTGTTGGGTATCATTTGAAAGGTCTCAACGAGGGTGATCTATTGCCACCACCCGACTCCCCCCTCCCCCCCCCCCCACTTACTTACACCCTTATATCTTTATATATTGTTTTAATAAATCTTCACGATTTACAAAACAAAGAGCCAAAACCAAACTCACCCAACTCACAACTAGGGCAAATAACAGCACCCAACTCACAACCGCGCCCCCGCGGGCTGCTTGCAGCCCGCGGCAGCACGCGAAATTAATTAATTAACACTAATAAAGCCGAACACCCACTGACCGATATAGTGACAAAGTTCTCCGGGAAGGAGTGGTGGGGGGAGAGGTGGGGGGAGTTCATCGTGAAGAAGAACAAAAGTTGTCGAGTTATTAACAATAATAAAGCCGAACACCCACTGACAGACTCACCTATCTACTCATATAACCATCCGGGAAGGAGGGTGGGGGGGTAGAATTTTTTTACCCAATCGTATAGAGGGTCGAAAATGAGGAATGGGAAAAATACGGAAAAGTCGATCCACCGAGGTGGTAAAAATATGGCGACGGGATCTCGAAAAGTGTGCGGGATAGAAAAGTGGCGTTTGCGGAAAGTCATAGGGTATGATCGGTAGTCGCCACAGAACCACTCATCCCCACCCCTTTCATACATTTTTTTTAAACTCCATACAACTTTTTTGAACTTTTCAAAGTGGGATAGCCCCGAAAGTATCGGAGATAGAGGGACGGTGTCTTTGGGGGACGACCGTCTATCGCGGTGGTCCAACCGCTCGGATAAACTTTATCCCCCTATCCCGCCCCCTTCATCCCGTCCCCGTACTAAAGTGGCCTTTTCGGCGAAAGGGATGGGGATATCCATTGAAGGATAGGAGCTACTTCAGTAGTGGCTATGGCGCGTTTTCATCCCTCGGTAGGGTGCTTCTTAGGGGCTATCCCGATTTGCGGGATTTCTATCCCTTCATCCCGTCTCCATACAAATTTTTGGTTTTTCGGAAAAGCAACTTTTTCACCTGGAACGGGGCGATTTTGGGTGGCCTATCCTATCCCGTCGGATAGAGGGTGACGTCCCGAGCTCCAGGCGCTTTTGCCACCCTCGGTCCACCGACCTGGTACAAAGATGGTGAGAGGTCCTCGGAAAGTATTAGGGATAGAGGGATGGCGTTTGCGGAATGTCATAGGGTATGATCGGTAGTTACCAAATCGAAACCTATCCCCATCCCGTTCATACATTTTTTTTAAACTCCATACAACTTTTTTTGAAATTTTCAAAGTGGGATAACTCCGAAAGTATAGGGGATAGAGGAGTGGTTTCTTCGGGAGCGATCAATTATCGTCGCGGTCCAACTTCTGGGATAAACTTTATCCCGGTATCCCATCCCGTCTATCCCGGCTCCATACATGAATGCGGTTTTCGGCGAAAGGGATGGAAATATCGTCAAAACCGTAGGGGACAGGGACGTGGTCGCTATGGGGCGTTTTCATTCCTCGGTGGGATGCTTCCAGGGGGGCCATCCCGATCTTCGTCCACCGACCTGGTAAAAAGTTGGTGAACGGTTCTCGGAGACTATGAGGGATAGAAGGGTGGCGTTTGCGGATAGTCATAGAGGGTCATCGGCAGTTACCAAATCAAAACCTATCCCCATCCCGTTCATACATTTTTTTTAAACTCCATACAACTTTTTTTGAAATTTTCAGTGGGATATCTCCGAAAGCGCCGGGGATAGAGGGGTGGTTTCTTCGGGAGCGATCAATTATCGTCGTGGTACAACTTCTCGGATAAACTTTATCCCCCTATCCCATCCCGTCTATCCCGGCTCCATACATGAATGCTCTTTTTGGCGAAAGGGATGGAAATATCGTCAAAACCGTAGGGGACAGGGACGTGGTCGCTATGGCGCGTTTTCATCCCTCGGTGGGATGCTTCCAGGGGGGCCATCTCGATCTCCGTCCACCGACCTGGTAAAAAGTTGGTGAACGGTCCTCGGAGACTATGAGGGATAGAAGGGTGGCGTTTGCGGATAGTCATAGAGGGTCATCGGCAGTTACCAAATCGAGACCCATCCCCATCCCGTTCATACATTTTTTTTAAACTCCATACAACTTTTTGGACTATTCGAAGTGGGATATCTCCGAAACCAGCGGAAATAGGTGGAGGGTGTGTTTGAGGGATAACCATCTATCGTGGTGGTCCAACTGCTCGGATAAACTTTATCCTCCCATCCCGCCCCCTTCATCCCGTCCCCTTACAAAAGTGGCATTTTCGACGAAAGGGATGGGAATATATCCAAAACCGTGCGGGATAGGTGGGTGACTGCTATGGCGAATTTTCATCCCTCGGTGGGACGCTTCCAGGGGACCATCCCGATCTCCGTCCACCGACCTGGTACAAAGTCGGTGAGAGGTCCTCGGAGACTATGAGGGATAGAAGGGTGGCGTTTGCGGATAATCATAAAGGGTTATCGGTAATTGCCACAGAACGAGTCATCCCCATCCCGTTCATACATTTTTTTAAACTCCATACAACTTTTTTGGACTCATCAAAGTGGGATATCTCCGAAACCACCGGGGATGGAAGGGCGGTTTCTTCGGGTGATGGCCGTTTCTCTACGAGGTCCACCCCCCGGGACCGTCACCTCCCCTCCTCCCTCCAAACCCCCCCGGCTGTAACTCGGAAACGGCTCGACGCAGCCGGGTCGTGTTTGGGGTCATTGGAGACGTCTCCCCGAGATAAAAAATTTGAACACCCCTCCAACCCCCTCGGCCGTAACTCGGAAACGACTTGACGCAGCCGGGTCGTGTTTGGGCTCATAGGAGACGTCTCCCCGAGATAAAAAATTTGAAACCCCCTTCAACCCCTCCGGTCGTAACTCGGAAACGACTTGACGCAGCCGGGTCGTGTTTGGGCTCATAGGAGACGTCTCCCCGAGATAAAAATTTTGAACCCCCCTTCAACCCCCCCGGTCGTAATTCGGAAACGACTTGACGCAGCCGGGTCGTGTTTGGGCTCATAGGAGACGTCTCCCCGAGATAAAAATTTTGAACCCCCCTTCAACCCCCCCGGTCGTAATTCGGAAACGACTTGACGCAGCCGGGTCGTGTTTGGGCTCATAGGAGACGTCTCCCCGAGATAAAAATTTTGAACCCCCCTTCAACCCCTCCAGCCGTAACTCTGAAACGGCTCGACGCAGCCGGGTCGTGTTTGGGGTCATCGGAGACGTCTTCCCGAGATAAAAAATTTGAACCCCTCTTCAACCCCCCCGGTTGTAACTCGGAAACGACTTGACGCAGCGGGGTCGTGTTTGGACTCATAGCAGACGTCTCGGTAAGACAAATTTTTTGGAGTAGACCAAATTTAAAAATTTGACATTTGCGGTCTACTCAGTAGACCATGTTAACGGTTAAAGATAAACCCCCCGTGTTGGGTATCATTTGAAAGGTCTCAACGAGGGTGATCTATTGCCACCACCCGACTCCCCCTCCCCCTCCACCCTTGCTTACACCCTTATATCTTTATATATATATTGTTTTAATTTAATAAATCTTCACGATTTACAAAACAAAGAGCCAAAACCAAACTCACCCAACTCACAACTAGGGCAAATAACAGCACCCAACTCACAACCGCGCCCCCGCGGGCTGCTTGCAGCCCGCGGCAGCACGCGAAATCTAGTTAACACTAATAAAGCCGAACACCCACTGACCGATCATTGACAAAGTTCTCCGGGAAGGAGGGGTGGGGGGAGCGGTGGGGGGAGTTCATCGTGAAGAGGAAAAAAAGTTGTCGAGAAATTAAATCAGGACCTTCGGTAAACCGACCTGGTAAAAAGATGGTGAGAGGTCCTCGGAAAGTAAAAGGGATAGAGGGATGGCGTTTGCGGAAAGTCATAGGGGGTCATCGGCCGTTACCACAGAACCACTCATCCCCACCCCTTTCATACATTTTTTTTAAACTCCATACAACTTTTTTCAACTTTTCAAAGTGGGATAGCCCCGAAAGTATCGGAGATAGAGGAACGGTGTCTTTGGGGGACGACCGTCTATCGCGGTGGTCCAACTGCTGGGATAAACTTTATCCCCCTATCCCGCCCCCATCATCCCGTCCCCGTACAAAAGTGGCCATTTTTTTTGAAGGATGGAAATATCTCCAAGACCGTGCGGGATAGGTGGTCGGCGGCCATGGCGCGCTTCCATCCCTCGGTGGGATCCCTCTTAGGGGCTATCCCGATTTGAGGAATTTCCATCCCTTCATCCCGCCTCCATACAAATTTTTGGTTTTTCGGAAAAGCCACATTTTCACCTGGAACGGGGCAATTTTGGACGGCCTATCCCATCCCGTCGGATAGAGGGTGACCTCAAGATCTTCAGGCACTTTTGCCACCCTCGGTCCACCGACCTGGTACAAAGATGGTGAGAGGTCCTCGGAAAGTAAAAGGGATAGAGGGATGGCGTTTGCGGAATGTCATAGGGTATGATCGGTAGTTACCAAATCGAAACCTATCCCCATCCCGTTCATACATTTTTTTTAAACTCCATACAACTTTTTTTGAAATTTTCAAAGTGGGATAACTCCGAAAGTATAGGGGATAGAGGGGTGGTTTCTTCGGGAGCGATCAACTATCGTAGTGGTCTAACTGCTGGGATAAACTTTATCCCCCTATCCCGCCCCGTCTATCCCGGCTCCATACATGAATGCTCTTTTTGGCGAAAGGGATGGAAATATCGTGAAAACCGTAGGGGACAGGGACGTGGTCGCTATGGCGCGTTTTCATCCCTCGGTGGGATGCTTCCAGGGGGGCCATCCCGATCTTCGTCCACCGACCTGGTAAAAAGTTGGTGAATGGTCCTCGGAGACTAGGAGGGATAGAAGGGTGGCGTTTGCGGATAGTCATAGAGGGTCATCGGCAGTTACCAAATCGAGACCCATCCCCATCCCGTTCATACATTTTTTTTAAACTCCATACAACTTTTTTGGACTATTCGAAGTGGGATATCTCCGAACCCACCGGAAATAGGTGGGCGGTGTCTTTGAGGGATAACCATCTATAGTGATGGTCCAACTTCTCGGATAAACTTTATCCTCCCATCCCGCCCCCTTCATCCCGTCCCCATACAAAAGTGACATTTTCAGCGAAACGGATGGGATTATCTCCAAAACCGTGCGGGATAGGTGGGTGACTGCTATGGCGAATTTTCATCCCTCGGTGGGACGCTTCCAGGGGACCATCCCGATCTCCGTCCACCGACCTGGTAAAAAGTCGGTGGGAGGTCCTCGGAAACCATGAGGGATAGAAGGGTGGCGTTTGCGGAAAGTCATAGAGGGTCATCGGTAGTTGCCACAGAGCGAGTCATTCCCACCCCTTTCATACATTTTTTTTAAACTCCATACAACTTTTTTCAACTTTTCAAAGTGGGATAGCCCCGAAAGTATCGGAGATAGAGGAACGGTGTCTTCGGGGGACGACCGTCTATCGCGGTGGTCCAACCGCTCGGATAAACTTTATCCTCCCATCCCGCCCCCTTCATCCCGTCCCCGTACAAAAGTGGCCATTTTTTTTTTAGGATGGAAATATCTCCAAGACCGTGCGGGATAGGTGGTCGGCGGCTATGGCGCGTTTCCATCCCTCGGTGGGATCCCTCTTAGGGGCTATCCCGATTTGAGGGATTTCCATCCCTTCATCCCGCCTCCATACAAATTTTTGGTTTTTCGGAAAAGCCACATTTTCACCTGGAACGGGGCAATTTTGAGCGGTCTATCCCATCCCATCGGATAGAGGGTGACCTCAAGATCTCCAGGAACTTTTGCCACCCTCGGTCCACCGACCTGGTACAAAGATGGTGAGAGGTCCTCGGAAAGTATTAGGGATAGAGGGATGGCGTTTGCGGAATGTCATAGAGTATGACCGGTAGTTACCAAATCGAAACCTATCCCCATCCCGTTCATACATTTTTTTTAAACTCCATACAACTTTTTTTGAAATTTTCAAAGTGGGATATCTCCGAAAGTATAGGGGATAGAGGGATGGTTTCTTCGGGAGCGATCAATTATCGTAGTGGTCCAACTGCTGGGATAAACTTTATCCCCCTATCCCGCCCCGTCTATCCCGGCTCCATACATGAATGCTCTTTTCGGCGAAAGGGATGGAAATATCGTCAAAACCGTAGGGGACAGGGACGTGGTCGCTATGGCGCGTTTTCATCCCTCGGTGGGATGCTTCCAGGGGGGCCATCCCGATCTCCGTCCACCGACCTGGTACAAAGATGGTGAGAGGTCCTCGGAGACTACGAGGGGTAGAGGGATGGCGTTTGCGGAATGTCATAGAGGGTCATCGGCAGTTACCAAATCACGAGTCATCCCCATCCCGTTCATACATTTTTTTTAAACTCCATACAACTTTTTTGGACTATTCGAAGTGGGATATCTCCGAAACCATCGGAAATAGGTGGGCGGTGTCTTTGAGGGATAACCATCTATCGTGGTGTTCCAACTGCTCGGATAAACTTTATCCTCCCATCCCGCATCCTTCATCCCGTCCCCATACAAAAGTGGCATTTTCTGCGAAAGGGATGGGATTATCTCCAAAACCGTGCGGGATAGGTGGGTGACTGCTATGGCGAAATTTCATCCCTCGGTGGGACGCTTTTAGGGGACCATCCCGATCTCCGTCCACCGACCTGGTAAAAAGTTAGTGAACGGTCCTCGGAGACTACGAGGGATAGAAGGGTGGCGTTTGCGGAATGTCATAGAGGGTCATCGGCAGTTACCAAATCACGAGTTATCCCCATCCCGTTCATACATTTTTTTTAAACTCCATACAACTTTTTTTGAAATTTTCAAAGTGGGATATCTCCGAAACCACCGGGGATAGAGGGGCGGTCTCTTTGCGATTTTGCACCTTCAAACGAGGGCGGTCGACCCGCCGCGGAGGGTCTCGAGGCCGGGGGGGCGAAAGACGAGGAGGGGGGATAGGGGGGGATAGGGGAGCGCGCAGCGCGACCCGCCCCCCCGGCCCCCCTCCGAGGAATTCGCGTCCCCGGACTCGAGGGCCGCAGCGGCGGCAACCGTGACCGGAGAGCCGCGAAAGTCCATTCCCTTCGGCCACCCCTTTCATACATTTTTTTTAAACTCCATACAACTTTTTTGGACTCATCAAAGTGGGATATCTCCGAAACCACCGGGGATAGGGGGGTGGTGTCTTTGGGGGATGACCATCTATAGTGGTGGTCCAACTTCTCGGATAAACTTGATCCTCCCATCCCGCCCCCTTCATCCCGCCTCCGTACAAAAGTGGCCTTTTCGGCGAAAGGGATGGGGATATCCGTTGAAGGATAGGAGCTACTTCAGTAGTGGCCATGGCGCGTTTTCATCCCTTGGTGGGATGCTTCCAGGGGACCATCCCGGTTTTCGGGATTTCCATCCCTTCATCCCGCCTCCATACAAATTTTTTATTTGTGGGAAAAGCAACTTTTTCACCTGGAACGGGGCAACGCGAGGCGAACTATCCCATCCCATCGGATAGAGGGTGACGTCCCGAGCTCCAGGCGCTTTAACCCACCCTCGGTCCACCGACCTGGTACAAAGATGGTGAGAGGTCCTCGGAAACTATGAGGGATAGAAGGATGGCATTTGCGGATAGTCATAGGGGGTCATCGGTAGTTACCACAGAACGAGTCATCTCCATCCGGTTCATAAATTTTTTAAACTCCATACAACTTTTTTGGTCTCATCCAACTGGGATATCTCTGAAACCACCGGGAATAGAGGGGTGGCGTCTTTGGGGGATGACCATCTATAGTGGTGATCCTACTTCTCGGATAAACTTTATCCTCCCATCCCGCCCCCTTCATCCCGCCTCCGTACAAATGTGGCATTTTTGGGTGAAAGGGATGGGAATATCTCCAAAACCATGCGGGATAGGTGGTCGGTGGCCATGGCGAGTTCCCGTCTCTAGGTTCGATGCTTCCAGGGGAGCCATCCCAATCTCCGTCCACCGACCTGGTAAAAAGTGGGTGAAAGGTCCTCGGAGACTATGAGGGATAGAAGGGTGGCGTTTGCGGATAGTCATAAAGGGCCATCGGTAGTTGCCACAGAACGAGTCATTCCCATCCCTTTCATACATTTTTTTCAAACTTCACACAACTTTTTTGGACTCATCAAAGTGGGATATATCCGAAACCACCGGGGATGGAAAAGCGATCTCTTCGGGTGATGGCCGTTTCTCTACGAGGTCCACCCCCCGGGACCGTCACCTCCCCCCTCCCTCCAAACCCCCCCGGCCGTATCTCGGAAACGGCGCGTCACAACCGGGTCGTGTTTGGGCTCATTGGAGACGTCCCCCCGAGATAAAAAATTTGAACCCCCCTCCAACCCCCTCGGTCGTAACTCGGAAACGACTTGACGCAGCCGGGTCGTGTTTGGGCTCATATGAGTCGTGTCCCCGAGATAAAAATTTTGAACACCCCTTCAACCCCCTCGGCCGTAACTCGGAAACGGTGCGTCACAACCGGGTCGTGTTTGGGCTCATTGGAAACGTCCCCCCGAGATAAAAAATTTGAACCCCCCTCCGATCCCCTCGGCCGTAACTCTGAAACGGCGCGTCACAACCGGGTCGTGTTTGGGCTCATAGGAGATGTATCTGCGAGATAAAAAATTTGAACCCCCCTTCAACCTCCTCGGCCGTAACTCGGAAACGACTTGACGCAGCCGGGTCGTGTTTGGGCTCATATGAGTCGTCTCCCCGAGATAAAAATTTTGAACCCCCCTCCAACCCCCTCGGTCATAACTCGGAAACGATTTGACGCAGCCGGGTCGTGTTTGGGCTCATAGGAGAGGTCTCCCAGAGATAAAAAATTTGAACCCCCCTTCAACCCCCCCGGTCGTAACTCGGAAACGACTTGACGCAGCCGGGTCGTGTTTGGACTCATAGCAGACGTCTCGGGAAGACAAATTTTTTAGAGTAGACCAAATTTAAAAATTTGACAATTCCGGTCTACTCAGTAGACCATGTTAACGGTTAAAGATAAACCCGTCGTGTTGGGTATCATTTGAAAGGTCTCAACGAGGGTGATCTATTGCCACCACCCGACTCCCCCCTCCCCCCTCTATTTTTACCCACCTCTCTTATAATTATCATCCATCATTGTAATTCCTCACGAATTACAAAACAAAGAGCCAAAACCAAACTCACCCAACTCACAACTAGGGCAAATAACAGCACCCAACTCACAACCGCGCCCCCGCGGGCTGCTTGCAGCCCGCGGCAGCACGCGAAATCTAGTTAACACTAATAAAGCCGAAATACCACTCACCGATCAACTATTGACATAACCATCCGGGAAGGAGGGTGGGGGGGTAGAATTTTTTTACCCAATCGTATAGAGGGTCGAAAATGAGGAATGGGAAAAATACGGAAAAGTCGATCCACCGAGGTGGTAAAAATATGGCGACGGGATCTCGGAAAGTGTGCGGGATAGAAAAGTGGCGTTTGCGGAAAGTCATAGGGTATGATCGGTAGTCGCCACAGAACCACTCATCCCCACCCCTTTCATACATTTTTTTTAAACTCCATACAACTTTTTTGAACTTTTCAAAGTGGTATACCTCCTAAACCACCGGGGATAGAGGGACGGTGTCTTTGGGGGACGACCGTCTATCGCGGCGGTCCAACCGCTCGGATAAACTTTATCCTCCCATCCCGCCCCCTTCATCCCGTCCCCGTACTAAAGTGGCCATTTTTTTTTTAGGATGGAAATATCTCCAAGACCGTGCGGGATAGGTGGTCGGCGGCCATGGCGCGTTTCCATTCCTCGGTGGGATGCTTCTTAGGGGCTATCCCGATTTGCGGGATTTCCATCCCTTCATCACGTCTCCATACAAATTTTTGGTTTTTCGGAAAAGCAACTTTTTCACCTGGAACGGGGCAATTTTGGGCGGTCCATCCCATCCCGTCAGATAGAGGGTGACCTCAAGATCTCCAGGCGCTTTAGCCACCCTCGGTCCACCGACCTGGTACAAAGATGGTGAGAGGTCCTCGGAAAGTATTAGGGATAGAGGGATGGCGTTTACGGAATGTCATAGGGTATGACCGGTAGTTACCAAATCGAAACCTATCCCCATCCCGTTCATACATTTTTTTTAAACTCCATACAACTTTTTTTGAAATTTTCAAAGTGGGATAACTCCGAAAGTATAGGGGATAGAGGGGTGGTTTCTTCGGGAGCGATCAACTATCGTAGTGGTCCAACTTCGCGGATAAACTTTATCCCCCTATCCCGCCCCGTCTATCCCGGCTCCATACATGAATGCTCTTTTCGGCGAAATGGATGGAAATATCTCCAAACCCATGCGGGATAGGTGGTCGGTGATAATAGCGCGTTTTCATCCCTCGGTGGGATGCTTCCAGGGGGGCCATCCCGATCTTCGTCCACCGACCTGGTAAAAAGTTGGTGAACGGTCCTCGGAGACTATGAGGGATAGAAGGGTGGCGTTTGCGGATAGTCTTAGAGGGTCATCGGCAGTTACCAAATCGAGACCCATCCCCATCCCGTTCATACATTTTTTTTAAACTCCATACAACTTTTTGGACTATTCGAAGTGGGATATCTCCGAAACCACTGGGAATAAATGGGCGGTGTTTTTGAGGGATAACCATCTATCGTCGTGGTCCAACTGCTCGGATAAACTTTATCCTCCCATCCCGCCCCCTTCATCCCGTCCCCATACAAAAGTGGCATTTTCGACGAAAGGGATGGGAATATATCCAAAACCGTGCGGGATAGGTGGTCGGCGGCCATGGCGCGTTTTCATCCCTCGGTGGGATGCTTCCAGGGGGCCATCCCGATCTCCGTCCACCGACCTGGTAAAAAGTTGGTGAACGGTCCTCGGAGACTATGAGGGATAGAAGGGTGGCGTTTGCGGATAGTCATAGAGGGTCATCGGTAGTTGCCACAGAGAGAGTCATTCCCACCCCTTTCATACATTTTTTTCAAACTCCATACAACTTTTTTGGACTACTAAAAGTGGGATATCTCCGAAACCACCGAAAATAGGTGGGCGATGTCTTTGAGGGATAACCATCTATCGTCGTGGTCCAACTGCTCGGATAAACTTTATCCTCCCATCCCGCCCTCTTCATCCCGTCCCCATACAAAAGTGGCATTTTCGGAGAAAGGGATGGGAATATATCCAAAACCGTGCGGGATAGGTGGTCGGCGGCCATGGCGCGTTTTCATCCCTCGGTGGGATGCTTTTAGGGGACCATCCCGATCTCCGTCCACCGACCTGGTACAAAGTCGGTGAGAGGTCCTCGGAGACTAAGAGGGATAGAAGGGTGGCGTTTACGGATAGTCATAGGGGGTCATCGGTAGTTGCCACAGAGCGAGTCATTCCCACCCCTTTCATATATTTTTTTCAAACTCCATACAACTTTTTTGGATTATTCGAAATGGGATACCTCCTAAACCACCGGGGATAGAGGGACGGTGTCTTTGCGATTTTGCACCTTCAAACGAGGGCGGTCGACCCGCCGCGGAGGGTCTCGAGGCCGGGGGGGCGAAAGACGAGGAGGGGGGATAGGGGGGGATAGGGGAGCGCGCAGCGCGACCCGCCCCCCCGGCCCCCTTCCGAGGAATTCGCGTCCCCGGACTCGAGGGCCGCAGCGGCGGCAACCGTGACCGGAGAGCCGCGAAAGTCCATTCCCTTCAGCCACCCCTTTCATACATTTTTTTAAACTCCATACAACTTTTTTGGACTCATCAAAGTGGGATATCTCCGAAACCACCGGGGATAGGGGGGTGGTGTCTTTGGGGGATGACCATCTATAGTGGTGGTCCAATTTCTCGGATAAACTTTATCCTCCCATCCCGCCCCCTTCATCCCGCCTCCGTACAAATGTGGCATTTTTGGGTGAAAGGGATGGGAATATCTCCAAAACCATGCGGGATAGGTGGTCGGTGGCCATGGCGAGTTCCCATCTCTAGGTTCGATGCTTCCAGGGGAGCCATCCTGATCTCCGTCCACCGACCTGGTAAAAAGTGGGTGAAAGGTCCTCGGAGACTATGAGGGATAGAAGGGTGGCGTTTGCGGATAGTCATAAAGGGTTATCGGTAATTGCCACAGAGCGAGTCATCCCCATCCCGTTCATACATTTTTTTTAACTCCATACAACTTTTTTGGACTCATCAAAGTGGGATATCTCCGAAACCACCGAGGATTGAAGGGCGGTCTCTTCGGGTGATGGCCGTTTCTCTACGAGGTCCACCCCCCGGGACCGTCACCTCCCCTCCTCCCTCCAAACCCCCCCGGCCGTAACTCGGAAACGGCTCGACGCAGCCGGGTCGTGTTTGGGGTCATTGGAGACGTCTCCCCGAGATAAAAAATTTGAAACCCCTTTCAACCCCCCCGGTTGTAACTCGGAAACGACTTGACGCAGCCGGGTCGTGTTTGGACTCATAGGAGACGTCTCACCGAGATAAAAAAATTGAACCCCCCCTCCAACCCCCCCGGTAGTAACTCGGAAACGACTTGACGCAGCCGGGTCGTGTTTGGGCTCATAGGAGACGTCTCCGCGAGATAAAAAATTTGAACCCCCCTCCAACCCCCTCGGTCGTAACTCGGAAACGACTTGACGCAGCTGGGTCGTGTTTGGGCTCATAGGAGATAAAAAATTTGAACCCCTCTTCAACCCCCCCGGTTGTAACTCGGAAACGACTTGACGCAGCCGGGTCGTGTTTGGACTCATAGCAGACGTCTCGGTAAGACAAATTTTTTAGAGTAGACCAAATTTAAAAATTTGACAATTCCGGTCTACTCAGTAGACCATGTTAACGGTTAAAGATAAACCCCCCGTGTTGGGTATCATTTGAAAGGTCTCAACGAGGGTGATCTATTGCCACCACCCGACTCCCCCCTCCCCCCTCTATTTTTACCCACCTCTTATAATTATCATCTATCACTGTAATTCCTCACGATTTACAAAACAAAGAGCCAAAACCAAACTCACCCAACTCACAACTAGGGCAAATAACAGCACCCAACTCACAACCGCGCCCCCGCGGGCTGCTTGCAGCCCGCGGCAGCACGCGAAATCTAGTTAATTTAATTAACAATAATAAAGCCGAACACCCACTGACCGATCATTGACATAACCATCCGGGAAGGGGGGTGGGGGGGGCAAATTTTTTTACCCAATCGTATGGGGGGTCGAAAATGAGGAATGGGAAAAATACGAAGAAGTCGATCCACCGAGGTGGTAAAAATATGGCGACGGGATCTCGGAAACTGTAAGGGATAGCGGGATGGCGTTTGCGAAAAGTCATAGAGGGTCATCGGCGGTTACCACAGAACCACTCATCCCCACCCCTTTCATACATTTTTTTTAAACTCCATACAACTTTTTTGAACTTTTCAAAGTGGGATAGCCCCGAAAGTATCGGAGATAGAGGAACGGTGTCTTTGGGGGACGACCGTCTATCGCGGTGGTCCAACCGCTCGGATAAACTTTATCCTCCCATCCCGCCCCCTTCATCCCGTCCCCGTACAAAAGTGGCCATTTTTTTTTTAGGATGGAAATATCTCCAAGACCGTGCGGGATAGGTGGTCGGCGGCCATGGCGCGTTTCCATCCCTCGGTGGGATCCTTCTTTGGGGCTATCCCGATTTGAGGGATTTCCATCCCTTCATCCCGCCTCCATACAAATTTTTGGTTTTTCGGAAAAGCCACATTTTCACCTGGAACGGGGCAATTTTGGGCGGCCTATCCCATCCCGTCGGATAGAGGGTGACCTCAAGATCTTCAGGCACTTTTGCCACCCTCGGTCCACCGACCTGGTACAAAGATGGTGAGAGGTCCTCGGAAAGTAAAAGGGATAGAGGGATGGCGTTTGCGGAATGTCATAGGGTATGATCGGTAGTTACCAAATCGAAACCTATCCCCATCCCGTTCATACATTTTTTTTAAACTCCATACAACTTTTTTTGAAATTTTCAAAGTGGGATAACTCCGAAAGTATAGGGGATAGAGGGGTGGTTTCTTCGGGAGCGATCAACTATCGTAGTGGTCTAACTGCTGGGATAAACTTTATCCCCCTATCCCGCCCCGTCTATCCCGGCTCCATACATGAATGCTCTTTTCGGCGAAAGGGATGGAAATATCGTGAAAACCGTAGGGGACAGGGACGTGGTCGCTATGGCGCGTTTTCATCCCTCGGTGGGATGCTTCCAGGGGGGCCATCCCGATCTTCGTCCACCGACCTGGTAAAAAGTTGGTGAACGGTCCTCGGAGACTACGAGGGATAGAGGGATGGCGTTTGCGGAATGTCATAGAGGGTCATCGGCAGTTACCAAATCAAAACCTATCCCCATCCCGTTCATACATTTTTTTTAAACTCCATACAACTTTTTTTGAAATTTTCAAAGTGGGATATCTCCGAAAGCGTCGGGGATAGAAGGGTGGTTTCTTCGGGAGCGATCAATTATCGTCGTGGTACAACTTCTCGGATAAACTTTATCTCCCTATCCCGCCCCGTCTATCCCGGCTCCATACATGAATGCTCTTTTCGGCGAAAGGGATGGAAATATCGTCAAAACCGTCGGGGATAGGTGGTCGGTGGTAATGGCGCGTTTTCATCCCGCGGTGGGATGCTTCCAGGGGGGCCATCCCGATCTTCGTCCACCGACCTGGTAAAAAGTTGGTGAACGGTCCTCGGAGACTATGAGGGATAGAAGGGTGGCGTTTGCGGATAGTCTTAGAGGGTCATCGGCAGTTACCAAATCGAGACCCATCCCCATCCCGTTCATACATTTTTTTTAAACTCCATACAACTTTTTGGACTATTCGAAGTGGGATATCTCCGAAACCACTGGGAATAAATGGGCGGTGTTTTTGAGGGATAACCATCTATCGTCGTGGTCCAACTGCTCGGATAAACTTTATCCTCCCATCCCGCCCCCTTCATCCCGTCCCCATACAAAAGTGGCATTTTCGACGAAAGGGATGGGAATATATCCAAAACCGTGCGGGATAGGTGGTCGGCGGCCATGGCGCGTTTTCATCCCTCGGTGGGATGCTTTTAGGGGACCATCCCGATCTCCGTCCACCGACCTGGTACAAAGTCGGTGAGAGGTCCTCGGAGACTAAGAGGGATAGAAGGGTGGCGTTTACGGATAGTCATAGGGGGTCATCGGTAGTTGCCACAGAGCGAGTCATTCCCACCCCTTTCATATATTTTTTTCAAACTCCATACAACTTTTTTGGATTATTCGAAATGGGATACCTCCTAAACCACCGGGGATAGAGGGACGGTGTCTTTGCGATTTTGCACCTTCAAACGAGGGCGGTCGACCCGCCGCGGAGGGTCTCGAGGCCGGGGGGGCGAAAGACGAGAAGGGGGGATAGGGGGGGATAGGGGAGCGCGCAGCGCGACCCGCCCCCCCGGCCCCCTTCCGAGGAATTCGCGTCCCCGGACTCGAGGGCCGCAGCGGCGGCAACCGTGACCGGAGAGCCGCGAAAGTCCATTCCCTTCAGCCACCCCTTTCATACATTTTTTTAAACTCCATACAACTTTTTTGGACTCATCAAAGTGGGATATCTCCGAAACCACCGGGGATAGGGGGGTGGTGTCTTTGGGGGATGACCATCTATAGTGGTGGTCCAATTTCTCGGATAAACTTTATCCTCCCATCCCGCCCCCTTCATCCCGCCTCCGTACAAATGTGGCATTTTTGGGTGAAAGGGATGGGAATATCTCCAAAACCATGCGGGATAGGTGGTCGGTGGCCATGGCGAGTTCCCATCTCTAGGTTCGATGCTTCCAGGGGAGCCATCCTGATCTCCGTCCACCGACCTGGTAAAAAGTGGGTGAAAGGTCCTCGGAGACTATGAGGGATAGAAGGGTGGCGTTTGCGGATAGTCATAAAGGGTTATCGGTAATTGCCACAGAGCGAGTCATCCCCATCCCGTTCATACATTTTTTTTAACTCCATACAACTTTTTTGGACTCATCAAAGTGGGATATCTCCGAAACCACCGAGGATTGAAGGGCGGTCTCTTCGGGTGATGGCCGTTTCTCTACGAGGTCCACCCCCCGGGACCGTCACCTCCCCTCCTCCCTCCAAACCCCCCCGGCCGTAACTCGGAAACGGCTCGACGCAGCCGGGTCGTGTTTGGGGTCATTGGAGACGTCTCCCCGAGATAAAAAATTTGAAACCCCTTTCAACCCCCCCGGTTGTAACTCGGAAACGACTTGACGCAGCCGGGTCGTGTTTGGACTCATAGGAGACGTCTCACCGAGATAAAAAAATTGAACCCCCCCTCCAACCCCCCCGGTAGTAACTCGGAAACGACTTGACGCAGCCGGGTCGTGTTTGGGCTCATAGGAGACGTCTCCGCGAGATAAAAAATTTGAACCCCCCTCCAACCCCCTCGGTCGTAACTCGGAAACGACTTGACGCAGCTGGGTCGTGTTTGGGCTCATAGGAGACGTCTCCGCGAGATAAAAAATTTGAACCCCTCTTCAACCCCCCCGGTTGTAACTCGGAAACGACTTGACGCAGCCGGGTCGTGTTTGGACTCATAGCAGACGTCTCGGTAAGACAAATTTTTTAGAGTAGACCAAATTTAAAAATTTGACAATTCCGGTCTACTCAGTAGACCATGTTAACGGTTAAAGATAAACCCCCCGTGTTGGGTATCATTTGAAAGGTCTCAACGAGGGTGATCTATTGCCACCACCCGACTCCCCCCTCCCCCCTCTATTTTTACCCACCTCTTATAATTATCATCTATCACTGTAATTCCTCACGATTTACAAAACAAAGAGCCAAAACCAAACTCACCCAACTCACAACTAGTTAACACTAATAAAGCCGAAATACCACTCACCGATCAACTATTGACATAACCATCCGGGAAGGAGGGTGGGGGGGTAGAATTTTTTTACCCAATCGTATAGAGGGTCGAAAATGAGGAATGGGAAAAATACGGAAAAGTCGATCCACCGAGGTGGTAAAAATATGGCGACGGGATCTCGGAAAGTGTAAGGGATAGCGGGATGGCGTTTGCGGAAAGTCATAGAGGGTCATCGGCGGTTACCACAGAACCACTCATCCCCACCCCTTTCATACATTTTTTTTAAACTCCATACAACTTTTTTGAACTTTTCAAAGTGGGATAGCCCCGAAAGTATCGGAGATAGAGGAACGGTGTCTTTGGGGGACGACCGTCTATCGGGGTGGTCCAACCGCTCGGATAAACTTTATCCTCCCATCCCGCCCCCTTCATCCCGTCCCCGTACAAAAGTGGCCATTTTTTTTTTAGGATGGAAATATCTCCAAGACCGTGCGGGATAGGTGGTCGGCGGCCATGGCGCGTTTTCATCCCTCGGTGGGATCCCTCTTAGGGGCTATCCCGATTTGAGGGATTTCCATCCCTTCATCCCGTCTCCATACAAATTTTTGGTTTTTCGGAAAAGCAACTTTTTCACCTGGAACGGGGCGATTTTGGGCGACCTATCCTATCCCGTCGGATAGAGGGTGACCTCAAGATCTCCAGGCACTTTTGCCACCCTCGGTCCACCGACCTGGTACAAAGATGGTGAGAGGTCCTCGGAAAGTAAAAGGGATAGAGGGATGGCGTTTGCGGAATGTCATAGGGTATGATCGGTAGTTACCAAATCGAAACCTATCCCCATCCCGTTCATACATTTTTTTTAAACTCCATACAACTTTTTTTGAAATTTTCAAAGTGGGATAACTCCGAAAGTATAGGGGATAGAGGGGTGGTTTCTTCGGGAGCGATCAACTATCGTAGTGGTCCAACTTCGCGGATAAACTTTATCCCCCTATCCCGCCCCGTCTATCCCGGCTCCATACATGAATGCTCTTTTCGGCGAAATGGATGGAAATATCTCCAAACCCATGCGGGATAGGTGGTCGGTGATAATAGCGCGTTTTCATCCCTCGGTGGGATGCTTCCAGGGGGGCCATCCCGATCTTCGTCCACCGACCTGGTAAAAAGTTGGTGAACGGTCCTCGGAGACTATGAGGGATAGAAGGGTGGCGTTTGCGGATAGTCTTAGAGGGTCATCGGCAGTTACCAAATCGAGACCCATCCCCATCCCGTTCATACATTTTTTTTAAACTCCATACAACTTTTTGGACTATTCGAAGTGGGATATCTCCGAAACCACCGGGAATAGGTGAACGGTGTCTTTGAGGGATAACCATCTATAGTGATGGTCCAACTTCTCGGATAAACTTTATCCTCCCATCCCGCCCCCTTCATCCCGTCCCCATACAAAAGTGGCCATTTTTTTTGAAGGATGGAAATATCTCCAAACCCATGCGGGATAGGTGGTCGGTGGTCATGGCGCGTTTTCATCCCTCGATGGGATGCTTTCAGGGAGGCCATCCCGATCTCCGTCCACCGAGCTGGTAAAAAGTTGGTGAACGATCCTCGGAGACTATGAGGGATAGAAAGGTGGCGTTTGCGGATAGTCATAGAGGGTCATAGGCAGTTACCAAATCGAGACCCACCCCCATCCCGTTCATACATTTTTTTTAAACTCCATACAACTTTTTTGGACTATTCGAAGTGGGATATCTCCGAAACCACCGGGGATAGAGGGGTGGTGTCTGCGATTTTGCACCTTTAAACGAGGGCGGTCGACCCGCCGCGGAGGGTCTCGAGGCCGGGGGGGCGAAAGACGAGGAGGGGGGATAGGGGGGGATAGGGGAGCGCGCAGCGCGACCCGCCCCCCCGGCCCCCCTCCGAGGAATTCGCGTCCCCGGACTCGAGGGCCGCAGCGGCGGCAACCATGACCGGAGAGCCGCGAAAGTCCATTCCCTTCGGCCAACCCTTTCATACATTTTTTTTAAAATCCATACAACTTTTTTGGTCTCATCCAACTGGGATATCTCTGAAACTACCGGGAATAGAGGGGTGGCGTCTTTGGGGGATGACCATCTATAGTGGTGATCCTACTTCTCGGATAAACTTTATCCTCCCATCCCGCCCCCTTCATCCCGCCTCCGTACAAATGTGGCATTTTTAGGTGAAAGGGATGGGAATATCTCCAAAACCATGCGGGATAGGTGGTCGGTGGCCATGGCGAGTTCCCATCTCTAGGTTCGATGCTTCCAGGGGAGCCATTCTGATCTCCGTCCACCGACCTGGTAAAAAGTGGGTGAAAGGTCCTCGGAGACTATGAGGGATAGAAGGGTGGCGTTTGCGGATAGTCATAAAGGGTTATCGGTAATTGCCACAGAACGAGTCATCCCCATCCCGTTCATACATTTTTTTTAACTCCATACAACTTTTTTGGACTCATCAAAGTGGGATATCTCCGAAACCACCGGGGATTGAAGGGTGGTCTCTTCGGGTGATGGCCGTTTCTCTACGAGGTCCACCCCCCGGGACCGTCACCTCCCCTCCTCCCTCCAAACCCCCCCGGCCGTAACTCGGAAACGGCTCTACGCAACCGGGTCGTGTTTGGGGTCATTGGAGACCTCTCCCCGAGATAAAATATTTGAACCCCCCTCCAACCCCCTCGGCCGTAACTCGGAAACGGTGCGTCACAACCGGGTCGTGTTTGGGCTCATTGGAGACGTCCCCTCGAGATAAAAAATTTGAACACCCCTCCAACCCCCTCGGCCGTAACTCGGAAACGGCGAGTCACAACCGGGTCGTGTTTGGGCTCATAGGAGACGTCTCCCCTAGATAAAAAATTTGAACCCCCCTCCAACCCCCTCGGTCGTAACTCGGAAACGGCGAGTCACAACCGGGTCGTGTTTGGGCTCATAGGAGATGTCTCTGCGAGATGAAAAATTTGAACCCCCCTCCAACCCCCCCGGTTGTAACTCGGAAACGACTTGACGCAGCCGGGTCGTGTTTGGGCTCATAGGAGACGTCTCGGGAAGACAAATTTTTTAGAGTAGACCAAATTTCAAAATTTGACAATTCCGGTCTACTCAGTAGACCATGTTAACGGTTAAAGATAAACCCCTCGTGTTGGGTATCATTTGAAAGGTCTCAACGAGGGTGATCTATTGCCACCACCCGACTCCCCCCTCCCCCCCCCCCACTTACTTACCCACTTATAATATTGGCTTTATATTTGTTAAAATTTTCACGATTTACAAAACAAAGAGCCAAAACCAAACTCACCCAACTCACAACTAGGGCAAATAACAGCACCCAACTCACAACCGCGCCCCCGCGGGCTGCTTGCAGCCCGCGGCAGCACGCGAAATCTAGTTAATACACTATAAAGCCGAAAACCCACTCACGGGGTGACTGACTCATCTTTTTGTTCTCCCAGAAGGAGTGGTGGGGGGTTTTTGCTTTATAGGTGGTCGGATAGGGGGTCGTTTGGTGACCCCCAGAAAAATCCGATATCCTCGGTACACCGTCCTGATAAAAAGTTGGCGACGGGATCTCGGAAAGTATCAGTCGGAGAGGGACGGGATTTGCGGAATGTCATAGAGGGTCATCGGTAGTCGCCACAGAACGAGTCATCCCCACCCCTTTCATACACTTTTTTTAAACTCCATACAACTTTTTTGGACTTTTCGAAGAGGGATATCTCCTCAAGTATCGGAGATAGAGGGGAGGTGTCTTCGGGAGGCGGCGATTTCTCCCCGAGGTCCACCGTCCGGGACCCTCCCCCTCCCCCCACCTCCCCCCCTTCGCCCCCCTTCCATACAAAAGTGGCCATTTTTTTCGGAAGGATGGGAATATCTCCAAAACCATAGACGATACGAAGTCGGTCTCTATGGCGCGTTTCCATCCCTCGGGGGGAAGCTTCTCAGGGGCTATCCCGATTTGCGGGATTTCCATCCCGTCATCCCGTCTCCATACAAATTTTTGGTTTTTCGGAAAACCTCCCTTTTCACCTGCAAAGGGGCAATTTGGGGCGGTCTATCCTATCCCGTCGGATAGAGGGCGGCGTAGGGCGCCCCAGGTGATTCCTCCATCCTCGGTCCACCGACCTGGTAAAAAGTCGGCGAGCGGTCCTCGGAAAGTAAGAGTCGCAGAGGGGTGGGGTTTGCGGAATATCATAGAGGGTCATCGGTAGTCACCACCTGACCACTCATCCCCACCCCTTTCATACATTTTTTTTAAACTTCATACAACTTTTTTGAACTCTTCGAAGTGGAATATCTCCGAAAGTATCGGGGATAGAGGGGCGGTGTCTTCGGGGGATAACGGTTTCTCCCCGAGGTCCACCCCCCGGGACCGTCGCCCTCCCCCCACCTCCCCTCCTTCGCCCCCCTTCCATACAAATTTATGTTTTTTTCGGAAAAGCGATTTATTTCGACGGGAAGGAAGTTCCCTGGAGCGGTCTATCCTATCCCGTAGGATAGAGGGTGGCGTGGGGCGTTCGAGGAAATTCCTCCATCCTCGGTCCACCGACCTGGTGCAGAGACGGTGAGCGGTCCTCGGAAAGTAAGAGGGATGGAAAGATGGCGTTTGCGGAAAGTCATAGGGTGTGATCGGTAGTTACCACCGGACCACTCATCCCCACCCCTTTCATACATTTTTTTTTAAACTCCATACAACTTTTTTGGAATCATCAAATAAAAGTGGAATATCTCCGAAAGTATCGGGGATAGGTGAGTGGCGTCTTCGGGGGATAACAGTTTCACCCCGAGGTCCACCCCCCGGGACCCTCGCCCTCCCCCCACCTCTCCCCCTTCGCCCCCCCCTCCATACAAAATCACACCTGAATGGCGATTTTGCACGTTTAGAGGAGGGCGGTCGACCCGCCTCGAGGGCCGCAGCGGCGGCGACAGTGACCGGAGAGCTGCGAAAGTCCGTCCCCTTCGGCCGTTTACACGCAGTCGAGACTCAAAGACCCCGATCCGCCCCATCCTCCCCTTCCATCACGGCGGGGACTCAAAAACGCACCGTGTTTGGGCTCGTTCGATCGGGCTCGTCGCGGGTGATCCAACCGGTCCGACCTAATTACGGCATTGCGCACTCGCCCACCCCCTCGCTCCCCCCTGCATACGAAATCACACCTAAAAGGGATGTCACCGCTCGCACTAGAGACGGCGGTCGATACGTCGCGGAGCGAAGCGGAGCGACGGCAAGGGTCCACCGAGTCGTGTTTGGACTCATTGCAGACGTCTCCCCGGGATAAAAAATTTGGACTCCCCCTTCGACCCCCCCGGTCGTAACTCAGAAACGGAGCGTCACAACCGGGTCGTGTTTGGACTCATAGGAGACGTCTCCCCGAGATAAAAAATTTGGACCCCCCCTCCGACTCCCCCGGTCGTAACTCAGAAACGGAGCGTCACAACCGGGTCGTGTTTGGACTCATAGAAGACGTCTGCCCGAGATAAAAAATTTGAACCTCTCTTCAACCCCCTCGGCCGTAACTCGGAAACGACTTGACGCAGCCGGGTCGTGTTTGGGCTCATAGGAGACGTCTCGCCGAGATAAAAATTTTGAACCCCGCTTCAACCCCCTCGGCCGTAACTCGGAAACGACTTGACGCAGCCGGGTCGTGTTTGGGCTCATATGAGACGTCTCCCCGAGATAAAAATTTTGAACCCCCCTTCAACCCCCTCGGCCGTAACTCGGAAACGACTTGACGCAGCCGGGTCGTGTTTGGGCTCATAAGAGACGTCTCCCCGAGATAAAAATTTTGAACCCCCCTTCAACCCCCTCGGCCGTAACTCGGAAACGACTTGACGCAGCCGGGTCGTGTTTGGGCTCATAAGAGACGTCTCCCCGAGATAAAAATTTTGAACCCCCCTTCAACCCCCTCGGCCGAAACTCGGAAACGACTTGACGCAGCCGGGTCGTGTTTGGGCTCATATGAGACGTCTCCCCGAGATAAAATTTTGAACCCCCCTTCAACCCCCTCGGCCGTAACTCGGAAACGACTTGACGCAGCCGGGTCGTGTTTGGGCTCATATGAGACGTCTCCCCGAGATAAAAATTTTGAACCCCCCTTCAACCCCCTCGGCCGTAACTCGGAAACGACTTGACGCAGCCGGGTCGTGTTTGGGCTCATATGAGACGTCTCCCCGAGATAAAAATTTTGAACCCCCCTTCAACCCCCTCGGCCGTAACTCGGAAACGACTTGACGCAGCCGGGTCGTGTTTGGGCTCATATGAGACGTCTCCCCGAGATAAAAATTTTGAACCCCCCTTCAACCCCCTCGGCCGTAACTCGGAAACGACTTGACGCAGCCGGGTCGTGTTTGGGCTCATATGAGACGTCTCCCCGAGATAAAAATTTTGAACCCCCCTTCAACCCCCTCGGCCGTAACTCGGAAACGACTTGACGCAGCCGGGTCGTGTTTGGGCTCATATGAGACGTCTCCCCGAGATAAAAATTTTGAACCCCCCTTCAACCCCCTCGGCCGTAACTCGGAAACGACTTGACGCAGCCGGGTCGTGTTTGGGCTCATAGGAGACGTCTCGGGAACACAAAGTTTTTAAAGTAGACCAAATTTAAAAATTTGACAATTCCGGTCTACTCGGTAGACCATGTTAACGGTTAAAAATAAATCCCCCGTGTTGGGTATCATTTGAAAGGTCTAAACGAGGGTGATGTATTGCTACCAACCCCCCTTCCCCCCTCCCCCTCTATTCTTACTTACCCCCTATAATTATCGTCAATCATCGTAATTCCTCACAATTTACAAAACTAAAGACCCAAAACCTAACCAATACAATTAGACATGGCAATAAACACAAAACAGGCCCACAACCACCCCCCCGCGGGCTGAAAGCCCGCGGAATCGAGCAACCTACTAGTTATATTTTATAAGTGTAGATGAGAAAGTGTCTTTGTTTGTTTGTCTGTCGAACTGTATGACTGTCTGACAGCTGTCGGATAAAGTAGATAGTTAATCGAAATTTTCGGACATCCTTGCTACGAATCATACGTAATTGTTTTTGTGTGGTTTGTTTAGGTCCACCTACGTATTGTATTTGTCTAGCGAGTGTTTGCTTGCTGTGTGACGTCTATTGACTGCAGAGGTGTCCTGCAGGGCTGTCACAACTTCAATAATAAGTAATACATTTCAGTAGTGACAGGCACACTGCCTTTAGCAGTCACTAGGGCACTTATCGCAGTGGTCTTCTTTAAGGGGGTGGTCAATGCCCCCAGACGGACTACCTAATTGACTCCTGTGATAATGACCAAAGCCAACTTTGAAATTTTATTTCCCAAATTTACCCTATCTGGAATCGTATCCGGGAACCCTTGAACAGAGTGTTAAAACAAACATCTAAACCACTCATCCAACAACCTCATCGGGCATACAAACCAAACTAATAACTATTAACCACAAACCATATACATAAACTAAGCATTGTATATATAAACGACAGAGTAGCAACACTCCAACAAGTGGACCGTCAGCCTGTCTTTCGACCTACACCTAAAAAACCCACGTATGTGTTTTAGTGACAACCCTATTAGCACTGTACACTTCATAGGCTAATTACTTTGACGTCATCTTGCTACGCCACCATGTGCTACGATTGCCGCTACGATGACGTAGACGGACACAGAGTTTCTACGAAGTAAGAGTCGCTACGCCTAAGAAAACCGAAAGTACAGAATAAGCGGATATCTTTGGATTTGATTTTATTAATTTCTAAACTGCGAGCGAGCGAGTTTTTGGATATGGTGCTTATCTTAACGCTTTGTTACAGGCTTTCCGGGCTCGATTACTGGCAGGGTCCACTTTGGAAATGAATTTTTAAAGTTGACTCTGGTGGAAAGTAGTTCACACTGTCTGCCGATATTAATATTAAAAAAATGATTATAATTCATATTTTTAAACTGCGAGCGTTAATTTTGTTTTTTGAAAATCTGTTTTTAAAATGAAATAAAAAAAATCAACAATATTTTATTCACTTTAAATGCATAAAAGCGATTGAAAACACCGAACTTAACACCGAAGGCGATCTAACTTGGCGGAGAATTTCCGATTAAAGTTACCAATAAAGTTACTCTCCCCTTTGTAGGCTGTAACATTTCTTATCTATGTAACTTGCAAAGGTTTATGCAAGGTATAAATATAAAGTAGAAAGTATGCAATACCTGCCGAGAATGTTTTTTCATTATCCCTGAGAAAGTGCATGCAAAATTTCCTAATGATCGGTGAGTTTTTATGGCGTGAAAGCTTTCGCTTTTATAATACACCAGTGACCCGGGTGCAATTTTATATAAAAATCTTCCCCATTTATCCCCTTTTCCATATGTGAAAACTGAATTAAAATCGGTTTACCCATTCTCGAGTTTTTGAAGCATACACAAACAAACTTAATTTTGGAATTAGTGTGTCAAATCATAAAAATATTTCCATTCTATATAACTTTTAATCAAAAATTTCACTTCCAGTATCTCTTACTCCATAATACTTACTTGAATAATTCAAAATGATAACGAGCCCCAACGCTATCGCTACTACGATACGACTTCCCCTTAAAGTAATTTTGGTTATATTCCTACGGTTTCTTTGGTATATTGCTATGCAATTTTCTTGGCTTCACCTTTCCCTATTTGAAAGGGAAGTGCGAGTGACTAACATGGAAAAATATTTAGAGTTGAGCCAATCACAGATTTTTACTCTACATGAGTATTGTTTAAGGGTTTATTACATTTAGCGAGTTTACTAGCTACTAGCTAGTAGCCAGCGAGTTCACTATCTGCTAGTAAACAAGCACAATCTGAATAAGATTATTCACATTAATTATTAAGATTAGTATGTAATTGTGCCTGCGATCCTTGAACCCATGGGAATGGCGAGAGACGATGGCAAACGTCCCGAAGGAGCCACATTAGTGCCGTGGAATTTAGGAAAAGCTCTGGTGCGGCACGCAACGTGCGTAGACACCTTCGCACAGTCCCGCACACAGGTTGGCGCTGCTGCTGATCAGGCCCAGATTCTCAAGCGCCGCAAATACTCATCTTTACTCAAAGACTATGTGCTTGCGGCGCTCGCAATAGAGACACTGGGTCCCTGGTCAGCTGACATGAAGAAATTTGTAAGGGCACTGTCGACACGCCTGGTCGATTCTACAGGGGACCCCAGGGCTGGCACTTACTTGTGTCAACGCATAGCTCTGGCAGTACAGAGAAGTAATTTGCAAGTATAATAGGATCCATGCCGCAAGCGGACCTGTTAGACGGGGTATTCTTTTTATAATTGTTTTATATTTATGGTTTAATATTTATTTTGCTATTATAATGTTATATATATAGACAAGTAATTAGTCTGTTAATTTCTTTAATTGTATTAATGTGAGACTTTTATTCGTGAGACGTATTAAGATTAGTGTAATCTAAGCAGATTTTTTAATTGTTGAGGTGGATGGACAGCCTGACGGTTCACTTGATGGTAGGTAGCTTACTTTCGCTTATAATTCAAACAACGTCACAGGTGCTGCAAGTGCTCTGCCGACCAGCCGACCTTATTTAATAAGGGGTTTGGAAGGCATACAGGTTCACTTGATGGCAGGTGGCTACTGCCGCCTATTTAATACAAGAAACACCACAGGTGCTGCAAGTGTGCTGTCAACCTTAAATGGATTATGGATGGATATTAATAAAATCTCTATACACAAAATCGAAATATTTATTATTTTTTCTATTTATTTTTGAGGCAGATAAATTATACGACGATACATGAAAATCTCTACGTTCATTTAAAAGCTTAGATAATGACAAAGCAGGGAGAAAACTTTAACTGTGAAATGGCGAGTTAATCGAAAAGTTGACGCTCAGTAAGTCACTCGGTCATTGTGTTTGTTAAGTTGCTTAATGTTGCCGCCGCCTACAATAGGTTCTTGATATATATATAGTATACTGCTTTAAAAAAAAAGAAATATATATATATATATATATATAAATATATAAATATATATATTTCTTTTTTTAAAGCAGTATACTGTATATATTTGAAACAGAGTGGGGATATGTGGAAAAGTGTCTCTACTGGTAGGGATAAATGGAAACAAATTCCACTTTTCCTCTACTAGTGGGGATAAAAATAAAATAAATAAAATAAAATGTTTATTTACTGACAGAAAACCCGTTTACAGTATAAACCTGTGATTGAAGACTCCATTTAAGGGGGAGCCCGTGCCAAGAGCCTTCGCTCTTCTATAAAAGCCAGTACCTACTTAACCAAAACTTTGTTAAACTAGAAAAATGAAAGAAAACCTCCTGCTGTCTTGGCATTAGTGTTTTCAGCCATAATTCACAAAACGTTGCCATATATAGACCTAACCGAGGATCCAACCCAATGTTTAACCAAGTAAATAAACACTATTAATATTTCAAAAGGTACAACGAAATACAATTTCTATATCCACAATGAAACTAAAGTAGAAATTAATGTTAGAAAGTTACAACTTCCTAACTTTTCCTTTAAATCCACAACAGTTGTTGCAAATTCGCACCAACACTAATCTATTTTAGATAATAGTATTTATTGTAGGTATTTATTTTGATTTATATCTCGTTCGGTATTCAAATTATTAGTACAAAAGACTACAGGCTAACCTTTAGTGTTATCGCAAGTATAACTATAGATTTCCCACTGCCATTACCATAATAACTTAATATGGGAAAATAATTTTGTTTGTTTGTTAGTTATATGATGTGAAATTTCAAGGTTCTACTCTTTCAATGTCTTGGCTCCATCAGATCTTCTCCGATGATTTTGCCAGTGTCATTTGTAAAAATAGCAATTTTTAATAGCCTTTTTTAAAATTAAAATTAAAATCAAAAGTAGCAGATCCAGAGACACAATTTTTCTTTGAGTTTTCCAAAACAGTTCCGTCAAGTCCAAAGCAGTCAGGTGAAATCTATGGTTCAACTTACTCGTAGACACTGCGTTGTGGCCTGTACTGTGAAAACCACACAAAGGATTCGACCGAAATCGTAATCCAGATTGAAGCCAACTGTGAAAATTTCATTTAGAGACTTGTCTCGTCGGGTATTTATAACAACGCATTAAAAATTTAATAATAAGTTTTAATCTACACTAATATTTTAAAGAGAGAAGATTTGTATTTTTGTATGTTTGTCATGAATATACTCAAAAACTAATAGGCAAATTTTAAAAATTCTTTCACCTATAGGAAGCTACATTCAGCCTATTCTTATTCTTATTCATTTGTATTTATATGTATTTTTTAAATAATTAATTTAATAATTCATTTGTATTTTTTTTCATTGAATTTCATTTCATTTATTAAGATTGTTAAGATTATTTTTATTTATAAAATAAGTTATTTTTATTTAGATTTTATAGTAACACAGCTAGCAATAGTTTCCCCTCTTTTTACTGCACAGTCGGAATAATTGTATGAATTTCGTCTTACCCAGGTGAACCAGCAATCCGGTCAAGATACGCGCGTCTAATAGTCCTGGTGGCTCCAGACCCACCCAAAATACTTCAAGGTACCATTCTTCAAGCGATTGAAGATAGAGAAGTCAACTTGGAATGTGTCTCTGTTGGAGGCAAACCGGCTGCTGAGGTACGTCTTTATAGGTTTTATTTTTATTTTAACTATTTTATTTTTGAAAATTTTCTTTATTTTTGGAGCTTTTATGTATTATGTTTTGTTTAGTAAGTGCGTGACCTCACTATCGGCTCTAATGGAAGACCAGCGTAGGTTTTTACAACCTGCATTATGCTGAGTTGGAGCCGGTTTGTGGCGGGAGACGTTTGTGTTTATCTTTCTATATGTTATTTATGTATGTTTTAAATGTCCTTTGCTAAAAATAAAATCATGTTCTATTCTATCCTATATTCTTTCTTAGGTGTACGTTATGTTTTTCTTATATGTCACAGAGATATAAACATACCATTATATAAAGTGCCGTGTAAGCTGTAATTAAATTAACACACCTCCGAGCCGACGTACCTCAAGGGGTCGCCCGTCGGGTACGCCGGCCGACCCCGGTGGCGTATCCGGCGTACCTCCGGGTACGCAGAGGTTCCGACAGGGAACGTAGCTCTCCCCGCGTTGACAGCCGTGGTGGTTAACGGATGTCATGTCATAATGTTCCCGCGACCTCACCTATCTACGGCCGCACTAAAAAGTCGATGGGTTTTAGCCGATAGTAGTCCGCGGCATAACCCCCACGATCCACGTGGATTTCCCAACGTTAAAAAATCAATTATTTTGCAGATAACGTGGGTCGACAACGATGGAGGCGTATTAACTCAAGATGTTACGTATAGCGTTCAACCTTTGTCTGATGGTCGGAGATTTACAGCAAGGTTAGTATCAATATAGTTTATTTGAATCAGTGCAGTGCTGAGTCAAATAAAAGAGTTGGTCAACTCGCTTAGCACTGCTGACGAAGCGGCTTTCACAGTTTCGTATCCTAGCCAAGCTTGGACCTCAATTTGATATTTAAGCATTCTTACATAGTATAAATTGAAGTTGCTTTCCTCGTCTTTCCTAAATCACGCAATGGATTTTGATACGGTTTTCATTGTCAGTTAGATTTTTTCTTTCTGCAAGATGAGTTTCAGTAAATGCTTTAGAATTCATGTATGTTTTCTGTGTTTTTACTGTTATATGCGTCTATTTCAAATTTTAAATTTAGTGTTCCTTTCTTTAGATCCGTATTACATTTACGGCCAAGAAAACATCATCACAATCAAACGTTGACATGTCAGGCGCAAAATACTGCGGACCGAGCATACAAAGCTGCTACAATCAAAATACAAGTAAGTAGATACTAGTTAAAATAAGTTTTAATCTCAAAGGATATTATCTCTTTAACACTACCCAAAAGAATTCTTCTATTGGAGTTCTTAAAATTATTTTCACCGAAAGTTTAATATAACTGACTATCAACGCACAGGCAAAACTACCAAGTCTAAGAAAGCTGTTTTGAACGTAGGTTTATTTTATAACAGAGCGTTTTCTAAGAAAAGATTTTTGAAAATTTCTACTCCTTGCGAAGCCAGGGGTGGGTCTCTAGTTTCACATATTTACTTTATAGAAAAATACATGGATACCTTTCATCCACAAAAGTGGACAAATTCGAGGAAAAGAACTAATTCTCTTTAAATAAAAAATATTAACAAAAACGCAGACCTCACAATTTCAAATCATGACACACAATGTCGAGCACACTTACTTAATATGAAAATTATTCGGCCGAAATAAGGCACCCCCCTAAGTTTTCCCATAAAATGTTAATGGCTGTTTTCTTAATCGTCCTCCCAAATTATCTCATTTTTAGGGGAGCCCTTAAACGCCTAGTTATGGAAATAAAGTGGCCATAACGGAACTTTGATAATACACACCGGAAATTGTACGCCGATATCCGTTTCCCTTCACTACGGATATTTAATCGTCGGTGAAATTCTATAAAAAGATTTAGGAAGAAGTGCCTTAATTCTTTTTGAGATTCAAAAAATCTTTTTCACATTATTTCGACATTTTTTTATGTTAAGTTCGGCAGACAGGCTGACGGTCCACTTGATGGTAGGTGGCTACCGTTGCCTATTATAAGCAATGCCATAGGTGCTGCTGCAAGTGCGCTGCGGACTATGGTAGGATTAGGGATAAGGGATTGGGAAGGGATAGGGCTCTGGCATCCCTTACTCACTCACCGAAACACAACAGCACATATGCTGTTATTTTACGATGGTCTTCTGTAAGGGGGTGGTTACTGCCGACATACGGGCTTCCAAAATGACTGCGAAACGCAGTGTGCCCTGCCACTACTTATACTTATAAACGACACGTTTGGTCTAGTAGCTAGTAACCCTAGCTGTTAAGCAAAGGGTCGCGGGTTCGAATCCCGCTAGAATCACATAAAAAAAAAACAAGTCATTTTCAATGTTTTATTGTTTATTTACTTTTTCATTTTAACTCTTTTTTAACTGAATTATTGAAAAAAGAGTTATATTGCAGAATGCATAGAAACTATAATAAAAGACTGCATCTTTAGATTTATTTGTATTTAAAAAGAAGTATACGAATATAAGAATGAGCTAGTAAAACTTATTAAAAAAGAAGATTTTAATAATAATGTATCATCATTCTAAACACACACACACACACACACACACACACACACACACACACACACACACACACACACACACACACACACACACGCGCGCGCGCGCGCGCGCACACGCACACGCGCTCACACACACGCACACGCACACGCGCTCACACACACGCACACACACACACACGCGCGCGCGCGCATACACACACACACACACACACACACACACACACACACACGCACACACACACACACACACGCACACACGCACGCACACACACACACACGCGCGCACACACACACACAGACACACACCTACACACAGAAACACACATTAGGCGCTGTGTGACTTTCAATAAAATAAAATAAATTAATAAAAACAATAGGAAAAACAAAAGTTTTGTTTGAAAATGTCAATTTGTTTGTACCTACTTTGAGCCCTCTTGTACCATTGAAGAGATGTTTTTAAAACTTTTCTCTTTTTCCTCGATCGCTCAAACCTTTTAACGATCAAAATATCTTCGCATAAGAATTTGTTCTTATGTCTCAGTCGCCAGTCGCCTATAAAATTTCTTGCTTCGTTATTGTACAGAACAAAATGGAATAAAATTTTATGATACCATTAATCAATTTTAAAAATGACAGCCAGCGATATAACAGTAGACTCCTACTTCCCTGCTACACATTGCATATTTTTTTGATATTTATACAGATTTATTGACTTTAAATTACAATATACTAGATGTTGCACGCGACTCCGCCCGAGTAACTTTATAAAACAAACTCCTGCAGGGTAGGAAGCGCACTAGCACTCCCTTCGGTGTCGCTTGTGTCCCTAGGCGGCGGTAACCACCTACCATCAAATGAGCCGCCAGCCAGCCGCCGCCTTTATAATATTATATAAAACTACGTTATCAGCGAGTAACATCTATACTTAATATTATAAATGCGAAAGTATGTTTGGATGTATGGATGTTTGTAAATCTTTCACGCAATAACTACTGAACCGATTACCATGAAATTTTGCATACACGTTGTCTGGGATACCAGAAAGGACATAGGGGGGTTACCTTTCATCCAGATAAAAATGACTATTCCCGAGGGATAAATAAAAAATAACTAACGCCTGGTCAAAGTGTTATAGCAACACGAGGTCAAGCGTTATATTGCTTTTTTTTTTTAATTTTCATCGCGGACGAAGTGGCGAGCACCAGCTAGTGAGTATGTAAAAGGATGAGTTTTCATTGTAATTGTTTTACAGTAGGGATAGACGGAAAAAAACACGTTTATTCCTACCACTGGGGATTCATTACTACGGATAGGTGGAAAATGGCGGACGATTAACATGTTTTGTAGGCGATAGATTGTTTGAACAAACTTGTGTTTTAGGCTCACACAACTTTGAACTTTTACTATTCTATAAATTCACATCACCGTGTTGAACGTGGCATTTGTTTATGAAACATGCGTAAAAAAAATCGTACATTGCCTCATACGCATAAATAACGTTAAGCCAGCTACCAATAAACGGATATAAAGAATGGCACAAAAGAAACAAAAGTAACAGCCGGTTTGGAAGAAAAAAGTCTGCAACGCAATTTTGTATGTCTCGTGGTAAATTCGCCGAGTCGCTGCGCGGAGACCAAATTAAGAGAACTGCGGAACCTCAAATATGTTGGACCGTCTCTGATAGAACATCGTAAGCGACCGAATGACTTTTTACAATAAAAAAAAAAAAAAAAAATTAAAAAAAAAAAAAGAAATTCTTATTTCAAAATTAAACTATATAGTGGTTGTTTTGTACACTGCTTTTGGCTGTGAACTGAAGGTAAGGGTTACTCAAATGGCAGATCCATTTGAGTAACCCTTACCTTCAGTTTTTCTATAAAAATATATAACAAACTCGCTACTCGCTCCCGCCTTCGGCCGGGGTGCATTTTTTTTATATGTAAGAATGTTCCCCGTTTAACCCTCTTTCCATATGTGAAAACCGAATCAAAATCGGTATACTCATTTTTGAGTTTTTGAAGCATACACAAACCAACATAACATTTTTTTATATGTAATAGATTATTTGATATGTTAAAAAATGAAAACAACAATATCATATTGACACAAAACTGTTATAAAATTTCATTCATAATTATTAAAAATGTTTTTAAAATCCATTCAGTGTTTTAGCTGTAACAGACCTTGAGACATACAAGCAGACACAAACACAAGAAAATATTTAATTTTTTTTTAATAAGTAAGTAAGTAAGAAAGAATGAATGAAATGTTTATTTGGTACATTGTACATTGTAAAGTATTGGTATTTTATAAATTTATAAAAAAAGTGTACCAAAATGATATCCGCTCAGCATGTTGTCTTGATGAGGCTGATCTTCCGCGGATGCCGTTTTTTTATTTATATACTTACACATTAATTTACATACAAACTACAGTATATTTATAGTTATACTTTGATATACATTTACTAAAAGCAGTTTTTTTTTAACATAACAAATAGACACTTCAATTTTATTTATACGTATGGATTGTCGAATACATTGTCGCTTGCGATGTTCTCCCCGGGAAAGCTCGAAGTAATTTCCCCTACTCGGCTGTTTTACAAAGACAGTGGAACGTGTCGGGTGTCAAGTTACAATGGTCGTCGTTTCGAACTGGAAAAGTGAAAATAAGAGCGCCGTGTAAGAGTCTAATTTTGCGAGGAGACGTCGCGTTTCTCTAAATCCTGTATCAGCACATCACAGCGAAATGATTTTTTTTTCTGGATTCCGCTTCCTCGTTTGTTATGTTTTAATGGCGCCGCGTTTGTTCAACGTTATCGCGAGTTTTACAATGATTTATTAGGTTTCCAGTTAGATATGAATAAAAATATTGTTTTGGATTTATGTATTAAAATCGATACTTAATAAAACCTCATATTTATTACTGTAATACAAAAAGTATCTAAAAATATTAGCAAAACTCAGGGAAACTGCAATAAGTACCCTCATATTATGTCTTATGTCTTATGGAAAGTCCCATGGAGTTTCTATTGGAATATTGTTTTAGATAAAACAAAGTCGCTTCCCTCTGTCCCTCTTATCTGTAAATATGCTTAGATCTTTTTAACTTCGCGACGGATTTAAATGCGATTTTAGTAATACCCTCATTATAAGGCTTCGTCTAGACGACAACCTTTGTTGACGAAATAAAGACCTTTTAAGAAAGCGAAAGGCTTCTTAAAATTTCGAATTGTTGTCATTATTTCTTCAGAACTCATTAGCAATGTAGTATATTTAACTCAGTATTATTAATTTTAGCTACGAATATACTATACTAGCGACCCGCTCCCTGCTTCGCCCAGAAAAAAACTTAATAAGGTTTTACCTATACATATAAATATAATAAAGTAAAACATTCTATACATTAAATATAAAAAAAACTTCTACTTTAATAAATGTTACCGAGGTCAAATTATCCTAAAAAGTAATAAGTTCGTGTGGGATATAAAAAAATATTTACGAAAAAAATATTTTCAAACATTTTGTATAGACTGGTTTTTTATTCTGAGGAGGTATAAAGTTTGCCGGGTTAGCTAGTATAAAATAAATTTAACGTATTAAATAATGTTGATATTCAATATAATATTTTTAGAATTTCAAAAGCTACACAAACCAAAAAAAGTATTTGTATTTTATTACTGTCATATACTAGCTACGAGTAAAACTAATGTTAGATACACCTAGATAGAAAGAGATTCGTTGGCAAAATGCTTTCGAATTTTTTACCGTTCTTTTCATAAGTTAAATAACTAGGAGGAAAAGTGTGACACAATTTGGACTTGGTTCAATATTGAACTGCGACAATCGCGTAGCGGGATTAGCAACACTTGCTGTCTCGTAGACTCACTTGCCTCAGTACAAAAGGAAAAGGAATGGGGTCAATAAGGGCACACAATGTGACATTGTAACCACACAGTGGTCAATCTCTGAATCTCTGAACTATCTATATCTATAATAAAATCGTGAACGAGCCATATCTGTGTATTAAATATTTTTTCACCTCTCCAGCACGAAAAGGGTGCTTTTGTTGCCTAAAAACTCGCAGGAAAATTCGAAATTCGAATACGCGATTTAATTCACAGGAATAACATTTTGATGTTATTAGTGTGTCCAGCCATAGCCGACTAGAGTGGGCCGGCCATAGCCGACTAGAGTCGGCCAGCCATAGCCGACTAGATTCGGCCGACCATAGCCGACTAGAGTTGGCCCAACTGTGAAGATAGTTTCGCAGATGTTTAGAAACTGGTTCAGCATTAGGTCTTGGTGTTTTTGTACTCTTTCGGGAAATATAAAAAAAATGAGTACGTCCAGTGGTGATAGACGCCCGGTTAAGTGACTTATCACCTGAAATACTCCCCTAAACCCTAACTATAGCGCTTTACCAGTTGCTAGTACCCGCTAGTTATTAATAAAAATAATATTACCAATATGAATTGTTTGAAACTCAAACTCTGTGTGGATTGTTCACAATCATGTGCACTGACAAGATTGCATACTGTTATTTTCGCGCCCATTAGTTGAAACGAACTTTACCGTTCCAGAGAAAATTGTTTGCGGTAACTCGGTATGATCGTACTTTTAGCTTTTCAATAATATGTAGCAATTTGCGAAAGCTGCGGATAGATCTGGAGCGGAATCGGTCTATTTTATTTTCACAGGTTATGTTTGTCGGATAAATCCACTCGTGTCCAAATTGAACACGACCTATTTACTCACTCCGTAAATCTGTGTCATTTTGTGTTCCAATGTATCGCCTAATCCTCTATTTGACGTTTTATTGCTAACTAACTGGTGCCAGCGACTTCGACCGCGTTAAAAAATAAAAAATATATATGCAATATAATTACAATTTTGCTAGGCGTTAGTTTTTTCTATTATTTTAGATATCTCACAAGAAAAGTACTTTTTTTTTGTATGAAAGATACCCTATGTCCTTTGCTGTATCTCTGACAACGTGTATGCATTTCATGATGATTGGTTGATTAGATGAGTAGGCGTGGAAAGACAACAGATAGATAGACAGACAGACAAACAGAGTCATTTTCGCATTTATATATATTTGTTAGGATTCGATCACCTATAATCCTATAATCTCTGTCAGTCTATACAACAATGTGGTTGTTCTTTTATACTTCGTTTCTATTTTCTTTTAGAAGAAAATATCGAAAATTCAATACGGATAAAGTTTGAAAACTTTTCGACAAATGTAAATACTTAGGGATGTATTAAAATGTGAATATATTAAAAGTTGTGAAACGGAATTCCTTAAAGTATAAATAGCTCGTTAATATTCAGAACACTTTCATCTCGGTCGAGAAAAAAGTGTAATCTCCCTATTCAATGACTTTTACACCAAATGAAAATCTTTGTTGTGTACTTAAGTAAATGTTATTGGAGATTGTTATTATTAATTAAACTTTTAAATAAACTTTATAGATTTAAGTAAAAGAAATATTTTTCCTTGGTTTTACTTGTTCTTCTTATTCGGTTATTTTACGGTGGTCTTTTGTAAGGTATTGTGTGGTGGTTACTGTCGCCAGATGGGCTGCCTAAATAAATGCAAAACTCAGTGTGCCCTGCTACTAGTAAAATTAAGTATTAGGTGTAAACTAATGGTTGTTTTGAGTTTTAAAAGTGAAGATAAAAATCGCAAGGTAACCTGGGCACTCTAGAAAAGTAACAACCGACACCTATAACACAAGCAACGCCACTGGTGCTGAATGTGAGCTGCCGACCTTAATAGGATTAAGGATAGGGATTAGGAAGGGATAGGGAAATGGGCTCTGGCATCCCTTACCTACCCTTACAGCACACATGCTATTATTTCACTGTGGTCTTCTGTAAGAGGGTACCGTCAGACGAGCTGCCCAAATGACTGCGAACGCAGTGTGCCCTGCCCCTACTAAAATATCAGATATTAGCTATTTACCCTTGGCAAATCTTAAGAAAATGTAATGATCATGTGGACGGGAAACACCTTTCTCAGCATCGAGCTTAGTATACGAAGTGAAGTAATGAATAGTATTACAAATAATCAGTAATGGGATGTCTGATAACCAATTTATATAATGTGTTATATTCGATCGTCTATAAAATGTCCTGGTTCGCTCTTAATGGCGTCCTAGTTTTAACTAAGTTAACAAGTTAACAAAACTCTACTCCACGTGCCGGACGAAAAGGCCCCGAATAGAAAGTTTGCAAATAAAATTAGAATTTTGTTCAAGTGTTACCAGCGGGGCTATTACCAAAATAATGTTTAACCAGAGGAACTTTGAAAAAAGATGGCCTTAATATTATAATATAATAATAAAACGAATTTACAATTAGACCGTTCAAAAATTGAAAGAAATATTTATTTTCAAAATCATTTCTAGGTTTCAAAGAATGGAAGAAAGAAAATACTAAAAAATTTTTTTATATATATATTAAGGCCTACAGACAGGCTAACGGTCAACTGCTGACTATTAAGGATACGGATATAATCCCTTATTGCCCTTGTCCTTATTTATATCCTAATATATACAAAGGGCTTTGACCTCACGTGGCCTCTAACTTATTCACTTACCGAAACTTTATTACGCGGTGGTTACTGCCGCCAGATGGGTTGCCCACATGTCTGCGAAACGCAATATGTCCTGCCATTACTTCGTTATTGCTCATAGGTTTTTGTCAGGCTTTGAATATTTTTATTCGTACATGATCTCTCGCGAACAATCCTTTTTTTCTTGATGAACGGTGGTATTTTTACAAGATAAAAATGTGTTCTATGTCTTAATCCAAGTAATAAACTATCTGTATACCAAATGTCATCCAAATCCGTTGAGCCGTTTTTGAATGATTGCGTAACAAACATCCAAACACACAAACATCCCAGCATACAAACTTTCACATTTATAATATTATTATTAATTTTCTAAATAGTAAGCGTTTTCAATATTCTATTTTGTTTAAGGTACAATACGCGCCTAAAGTTCGAGTTTTTATCAAGTCTGGAGCTACGAATGGGAGGACCCAAGAAGGAAACACTTTAGTTATAGGTCAGTATAGTGTCAAAAAAATTGGAATTGATGCTTGAAAACATAAACACATTTTGTTAAGGTTAAATGTCCAGTATACGCAAAATGTATAATATTTTATTTTATATATTTTTTTTCCCTAATATATTTTTTCCTGAATTTTATTGTATGAATACAAGTTTTACATGACTAGGCAATGTATGACAAGTATTGGCGATTATATGCGAATAGGGTGATTCTTTGATATACAAACCATGCAAAAATGTTTTTTATTTCATGAATTTCATTAGAGTAAAGTAAATGCGCATGTCTGAAGTGAAACTTCTTTGGCGAGCAATACTTACACTGTAGTAAGCAGTAGATGCCATGTAGAAAGTTACAAGAAGCGTCACGTGATCGTTACACTGAAGCGTCACACAATATTCAACCTTAAAATTTTATTCGAGCAAAGAAGTTTTACTTTAAAAATATTAAAATTGTCCAAAAAATGATTAATTTAGACCTATGTAAATTGTTAACAGCTTGCCAAGCGAATGCCAACCCAAACGACTTAACCTATAAATGGTACATCAACAATGAGCAAATATTACGCGACTTTGGCAATGAAATGGTAAGTCTATAGATTAGAATATTTGTGTAGCTAGTGATTTTTTTTTTTAATTTGTTTTATTTTATTTACCTAATCGAAATACCAACAGTAGTGTGTCCCAGGCTATAAGGGCAAATTTTTTTTTTGCGAATGGAGTTACGCATACCCCTTATTTTTTTTCCATTTGACCCTAATGACTTAAATAATAAATATTATGGCAATCGGATAATGATAACCCGTGCCGACTTGATGTCAAACTTTGAATGAAAAGTTAGTATGGAAGCCATAGAGAGGTTGTAGAACTTAACACGTATTTCAGTAAATGAAACACTGTTTTACCCGTATATAATATTTATTAAGTATTAATCGTTAAAAGAACATTATTTACTAAATTTTCTTTTTAAGGTTTGCTTTTTGCAATCCGGATATACCTGTCTGTGTTCTTGTACGCAACGTAATAAAAATTGCTTTTGTTCCTCTTCCACAGTAATTAAGCCATGGAAGTCTTGCATTAACTTAACCGCTCTTTCAGCCGTATCGTTAACTGCTCTCAGTGCCAGCACCTTTTTCTTAGCATGTTGAAACGAGGTATTATTCGACCATGGAGCAGGACACTCGTTGAGGAAACTGTCATCAATTTTGAGTCGATTGAATACAGCCTTACTTTTGATTGACACAAAATCTGTATCCTTTCGGGATCAACATTTTTCCAGTTTTCTCGGAACTTTTTAAACAGTGGAATGTCAGGGCTCGTAGTGACTTGGCTAATTTTGGCTTCAAACACACCTTTTAATACCAACTCGTAGACGTGATGGCGGCAAGCAAAAACGAGCATTTCTCTATTCATTTTCTGTTCGAGAAGCACACAGGCACCATTAATACGACCTGTATTGGAAGCAGTGGTATCACAACAGAGAATCTGCACTTTATCTTCAAGATTCCTATCAATCATAGCGTTCCAAACTGCCTGTGCCTGTTCGTTTCCTGAAGAGTTCTCTAATTTTGGCACAGCGATGAGTTGTTCTTTATGATCGTACGAAATAACTATCGGTAAACGTTCTTCTTTAGATTTTCGTGCATCTAAAGCTGGTAAGAGTTTGCCATCCCAGTGGACAGTTACAGTATCCGGTACCTCGTTTTGAAAATCAACTTTTATAGCTTCTGCGCGCTCTTTTCGCTTTTCTGTACGAATTCTTTGAATTGAGGACTTACTTATAGGATATTCGTCAGTGTTATGTCCAAGCGCTTCAATAGTTGCTTCATTAATAAATACAGAATTTCGCATACTTAACTGACACCTATCTAAAGCTGCCACTAATTTCGGAGTTATGAAATTTTTCCTCATAGAAGTGTTAGACTGTTTGCTCTCGGTAAAGGTGGGCAAGTTTTCTTGCAAATCCATTATTTCAGATTCAAAAGACGAATTTTCTTGTAGTGGTTTATAAGAAGGTGATGAAGGAGTTAAGGATGACAAATATTTATCACGTCGCTTTTGCTCGTCAATGTTTCTAACGTAGGCCTTTTTCTCCTTTTCGGCCAGTTTTTTATCCACTCCAGCTAAGTGACCAGGCCGACCTGGCTCCCTCCGGCGCTGCAGGAAGATTTTATCTTCATTAATCCTCATTAAATTAAGGGCATCGGCGTGTGCAAGATCAAACAAATCATTTAAGTTTGAAATAAATTCTCCCCGACGCTGCACAAACACGCCTTGAGTTTTATTTGCATTTTTTTGCAAATCTCTCCAAACTTGATACAAGTTAACTAGTTTTTTAACACAGTTTGGTAAAGACTTAGTTGGTATACGTGCCTTTTCCCAGTAAATAATGCACTCACGAATAGTAAGATTGGCGCTTTCATTGACACTTAAATTAACTTCTCGAATATTATAGAACAGAACTGCCAGTACCTATCCATTAGAGGGAAGTTTTGAACCGGTAATTTGATGTTTTACGTCCCCTATTAAAAATATCCCCTTTTTAGAACTGCGTAACTCCATTGACATGTTGACTGAATGAAAACAATGCGTTTACTAATCAAACAAACAAGCAACAACAAGCACATCAATACGTTGGCTCCCGCGCGCCTTAGTAAACAAGTACCGACAAGTTTCGATGCAAGTCGGCACGGGTTGCCGTGGTTCTAAATACGTGAAACTTTATTTATAATACCTTTGACATCATTGAAACAAAATAAGAGGGTATGCGTTGGAAAAAAAATACTTTTATTTTTTTGGGACACCCTAACCAACAGCACATCAAAATTTACTAAGTCACATACATAAGTTATACAAACACGTTTACATTTGCGTATCAAGACATATATGGCCCAATAACGTGGTCTCTAACTATGAGCCTCGTAAGAAAGGTCAACGTCGCTCAACGAGCTATCGTCTCCCTCATAATTTTTTTTTTTTTTTTTTTTTTTATTTAATAAGGTACACAAAACAGGACACTGTCATTAAATACAAATAATTCCAATAGGATCGGTCGGAAACAGCCGGCTGCCTTATTATCTAACAGCAGACGACTTGCGACCAACTTGCGACAGACGAAAACATTCTATCAATTTGTGCAATATCACACTAAATCATGTTTTTGGTGTCACGTAACTCATAAAAATGGTGTGGTTTGCGATAAAGTGCATCATTTCTGTATGGCATACACGTGATCGCAAGTCGTCTGCTGTCGCCTGCTGTTAGATAATAAGGCAGCCGGATCCACGGCTCTTATTAGGCCGTCTGTCCAATGCGCTAGCTAGTCCATGGCCTCCACTCGAAAACCTTTCGGCCCCAGCGGCTGTCAGCTCTCCGTACTATATATTTCCTGCCCTCTGCTACTTCAACTTACTGATCCGCCGGTTTACGTCGGTAACTTCCGTACGTCTACGGATATCCTCATTTCTGATTCGATCTTGCAAAATAACCCCGAGCATAGTCAAAGCTTGTTGAGTGACGTTGAGCTTTCTTACGAGACACATAGAGACAACGTTGCAGCGCCATATGTCATCACTGGCAACACACATTGGTCGAAAACTTTTGTTTTTGGTCACTGAGGAATATTAATACGATCTAAATAAAATAATAATTTATTATAATTAAAAGCAAATCACCTTAAGTGGCAATAATTTCTTTTAAATACTGAGTCGTTTTAGTCACTGAAAACATTCAAATGTAGATTAAATGTAGTGAGATTGGCTTTATAATTTTAAAAATTTACGCGTGTCTCGTGTAGCCGAGCCACTCTCGAAAAGGCAAAGAAAATTCCCCTCTTTGGCACAGTGAGCACCTGCAATATGCATTTTACATCAGCCTGTTTCATGTTGGAGTTTGCTTAAAAAGTTGCACCTATATTAAAACGGTGTATTAAATTTGCGGAGCACATTCTCCGAGCGAAAAATTATAATTTTTTACAAAAATATTTGAACGAAATGACTCCAGTAACTGCTAAATAACGTTATTACTACATGAACTATGGAGATTACGTATTTGCTTTTCTAATGCAGGAAATAATATTTAGACTTCACTTATCTCGTTAAAGACGCTTAGTGCCGTCAAGTGACGAAGTCGCGTACAACAGCTAGCTTATAATAAACTGTAGCGTCTTTTACTGTTAATCGAATGACTGTATTTCAAGGATTTTCGTTAAGCGGAGCTTTCTGTTCTAGAAAATAACGAACGTGTCTAGGAAACACAACGAAGCAACTGTCAAGTGCGAAGTGTACAATTCAGTTGGGAAGAGCGCAGACACGAAAACTTTGGAGGTGGCGTGTAAGTTGTCCTAACTTCGCAGTTTATGTACAAAAAGTTTTCAAAAGACAGTGAATATTTTATAATGTTTTCTCATTTTTTTTAATGCGAAATTGGCTACGGTTTCCGATAGTCAAGCCAAGCTTCGGCACGTTGTAGTATCCCACAGTACGCAGCTTTGTCGTGCCGAAAACTATATATCATTGCGTTACTCTAAAGTCTGTTGATTGGGTTTTAATGATAAATTGCAATTGTTGCTGAAGGATGACGCGACATTGCTTCTGCATGACGCGGAACACTAACGACCTTGGCATTAAAATAAAGTGCTGAGTGTGAGTGCTAAGATCATTGGGGAAAGTCAAAGATCGGCACAGCAGTCAGTCAAAGCCAGCCTTAAACGTTTCGCTCGTCTGAACGCCAGACAACAGCATCAGCGGTCAATACATCTCAGCAGCGAACGACGTCTTGATCAGTAAACAAACAGTGCTTGCCTGTGCTTATATGTGACATATGTGAACTTTGTCATTAAAGTTTGTCATTAATATTTGTGCTCATATGTGTACTGACACTAGTCACGATGTTTACTCAGTAAAGGCCACGGGCACTCCATTTGGCAGCGCTCCACTCCATTCATCCATCCATCCATCCATACACTCCATCGGTGGACGACATCCAAATTCTTAACATACAAAATTCACGTGGTTTTTATATTCACGATGAGATTTGGAGTGTCTGGAGTGGAGCGCTGCCAAATGGAGTGTCCGTGAATGGTGGCCTTAATGGTTTCAAAATAACCGTCTGACAGTTAAATGCCGCCATCAGTGTGTGAAAGAGACCGCACTAGTACATTATAGTAAGAATTATAATACGGCTATAGACTTAGAATAAATGGACTGACCAATACCCTCATGAAATTGACCACTCTCTTAAAAAGAAAGCGATCGTGCGACTACCTATCACTTTCCTCTATTTCATAGTCTGTAATAACTTTGAGGACCAATCAAAGTTCTAGTAAAAGACAGCTACTCGTAGGTACTAGCCGCAAGATCACTTCTTCTCCCTCACACTTTCTGTCAGTATTTATATCACAGGTGGACAGGGAACAGTCATTCCATCTCTCTATGTCTATGGTTGCAAGCACTCGACTTGACGCTGTGACCGGCCGAAAGCATTTATAAGAGGCCACAGTTTTTCGCAGACGTTGAGCAGGTTATACAGGCACCAGCGATAAGGTTTTCTGTAAGATTCTATTGGTGACGGTAGAATTGCCATTGTTGTGACTAATAAAGCAGGTGAATCAGAAAAACTCACAGCAAAACTAATCAGTGGATTTTTGGTAAATATTTAAAATAAAATATGTATTTCAGATGGCCCCACATTTGTACAGAAACCAGAAAATGTTGAAGCCGAGCCTGGCTCTGTGGAAACTCTCTATTGCACAGTAGACGGACATCCAACACCAAAGATAGTTTGGCTGCGCTACGAAAACGACCGAGTCATTGTAAGTTTAACTTGTATTGCAATATTAACCTGAAGGATAGATATTTTATGCAGCGGTCCCGTGGCCTACTTTTTCGCAGGCCAGACTGCGCCACGCCGCGCCAACAGGCCATGGGAAACGTTACCGTGGCCTGTCGTCACTTCCTATACATCGGGAGTCTGTAAGTTCAAAGGTAATAATGGAATAACTATAATGGTATCACGACCCGTATCAGTTGACATGACGGAATAGAGGCCAACAGACCGCAATAAAAGGTCAAAATATAATGATTAAAGATCATGACACAATAAAATACTCACAAATAACAATCCTAAACATTTTATTACAAATAGCAACATAAAAATTACGTGCTAGGAATAAGAACAGTTAATAATTTAATTTATAAGTTAATTAAAAAAATTAAAAAGTTTAAATATTTTCAAATTCTCGCATGTCCAGAAATGCAGCCGCCTTAAGCCTATCTATACACATATACATAACCATACAGTATGTTATTAATTGATATAACATTCCGCAATACACTACCGATGTTGCCGTTTCATTTTTAATAATTATCCCGACGTTTAAATGTGGCAGGACTAGTGTTATTAGCAGCGGACAAAATAATATTGAACCAACTGGACGTAAACTCATTAAATATCATGACATTTTAACATTGTTTCATAGTTTTAATGGTGAGAAATGAAATAGTGCGCTGTAATTGCTATCATTATTATTATCGATCAAAACGTAGATTACAGATCGCCTTATTAAGTAAAGTGTTGATTAGTTACTTTTAGAAATAATTTTAGAAAAAACTTGACAGATGGTGAAAGAGGCCCTAAGGGCTTCAAGTAGGCTAACCGCCATTTAAAGTCACCGGTAAACGGGAATGATGGAGCTGATATACCTTTGTTTGTACGGTAAAAGTCCCAAACACTAAAAAGAAAATAATAAAAAAAATTCGCCCATCGAAGGATGCACAAAACCGAGTGCATAATTTAATAAAACATAAAATTATTTCTAAAAGTAACTAATCAACACTTTACTTGTAGTTGGTGAAAGAGGCCCTTAATATAACAAATTGTTTCAATAGTCAATACATTGAATTACACTGTGTCGTACGTATGTGATGCAGATACTACCATCATTTGACCCAATTAACATTATTGTAATTTAAAAAAGATGATCTTATAATAATCATAATTTCTTTACCTGATTTTACCAAGCTTAGAGTATCAGAAATATTAGAAAATCAAAGGTGAAAAAAAGAGGTCATCCAACCATAAACTGTACACAGTACGAGTCATTATTTATCCAGGCACCTACACCTTGGTAACATTTTCACAGAGAGTGGGCAAGTCTTCCAACCTGACTGTGACTGTCACTCCTCATTCGGCGGGTCAATACTGGTGCAGAGGTAGTATCGACGGACACTCCGACATTGAAGCATCTGCTATGGTATATCTTAAAGGTAGGCAGCAATACTTTTTTAAAAAACTTCATTTTGGTTCCAGTTGTCGGATGAGCGATCAGGATATCGCCTCGAGATAAAATAATACTATAAAATATACAACTTTTTTAGGTCCACCAAAGATAATGTCAAATTTGACACAGTTTGGAGTAGCCGGAGACAGAATCAGAGTAGAATGCGTATCGTTCTCTGTGCCTCAGCCGGATTACATCGTTTGGTCTTTTGGAGGAAGTGAAATAAGCACTTTTCATAATCAGGTATGATAATTTTGTATGATTGTCCATTTCAGCTTTTCAAGCCGCTAATGTAAACCTGCCCTTAGTTTAGTTTTATTGTAGACACACTTATTTTTTAGGAGTACACATTCTTAGAGGAGACACTTGGCGACGGAATGACGAAGTCGACTTTATTGCTGCGAGAGAGTGAATCCAGACATTTCGGGACATACAACTGTAGTGTCACTAATTTGTACGGAACTGATAGTGTTGCTATACAATTACTACCCGACAGTGAGTTTGTTTTTATTTTTAAACTAACAACTAAGTACTTTTTTAACCTCCGACGCCCAAAGCGAAAACGGAGAGTTATAAATTTGACAAGTGTGTCTGTGTATCTGTCTGTGGAATCGTAGCTCCCAAACCGATGAAAGCTGACGTGATCGGGATGGTTTTAGGGATAATTTAAAAAGATCTGTTCAGGTGTTTGAAGCAGATATAGCGTGGGCTGAATAGAAAGTCGCGGGTTAGAATAGTAGGTGGCTACTGTCAACTCGCCTTTAAACAAGCAAAGCCATTGTAGTTGCAAGTGCGCTACAAACTTAGAAAGGTTGACGGCATGTCCTCGACTTCGGTTTCATTCGCACACAATTTTCGCTATAAATTCTTTCTAAATAGTTAGTAAATCTGTTTAAAAACGCCCGCCAAAATCGCTCCAGTCGTTTAATTGTTCGGACAATCAATCAGACTGAAATATTTGAGTTTATGTAACGTTCAAATAACAAAATGAGCCTGCGGCGAAGCCTTTATTGCGTTATCGAAACAAACAAGCTATAAAATATGATAAATTACTTGCACCGATATGTGTATAGAAAAATAACTCTTATTATTTTTTAAGCAACATATTTCATATCTAGCAGAATTTTCAACAAAAAACAACCTGATTACACTCAATGAGATTTTTTTATTTCAATTTCGGCAGGCAGACTGAAAGTATACTTGATTGGTGTTGGTACTCTAGGTACTTGATACCTGTAGCTTATTAATACAAGCAACGCCATAGGGGTTGCAAGTGTAATAATTAATTAGATAGGGTGAGAGCCCTGGCATCGCTTACTCACCAAATCACAATCACATACGCGCTGTTGTTTCATGGTGGTCTTCTATTTTAAGGTCGACATACACGCTGACGGTCCACTTAATAGTACGTGGCTACCGTCGCTACAAGTAACGCCACAGTTGACCATATTTGGGTTGAGGATAAGGGATTGGGAAGGGGGCTCTTGCATCCCTTACTCACTTACCGTAACACAACAGCAGACGTGTTGTTATTTCACGGTGTTCTTCTGTAAGGGGGTGGTTACTGCCGCCAGACGGGCTGCCCAAATGAGTATTAGACGCAGTTTGCCACTATTTTTAAGATCCAGACCAGAGTAAACTTTGAGTAAAAAGTTCATTTCCAGGAAGCGTTAAGGCAAGCACCCTAACTACTCATTCAACAAGCTCGTCTTCAGACTTATGACTACGTGGCGCAGTGTTATAGACATTGTATGAAATATTTTTTTCAGAATCATTCCCACTTATCGTCATCGTCTCAGGGTGCTCATCTATTGCCATCATCCTCCTAATCGCGATGCTTATAATTATGCTGTGCCATCGAAATACTCGGAAAATCGAGGTTAAGAAACCTGACATTACCGATATTGGTAAGAACTGCGCCGATCAATTCAAGGACAGCGACAGGAGTTCCAATATAAGCGACTTGAAGATGGAATTGAGACAGGTTGAAGGAAGCTGCGATATAGTAAGTTTTATAATACTACCAAGTATACCATACCATACCAAGTGATAGATGTAAAAAAATGTTATATTTGATCTCCGTGTAATTATTCCATTGCCTATAGATTGCCTCATTAGCTAAAGATAATTACCATTTTTTTAAATTGTATAATTGTAGACAACTACCAAAAATAATATTCGGTTCGGGACTTATGAGTTCTCTTGCTTCGAGCTGCTTAGCTTCTCGTCATAGGATCTTGGTTGTGTTTCCACCTGCTACTCGATGAGTCACAATCACACACGATACGGCTCAGTAAAACTGCGGGTTGTGTATTGTGGGATTCGAATTAGCGAATTGGCACATGGTTAGACACATATGCTGTGAATAAAATTGCTATTAAGTCCACAGTCAACCGTGATGAGATCACGTGCATCTGTGCTTGATGAATAAACTGATTGAATAAAGACTGAAATGACTGAAGGAAAGAACTAATCTGGTAAAAACGACTGAGGCGCCGCTCGCGATAACCGCACGAACAGTATAAAAAAAGTAGAATAAACTAACTTGTTCAGTTCACAATACAACCTCAATTTAACAATTGATAATAGGTCGTACTCCTAAATTATTCAAATATTTATATTCAATGACTAACTAATATTAATTCCTAATAAACTTAATGCAAAATTATATTTGCACGCTTTGTAAAGTTAGTACTGAAGTATTTGTTTAAAATAATCCTAGCATTCCAAGTTCCTGATACGTTAGACACATTTGATTTGCAAATCCTAAGTTCGCGAAAACGATTCAGACGCGTTGACTAATGACTCCGCACTATTTTGTACATGGATGCCTTACTCTATGAATACATTAAATCTCGAGGGTACGAACGTATGTTGCGAAACGTTACTGCAAGCTTCTCATCTTATTATGTTCGGGACTGAAGGCATGCCTATGGGATTAAAAGTCTGGAGTAGTGCCATGTTACAGAAATTTTCACTCACCTTGCTTTATAGTCCAAAGGACTCGTTGGGGCTGTTAAGTGTCAGGTCTATATTATGATAAAAAGTTTCTGTAAAATAATGACCGTCTCTTATAAAATATATGCCAAGAATGAATGAGCCCGGATATAAATTTAAATTCGAGAAAAGTTAATAGATGCTCATACAAATCCTTCCGTCACGTATGTTTATAATATTAAATCTTCATCAAATAATCGCTAAGGTAATTTAACACAAAGATTAAACTATTTATATTAACTTGATATCCTTACTTTCAATTTAAAAAATATCATACCACAGATACCGTTACACGTCACCATGAAATTCTTGGGGCTAGATTTTTTCGCTCTTGTCATTATCCTGATAATTGCTAATCATGTTATACGCTTTTACTGAGCCGAAATATTCCTAAATTGAAACTCACCAGTACGAAAATTCTTTTAGGACAATTCGAATGGTGTATCAGAAACAGAGTTCCATTCTAATTTACATCTCACTTCGAACATGGGACTGCCGTTAGCTGGTCCTGTACCTCTACCGGAGACAGGATACGATAACGATATCATGAAGAATTATCAGAGATATAGTGGTGATTTCAATCAACCAATCAACAATTTGCATTTCAAGGTAAAAATAATGCATACATTTAATATCTCATTTACAGTCAACGTTCAATAATACATTCAACACCAATGAGCTTCAAAATACAATCACTAGTAACACCTTAGAAAATTGTAAACACGCAAGTTTCCTCGAAGGAGCGTTTTTTTTATGTTAAGGTCGACAGACATGCTGATGGTCCACTTGATGATAATTGGCTACAGTCGCCTATAAGACAAGCAATTCCCCAGGTGCTCCAAGTGCGCTGCCGACCATAGTAAGATTAAGTATTAGGGACAGCACACATACTGTTATTTCACCGTGGCCTTCTGTAAGACCACCACCAGCCAATCAAGTGACCAGTGTGTCTAATCTATACATTAATCCGAAAATACTAGAAATTTATAAAAGTAACCACTTCCTTCTAAAGGTTATTTTAAATCATGGTAAAAATCCTTATATATAAACTCCATGAAGCTTGAGTTTTTAGCAAAAGAATTTGATTTGTTTGTTTGAATGAGAATACTGAAGAAGTACTCTGGCCTTTCTTTCATATACCAAAACATAACTTTTACTTTGTATCACATGACGAGGACCTTCTCTTTTTAGGTAGCAAAATTTTGCCCCAAAATTTTTATGCCCCGGTGTTATAATTTCCTTAAATAAATTGCTTGCATTGCAGTACTTTAATACTATTAACTGTTTATCTCTAGGTTCACAGTCAAAGCAATGGTTACGTTCCTTATGTGGACTACTCGAGAGATTACGCTCCACCAATTTCCAATGATTCTCTTACCAACTCTCTCACGAGAAGTACTGACAGCTATCCTCGAAGTACTGAGCATGGTTCTTTGAATAGACACATCAGCTGCGGGAGACTAAGTGGATTAGTTGGGCCGGATGGTAAGGCAATGATTTCTAAAAAAGAACCCACAACAATTACGTTCATTTTAGATGTGACTAATTCATTTTTTATTGTTCTAACAGTGATTCCGATGCCTAACCCAGGTGTTGTTTTAGCGGGTGGCCTAGATGTAAGATACGCAGCCACTTACGGCAACCCCTACTTGAGAGGCAGTGGAGCGATGTGTAAGTAAAATCTTACTATGATAGTTAGTAAATGATTCTACAAATAAATATAATAAAGTTTTAGGCTTTTGCTACTTGTGGAAGATGTATTTGAGATCATAATAGCTCTTGATATTTCTTTTTAAAACGCCTACCTAAGATTGTATAGGATAATTTCTCGTTAAAAAGAACCCTCTCTCGTACAAAGGAATTGTAATTACATTACTTATGATTATAATGGTTTTTTTACATTGTGGTTTCTAGCCTCAGGGATCTTTGCCGAAAATTGTACCAAAGACTTTTTTTGCGATCAGAGGAAAGAGGGTGGAATTCCCGAAGTAGTAGCAATATAGAGTGTGCATTGATATCAAATGCACAATTAAAAACAACTGTTGATTATGCACATTGAGAAATCACATTTAGTTTGTTAGTTTTGAATGGGGTTAAATGAAAATGATAAATGGAATTCATAAATGTATTAAAAATGCCAAAAATGTTTAAAAACTTATATTTTAACTTATAGCTATTTCCTTTTTTATCACTTCAAAGTAATTTGAAAATCATTCTTTCTAAAGAATTCTAAAGACGGCGTCGCTTTACGTTCTATGACTATTAATTTTATTGTCTTCACATTGCTGTTATTATTATTATTTGTAAATAATTGGTGATAACTAAAACTTAACTGGTGATCTTAAACAGCATACTCTCCACACGCGAACACTGCAAATCCAGCTTCAACCCCAGCACCTCCACCTTATTACACATTGAGAAACTCCAATCTCACCTTACCGGGTAAGTTTCAGTTTGAAGAAGTAAGTAAGTAAGGTAGTTTAGGTACGTTTAAGTTTTAGCTTATTGAAGTTTACCAGGTATAGAGAATGGCAAGCAACCTCACAGTATAATAGATAATACAATAAACTGATAATTTACGTCATTACGTCATTACGTCATCTGCAACTAAAAACTCACTGACCAGTCCTGAGTGTGTCACTATACTGTGATACTTATATTGCAATAACCAACCATGGTTATTATGGAAATAACCTCTTATGATAACAACCATTTAAAAATGTAGAAGAATTTAATCACATTCTTTTGTTACACCTGTAGCATCTTCAGGTGTGTCTCCATCCACGTCCACATCTTCCAGACCAGTCACCAGTCCAATAGCTTCTTCGTCAACAACAAATAGTGGGGCTCAACCTCAAGTGAGTTTTTGTAAATATTCGTTCTATTGAATCATTCACCATTCATTTACATATACTAGATTAACTGAGTGGAACGCAAAAATTGCCCATTTAATTACGGATAATCCTCCGTAGCATTGACATAAATTAAAGTAACAACAACAAAAGAAATAAAAACAAAAAGGAAAACGTTAATGACGAGAACAAGTTCAAAAGATGGAGGAGGCCTTTACCCAAAAAGGGATCCATATTTCATAATTTAGAAGGAAGCCTAACAAAATACTAACAACTATATAATTAAGAAATTATAAAATTAATTACTAACCACTAATTTTAATTGTAATTTTAATTGAGATATGGAAATAAAAGGCTATATTATTATAATCCTCCGTAGCTCACCTAGTCGATTGGAAGCGAGCGAAGGAAGAACGCGTAAGCGCCATATTTTCCATGGCGCTTTCGACCTTTTTGTTGCGGGAAAACTAATCGTATTTGACAAACAATTATGTTCCGATCACCAAGTCTATATAGTAGAATAAAATATAGGTCGATGTTCTATTGTAAAAAATATTGTGTACGATCACTGGGTACACCAGAACTCTGTGAATAGAATACTTTCTGATGAAAGAATTTTTAAATTATATTTAACCTTTTCGAAGATTAACACAACAAACAAACAAAGATATATAATTGATTAAAAAATTGTTTTCGTCGGACCCCGTCGGAAATTTCTTGGCACCACGAAAGAATGCAATCTTTCGTTGGCAAAGAAAAGGTAGTACATGAAAGTTTATTTATATTTTAATAAAAATAGTTAATATGTGTATTTTTATTTAATATTTGTGTCATGTCATACATTAATTACATACAAAGCAAAATTTGTTGTGAGCTGAGCTGAGAAATTTTCGACAGGTTGTACATCTTTATTCACAGTATATTAAACTGTTATTGGTTATTGGAGTAAAACGACAGCTAAACTTTTCTGCATTAAATATACGCATTGTGATTTTTTCTCTATTATGTTTCATATTCATAATATTATTATTAATTTTTTTGTGATAGGTGCCTAAAGCGTCTTCGCAGTCCCCTGGAGCACTCTACATTCTGCCACCGACAAGTCAGGGAAGTTTGCAGGCGACACAAATTACAGCAAAAGGTAAAACTTAACTGAGACTTTAAATTAATACGTGTGTGACCGTCAAGAGAATGCATTTCTTTCAGTTGGAGAAGTGATGACATTTTATTTTAATTGAAAATTAATCATATTGTTTAAAATTCTCCCTTTGGTCCTTATACTGTATGAAAACTTACCGTTTACGAGAAAAAAAAAAAAATCGGACCTTTGACCTTGAGTAACTTTTTTAGCAGGCATGGAATCTATGGGGGGACTTTTGGTATTTTATTTGTAATTGTGTACCTAAGGTATTTACCAAAATTCAGATCTGTGGGAATTTTTGCAATTTGAAATGTCTATTTTGATCGGACTAATACTCACATAATTATTTTATTATTCAACTCGTACGAAGTCGAGGACTTCATCTAGTTATTTATAAAGTCACTGCTGTTTATTGTTTAGTTAAAAAAAAATTTTTTTTAATAAAAAAATATTTTGATGAAATTTTAACTTTTTACAGGAAATGGATCCCAAGTAACTTCAGGAACGCACGTTTAACTTGATAAAGTAGTTAGGAATAATTAAATATAGATATATAAATATTATAAATGTTTCAATTGACAGTGTGTACCACAGAGCAAAGAATCGCTACGCCGCCCGCTACTAGAGGCGGCAGTAATAATATTCGTGTCGCGCAATTCAGGGCGACTTTAGTCGAGTTTCTATTTGTACATTGTAAACATTATCCAAAAATGCGATAGAAATGCTCATATTACAATTAAGTAATTACCAATTATTAGCTTTTAAAAAAAACGCGATTCTAGATTGTCTTGGAACACAAAACCTAAAGAGTACGTAAGCCTGACGCCCTGACGTTGGATGAATTTATATGGAAAACGTAGACCATGCTGTCTCTAGGGCGCGGCGATTCTTTGCTCTGTGGTGTCTACGGATGGCCAAATAGAACATAACAAAGTTGGCCAGTAAGCACTATTCGAATTGAGTGATTGTACAAAAAAAATCTTTTTAAATTGTAAGTTAGTGTAAAAAAAATTTCAGCCAAAAATTTTAAAATTTACTGGTTAAAATACATTTTATAAATCAGTTTAAAGATTAGCCTGCTGCAACAATATTCATACGATATTTAATGTTTTTTTTATATACGTATATTCCCTCTTGGAATCCAGATAAATATTAGCACATACGTACTTATCTCTTCCCTATCATCCCTATTTTTTTTTTCTAAAAAAATATATAGAAACCATAAGAAATAATGAATCCGATATTCATAATTTATATATAAGCAAGACTCCATTCCTATTTTTTTTTTCGAAACATAAAAAATATGCACACGCCATTTACAAACTAAAACTCACAATAATTAATTATTAAAAATATTGCAGAGATCACACTTTAGTGGTTCATTTATCGTTCGTCCAAGTCATACTTTATTTTTCTAAATCTTGCTTTATTATTTATAGTTAATTATAGAATTATAGAAAAAAAATTATAGATTTGGTGCATGGCATGCTTGGTAAAATGGATTTAAATTTTATTTTCGAAGAAAACCTTTCTTCAAAACCTAGTTTTGCTGATATAACTTAACCGTTGACTGTAACCAGCAAACGTCACGACTTGGAAACTGAAATTATTTCATTTCCACTACGAAATAAAGTTAAAAACGCCATGCAAAATTTCGGAACGACAGCCGGCCCGTTATAATATGATAATGACAATTATATTGGGATGCAGTCTGTCTTTGCAATAAGTTAAAAACTTCCCCATTTAGTTGCAAAGTAATAACAACTTGGTTGCAAATTAACTAAAGTTTGTTATCGAATTATATGAACTAAATACGTTTCAAAGACAAAGTATAGACTGCCATTAAGGCGACATTAATCCAACCTTAGACCAAATAAGAACTATAAACAGAATTTTGCGGACAACGCAGTGAAGCCAGTTTTATACTGTATTGAGATTTTGTGTTCCAAGCGATGGTTCAAAGATAACCTTTTTTTTTATTGAAAATTTTTGTTTCCAAGTTTACTTACGTGTAAAATGTGATTCTATCCTGCTTTTTATTTTTTGAAGACTGATTTTTTTACACCATTTCTCTACGCAATTCTGCATTTTAACTGGTAAATATTTTAATAAGGCGAGATCGTATGAATTATTTTGATTTGTTTATACCAAAATATAATCTATTTAACGCGTTTTTAACTTGTCAGAGATAAATTTATAATTATCCTGTAAAAATCCTAGATAAATTTATACCCACTCCTGGATTTATTTACTTATATATTCCGCCATGTTTCGATTTGTGTTTTGTATTGAATTTGTTATGAAATACTAAGAAACTTTTTCCCGTCCTATAAAATAAAGTCGCAGTTTTTTTCTGTTTTGATAACAGCACACCTAACAGTTTTTGATGTGATTTTCACTAATGGAAAGAGCAATTAACGAGGAAGGCTTGTGCGAAGCCGAGGAGGGTCGCCAGTATAAATCTGTGGTCTGGTGCTAAAAGGGCCAATATCTATATTCCTATCTTTCGGTAATAAGCATTAGAACAATGAACAAGAATTTATAGTTATAATTTACATGTTATATTGTAGTATTACTAAAATATCTTTTTGTTATTGTTAGGACAAATAAATATCATTCTTTTTCAACAACTTTGCTGTTAAATCCCATTTTTCACAAAAAAGGACTTTAGCCCTTTTAGTACCAGGCCACAGAAATATTTTTCATTAAAATTCAAATGAATCATCATCATCATCATCTCAGCCGCAGGACGTCCACTGCTGGACATAGGCCTCCCCCATAACTTTCCAATAAGACCGGTCAGAAGCAGCCTGGATCCACCGTTGACCCGCGGCCTTTATTAGTTCGTCTATCCACCTTGTGGGTGGACGACCTGCACTGCGCTTGCTGGTCCGTGGGCCTCCACTCGAGAACCTTCCGGCCCCAGCGGCCGTCGGCTTTCCGTACTATATGCCCTGCCCACTGCCACTTCAACTTATGTCGGCAACTTTCGTACGTCTACGGATCTCCTCATTTCTGATTTGATGTTGCAGAATAACCCGAAGCATTGTCAAAGCTCGTTGAATAACGTTGACCATTCTAACGACACTCATAGTTAGAGACCACGTTTCAGCGCCGTATTATGTCATCTCTGGCAACACACATTGGTCGAAAGCTTTTGTTTTGGGTCACTGAGGAATTTCTTAATATTAATAGGATCTAAAATGCTTTATTATAATTGAAAGCGTATTCAAATGAATATGGCATCTAAATATAAGGATTTCATTGTCTCTGTTCATATTTTTTGAGATTATCTCCAAAAAAGGTTGCAACTTCGTTTGATTCGGATTCGATTTAGTATGATCTCTTTTTGTGTAATTTGTAAATGTCTAATTAAAGCTTAAAAACACACTGGGCGATAAGCGGTCCGGGTGCGGGAATGCTGGAAGTGAGTGTTTTCCGCAGCGTTTCTCACCGATTGTACCCCATTGCGGTAAAGCGGCGCAGTAGCTGATTTTTTATATATAAATCGGAATAGCCGCTAATCAGGATACTTATACAAGCGCGTGTGTTTGTCATGCACGCTACATGCCCCGCCAACAAGAGCGATCACTGAGAACATAGCCTTATAGCGGTGAAACCACACTGAGCTAAGCATAGAACTAGTACATTACTAAATTCCCGCACCGAAACGCTCCCGCTACCGCTTCAGTGTGTGTAGTGCTTTAATTGGAGTACCGACAATTAATAAGGCTTTAATTGAATAGCTAGCCTAAATTCATAAGCTTTAAATGTCAATGTCAAAGAAAATGTAGCTTTAGTGTTTTAGCTTAAGGTTTATTTTCGTGAAATAATATTAATGACAATTTATGTTTTTTTAATGTTGATTGAAATAAAGGAGTCATTTCAAAAACGGCTTAAATACACTATTATATTGTCGTCCTAAAAATATATCTAAGTACTACACAAAATATGTGTTTAAAGTTATGCATGCATACCGTTCAAGTAACTTCTTCTTGTTGAGACTGAATGTAATTTTAAAATACTTAAATAAAATAGACTTCAATTACTTTTAATGATAAGTTAATGAAATATTTATAAATAATAGTTAATTGTGAAATCGTGTTTATTGTGTGAAAATTGTAATGAATTTTCTTGAATAGTTGCTATGTAACTGTAATAAAGTTGATGATAAATTATTTTTTTCTTTTTAATTACTCAGCCCCTTGTAGAGACTTGTTATTCTTGTACTAACCCTATGATAATAATGTCAATTGAACTAGTGGCAATAAACTAGAATGTAAACAGTTTGGTTTACAATCCATTTTCAAAATTAAAACCTATAAAGTTCGCGCCACTTGCGAATGTGTTTCTCTGATTGGTCGCCATATTGCGAATTCCCGCATTTTTAATCCGCATATAAATTAATAATGCGCTAAAGACACTGAAAAAGGATGCAAAGTCTTCTCCGTGTGTATATTTCCCGCATATAATCTTACCGCCTATAATTCTTTGGAACCTATTCATACCTGCTTTGATCCTGGAGTAAATTCGCGTCGCGAGTGCTACGAAAATAATTATGCAATGCGTTGTACAAAGGTTGTCGCGTATTACCTACGCGATAAGATTCAAACTCGTGAGTGTGGGTTGAGGACGGGTAGGTTGCAATGTATTGAAAATTATTAAAAGCCTCCGCAACTATTCCAAACGTATCACGTATTACCTACGCGATAAGAGTCAAATTCGTAAGTGTCGATCGAATTACGGGTAGGTTATAATGTATTATTAAAATATGAGAAGAGCCGCGGCAATTTTTTTGGGCTTGACTTCACTTCGCTGGCGCGGCCGAACCAGACAGACGTATATTTATACAGTGAGTGTTTGACTAAATTTGGTAAGTGATTTACATAATTTAACTTTAGTTTTTTGCCTATTTATTTGTGTACTTTGTTAACAGTGTTTTTTCAATACTATAAAGCCAGATGTAATGATCGCTGCGGTGGTCTAAAACCAGAACTTTGGAGTAAAATCTATAGAATAGCGAGCAGTCGTTATTGTTGCTTATCAGAATCAGAATCAGGCTCAGGCTGGCTCAGGCTGGCTCAGGCTCAGGCTCAGATATCAGTATCATATCAGTATCAGTTCAGTATTAGTTCAGTGTCAGTTCAGTATCAGTATCAGTTCAGTATCAGTATCAGTACCAATATCCGTACCAGAAATCAGACCTAGTTGAGAGGACAGGGAAGGCTGTAAGGGGAGGTTGGAGGCCTTTTTCCAGGGTCAGCGGACCCGCCAATCAGATATCAGTTGGGCTTGTCTGAGGACTCGCATATTCAGACATCAGTGGAGCTTGTCTATGGACTTGCTTATTCAGACACCAGTTGATTAGTGGATCAACTGAAATCAGATATCAATAGATGGTTCGCTTGTGTAAAGCGGTACTAACAGTAAATCAGTGAGGCAATATGGCAATATTTTACCTGTGCGTGCAATATGGGTGTTGCACATGTCGTGATATGTGCAATACCTATAATAGTACTTCGCTACTGCTTGATTAAACTATTCCGTGAAAATAGCAGTACGCGACAAAGGTAGAAGCCCAGAAAAATCGTCTTTAGTGAATCGTATCCAGACAATCGTGACTATTTAATCTTAATACATAGATTAAACCTTATGAAAGAACTAAGTCATGAAGTTCCGGTGCACACCCTCCAAAATGTCTCCGATAAAATTGTGTGATAATCCGCTATGACACAAATGCAGATAAAATTGTTATCAAATACAAAAAGTCACCGACCGTAACCCAGTGGGCGTTCAGTTTCAATTCGAAAAACGTCGACCAAGAACTGCGATGAGCAATTTACAGAATTGAACGTTTGAAAAACAGTTGAAACTCCATTTTCATCTATGCTTCCTTTTTTTGCTGACTCGGAGAGCTTCGCTATTTATAGGTTTCCATTAAACGCGAATGTCAATTTCATGGTGAAAATTGATTTTTTATTAAACAACGTAAAGGGTAGATGACTTTAATTTTTTTAACTTACAGTGCATTTTAGAATTGCCTGGACACAATGAAATGGTGTATCTAATATCTTTTACTTAAGTACCGAAATACAACAGCACACATTTTGCTTTTAGGGGGTGGACTTCCCCCCAATTGTCGATACAATTGCTACCAATTTTAAGACTGCTGAATGAAGTTTAAAAAAACTAATGCATACATTTACACAACGACTATCATCCATCATTCAGGCTCGCATCCTCACATATTTTATTCTAGGCGCGATGAATCGTGATTTGAGCGCCTAATTATGCAGGGCATAGCATAGTCGAAGGCACGCGACCTCGTAAAAGGTCACCTATGAGCAATCAAATTAAGGCTTCTATGGACTGCTTATGTGCAGTTCTAGTGTTCTGTGAAGGCGGTGGTAAGTGGCGGCATGTGGTGCGACGTGACAACCACGATCAGAAGAACAAGAAGAATTTAGTGTGTCCTACTTTCACTTAATTTTCTTGCCACATTATTTTATACTCTTTTATCTGTACTAATATCATAAAGCAAGAGAATGGAACCTACACTACAGCCTACTGCCAATCCGCAGAGGCGTAGTGTTCTACCTGAAACTTTCGGATAACCTCTGCTCATGTGGCCGCTCATATCTACGGCATTATGGATGAAGTGGCTCGTCATCCTGCCTTTATATAAAAATTTTCAACGTTCATATTAAAAAGAAATCACCCTTAATAAATTAATTCAAGTTCTGTACCGTGGCAAGTCTCGTGAAGTGTACTCGAGATCACAGCGTTCGAGTGGCCACTGAAGTGATACCGTGCTTCCTTTGTTTCCCGGACAGACAGACGTCTCTTTGGATAAGGGAAGGCTTAGCTTTGGTTGTTCGTTTATGTAACTAGAAATTCACAGCTGCTTCTACCTATATATATATATATCTTTTTAGAATCTATTTCGAAGAACTTACGTAAACTACACATATTATTATCTCTATGAGCTGTTATTTTTAAAAATCAAAGCGACACCCATAGAAACCTATCTAATAAAATCGCGAACGAGCCGTGTCTGTCTTTTTTTAAACAATTTGTACACGATGTATTTATGTTACTGAGGTAAAAAAAAATAGGTTTTACAATTTTTGTATGTCCGTGCTATGCACGCTAATCTTAGAAACATGTTAATGTTAATATAATGTTAACATACGTTTTATCCTGAAAAAATGTTAGGTTCCCGAGGGATCGTCTAAAAATATAAAAAAATGAGCGCCACTGTCGCCAAAGCGATGAAGATATCAGGCGTAAAAGTCCCCGCAGACTACAGACTTTCTATCGGCCGATAGTTTGGCCCACTTTTGAATCAGTATGAAGAGGTGAATCACTAAATGTGAGCACTTGCATACTTTTTCACACTGATTAAAAAGCCGACCAAACTATGGGCCGATAAAAAGTCTGTAGTCTGCGGGGACTCTTATATAACTCATATGTTTGCTTTTTCAAAGCAATCGAAGTCACGGCACCAGCCACCCAATAATTGTGCTTATTACACTTGAGTGATGCTGCTTCAGAAAAGCAAACCGTTCATAGGTATACGCCCTCAGTGAGCAAGGAGCCTAATAATAGGTGCTTATTGAATTTTTATGTCTGTACACAAAAGGTGTCGTGAAATGTTTATGGAGGAGAGACAATAGGCTTGGAGGTAATTGGGAGGACCAACATTGTGTAGTTTACGATTCAGAAGGGGTCCTCTTGTTATAAAGATTTTTATTTGCTAAAATCATAATGCAATATTGTAGTCAACTGAAGGTGCTTTGTTGTAAAATATTTTAGTTAGACATATATGTGGAAGACGTCAGTGCTAAGAATCTTCTATCTATATAAATAAAAATCAATGTTGTCCTCTATGGTCTCTGTGGACTCCAAAACCACTCAACTGATTTTCACTTATGGCAAGAGGGATAAACGAGGAAGATTTGTGTATATAAAAATTGCATTCTGGGCGAAGCCGGTAGCTGATCACTAGTCAACAATAAATAAGCAGTGAAAAGAAAAGAAAATATTGAAGACCAAGTTATATAATCAACGCATTCTGCCAGTGATGACATGATGACTGATCCACAAGATTAAAGTCGCTCAGCGAGGTCAGAATTTCTATGGTGAATAGGATCAGAAATTCTCAAATTCTGAAAGTTGTCGACATAGCCAAGAAAATTAACAAGTTTAGGAGGCAATGGGCCGGTCAAATCTGTCGAAAAGCGGATAACCGATAGGGCAGAAGAGTTCTCGAACGGCGACAGATGACCTGAATGGCTTTGCAGGAAGCGGCTGGATGCGAAGAATAGAAGACCGTGCGTGTTGGCGAGCCTTGGGAGAGGCCTACATCCAGCAGTGAAGAGACATAAGCTGATGATGAAGCAGTGAATATCTATTTCCGTTTACTGTAACAAAATAGACTTATGACTACACGCTTCGCGAATGAAGCCCCTGCCGTTCCAGGGTTAATGACAGTAAGTTAGTATCTAGATGAAACTTGATCTATATGAAAACACAGAGATATTCGAACTATTTCAATTACAATGTAATGAAATATCAATATATTTTGGTGATGTATTCAAAATGCAATGAAACGGTAATTCCCCGGTTCGCACAGGAAGCGGATGTACGTCGAGTAGGTCCGTTTCATAACCAGTGACATTATTTGCAATTACTTCCTGTTGTCTCGGTAAATTTATAAAATAAATTGTTCATGGCATCGTGTGAGTTTATTCAATGAGAGGAGTATTAATTACTTAATGGTTGCTGTTACACGTACCTTTAATAAAATACAGATTATAAACACTGGAAAAAATAAAACAGATGATTTTTTTTATATGTCTCCCAATCGACAGCTCGTAATGTATAAACCAATTTTTACATCAAGCTATAATTAAAATTATAAACTCAATCTCGAATTTCTATTAAGTCAAGTTTACCGTGTCATGGATAAGCAAGGGATGGGGTAATGGGCTAATCATTGTAATCGGTTGAGTAGTTAAGGCGTGAAAAGGTACTTTCACATTTATAATATTAGTATGAAAATATGGAAGGATATTCGCGGGCGAAAGGTAGTGTTATAAATAAAGGCCACTCTACATCTTCTCGTCGCAGTGCAGCTCTTTATATTTGGCTTAGATATACACATAAGCCGTCCATAACGCAATGTATACAGCTAGCAAAATCTATGAGAACCGCCACAGTTTGTATACACTATTGTTCGGTTAACAATGCTTTGATTAATGCCAAACAACCAACGAGATTGGCTTTGTGGATATTCTAAATAACGCATCCACCGTAAACAGTCTACTCTTTAAACAGCACGTGTGCTGATTTGTTGAGTGCGACAAATCAAGTCAAGCGGGCAAATGTCCAGAGCGGCAAAAATGAGGGGCGAGATGATAAATGATGATAGAATACAATCAGTCTGTATCGTCATTCATCATCATCATCATCATCAAAAGTAACTCTATCTGCCTGTCTGTTACCCTTTCACACCTTAGCTACTTAAACGATCATCATGTAATCTTGCACATGATGAATCCGATTGTCACATTGTCAGGGATATGGAATGGATTTTAGTTTTGGAGAAGAATAGATTCGAAGCAGGTGAGAATACCTAAGCCAAAAGAACCTAGCCCTGACCGGGATCAGGGCGGTGGTCTTGGGGGAGACTGCCGCCCGTCGTAAGGTCCCCCAAGATGGCCGGCGTACCTCCACTGTCGGGTACGCCGAGGGTTTGACAGTGAGCGTAGCTCTCCCCGCGCTGGATAGCCGTGGCGGGGCACCGATGTCGTGTCACAACGTCCCCGCGATCCCGCCCAACAACGGCCGCGCTAGAACGTCTTTGGGTTTTAGCCGGTATGAATCCGGCATAACCCTGCAGTGTCCCCTACACTTCCGGGTATCCAAGAGGATTTCCCAACGTTAAAAAAGGTATCTTTCACCCAGAAAAACGTAGTTACTGTTCCCGAGGAATCATCTAAAAATAGATATCTAAAAAAATATCATATTATTTTGTCAGGTACATAGATATATATTTTATTTATCAACACGGACGAAGTCGCGGTCACGAACTAGTACATATATATTTTAGTCTCATTATTTTTGTAATATCGTAATTATATTCCGAACATAGCTATCGAATACACATTTGACTGTCAATACAACCGAAATATGTATCTATTTTGGACTCAAAAATAGCTTTTACGACTCAAACAAAGCGTTATTTAATCACTATTTAATGTAGACTTCTATATTGATTCAGAATAAAACCTTGACTCAAAACACGAAATGACATTCGAAAAGAACGAATTCAACTGAAGAAGAATTCTAACAAAAGAAAGTTAGTGATAGATAATAACTTTTGTATTAATGTTTTTATCGGCCCCAACTTCGTAAGTTTCACCGCGATTTAAGACAAACTTACATAGACTGATAATGATGACGGCGTGGCCCAAGTGAAAGCTAATCATCATTTATTATAAATGCGAATGTTTTTATGTTTGGATGTCTGAATGATTGAATGTTTGTTACTCAATCACCCAAACACGGCTGAACGGATTTGGATGAAATTTGGCATACTGAAAAAATGTTAGGTTCCCGAAGGATTTTCAAAAAACAAACTGCAGCGTATCTAGTAGCTCATAATTTACCATCATCATTATCTCATCCGCAGAACGTCCACTGCTGGACAAAGATCCCCTCGTAGTCCTATAGTCCAATAGGTCTAATAGAACCGGTCAGAGATGAAAACGCGGACTAAAGCATTAAGATAGGCAACAATATGAAAATACTCCATGCTCAGACTTTGTAGTAAATTTATACATTACTATGTTGATAAATTGGATTTTTTTTATTATTTAACAAGCTTTTCCCTTAATTTGGAACCAGATTGGTGTGATTGTTGATTAATTTTAAAATAGCCTCTAATATGTACCACACGTCGACCCCTAATAAGGTAGTGGGCGCGAATCACGCAATAGTGAGGTAGGTACATAAGGCGGCCTACAATTACGTTTCGAGGTACAAGGAAAGTCACTTCATAGAATTTCCTTCGCGACATTTTACCCCAATTAGCTTGTTTATGGACGAATTATGAGGTGTTTCGGGCGTACGTCCGGAACTCACAAAGAAAAACTGTTCCAGTCATTTTAAATACTCGGCTGTTTGAACAACTACGTTCAACAGCTGTTACTTAACTGTTTCATGTCTATCAAATTATATTTTGGAGTTATTTTTGATTCACCTCATACCTGTTTTCACAGTTATCTAGAGTTAGCCTGGAATATATACACAAAATCGCCCTGTATATGTGACTTCAATAAGGTGTATTTCGGAGTGTGTGCTCAGGAGCTGCATTAGATGAGCTCCTTCTATATGATGAAGGAGGTATAAGCCTCCTTCCCCCTTTTTTGGCGGGAAAATCTGCGAACCAGATCCCCACCGACCATGGGGAGTTTGGTGGGGTATGTGAGACTTCTACCCACTAAAAACCCACGGTCGTCTATGGGCGGGGGTTAGGAAACGTTAAGAAACGCTACCTTCTTCCCCCGCCAAACAAGGCCCGCAAATAAGGCTCCACCTCGATTACACGCGAAGTAAGGCAAGTACCCTAACTACTCATCCAACGGGATTGTCAAATTCAAATTAAGTTAAATTAATTATTTAATAAAATCGACGACTAAATAAATCGGATTTTTTTTTTCTCAGCTAAAAGTAAACTGAAGTGACATCCAGTATAATTTGCCGATATTGTCTTAAAAAAAGTCTTTTGAATATCTTCCTAAGTATTTGTTAAGTATAAAAATCCTCTTTTATTTTAATATTAACATTCTTAATTTAGAAATTTAAAAAGTTATGCTGGTGATCTGAATTCTTTAATCCCGAGAGAAGGTATTTTCCTTTCCCGTCTTTTTTCTTTGCATTTTAAGTCTTAGCTTGTTTTTTACAAAGATCGGCTGTTGGATTACTTGATAATAATAAGTGATGAATTTTGTCTATAAATACCAGAACACGGGGAATGCAATTGAGTTGTAAATGATAAGGATATGATATAGGATAAGCTATAAAATGAGTAAAAATGAACTAATCATTTTCAAACGTCTGAATAGATTTTCATAAATTATAGCTGGGAACCATCTCTATCACGTCAGCATAAAAAAACCGCATTAAAATTAGTCCATCCGTTTAGTCACAACTAGTATGATGTCACAGACACACAGACACACAGGTCAAACTTAGAACACACTTCTTTTGCGTCGGGCGTTATAAAAGGAACATATAAAAATCTACTAATGGCGTTAATGGCCATATAGAGATAATTATAGAAAAAAATTTATACATTCTTACTACCGGCTGTACAATGGTGAATGCTCCGATGAGGCATTACCTACCCCGAGATTTACCACCTTACTTTTTTATGATAAGGTTGACAGACAGTCTGATGGTCCACTTGATAGTAGGTGGCTACAGTCGCCTATAACTCAAGCAACGCCATAAGTGCTGCAAGTGCGCTGATCATAGTAGGACCATAAGGGATTCGAAAGAAATAGGGAAATTGGCTCTGGCATCCCTTACTCACTCACCCAAACTCAACAGCACATATGCTGTAATTTCACGGTGGTATTCTGTAAGAGGTGGTTACTGCAGCCAGACGGGTAGCCCAAATGACTGCGAAACGCAGTGTGCCCAATAGTAAACATGAAAACCAATATTTTCAATAAAATAAACAAAAATTTAGGTATAGCTTGGAACACAAAATCCTAGTATAGTAAACGGCCTACGCATACATATTTATAAAACCAGCTTCACTATTATATGATGTACGCAAAATTCTGTCTATAGTTCTTATTTGGTCAGACGAGTGTACCCTATTCTTTTCTAACCATAAACTGCTTACTAGTGATATTAAATTATATTACTAATATTAAAATGTGTGTTGGAAAATGATAAGTACATGTTCGCACCTTAATTTAAGCAAAAAGAACTTTCCCGTATTGTTATTTAAGTATTAATATTATAATTATATAATAAGCGATCCCTGAATGAGTACGATAAAACATATTGTTAATGTGTAGGTAAGTTCGACAAGTAGAAAGTTTTGTTTCAAAACAATTGAATAAATATGATAACGTTTTAACTTCTTCCAATTATGTAAACCATATTATCTATATTTATGAAATAAATTTGTTTCAAAAATGAGGTGTGGCTGAGTCGTGGACCGCTACTTCCACTTGCATCCACATGTGGATCCGCGGATACCTTTATCTCCTCTTATATCCACAAGTGGATCCGCAGATACCTTTATCTCCTCTTAAATCCACATCTGGATCCGCGGATACCATTATCTCCTCTTAAATGCACATGTGGATCCGCGGATACCATTATCTCCTTTTACTCGTAAATTCACAAGTGGATTCACTGATACTTCTTTTTCCTTTTTTATACACCTGGTGGATCCCACCATCAAGCCTTAGCCTTAGCCTGGTTTAGGGTTAAGGCTCTCGAATAAATATCAATACAAACAGAAATTAAATTGTTTAATTAACACCCTCTTGTGGAAAGTAATGAAAACTGTGATGCTGCACTGCTAAATGCAATCAAGTGGTTCTTCATACATAACAATTTTATTTATTACTTTTTAATACGCATTTCAATGATTTGTTCACATCATTATGACTAATAATATATTTTTAAGTTATTTTCAAATAAGTAACCGCATATATTTCTTGCAATTCAAATAAACTTAAACATTGAAATTTCTCTAATACTTATGAATATTAAAAAAATGTGAAAATAAAATTCGATCAAACAAACAGCATTCCCTAGAGCTTCAAACGTATTTGAAAATACAAATCAACAATTAAAGATTTATGAATACCCTCTAAACTCAGATAAAATAAGAACTAAAGATAGAGCACTGTAGACGGCAGAGTGCAGCCAGAAAAACTACGCCTCGCTGTTACATACACCGTTACACGCACACAAACGCTATCAAACCACGCCTCGCCATATCAAAATATTTACTAGTGAAAATGCCTAATTGCGTAGTGAAACGGTGTAAAAACTAAGACTAGTTTAAAAATATAAAAAGTAGTATCGGATTACATTTTACACGTGAAGTATAACTTGGAAACAAATATTTTTAATAAAAACAAACAAAAATTGAGGTTACAGCTTTGAACACAAAATCTCAATACAGTAAACGGCCTACGCACACATATTTATAAAACCGAAAAATTCTGTCTATAGTTATTCTTTGGTCTGAACCTATAAGTTTATTTTTCGTATAAGAAATAAAATTTTATCTTCTAAAATCGTCGTACGAAATAAATCAAATTGTATCCAGGCGGTTTTAAAGACAACCCCCCTTGGATCGTTGTCGATAACCCCCGCTTATTGTTCTCGGACCATCTCGTTTTATCTGGAGGGCTGTTTCGTACCACCTGATCGTAAAAAATAATTGAATGACACTCAGAAATGGTCTACAACATTTGTGCTCATCGCCTTCACCGTTACAAAATGTAGGGCGGCCATTCTCATACAATTCTACTAATTTAGACCATTTTGTTCGCACGTGTTTGAGCATTTCAATTAGCTAGTTTTGTTTTAGTTTTATCGATAAAAAGGATTTCCTTTTTCTTTATGGTCCACTTGATGGTAAGTGGCTACCGTCGCCTATAACACAAGCAACGCCACAGGTGCTACTAATGCACTGCCGATTACAGTAAGTACTATTAAGGATAAGGGATTGGGTAGAGTTAGGGAAATGGGCCCTAGTAAAGTTATATGTAATTCAAAATTAATTCTGCAAGTGAAGACGCAGTTACAGCTAGTGAATTCGAGCTAAATACAAACCACGGAACAGAACTGAAACGTACAACACATGTTCGTGTTTCCACATGTTTGCGTTTGGTTTAATGCAATTAATATTTGTTGTGTCGATGCTTCTCTCTTGTTTGAATAGATCCAAGCCCGGACGGTGTTATGTCACAGTGAAACGGCGTTCTCAGTGAGCAGATGTTAATTTTATTTAGTTTCCCGAAATTCTGCAATAATCCGTAATAATCCGTACTAATATTATAAATGCGAAAGTATGTTTGGATGTATGGATGTACTAGCTGGTGCCCGCGACTTCGTCCGCGTTGAACGATGAAAGGTACCCTATGAAAGGGACAACAGAAAGGACACTTTCATCGTTCAACGCGGACGAAGTCACGGGCACCAGCTAGTGTAGTAATAAAGGTAACCGTGGGGTACCGGTTTAGAATAGTATCCCCCCCCCCCCTCCCTCTCAACCCATAGGTGCCGTAAAAATTAGCTAAGAAAAAACCACCAAAGGGTGGGCAGCTGCGCCCTTTGCGGACAATATCAAATTTCGCTCAACAACCCGCCTGTATTGGTAAAACTCCCCATGTATAACAAAAAAGCGACCTTCAAATTCCTATTGCGTCTGACTGCCATTTCGGTGACGTCTTAGAAGTTGCATATACCCCACCGATCTCCCGAAAAAAAAAATGATCACTGAAACAGCTATTTTTTTATTTAGCTAAAATCGTAGAGTTATTGATTAGCAACACCATTATTCAAGTATCAAGCATGCACTTTAGTAAATTTATTTTCTATATCACAACATACTGTCGTTTTCTATACCGTGGTTAATTTCTAAATGCAAAACATTAAATTAATATTCATTTGTCCAATCATATCAAAACAACAGCACTTTGTGTGCTGAATTGAAACCTATTATGCAATTCAAGCTAAAATGTTCAGCTATTAAATTTTGCATGTTTACTTTGACATGTCAAACATAAATAAATAGAAATAATGGTCGAATGGTAAAACAGTAGACGTAGATTGGAATCCTGGCAGGGATTGTACCTCTTGAGTCTTCTCATTTTCAAGTCTTAGTTAAGAATAATTTTTAGTTGCTCTAAAGGTGATGGAAATTCGTGAAGAATCTAGATTCGCCCAGTCCAGCCAATCTGCAGTAACGTGGCGAATTTTTACACAGAGACTTGAGACTTAATACATTTTATCTAAATATACTCATAACACAAATATAATTTGTGCTTATATAGCTTAAAGCCTTTTTAACTGCAACTTCGTCCACAGCAGTCACTCTTGGAATTCATTCATATATATATACAGTCTCCAGAAATCGTACAATGACAAATTTTCTGTTCTTTTGTATACTGTTATGTTTGTTATTTCTCTCCTTCAGGAATAGCATTCAGGAATAACTAACATCCTGGCTAGAGATTCTAATGTAGATACATATAGGAGTTATCATTTAACTATACTGGCTAATAAGTACTATTTTTTATGTTGTTTATTATTTTCTTGTTTCTATGTTGTACAAATGTGAAATCCTTAATTTGCTGTATGTTAAGATTTACTGAACCCTTAAGAGCTGTGGATTTTGAATTGAATGAATATACAAATAAATAGATCATGACATCGTCATCTTATGTATAAGAAAAACATAATAGACAATTTGTTTTTACAAAAAGTTTTTCAATCAAATTGCCCATTATACTATCTAAAATTGTGAATGCGTGTCAAAATATGCCCTAAAGTTAGATAGTTTTTTAAGAACGTTTTCCTGATAAAACACTGTTAACACCTACCCTTACTGCACCAGTAATACTTTCAGTAACTGGTGAATAGACTGAAACTAAAATCGAAGTTGAAAAATTCCTTCAAACTCAAAATAAAATATTCATAACAAATTATGGAGAAAATTCTATAATTGTACTGCATGAATCGTAGCAAAAAAAAAAAATTATAGCAAAAGTCTGAAGACACCGTTAACGCTTACGCTTACTGCATCAGTAATACTTTCAGTAACTGGTGAATATATTGAAAGAAAAATAGCGTTTTAAAATTCCATCAGACATTTGCTATGGAGAAAATAATATATATTTACTGCATGAACTCGATAGTTGCCGCCTACTGTCCACGGAGTAATCAATGTTTGTTGAAGCGACATTACAACACGTACAACTCGCGATCTAAAACCGAGGCTCGTGATGCGTGTAACAATTGGAAATATAGCTGCCAGTCGAATAGGTATACCTAGTGTTTTATTTAAAACAAATTATTCAATCACTGTTAGTGCTATTGCGTTGTTTATATATGTCACCGTATAATTGTACGAACCGTTAGTTTGTAATTAATCTAGTGAGATTATAAACTGTCGATAGATTGTGAATTGACATTGAAATTTACAATCTAATACATATATTTTCGTAAGTTTATAAACTGACCATAGTGACCATGACCAGCAGTCAAATTGTGATTTTTGACCAACAACAATTTACTATAGATCTAAAAAAGTACTACAGATACAAGTCGTGCAGAGACAGCTTTATTGAGTCTCTTTATTTTCATAGTCTTTTGTTATTGAGTCTTTTTATTTATAGAAATATCTATGTCTATATCTGTATCTATATATCTATAAGCTACCCCTACAATTTTTCCAAAAGAACCGGTCAGAAGCAGCCTGAATCCACCATTGACCCGCTGCTCTATATATCTTTATCATAATCAAAATGTCATGTATTTCTGCCACAGACTGAAATTAAAAAAAATGCACACGATTCCATTCGTATCATGGCATGGGCGTATTATACAGTTGAAATCACAAAAATCCAGACACTCACATCCCAGGAATGCAACAGTAGTTTTTGCCATACATTTTTTAACTTCAATTTCTAGTACTTACTAGAAAATCGTCTTAACTTCTCTTTATAAACAACACATTTCTTGCACAACGTTTTTCAATAGTGATCGGTTTCTTGTTTGTTTTGTAAAATGTAAAAGTCTCGTTGGAAATGCGAGGCGAACTTTCAATTTGTCGTTTTATTAATTGTAACACGGGCGTGGGCTGCGCCTAGCTCGTTTCTTGAAGAAAATTAATGTTTGTGTAGCGAAATTAAAATGGCTCACGTTTTCGCATTGCAAACATATTATATTTGTAGAGCTGTACTTATCACGTTATCGGTTCGCTAATAAGAATTGAAAAATATAGACTAAATAATAAAGAAAAAAAATGTGGTTTGAAAAAATTTAAAAGTATTTGGACCGTTACAACCGTGGTGCAACATAGATACGGTATGTTCTTACATTACTTAATCGACATCGATCTTACATACTTGGCTGTATTATTTATTATTTATAATATTTAACAATTTTAAGACTAATATATAAAATAACATGTAAAATGATAACACTAAAAACCACTGAGGTTTAATCTCGTGTTATCATTTGTAATTATTAATAAAATCTAACTATATACTATTAATTACAGTTTAAAAAATATTGCTTTAACTTAAATTTAATATTTTTAATTGTTATATTGTTACATAGATCTGAAGGTAGATTATTGATAAGGTGTGGGACAATGTAAGCGGTAGTTCTTTCGCCGTACGTATTATTGGAGCGTTGTGTACGTAACCGTTTTTTTGAAATTGCTCTGGTGCATATAGGATGTTCTATCAATTTTTTTAAGGATTCGTTAAAAAAATTTTCTTTCAGTAGTGAAAACGAAAACTGATGGTTTATTGGTAAAATCTTACAGTGTTTAAAAAGACCGTTCTCATCGTTGTAGTATTTATTTTTAATTTTAGATGAGACTAATGTTTTTAGAATTTTTACTTGAAGTTTGTAGATTTTGTTTAGATATGTTTTGTAGGTTCGACCATAACTACTAAGTCCATACTGTATATAGGATTCTGCCAGTGCATAATAAAGCATAAGTTTCACCTTGAATGGTATGCGATTTTTTAATATTGTAATATTTGCAAGGAAGATCCTTAATTTATCGCAGATTAGTTCGATATGAGGGTTCCAGTTAAATTTGTCGTCTATAGTTAATCCGAGGTATTTTTGGGTTTTGACAATATCTATAGATTGACAGTTGCAGTTTTTCATACTGACAGTGTGTAAACAATCATGTCCATGAGCTACTAATTTCTGTATATGGGATTCTCTAATGTACGGTGATTTTATAATTAACAATTTTGTTTTATTTGCGTTAAGTACAAGGCCGGAATCATGGCACCATCTTGTTAAGGCATTTAGATCGGATTGTAAGCGTTCACATGCTGTATTAGGATTTCTATCAGAAATTACAAGACACGTGTCGTCTGCGAATTGGAAGCATGCGCTATATTTGATGCAGTTGCTCATGTCATTAACATAGGATAAAAAGTGAAGTGGGCCTATCACGGATCCTTGAGCTGTACCTTCAGTTACAGACATGAGTTCACTATATGTGTTATCGATTTTTACCGTAAATGTTCGATTTTTTAGATAGTTCGTACACCAAGTTAGTAATGGGCCACGTATTCCGCAATCATCCAATTTTTCAACTAGCTGGTTATGCACTAATGTGTCAAATGCTCGTGAGAAGTCAATAAAGAGAGTAAAAACATATTTTTTTTCGTTTAATTGTTTATTAACTTTATTAGTGAACTCTGATAAAAGAATTGAAGTTCCTTTACCAGACTGAAAACCAAATTGATTTCGGTTTATTATATCGTGCTTTTTAAAAAATGTAGATATTTGATGGCATATATATTTTTCTACTATTTTGTTTATAGATGAAAGTAATGTTATTGGACGATAATTTGAATAATCGTTTTTTTTACCTTTTTTATAGACTGGTCTTACGCATCCTTTTTTTAGTTTATCCGGGTAGTGACCACTTTCAACGGCCTGATTAATTAAATCGGCCAGTGGGTTAGATATAATGTCACCTATCATTTTAATATCGGAAATTCTAATATTATCCGAACCTGGAGCTTTTTTAGAGTCGAGTTCTTTAATGATTTTATGAACACTGCTAGCGGTGGCTTTTTTAAACAAAATACTTAAGTCCAGTGGTTTACGTGTAATATTTGAATCTGTTAATTTGATATTGCAGTTGGGTATTATATCCTTTACTGTTTTATCAAAACAATTTGCAAAGTTATCAGCAATGTATTTTGTAGAGATTCCTTGTGCATCAAATGCTCTGAGTATGGTCATATCGACTGACAGTGTAATTCTTCCTAGCATTTGATTTACAATTTGATATATCTTTTTTATATTTTTAAAATTGTCATTAATATATTTATTGTAGTATTTATTCCTCTTATCTTTTAAAATTTTGTGAATCTTATTTCGTATTTTATTGTATTCTAATTTTAATTTTGGGTCATTTAAACTATTTTTCCAATTATGAAATATTTTGTCTCTCTTATCACAGAGTTTGATAATATTATTATCAATCCAGGGCAGATTGAAAGGTTTTGAATGTTTATTATACATTTTGTATGTTGTATTGTTTCTCGCAAGATTTTTAGCATTTTTAAAAGAGTTATAAATGAAACTTAATATTTCACAGGAAGAATTCATACTTTTGGTTTTTGTCCATTCAATCTTTTTTAGCTCATTATAGAAAATGTCGTAGTTAATAGTGTTTTTTGTAACATTTTTTTTACACTGTAGAACGTTAGATGCTTCATTAATGCAAGCAAAAATAATTCCTCGATGGTCTGCTAATACGACATCCAGTACCGCTGTGAATTGTTGTAATCCGGGAAGACGCGCAAATATGTGGTCAATGCACGATTTAGTAAGGCGACTTTTTGTAGTTTCGATTCGTGTGTAATCTGTTATTCCACACATTAGTCCTAGTTCACTAAGCGCTGTTAGGTATGAATTTTTATATGTTGAGTCAACCTTCAGATCAATGTTAATATCACCAATAATAAGGAAGTTTTGTTTATGATCAAACTTAGTAATGAGATTATATAATTCTTTGATATACAGGTTGATATTTGTAGATGGTGGCCTATAGACAGCACACACAACTATATTACAATTTGAATGTAATTTTAGGGTTCCTGTAATGTTTTCAAAGGTTTTAGTTTTTTGTTCAATTAATGTAAATTTTATATGGTTTCGTACATAAATAATAATCCCACCACCACGTTGGTTCTTTCGTAGTTGTGAGTACATTCTATAGCCAGGTAAATTATATAAGTTAATTATTTTATCTGAGATTCCAACTTCGGTTAAAATTATAAGATCAAGTGGAAATTTACAATTATGAATATTTTGTTTCAATAAAGTAAAGTTTTTTATAAGTGATCTTATGTTAAAATGTAAACATGACATACTTATATTAGTTTTTGGTGGTATTTGTTTGAAAAAATTGTTAGTATTATTACATTGAAAAATTTCTTTGATTTTTATATCCATAATTATGTTACTATTGATTCTATGCAATTTTCAGCTAATTTACATTGGTGTAGACCATTGTGGTTGTTCGTCAGAGTTAGTTGAACATAATTTTTCAATCTGTTTTATGTCTTGTAATGTACGTATGTAATAAATTTTGCTATTACTGGATTTTCTAGCACATATTTTTCCATTTTTACACCATACATATTTACAAGATTTGTTTAATAACTGGGCTTTTGAATTATATAGTAAGGTTTTTTGGTATTTAGTTAAGGCCTCTCGTATGTAAACACGTCTTTCAGCTTTTTCCTTCTGGATATTCGGTATAATTGTACGAGTATGTTACCTTTTCACGCCTTAACTACTCAACTGATCATCATTAAATTTTGCATACACGTTGTCAGGGATACAGAAAAGAACTAACATCTTTCATCCGAAAGTATTATCTAAAAAAAAGATAACGACTGGCAAAAGTCAGACATTTTATATTCATTATATCTATATATACTAATATTAATTTGTTTGTTTGGTTGAACGCATTAATCTCAGGAACTACTGGTTCGAATTGAAATTTTTTTTTTTTGTGTTGCATAGTCCATATATCGAGGAAGGCTTTAGGTTATATAACATCACGCTTATATATATCTATAATTTTAGTACCTATAATTTCGATTTGCGTCAACTCTAGCGCCATCTGTCAATGAATATAATACTGGCAAACTGCAGTGACAAAAGTCTTATTTTCATCCCATCAGATGGCGCAAATTACAATATTATATTTATACGTAAACTTACAAATGACCTTTTGGTACTATCCGTCCGGGATAGTATTTTGTATATTTGATTTTTTAAGTTTGTTTTTGCGATAATACTCATATATTTTGTTTTTCAACGCGAACGAAGTCGCGGGCACCAGCTAGTATTACTATGAAAATCCCACAACACCATCGATTTCCCCATGGCAGGTAGGAACCAGGTATACTGATTTTCCCACGGAAAATATAAGGGTAGCGTATCGCAGCCTTTTTTCCCAGAAGTACCCCAGAAGTCTGCGACAGTAACCATCCCATTTTGGAGACCACCATAAAATCACAATGCGGAGTTTCCCTTTCTTATCCCTTATTCTTAATCCTACTAACGTCAGTAGTGAACTCGCTTATGCTAATTAAATAGGTGAGCCACTTGCCAATCAAGTGGACTGACAAACTTTCTGCCGACTTTTACATAAATAAAATAAAAATAAAGTGTATACATTATGCCTTTATTAGGGAATAAATTTATTATTTCTCTGGAGTATTTATACATTTTTAATTAATCATACAAAAAATTGTATTTTTTTAAAAATTTATTTGTTTAAGGAACATTAGAAGAAAATAGGCATTAATACCTTTCCGCTACATTTAAATTTAAATAAAAAATTTGAGTTCAAACAACAAAGGCTAAACTGTATAACGAAAGAACCTCACGGGAATCGTTCAACGTAAGGTATCGCATAAAATCGGCTCTTTCCACCGCGACCGTTAATAATATGGTTTCCTAACTTGGTATATTACGATTAAACTTTCTGAATTTTTTGAAGTCATATTTATAGGAGCAAAAGTGCTTTGAGAGGAGCAACAATTACCGAAGTTTCGGGCAAAAGTATGAGTAGCCGAGTCGCGAAACATTATTTACGTTCAAAAGTTTCACGTCAAAAAGGCTTGAGAAATTTAACAACCAAGTTTTTCTTTGAGGAAAAAGATTTGTCAAGTGTTATTAAAGTGAGTAAAGTAAACTTATAATAGGATGCATGTAGGTGTAGCAGCCGACAAATTGTTACTATACAGAAAAATAAAAATATATTATCTGTCGTAGGAAATTCTTTCCATTTTACTCTAGTAATATTTTCATATTTCTTTAAAGATTGTTTTCTTATGACATTTATTCAATTTAAACCAACTCAGTGGCCGACTCAAACACACACAATAGTTTCATCAAAATAGGTCCAGCCGTTCTAAACTACTCAATGGATTTTGATACGATCTTCACAAATGGAAAGAGCGATAAATGATGCTTCGGCGGGTCGCTATATGTATACAATAAATCAAATATACAATAAAGTCGCTGCCCTCTGTTCGATTCTATATATTTGAGTGATTTTAGAATTTAATAGCAAATTTTATAAGGAGGTGGGAAAGTTTTCAGTGTTATTTACCTTAATTTACTCTCATTAACTGCAATTTTGGCAATTACCTTAACATTTTATCCCTTAGTCCCTTACCGAAACATTGTTCGCGTATTTATGTTTCAAGTCAATCTTCCGTAAGGGTGGTAAGGGGTTAAGAACGGTTACTGCCGCCAGACTCCCTGCCCAGTACCTGCTGTAAATTTTTTCTATATAAAGAAATATCGTCAGACCGATAATCGTCTTTGAAAATTGCTAAAATAACAAGATTTTTTTCAATAAGAAAATATTACAGTAATATTACGAAATTATTCCAACGCATAACTTGAAAATAGGAGAAAATTGGAATCATAATGGTTTTTCATAAATCAAGCCTCTTTTATAATTGTTCCCCCGGAGCTCGCGTTTCAATAATAGTCTCAGAGAAATCCTGTCGAATCCGCGACAACCATTCTTCTTATTCTTTTTAGAACGACCTGAATAACTCTTGATTCAACAAGTTAATTTGAAATACTTGTAATTTTTTACTTGTAAAATATGATTTTCTTATAGAAATATGATTTTTTCTAATATAAAACGATGTCTTAAATTTATTCTTCTTTTAAACAAAGTACGCAATGTTTAAAGGCGATCAATCAGTTTTGAATGGAGATCAGGTTATCAGTTTTTTTAATATTTTCGTTTAAACGGTTGTAACTTGTACCATTAGGAAAAAAGAAATTATAGATCTTACTGGGAAAAAATCCAGTAATTTGGGAATATATCCAGTAATTTGGGAATGAGATTTCATATAATATTATTATATTTAAGTTTGAAAATAATAAAAAAGTTTGAAAGTATAAAAAAATTTTGAATGTTGTATTCGTCTACAAAATCGGAAATATTCACAGGAAATTACTGAAATTAAGAAAAACTTATTTCTACAAAGTGCTTTAAATATCATAAAAAAAAACAGTGGCACTCCGGGAGTGCCGACAGCAGTGAAAACTAGAACAATTACGTGTGTATTTTTTTTTTTGAATCGTCAGGAAACTAGGAACATACTTATATACAGAGGTTTCGGTTACATTACGTTACATTACATTACCTAACAGGTCGCGTGTTCAATGGTTTTTTCCCATCTCAAAAATTGATCATTTTTAAAATTATTTTAAATTAATATCAGCTACATCAATGGTTACGTTACATTACGTTACATTACATTACATGACAGTGTCACGAGTTCAATGGTTTTTTCCCATCTCAAAAATGCCTGAAGAAGTTTTCACTTCAAAAAATAATAGCCTGATTTTGCATGCATAAAACATTTATAGCGCCGCCTAATATTGTGACATCTCTTTTATTGCCCTCAAACCAAATTTTAGTAAATTTAAAGCCCGATAAGATTTCAAATTTAAGGGCGAAGCGAATAAAAACAGAAGGAAACCAGTATGGATTATTTTCAACAATTATTAGTATACTGGGAGACCGAATGTTTGAATATATTATCGCAAGATTGAAGCAATAATTCATGCATGCTTAAATAAATGTCGTAGTCACGGAGACACCTAATTTGCGTTATCAAATTTTCTTTGGCAAAAGGCGAGGTGACGCGAATTCCCATTCCAAGAAAATTAAGGTTTACTCAAAATGTTTACATCAAACAATGTCTAATTTCGTTGAACAACCAAAATTAATAAGGTTTTTATTTATTTAACGGGAATAAGGCGTAATTTTGTATAAATCGAAGGCCGTTTGTTGATCTCGTAAATACATAATTTAAATTATGTACCAATAAAACCGTTAATATTAAATTCACAAGTCTAATTTGTTTATCAAAACTCAAATTGAAATTCAACATTTTTTTAAAGAACATCGCCCAGCCTCTATATTATATTTTTGGGCTAATTTTAAAAATGCCGGCCAACAATATTAAACTTATTATTATAATAGAACACAATATTTTAAATATTTTTCAATATCACAACAAAGTTCTATATTTTTATGTAAAAAGTTAATGTTTTTGTGACATTTTTAGAAGAAATTTTTTTAACATTTAAGGAATTATAATAAATACATCTTTATTATATTGTTAATTATTTAAGACAGACTATCATCTCGCAGAAAACGCTTAGAAAGAGCCTTGGCGCCATAGTGAAAAATGTTTGGATAATGGCCGCCCAAAATGGGTGATGTCCTTTCATTAATTATTTATTTACTGCAAAAAGCTAGTGTATATTAATATATTAATATTATAAAGAGAGAAGATTTGTATGTTTGTAATGAATAAACTCAAAAATTACTAGACCGATTTTGAAAATTATTTCCCTTATAGAAAGCTACATTGTCAGCAAGTAATATAGGCATATTTTATAAAGTTATGCGAGGAAAGTCGCGTGCAACAACTAGTATTATATAAATTAGACAAAGCTACATTTGTTAAAAAACAGTCGCATAAGGTTTTTTAGTGGGGTGCCCTGGTGTTGTACAAGGACAAGCCTGTATCGACTTTTTGGTACGCTTCTAAAAGGGTACGAAACTATTAGAATTTTCATTGCTGGCATTTTGGTTTAGTTGTCATTTCGCACGATTTTGTGCGAAAAGCCTACTTTAAATTTAATGAAATTTTTAGTTGTCATCTCGCGCACATATTATTTTCTTGTGTGCCACATGACACCTTTACAAAAACCTTAATGGGCGATTTATCTAGAGCGATGTTTTTTTAACAAATTTACGTAGACCTTTTTACTTCAAAAAGTATACGAATACCTCATAAAATAAATAGATTATATAATTACTAAGCCACCCCGTGGTTTCAAAGAGATTACAATCAATAATCAACCTTATTTGCTCCCCTATTACCGTTTAATTTTGTGATCGCGCAACAAAAATGTGAAATCGTTTTTCCGTACGCAACCGTAAACCATTTTAATCTGAAAATTTCATTCAAATTTCAAATATGAAGAAACAAAAACCGCCCCCAAAGTGTTCTAACAAAAGATAAAGCGGAGAATCTCGTAAGATCAAATTTACAATCCTGGCTGTGATCCTTTTTAATGGTGCCCGGATTATAAATCGTCAGGATAATTGCCTTATCCGATAAAAGGTATTGAAAATAGAATTCTTTCACAGAAACGCCCACTCGTTTGGGAAATTAGAAGCAGCGTGTCTGTTGGTTTTTCATTCCTCCAATATCGTTTGAGTGTCAATTTTATTTATTTATTATATTAAGCTCGACAGACAGGCTGACGGTCCATCAAGTGGAACAACCATTAAGGAACACGTGCGGACTGGGTGTTACAATTATAGAGATTTTCTTCTAATCTTTGCTAATATTTGACAAGTTCATAGGTCGTTTGATTAAAAATATGTATACTAATATTATAAAGACGTTAAGTCTGTATGTTTTTTTATGTTAAGGTTGGCAGACAGGCTGACGGTCTACTTGATGGTGGGTGGTTACCGTCGCCTATAACATAAGGAACGCCACACGTGCGGACTGGGTGTTACAATTATAAACTTTCTTCTAATCTTTGCTAATATTTGACAAGTTCATAGGTCGTTATGTCATGATTAAAAATATGTATACTAATATTATAAGGACGTGAAATTTGTATGTTTTTTTATGTTAAGGTTTTTTTTTCATATAAGATATAGGTGCGGACCCAATTAGATTTGAACCTGAGTATTACAGCAACTCAAAAGTTCTAAATCTACTGAAACACCAGGCTTTGGTTACCTTGAAATGAGTTGAGCAACTCTTTTGAAGCAATTTAGTGCTGTCGCAAGGGAAAATTTCAAAAAAATTAAGTGGATAACCGACATTGCTTGAAGAATTACTTTCCGAGCAAAATGTTCATACTTTTCCCTTCGCGACGACGTCCAAGAGCCCTCCAGTGTGGCACGGCTCTTACGTGGAAGTGAGCGGTCCATTGTTCTAGTACATAATAGTCTCCGCCATTTTTCTGACGCTTTCATCTTATAAACTCCCTTGGCGTGATTCCGGTTAGGCATTGGAGGTGGTTGAGTGTTAAAATAAAATTGGGTCGAAAATATTTTAGGTCCTAAATGTAGCGAAACACTCGTAACTTTATTTGTATGTCAGTTTCTCAAATTTTTCGTAAGATTTCTAACTATTATTATCCATACTATATATGTGTTATATTGGTTTGTGTATGCTTGAAAAACTCGAAAACTAGCCGACGGATTGACTTGAAACTTTTGCACATTTCATTTAAACAGAGGAATAATCTTATTTACTTTTTTCCCCGAAATTCCTACGGACTGATTTTTTTATAAAAAAAAAATGTCATACGTTGACCGTTGATGTGGCAACAGTGGAACGTTGCTGACTGCTGCAACAGCTAAGCGTGGCCGGTTTCAGCTAATAATAATATAAATGTGATAGTGACTCTGTCTGTCTGTCTAGCTGTTACATTACTCAAATATAACATTAACATCACAATTATACTTTTTCTAAGAGTAGGATCTTTATTTTTAGATAGCTGGTATTGTGCCCTATTGGAATATTTAGCCTGATATTTTATATTACATATTATATTTTATATTTGAATATTTGGGATGTCCATCCTGAAATTATTCTATTCTAACTATTGGGTAAAATATTGTTTTTTTTTTAATTCGAATGAATTATTATTTTTTATTCTTAACTTTTATCTTGTGTCTTATTATTACTTCTTATTACTATTAAAAATATGTCAAAAATTGCTTTTAATGTTTTAATATGGAACTGTCTAGAATAATTAATATATAATAAATGTAACATATGGGTTCAGTTACCTAAGAATAAATGAACTTTAATTTTTTTTTTTTAATTTAATTAACTTAGTATAGTTAAATAGGTTGTTAACTTGAGTAATTAAAATCTTTACATTCTAAAGTAGTGAATGCAAAAACTGTAAACTCAACTAATTCCAATTGTAAGTCGTGATTTAGTTAAGTAAATTACCAACTTAGTTTGCTCTGGGGCAAATTGATAAACTCTGCACGAAATTGGACTTTTAAATGTGTCTTTTACTCGGTCCTTTAAGAGTTGTAACTTTTTATCTGTCATGTTTTCTTTAGTAGATACTTTATTTTATTTACCAAGGTCCGGTAGACAGGCTAACGGTCCACTTGATGGTAAGTGAATACCGTCGCCTATTAACATAAGCAAAACACCACAGGTTAACAAGTGGGCTGCAGACTTTAAAGACAAGGGTTTAGGAATGTATAGAGAACTAGCTGTTGCACGCGATTTCGTCCGCCTAACTTTATAAAATATGGCTTAATTTACTTGCTGATAATATAGCTTTCTAATCGTGAAAGAATTTTTAAAATCGGCCCATTAGTTTTTGAGTTTATACATTAAGAACATACAAAAATACAAATCTTCTCTCTTTATAATATTAGTTATTATTATATATAGATATGGATTGGCTCTGGCATCTCTTACTGACTCACCGAAAGACAACAGCTAATTTTGATGTTTTCTTTTTTTATGTTAAGGTAGTCAGACTGTCTACTTCATTGTAGGTGGCTACCGTCGCCTATAACACAAGCAACGCCAAAGGTTAACAAGTGGGCTGCAGACCTTATTTGTATATATCAAGTCGCACACTCTTGTCAGAGTGGACGTGGTCGTTGGTGCGTATTGCCGCCCCTGCGATGCTTCTCCACTTTCTCCTGTTTATGAATGTACCTTATTAGTATTATTAAGGTATTAAGGATATTAATTAGGAATTGAATTAGGAATGGATTGAGAATTGACTCGGGCATCTCTTACTCACCGAAAGACAACAGCACATATGCTATTATTTCACGGTGGCATTCTGTAAGAGGGTTGTTAATGTCGCCAGACGTGCTGTCCAATTCATTATTGCAAACAGCAGCGTGTCCTGCCACTTCTTCTGTAAGAAAATAGACTTGAACGGAGTATCACATGGTCTTAACGACACATACAGAGAAAGAAATGTGGATATTTTTTCTTTAAAAGATTTAGCGAAGAAAACTAAATCAATGTCGATAAGTTGCATGCGGAGTTTTCAAAACAAAATACTTACCAGTTTCTGCTTCGCTTTAAGAATTCTCAAATCGAACGTTCCGAAGCGCGAAATATTCAAAAACAGATTACCTATTTAAATTCGTATCTACTAACAGCAGCGATGGCTTGTTACGATTGTTCCGAGCCATTATTTTGAAACGGTTCCAAATGTTTTTGCAACTATAGTCGAGATTTAATTTTAAAAATGTCGCTGCCCATATCAGTTACGGTCGGCGAAACTGTGATTTATCGTCTGTTATATAAATCACTGTAACTTACCTACCGTTATTTTCAAATTCGATTGTTTCCTATTATTTTAAGTTTCCTATTTAAGTATATCACGCCCAATTATGCTACATCTGCTGTAAGTTGCTAAAAAGTTCGGTATCTCGCAAACTACTTGATGCTGCAGCATCAAGCCAAGGATTCCATGTCATGGAAATAACACCGAAGTACCGAATCAAATTTCACATCAATCGAATAAGTGCAAGTTAGTGAAATCCTTTCGTCAGCTACAAAACAGGCAGATTGTCTTCAATTGAAATTATAGCTTTGAATGACCCCAATAACGTAAGCTTTCAAATAAAAAAATAAAGGATCAAAATACTCACTCACTGAAACGCAACAGCACACACACTTACTGTGTCATATTTTTCTTTTTCCATCGCGGACGAAGTCGTATGCACCTCAAAATTAATTGATAAATAAGACATTAAAATGCTAATACTTTGAAACACACCTTGAACTAATAACTAATATAAACTGTAGATCGTATTCTGCTAATTAAAAAAATGCCAGTTTCAGAAACAACACATAGGGTCCGGTTCGATAACATTAAAAAAGTCACGTACACACTTGAGATATTTCTTCAAAAACAATGACACTCCCCACGGTGCATAGAGACTTAACCCTTTGTTAAGAGTAACCCCTCCTTTATGGATTCAAGAAGGCTTTACATTCGAAAAAGGTGGCATATTAATTCTCATACAACTGTCGATAGAAGTCCAAATAAATCAATATTTTAAGCTGAGATGATGATGATAATGATGATAAGACATGTCATGACTTATCACCATCACATCATCATCATCATCTCAGCTGTAGGACGTCCTTAGCCGGTACGAATCCGGCATAACCCTAATCCGGTATCTAAAACTCTAATGAGTTGTTAAATAAAATGAAACATTATATTGTATTAATAAATAAATAATTTTAGATAATTATGTATTAAAATATTCACATCTGAAATGAAGTAGAATGTAACAAAAGTGTTCTTCATAACTCGTTGTCAGTCTGACCCTAACACAGCTACGGGCCAGTCCCTAAGGCACGACAAAAATATTAAGTTCAGCTCATACAAAATGCAAGACAAGAGAAGTCACTTCCGTTGAATAAATAAAACAGGGCGGGGACGACTTGTGAGGACACCTTAAATTATGTCTTTGTGAAAGGTGTCTTAAATCTAAATATTTCATATTAGGTATATTCGCGAATTTTCTACATAGTAAACACTTTTGTAAACACATTACATGATATTTCACTAGCGACCCGCTTCCGGCTTCGCACGGAGCTGTTGTTTTCAAAAATCCTTTCTTTGCGGATGATGACATTGTAAAATACACCTCTGTTTCAAATTTCAGCTTTCATTTGTGTACGTGTATGTATACGGCGGAGCGTAGTTTTACAGACTTCAACAGTCTCTATCTTTAGCTTTTATTTTATCTGAGCTTGGAACACAAAATCTCGGCCTATGTACCTACGTCATCTTTATAAAACCGGCTTCACTATTTTGTCCGCAAAATTCTGTCTATAGTTCTTATTTTGTTTGTTCTGAGTGTGGACTCTCGAAATTGCGCAGAGGAAATACACCAATTACATCCATATGTTTGCTTAGTTGGACTGTAATTATGCATTGGCCAATTAATTCTGTCGCATGTGGCCATATTCACATCCATTCATCCATTCATGTGAGTCGAATTTGCATTCTAAAAGTTGTTGTGTTTTCACGTGATGTACTTGTAAGGTAGTACAACCGAAAAAAAAGCCGACCTGACGCGAAAATTGTCGGCCTACGTGCGAGGGTTTGCATAAATTTGAATAAAATCCATGTTTTAATTACCACTGTGTTCCTTCTAACAAAATGGTAAGTGAGCCTGATTTAGACTGGCTATTACTACGGGAACTCACTTACTGCTTCAAACATTCGTTTAACTAGCTGGTGCCCACGACTTCGTCCGCGTTGAACGATGAAAGGTACCCTATTTCCTTTCTGGTGTCATGGTGATCGGTTTCATGGTGATCGTTCAGTAGTTTTTGCGTGAAAGAGTTACAAACAACCATACATCCAAACATACTTTCGCATTTATAATATTAGTACGGATCTATCCATGAGGATAGACATCATCATCACTCCACTACTGGATGTAGGCCTCTCCTCAGGGTCGCCACAACGCACGGTCCTCTGTCTAGCATCCAGCCGCTTCCTGCATAGCCTCTCGACAAATTTTGATTAAATGGGCGCATTTTTTTAATTACTCGCCAAGGGTGGTAATTATTTTTTTTAAAAGACGAAGTGTCAAAGTAGGCTTCAAAAGGATTTTTAACTACGTTTCAATTAAACTTTATTTTTTATACAAAACTTATAGAATGAACTATTGAATTTACTGCATTCAATGATTGCATTCAATAGCACAGTTAATTGGGATCGCACAAAAAAAATGTACAAATTTGGAGAATTTTTCATCATAATATCCACAAATGTCGTCTAGGGTGACGATTTTCACACATTCAAATGTATCTCTATTATTTCTTAACCACTTGAAGTTTTTTTCTTATATTTTTTCCAGAGCTAGCATAAACCTAGCCTATCGCCCTGTACCCGCTTGGCATTGGACACCCTATATAATCATTGGGCATTTAAGTTCAATTCTGATAATTTAACTCTGTTGAAATAATTTCGCTTCATTAAAATCAATTCATTGTTCCAAATCGATTTGCGGAAAGAGTCTTTTTTCGCTTCGTCTTTATTATTATTATGTGAATGAAAAATTGCTGAGTTTCACAAGCCATTCAAGGTGCTATAATGAATGAAGAGGGGACAGGAAGACGGATTGGGTGTCTTATTTAAGGGGAGGTGACAATTATTTTTGTTTAAGGCTACGTGCTACTTGCATTAAGTATATTTTTCAATGTTCAATTAAAAATCTGTGCTGCATGACAAATAGGCTTATCATTAATTTCTTGTCTTTATTATATTAACGAACGGCAGACAGGCTGACGGTTTACATGATTATTGCTTGAGTTATTGCTAGTACCTATGACCTATATACACACACACACACGCAACTACATATACACACAATACATATACACACGCAACAACGGAGGATTATGGAGATTGAGGATCTCCAGAGGATAAGTTAGATAGAAAAATGGGCTCTGGCATTCATCGAATCAACAATGGCACAAGAACTGCTATTTCATGGTTGGTCTAGTGGCCCTAACTGTTAACCAAACGGTCGCTGGTTCGAATCCCGACAGGGGCAAATGTTTATGTGTTAACATTTACCTTTGTACCTGAGTCATGGATGTTTGTATTTTTAATATGTATGTATTTACATAAAAAAAAGGTAATCTATGTAGTATATCAACTGTCTGTTATCCATAATACAAGCATTAGTTGCTTACTGTGGAACTAGATGGTGCTGTGTGGAATGTGTGAAAAAAAAATGGTCCCACCACCATTTTTTTTTTCACACATTCCACACTGCGTTTCGCAGTCTTTTGGGCAGCCGTGAAATAACAGCATATGTGCTGTTGTGTTTCGGTGAGTGAGTAAGGGATGCCAGAGCCCATTACCCCATCCCTTATCCTTAATCCTTCTTTGGTCGGCAGAGCACTTGCAGCACCTATGGCGTTGTTAATTATTTATTTATTTTTTAATTTTTTGGCGTTGCGTGATTATGGTTTTTTTGGACACGATAACAAATAGAAAATATCTCAAAAAAAAAAAAAAATGGCTACCACATAGAGCGGTAGTGGATTGGATCTCAGTATGTATAGTGTGTATTAAAATAGTTATAATTCATGTAAAGTCGGGGTAAAATTATAAAATTCAAAATAATTTATTTGCTGAATATAGTTATACATAAGTTGTTGTAAATTTAAATAGATATTGTCCACATATTCAACAGACAAGCGATGTGCAAATTTAAAAAGCATCTAAAAATTAATAATAATTCCTCCAAGATAATTAAATAATTTACGAAAACCTTTGCCAGTTTTCATATTCATTCATTTATCAAATCGTAGACACATAGTACCTTTTAGAACTAAAGCACTAAACAAACGTCAATATTCGTTTGAGATGAAACGTTGGCGTGACTTTGCCCTGTCGAATTTAAGGTGACGAACTTTTTCTTATCTCGACTGTATTTAGAATATCGCTAGTCCATGACCGGACACACTGCATATGGTTTTAAATATATACGTACCGTACTAGCTCTTGCACGCGACTTCGTTCGCGTAACTTTATAAAATAATAGCCTATGTTACTCGCTGTTAATATAGCTTTCTATAGGTGAAAGAATTTTTAAAATCGGCCGAGTATTTTTTGAGTTTATTCATTACAAATATACAAAAATACAAATTTTTCCTCTCTATAATATTATAGTATAGATATCTTTTATATAAAATATGATTTTCAATAATGAAATACATCATTGCAAACTATAAAATGGTAGACAGTACCACAGTAAAATTTAGTATTATAGTCCTTTAATTAATTACTATAGTGCTCGTGGTAATTAGAAGGTTGCGTAAATCAATCTGGTCGAAATGGCAGGATCTATAGTTGGTTACATATGGAATGATATTGTTACCAGCCAAACATAATTCAGATAAAGAAAACCCGTTTGGTAAAGTCCATTTGGTGGAAATAACCATCCTCTTTTAAAACACCATGATCTTTTATATGGATACTAACTGATGCACGCCACTTCGTCCGCGTAACTCTATAAATTATAGCCTGTGTTATTCGCTGATAATGTAGTTTTCTATAGGTGAAAGAATTTTTAAAATCGATCCAGTTTTTTTTTTATAGTTTATTAATTGCAAACAAAAATACAAATTTTTTACCTATATACTAATCTATACTAATATTATAAAAAGAGAAGATTTGTATGTTTGTAATGAATAAACTCGAAAACTACTGGACTTAATTTTTGAAAAATCTTTCACCTATACTAAGCTACATTATGAGCGAGTAACATAGACTAGACTATATTTTATAAAGTCGCGTGCAACAGCCAGTCCCAAATAAAATTAATTCTTATTCTAACTCATGTCAGTATAAATGTTTTAATATACATCTCGATATTAGTTTTACTCGTATATGAAAATTTATAGTTGATAACGCTGCAAGCCAAAGTTGGTTCCATTTTAGTACCATTAATAAATCAGTTCCCAAAGCCCGTGTTACCTGTGCATTGGCAATAACTTCGCGATGCAATCTTGTATCGAAAATCGGTTGCTTACTATCGAAGATTATTATCGTCTTGAGAGCTTTTCGAATATATCCGTATTACTGGATTTGGCTGGATATATTATCGACAATTTATTGTAGAAAATGGAAACAGATTCCGAAACGGGAACATTTTATTTGTATATCATTTTATTTACTTATTCAGTTATTCTGTGTAGTAGTTTATTGTTTTCATAGTGATTGATATTTTTTAAATTTAAATTGGTTTCCCAACGGGATCAACTTTTTAAATGAACTTTTCATTGTTGGCTCTGGTCTAGTCTAGAAGACAAGTAGTGGCAGGGCACACTGCGTTTCGCAGTCATTTCGGCAGCCCGTCTGGCGGCAGTAACCACCCCCTTACAGAAGAACACTGTGAAACAACACATATCGGCCGTCATCGCAAGTCATCGCATGTGTGCTGTTGTGAGTGAGTACCAGAGCCCCCATTTCCCTATTCCTTCCCCATCCCTTATCTTCAATCCTACTGTAGTCAACAGCACACTTGCATCACATGTTGCTTGTGTTATAGGCAACGGTAGCCACCTACCATCAAATGGACTGTCAGCCTGTCTGCTGACCTTAACATAAAAAAATCACAATTCGTATCAAATCTAGGCTTGCAGAAATGTGGTCCCGTGTTTTTTTCGTTTAGGCGACTTCATTAATTGACGTTGTTGAAAGGATTGCCGGTTCATTAATTATAAGGGTTTTAAAATGTTTATTGTCAAACGAAATGAATCGATTCCAATTCCTGATATAGAAATTTCACTTAACACTCCTGATATAATTAAATTAAACAAAGACTTTTTCCATTAAATTGAATTAAATAGAAAAATTAAAAATATTTGTATATAATAATAAGTATTTTTTCTCGTAACCAAACTCAGTACTCTGTCCTCCGTAACCATTCACTGCTATTGAGGACACTATGAGTGTGTAGTCTGAGTTTAACTCGATCAAACGATCACCTAGTGGCACTAGCGTTGCTTCATTCCAATACAAATTCACATTTACGCGTTCGATGCGTTTGATCGAGGCTGTTGGTGAACTCGAGCCTTAGTAGTAGTACTAATGATAAGAGATTGGGAAGGGAATATGATAATGGGCTCTGGCATCCCTTACTCACCAAACTCGCTGTTATTCCAGGGTGGCCTTCTGTTAAGAGTTGGTCACTGCAGCAAGACAGGCTGCCCAAAATGACTCCAAAACACACTAGTTTACAGATCAAAAGTTAATTTCCAATTAACTTAACAGTTAATTCGGCTCAGCCGGAAACAGACCCTGGGACCTCTGAGACAAAAATGGGCTCATCAATGGGTCGTATTTTTTTTTAATAAAAACTTTATAAAACTTCATTGTTATTTTTTGTAGTCTGAAATAGTTTGCTGAAATATTATTATAAAATCTACAAATTTTTCACTGATATATTTTTTCTAGATCCTTAATATTTTCTAGATTAGCTTAATTTTTTCTCCAAAATTCAACCTAACTTCATAGCATACTATATTTTATCAAAATCAATAGTTTTATGGCTTTAATTGTGTAAACGTAACAGAAAACCATTCAAGTTTGTTTCGAATTTGTAATATTACTATGTCCTACTTTGCCTTATGTAGAAACCGCGGTCTTCGAAAATCTTATCAACGTCTCCAAAAGTCAAACATTCATCCCTAGCTTGTAAAGTAATAAAATGTTTAAGCAACACCAACAACGAATGGATTAAACGTGTTACGCCCTTTTACACAACAACTCTAAATTTTACTTAGCCTATTTAATGGGTAATTTAAAGATATTGAGCTACTAGATGCGACTTGCACTCTAAACTGCAGTTATTTGATAATATTTTATTTATTATTCCTCTATACTTCGCCTTTGAATATTTGTATTGTACGAGTATTAAATCAAAAAATGGTTAATATTTATTATAACAAAATTTATTGATGGAAATACTCATTTCTATCTATCATCATATAAATGAAGTTATCATTTAAAAGTATGTAATTTATGGAGTTATTTAAAAGAAAAAACGAGTTACGTACTTTTTTACTTAAAAAAATATTTGATTCTTTTTATAAAATAATACGTTAAATTTTTAAATATGATTTTAATTTGCAATGTAATCACATTAAATGATATGTTGTTGCCTGTACGTATAAATATACGTATACATATAAAAAATCGAACTTACATCAAAGGCGATGGAAAACTGTAAAGGAATGAACAAGAATCGTGTAATTGGTGAGCCGCTTGTTAAACAAGCAGCAAGACAGCAGAATTTTGGGCGAATTTGGGGCGAATATAGGCGACAGAATACATCTACCATCAAGGGAATCGTTAGCCTGTCTGAAGGCTTTTAAATAAAAAATGTATATAATTTAAAATAAGTTTTAAGTAAAACACGTTTGGATAATTGATGAAATACCTTCTACTATCTCTAAAATAAAGACAGATGGGATATAGGAACCCGTAAAAACCTTTGTGCTCTCATCCGTATGCGAGTTTCGAAGGACGTAATAAGAAAGGATCTAAAATTCAGCAATGACCGTTTGTGCAGTCAATTGTAAAAATGCGCGTATTTGTTTTTTTTTTTAAGGTAAAAAAAAAACTAAGTCACTATGTAAACCGATTTTGAAAATTCTTTCACCTATAGAAAGCTACGTTTTCAGCGAGTAACATAGCCTATATTTTATAAAGTTACGCGGGCAAAGTCGCGTGCAACAGCTATTTCAGTAATAGATTTCTTTATTTTTCTTTCTTTCTTAATTAACATTGTATTCATGAGTGGTTGGAATGTGTTTGATTGGATTGGATGATTGGCTGGGGTGATTATTAACGCTCTGTTTTAGGGTTTTAGGGAACCAGACTTCTAACTAAACTGAAATATCACGACGAACTATTTTCAACTTTGGCCACATCTAGTGCGTCTGTAGATTCGTGATTTTCCTAATATTGTAGACATGTCTGTTGTTTTATGTTCAAGGAAAAGTTTGCTTTCAGGACTCCTCCTCAGGTATAATAAACATATGTATGAATAGGGACGAGATTAGAACAAGTTTTGAATTGGTGTAGGCTTATATTGTGTAGGTATTGTAAAGGCAGTAAGTTAAAGGTTTGCATTAATGGTGACCAACTTTTAATATGTAGTACATGAATTCAAAATTAAACTATACTAATTATATATAAGGACCACATTTAGTTCTAATAATGACATTTTATCTATATGCATAAAAAAATATTTACTTTTATCCTAGAAAAATATTAGGTTCTTGTAGAATTTTTAAAAACGGACGAACAGCATGTACGAAGTCGCGGGCACAGCTAGTTAAAAAATAATTAAAACTGAACTTTAACTAGTAGTTTATTTGGTGTAGTAGTCCTAGTTAGTAATTTAGTACTAACTGAAAAGCTAGACAAATAGGTACATTAGACCACCACAAAAAAAAACATGTATGTCTCCCTTACCCAGGGCCTTAGTCCCTTAGTCCAGCCCTTTAAGACCACACTGGCATTCTCACATTTCTTTTTAATTACAGGCTATGGTAACCATCACTAAACCATTCAGTTGACAATTAGTAAAGACAAAATTAAAAATACTTATTTAATATCTTAACGGAATATTTCCGAGTTAAGATACATTACTTTATATTCTGAGAAAATTATGCGCCATATTATGAATTTGATAATTTCTTGTGATATACTTCCAGTAATTACTTTAACTCAGAATTCGATATAAAATATTAATAACAAGTTGACCTAACGAACTTCGTACCGCCTCAGAATAAAAACCAGTTCTATACAAAATGTATGAGAAAATCTATTTTATTCACATTTCTTTGACAATATTTTTCAGATGTTTTGATAGTTTATCTATTAGGGGCGGAGACAAATTCAACAAATTAAAATTTTCTTTTTATGTTAAGATCGACAGACAGGCTGACGGTCCATTTAATGGCTACCATCGCTTATAATACAAGCAACGCCATAGGTGCTACAAGTGCGTTGCTGACCATAGAAGGATTAAGGATAAGGGATAAGGAAGGGATGGGGTAATGGGCTCTGGCCTCCCTTACTCACTCTCCGAAACACAACAGTACATATGCTGCGTTTTCCCGGTGGAATTTTATCAGGGGGTGGTTACTGCCACCAGACTGGCTGCCCAAAATGACTGCGAAGCTCAGTGTGCCCACCACTAATTTTCAAATCCGTACCAGAGCCAACTTTATACAAACTTCCAAATCAAATCCAAATCCACTACTTTGCAAATCCATAACAAAATCCATCATAAAAATCGATCCAGCTGTTCTAGAGTTATAAACATCGAAGTAATATATATCTTTGGTTATAAATGGTATAACTAACACGACTTGCTTTTTTTTTAATTAATTTATTTTTTTCAATAAAGAGAAGATGTATATGTCAAGAATCATATTAAATGAGTGAGTTCTAATATAAAACCGAAAATCTTCTCTCGAATAGTCAATGAGTTTATCTTTACTAATTCACTTTAATATATCTATAATACTTAAAACTAATAAGATATTAACTTAAACCATAAAGTAAGAGTGAGAATCTTAATAACTTTAAAGTCTATAATGGCTTACATTAAAACTAATTGTTTCATCAAATTGTACATAGTGAATTCGCTTTGATATCATGCGAAATAAGGCTTTATGGCACATAAGCTCGTCCATTACCACATTTTATAGGGTTATGCACCGCGTAGAGAGTATAATGCAAATTAATGCCCCGTGTGAGGCGTTCAGTTTGTTCTTAGGGTTGACACACTAAAAATACTTTGTCATTTCATTCTAATGACACCATGGCCTATACTATTAACTAATTTAAAATATAGAGTTATACATGCATATAATGTAGATAAATGTAATGCCAAATTCAAATCGCGCGGGTATTTGATTGAATATATTTCGCTCATCGAAAACATACTTAATCTCTAGTCTAGTCGTTGGTTGACATTAGGAGTATATTCAGAAAAATTTACAACCAAATCAAAACCTTCCTCGTGTATCCTTCGTTCTAGAAATGAAAATCGAATTAAAATCAATTAGAAGGCTTAAAACTAGTTAACGAAGAAACAGACAGACACGGACAGTTTTGGCTACTTGGTTGCAAAATGTTGGTTTTTTTTTCTACTTACATAAAAACTTACTTAATTACTATTTTTATAATCCTTCCCTGAAAAATTGTCTATCTGATGGTGAATACCGCATCAAAATCTGTTCCGAGACAGACAGCAGAGGGATGCGAAAAGCGACTTCAAATTATACTATGTGTACGTTTTTCTTTATCTATAGGGCTGATTATCACTTAAATAAAGGATTTTCATATCTTGACACTTTAAGGACGTATACCAATAATTATGTTTTCTTAAACAATGAAAAGTGACAGCCCTACACTCAGCACGCAGTATCGAGCGCTCTCTAAGCTCTGTAGCGCCCTCAGTGTATTACTACCCTTATACGCGATCCAATTAAGCCTAGACTAGACTATGCAAATTCCCCAACCACGTCTCACTTTTACCTACTTGTTAACTGCCGAGAAGCTTCATTTTCGTCACTATAATTTTGATTGTGTTAAAACCATCAATGGAATAAAAGTTCAAGGCGTCGAGAGTTTTGTTGGATATTCAACCGTGGTACATTGACTTAAGGGGAAATTTCAGGAAATCCAGATATCCCCCTTCATTAAGGCAACGCAAACACTTCCCCAACACAAATTCCCCTTTTTATTGCAATCGGATGCAAACGAAAAAATGAACTATGCGAATATTTTTGAAGTTTCGGCTAATTTGGTATTTGGTTACCTTCATGCATAAATGCAGTTCAATTGAGAATTTCAACATTTACTAACTTATATGCTGAGGAACGAAAGGACAATCTGTAGTCTATACTGATGACTGGCTTTCAACGCATAGACAAAACTTTTAAGTCGAAGAAAGCTTTTTTAGAACATAGGTTTATTTTAAAACGTAACTTTAGCTAATTTAGCCAAATTACAAATTACGCAAAACAAAATTATTAAAATGCCTTTTCATTACCCCTATTTAACACCTACTAATAAAATTTATAAAGAAACAAAGTTAATGAATTTAACTCAATTATTTAAATTTAATACATGTATACTCATTCGAAGGATATTAGATAAATCAATTTATTCTGATATTATCTTGCTTAAACAAAAAGATATTTCCAATTGCATAACTAGGCGAGCAAGCCATGTTGTCTTACCAAAGGTACGAACAACATGTGGTAAAAAAATGGTTGCTTTTGAGGGAGCACAACTTTTTAACAAATTACCGTTGCATATAAAACAGGCAAAATCTTTTGGAGAATTTAGATCCAAGCTCTTGAAACATATTATGTTAAGTGTTTAAATGTTTTAATGTGATTTTGTTACAATCCGGAACAAATATTGTATAATTTTTGTCTGCCTGTTTGATGTTTCGTTTCTTAATTAAGTCTTTTCTTATTTTTTTCATGTAAGTAGCTTTAAGCTTTAATGAGAATAAAGATATATAAACCTAACTTTTCGCTAAGAAAGGATTTTTGAATATGAGATAACATGAAGGTCGATATTTAATTTCTCATACATCACACCTTGGTATACCTTGGATCAAGGGAGCAGTCGTTATAGGACGACAGACCGTTAAAAACTTATAAACTCTGTTTAACTTTATAAAACACAGGTTAACAAGTGGGCTGCAAACTTTAAGGACAAGGGTTTAGGAATGTATAGAGAACTAACTGTTGCACGCGAGTTCGTCCGAGTAACTTTATAAAATATAGCTTATGTTACTTGTTGATAATGTAGCTTTCTATAGGTGAAAGAATTTTCAAAATCAGTTTAGTATTATTTGAGTTTATTCATTACAAACATACAAATCTTCTCTCTTTATAATATTAGTATAGTTAATATAACGAAAGTTTAAATAACTTACGTGAAAAAAGCAGTCCACATTTTGTATAAGGTATCTAATAAACTATTTGCGTCCACATTATAGGTCGAACATAATGTATTTGCGTCACTTACAAAGCGCATTGTGAATTGCAACGAACATTGAGGCCGACAACAATGTGGAGCCTCGCGTTTAAAGATAACGTCCGTTAGAAAGCACTTCTTGTCAATTGTCTCTTCAACGTTAAATGGGAATTTATGAACGTTGAGTTTACCTGGCAGCCTTCGGAAACACAAAGTAACTTCTCGTCCGAAATACCTCAGTGTTTAAGGGGTAGAACCTTCCAGGCCGAGCGAGGGTTTAAATTTAAGCTGCTTTTTGTGTTGATAGAAAGTCCTTAAGACGGGCAAGATAGCACGTTTTCTTCAGATATGAAATTAATAAACTTCATATAATGAATTGAACGTGATTTATATATCCGTTGTTAATTAAATAAAAGAAATAAACAGAACATACAAAATTAAATGGTCAAATGAAGTTTGTTGTATTAATTTCTAGATTATTTCATCATCAGGACAAAATTGAGTTCACAATATGTTTTGTTTCAATGCCAAAGCCAAGGTCTTTGTCCTGAAACCAAGGCCCGTAATATTGTCATATAAAAAGCAAAGCGTTCGTATTTCTGCGCGCGCGCATAACATATGCCATAGCATTAATCTACAACTGTTATGTAGACATTGGCACACTGACTCCTATTAAACTCTCACGACACAAAACATTCTGCTGCTTAGAATCAAAACAGTATTGCTTACACAGATATATAGAATAAAAATAAGTGTTTTTTTTATAAAGGAAGAAACGACTGGGTGACAATCTTAGAATAGGTTCAAATACCTATTCTAAGTTTTATTAAAATAATTTAGTTTATTGACATTTCACCATCTTTTGTTACCCAACTTAGATAATAAAAGTGTATCAATAAACTAAGTTACTGTGACATCTGCTAGAAACTTATGGAATTTACTTCCTTCTGTCCTATAAAAACATTTAATTTGCAATTAAGACTAGGGTTAAGTAATCTCCTTGTTTACCGTGGACGAAAATCGTGATGTATATTTTACATAAAAATCTCTTTTACTAAATTTTTACTTGCTTCTAAGCTCCTGTATTCATTAGCCCACAATCGGAAATGTCTATGGCTTTAGTAGTTATACGAGTAATTTAAAATAAATTACATTATAGATGTTTCCAGTATAGTTAACTCTGTGTGAAACTCTTTAAATAATGATTTGAACTCTATTTGAACTAAATACCTTTGCATAGCGGCATCATGTGAATGAGCATGTTTTTTGTGATAAAGACTTGTTACAGACCAATAAATAAACCTTTTTGTTGAGAATTGATATAGTGTGATAATACATAGAAAATCTCTATATATAAAAATTACGTGTCACATGTTCCTCCGCGATGAACTCCTAAACTACTGAACCGATTTTGAATAAACTTTAATTATATAATTTGGTCCAACTTAAAAGATAGAATATATTTTATAAAGTTACCCGGACGAAGTCGCGTGCGTCAGCTAGTTATAATATATATTTTTGTGGCTTATATTATAGGATAGACTCAGTTTAGTCGGACTAATGGGCGTCAGTAAATCATTACAGATGACGAAATGATGAATGACTATTTCGTAAATTACAGGACTGAGGTATGATATGAAATTCTTCAAGTGTTAGTGTATGCTCGTCTTAAATTATTGCCTAGTTCACAAGCTGTAATTAAAAATCATAAACTAACCCCCGACATTCTATTGAAACCATTCCAATGAGCTTAAACACGCTATATCTGATGTAAGTTGCTGAGGAGTTGGGTATCCCGCAACATGATTTTGAATTTGGAATTATCATGAATATACCACCGAAGTAAGAGTACCTACACCAAATTTCAAATCAATTGAACTTGTGGAAGTTAGTGAGATCTCTTCTTCAACTAGGAAATGAACCATCCAACCGGCAAGCGATTGGCAGTTGCCGGTTAGTTAAATTTTACAAAGCTACATTACAATAAATAATGCAGTCGAATTTATACTTCTTTTACTGAGCTTTTAAAGGCATTTCTGTATATATAAAAAAAAGAGAAATAAAATATTTAAATTTTAGATATTGAAATTACACAAAGTTGGATCAATAAAAAATTTTAATCACAAAGTGGAATGTAAATTGTGTGGAAATTATAAAAATCGGAGAGTTGGGATGATGATTATGATGTTGATAGACATAGCCAAAGAAGCGACGAGGCCGCCTCTTTTTATAAAAAAAATCCACTCCATACTTTTTAGTTAATAACGAGTTGAAATTCAGCATTAAAATCAAACACGTCAAATGCACAATCGAGCAATCGCGTCAATCACTTTATGAACGAATCGATTAGTCTGGAAATTGGATCGATAGGTCTACGTGTCTCGATTTTACTGGTCAGCATTCGAATCCTGTTAACATCGCGTTATTTATGGCATCAAAATGCTCGTTCAGCTCTATAATTCAACGAAACTCAGATTCACTAGCCGAGAGGGACTATTCTGTACTTGTCCGGGATGTTCTATGTTAAATATTTACGAAGAGTCTAAGACGATATCCTAACGTTAAATAATTTTAAGAATAGAATACCTACTATAAACAATCGATGGTTACTATAATCCCGAGGGTTCATATACAACTATGTCCTTTCCAGTACCCCTGACAACTAATTTTTATAATAAATTTATAATAAATTATTCATAATTAATGTTGTCTTAACGTGAACTTAATGTCTAGACAAACCTAATAAAGGTTTAGATAGATGTATTTTTATCAACTTGTATAGAAATACTTATTGGATAATAAATAAATAAATATTAGTAATTATTATATTATTATTATACTAGGCGACCCGCCCCTGGTTTCGCACGGATGCAATTTGCAAATCATATACACGTGAAAACTAACTCAAGAAACTGTCGTCATCAAATAATTTCTAGCAATAGTGAAAAACTAATGTCAGCAAAGTTAAAAAATGTTACAGAATAATACCGCGCAATCACAGGACGCACCGCTGCGGCACGCGTAAATCTATTATAATTGCTTTCAAAGCCGACAAATATGCCATTTAAACATCCTATCGACACATACAGCTTCTTCGTAAACAGTTGTATTTCATAGAAGCAGATTCCACAATTTACAATATGAATAATTTGTCTGGTGTTACATTAACGCAGGCGTAAATTCATGCAATATGTATGGAGATCGCTTTTCAATTAATCTGGTTTGAAAGATTAGCAATACTACACCATATTAGCGATCCACCTCCGGCTTCGTACGAATTTAATTTTATTCTTTAAATGATATACACAAACATTCCTGGATTACAAAATTACACTTAATTTTGAATTTTTTTATTTCAGGGAGTAATCTATATAAAATATCTATACTAATATTATAAAGAGAGAAGATTTGTATGTTTGGAATACATTTATGTAATACTAATAAACTCAAAAACTACTGAACCGTTTCACTTATAGAAAGGTACATTATCAGCGAATAATATAGGCTATACCTATTTTATAAAGTTACGCGGGCGAAGTTGCGTGCAACAGCTAGTTACATATAAATGTCAAACATTTACTTTTGCCAAGATTTACATATTGCTTTAAATATTTTGTCAGGCGTTATATCTTTTATTTTTCAACGGAGACGAAGTTGCGGGCACTAGCCAGTGAATTGATTTTGTTGAAGTTTATTAAATTAAGTTAAGTATTCCTTTTAATACAGTTCATTTACTTAGCTCAAAAACTAATTAAGAACATATTTATTCAAATATTATCTTTATTATTCAAAGGGTAATATATAAGTTTAATCAAAGTTTCACCTCCAAATGGAGTCTGCAAGCACTAATGCGCTTTTGCAAGGATTAATGCAAGAACACTTAGGATATCAATTTAGCACTAAAACTTACTTAGTTCATTATGTTTTTAAATATTTGATTACATTAATTCAGGCTTATACTTCATTTATTGAAGTTATAATTAATATTATTATAACTTCAATAAACTTTTGACGTTTGATGTTGACGTCAAAATAAACGTTTGACTTTACAATAACCATTCACCGGGTTTTCTCTTAGCGTTCTCTGTTTCGCTCTCTCTTTACAGAGAGAGGCTATACTGTTCGACAACATTTAACGTTTTACCGCTGTGTCTCAGGGACCCCGGGTTCGAATCCCGGCTTCGAAATGAACTTTTTCTTTTCATAGTTGGCTCTGGTCTGGATCTGGCAAGTAGTGGTAGAGCACACTGCGTTTCACAGTTATTTGGGCAGCCCGTCTGATCACAGTAACCGAATACTTACAGAAGACCACCATGAAATAACAGCATATGTGCTGTTGTGTTTCGGTGAGTAAGGTATTCCAGAGCCCATTTCCCTATCCCTTCCCAATCCCTTATCCTTAATCCTACCGTAGTCGACAGGTAGCCATCTACCATCAATTTGATCGTCACCCTGTCTGGGAAATTCCAATAAAAAAAAATATATATTTTATAAAATTCCACCTAAATTAAATACAAATCTTACTTGAAAAGAGAAACAAAATTTAAAGCGATTATTTCTCAATCTTATTCACTTCTTTTAAATGCGTCAGCCATGATTTCTACTTAATGCAATAAAAAAAATACAACTATAGAAAATCAAAATCACATCTTATGTAATCTGCAAAAACGTCAGCTATATTTGGAAATAATACATATTATGTAAAAGAAATACTATTATTTGAATTCCAAGAACGAACGCGTTCAAAAACCCGGAAAAAATTTCCAGTGTCCCAAGAGTATCCTTCGCAATAAATCACACCAATTCGTTCGAAAAATAAGCTATAGGTTAGCGAATATTATAAGTAGGATGTTTCAAGATGGACGCTCGAACATAATGCTAAGCAATACGTTTATTGTTGCCGGAAAGGGGTTCTCAAACTACATATAAATTTTTCAAATTATATGTATCGGCTTATCGTATAATCCGGCAATTCGTGATGTGATAGTAGATCACATCACGAATTGCCTAGGTAGCCTAGGTAGATCGTGATGGCGCCATTTCATGAAGTTGTTACAAAAATCTTTATTTCCATATTCAACAAATTTCTCGTGAAAGCAATTTTGATCCTTTGATAAATTACCTAATAACGAAATACTTTTTGAACATCCTTTTTAATATTATAAAGTAATCCTTCTTTACAAGGCTAATCGATTCGTCGAATCATTTTTTATTCGGTTTTCATGACGTGGCTAATGAAAGCTCTTCAAGGATGATTTTTCAACGTCTAAGAAGCGAGATAGCGTTTGATCGTCTATTACACCGCAGCTAATGGTTTAATTCCTTTACTTTCTTAAGAGTAATATACTTAACTACATATAACTACATAACTACACACTTGCGACCCGCTCCCGGCTTTGCTTGGGGAAAGATTTTTTTATATAAAACCTTCCCCGTTTATCCCTCTTTCCATATGTGAAAAACGAATTAAAATCGGTCTACCCATTCTCGAGTTTTTGAAGCATACACAAACCAACTTGACATTTTTTATTTATAAAGATTTAACACGACGAGTATACCATTTTCAACTGTACATATGTGCTTTTTGTTACGTTGTCTTTTGACACTTTATTTCCTAACTATGGAAAACACAGATCTTCAAAATAAGATTGATTTAGACCAAACCATATTCGAAATATCCACAATTTTAAGGTCAATATTTCATTTAGACGAAACGAATACTATTTCTGCACCAATATTCAGTACAATATTAACTGTTGTTAGCGGCATTTTGAACATTATTGCTGACAGTGTGTTTGATTATGAGGCAAATATTTTAGTTACACAAACCGCTGACCACATATATTTAGTTTAATCCAAATGTTTTATTATTTCAATTATTAATACCATAATAATAATTTGTAGTGTTTTTATTATATGATTTTTATATAAATCTTCATTCTATTAAAAATTATTTAGATTTTATTGTGTTACAGTCGTAAGCTGGTGTCTTGATGGACTTGAAATATCCTACTAATATTATAAATACGAAAGTTTCTGAGGATAGATAGATGGTTACTCTTTCACGCAAAAACGGCTCAACGAATTTCGATGAAATTTGGGATCATCTAGAAATATAAAAAAATGCGCCACTGACGCTGTCTTTATAGCGATAAATTTGTCAAGGGTTATATTTAAAATTTTAACTTCAACTTCAAGCAGAAAGGCTGTCTGTTCCCTCGATGGTAATTGGCTACCGTCCCCTGAAGACAGAAGCGGACGCTTCAAAAATTTCTATTCGGTGTTATGGTAGGAATATTAACACCTACATTCTGAACTGAACAAGTCATCTTCGTAATGACGTTTTATATTTCGTTCATTTGATGTAAGTAAAAAAATATTATACAAAAATAGGCCTCAACTAATATTCACAAAATCTGAAAAAGTTGTCAGACAGGCAACTTTTTCAGATATCGCAGCCTATACAAGCAACCCTATTATAGGTGTTACGAGTGCGCTGCCGACCTTTATAGGTTTAAGGGTAAGGGATTAGAAAGGGACAGGAAATAACTCAGAGAAACAAAAGAGCAAACATGCTGTTATTGCACGGTGGTCTTCTGTAAAGAGGTGGTTACAACCGCCGCCCGGGCTGCCCTTATCGACTCTAAAGGAAGACTAGCGCAAGTTTATACAACATGCATTATGCTCAGCTGTGAGTTTGTGAGTATGTTTTTATATCATATCTGTGTATCTCTGTCGAAATAAAATATATTAAGTGGAAAATTCTTTAGGCACGTTGGGCATTTTTGAGATGGGAAAAAACCATTAAACTCGCGACTTGTAATGAAATGTAACCGACACCTCTGTTGACAATTATAAAAGAACACAGTAATTTAAAAAATAAAAATAAAAAAACGACCAGTGATCGTCAACATTTTCACATGTTAAATGTCACAAAAAAATATTTCCTGACGATTCAAAAAATAAACACCTCCCGGAGTCTGTTTTTTTTTATTCTTATTTGGCCCTGCTCGCTATTCAAACCTGAGACAGAGCGTTAAAGCAAGCACCATAACATAAGCACTTGAACTAGGAGCTCGTTAAAAGGTTTATACGTTTTAGTAAAAAGTTATTTAGTTTATTTTGACATTACAAACTGACACTTAAATTTTATTCATTAGTATAGATGTAAATGTTTAACTAAATAAAAATCTCAATATATATATTTAGTTTACACTTCCTCTCTCCTAGTCCCTTAAGTTGCATGCCCGACAGGGTCCATAACACTGGTCTTTATAAATTTTGTAACACCTTTATAAATATTTGAATTTAATTGAATTGAAAAATAAAAAGACAAAAAATTACAAGAACATTATTATTTTTGTTTCAAATATGCTAGTAGTAAAAATCGCATGTACGTTTCGACCAACCCATTACAAGTATTTCTAATAGTGTTACAACTTACAAGTATAGCTCGAGTCGTTACCAGCTAGTTAGACCGGCAGATTGTTACAATACCCGAGGAACTCAGACTAAACTAAATTGTGGATGAACAAACAAGTCCCTGCTCTTTGTACAATTTACGACTTGCAAGTTGGATAGTATCGACAAACGTGCAGTTGTGCAGGTGTTTCGATGAGGACGAACCTTAGCGCAATCGAACTTTCATTTAGAACAAATATTTGAGACACTTCTTTGAACACTTGTTTATTTTATTCTTATTGTAATACATATACTTTCAAAATATTTCACATAAATATTTCAAAAATAAATTCAATCTCTTTTACTTTTTTCAAAAACCTTATTTCTTTAGTGCAACTATGAGTGGGACTTCATAGTGACCACGAGCACATAACTAACTTGTAGTAGGAACACGAGTCCGGTGAGACTAGATCAGTGGGACCACGGGTCAAATCATCTTTCATCATATTTTATAATAATAATATAGTTGTTTTTTTCTATTTTATAAACGGCCTAAAAGTGAAACAACCTTTCATGACGTGAAACGTAACCTTTTTCAAGTTGTCAAAGTCAATTATTTCATTAAATTCAGTTGTTAAGCATGTCAATAAAAAGGAAAACATTGTCTCTCTAGTGCAACCAGAAAAACTTGTATTTAATATGATACAGTTTCCTTTACTTGAAAAACACTACAGCGCCCTCGTATGCTACGTCGGTTATTACGCTTTCAGGCCTTAACCACTGAACCGATCATCATGAAATTTAACAAACACATTATCAGGTGGCTGAAACTTTAGTATATTTTTAAGAACATTTAATTATATTTAAAATGAATGTACCTAACAAATTCTTTCAATGGCTTTTTTACAACTGATTCTACGCTACGCCCTCACATGAAACGATACGCTTAATATTTTATTTAAGAAAATACGAAATATTAAAAAAAGCGGGGAAATAAATTTAAGCGGCCTCGCAACAAGGCGACGCGACGACGGGACTCTCTTGATTCAGCCACCTTTGCCCGTTCTCCACCAGTCGTGTAAAATTGCACCACAGTGCGAAGCCAAGCCAAGCCAAGTTTAATAAATGTAGAACATAAAATTACCCCTTTGAAACTAAATCATTAGTACTAACTGCTCTGTTATATTGTACAACTAATATTAATAGTATACCCACTTTAGCTTGACCGGTTTCCAAGATAAACAAAGTTAATAATTACTATTATTGATTTAGGCAGTTCAATTATGTCACACGATTTGGGTCACATAAATACTTAATATTGCTTTATTAGGACAAACTGGTGGGTAAGTCAATGTAGATATTGTGGATTAACATGAATACAGTGAAGGCGTAGATGGAAGCAAAAAGAAAGATACGGTACGTTCTTACATTACGTAATCGATAAATGGGCTACATAAACTTCAATGTCTAAATACTCCTCAAAACAACAATTCCAATGTCGAACACGTGTAGGTAATAATAGAGAGTCGATAAAATGTATTCAAATATTTCTACAAAAACTGTGTCCGTTGTATGCGAGATAAAGCCCTTGAATGATACTGAGTTCATTGGACTCACTATACTCGTATGAGGTCCATAAGCGGATTATAAGTCACTAATATTTCTTTTCGCTTCCATCTATGGGTATTAATTAAGTTGTTCATTGAGTGATTTTTTTATGTTAAAGTCGGCAGACAGGCTGACGGTCTACTTGGTGGTAGGTGGCAATCGTCGCCTATAACATATACAACGTCACAAGTCACAAGTCCATTGTTAGCTACAATCTCATATTTATTAAGAATTGCTAACAGCTTTTTTAATACCTTTCGACGGCTATTTTTTTAACTACGATACCTGTAAATCACTCGGAAATGTATATCTTCAAAAGGATTGAGCCTTCATTAGGTAGAAACATACAAAACTGTTTTAATACAGCTAAAAATTTCCTAAGAGCCTTCGTTATAACCAAATTTCTGTCATTTCTTTCATCCCATTTAGAGCGCATTGTACAAAAATGTTGCCGGGAATTACATTAACTACATTCGCGGAGTAAACCCAAAGGATTTTAGTTCGAAAATAAATAGGTATCCAGAGCTTGAGTTAGAAGAATGTACAGCAATATGTCAGCGGAGACGCGCAGCGCCGATTGGTTGCGCCTCGATAAACCACTGCATAGTGTTGTATTATTTATTTGTCGATAAATTTATTTAATTAATAAGGATTTGTTAAATTTTTACCAATAAACTAAAAAGCCTTACAATCTTTTTATTAGAACATGTACTATTAACTTTTGATTATAGTGAATATGAGATGTCAGACCCCAATTCTTTTCAAAAAATATCAAATAGATTTGTTATGAATACTCTTGTTTCCACCAAAAAGTGCACCATCAGTATGTCTGTAAATAAAGAAAAAAATTAAACAGAATATAATAATTACAGAAAAAGCAAGATGTTAAGGAAAGTAGGTTAGAAATATCGTCTATTTTTTTTAAAGAATAAACTAAGAACACGGCGGCGTATCAGTTAGTCTTTAAAAACAGAACCATTAGAAAATGTGCATTATTTTGATGAACGATTATGAATGTGTATATTTCGAATAAGTAAAGGCAGTTAGTTAAACAATTTACTTGTTTTGTATTAACTCTTGTTTGAAACTGTATTGTAAGTAATTTGTTTTGAATTAATTTTTTTAGCATTCTTGAATTAAAAATGTTACGGCCAATACAGCCAGAGTTTCGAGATAAAATTAATACAAATATTGTATTCTATTTGCATGGCATATTATATATCGACACATGACTAGTTTCATCACTAAACCCTCAAGAGTAGAACGGACTAATTTTATTGGTTGGATTTGGGAAGTAGCAAAATATACGGAAAAGAAGATGTTGCGCTTCCTCCATATTACGAACAAAAAGGGGATATTTACGATGATATAGAATTAAATTAAAATTTGTACAAAATAAATCAGTTTATATACCTATGGATTTTTTTATTAGGAATATATGAGAAGCGAAAATAGTTGATTCAAACAAAATTATTCTTAGAGATATTTTATAGTGCGACTAGCTTTTGTCCGCTACTTATTTAAAACCGGCTTCGATATTTTCAAAAATGCTTACTTACCATATAAAATAAAACTATATTGCAAATGTCAGCTTTCTAGACTTAGTTGTGCGTTGATAGTCAGTCGGGAAAAAGGATTTTATATAACAAAGTATAATTTAACAAAACACGAATACCAAGAAACGCGAAAACATCTACACACTTTGAATTATAAATCCTATTTAACATATCTACATACTCACTTCCCCATGACATTGCCTGTACATTTCGTTCCGGGACATGGCTGTTCGTTCACATGACGGAACGTCTAAATGGTTCGAATGTGTAGTTGTCAAAATGTACAAAGTTTAATGGTTAAAATGTTGCAGTGACAAGCTTTGGGGTCGTTATCCTATGAAAATAACTGTTCATAGATTTATGATGGCTGCGTCACTTATCTTGAAGGCTCCTCCTACAAGCTTCAATTTGGGGACCAATCAGTTTAAGAGGTGCTCATGAAGATTAATTTCATCTTAATATATCTCCCGCTTATTAATATTTATTTAAGTAAACACAGCACGTAGATAAAATTTATATTTGTACGTGACACAATTATGGAAATTAAAGTGGGAACGTGAGGGTCCTCTCATATTTTAATCGGCTCAAACTTTTCTATTGTGATGTGTTTTTTAACTGGGACAAGTTTCTGTTCGCTGGTTTGGTTTATTGGCATTTTAAATTCAATGTTTGAATGCACATAAAATCTAATTCAGTAGGTTAACAGTAGAGTTAACTCAAACTCAATGTATTTGTTTAAGATCAACAATATTAATTTCCCAGTGATAGCATCGACCACCAGTTGTTTCCATTCCACCCTGTCCTCAGCCCTTCTCATAGCCTTCGCAACTGTAAGGCTTATAAGATCCGCAACTTGGTCTGTCCATCGGCTAGGAAAACAGCCACAAGACCTCTTGCCATCCACTCTTTCAACCACCACCAGCTTCTCCAAGTTTCCCGGTTCTCTGCGGGCTATGTGCCCAAAGTAATTGAGAACTCTTTGATAGCATGTGGCGCATAGTCTTGTCTGAATCGCAAGCTGTTTGAGGATCGAGTTGTTTGTGTTTTGGCCGCCGGCTTTCACATTTATAATATTAGTTTGGATAATGAAGTAATTTCCATTATTTTTACAATAGTCTGCTGTAAGGAGGGTAAAATTTCATGACGGTCGGTTGAGTAGTTAAGGTGCGAAAAGGTAACAGACAGACAGCAGAGTTACTTTCACTCTTTATAATATTAGTATGAAGTAATTTCCATTATTTTACAATATTAAAGAGGGTAAAATTTCATGATGATCAGTTGAGTAGTTAAGGCGCGAAAAGGTAACAGACAGACAGAGTTACTTTCACATTTATAATATTAGTATGTATAATGAAGTAGTACAAACCAGGCTTTGATTAAAACCCCAGTTTCGTAATAACACAGCCGCACACACACACAAGTAGGCAATACTCGCAAAACTTGCCATCTCCTTGTCACTTTCACAATAACCGCTCGCAACACGAGCAAAACTAAGTTGACAGTTTTGTGCACCACTTTAAAACTAATATCGAAGTTTATTAGTTACTCTCGTGAACTGTAATAGCTATTATGTATGTTTGAGGCCGGCAAGCATGAAAATTGCTCAGTCAATTTCAACCTTATCACTAATTGATTACAGTTGAAAGAACTTAACAAAAATTGTGCAAGCTGGTATTTGACAGGCGAGTACAGAATCCGTTGAGTTTGTAAAGAAAATGTCAGTTGTAAATTTTAAGACTAGCTTGAAGAAAGAATTCGTAATTAAAATTTTTCTAACTTAAAAGACCTATTAAAATACCTAGATTTGTATGTAGGTATATTTTTACAAAACATATAATATTATCCCTTATTGACGTCTGGATATATGTACTCAATCATGCAAAAACCACAGAACGGTTTTGGATGAAATTTGGCACACAAATAGTTTAATGACTGGGTTTAACATATAGGATACACTTTTTCCTAGATAAATGTTAGGTTCGGTTCGAAAAACTGATTTATTTATGCTTAATCTTCCAAGCAATGTTAGATGTTATAGGAAATGAACGTATTGTCGCCTTAAAAATAACAAGTGACAGCCCTAAGTCTAGTTTCTCTAATTGGTCACGTGTCGCTCCTTAAGGGTTCTTGTTTTGATCTCTGAGTACAACAGGGATTGCTTCAGACGTGACGATTTTAGATTCAATGCGATTCAATCAGCAGTGGTAACCCTATTTTTAAGTAGAAGGAGTTCTGAATTTTTTCAAAATTTTTAAAGTGTCAAAAAAACAAGTTCAAAAGGTAACAATTCACTTCAAAGGAGCCTGTTATGGCGACCAGAATGTTATGATGTAATTTTAACAAAGTATTTTTATGTAAAGCCAGCTATAAATCCAATTTACAAGCTAATAATAAATTAAATTAAAAGAAGAAACACATGAAAGTAAAATGCCATTTATCCATAATTAATAATATTATAAATGTGAAAGTAACTCTGTCTGTCTGTTGCCTTTTCACGCGTTAACTACTCAACCGATCATGGTGAAATTTTGGATACACGTTGTCTGGAATACAGGAAAGAGCATAAACCCTTTGCCTTTTAAATACAGAAAAATTGACTGTTTCCGAGGGATAAAAAAAAAATCTAACACCTGGCAAAATTGTAATAGCAATAAAGATGTCAGCTAGTAAAAATATAAAAGCAGTTTTTCTTGTATAATTTTTCGTGGACCGCGAGTTCGTTACGGTTAAATTGCGAAAGAGGTCTGCCTAGGAAGGTATTGGGAACACTACTTATTCTATCAAAGTGAGTTTGCGTTTATAACTCTACCAAAAAAAGTCTATGCTGACTGTACTTAATATGTGTGATATCGCCCTTTGCACAACAAGTTTGAAAAGTTTTAATTTATTTTTAAAACTCTAGTTTTATCATAAAAAAAAACGTAAATTAAAAAACATCAAAACACATAGTAGTTACAGCGCTAAAATGTGTCAGCATTAAAAATTATGACGCTCCCTATGATTTCACGCTGTATGCTATTATAAGTGGTACGAAAACTTTAAGTGGAGTAGAGAGCTAGATTTTTTTAAAACATCTGAAAACACATAGAAATATTCAGTTTTCGTTCTTATTACTAACCGCATAAGGTGCTCAAAGGTTTCGACTTGATTTCGTCAGTAGAATGAAATCTAAAAATCCCGCATCATTTTTATTTTAGTGGATATAATATGTAGTTTGTGGCTAATTAGATAAGTGAATGTTATTTACTTACTTAAATTAAAACTACAATAATTATTAAACTATCTGGAATAATAATAATAAAATACGACTATAATTATAACTAAGTTTTGATTTTCATTCAAAACAGATCGTACGTGTAAAACGGTTTTCACAACTCTCATGAATATTATGGCTCGGGTCATCGGCTAGTTATAGATCACCTAAACATAAGTAGTAAGCCGGCCAAGTAGCTGATAATCAAATAAAATGTACCGCTAAACCTTCTGAGATTGCGGAGAACCCTTTTCTTTGTTTTTTTTTTAAACTCAAGTCACAGGCGGTAAGAGATTTTTTTAAGCTCAGGTTTTGAAGACAGTGCTGGTGATTTTTTGAGTTACTACTCGCTGAAATTTATGTACCCAAACTTTCTACTTTTATCGCTCTTTCCACTACTTAAAACCGTATCAAAATCTGTTAGTTGATTTAGAAGAAGTTAGCGGAGAAAAAGAGAGATAGATAGATATATATACCGATATTATATATATATATATATATATATATATATATATATATATGTTCGGGACAGCCATGAAAAGTATAGAATAGTGATTAAAAGTGATTTATAGAACTAGTGGATTATGTAAATAGATAAATAGTGATAGAAAGAGATAAATAGTGATAGAAAACATTATAGCAATAGCGAAAATATAGCAAGACTGAGGAAAAGTTTACAAGGAAGAGCCAAAGAGACAGTCGAAGGTCTCCTCATACGCAACGTAAACATATCTGAAGTGATGAGGACGTTGGAAGACCGGTTCGGCCGACCGGATTACATCGCCTTATCCGAACTAGAACGATTGAGGACGCTTCCACGGCTGACAGACTCACCGCGTGACATTTGTAACTTCGCCAATCGCGTCACCAACACCGTGAGAACTCTACAAGCGCTGGAGAAGTCACACTTCCTCTTCAATCCAGCCGTTTTGAATGAAATGGTACAGAAATTTCCTCCTACGATCAGAAATAATTGGGTCACCTTCCTCAGAGATCAGCCGAAGGAACAACCAGACCTGTTAAAGCTATCAAGATTCTTCGAAACCCAGGCGGAGCTCTACAATTCTATATCACAGCCGGAGTTCGCGGCACCTAAAGAGGCGAGCCACGCACCCCGACGAATACAGAAGACCTACGCCGCAATAGAAGTGTCTGCATGTCCGGTATGCCAAAGTGCCGAACATAAAATCGAAAAATGTTCGAAATTCATAGAAGCAGACACGAAAACGCGATGGAACATAGCGAAGGACAAACAATTGTGCTTCAAGTGTTTAAAAAATAGAATAGGGAAACACAAGTGCCGTAAAAAGGAGTGCAATGTCAATAAGTGCCCGCGTTTTCACCATAGACTACTCCACTTCATAAGAACAGACAATAGTGAAAATAGTGATCGTACAGAAGTGGTCGCCTCCACTTGGCAACCGTCGGAGACACAGTCATATTTGAAGTTCGTTCCCGTCCGCGTCTCCGGCCCCCGAAGGAGCGTCCAAACCTACGCCTTGCTCGATGACGGCTCGACGGTGACCCTGATAGACAATGATTTGGCGCAACAAATAGGCGCAAAAGGGCCCGTCGACCCTCTACACATAGAGGCAATAGCGAACACCGAAGTGGATGTAAATCGATCGCGCCGTGTGAAACTAACATTACACGGCGCCAAAAATAGGAGCACCATTCGAGCTAGAACCATCGACAATCTACAGCTCTCCGCTCAAGCCATATCGGAGCGAGATCTGTCCAATTGCAAGCACCTTAAAAACATCAAGGAACAACTCAAGTATCCACGAGTTCAACCGAAACTTCTCATCGGACAGGACAATTGGGACTTGCTGCTTGCTAAACAAGTCAGAAAGGGACAGCGACATCAGCCGGTCGCGTCTCTCACAACGCTCGGATGGGTGTTACATGGGTCACACGCGCGCATACTCGGTCGCCGTGTAGACACCATTAACAACATCGTCCATAGACAAGAAGATAGCATGGATGAACAACTGAAACAGTATTTCTCTCTGGAGTCATTGATGATCACCCCAAAGAGACCATCCAACGACATAGAAGAAAGAATTGCAACCACCGAACAGACTGGAGAAGAAAAAGTGCACGTGACCACCATCAAACAAAAATCGAAAATAGAACAGTGCATCCCCAATAGTGATAGATTCTCCAAATGGGAGAAACTTGTTCGAAGCACTGCACGTGTGCTACACTTCATCCGACTGTGCAAACAGAAAAGAGAATGTGTGAATTACAAGAGGACAACAAAGCGACCTGAAACCGATCCTGTATGGCGGGAGCATAAAATGTCAAGGAAGCCACATAACAAACTTCCGAAAGCTCCTAAACAACAACAAAAATCATACATACCAATACCCACGGACCTTCTACACGAAGCGGAGCGAATCCTCGTTAGAAGGAGTCAGGAAAAGGCGTTCTTTGAAGATTTACACAATCTCAAAAATGATAGAAAAATAGCTCCACATAGCCGTCTACGCCATTTAGCGGTGAAAATAGAAAACGATGTCATCACATTGAAGACACGTATCGGCGCCACGCAAGACGTTACAGATAGACAGAAGAGCCCTGCAGTCCTCGATGGCAATGACCAAGTCTGCAAGCTCTACATAGAATACGTCCATAGGCAATTGCACCACGCTGGCGTCGAAGCGACGATAAATGAGTGTAGACAGTTTTATTGGATTCTTCGGCTACGCCCGGACACGCGTATGATAGTAAATAGATGTCTCCCATGTAGGATTCGTAGATCGCAGCCACCAGTGCCACCTACAGGAGACTTACCACCGTGCCGGCTAGCACATCATAGACGTGCGTTCACTTACACCGGGCTCGACTACTTCGGGCCACTTACAGTCGCGGTGGGACGCACAACACAAAAGAGGTACGTCGCGCTGTTCACCTGCTTGACAACGCGCGCCGTACATCTGGAGATCGCCGCCTCATTGACAACAGATTCTGCCGTTATGGCACTGCGACGCATGATAGCGCGTCGCGGCTGCCCAATAGAAATTTGGTCGGACAACGGCACGAACCTTCACGGCGCAGAACGTGAACTGCGGCGAGCTTCAGACCAATTGCTTCAAGAGGAAGCAAATAGGAAGAGGATCAATTGGCGCTTCATCCCTCCCGGTGCCCCCTTCATGGGCGGGGCCTGGGAACGTCTCGTCCGAAGTGTCAAGACATCCCTCAACAGTGTACTTGAAGAGCGGCGCCCTACAGAAGAAGTACTCGCCACCTTAATGGCGGAGGTTGAGTACACAGTCAACAGTCGGCCGCTCACACACGTCTCGGTTGATCATGACGATCCCGAGGCACTTACACCGAACCATTTTTTAATGATGGGGACGGGCCGAGATCCGCTAATAGGAGCCTTCAATGAGGAGGACACCATCGGGCGCACGCACTGGCGTGCCTCACAACGTCTCGCCGACTTGTTCTGGCGGCGCTGGCTTCGGGAGTACCTCCCTGAGCTTCAGCACCGGCGGGAGCCTCAAGGAAGAGGGCGGCAAGTCGTAATCGGAGACGTCGTGCTCATCGCGGACAACACCCTACCTCGCAACACATGGCCGCGAGGAAGGGTCATAGCGGCCTACCCCGGACCCGACGGAGCTGTGAGGACAGTCGACGTCGGCACCAAGGTTGGCACTCTACGGAGGCCCACCAAAAGTTGGTGGTCCTGACAACGGAGCCGGCTGCCCTCCAGCACACAGTGACTGCGTCGCCCTGAGGACGACGCACGGCGGGAGAATGTTCGGGACAGCCATGAATAGTATAGAATAGTGATTAAAAGTGACTTATAGAACTAGTGGATTATGTAAATAGATAAATAGTGATAGAAAGAGACAAATACAGTGAAACGGAAAACACTAATAATACATATTATTTCGGGCGGTTGTGTAAACTTTGTTCGACGCATGACACAACCGCCACTAGTTCTGTAAGCAAATATTGTAATATAGATAGGCCATTTTTTGTAAATAGTTAGTCTTCTTCTTGCTCCGGCATAATAAAGACCATTGTACCAGTACAAACTTGTTTTGGAACATACAAACCCTCTCCTCCTCGACTAACCATCGAACGGCTGACCAGTGAGCCCTCCTTAGCCGGAGGCCCTGCCCACTCAGTAAGCCATAACAGCCAGGCCTAATCAAATGCGCGGGTGCTACAGGCCCGTACAATATATATATATATATATATATATATATATATATATATATATATATGGATATATATATATATAATATAACATATATATATAATATATATATAATATAACTTTACTCGACTTTATCACTACTGCGAACAACGGAGTTTGAATAAAAAATTTATTGTTTGCAACAAAGAAATTTTAAGACCTTCCACAAATTGTACTGTAATATTCAAAATGTGTTTCAAATAATCTATTAACTTTCATATACCGGATCGTCCTTTTGCTGGAACAAGAATATTCCTCTATATTGTTTCTATTATAAAAAATGTTGTATATAAAAATCGGCAGACAGGCTGACGATTCACTTGATTGTAAGTATAACACCAGCAACGCCACAGTTGTTGCAAATGCGCTGCGGACTACAGTATTATTAAGGGATGGGAAGAGGGATCCAAAGAAAACAGCACATGTGCTATTTGCTGTGTTATACGCCTGTTTATATAGGCTGTGCTGTGTAACAGCCCTTGTTTGTGTTATAGGCGACGGTAGCCACCTGCCATCAAGTGGACCGTCAGTCTGTCTGAAGACCTTAATATAAAAAAAGCAATTTAATAATTGAAAAGAGAAATTAAATTTTCCAATAAATTCTGCTAGGTTGTATTTTTGGCAATGCACGTACTTATTTGTTCTTGATTGTGTAAAGAAAATTAAATTCTCTTCTGCCTTTGGGAGTCTTTTTTAACTCGAATACAGCCTTAAATTTAACAACTTTAATTAACATTGATGAAAGCCTACTTCGTTTACGAGCCGGTAATAAATTCCAAAATTTTCATTTTGAAATGTTATTAATGTAGGAACAAATTATTTGATTTTTGTTGTCGAAAAACGTCAACGAGCTTGGTTACACAGTACTTAATAGGTATTTGGAAGAATTTGTTGTCTCAACTTACTACAATGCGAATAACCGAAGACAGAATGCGACGCAAGACATTCGCGCCACTTATTGAACTCGCGAAATAAAGCATACGCCAGCAATTACAATATTTTAGAAAAACCTTTACAGATGGTAGCTATTGACAACCCAATTTTAAATGTACATTTAAATATGATGTTTTCATGGGAAAACATTATTGGCTTTTAGTCATTAATTACAAAAATTCAACCTGCGAAAATGTCACACATTTTGCTCTTTTAAGAAAATAATTTTACTAGATAAGAAATTGATTTCAGTCTTCATATATGTAAGAAATGACATTTTTTTATGAATTGTTACAATCAATGTACTACAACTATGGATTTCGTACGCCATACAAAATACTACGAACTTTATGGAACATTTAAAAGTGACATATGCGTAGAGCATGACTCTGTCATCTGTCACTTAAAACCAACCGAAAATGTGTCATGAAAATATGACTTTACCTCAACACATTGCAGTTTAAAATCTATAGTAGAAAACTTGGTCGTTACTACCTTTTACCTTGACGCGCGAAGGCAAGACTCCGCCATGTTTTCATTTTAGGCGTACTTTTTATGTGCCGCTTTGGCATTTGTGACGCAAATTCCATAGTTGTAGTACTTCGATTATTGTTACGACCAATAACTAATGAGTTATCATGGAATTACGTACTATGGGATTGGTAAACTGCTCGAGTAACCTTAGACCGAACATATTTTTTATCGAAATGAATGCACCTATTATGTGAATGATACACCTATGCATTAAGGTACAACAAATTTTCGTAGCTTCTCAGCGGTAACCAGGTTTTTCTTAAATATTGTGTAAAATATGAAAATAGAAATAAATATGTATATTTCATCATTAAGAAAAGTAGTTTTCGTACCATATGTTCCTACTGGACCTTAGTTGGTGTCCATCCATTTGCATCTTCACATTCCTCTCGTAACGCAAACCAAACCTTAAATAAATTACAGTCATATATTTCGTGAAAAAGTTTGGCGACCACTGGACTGGCATCAATCGGCTTGGATTGTGACCGTACATTCTCAGAACAGTAGGCACCTACTAATTAAAATTTAGACAAATTATAATTTATAAGTACAAAAAAAATACGACATACCAGTACATACGAGTATACATAGACATTATTGATAAGTACATAATTCCTCTTTTCAGTGCAACGCAATTTGGTTTTTATTTCTGCAGCCTCAAACTACATTAACTATTTAAATATTACATGCATAATATAGATAGATATATGAAGATTTTCATTTTATCTTAGATAAAAGAAAACCCATACTGTGTTAGTCGCTGTACCTACAGCAATGCGATCGGCAGTGGATATATGCGTCAGATTTAGATGTAGATTTGACGGCACGGCTTAATGGTGGCCAGATCGTTCCAGTTCGTCCGAATGGACATCCATTAATAACCACGATGAGCCAGGCTTTTTACGTGTTTAATTTTTTCTGCTATTCGATGTTGACCTCGGCAAATTTATAACATCTGTTACAAACTTTAGTGAAATTCGCTTTTAAAATCTTACGTAGATAGCTTATAGGTTTAAAATGTGACATAAGTAACTAGCTGGTGCCTGCGACTTCGTCCGGGTTGAACGATGAAAGGTACCCTATATATTTACAACGTGTATGAAAAATTTAATGGTGATCGGTTCAGTAGTTTTTGCGTGAAAGAGTTACAAACATCCATACATCTATACATCCAAACATACTTTCACATTTATAATATACTAGCTGGAAATATAAAAAATATAACACCTGAGAAAATATCCATATAAGTAATATAACGCCTGGCATTGCTGCGATATATTGCTGTGATGACCTCGGGAACAGTACTTTTGTCTGGCTAAAAGGTACCCTATGTCTTTTCCTGTATCCCTGAAAACGTGTATGCAAAATTTCATGATGATCGGTTGAGTACCTAGTTAATATTATAAAGAGGTAAAATTTCTATGTTTATTTGCTTATATGTAATCTTTCACCAATAATTAGAATAGAATTTCAGAATAGGCATAGGCTAAATATACCAATAGGGCACCCATGTAGACATCTAAAAATAAAGATCAAACGCTTGGCAAAATTACATATTTCTTTTTGTTTAGATACATATTTTGTTAGGCCCCCTTTTTTTTTCTTGCTTTTCAACGCAGACAAAATCGCAGACACTATCTATTTCTTAGATGTTCGGACACCATAGCTATCCAAAAATACAGATCCAACGCTTCGCAAATGTATAATGCCATGTCAGGTCGTTAATTTTTTAATTTTTAACGCGTTAAAAGTCACGGGCACAAACTTAGACAAACAATATTACAACAATATTAGATAACATTATGTACAAGAATCTTATACAATTTGCAATACAAATAACAAGGAATTTCAACAGTATATCGTGAAATTAATGTCTAACCCCATTTATACAGAATACAGTCCTAATATAAATTGTGCTAAACATTGGGACCCGGCGATAGCAAATTGAATTCCCTTAGTAATTATTAATTGGTTAATACGCACGTTTCGAAGGGTGAAAGGGCGTGTCTTCGCCTACCCAACTAGAATTACGAAGATACAAATTCAAAACTATATCTGGAAGTGACATTGGTGAAAGGTTATTATTGGTGTGCTGCTATACTTACTATGAGCAGTGCACTTAAAAGATGGAGTTTTTTAAAAAATATTATTATGCCTTAGATCATCTTTTAAAAAATATTACAGTGTGCTACTTATAAGTTGACTATCTGGTTGAAAAATAATATATATGAGTAATGTATCGCCTGTCATCTTTATCGGTGTTTTTTTTATATATATTTAGATATATTTAGAATATCTCTCAAATATTTTTACAGAATAAAAAGTATATTCTTTAATAGCCAATCAGAACGTTTGACATACATAATTTCAGGAATATTAAAAATATGGGTCAGGCAATTTTGAATACACTTATTAAATACAATTGCACATAAATATATGTAAATGAAAATTAATTGTTAATTTTATTGCTAACAATTGCTAACCTCAAGAACGGCTAGACTAATTCGGCTATTATTATTTTTTTTCAAATATTCGTTGAGGTTCAGGAAAGGTTCTTATGAAGGGAAAAGCATAAGTACAGCCTCACTCCATATTTTTTCTATCATCGTAAATGATGTTGAGTGTTCATATCCAGTAGTTCATATCTCCATGTAATAATTCCTTATAACGTACACGCGTATGAATGCCTGCATAAAATCGGCACGTGTCTTGATAACGAACACGACGATGTGATACTAAATATACTAATATTTCATTATTGTGGCGAAGTTCTATAAATTCAATACGTTTCAAATACCGACACCAAAGGGAAGTCGGGTCTATTTTAGCATCTAAAATTGGAAACAAAAGCCAATACTATTTTGAAATTTGAATAAGACATAAAGGGTGTCTGTGATACTTAGTCTACTTAAACTTCTTATTGGTCTAAATGTTTTCCATATTCTAATATATTTTACAAATAGGAAGCCACTTTGGACTTCATTTTATTTTCTTGTCATTCGCTTTTTAAACTCAATATCTACTAGAATATTATTATTATTTATTATATTATTTAATGGTGACAGGGCACACTGTGTTTGGCAGTCATCTGGGCAGCCCACTTGGCGGTAGTATCCACTAACCACCCCCTTGCAGAATACCGGCGCGAAGAAACACCGTGGGTTTTTAATTGGGTAGAAGTCCCACATACCCCACCGATCTCCCCATGGTCGGTGGGGATCTGATTCGCAGATTTCCTCGCGTAGAAAAAAGGGTGTGTGTAGCCCGCTACAGCCGCGCCGCATACTTAGTTTATCGATGTTTTCAATTAAAATGTTGATTGATTTACATAATGCTATGTTGTATTGAAAAAACAACAGATTCTTTATTTTTTTGCGTTTAAATATTTCCAATCGCTGTACCAGCTTAGGAGCTGTAGGGAATTTAATGCAAAAAACAATGTCTGGTTAACATTTTGGAAAAAAAAAATGTACCAAATGTTGTCTAAACTTTGATAATTCATATATATTTTTTCGAGCTTCTTGATCTAACCATAAACGAGGTAGGCTTAAGAAAGTACCTATTTAAAGGCTCCTAATAGAATAATCCATTTACAGTACGGAACGAAACAGAGTTATTTAGACATCTCACTCACATAACGATGCCAAGGTCAAACAATACGCAGGGCTGCTTTACAAATTCATTACAATGTTAGCAAAAGGAAAAGGTCGGAGATTGTAAACAAAGGCCTAATGGTTCGTACGATTTCATCTCCGACTATTTATTTATTTAAACTTACGCATCTACATTAATGGTACTCTGTATGGTAGCGTACATTCTCCATTTAAATATTCAACGATAATGAACGATTGAGTATGATTATTTGTTTGTTTATACGCTATCACGCCATAACTACTCAACCAATCATCGTGACAGTGGCGCCGCCACGGCGACAGTGGCGCCCAATTTTTTATATTTTTAGACGATCCTATATGTTAATCCAGGTAATAAACTATCTGTGTGCCAAATTATAACCAAATTCGTTAGCCGTTTCTGAGATTAGCGTAAACAAACGCACAGACAAGCAGACAAAAAACTATTTTTTTGATCTCAGTTACCAGTAACAAATAGTTACAAATAAGTACAACGTGTACAATTTTTTTTTAATATTTAATGTTCAGACACGGCTCGTTTACGATTTTATTATTTGTTATGTTATTGAATTAAATTAATTTGAATTAAATATTCAATTCACAGTATAGATATTATCTAATACACGCTGAATACAGCAAAAGAGTCCCTCCCTAAAACGTTCTAAGACATTACTAACTTTTAGATACATATTTATACTACATACATACATACTCGTAGTAACAATATTTGATCTGAACTCAAAGGACATGTTCCTTTGTCTCTCCTAGATTAAAAAGGTTCTAACCGTGGGCGATATAATCAGTGATCTTTTTTTTCTCCCAGTTAATCTGAAATTGGCTACCTTAGCCATAATCAGATGCGTTCTAAACAGATAAAGGGGCTGCTAGCGACGTCCCATTAAACGTCTGCAATCAATGAGAACTAGTTATCATGTTCTGAGGTCTATGTTCAGGATTTCTCATCTCTTCAGGCGTGCCAAGTCATTTTGTGTGTTCAGAAGGCTTTTGGCCTGATCTGTTGTCTGTCTGTTCAGTTTATCCTGTTCAGTATATCTCTTGTTAGTCTTTACTATCTCCTCTTTTGCAGTAGGGACTTTCAAGTGCTCATGTATTTCCGAGTTTTTTACAAAGCATGGCGCACATGAGATGGTTCTTAGTGCAATATTTTGAAACGTCTGGAGTATCTCGACATTAGAATTACTTGCCAAGCCCCACAGTTCTGTCCTATACGTCCAGATAGGTTTTATTATAGCTTTGTATACCAAGAGCTTGTTAGTAAGAGACAATTGTGACGCTCCGTTAGCTCGGATAAGCTTTTATCAATGATCAATAACATGATTATTGTTTTTTTTTTTTTTTTTAATATTTTTAGATGATCAATCTTTATTGCTCATTTTAGTCAGCCGTTGAAATTTTTTTTATGATAAGTAATATGAAGTGGTCCTTTTTCTGGACAAAAGGTACCAATCTCCTTTTCTGTGTCCCTGAAAATGTGGATGCAAAATTTCATGAGTAGTTAATGCGTGGAAACGTGACAAACAAACAAATAAACATACTCACTTTCGTATTTATAATAGGACTAGCTGTTACACGCGACTTCGTTCGCGTAACTTTATAAAATATAGCCTATGTTTCTCGCTGATAATGTAGCTTTCTATAGGTGAAAGAATTTTAAAAATCGGTACAGTAGTTTTTGAGTTAATTCATTACAACCATACAAAAATACAAATATTTTCTCTTTATAATATAACAAGTATAGACTACAAAACGGTTTTGTCGCGTTTAGCAAAATTATTATAATTATTTAATAAACAATTCATAGTTGTAACAATCAATTGATTGTATTATTATGTTCCTCACAGAATTATATTATAGGTAAATAAGTATAGATTGTTATATAGATTCCTCAGTTTGAGAAGCTACTAATTAACTATGCCAAAATTAATATCAGAACGTGTAACCCCACAGAAGTCAATTAACATCGAATAGGTTCGTATTTTAGGAATCCATCGATAAAATTTAATCGAGTTAATTCGATTAACGATTATTCGATTATTGAGTTAGTTAAGGGAAAACGTGATTCGTGGTCGGTAGCTATTTGTCGCTGGGTTTTGACTTAATTAAAGAGGAGATTGTGTTTTGGGGAATTTGTTCGCAAGATTTAAAATGTTGCATACTTATCAACAAGTTTATATACCTACTAAAAGTGTATAAATGTATGTTGGCGAAGCGAAAAACTCGAGAACGGGAGGAACAATTGGGTAATTTTTTTTCCAGTTCGAGGAAGGTTCTTATGAAGAGGAAATTCGAATAAAAATTTCAGAAATATTTCTGTAATTTCTCCGAATTTCTGAATTTCTGATTAAAATCCCCCAAAGGAACTCCGACCATAGCTCGCTCCATAACTTGCCGAGCCATATTGAACTTGTGGATCAGTCCTGGCGTAAAATGCCACATTTCGACATCATACGTCATCACTGACAGTATGCACTTTATATAGCTTGGTCTTCAGACATTACGGCAATGGTGACGAGAACAGATGACTTAGCTTTCCAAAAGCAGCTTTGGATGCTCGCTTCCGAAAGCTAAAGCTGGCTGTATTAATTAATATGGTGCTTGACCAACATCTGTCAACAAGTCTAGGTAGAAAGTAATGTCCTAACCTTCAAATACACCCTGGTGCTGCTTGTGTTTATCGCCTACTGTAGCCATATATATCGTCAAGTGTCATGTCTGCTAACTAAACTATTGTAGAACATAAAAATGCTTTATAAAATCTATGCATCGATGTAAAATACATCATTAGCGCACAAGTTGCACAACACAAAGTAATTAACCGCAAAGCAGTCTATAAATGGCTTGTCTCGCTCTACTCGTGTAAGGAAGTACTGGAAGAAGTAGAAACTGCGCTATACAACAATATAAATGAGAAGCCGTGCCTTAATTTGGCTCATCTCTACTGTAAAGGTCTTCATTTATTATTTACTAGCGACCCCACCCAATGCTTCACACGCATGTTTACTTGACAAATTTTCCAGCTTTTTTCTTCCTAAGAACCTCTTTTTATCTTAAGGTCGTCAGAAAGGCGAAGGCTCTGGCTAGGCTGTTACTCACTCACCGAAACAGAACAACACACATGTTGTTATTTCACGGTGTTTCCAAAGTTGGATCTGAATGCTAGGAATCGAATCTGGGACCCCTGAGAAGGAGCATCCATCGATCAATCGCCCCGAATTTTTACATTCATAATCTTTAGCTATATATACTAGTAACTCCCACAATTATACAGTTATGCACTTCAGGGCAATATTTATAGAGAGAGAGAGCGGATTTTGTGAGTTGTTTAAAATCTTCTGAAATTTTGCGCCTTTTTGAAAAATTCTTTCACTTTTTGAAAAGTAAATTATTTTAATATCACCTCAAATTACACAGAGACGAATACACACGCCGTCTAGGGTTGCATAGATCTAGTAATGTTTACGGACTCATACAGATGTTCTTATAGTAGATATCATTTTCCCTGAACAAACCTCAGTCAGTCGTAATATTGTTTCCGCTAATTCTACGACCGTACCAAACTATGAACAGAGAATGTCTTTTCATTTAGAAATGTTTATCTGAAGTAAGGGATGAAGCGAGACGCGAAGAGGAAGGAAGCGGAAGTCGTTGTCTTTCGCAATACACTTGCTGACAAAGCAAGTACAACACTTCGATTTTCTTTCAACTTGTCACAGTGAAGAGGGTTTAAAACATTTTCATATTTTTAACTCCATTAATATTTGCTTATGAAATGGTTCGTCCTGAGTGACGAACAACGCACAGCCAAAACTAAGTCTAAAAAGCTGAAATTTGGAAAAATAGTTAAATTTTATAAAGTAAGCATCGGTTAAGAAAGGATTCTCAATCGCTTGCAAACAGCCCCCGGCTTCACACGGAGTTACATATATGAATATTTCTTTCTTAGCGGATATTTATGTTACAAAATAAACCTACGTACGTTCCAAATTTCAGCTTTCTAGACTTGGTTTTGGCTGTGCGTTGGTCGTCAGTCAAGACAAATCTAAATTTATAACATCAAAAACTTAATTATTATAAATGAACCAAAGTTATAAACAAAAGGATTACAACAGAAACGAGCCCGTTGGATGAGTGGTTACGCTGCTTGCCTTAACACTCTGCTCCAGAGTACCCGGGTTCGATTCCCGACAGGGTTAATTTGGAATTTCAAAGTTGCCTTTGGTCTGGATCTATAAAGTAGTGCTAAGGCACGCTGCGTTTCGCAGTCATTTGGTCAGCCAGTCCGTCGGCATTAACCTCTCCCTTACAGAAGACCAACGTGTAATAACCGCACGTGTGCTGTTGTGTTTCGGTGAGTGAGTAAGGGATGCAAGAGCCCTTTTCCTTAATCCTAATATGGTCGGCAGCGCACTTACAGCACCCACCCACCATCGAGTGGTGTCAGCCTATCTGACCTTAACATGAAAAAAAAATTTTAAAAAAATGAGAAATTACTTTATTATATACTCAAAGATAATAATATTATTACCTTACAGAATTTGCGCGGCAACACAATCACACAGATTCACATTACTGTTCCAATTTGGAAAGGTAATTAATACGTTTCAGTCAATATTGGAAGTTGGGGAATTATTTCCCATCCTAGTTACAATTTATTTGGAATCAATAATGCGTATAGAGACGTTCACAAACCCGACCGGCTTAAGTAGAACAAATTAATCTGTGCGTTATTAGGGGCTTACGTAGTTAAAGTTATCAAATTGACTATGTATGCGTTGCAGTTAAAGTTTAAAATTGGTATAATTTTGGAAGTGGTCATTGGAGATGTAATTATTGTCTTTTAAATATCTTTTATTTTTCATTTTTGAATTTAAATTGAAGAGAAATGTAACAAAGTTTTAATTGTTTAATTTTGGACTGGCCTATTCCAATCCAAAATTTAATTTAGTAGTGAAAGGGGATATGTGTTTCGCGGTTTTAAATGCCTAAATACTCTCTACAAATACTATTGCAATATCGATCACGTATAATAATAAAGACAGTCGACAAATGTGTTTAAATTTTTCCCACAAAAACTAAGTCGGTATTTTTTACGTATTACGTCTAAGCAAGACGTACCTTTGTGCAACTGAATGATAGTGAGTTCATTGGACTCAGTACATAAGGTCTTAGGCGCGGATGCTTCCATATACGATGACACTGATAATATTTTTTTAATAAAATGTGTCTAGAATTATAATTATTCTACAAATATATTTTTACAAAATATTTTTAAAGTACAAATTTACAAATTTATTTTTGAGAAAACATTTATTCCAGTCATGTTCATAATTGTACAATTTCTCGGTTGACCTGTGACATATGGATCGGCCGTTAATTTACCGACGCGTTTAGGATTTCTAGCATAAAACGGGGGTTATTATTATCAACTCTGTTAACTAGAACAGTTTATAAGTGTCGGATTCAGACGACTGGTTGAATAAATTACGTCAAAATGAGCTCATTTGTTACCAGCATAAAGTACATTTTGGACTGTTTTAATTTGTCCTCTGAATTCGTCTATCAACGTATTTATGTGAAAGTTTATAGCAGGCAGTGTAATTCTTAAGGCGAGACGACAGCTAAATTTTCTTTAAATAAAATTCAAAAAAAATCAAAGACATTTTTATTACCGAACCGCAGTGCAGTAATACTACATTGCATTGCATTTCTATATTTTTGCTATTAACTCTAAAATTATAGTTATCCCTGTAGTTTAAATTTATGGTGTATTACAAATGGTCTAAGATCCTAAGGGCGTCGTCTGTTTACGTGATAAAAGTATATTTTTCAATTGATATCTATGAGAAAATAAATCGCGATTCTGTCCCCTATTAAAATATGCTCATGAATATGCTTAATTAAAATAAAAAAAATTAGCTGCTATGTTGCGTCCTCTACACTGCACACTGGTGTCCGCAACTTTGTACACGGTGTAGTTCGTTTTTTGAAAATCCCATAGGAACATAAAATTTTTGCAAGAGAAAAAGTATGTTAGTCCAGGTAATCATTAATACATCAGTGAAAACCGCATCATTCAAATTGGTTTTGAGGTTTTGAGGTACGATTTTGAGGTAAACTTTTAAACATTTATTGTAAAGATATTCGTCTGATTACGCCACAGATTTTACTGTATGTCATTTAAAGAATTTCTTAGCGAAAGTTCCCGTTGACTTATTAAACTGTATACAGTTCATAAACTGTACAATCAAGTTATATAAATTAAAAGTATCAACGTTTGGCAAATATTGGATCGTCTGCAAAAGATTTAAAACTATTCCAGACGATATTAAAGAATAAAACAAAAGAGACGAGCAACATGAACATAATGCGAATCACACCCTCACACAATATTATTTCTTTTCCAAATACAACCATCATAACCCCTTATGAACGTAACACAGTAAATACGAAAGCAGTACCTAGATTAAGTATCCTAACTAATATTATAAATCCTAACAATAAAGTGAGTTTGTTTATTATTTACATTTTCACGCCTTAACTACTCAATAGATCATAATGAAATTTTGGGAAATTATCCCTTCAAGTATTTTCAACAAAAAAAAAGTACTATTTCAGAGAGATCATCTAAAGATGTAAAGAAAATGACAAAATTATATGAGCAATAAATATTGAATAAATGTTTTAATACCTTTATTTATGGTTGGAAATTCCCCTTGGATATACAGCAGTGTAGGGGACACTGCCGCGTTAGAAGTTGATGGTCGGGGTCGCGGGGTCGTCATGACACGACATCGGTGCCCCGCCACAAATGTTTACACCTAAGAATCTTCATTCTTAGGTGTAAACATTTGTGGCGTTCATTCATTGAATTCATTTGAATCTTCATTGTTGTTTACAATCTTCATTCACTTTCATTGTTATGTTCAATAAAGTAGGGACTCATCTGTTTTTGTTACTTTTAAAATGTTACAAAGATACGCCAGGCAAACAAACTGTTTAGTTTTTTTTTATTATTTTTTATGTCAGGCTGACTGTCCACTTGATGGTGGATGGCTACTGTCGCCTATAACACACGCAGAGCCACATGAGCTGCAAATGCACTGCCGACTACAGTAAGATCAAAGATAGGGGTTTGAAAGGGATTCCTTACTCACTCACCGAAACACAACAGCACACATGCTGTTATTTCACGGTGGTCTTCTGTAAGGGGATGGTTACTGCCGCCAGACGGACTGCGAAACACAGTGTGCCCTGCCACTATAAAAGTTAATTAGTACTAAATCGTTTAATTTAAGTTTTCCTACTGTAATTTGAAATTACTGTGAACACAGTTTCTAGTGGCACTTATCTCGATTACCTCTTTTGCTTCCACATTCATCAATCGTCTCTCGTATTTGTGAGAGTACCGCTCCTTGATCTCAAAGAAATGTGACCTTTTTATACGTATTTTGTAGCATATTTTTTGTCAAGTTCACACAAAACATTGCCTTTTCCTTTTTGCATGTACGCGGAGATATTATCTAAATTACCTTAGCGTTTCATGCTTCATGCCGCTTAATAATTGAAGTCGATAGTTTTGGAAAGATAAAAAATTAATTTAATTAATTTTTTTTTTTTAACGGTTGGATAAATATCATGTATACCCGGCAGCACAGGGTACGCTGCGGAGTTAACTTCTATCGTTTGTGACATGACATCCGGGACCTGCTACGGCTGTCCAATGCGGGGAGGACTACGCCCAATGTCGGAACCTCGTAACCGCAAGTGGAGGTACGCCGGCCATCTCGGGGGACCTAACGACTGGCAGTAGTCACTTCTAAGATTACCGTTCAGGTCCGATTAAGGTGGCGCCAGCTGCCTGGGCCCGAGCCTCCTCCAGCGGATCGGCTGGAACTGCGGATCCTCTTTCCGCTGCCTTCCACCTCCTTACAGAATACTGCCGTGAAATATGCTGTGTTTCGGTTAGTGAGGGATGCCAGAGCCCATTTCCCTATCCAATCTTAGGATTAGTCCCTATCCTTAATTCTACTATGGCCGGCAGCGCATTTGCAACGCCAGTGGAGTTGCTTGTGTTATGGCTCCTCTACACTATCGGCGATTACAGACGATTACGGGAGAACACGATTGTGTAGAGGGCATACTCGGCTGTACTCTTGATTTGTCGGGTTTTCATACGCACCAAAGGAAATCTTGTATGCTTACGGTTCGACAAACTACTAAGACGATTGTGTGGATGCTTGCACGATGATTGTGCCGATTATAGACGATCACACGATCAACGATCATCGCTGATAGTGTAGTGTAGGCGTTATAGGTGACGGGAACCATCAAGTGGACCGTGAGTATGTCTGTCGAGCTTAACATAAAAAAAAATCCCAGGAAACTTTCAAGCTAACCTCTTTTCAGCATCATATGATTATTATTATTATATCTTCGGTGGCTATTTCTGTTCTGCTAGAGTACCAGTATCACTTCGTCCATTGCTGAAATATTGTGATCGCCACGTGAACTAGAGCTCTCTACCTATACCTACCACGTTCAGAAACTGTAGTACTTTTTTGATAGAGGCATTCCTCACATCTTCGCAGGCCAATATGTGGCTACCTAGGATGTGACTACGCTTGTGTATTAAAGGGCCACACTCGCACAGGATATGCATTGGTGTTTCTTCTGCCTCATGGCAGAAACGACACTCCCCTGTGTTGGTGAGGTTAATTTAAGGTGCCTATTGAGGCGGCAGTGCCCCGTTAGCGCCCTAGTTAACATACACAGATTGCTCCTACTAAGCGACATAGCCTGGTTTGTCACGTTTCGACTACAGGCTTTTATGAGCGCTTTGGAATGGTTCAGACCTGGCAAGTTAGTCCAGCGTTTGTACGATTTAATAAAGCACTGGTTCCATATGGTCCAGCGAGCTAGGCTATTTGGTAGTCCGCACATAGGTTCAGGACCTATAAGCCTACCTTTTGCGCCTTCTCGAGCCAGTTCGTCGGCAAGTTCATTGCCTTCGATCCCCATATGGCCAGGTACCCATCTTAGGACCACTTTATTCTTGCGCCCTAGAGTATTTAGATAGTCTGCACAGTTACGCACCAGCTTTGAGACTGTAGAGTCCGAGTCTAGTGCTTGAAGTGCAGCCTGACTATCTGAGTGAATCATATGATTACTGGACTATTACTAAGTTTGAACATGATTAAAATTTCCTTTCATTAAATTTTACAAACGTACACAAAGGCACAAAGTTTTTTATTATAAAATAGGTATGTCATAAAAGACGAGTTCATTGAATTGCACAGAACATTTAGCATAATACGGTCCGATACGTGCCCGAAATATCTACAACTAGCCGCTTCTATCCACCGCTAACTTTTGACTTTATCCGTCGAATTGCAATGAGACTTCGCTTTTAGCTTTTGTTGGAACTACTGTACACTTTCGAATAAGTAAGGTTCTACTTGAATTAATACTAAACTTACTTAACTATTGAATTTCAAAGGTTATATTTGAATTTTGACGTAAATAAAAGTTATGTCCAGTACCGAGCTCGCCCCATGGAAGGGTTCAGCTATTGTTTATAATACGACTGTATTATAATTTTAACCATAGATTTTTAGAATTTAACATTTAATTCTCACATATAATCCTCGGGCATACAATTTCAACACGCTATGAGTAATTTTATTAATTAGTGCCTACATAATTTGAGCAATATAGTACAGACGTCGAGCCTTAGGGCTGAGATCGACCTCATTCATATACCTCGTATAATAAATTATTTTAACATTGCCATATGTTTAAATACATAACATTTGTATAAGATTTTTTTTATCTGAAATAAAAATGAAAATTGTAATAACTATGTACTTATAAGATTTTAATATGAAAATGGGATAACTTTGTCTTTAAATGATTAGTTTAATTGGAAAGGTGATTTCGAAATAGATATTCAATTTAAAAAAAAGTCTCTATAGTAGATCTATTTATAAAGATTGCCGTTTTTTTTATGTTATAGTCGGCGTATTCCTTTTGCGTATTTTCTTTATTCTGAATTATTATGTTCTCCCAAACTCTGCCCAAACTCATAGTGAACGGGCATAATCTACCTTTTAGACTGCATTTAAAAAAAAATAGTTGACTACTGGTGTAAAATAAAAGACGTGAAAAATCATAAATAAAGGACACGCGTACAATTTTTTATTCAAACCCAGTATTTTGATAACCTACCCAGTCCTTTATGGTACCTAAGAAGGATTAATTTTGCAAGGGTAACGCACCCAATTTCCTGTCTGTCACGGGTCCTTCATTAACTCAACAATTTATTGTTCAGGTAAAATAGACCCTTCCAGTGTTGAGGTGTGAATTTTATGTTACGGAATTAAATCTTTCAAGCATGGGACACTTCTGTTTTTGCTTTAGTGTATTTGTGTTGCCCGCTCCGAACCCCTGCGGTTTCGAAATGAAACGATTTACAGCTTTTATCTATGGGAGGAAAACGTTTTCAATCCTCTGGAGTTAGCCGTAAGCTTTGTATGAATTTGATAAGCTGCCATTTCAGTGTCGATTCACAAGACATTCTTTTATTTATTTCATAATAAATTAAAAATGAAATATCCGTACATAAATGTGAAAGTATGATTGGATGTATGGAAGTATGGATGTTTGTAACTCTTTCACACAAAAACTACTGAACCGATCACCATGTAATTTTGCATAGACGTTGTCTGGGACACCAAAAAGGACATAAGGTACCTTTCATCCAGAAAAAAATGACTATTCCCGAGGGATAAATAAAAAATAAAAAATCTAACGCCTGGCCAAAGTGTTATAGCAACACGAGGTCAAGCGTTATATTGCTTTTATTTTTAATTTCAACGCAGACGAAGTCCCGAGCACCAGCTAGTATTATAAATGCAAAAACTTTGGCGTTGCTTGTTAAGTATGGATAGAATAACGTACAAGACATTTATCCAAGATTAACCAAACCAAAATCAAGCCGCAACCATAAACTCTCGCTGTTCCTCGCATACCATGCAATGTTATTCGTTATTATAAATTAATTTCAATTGAACCCTTATCATTGCGTTGTCAGATTCATAATGTTGCAAGATAATGAGAACAGGTGTGCCTGTTGTTTTGATAAACGATAATATTTTAAATTGTAATAAATTACTTGTTGAAATGTGTTTTAAATTAGTTCATACATCTGATGGTAAATAATAAATAGGTGGTGCTTGAGTGTCCTAAATCCTGGCAGTTTGTGATAACACAAAGACTGCAGCAAATTTAAGAATAGTGTGTGTGTGTGCGTGTATGATGTGCGTGTCGCCGTCATATATATAAAAATTACGTGTCACGTTGTGTGTCCTCTATGAACTCCTAAACTACTGAACCGTTTTTGATAAATATTCGTAACTGTGTGTAATTTGGTCCATCTTAACAGATAGCATAGTTTTTATTTTGAACCCGAGCGAAGTCGGGAGCGTGTAGCTAGTGTTTTATAAAATAATTTTGAATATTTGATGTGAAAATTGTTTTTGCTTATACGTGCTAAGGGAATAATAGTCTAATGCATAACTGAATATTTAACGTCTTAATGATATTGCGCTTAATAACGTTATTTGAGGTGTCTTGTATCCTATTAAACTTGTTACGTTAGTAAAATTTTATGCATACATTTTATAGTGTTTCTACGAGTAGCTGGTAGCTCGCGACTTCGTCCGCTTTAATATTACATTTTTAATATTAGTAAACATGGACGAGCTGGACTTCTGAGATTGGCGTGCACAAACGCACAAACATACAGACAAAAAAATTAAAATCTATTTATAGATCGCGATAACATAAGTACAACTGTACAAATTGCTTGTTTTTTTAATACATTTTTTTTTATAAAATAAAAAAAAAATATTAAAAAAAAAAAAAATTGGTTGTCAGTTTTATTTTTGACTGTAAATTATATTTTAAAAGCTATGGATTTTATGTAAAATTAAACTTATAAATCTATACTAATATTAAAAAGATAGAAGATTTGTATGTTTGTAATGAATAAACTCAAAAACTACTGGACGGATTTTGGACAGACCAACAACAAGTACTCGTAAATAAATAAATAAATAAATAATGTTATTTATTTGCTAGTTTACGATTTTATTATATGATTTTATTATTCTAGCCTAGAGAATAATTAACATTATTAATGAAAAAAAAAAATATATAAAATTTAACAAGTTACCTTCTTATCACAATCCTTCAGTTCAGACTGACCACTCTCAGAGACAGCTATCTATGGCTGTGCCATAATATACAGACAGAGACAGCTATTAAATGCTATACAGTGATGAATAATAAATATTTGTCTTCGTTGCTTCCTCTCTATGTAAAATACTTGAATGTAACTGAATTTTTTAGATGAGTTATTACAGCGATAGAGGAGAAAATGAAACAAATTCTATTCTAAAAACTCTTATACATTTTACAATTTTTCGCATTAAGAGCTCATTTTCCAAATTGAACAGATTACCAATTCCATACTACGTAATTCCATGATTACTCATTAGTTTGAGGTCGTTGGAATACATAAAAAAAACATGACATTTCTGAGATATAATATAACGTTTTGGATGGAAACAAAGAACTGAAATTAATTTTATATCTAGTATAATTAATTTCAAAAATGTACAGAAATTGTGACATTTTCGCGAGTTGAATTCTTCTAATTACTAACTAATTCTATTCTATTCTAATTAATTCTAATTCTAATTAAGCCAAAAATGTTTTTCCAGGTAAAACTTCCTAGCTATAATCCACACTTTTAAAATTGGTTTGTCAATAACTACTATTTTCATTATTATCGCGAGTTCAATAAGTGCTGCAAAAAGAGATAATTTTAGTAGGTAATTTTTTTTAATAACGGCAAGGCGTTTCGCAATCATTTGGGCAGCTCGTCTGGCGGCAGTAACCAACCCCTTACAGTAACCAACATCGAGAAATAATAGCATATGGCTGTTGTGTTTCGGTGAGTGAATTAGGAATGCCAGTCGATTTCTTGCTTCCAAACAACTTACTTTGCTCTAGTATGTAGTAAAGTCTGGGTACGAAAACCTTCGTCAATTTTCAAATTCATTTTTTAGCAGCTTAGATTATCTTTTGAAACTAAAGCACTAATGAGACAATTGACAGACATTTAAAATCAAATTATGGCATGACTAATAATTGCCCTGATACATGCAAATGTCGACTTTAAGGTGACGAACCTTTTCTTACCCCGACTGTACATTATATGCCTCAATGCTGCAAAAGGCAATGTACACTGCTATTCCCTGCTAAAATGTATTACGCTATTACATACGTACATATTTAGATGACGCAAGTACATACCTCAAAATAGATCCACAGACATATCCCAAATCTCATACTGTCTCTATTCCTAATTCAAATCCATTCCAATTCGATAACTCGGCGTCGTTTCTCACTCGATTACGCCGAGTCGCACAATCGGAGATATCGGTTTAATATTCGGACCGTTTAATTCAGATCCTATATGCGTTTCAAATACCTATTTGAAAAAAATAATTAGTTAAATTAGTCCAGCCGTTCTCGAGTTTTGCGCTTAATAACATATTTGGCCATTGAGTATTTTTATTTGTATAGATACATATATTGTTAACATTGTCTTTTAAGAATTAAATAAAGATGCAGCAAGAAAACCGGCGAGAATTGGTTTCACGAATATGGAGTTTAATAAAAGAGCGTTTTAGTAAACAGAATGGTCAATAAAGAGTTTAATATCGTACCTTATGTAGCCCAAAGGAATCCTAATAAAAGTACAATGTTGTAATTTTTAGGTCAAGCCTCATGTACTGGCTAGTGTTTTACCAGAAAATCGATAGCACACTTCTAAGGGACGTAAATCTTGTAGTACCTACACATGGAGTCAGTATATTAACACTTTATTTCAGTGTTGGGATGGAAATAATCATTAGTAAAAAGGTTTTCTTTTTATGATAAAAACTCGCAGGTACGCTAGCAGTGTATGTCTGGATGTTAAGTGGCTCCGTCGCCTGTAAACTATAACAACAAACAAACTAATAAAGTATGAAATATTTAATAAAATATTAACATTTGCTGTTTATGTATAATGTTATTACCACGATTTGAACCAGGTTGATTAAAAATTATTCAAAAGAATAAAACAAAAACCAACTTCAAGACTACACCTATATGTTGAAAATATTTAAAGTAATTGTAAGTATCTAAGCAATGCGGAGTTGGAACAACGTGTCTAATACTCTAGAGTCTCTAGACAATAGGCTTGTCCTGTAAGCTAGGATGCTTATAGTCTATATAGTCAGATAGGCAGGTTACTTAATCAAATCCACACAAGAAATCGAGATAATTCAGGGATGCACCTCTGAACGGGCCTTGAAAAGAAGTCTATCATGTTGGTTGTGCTGGAACTTGTTCAAAAGTCAACCTAAGTAAATACTTCGGTTGGCTTTTGAACAAGTTCTTTGTAAATCAAAGAATATGTTATTGTAAGTAGGTCAACCTATACTTTTAATAACAATATAACAAAGAACTCTTAAACAATGTACTCGCTTGACATTTTTCTATGCCCATCGTGTGGCAGTTACTTCAAACCTTTAAGAGCTCTCCACACTGCCGCTTCATTGCTTTTGTCTCGACAGGCTTTGTTCTGGACTCGAGTAGGTTTTTTGGTGCCACAAAGGCTGTATAGGTTTTCGTACCCTTTATTTACACGCGACTATGAATTTTCGGGTTCTACCAACGTTACTTTTTAAGTTGCGAGAAAATATATTTGAATACTAAAATTTTGTTATTGGGGTTGGCAAGAAAGTAATTTCCGTTTTTTATTGTGAAATAAAACACAATTTTTACTATACAAAAAAAATACTTTAATCAATTTTTATACACTTAACTATTTTGCAGACTGTCGCACAAGTTAAGTAAGTATAATGATAAGCCGATTTAACTAGTCGTTATTAATATAGAATGATTTTGCCCCGCAATTTTTGATTCAGTATTTCCAGTTAAAAAAAAAATTGATTTATTTCCAAATAGGTTAAAATTCGCAATAATTTGGTTTTAGTTCGGAAAATTCGAAAATTTTCTTCGAACCATTTAACCTACTGACGAAAATGGATTTATTATCAGGAAACCATTTAATGACAAAAAACCAAAAGGATTGTAATAAAATCAGAAAAAAATATATAACGGACATAAGATTTCAGCAAAACAACCCTTCAAAGTCTAACGAGAATGAAACTGTTCCGGAAAATTCTCGGGTGCCCCTACCAAATCCACAGTTATAATGTTATTACTTAGTTGACGCTATTGTGCCTTAGCCGGAGTATTAACACCTAAGAAATTTAATATAAAACGCCTTTTGTACCCCGACCACTGGTTAATTATCCTTGCTTTAGTTACAGCTACAGTATAGATATAAACAAACGGTAAGCGAACTTTGTACTTCTAATGTAATGACATTTTTCTTTCAGCGCCTCTAACGGCGCCATGGTCTAGGAAAAAAAGTATTATTATGTTTTTGTTACCATTTTTTCCTGCTGTTTCGATTTGTGTATTCAGTTTTGCTATGGCAGCACTGGTTTCGCTGCAATTCGCGTGTATAAAAAGCGAAATTTTGATATATTTTCCTTATTTTGAACAGTTTAGAGCCAATTCTACAACTTCTGAAAGAGCGCTTCTGAAAGGCATATTTGCTAGTTTCATGGTATCATACATTTCTTTCTCTATTAACTGGGTTAAAGATTGACATTTTAAAATTAATGTTATAAATAAAGAATTGTATCCTTCTTAGGGTATGTTTTTTCTGCAGTCTGTACATGAAAAACTAATGTAACGAGTTTACAGCAATACAAAAAATAAGATGTGATGTATCCATAGATACTAGTCCATACTTAGCATACTTTTTAATATTATAAATGTGAAAGTAACTCTGTCTGTATGTTACTTTATCACGCCTTAATTACTCAACTGATCATCATGAAATTTTGTATACACGTTTTCTACCGGAAAGGACATAGAGTACCTTTCATCTAGAAGAATAGTACTAGGGATCAACTAAAATAAAATAAAAACTGACGCCTGGCGAAACTGTTATAGCAACAAGCAACAAATAACCCGGCAACGTATTTTTTTTTTACGCGAACGAAGTCTCGGGCAGCAGCTAGTTATGAATAAAAAAAAGAAATCGATAAAATGAAAAATACTTCAACTAGGGTCAGCATTTACCTCTACCTGACTATTTTGTTTTATTCCGGTGAAGAATAGCTTTATGTTGACTTAGTTGTCGTACTGAATTTTATTTTTATACTATTAAGTGTTGGTGAAGGCGAGACGCTTGTCTTTGAAAGCCTTTGTGGTTTGCGATAAATAAAGCGCTATTTGTTACAGTGACATGTTAAAACTTGAAAAGAATATAAGGTACCTACTTAATTCGCTTTAAGTAGGCCACTATGTTAGATACCTACATGTACATACATTGTAATAACTCCAACTTAAGATATATTTAGACAAGCCCGTTGGATGAGTGGTTAACATCAGGGTTTGATTCCCGGCGTCTTTGGAAATGAACTTTTCAAACTTGACTCTGGTCTTTATTTGGATAATAGTGGCATGGTATACTGCGTTTCCCAGTTATTTGGGCAGCCCGTCTGGCGGCAGTAACCAGCTCCTTACAGAAGACCACCGTGAAATAACAGTTCTGCTGTTGTGTTTCGGTAAGTGAATAAAGGATGCCAGAGCCCATTACCCTATCCCTTCCTTATCCCTTATCCTTGAACGTTTTATGGTTGCTTGATGATATAACAAAACATGATATAAAAACATGATATAACAAAATAATGCTACATTTAGACGATGTTGACACTAAACCACACGATAAAGATCAAACTTTAATACTTGGGCTTATAAAAAATTATCTCGTTTTACTGTACATAAATATTGTATTTCACAAGAGAACAGGCAGACAGTGCTTTATGCTCGCATTATTTCTTGTTCGTCTAAGCCGCTTAGTTCGTATCAAGTTTCATATTCTCAAAAGTATGTTATGCAGTTTTATAATACCATATAAGAACATAGCGACAACATAGCGAAGCGAAAACGGTGGGTAAAACTAGCGATCCGCTCCTGGCTTAGTACGGATTCATTTTATTCAGCAAATCATAATACAGAAACATTCCTCGTTTATATCACTCTTCTGTTAGTGAATTTTTACTTTTTTATACTTTCGGCAAGCAAGCTGAGAGCAATTCTTGGTTATTAAAATAAGCAACTTCATAGGGGTTGCTAGAAGGCGAGTATTCTAAAGGAAACTGGTCTTCTGTATGCGTTTGGCAACTTCCAGCAGACGGGCATATCTTATGACTGCGTAAGCCCCACATTTGTCTTTGAAGAGACAGTGGAGTATCCATTTAGCCTCTAGTGAACCAATATAGACAAGAGGATATTATTCTAGTAATGAAACATCAATGAAACATCATATTATCTGTCATACGAGAGCTGGGTTCATTCGTAATTGCGAACCCGCAAACGAACCTACATTACATGGAGTACACGCTACACATAGTTTGTCCTGGCGATATTCTGTTTGCAGAATAACGACATGTGTGGAATAGCATCTAAATGCAGAAAACAGTTTCTGGAGTCATTTCAATAAAAAAAATCAGTGCGATGCGAATGAATTTTTCTTATAGTCATTTTAACATTAGTCGTTTTAACAGCCTACGCCCGACATAAAAACGCAGGTGTTATAAGTTACACGCGTGTGGCTGTGTATCTGTATATGTGTGTATCTGTGTGGTGTCTATGGCATCGTAGCTCCCACAGGGATGGACCGATGTTGATTCGGTTTTTTGTTTGAAAACTAACTTAATCGAATCAGTTCTTAGCTTAGTTAGCTTAGCTTAGCTTAGTTCTTAGTTAGTTATTCTAGTTAGCTAGCTTAGTTTATGAAGATGTGTTTAGGCGTGATTTTTGAAAAATATACCAATCAACTCTTTATCTTGCAACCTCCCTAACTTTGTTAAAATTAAATATAAACATTTTTTATTAAATTCTCTACAATTATAACTTTTTTGTAACTCTTACCTTTTTGGTATAATTTGAGGATTTGAGGATACCTTCTACAGATTGAAATCAAAATTTCTTTCACCCATCTATATATATTACATATATATTCTAGAAACTTATATCGAAAATTCCGCTAACTAACTAACTAACGTTTTGATTTAATAAATTTTCCTGGACTAGTATGAACAAAATGCAAATAAAATGTTAACTTAAAGTGACTCGATATCTTTCTATAATCTAGAAAACATTAACATGCGCAAATCAGAGTTCGCGTCGCCCGCTGCACTCGTTTGCATATGTATTAATTGTTACTTAGCATTCTCTGTTCCGCGACGCATCAAATGTGAAGTAGTCACGTTATAAGGTGACAATCTGCTTACGATATTATATCTAGTGCGGTTTGTATGACACCGAGAGATGTATGCTAATATATTAACCACATCGTTATCGAAAGATACTCTCACTGTTGTAGGTACACATATGACTATTATATGTACTGATGACATACTAATTCCTAATCCTAATCTATACTATATTAATATTATAAAGAGAAATTATTTGTATTTTTGTAATGAATGAAGTCACAAACCACTGGACCGAATTTAAAAATTATCAGCGAGTAACATAAGCTATATTTCATAAAGTAAAGCGGATGAAGTTGCGTGCAATAGCTAGTAATATTATAAATGCGAAGTTGTTGAGAAAAATTATAGGTTTTCTTATATCATTCAATCATTCATCTCAGCCGCAGGAAGTCCTCTGCTGGACTTAGGTCTCCCCCATAATTTCCCAATATATCAATCTATAATATTATATTAATATTATATATGCGAAAGTTTGTATGTTTGTAATTATGTAAAAACGGTTGAACGGATATGGATGAAATTTGGTACACAAAAAGTTTGCTGCCTCGATTATTGTATAGGATACTTTTTATCCAGTAAAAAAGTTCAAGTTCAAGTTCGTTTAAGAGTCACGTTATATTAGTCATATATTTTCGAAGGTGTTATTTCGAGGGCACCAGCTTCTATTGTTTGATGCGTTCCACCATGCTAATAAGCTCTTAAGCTAAATAGATATAGTATTAATCTATAAGTATAGATTTCGTTTAAAACTACTCTTTCATTTCAACATTACGTTTCTAGTGTTATGAAACTGTTATGAAAACTCAGTTACAATGCAACATTGCGTGTACCTACTTCTACCGACAAAAAAATCGAAACAAAATGTAAAGTTAACAAGAAAATATCTAAAAATTAAGCCTTATCAAGAACAGTTAAAACCATTCAGTGTCGAGTTAAATCGACATACTAAAAATGAGAGAAAACAACGCGGGGCAATTCCCCAAAATATTCATGTAACAAGCAAAAACAACGAAAAAAGGGATATCCCACACAGCCTGATATGAATCTCGCCCGATTTAAATAAAGAGGCCCTTACAACCTGCATACACAATATAAACAAATAACAGGAGGAAATAAAACAAGAATGGAAAAAAATAAAGTGCAATACAAATTGTTTTCTCATTCATCTCATTTTATTGGAAATTTAATGCACTTTAATAACTTATGAGGTAACTTTTGCCATAACTCCATTTTAGCCAAAATTGTCGAAAACTAAGAACAACTCTAAAACTTAAATTATTTTAGAAAATTTGCAAACCTTTGAATATCTTTAAAACTATTTGGCCTTTTAAACAAATTTAATCTAATTAAAAAGAATGCATAGTGACTTTTTCCTTAATACAGGTCGTTGGTTAGTAAAAATCGACAAAAACTGATAAAAGTCCTAAAATTTAATGAATTTAACAATGATCCGAAAGGCTTTCGAGGTGGAAAATTTGGATTGGTCACTACCATTTCATCAATACCAACATATAAAAAAATCGGAACTACCTCATTTGATGTAAGGCAACAACCTCTTGTTTGATACGATTTTCTTGAACTATCAGGGATTTTGTTATAGAAACTTATAATATGTTATCTTTTAAATTATTTATTTATTTTCGTTAGCCTTGTATGGATCAGAGCAAGATCATGTCTATTTCTAGTATTACAGTTATGAATATTACTGGTTTTTTTAAGCAATCAATATTTTTATATACAAAAATTACATTATCAAATAATATAATAGAGATTACATACTTACTACACTGTCATGTGGCAATGTTGAATATAACAAAAAAAAAATTTGAAGCCCTTTGATGTCGGGCGAGTGAGGTGTAGGGGGACTTATGAATTTTAGTGTACATAATAAAAAAAAATATTTCCAACAGTGTATGTACGCATGCATATTATAATTTAGTAGTGAATAAATTACCATACATGGTTTTCCTTCTGAGACAGCCTTTTTTTTCAAGCATTATACTTTCCCTAAGATATATGTAATTGTTATCAAAATCGTATGAGTTTTTACAATCAGATTGACTTGTGTTACGCCTTATTACTTGGTAAAGCAGCCAATACTCGGTAAGCTCATTACTTGGTAAACATACACCGTTCTTATAAAAGGATCAGTGGCTTAACAAATTGTTGAAAGAATTCTGTACTGTCTTGTAATGTCTTAAAAAAGAAACAACGACCGAATATGTACCATATATTCCAAAAAATCTTCGATCCTTTAGCTTATACTAATATTATAAATGCGAAAGTGAGTTTGTTAGTTACGCTTTCACGCTACCACACTTAAATTTTGCATACACGTTGTCAGTGATACAGAAAAGGACATAGGGTACCTTTTATCCAGAAAAAAGTACTTTTCTCTAGGGATCATTAAAAATAAAATAAAAATTCTACGCCTGACAAAAATAATATATTAAAAAAAATTTGTATGGCAATAGTTTTTTTTCAGTTTTCTACCCATAATAAAAAGGGCCCCCGTAAACGGAGTCGTAGCCAATAGCTAAGATGGTTATAATCTGTCTGAAAAAAAAAAAAAAAAAAAAAAAAAACTCAAAATATGAATAAACTTCCCTTACGCACACGAAACAAATGGAGCAAACTTTTCCCAACTCTGTTTTTAATGCACGCACATTAAAAAGTTTCGTATGAAAAAGTAGAAGAGGCATTAGTCATGAAGAGCACACCTTGTTATACAAGTTAAGCGAGCTTACTTAACAGCTTAACTATACTTACTTAACTTACAAACCACTTGGAACAGAACGGTAAGGCTCTGTTACACCACCCTGGAACAGAGCCTTACCGCTCTGTTCCAGGGTTCTCGGGTTCGATTCTCGGCAGGGTTAATTGGGAAATAAACTCTTCAAAGTTAGCTCTGGTCTTGATCTGGAAAGTAATGGCGGGGCACATTGCATTTCGTAGTGATTTGTGCAGCCCGTATGGCGACAGTAATCACCTTCTTACGGAAGACCACCGTTAAATAACATCATGTGTGCTATTGTGTTTCGGTGAGTGAATTAGGTATGCCAGAGCCCATTAGGGGTAGGGCCCTTCGTAATCCCATATTCTTAATCATACTATGGTCGGCAGCGCACTTGCAATACCTGGGGCGTTGCTTGTCTTATAGGCGACGACGCCTACCATCAAGTGGACCGTCACCCTGTCTGTCCACCTTGACATAAAATTAAAAAAAGGATGGAAAACGCAGCATGAGACGACCTGCGGCTATCATAGACGACCTAAAAGGAAGGACGCAGCTCTTAAAGCAGGCACTGCGTTTGAGAGGGGAGACATCCAACAGTAACAACTAATAGGTAATTATAATTAACGTCGGATTAATATGTTCATTTGTACATTTTGTACATTCGCCTTCGCTTGTGATGGCTTCGCTTTTGTATGTTGCATACAAATGCGAAGTATTTTGACCCTTGTGTCTTTGCAATAAAGCAAATTTCAAATGACTTTTTATAAAAATGATTTCATTTTTTTTTTTAATGAGTTTCTAGACAAATTAAAATAGACTTTATGTGCAGTCTGCAAGTAATTTTATTGTTTTTTTAAATGCTGTAATTATTCAGATCTACTTAGGTACCGAAACAAACACTGTTTTAGCCGTTTTCTCGAAAATGCTTTTGGGAAATAGAACACTAGAAGAGGTAAAAAAGATTATTTTCATTTTCAAGCGTTAATAAACTGTAGTTAAGGTATTTATTTACCTATATAAATTAAAAAATTGTTTTCATAAGTGACAGATTACCCAATAAATGAACCGCAAGACTTTGGTTTTTGATGGATTTCGTATAGGCACCCATGTATATTTGTGAAGGAAAGAAGAGCAAGAAAATCAAGTGAACGTTTGTTGCTCATGAAATGCTCGTATATTTTTAAAAGAACTGTGTCGTCTAGTATGAAAACGGATCACGTTTTTAGAACATAATATCACGTTTTGCGTGAAAGGGTTGTTGTACACGAAGGAAATTGGCATCAATTTTCATTCCTTTGTGTATTTTCAGTGCGCCGTTGCTTCAAGATTTATACATGACTGTTTATTTATTTAGAAACGGTGGTATATTTCTATGGACATAAAATAAAATAGAAATCTCTATGTAATCTCTATGTAAATAGTGGCGGGGTACCCTGTGTTTCGTGGTCACATGGGCAGCCCGTATGGCGGCAGTAACCATTCCTTTACAGGAGACTACCGTGAAATAGCAGAATTTGTGCTGTGTGCTTTGAGTGAGTGAGTAAATGATGCCAGAGCACTTGCAGCACCTGTGTGGCGATGCTCGTTAATAGACGACGTTAGCCCTTCAACCTTCAAGTGGACCGTCAGCCTGTCTGTCGACCTTAACATAAAAAAATGTATGTGTGTCAGATCCGACGCACGACGCACGACTCTTAGGAACGATTATAAAATACATAATTTTGATACATGATTACTGGTTCCATCTAGTTTTCGCAAGGATGTATTATTACGTAACATATTCTAGTTTCAGAGATATTGTGTAGATGGCGCTAGAATTAAACATGATTCTTCTAGACGTGCCTTTTTCTTGTTTACCTACTATATACATAAATAGTACATACATAATATATACATTACGTTCTACATATTTTAAAAAAAATATAAGTAACATTATAATGAATAGCCTAAAACAAAAATAACCAAGCCTGAATATTTAAAAAAACTAACACGTAACGCATTACATGTGACAATTTTGATTTTGACATCAATTTTCAGTTTTACTTCTGATGTAGGACTACACATCAGAAGTAAAACGTTCTTAGCTTGACAAACTTGTAAACATTGTATTGGGTTGTTAAGAAATAAGAGTAGGTATGTTTTTAGGAAGTATTTTTATTACAAAACATTTTGTATTAAAAATACAAATCAATTAACTACAGACAGCGCTGTCTTAGGTTAAACAATTGTATTACAACAATATAAATATTTTGAGGCAATTTTATTGTGCTTTTGCAGCGCCATCTAGGACATTTATCACAACGCCATCTAACGTCGAAGAATTGTGTTTCTTGGGTGATGCTGACGTCATCACGTGAGTTCAGTATTTTATCCCCATACAAAATTTTCCATACCTTAAGGCTCCAACGTGCCCAAAGAAATTGTCACTTCAATTAGATAGAAGTTTGCATATTCCCTTTGTAAAACGCTTATTGATATCATTCGTAAAAATATCTAAGTGATTATCACTTCCTAAAGTGTAGTTGTAGTTATTTATTGAAATTTATTTATAAGTAGGTATACACTTACTTATAAAATTAATTTACAAATTTGCTCATGTCACTTTTGTATACTTCTTATTAGATAATGTAATCATATATTTATGTGTAAGTGCACAATTCAAATCTAATGGTATTATTATGTATATGGGATTGAACTTATTAAAATGAAGATTCGTGTCAGGGTTTCTGTGCAAAGGCAGGGGGGGAGGGACGTCTAATGCTCCTCCATTCATTGCTAATCCAGATCGGGATAACGGGTATTTGAAATTTAAATCGGTCGCTCAGTTAAATTGCTGGTTGGAAGCGGTTAGAAGCGGTTACAATAATTTTCAAGATCATTTCCTTGGCGTACCTATTTCAAACCTTGTTTTCGTAGCGGTAAGATTCAATTTTCTCTATTAAGTTTTTAAATTTGGAAGTTTATAACAGGTGATTCGTAAATAAATGTCTTCGGTTCTTTGACTGTTTTATCTGATCTAAGTGAAGTATAGCTTTTTCTAAGGACGCAACGCCTGAACAGATCTTCAAAAATTACAGCTAAGAACAATTCCATAAGACGACACGTTTGGTCTAGTGGCTAGTAACCCAAGCTGTTAACCAAACGGTCGCGGGTTCGAATCCCGCTAGGGGCAAATATTTATGTGTTAACATTTTACCTTTGTACCTGATGGTCATGGAACTAGATAGTGATGAGTGGAATGTGTGATATATTTATATATTTATTATTCCGATCACGTCGGCTTATAAAAAAAGTGGATCACAATCGGATCATCTATTTGGAAGCTACGATTCCAGATCATCCATTTGGGAGCTACGTTTGTCCTACAGACAAACAAGTCAAACACCCCATTATTGATCGGGCGCCGGGGTTTAAAAAAAAGGGGGGTACGAACAAAGTCGCGGACAAAAACTGATATATTATAATTTGGTTTGTATATGGATAATAATAATGTAGGTCAGTAAATTTACTAAATTATTTAAGTAACTTAAAGTTAAAATAAAATGCAGACACGAAGAAAATATTTCGTCTCAGAAAGCAACAATATATTTTTGTCATCACTTTGGAGATATGAATAAGAAAATATCTTTCTATTATTAAAATTTAATATAACCAGCTCGTCACGCCTTCGTTGTAATAACCGCAAATACGTAATAACGGTTCAACACGAGACACATTGTTCATGTGGGGGTAGGCGTACAAAATAGTTGAAGTTTCCAGGCGAGCTTAACAAAGGTCACAGAGACTTATATATTACATTTGATAGGTTTAATATGTTTTTATTATTATATTTTTATAATTTTTACCCAGAATTTACCCAGGTACGAGTATAATATTATGTATGTTCAATAAGCTCAATAAAAACATGAGTTTTACTCATCGAAAAAATATATTTGCCTGGTTTTACCACATTCGATTTACACAATTGAAATGAACTATTCAAAAATTAAATAAAAACAAATATTATCAAAATCATTTTTTATTTTATTTTAAAAATAATATAACACAATCCAATTAGATAGAGCTAACTTCGAGAAAGAGGTCTATGGACGATCTGAGACATCTTCTCGTCCAAGATTCATTAGTGTCTTAAAACTAAAGTTTTCGACCAACCAGTGATGACATATGGCGTTGAAATGTAGTCTCTAACTATGGACTTCATAATAAAGCTCAACGTCGCTGAACGAACTATGCTTAATGGACTGTACTTTATGCTAGTGGGCGAGTTGTCTATTGAAATAATTAATAAAATAAAACACGACAATTCGCCCATTTGGGCGAGATAAATTTGGACGAGTAGTCCTTTAACTCGCTCGGGGTTACGCTGCGATATCGAATCAGAAATGAGGAGATCCATATACGTACGAAAGTTACCGACATAATTCCCCAGATATGTAAGTTGAAGTAACAGTGGTCTGATACGTAGTACGGAGAGACGGAGAGCCGACGCCTGCTGGAGCCGGAAAGGTTCTCGAGTGGATGTCCACCTACCCACAAGGTGGACAGACGATCTGATAAGGTATTAATTAGGAAGGAATGGGGAAATGGGCTCTGGCATTCCATACTTACAGCACAAATGCTATTATTTCGAGTTTGTCTTTTGTAAGGAAGGTGCTTAACAAACCGTTGCTCGCCAGTTTATGGCTGTAAGTACCTAAAATAGAATAAAAGTCTAGAATAATGGTTTTTTTTTTATTGTGCCGGTATTAATTTACTTTTTCAATTATTGAAAAAAATTGTCAAATTGCTGTAACAATATTGAAACGTTTTCTTTAATAAAGACGGATTTGCGATAAGAAGCCTAAACATCATTTTTAAACCTTATAATCCGACGATCTCTCCCTTTTTCGGTGATTGATTGAAATCAATTTTTGGGCCGTTCAACGAGAAATTGTGTTGAATTTTAAAGCATATTTCTAAAGTAAGAGACCTTCTCACATAATCACCGAGAATTATCTAATACCTCGTCTATTATCAACAGCCTACTTACAGATCTATGTAACAATATAACGATTAAAAATATTAAATTTAAGTTAAAGCAATATTTTTTAAAATTGTAATTAATAATAGGTTATATACCTAGTTAGTTTTTAGTAATAATTACAAATGATAACACGTACATGATTAAACCTCAGTGGTTTTTAATGTTATCATTTACATGTATTATATTATTAGCCTTAAAATTGTTAAAATTATAAATGAATAAAATAAAATAAATATTGTTATTTTCAGAATGATAATAAAATGAAAGTATTGTCCATAGTTTCAATAATACTTAGATGTAATGTTATTACTAACTAGCTGGTGCCTAGCGAGAACCTCTTGAGATGTTGGTCAAGGCTCTTAGCTATACGACCGTTCGCCGAGATTATTATTATTATTTTATTTATTACTAGCGGTCCGCTCCCGTCTTCGCATGGATTTTTTCTGCAAATTATATAGCCTTTCTACCAGTGAAAACCACATCAAAATCCGTTGCGTAGTGGTAGGGTAGCTCACGATCCCCCCCTAGGTGGGTCATGACCGTGCAGTGGTGGGGGGGCTTAACCCTCGGCAATCCGGGCGGTTGCAGGGGCCGGTGGGGTCACCGGCCTTTGCTTGGCTGATCAGATTGTCGCTGGGGAACAAAGAAGACCCACGTGCGTGTGCTCCGAGCGGGCTCCGACCATCGGAGCTCGTGGCGGAGCACCAGTTTGGAGGCTCCAACTGTCTGTTGGAGCTTCACCGGTCACCACTCGCTGGGCCGAGGATCCGTACTTGGCCCACGTGGGTGTTGGTCGGTGAGAGAGGGCACCCCCGGTCCTTGTGTGTTGAACCGAGGTATGGGTCTCGGTTCTGCGCACAAAGACCGGCGCGGGTCGCAGCGGGCGGATTCTCTAGGATAGCTCTTTCGCTCAGTGGTAGTTGGGCAACGCACGCGAAGACGGAGCTCTACGGCAGGGAAGGACCGTCTGGCAGAGTACTGCAATAGCGGCTTTGTGGAGGGTGGTGAAGACCCGGTAGTACCTAGCCGGGCTGGTAACCGCCCTCTGCAATCGTCCGGAAGAGTGAACACCCGGCCTCGCCACCCGGCCTAGTAACTCTTCCGACGATAACACGAGGTGGAGCCTGTCTCTCGGGCTGCCGCGATTGATGTGGAAATGTCAGGCGGAAACCCCCTTTGGGCCGTCCACCCTTAATGCCGTGGAGATGAGCGGCCACACGAGCAGGGGTTATCCTAGAGTGTCAGGTGGAAGCGGCCTCCGACTCTGCGGTAGGTTGTGCCGCAAAGTAGAGGTTATGGGGTGCTTCATGAATGAAGCCCCTCGCTGACTGCTCGCTGCGAGAGGTAAGTATAGGCGGCCTGTGCCGCTTCGCCCGGGGGCGGCGGACATGAGGACGTCCGCCGTCATCACAACACCGGGCAACGAGGGGAGACGTGCTGTGTGTTTCCGGCACGTCTCTTCACGGCGCGGAGGTCACACTCCGCGCTTAATCGAGGTGGAGCCCGCAAGTGTGCGGGCCTCGTCTGGCGGGGGGACAAGGTAGCGTGTCTTAACGTTCCCTAACCCCTGCCCATAGACGGCGCGAAGAAACACCGTGGGGTTTTAGTGGGTAGAAGTCCCACATACTCCACCGATCTCCCCATGGTCGGTTGGGATCTGATTCGCAGATTTCCTCACGTTAAAAAAAAAAAAAAGGGTAGCTCACGATGCTAAATGTGGAGTCACTCGAGCGTCGTGGGACCTATTAGATTTTGAAAATTAGATGGTAGGAAGAAAAAAAGGTTATATTATATTTCCCTTTTCAACGGTGGGGTGAGCTTCTACAGGCGTTCAAAAGTTCCTACATACATTTTAAATATTAATGTTTTATTTATTAAAATGTTTATTTTTATAAATTAAAATGCTTATTTCATTAACAGAGAAATAAGTACTTCATTAAAATGTTCATTTTAAACCCTTCCTAATACTACCTCAACAACTTTGAACAGCTGTATCTCAGGAACTATAAGGTCTATGTAGACCAAATTTATCTCATTTTATTGATAATTTAGTGCACTTCCAATAAAATGAGATAACTTATGAGATAACTTTTACCATAAACCCATTCTTTAGTGGTCAAAATTGTCGAAAACTAAAAACGACTGTAAAACATCTTTAAAAGTATTTCGCCTACCAAGACTAAATTATCCTTAATCAATTGCAAAATCAACAAAAACTGAAAAATACCTAAATTTTAATGAATTTAACAATGATCCGAAAGGCTTTCGAGGTGGAAAATTTGAACTTGTCTTTACCATTTCATCAGTACCAACATATAAAAAATCAGAACTACCTCATTTGATAACGGCCTTGAGTTTAAATTGTATAATCCATCTTGATTGCAGTTTAAATTTCCCAATAATCAAAAGAGGTTCAATCGAAAAACACTCAAGAGCAATAAAAACCAACGATTCCATACCATTTCCAATTGTGACTAGTTTGGCGCAAAATATCCCCAATTTTGCCAATGTAACACCTCTTATAACCGGCCCAAACCGGTACCGAACGGTGGGAACTGCTATTGGCCAGATGTCGCATGACAAATAGCGATGTGGTCCGCAGATGATTTCGGGACCTTCATAAATCTTAAGCCGCTAAGGAACTTCGTTAGAACAACTTGTAAGATCTCACATAGTTGTAGGGAAACTTTTTTAGAATAGCTACAAAGTAAGTACCTACTTTATTCCGATCCGAAGAGATTTGATTTGAAAGTATGAGTATCAGCGTACTTTCATTTAAAAAAATATCATTATATCGATCGCACATTAAAATCTAAGTTCTCGTAAATTTAGAAATTCAATACAGCATCATACGCTATAACTATTTTAGAAAATGTTATTGTGGTTTTTATTCTAAACTGTACAGAATCATCGTTGTGGGCGAGTTGTCGAGCGACATGACATATACTTATAAATAAAACATGACAATTCGCTCTACTCGAGCGAGATAAATTCGGCGAATTGTCTATTAACTCATACAATTTTGGCCAATGTGAGTCTAATCCATACTCCATACTAATATTATAAATTTGAAAGTAACACCGTCTGTCTGTCTGTTACCTTTTCACGTCTTAACTACTCAACCAATTATCTTGAAACTTTGCATACACTTTGTCAGAGATACAGGAAAAGACATAGGGTACCTTTTATTCAGAAAAAAGCACTGTCCTCAAGGGATCAGCTAAAATAAAATAACAAACTAACGCCTGTCCAAAGTGTTACAGCAATAAGAGGTCAAGCGTTATATTGCTTATATATTTTTTTATTTTTCCACCCGGAAGAAGCCGAAAGCACCAGCTAGTACTTTCATATATCTATTACATTTTTATATATATAAAAATTACATGTCACGTTGTGTGTCCTCGATGAACTCCTAACCTACTGAACCGATTTTGATAAAATTTCGTAACTATGTGTAATTTGGTCCAACTTAAAAGATAGGATAGTTTTTATTTTGAACCCGGACTAGATCCGTATGAAAAATATTACAATAACCCGAGTATGGACATGTAAAACAATTCATTTAAAATTATAAAAGATATAAAAATTGGCTGTCGAAATAACATGAACTAATTATTCTATCAGTGCCAAAATCCTATGGATTAATATATTTTACACATTTTGACGACGTAATGGCGTTTTAATCTCTATGTAAATTAGGACTTAACAAAATAATCTCCATTTTGATTTTAGATTTTAGCAAATTTGTTCGTTATTACTTATTAGATGCGATTTTCGTGCGAACCGCTTGGCAAAAGTATAAAATCAGGCGTTATAATTGCTTTATTGATTGTTCAGAAGTTGTATCTTTTATTTTTCAACGCAAACGAAGTCGCGGGCACCGCCTAGGTTAGATACAAGTTGAATATAAAGAATTATGCTCTTTCTTGAATATAAGAATATAAGCATTAAAGGACCAGTTCAAGTATTATGTAACACATTTTAGACACCCCCCCCCCCCCTTCCCCTCCCTAAACCTTACGTAACAACCAAGTGACCATTATTACAAACGAATTGGTTTGGGAGAACAAAATTAAAATGACGTACAATACACTCGAGAGATTCCCTGTAAAACATAAATGAAAAGGGATGCTGATTTAGGAGATTTAAATTCCCTAGTTTTTTTATTTAATAAAAAAAAAAACAATGTTACGTAACGCGTTGTTCGAACCTCCCTCCCACCCCTGTAACGCATCGTAACGTTTTACAAGACCCCCTCCAAATTGCGTTACGTAATACTTGAACATCCCCTGTACCCAGAAGTTTGACCTTGTTTATTACACGAGAAGGCTCATATACAGTTTTATTTCACTCCCTGCCTACTTCCACAGGTTCGATTGATGTGATATATATACTAAATAATTATGTAACTTCATAATTATGTAGTATATGGTATTAACTACGACATGATAACCTTGAGCTGATGCTGCAGCATCAAGTAGTCTGCGGGATAGCTAACTCCTCAGCAACTTACAGCAGATATAGCGTATTTGGACTCATTAGAAAATCGAGGGTTAGCATATAATTTTTAATTACAGCTTGTATTGGATACAATATAAAAATAATTTTGATGTTACATATTTGATTTATTTTCGAGTATTTCCAGAAATACAAGAGTAAGTGGCCGGCATTATTTAAATTGGAACGTTTAACGATTGTACAATTAACATAACGAATTGTGTTCAGTTTTGTTATACCCGTTCATTACGAAACTGGTACGCTTTAAATAATAGAAAATTAGTTAGAGAAGAAACAATTTAAAACAATAATTGTTCAAGAACCAAAGTAAACTAAACAAATTAGGTAATATTATTTGATATCCAAATTTTAATGGAGCTTTCTATGTGTTTAAGCAAGAGGCTCATTTAGTCATTATCATTGTCATCGTTGTTTAAAATTTACATTCAATCGAAAATGGCATTTAGAAACATTTACTAAACCTGTCCTTGGTTCAAACTTCATACTATTTTTTTTTTAAATGCACATTTAAAATTAAATTAAAAATTAAATTAAAAATGTATATTTAAAATTAATTAAATTTTTTTTAATTATACTAATAATATATTTAAAATATTGTCACCTTGATTGAAACATCTGTGTTTTTTTAGTTTCATGGGTGAATACTCAAGTTTCACGGGGTAAAGGTAGATAAACATTTAAAAGTTGAATCCGGCTGCTACCGTTGAGTGACTCAGAAATAAAACTGCTAATTACTCAATGTAAAATTTAATTAAAAATAAACGTTTTATATGTACATTTTATTTAATGTGTAAACGATGTTATTTATTAGAGCGCGGATGGTGGTTTCTCCGTAATTGCAAGCGGGTCATTCTGACACGAGCGCTAAAGGGTTAATTTAACGCGCTGTGAACTCCGCTCCCGCGATATTAAAAATAGAGAAGAATTTAAAAATAAATAGGTACAGTCGGAAACAGCTAAAGCTATATCGTCTGTTATTGGTAGTTAAAAAATCGCAACCTAAAAGTAGATTGAAATTACGCATTCAGATGTGAACTCGAACTTAAATATTTTAAGCTTAGTGTTCTAGAAATCTAGACACATGAGGAGTACATGCTTGATTATATAAAATATATACGTTGACTATTGTCGTGGCGAACTCACCGGTTTGTGGGGCTTGTAGCTGGCTCTCGCGATGGTCTCCAACCCGCGTTGGTGTAGATGTCACTTCTATAATATCCGGATAAACTTCACCGATAAAAAGTACTTAATTATACACAGATTTAGGCGCCGAATCGCCGTCCAACCATTATTTTTTGTACTTGACCGCTTTTCGTTCAAAGTTGAATCTCAATGCCCACTCACTTGTCCTCACACACACAGACACACCGAATTGTCAATCAAACGACGACATTGACGTTGACAGTGAGTCGCCACAAAACCCTCCCGCTAAATATATATATTTTTCTGTATAAAATGAGTAGTCTGCATGTGAACTTAACCATAGAATACATACATACGATATATATTAAACACTTAGTTATACGTTCAACAAGCTATTGAGCGGGCTATGCCGACTTCGCCTATAGCGGACGCAGAGGACGCCAAGAGGTTTAGTCGGTAGGTCTACCACACTACCATCTCGGGGCAGGAGCCCAACATAAGATGTATCTATGACGACACGTTTGGTCTAGTGGCTAGTAACCCTAGCTGTTAACCAAACGGTCGCGGGTTCGAATCCCGCTAGGGGCAAATGTTTGTGTTAACATTTTACCTTTGTACCTGAGTCATGGATGTTTTCTATTTATAATACGTATGTATTTACAAAAAAAAAAAGTAATCTATGTAGTATATCAACTGTCTAGTATCCATAATACAAGCATTAGTTGCTTACTGTGGAACTAGATGGTGCTGTGTGGAATGTAAGAAGATATTTATTATTATTATTTATTTATATTTATCTATGATGGATTCCTCTTGTAAAAAAAGGGGTTCCTTTGGTGAGAAAGATCAGAAAATCTGTAATTCTCCGAAGAACAAAAGTGGTCGACATAGTCGAAAGAATCAGCAAGCTTAAGTGGCAATAGACCCATCACATTTGTCGCAGAGCGGATAACCGATGGGGTAGAAGAATTCTCGAATGGAGGCTTCGTGGGAAACGGGTGGATGCGAACGACAGAAGATCGTGGGTGGTAGCTAGCCTTGGGACAGGCCAACATTCATTAGTGGAATATTAACTAAGTACTAAACTTGTATCTAATACTAACTTATTTATTAGTAAGTATTATTAAGTTAATACTAACTTATTAACTTATAATTTCCGTCCAAATAAATGACTATTGCATTTTGTTTCACAATAATATTCACATTGAATAAATAACTTATTATAAATAACTATTGTTTTAAGCTAAACGAATGAACATTTAAATTTTGCCGAACAAAGTCTACTTGTGAGGATTACTTCGATTTTACTTTCGACTGTACCGTGAGACTTCTTTGCTATCAAAAGAATATGAAAGAAAAGTCAATGAATCATCTCATTTATATGTGACGGAAAAATCATACATTTTCCTGGTACAGGTGACACTAATTCCATTGTAGGAAAATCCTATTGTCGTCTAATAATGCTGGGAAAGTAATTTCTTCGCGAACACTTAATAGTATGTAATTCACTTCCTTGTTGTGAAAACTTAGTTGGGAAGACATAAGTGAAAGTGATATGTTAAGGCTACGCAAAGATATACGTCTTTCTTTACTAAGGTTACAAGGGCCTTAACGCAATAAAATAAAAATAAAAATAAATTTATGATTATAAGTTACACATCTATATCACTGTCTATTTTAAGTTTCAATTTAAAAAATCTAAATGTTCCTTATTATATTATTTGTAAATGCTGTTCACTCCTGTAATCAGCTTACATAACAAATATTTATACTGCTTTAAATTTAATTATTAAATTATAGTTATACGTTAAGCTGTTGGTGTGTAAATAAATAATAAAAATAAATAAATAAATAATTAAATAATTAATTAATTATAATATATAAATACATATATAAGGATTTTTCATCTTATCATGCACTTTTTTGACGAAACTGCATAAACGTAATATGATTTATGCCTCCAACCGCAATCGTTTATGGGTGGTGCCGGTGTCATTTACAGATATAAAATTAACGCCTCTGGGAAATTTAATTTTAAAATTAAACTCGACTACCAGACTGGATTGCTTTTATATTATAATATTTTAAATGTATAAGAGATACGATACGGGCCGATTAAAGTCGAACAGGGCTTTCTATGATTTGTTTTATTACATACTAGTTTTAGTACGCGACTTCGTTCTCGTAGCTTTATAAAATGTAGCCTATGTTACCCACTGGTAATGTAGTTTTCTATGGGTGAAAGAATTTCTAAAATCGGTCCAGTAGTTTTTGAGTTTATTCATTACAAACAAAAATACAAAAATACAAATCTTCTCTGTTTAGTATTAGTATAGACTAAAGTTGTAGAAACATTGGTGATATATTGCTTATTGTATCCCTAATACCCTTAGCTTAGTAATAGCTAAATTATTTACATGGATAATTTAAATTATTTTAAAATATTAGCAATAAAGTTAGTTTTTTTTTTGTGCTATTGAGTGTGTGTTTGTGGTACTGGTTACTGCCGCCAGACGGGCTGTCCAAATGTCTTCGAAATGCAGTGTACCCTGTCTCAAATGTCCAAATACAGACCAGAACCAGCTTGGAAAAGTCCATTTGCAAAGTTGGCCCTGTTGGAAATGAACCCGGGACCCCTAAGTCAGAGCGCTTAGGCAAGCATCTAAGCGACCATTGGACTCGTCGTCAGTAACGCTTGATAACTCAAAGACCCTAAAGCTTAAAAAAAAAATCACCTCTTAGATGATAAAATAAAGTCACGGCGGCATATCAACAATAATAAATCTTATTCCATGAATAATAAAGTGTAGTTTATTTCATTAATTTGTGAAGATAATAGTGACGACAAGTCCGTAGGAATATCGTCTCAACCATACATAAACATTAAGGCTAGGTGGCAACAGGAATCTGTCAGTGAAGTTACTGCAAATGGTAACAAAAGTTAGACTGAATTCATTGCTTGTTTTGTTACTTTTAACTACATAATGTGAGAAACCAAATTGGCTATGTAAAACAAGTTCAGTTAAAATCACGAACTGTTAAAAAAGAAATGTCGCATCGTTGGATTTGTAAATGTGATATAGTCACGCGAACTGTCCACTTAAAGTTTGATGTGTCAGTTAAAAGTAAGCTCAAATAACTAGGTTGTAAAGTACAAATTTAATACAGGCTTTTCTAACAAGGAAGGACGCCATTTTCTAAATCGGTTCGTATCTATACAGCGACATCTGGTAGTTCTAATGGCAAATGATTGTACGCCGTTTAAGGTCAAGAAAAGATGTGATTCCCTTAAGTTATTATACGATTTAGATATATTTTTCTTTACACTGATACTTGCATATTAAAATGTCATTTATTAAGATACTAGAATAACGAATTACTAACGCCTAATTCCGATTTGGCGCCTGTGCAACTGAGTTAAGAGCCCCATCGAATTGTTTCTAAAAATGCAAAAACTATACTTAAAATGCTTGAACGTAATATTATTTCGATGTTACAAAGTATCTTCCAAATCGCTTTAAAACTAATAAGTAAAGTAAATCAATCGACTAAACAACTTATAATTTGGTATCGCAAAGATTGAATTATAATACAAACGAGCGAGAAAATGAAAATTCATGACTGCAAGCGAACTACAAAGTTGTGAACGAACGGACAGGATCATAACTTGTTTTGTGCGAACTTTAACTTAATATTTTAATAGCTGAGTAATAAAGGAATTAATTATTAAGCATTTTATTGCATTTAATATTATAACGATAGTTGAATTGTTTCGTTTTCTTACTTAATTGTCATACAATGTATGTAAACAGAAAGAATGCCCGCCATGACTTTGTACGCGTTTCTAAATTAGCGCGTATTTTTTTGCTTGTGAACCGATTGGAATAAAACAAACACTAAATGTTATGGAAAACTTGCTAGAGTACATCAGTGAAAACATCATATACTGAAGAAATGTTAGGTTCCCGAGGGATTCACAGCGATAAAGATGACCGCCGTTTACATATATTTTCTATTAAAAAGCGGACGAAATCAAGGAAACCATCTAGTAGGTATAATATACATCAACTCATATTCGTAAGTTTATCATCTTAAACTACATACACAAATTTTACAGACAAAATGAAAGATTATGATTATTTCTCACCTATGTGTTAACGCGATAAAATACTGCGATATTTTATATTCCGGAATTCCAATTTTAATATCAATGCAGAAGCAATAGCACCTTCTTGAGGAAGAATTGCATTGGAAAACTTCTAGTATAAAGTATAATATGAAATATTAACAGTTCAACATCATATTAAAACGAATATGTTCCATTTTTATTAAAAACAGATGTTTTTCTCGAGACTTTTCTCGCAAAAAGAGTGACAGACAGACTGACGGTCTACTTGATGGTAGGTGGCTACCGTCATAGGTGAGTGCGATGCCAACTATAATAATATGGATAAGGTAGGGATAGGAAAATGGGCTCTGGCATCCCCCCATCACATAGGTACTGTTATTTCATTCACAAGGGTTTTCTGTAAGGGAGTGGTTACTGCCGCCACACGGGCTGCGCAAATGACTGCGAAGCGCAGTGTACCCTGCCACTACTTAAATTACTTGGGATTCAAGCTATTCACAGCTTTTTTTTTATTCAAGCTATTTGTTAAAACAGCTTTTTTAACAAAGTCTGTTCACATGATGGTAAATGAATGGTTCATGAAGACCTTATTTTTTCGTTTAAAAATCATCATCTTTTAATAAAAACTAAATACTACAATTAATTTCAACATTTTTGCTTACATTGTAAAAACTGAGTCATTTTTTGAAAATAAGTATTAATCCGCTTGTTAGCTTCGTTAAAATACCTTTTTTAAATGGTATGAGTATTTATATACATACTACTATTTTTGTATAATAATAGTATTAAAAATTGTGTTACATAGTATAAGGGAATAATAAGTCTTTAGGGCCGGCGCTGACTGACGCAGTCTTCCCCAAGAATTAACCTATATAGGCAAGTTAACGAGATTTTTATTATTATTTTATATTTTTTATTCAATCGAGATACCAACAGCACATCAAAATTTACTATGTCACATACATTAGTTATATAAACACGTTTACATTTGCGTGCCAATTATTGGTATCTACAGCAATAAAAATATGTTAGGTACATATTGTCTCTGTTAAAAATTTAGATAAAAAATTATAATGTATAATACCCACTCGAAAGTTAAGCATTAAAATAAAATAATAATAAAAAAAAAATACCAGGGTAGGTACAATAATATACAAAGATAAGAAGCAAAATTCACTCAAAAGTCAATTCAATTAATTACATTATAGGTACAAGTCAAAGCAATATCCAACAACATAATTTAAACCTATCAATAACAATCCAATTAGTAATATGAATTCGTCAGACCATAAATTCACAACTAGGTACATTATTTTTATTATTTGAATTGGCACAAGCAACACTATTAAACATTGCGCTTGTAGTGTAGTATCTGTGAATAGGAGCATTGCGTAAACACACAAATACAGGTAGGAGTGTATATCAAAAATGCATATGTGTGAGTACTGTGAACGTGCCAACTCTAGTTAATTCACCTATACCATATACCCTTTTTTCCCCCTTATCCTTAATCCTATTATAGTCCTCAGAGTACTTGCAGCAATGCCAGTAGCTCGATACATAAAAAAAAAATACCAAAAATTGTGTGCAAATTGTATTTCTTTATTAATAAGACAAATTTCATTTCCAATAATGAAAACAAGAAATGACAAAGATGGTCGCGTAGAAAGGGGCTTCGAATTAATTTACTCGACTGTCTCTATTTATACACAAAATTCGAAATTTAATTTTAATTTAACTAATTAGAAAATTCGCAGAGCCTTAATAAATCAGACTCTGTTTACATTTGTGAGTAAATCAACAATGTAATATAAATTATAAAAATATATCCAAAGCTCAGACCAAATAAGAACTATAGACAGAATTTTGTGGACAACATAGTGAAGCCGATTTTATAAATGTGTGCGTAGGCCGTTCACTCTATTGAAATTTGGTATTCCAACCTATTACATCAATTTTTATTGAATATTGTTTTCCAAGTTTACTTACGTGTGAAATGTGATTCTATCCTGCTTTTTATTTTTTGAAACCTGGTTTTTACACCCTTTCACTATGTACGCAATTCGGTATTTTCAATAGTAAATATTTTAATAAGGCGAGGCGTAGTTTGATTGCATTTATTTGTGTGCGTGTAACCGTATATGTATACGGCGAAGACGTAGTTTTACCATTTTCACTCTGCCGTCCACAACGCTCTATCTTAAGTGCTTATTTTATCTGAGCAGCACATATTATGCTGCTCTGTCATGAGAAGATGGTAACATTTGTCGTGAACAAAAGTTGCTTTGTTCGCACTGTGTTTTCGGATTTAATTAGCCTCGCCGTAACCGCCGCCTAAGCCAGAAATAAATAATTTTAAAAGCCAAATTAGACAAATGAAACATTGGCAAAGTAGGGCCCCGGCCGAGCAAGAATAAATTAGAAAACTTTGAGAAAACGCGTAAACATCAAAAAGTTGAGAAGTCGCGAGCGTACAAATTACGAGTTTAGTCTTTTGGGGATTATGGACTTGAAACGGGGAAAGGGACAATGTATAATATTTACCTAATAGTAACTTTAAAAGTTATTGCGTTTTACGCTTATTAAACTCATGTTTTATTTACTTCAACAAATTATTTCTTAATAATTTTCACTTATGCAGACAGCGTAAAGACCATATATAACCTGTATTTAAACGCGCAACGCATACCCGGCTTTGCACGGGTGCAAATTTTCTGCAAATTATATATATCTTAATCGTTTATCGTTCGTTCTGCATTAATGAAAACTTTATCAAAATACGATGAATGCAAAGAAAATTATTAGTAATTGAATATCTTTGGTTTAGAAGAAGTAAGCGAAACGGACAGAAGCGGAGAGCGACTATAATATTATAAAGAGAGAAGATTTGTATGTTTGTAATGAATAAACTCAAAAACTAGTGCACCGATTTGAAAAATTCTTTCACCTATGGAAAGCTACATTATCAGAGTGTAACATAGGCTACATTTTATAAAGCTACGCAGGCGAAGTCGCGTGCAACAACTATATCTTATGTTATAATATGTATATCTAGATAGATATATCAATCAGAGAACCCTTTCGTTCTCTGATTCAATCATAAAATGAAGGTTGAGGACAATTTCGTTGTGGCAGAGCACACTGAGTTTCACAATCATTTTGGGCAGCCAGTCTGGCGGCAGTAACCACCCCCTTACAGAAGACGACCGTGAAATAATAGCATGTGTGCTGTTGTGGTTCGGCGAGAGAATATGGGATGCCAGAGCCCATTGCTCTATCTCTTATCCATATCCTACTATGGTCGGCAGCACTATATTATGGTTCCCTGATTTCCTATTAGGCATCATAACAGCAAAAGACTACATTGCGGCCATCAGACTGCTTGCCCATTTTTAAATAAAATGTTCGCAATTTTTTCAAAACATAAAAAACTAGTAATTAACTTAAAAAGGCCTAATTATATTAAAAAAAGTGACTGACTTAATCTGAATTAATGACTAATATCATAAAGCTTAAACTATTTTAAAATGAAATTAATCTGAGTCACAACTACCATTTAGTGATGGAATAAGGAACAAAATAAACAATGGGTAGCATTCCAAATAAGGTGTTAACGTGGTTAGTGTATTCAATAATTCAAATTTGGTAAGTTAGACGCGCCGGTTGCGCAAGAGTTGACTGTGTGGCGCCATGCCGCGACCGCGGAATTACTGATCAAAAGTGATGGGCTAGCATAATGTAGATGAGACCAGATATGTGAATTATTTGAAATATTATTATTTGTAAATGTATATAAGAAATGCCAACATCTATTCTTATTTTGAATTTGAAATACTTTTTTCAAAATGTATTTTCTAATTTATTTGAAGTAATTTATAAAATATTTAAAATTCGTAAAATGCAAATGACCGCGGGTTGACGGTGGTTCCAGGCTGCTTCTGACCGGCCAATTGGAAGCAGGTCCGGTCCAGCAGTAGACGTCCTTAACAAAATCAACAGTCTCTTTTACAAAATTATTCAACAGCAATAAATTGTAACTAAAGGCTTTTGTTGCTATTTGTAGAAATTCATTCCAAAATTCCAATTTGTATCGTAAAAAAATACGTAGATTTTTTTTTAATATTTTGACCGTAGTTAAATTACTTAAATTGTTTCCTTGTATTTATTAGTATATTTATTAGTAGTAACACTATGTTTACTAAACGTATTTTCTAAGGAGAGTATGTAACAAACATATAAACATATTCGTAAATGTTCACACATGTGGATAACCCATGATATTATAAAAAATAGTAATTATGGGGACGTCCACATAATTCTAACGTTGATAAAAACATTACCCTGCAAGCCTCTAAAATCTGCGTAGGTGTTAAAATTTAGGTCGTTCGCTGAATGATATACAAACTAGAAACTTACTCAATCGTGCCTTCGATACAAAAGTTACGAAAAAAATATAGTAATTAATTATTTTATTTGTTTACGTAACTATCATCGTCTTCTCGGTTTCTCTTATTTATTTTCAATACATATACGAGTACACACCATACTATACAATATACCTACAGATACACAATGTACCGATATACTTAAAAGTTAAGTGGTACTATTGGTATTAAGTAAAAGGCCTTTGCTATAACTTATTCGCACACCTGAAGATAACAATACATATTTATAAGGGTTTATTTATTTTAACGATGACCTGTAACGGGATGGTTACTGCCGCCATACGAGTTTACCAGGTTGAAATTTTTTTATAAGGTTGACAATCAAACTCTTAAAGCCTTCCCTTGTCCATTGCTAGTGAGAAGTGTTTATCTACGGTTTTGATACCGGTCAATTCTCTGATGTTTCTAAGCCATGACATAAGGATTTCACTGCCTGATTAACCATCAGGCTTGATTAGCTTGTATTAACCATCAGGTTAATACAAGCTCCAATTTCCTGCCTAAGTATACGATTTAGGATCTCCGCATTCATTCTTGTTCGTCCACACATACGACCGAGTAATGTAGGTTCTATATATTTCGAGTTATCCAAGTATTTTTATTTATAACAACAAACAATTGTACAATGGTTAAGTAACTGTAAATTTTACAACTAGCACCTTTTTTTTACAAATTAAAATTTTAATAGAAAAATTTACACAAAAAATCAATCAATATCAACATTGCAACAATGAAGCCAAAATATCAACATTAGTGAAATTACTATTGTGAGAATTAGTAATCGGTTTCAAAAGTACAAGATCACCAGCGTGCGTTTTATATAGAGCGTCCCAAGACTATGCGACATGAAGTGAAAGTACCTTAAATATTGTAGATAGGATATTTTGCTGAAAAAAGACTATAATGTTATTTTTAAAAGTTAGTAATACTGCATTCAAAGATTTCTAAAAATTACTTACATTACTTAAATTACAGTAATTACTTACTGCATACAATTTGGTCATGAAGTTATACTATATTTAAATATTTTATTTTATTATGTACACATTTAATTAGTAAATAAAATTAAATTTAGCGCAAAAATATAAGTTCATGAAACGTTACCTTTTGACCTTCTTGAAGGGAACAAAAGTTTGGAGTGAACTTTCTTTATCGAACTGAGATATCGATTCATATAAATTAACTGGATGTGACATTTTAAATACTGAATTCTACCAAATATTGTATAGACATAATATAAATACTTACTTACTGGAAAAAAAAAGTTTCGCGAACTCATCGGAAAAAAGTGTTACACGCGACTTCATTTGCGTAACTTTATAAAATATAGTCTATGTTACTCACTGATAATATAGCTTTGTATAGGTGAAAGAATTTTTTAAAATTGGCCCAGTAGTTTTTGAGTTTATTCATTACAAACATACAAAAATACAAATCTTCTCTCTTTATAATATAATATAACTGACCCGGCAAATGTTTTGCCAAAAAATAATTTAAAATTTTTGGGGTGGCCTACCCTTATCACTTAGGGGTATAAAAATAGTTTACGACCTATTCTCAGACCTATCGAATATACATACACAAAAAAAATTCATAAAAATCGGTCAAGCCGTTTCGAAGGAGTTTGGTTACAAACACTGTGAACACTATAAAATTATATATATATAATTCTCGTTATATATATATACAAAGATATTATAGTATAGAAGAGAGTTTTGTCAAAAACAAACTTAGAAGTCTCTTATAGAAATTTCGACATCTGTGACATCATCGTGACCGAATTCTCCCGAAAACCGGCAAACGCGAACTTTTCCAACGAACTCCAATTAATTATCGGGAATAATGAACGGAGTACCGATACCAACTTCCACACTACGTGATTCGTGGCACGCTTCATTTTTCTTTTCGCTCGCCGCAATTTGAATGCGAGAGGTTTCTATTAATCTAGGCTTCATCAAAATAGCGCTTTCATTACTATATTTATTGTATAGGATTGGAGGGTTTTCGATTTGTTTTTACTCGTGAAAACAGATTGGATTTATCTGAGACATTCTCGTAAGTAAATATGGCTTAAATAATATGGAATTGAATAAAATATTGAATAGAATAGAACAGAATAGAATAGAATAAATTTTATTTGCAGCAAAGGACGTATAAAAATAAAACATACATAGCATAACATATAGAAAGACAAACAGAAACGTCCCCAGCCACAAACAGGCCAACTCAGCATAATGTAGGTTGTAAAAACTTGCGTTGGTCTTCAGTTACAGCCTAATACGGGAAAGGTGTTTCCTTTAGAAAAATATTTGTAAAAGCTACTTAAAAGGATACAGTATGCTGGTGTAGATGATTTCTATGCCAACGTGCGAAAAATAAGTGCAATCCATTGTGTGCAGGTTGCGAGGGAGTTCAAATCCTGAAGATAATAGCAGCGGCGGTATTTCGTCGATATATTAATCTACATTTTCGTCGCTGAGTTGCCTCGTGAATGTTTATGTATTATTATGATTATTTTATTTGAAGATTTAAATAGTTAAGTCAATGTTTATTTTTTATGTAATTTACTACGCTTGGGCTATAATTTGTCTGAAATAAATGTTGATGATTATTATTAATCATTAAATTTGAACACATTGTTCTTTCACCATACATTTTAAATTAATATCTTAGGGGTTATCTAAGATCGGTAATATCCGTATACCTTCCGAATAAAGTGTATAATTCATTTGAAATTGAACTGTGATTTTTTTTAAACATTTATATTAAAGTAAAACAAACATAAAATTGAACTCGAATATAATTGAAACTATATTTCTCAGACTTGTATTAAATACATTTGAAAAAAAAAAAAAAATAGAACTTTAACGAGAATCTGGAGTGTTCGAAACTTTGCACTCTTCAAAGTAATTTGTATGTTTTCCAAGTACTGTTATTTTTCATTAAAGTTTCACAACTTATGACTTTACAATAGCTATTAACAGTAGATCTTCCATTTACAAGATATATTCCACTTGACTCTCTTGATTAAGTTCCTTTCTGGGATATTCTGATCTTTAACTATATTAAAGTCGTTTTCTTTTCGCAGTGGATCGCAAAACTAGGAGGCTCATAATACACAAAATACTGCAAGGTAACCCTAAGAAAGTAGTTAATAAATGGGAACTAAATAAACACTATGTGATTGTTTTTTTGTGTGACGACGGTGGCGCCGCCGCTGTGTCAGTGGCCATGTTGTCACCATTTTTATATTTTTAGACTATCCCTCGGAAATCAAACATTTTTCATGGTTAAAATTATCCTTTATATTAATACATGTAATTAACTAACCTGGGTGTCAAAATTCATTCAAATTTGCATCCATACATCCATCCATTAATTGGACTTACTAAGGTCGAGGTTATTTATTTATTTATTTATTTCATTTATATTAGTAATAACTCAAATGTAGAGCCAAGTGGAACGAATCAGTTCAACAATGCAAGGTCGAGCAAAACAACGCGTAAATAAAGATATTCAGTCCAATCTCACAATTGTTTGAATTTTTCACACACATTAGTCAATGGTTCTGTTTTAGGAATGATTATTCCGTTAATGGATTGTAATTATGTCAAGAGTTCACTGAATGTTTTGTTTAGTGGGCAAAATTACAAGATTGGTTAACCTAGTTTTACTTTTGAATTAACTATTTACCTGTTCCATGAGTGAATTCACAAGAATATTTTTAAGCATTTTGTGCTATAAGTAGATATAATTATAGTACTATATATAATTACTAGCGGACCCGGCAATCGTTGTTTTGCCATATATAAAAAAAAATTGAGGTGGACCACCCTTATTACATAGGGGTATAAAAAATAGTTTACGACCTATTCTCAGACTTATCGAATATACACAAAAAAATTCATAAAAATCGGTCAAGCCGTTTCGGAGTTTCGGAGGAGTTTGGTTACAAACACTGTGACACGAGAATTTTATCTATACTAATATTGTAAAGAGGAAAGATATTTTGCTTGTTTGTTTGAATTGAACAGGCTCCGAAACTACTGGACCAATTTGAAAAATTATTTCACTGTTAGGAAGCTATATTATCAGCGAGTAACATAAGCTATATTTTATAAACATACGTGGGCGAAGCCGCGTGCAACAGCTAGTATATTATATAGATGTTGATAATGTTACTCGATCGCATTAGGCATGCATGTACTCGTAATGATATATGTAAAGTGAGTTAATAAATAAATATAAAGATAAAATATTTCATTTTTTTGTATATTTATAATGGATAAAGGACGGCAGACTTGCTGACGATTCACGTGATGGTATTTGGCTACCGTCGCCTATAACACAAGCAACGTCACAGGTGCTGCAAGTGCGCTGCCGACTGCAGTAAGACAATGGAAACTGAGCTCTAACTAAATAAATATTTTATTCAAATAACTACTAATTCTAAAAAACGCAGCAATGTACACCATCAAAGAACAAATGTACTTTCTGCTCTGTTTGTTTCTGTGAGAATTAAGTAAAAGCGAAACATGGAGCGATCAGATAGAAAAATTGTATCCGTTAGGTATACATTGACTGTTGCGAATTGCATTGTTCAAAGACTTCACAGTAGAAGTGTTGGTATGTTTGTATTACAGTTAGTGACATACTACGATTATGTTAAGTATTATGTGTTTCTATGACTGCATTTTACTATATAAAAAAATCTAGTGATACTGCCGTTTCTTTTTTTGTGGAGGGGAAATTACATTGACGGATTGTGCCTCGCCGGCGAGGCAAAAAACCATTGATAAATACTAATTTAGTACTAAGTAGCTGGTTCCGGCGAATCCCACAGGAATCTAACATTTTTTCAGGATAAAAAGCATCCCATATGGTAATCCAGGTAATCACCAAAACCGCATTCAAATCGGTTAAGCCGTTTCTGAGATTAGCGTGCACAGATATACTGAAAAAAAAATCTAAAATATTTATAGTATAGATTTTTATAAAGATATCTATTTTAAAAATCTATATAACCGATCTAATTGTAAAGATAGAAAATTTGTATTTTTGTTTGTAATGAATAAACTCAAAAACTACTGGACCTATTTTAAAAACTCTTTCATCTATAGAAAGCTACATTATTAACGAGTAACAAAGGCTATATTTTATAAAGTTACGCGGACTAAGTCGCGTGCAACAGCTAGTATTTAATGTACAGACACGGATCGTTTATGATTTTATTATATTGTATAGATTACTTATAAGAAAGGGTAATAATGCATGATCAAACACATTAAACAAGAAGATCTGATTAGATGTGACTTTTTGGCTTAATTTTGAAAGGAAGTAAGTATTAATTATGTAAATCAACGTTCAGTGAAATTATCAACGATTTTGGATCTCCCGTTATTGTTTCCACTTATGCCTTCTTAAGCGGATTATATGACAGTTCTTAATTTATATCTTAAGGTGTGACTGCGATTTTAAAAATTCTTCATTAACTACAGCGAGTAATATAGAGAGTAACATTTTAGAAAGTTACGCGAACAAAGTCGAGTCACAGAACACTTAGTCTATTATATAAACAATTGGATTATTATATATAATAAAGTTGACTCTGGTCTGGATTTGGAAAAAGTGGCAGCCAGTCATTTGAGCAACCCGTCTGGCGGCAGTAACCGACCCCTTATAGAATACCTCAGTGAAATAACAGCAAATGTGCTGTTGAGTTTCGGTGAGTGTGTAAGGGATGCCAGAGCCCATTACCCCATCCATTCCTTATCCCTTATCCTTAATCCTTCTATGGTCAGCAGCGCACTTGCAGCACCTATGGCGTTGCTTGTGTTATAGGCGACGGTAGCCACCTATCATCAATTTGATTGTCAGCCAAACTGTTGACTTTATCATAAAAAATATACTATAACATTTTCCATTATATAAAACTAATATTATATAATAATCTATAATTATTTTATTTAAAATAAATGTTTTCAAATAATGTATCTATGTTTTAATGTACAAAATGTTTTTGCATTTATTATTCTTTTTAAAAATGGATAACTTCTCCTTAACTGATATCGAGATCGACATGTAACCTGTTACGGACGCCGCACTAGATCGATCAACAGTCTAATATGCGTTAACGGGCTACGTACTGCGATACCATCTTTACATACAAGCACACACAAAACAATTTGGGATATGGCAAATTGCTTCACTAGTGAAAATTTGTATCGCATTGCTAGCTACTTGAATTATTATTATTTCTAACCACTACTACCAGTCTCAGACCAAATAACAACTATAGATAGAATTTTGCGGACAACATAGTGAAGCCGGGTGTATAAACATTTGTGTGCGCAGGCCGTTTACTGGATTGATATTTTGTGTTCCAAGCTATAACCTTAATTTTGTATTCCAAGCTATAACCTTAATTTTGTATTGAAAATATTGGTTTTTAAGTTTACTTTCGTGTGAAATGTGATTAATTTTTTATTTTTTGAAGACTGTTTTTTACACCCTTTCACGAAAAAATACGGCGCAGGCGTAGCTTTTCCGGCTTCATTTTGCCGTCCACATACGCTCCATCTGTAGTTCTTATTTTATCTGAGCTACCAGTAATACCAGTAAGACAATTACTGGGAATATTTAGTTTTAACATTACTACTTCAAAGAGAAATGGGCTGCCTGACGTTTTTGACGTTTTGGTCTGGTCAAAATCGGCCCAGCCATTTCGGAGATTAGCCGGCACAAACACAGACAAAGTTATAAGTTTTTTTGTTATAAGTACCATAATATATACTTTGATACAGGTATACATTTAGTAAATGAAGTTGTTTTGATATTATAAAAATACACTTCGATTTTTATTATGCTCAATGTAAGTTTCTTAACTCTACGGTGACCACGCTCGGGTAGCGAACAACTTGTCCGACTAGTTTGACAAATTATGTGTTTTTTCTCCTACCAAAGTACAGTCTGAGTACGAAAACCTTCTTCAGTTTTCAAATTCATTCCTTTACCAAGTCATAGACTTTTAGTACATACCTTTTGAAACTAAAGCACTAAGCAGACAACTGACAGACGTTTGAAATGAAATTTTAGCATAACTGGTAATTGCCCTGTTGCAAGCAAATGTGACTTTAAGGTTTTTTTATTCCGACTTTACCTACAGTTTGCGGTCTCTTTCACTCGTCATACGATACGCATAATGTTGACATTTCGACACGGTGCTCGACTATCCGATATCGCTACAGAATAAATCCAAAGAGATCTTAATAAGGTTTGACGCACATTATCAGTTTAACAATGGGCTCATAACCTTTGCTAATAAAAAAGACTTCAGGCCGCACCGCCGTCGACAATTAAGTTTATTTACACTCGGCGTCAAAAATATCGCCCCTCTGCGAAAAATAGTTTCAACCGACTTTAAACCTTATTCCATTAAGTGTAAGGGTATGATTGTGAGGTATCAATTGAAAGGTAATAAAATCTATTTATTAGAAAAATTAAAAAAATAAGACTTTTTCATTGGTTCCAAAAATTAAAGAAAAAACATGACGGTCAGTTGAAAAATGTGTATGCAAAATTTCATGAGTAGTTAACGCATAGAAACGTGACAAACAAACAAATAAACATACTCACTTTCGTATTTATAATAGGACTAGCTGTTATACGCGACTTCATCCGATTAACTTTATAAAATATAGCCTATGTTACTCGCTGATAATGCAGCTTTCTATAGGTGAAAGAATTTTCAAAATCGCACCAGTAGTTTTTGAGTTTATTCATTACAAACACACAAATCGTCTCTCTTTATAATATAGTACAGATTACCTAATACAAAACCTGGCTTGAGTTAAAAAGAAATCTTTTATTTTCTTATTTGGAACGTTGACTTTGAAACAGTCCCATTTATTACCAAAATTGTCTGCCATTTCAGATGTAACATTTAATTAATTTCGTTGCCCCGAGCGAAAGCAAACTATTTTTTAATTGTTCTGAAGACATTATTTTAAATGCGGCTCAGCTAACTGGTTGGTATTTCTTTTCGAATTAACGCCTGATAACATTAGGAAGTTTTTTTTTAAATGTTAAGCTTAACAGACAGAGTGACGGTCCACTAGATGGTAAGTGGCTACCGCCGCGTATAACACAAGCAACACCATAGGTGCTGCAAATGCGTTGCCAACCATTAGGGATAAGGATTAGGAAGGAATAGGGATTTGTCTCTAGCATCCTTTGCTCACTCACCGAAACACAACAGCACACATGCTATTATTTCACGGTGGTCTTCTGTAAGGGGGTGGTTACTGCCCAGACGGGCTGCTCGAATATGTTAATAAAAAAAACGTTGGCCTGGTTTTAAATGATGTCTTTTCATACCAAGTTTTGTACTTAGTTAACTTGTTTCAGTTAAGAGTTATGTAACGATTTGAATATTTTAAGTGCGACGTAAATGGACATTAAAAGTTATTATAATAACATATGGCACGTCTGGAATTAAGTAATGATAAATACGGTTCACACACATGTTCGGCGCTCAAAAAGAAATAGGGTTAAGGATTTAGTGCAGAAGCGTAGCGGAAATGAACTGTTTTAAACAATAAGTTTGGCTTAGTTTGGTTTTCTATCATAGTAAAGGTATACGAACACACAGAAATGTGTTAAATATACTCTAAAATACTTAGAAATATTTGAATATCTCATTTATGTATCTCTTTAAAGTAATTTTGGTTGATATTTTCCCCTAATTAATTTATCAAGTGTTTCATTGTATTTTTTTGTAAGATGTATAGATTCTTGCTCCTACCACTAGTAACTGTTCATTTATTAGAAATAGTATCAAAAATGTTTTATAGAAAAACCTTAATACTTATTTCAGTTGTCCAAATAAGAACAACTTCTACGTATATTAAAATGTGGTATAAGTAACATAAAATTTAAAAAAAAAAATACACTATAGCAATATAAATCTTGATTTATTTCCTTGGAAAAATATCTTTGTTTTATACATATCTGGAGCCTGTGTGTGTGATTATTTTTACAGAATGATTGAATTATTAACTGCAGTCTTTAAAAAAGAAGTTAAAATCGCTTCATCTACCGCTACCTCTTAACACTATACCACATTATGAGATCACATACAGCCGAATACTTACAACGTATTGTAAGTCGAGCTAATGTGTATCGTTTAACTGGAGCAGGTACAGATCGTAATTATCTTTTGGGAGTAATCATTTTTATTTGTAAGCCTAATGGTACTTTGGTTTTCTCACGTTGCGTTTGACGTCTCTAAAATTTATTATTGTAAAAGAATTTACATTGAATGTCATTCGACTATATACACAAACACCTTGATATTTTATATCCTTGATATTTTACCTATGATAATAAAGTCTTTTATTTCCTTAACAACAACAATAACATAATGTAATTTGACATAATATATTTTTCTAGTTATTAAGGATCTCTCTTCAAATTTCCCTGTCTTAATCCAGTCGCTATTCACACGATTTTTTTTTCGAGATGAGTTTAATTTTTTTTATCTATACTAATAAATAAATAATATGACACCATTTATAATAGTAGGAGGATAACTGAGTGCCCAAGTTAGAGGGAATAAAAGTAGCCAAAAACAATTTAACAATATAACAATATCAATTTACCAAAAACTCAGAACAAAGATTTAATTTGAGTTGTTGAAATATTTTGCTCAAATTAATCCGTTGTATAATTTCCATTAGCAGATGAGGTTAGGAATTATGTATAACAGAAAGTCCTCGACATGGCTGTATTCAACAGGTTCGTTACATTACGCGAAAGGAGTAAGCCCTTATTACGTGTCATATAAATTGATAGTAATTTTGATGGACAATAAAAATTATAGACTCGTTAACATGCTTTGTAAACATAAATGTTTTTACTAATTTCTATGTATATAAGTTAATATTTCAAACAGGTACAATTTAATATTTTTATTACTGCAGTATCCTTACTTACATAAGATTATACAAAAAAGTCACCCGCCGCGTCTATCAGTATTATGTTCGCGATGATCTCAAAAACTACTGAACGGATTTTCATGCGGTTTTTACTAAAGGAAAGAGAATTAAACGAGTAAGGTTTTTATTATTTATGTACCAATTGCACGCGACTATATGACCTATGTAACTCGTTCATAATGCAGCTTTCTATAGGTGAAAGAATTTTTAAAATTCGTCCCGAAGTTTTTGAGTTTATTCATTACAAAAATACAAATCTTCTCTCTTTATAGTATTAGTATAGATATAGATTTGTAAAAAAAAAATGCACCAGTGCGAAACCGAAAAAATACTTAGAAATGATAATAATGTCTTTTTCCATTTCTATCTAACATATAATAGAGAACTAATTTTCAATTTCTATCAAGTCACGTAATAAAATCTGTCGCAAGAATCTTCACGCCTTTTTTAATTTCGTCTCGGGCCTTGTTTATGTAGAAACGAAAAGAGAAAATCTTGAAAATTCTTTTCTTTTTTTTTTTTCAAAGGTTTGTCCTTAAGGGCATACGGTCAGACGTAATTGTAACTCTCAAATATGTTTTCGCTCGACTGAATGGGTGACCTTAAAGCTTGTTTTGCTTTGCCGAATACGAGCTTAAATAGATTGAATAAAAGCTATTAGGTATACAATTTTTTTAGTTCTTCATTTTAAAGAAAACACAACCTAATTGTTGCTTAGCCTTTTTACTGTTCATTTTATTTTTAAATTACTTGTTCCTTTTATAAAGTTTGATTGTCATTTCATTATTCGTTCTATAGTGGAGCCGTTTTATGAGCCGCTATTTGACGTTTAGTAGATTGACGTAACTAGTGATGGTATAGTATAACAGAATTAGGTGCCACTATCGACACATTTTAGAATTAGTATCATTTATATACATTTATTACATAGTTGTAATGTTCACATTACTAAGGGACACTTCAATTTCAAGAAAATATTTATTTATTTTTTTAATTTAAATATATTTATTATTCACAATCGAACAGCGAATAGCTTAAGGCCCTGTCGTCATCATCGTCTTCACCGACTTGAATTACAATATTATTGAATATTATTATCAATAATATGGTAATTCAATTTATTCTGATTCTGTAATGCAGTCTATTCTGATATCGCGTTCAAAATCTGCTATAATTATTTTCTTAGTTTTTTTCTATGGCCTTAACCCAATCGCCTTTCGTGACTTTTGCGCATGCTTCTTTTAACAAATGTACCATCTTCTTTGTGCCAAATGGCGGAGCTGTATTTTGGCGGGTCGCTTAACCTTAGAGACTCACGCTCGAAATAGTCTTGCAGCTTAATGATAAGTTCACGTTCGCGGTTGCTTAACGTTTCTCCTCGTTTCGGCATTTTTAAACACAAAATATCCGAAGTACAAAACACAGAGTTGTGATTATTATTGAATTTAAGGGTAGATTTATATTTACTTAAAATAGAATAAATATTAAGATCTACCTGTTGTACAATTTTGATAACTAGTTAATAAATAAATTTTGTCATGACAACTCGTGAATATTATTTAAAAATAGAATTAACAATTTAAAACTACAACAAACAACATTAACGAAAACCAGGTGGAAAAAAATTTACGACGGAAGATACTGGAAAACGTAGTCTGTCTGTGCACACGAGATAACAACGGACGACACGTAACGTAATAGCGAACCTATGGAGGGTAGCAACTCATATGATATTATTATAACATAGAAATTATTATTTATATAACATAGTTTTTCGACTCATAGTATGTATTTCAATTAAACACATTTAATCGACAGATTATAATATTTTCATGGCACATCACTAGATCTACAAAAATAGGCACCTGGCGTAACCTTATAACATCGTAGTAAGGATTTCAGAAATCACGAAAAATTAGTGCAATGTTAATTATAAACTAACAGTTTAAGAGTTAAATGTGTTTACATTTATTGTAAAACTGCGTACTACTTTAATCATTTGTTTAGATAGTGAAAATATAAAGTTGGTTATTTCGTCGTAATGCTTCAAAGTTATCCCGGACGTCCGTCACGAACTGTCAAATGTGCAAACTTAAAACGGCACTACAATAGTATGCAATGTAAAATATTTGTATATTATACATTAAATTTTTCCCTTCATCCATATTCGTAACTGAAATTACCTAACCAGTTACAAGAGAAGAAATTTTTTCGCTGTGTGGTAAGTAGTTTTACAGAATTCAAATGAAATTAATATTAATCTTAAAATTTTATGTTAATATTGAAAAGGAAGAGGGTAAAATATTTTTTTTTATTATCTGAATACTACGAAGAGTCTGGGGCCGCTGGGGCTGGAAGGTTCCCGAATAGAGGCCACTGACCGGCAAGGAGCGTAGGCTACCCCGCGCTGGATAGCTGTGGCGGGGCATCGAAGTCGTGTCATAACGTTCCCACGACTCCGCCCATCAAAAGAAAGTCGTTGGGTTTTAGCCGCTAGAAATCCGGCATAACCCCGCAGTGTCCCCTACACCGCCGGGTATCCAAGAGGATTTCCCAAAGTTAAAAAAAAAGGATGTCCACCCACAAGGTTGACAGACGATCTGATAAGGGCCGCGGGTCAACGGTGGCTCCAGGCTGCTTCTGACCGGTCCTATTGGAAAAATATGGGTGAGGCGTACGTCCAGCAGTGGACGTTATACTGCTGAGATGATGTTTATTTTGAAATTTCAACAAATATTTTAGTTTCTTAAGAATTGCCTAGTGAAAACAGAATGTTTTACAATATATACTCCCAAAATAAAAAAAATAAAATGTTGTAACATAAGAAAATATCATTGTTATTCAATTGAAATTCACACGCGGGTTCCCCTTGCTTCCTCTGAGCAGTGCGTATACGTGATTCGTGTACTAAATAATAATTATTTACCCTCCTGAGGTAACATTTGATGGAGAAAAATTGTTAGGTAGCAACGAACTTGTACTCGGAGGAAAAAGATTGTTAGTCGAACGAACAAACGAAATCTTTGATGAGATACTTGAAATTGCACTACTAAATTACTGATGTAAAATTTCCTGCTACTCAGAATACTATTTCGTATCCTGCTACTCATTCTGATTACTAGCTGATGCCCGCGACTTCGTCGGCGTTGAAGACAACGCCTGACAAAATATGTAAAGCAATAATATAACGTCTGACAAAGTCGGGGTAAGCAAACCTTATGAAATCGTAGTTTCAAAGATTACCTCCCACATACAAACAAACTTTTCCTCTTTGTAAGTATAAAAATTAATAAGATGATAAGCGAGTCGGCGAGTGTTCGCTTAAAAAAAAATCCACGTACCCAGTAAAGAACTCTAAAAGAAAATTACATTAGATTGTTAGACATTATCCTCGCGAAAACGTATCTCGAACGATCTCAGGTAATCTCAGCTTGTCAGAAACAAAATGGCGTCAAATTTTTCCCTCGCGATAATTTTAACATAATACAGAACTCTTGTTTTGCAAATAGAAAGTTACGACGCAAAGGAAATAAGCTCCGCACACAGACTAATGAAGGTTGAACATGTTGTTGGGGCAAATTATATTATAAACATATTATTTCAAATTATTTTTCAGTTTACACAATTTCATTTTGACATAATAAAACGTTATTTTAACGTAACGTGGCATGGCACGCTGCGTTTTGCAGTCATAAACTAGGGAATCACGTATGTGGCGACAGTAACCAGTCGCGTAGGTAAGAGTGGTTGGGTGGGCCAAGAGATTCGCGGTGAGAGGGCTTACCTTCAACAATCCGAAGAAAAAAAGGCAAGAGTGGTCTTCTGAAAAAAAAAAATGTCTAGCTTAAGTGGTGTCTTGTATAGGTGAGTGAGTTAGGAATGCCAGAGCGCATCCTTACCCCAATCCTTATCCTTTATCCTATCAAGTTCGGCAACACACTTGCCTTGTCGAATATTTGTCTAGCTTTCATTGTTAAAATTTTTCATGTTTAAAAGACAATTAGTTTACTTAAAACCTGTTTGAATTTATTTTTTTTAATAATCCGAAAAAATTCAGGAAAAAATTGAATTTCAAAACTTTTTCCATAAAATAGATTTTGATTTTACTTTAGCAGATTTTAGAAGCATGGACATAATTGCTCTGTATTAAAAGACGAAGGCGGGGTGGTACATAGCTCAACTTTGAGCGGTTTCGATAGAAAAGAACTCAATACAAAATGTTAATTTGTTAAAAACAATATTGAACGCCATCCGGTTCGTAGCCGGCTCTAAAATATTTCATAAAAACTACGAAACGAGCCTATCTGGGAAGCCTTTCATTACGCGCCGCCCAGTTATTTTGTTTTTTACTGATATTTGACCCACTACTCTACAGATGGATATAGAAATATGGAGACTGATTTTATCAATAAATACTGTTTTTTATAAAATTCTCTATATTTATACTATGAACAGAAATCTATTTGCACCTAAAAATAACAAATTACCCAGTGAATTTCAGTTAAAACTAACACCTAACATTAATTTTATTAGTGGCCAGCATAAATTGCTTATGTATATTTAAAAGAGGTCATAGACAATGTCCTACCTAATGTTTTCAGCTTTGTCCTCACTGGCCCATTTGATATTAATAATATTATAAACGCGAAAGCTTGTATGTTTGTTCCTCAATTTTGACAGACAGATTGACATAAAGGATACTATTTGTCATAGAAAACTGTAGGTTCCCAAAGGATCGTCTAAAAATAAAGAACTTTCTGACTTATGAATACGAACTTAAAATAAAAAGCCGACTCCTCACTAACCAGACTCTTAACGAAACGGAAGCTCACACAAAATTCAGGTTCTTTACTCAACAATCAACGAGCGACTAACACACACAGTCAACTACGCACACAATCAACAATGCGATCACAATTATACTTTCTCTGTGATTGTGTGTGACAGAATGCAACGCGAGTGTTTATTTGGTACAGAGCAATTCATTTTAACTATTTCTTGGCATGCGATCTAACGGGTTATGATGTTACGATTATGTTAGGCATTATCGTGTTAAAATCAGGGGACAGCTAATTCCAGGATTTAATCTTCTGAGAGATGTTTTTCTTATTTGAAGTAGATTTCAAGTTACTTTCCCTTCATGTCGCATTGTCTTGGGACGTATAGTCTTTGCCTAAAGGTAGGATTTCGAAGCAAGCGTCAATGGCATTTGCATAGTGCATATCCGCCGCTCTGTCACGGCTTCACTAACGCGGCGCCACTGACGCGGCTATTGACCCTTGCTTCGAATTTCCACCTTTAAGGATATCTTGTATTTTTAGCCTACACCTTGCGCGATTGTGCCACATTCCTTCAAGCAGACCCTTGCTATTGCCTGACACTCTCATCAAAAAATAAGAAACACTCAACAAAAATTTAATTCAAAATGTGTAAATTCAAAAGAAAATTTTGTTCATAATCGATATTCAGTAGAGGAAACGCCGTTAGTCATCCCAGGGGCATAACGAGAATAACGAAGTTTTCTACTTAAGGCACGTCACCTTAAGGAAGAAAGGAGTCTATGAGAATTATTAAAAAATTCATTTAAATTCACGCGAGATTTAGGATTGTGAAATAGAATAAGTACCTCTATTTTTATGATAAAAGGTGGCAGATAGGCTGAGTGTACATTTGACACTCTCATCTATGAACACATGCAAACGACAAGGTCAAGGTTACGAAATTTACACCAAATTTTCAAAACAATCAAACTTGTGAAAGTTAGTGAGATCCCTTCATTGACTAGGCAATGAGCTTATTTATTTATTTATTTATTTATTTATTTTCCAAAAGGTACACCAACAGCACAAACAAATTAATTATACTAGATATGAAATAATTTCAGTATTTTGTTTCCATCTAAACCTTCATATTACTAGTATGTCTCAAAAATTTCATGTTTTTTTTACTATAAACTAATCAATAATCATGGAATTTCGTTATATGGAATTGGTAAGTTGCTCGAGTTGGAAAGTAGGCTTTTAAGCGACGAATTATTGATTTCTTTACATATATTTATTCTTCACATAAAGATAATAAAAACCTTTCAAGCATTATTCACGTAAGTTACTTTGTTAGTCTCACATTGAAACGTTTTTTCGTGACATTGAGATTTCTTTTGTACTAAGGCTTCCAACTGTTTTCAAATCTATGCTCGCGAACAATAAGGATTACAATAGCTTAGCGAGTTAAGTTAAATAACTATATAAGAAAGTAATACATCAAACCAAATCACATTCACAGAAAGATATAAGTATTTAAGTAAAATCTAATAAGCATTTTTATTTGAACGAATTTGTTGTCTTTGACAACTTTGAAAGGGATAAATTTAACATAAATAAATCGGACTCGTAATTGTTATGAAAAAGTTACATTTTTTTTTTCATATAAATAAAGTGTTATTGTTATCATTAATAACTTTTGAAATAAATAAGCCAGAGATTTCTTTTGTAATATTAAACAACACAACTTAAAGTCTAATAAAAACTATTTGGTATAGGGTATACTTAAATTTAGCAACTACCCTCTTTAAACAAAAAAATACGTACACTTTTGTGTCTACACTAACAACCCTCAAAATGGACCTAACATTTGTCATCATAATTTGCTTTGTTCGTACTAAACACCATAAATTAAGCCTCGACTTACCCGAATATACAAACAGATTAATCAATTCCGTAATATTAGCATTCAAAGCTTGTGCAGCGGAAATTACTGGTGAAAAGCGTTGGGAGCCGGTTAAATGTGGTTGGGTGTAATAGCGTAAATATTGTCAGGAGAAATTAATATTATCCTAGGATCTGTATAGGGGGGTGTGAAAATAATGGAATACGTGGTTGTGTATTTATGATCTCTTCGTTCATGCAAAGTCAGTTCAAAGCAAGCCGATAATAGACTAGGTTTTCTTAGCCGATTACAGGTTTTTCATAATCCTAAAAAAATTTCAGAACAAGATGTGCTTAATAGCATATGAATTAAGTGCCTTGAAAAATAAAATATATATATGAGTAATATAGCGCCTCACATTTTTATCGCACTGACGACGATGGTGGCGCCGCCTGCCACTGCGACTGTGGCGCTCATTTTTTAAATTTTTGACCTTATCTCGGGCACCTAACACTATTTCAGGATAAAAAGTTTTCTATATGTTAATCCAGATAATAAACTATTCTTGTGGCATATTTCATCTGTACACGTTTTTGTATCCATTTCTTTCATCTTCTTCTTCTTTCTTCTTTCTTTCTTTCTTTCCCTTCTTTCTTTCTTTTTTTGTGTAAGTCTTACCTTTTTGTATGTTTTCTACCAGCTCCAATATTCTTGTGTGACTTGTAATTTATAATATGTTTTAGTAATTTAGTGGAAACTTTGCTGATTTATGTTTTTCTTGTATGTATATTTATAATGTGTAGCGAGATATTGTATGTTTCCCTAATATAAATAAATAAATAAATCTTTTTTATGTTAAGGTCGACAGACAGGCTGACGGTCCACTTGATGGTAGGTGGCTACCGTCGTCTATAACACAAGCAACACCATAGGTGCTGCAAGTGATATGCCGACCATAGAAGGATTAAGGATAAGAAATAGGAAGGAATGTGTATAGGGATGTAATAAGGTAATGGCTAACATAACCCTCACTCACTCACCGAAACACAAAAGCACATAATATGATGTTATTTCACATTGTTTTTCTGTTAGGGGGTGGTTACTGCCGCCAGACGGGCTGCCCAAATGGCTGCGAAACGCAGTGTGCCCTGCCACTACTTTCCAAAAAAAGAAAAGTGCCAACTTTGAAAAGTTCATTCCCAAAGTTAACTCCGCTGGGAATCGAACCCGGGTCCCCTGAGACGTTAGGCAAGCGTCTTTACCACTCATCCAGCAGGTCGTCAAACTTTCCATATATTGTTGTTGAACAAATTCCTAATCATCTACTCCCCTTGTTGTTGAACAAAATTCTAATGCTATCAGCATTAGAATTTTGTTCAACAACAAGGGGAGTAGATGATTAGGAATTAGACGATAAAATAAGGGAATGCTAAATAACGAAATACTAAAACATTTCATCGATTTTAATACTCCACGATTTGGATACGTTAATTAGGTACATGTAAAACTTCCAACAAAAAATAAATCTTAAAGTTCGTAACGATGGAAATTTTAATAAGCATTTTATCCACATTAAAAGGTGAAACTTAGTCAAATAACTATATTCAAACATAATTTTCTACCCAAAATTATTTTACGACATCAATCTTGTGGACTAAAATTTGAGTTTGACGATTCTAAAACTTAAATTAGACTCTTGTAAAGATTTCGACATGGTTTCAATTTTGTTCGTTGACTTTACTAAAGTTGATGACGTCGATATTAAAGCCCTCACCAACTTGTTATCTGTTTGTTTTCACGTTATTAGAGAAATGTTGAGATGATGCCTCCTAAGTAATGCTTAGAATTAACTAGCAATTAAATTAAATTAACTGGGTCTGTGGGGTCCCACCCTTAATTTTTTTAACATTTTGTCAAAACGTTTGGTATATTAATAATCGGCGATTACTTCCATTAACAGATTAGCATTGCCATACAACGAGGTAATACAGCCAGCATGCTTGGGACTGAAGCTTTATATTATACTAGCTGGTGCCCGCGACTTCGTCTGCATTGAAAAAGAAAAATAAAAAACATATTAAAAAAACTTGACCTCCTATTGCTATAAGTCTTTGGCCTGGCGTTAGTTTTTTATTTTATTTTAGACTAGCTGGTGCCCGCGACTTCGTCCGCGTTGAAAATTATATATCCATTGGTGAAAACAGCATGAAAATCGGTGCAGTAGTTTTTGAGTTTATCGCGAACAGACAGACAGGCAGACGCGGCGGAGGACTTTGTTTTATAATATGTAGTGATGATGAGGATAATGATTATAATGTAAATATATATAACTTAGATGTAAATGAAACATTATAATTATTGTATTCAAAATTATGTATTAAATTTTATGTAAACTCGCAATTAAATTTAAACCTTTGATACTTTGAAACAGTTACAGATCATAGACAAAAACACATATTTTATTAATTACTGCAATGTAATATGTTGCAATCAATTATATCTCAGTATTGGTAGCAGTGTAACAATTAAAGTTAAATTATTACCCTACACGTATCTCACGATATCTTTGACGCCCCGGGACATCATTTTTAATGCGGCAATCAAGTGTCATTAATTTTTAACAAACACATTCCTAAGATAATAAAAACGCTCCGTGGCAGGAAATAGGTGATTTAGTACAAACTCGTATTCAATTCGCAAAAGCTATGTACACTTTCGTTAATCTATAGAATTTATTATACCTAATACTAGCCGATATCCCCCGACTATGTACGCGTTGAAAACTGAGAAAATATATGGCTGGCTAACTAACTGGCTGGTGCTCGCGACTTCGTCCGCGTTGAAAATTAAAAAAAAAAAAACAATATAACGTTTTGGCCAGGCGTTAGTTTTTTATTTTTTAATTATCCCTCGGGAACAGTCCTTTTTTTCTGGATGAAAAGTACCCTATGTCCTTTCTGGTATCCCAGACAACATGTATACAAAATTTCAGGGTAATCGGTTCAGTAGTTTTTGCGTGAAAGAGTTACAACATAGATATAGATATAGATATAGATATAGATATAGATATAGATATAGATATAGATATAGATATAGATATAGATATAGATATAGATATAGATATAGATATAGATATAGATATAGATATAGATATAGATATAGATATAGATATAGATATAGATATAGATATAGATATAGATATAGATATAGATATAGATATAGATATAGATATAGATATAGATATAGATATAGTCTGACATAAAAATATCTGAATTATTAATATTTTGTGACGAAGCCGGTAAAACTACGCCTTCGCCGTGTACAAAAATACGGCTTCTTCATTGCTGAAGGTCGTGCCCACTCTGAAATGCCTTAGTGGCATCGACAACCAACTGTTTCTATTCCACCCTGTCCTCCGTTGTACTCAGCCTTTCTCATAGCCTTCGCAACTGTAAGGCCTGTAAAATGCACAACTTGGTCTGTCCATGTACGTTAATATGGACATTATATAATATTACAAATCCATGTCATTATACGGTTACACGCACACAAATGCTATCAAACTACGCCTCGCCTTATTAAATAAAATATTTACTAGTGAAAATGCCAAATTACGTAGTGAAAGGGTGTATAAACCAGTCTTAAAAAAATAAATAGCATAATGGAATCACATTTCACACGTAAATAAACCTGGAAACAAAAATTTTCAATAAAAATAAACAAAAATACATATATGGGGAGTTGCTAGCAAAAGCAAACTCCTCTGCCTTCAGCGAGCTCAAAATTGTATCTTGCGTACCATAACTGATAATCCATCACATTCCCACTATTCCAGATGAAAATTAAAGATACAAAAAGAACTACACATTTAACGTTTACGTATACACCAAAATAGTCTGGCCACTCAGTTGCTGGACACTACAAACATAATCAGCAGGCTAGAAGACTGGGTGTACTCCCTCTGAAAAAGATTGTCCCATTTGCCTCAACAGATCCGCTTATTAGTCCTGAGGACTGAATGCATTTACTAAACAAAATAAAAAAAAAGTGAGGTTATATATAGCTTTTAACACAAAATCTCACTATGTAGCCCGCAAAATTTGGTCTATAGTTCTTATTTGATCTAAGTGGTACTCGTAGGTATGTGAAATGCATATTCACTCATATAAGTTTATGTATTGGTTGACGGGACTGGGGACACTGGTGTATAATTATATGACACAGTACTACTCCGCCGAGGACTATTAATAGATAACTTGACAGACATCTGACTGTCTACGTCAATATCCCGCCAGGAACAATCCACAGTCATAACAAAATATACCCTATTACTTCGTCAGTAAAGATTAATTCAGATCAACCTGTACGACACGTCGTTATCAATTAAAAATTTGAAACGATATATCGATTGTGTCTTTTATTAGAAGATATGTTAGGAAACTTTAAGGTCATTTCAATTTGAGCTTTAATGGCAAGAAAATAAAGTTGATACATAAATTTAAAAGTTGTAAATTTGTGTCTCAAGTACAACATTGTCTTAGATGGCCTGATTAGTTATCCGATCCTTCTTTGTGGTCTATGATCAGTCCCATTACTGGTTAGATTAATGATTTAAGACGTTATTCGTGTGTTGACACAGCAATAGGTATTAAACAGTATGTAAACTAGGATTAATGTAATAAATTTACTTCTATTTCATTGTTGTACTATTATTTTGATAAACCTCTAATAACATATTTTAGACAACTAATGATAATTAAAAAAAAAAAAACATAAAAAATTAAAAAAATCAAATCAAAGCTTGACAAAAATAAATACCTCAATGTTTTCAATCAAGAATGGGTATCGACGAAATCGCCGTTGAGGTACGCTAATTTGGCAAGCATTATACTTTGTATTATTGGAAATTTGCATAGTTTGCATTTTGCAGACAAGGCCATAAAGCTAGTAAAGCTTATGTAAGCTAATTTAAAGCTAGTTTAAATGTTAAACTGACGCCAAGTTTGTAAACTGTTCTTTTCCTTATACTGTGTCCGAAGTTTTCACGGTACTGCGGTATTGTGACTTAAGTGATTTTTTTTTTAATGAATTCAAGTACTGGCGCTTTGTTTTCGTATAATATTTTATCGGTACAATATTGTAACGATATTCTGATTGATATACGATTCATTAATTTTTAAATAGAACCCACATTACTGTGAATAGAGGCCACTTAGTGAGGTTTTTGTGAGACTATTAAAATTCTTTTGTTCTTATGCATTGTTGTGATCCCAGTATGATATTTAACTCTCAAAATAATGGTCTAGTTTAAAGTGAAATGAGAGAATAAAGGCTATGCGCTCTAAAGGCCATAGACAATTAATCTTATTTATTTCATTTTCAAACAGAAAAAATTAAATCTATGTATTACCAAGAACCTAGAAAAAACAACGGTCGGAATTTCATATACTAATAAAGTGAAGCACCGTAGTAAGCTCGGTAACGTTTATTTACACGTTAACACCCACACATATTACATGGGCTGAAAAGTCCCGGGATTAACACATAGATGGCGCTAGTTTTATTGCATTCGCCTTTTTTCAGTTAGTACTAACCTTCAAAAGACAGCTGTTAAAATTTCATGATATTCTATTGTTTTCTTTGTTAGGCCCGGGACTTTTCAGCCCATGTACAAACCATAGTAAGCTCGGCGTCCGCCATTACGCTTGATTAAGTGCACACGTAATGATTGATTAAAATAACTATTTAATTATGCCACCTGCGTCGTGAAATGTTGTTCCTGTAGCACTTTGATAAAAAAGAACAAGGAATCACTTTCCACGTGTAAAAACCCACACGCACACATAAAAACGCGCCGCCATTACGCTGCTTCACTTTGTACAGTGACAGCACTCCGTCTGTTGTTTTTTCTAGGTTCATATTATGTATTACTAGCTGTTTTTTTATGTTAAGGTCAGCAATCAGATTGACGCCCACTTGATGGGAGGTGGCTACCGTCGCCTATAACACAAGTAACACCACAGGTGCACTGCAAGTGCGCTACAGACTATAGTTCGAATTAAGGAAGGGATAGGGAAATGGGCTCTGGCATCCCTTACTCACTCACCGAAACACAACAGGCGCACATGCTGTTATTTCACCGTGGTATTCTGTAAGGGGGTGTTACTTCCGCCAGACAGGCTGCACAAATGACTGCGAAACGGAGTGTGCCCTGCCACTCTAGTGCCGCGTGCTTTGTGCGTAGTAGTGCCCGCGACTTCGTCTACATTGGTTAATGAAAAATGTAACACCTGAGAAAATAATAGTATATGAATAATATAACGGTTGACATCTATATAGCTGTAACCACCCGTTTTTTTAAATATAATGTGTTACTAAAAAGTAGAGGATTTGGATACGGTTTTTACTATTAGAAGAGCGATAAGCGAGTAAGGTTTTAAAAAATAGATCAGTAAATGCAATGTGCATTAATGGCCGCGCGAAAGAAGAAGTTAAATAAATCCGTTTACATTTTGGATGTTTGTGGTGGGCCGGAGGTAATTTGGTGCAAATTATACTCCTTCCGCGTTTAAGCCTTGCGTGATTTTGGCTTTACTGTCGCAAATGACATTTCCTTTTTTTTTTACTAAATTGGGATAAATGAAGGTAAAATGTGTTTCGCGAACTTTTGTAATTCCTGGCAAAGTTTTAAATATTACCTACTACTAATATAAAATGGTACGTATATCGTTATCAACTAGGTACTTCATATCTTCTTTAAATATATACCTTACTAGCGACCCGCTCCTGGCTTAGCCTGGGATGCAATTTTTATATACAAAAACCTTCCTCGTTATCCCTCTTTCAATAAGTGAATACCGAATTAAATTGAATTTAGAAGTAGTTAGCGGAGAAATAAAAAACTTAATTAACTTTTATTATATAACAAACCTTCCGTGAAAAATCATCTAACTGATAGTGAAAACCGCATTAAAATCCGTTGAGTAGTTAAAAAGGTCTATGCGTAAGTACATACAGAGGGATAGACTGCGGGGAGCGACTGTTTTATACTATGTAAAGAATCTAATTATATAATATTAATAGAAGTTACCTACTTGTCTTTAAATATAATTGAGTTACTTTGTATGTTTGTTTGGTTATTTGTATGTAGTAGGTAATCTTCGAAACTATTCATTTGATTTAAAAAATCTTTCGCCAATGGTTAGAATAGAATATCATTGTGAAGAAAATTTCAAATAGCTTCAAAAAGCGTAAAACGAGGAACGTTTTTATATAATATAATTAGCAGAAAAAGTTCTGCTCGTGCGAATCCAACCGTCTCTTCGTCCACTGTTTGATTAGTTAACTAATGGCGGCTTTAATAATTTGCTCGCGTTTTGGCACAATATTTATCCAGCATTAATCTGTTAGTATTCGCGGAGCCAACTCTATGTGAAGAATCAATACCGTAACACAGTATATGCGATATTGATTTCAATAGTCGGAAATTGCATTCTAGCGAAATGCTCGCGTTTAGAATCCGTATGCAAACACTATTACAGTTATAGCCATTAGCGGTGGAATTGGAAGCGTATTCATGGCGATATTTAAACATAGATTTATACTAGATTGAATTAGACTAAATGGATTGTGGCTTTGGATAAACAAAGATTTCGAGCCATCGATTCATTCATTTTTTTTTTTTGAGTTCTACTTAAGACATACATAAGCTTGCTTTTGTGTATCACCCAACTCGTAAACGCTCGCTTTATGTACTATACATAGAATACAGAATAAATCAGAAGGCGCTTTTATTATTTAAAAACCATGGTCAAGAACAAATGAAGATTTTTATACATTTTTAAATGTTTTTTGACAATAAATTATCTGATGAAGCAATCTGTTAGGTCGATAAGGACAAACCCCCTCAATAAAGCAAATTAGAGAAACACATTCGCAATAAAGAGACAAGTAGCGCAAACCTGAAGTATGTGCTTGGAAAAAAGATAGGTACCTATTCTACTGCGTATCCTTTTCTGTGACTATGATACGTTGTAGTATGAACTAATTTTGTTATTGCTGATGCATACACTAGGTAAACCTCACACTAACTTGCTTTTACTAGACTTACTAAAAACTGTGGCTGCGCTTGAGAGAAAGTTTTTTGGTATGTGTAACATCTTACCGCTCAGTTTCGCGGGAGTAAAATGATGCAGTGGCTCGCTCTACACACTCAGGAAACCGGAGGCCTTATTATCTAACAGCAGACGACCAGCGATCGCGTGTGCTGCCATACAGAAATGATGAACTTTAATTTTAGTTATTGTCCGTGAGAGGCAGCACCGTCGATTATCGCAAACCATACCACTGTTATGAGTTACGTGATACCAAAAACACGATTTAATGTGATATTGCACAAATTGATAGAAAGTTTTCGGCTGTCGCTCAGCAGACGGCATTTAGATAATAATAAGGCAGCGGGATTTATAGAATGTGTGACCAATGAGCGCTCGCGGACGTCACCGCAGTTTTGCAAAAGTGAAATATTAAAAATCGGTAAAGTTTCCAACAAATAGTCGGGAGAATTTCATTTGAAAAAATAAACAAGAATATTTTATTTTTTAACAGCCTGCGGTACTCCAGCCTTGATGTTGTAAAAGCCTGATCTAGCATCGTCATGTCTAACCTGGTAAATTCTTTCGGCTAAGTACGAAGCCAGGATGTTGAAGAAGGAGTGGGGTAACAATTGTTTTATGTTGCAAAGCAGGCCCTTATGCCAGATGCGGTCAAACGTCTGTTGCAAAAAAAAAGCCTATTTTTAATTGCTATTCTCACAAACGACACTGGCAAAATCATCGGAGAAGATCTGATGGAGCCAAGACATTAAAAGAGAAAAAGAAGAAGAGAGGCCATTACAACGAGTTTATTACCAAGATGAAATATCAGATGTTACACATATTATACGACGACGACTACTGTAATGCAACTAATTAATTTTTTTATATAATGAAAACAGTAGTGTTACAATTGCATAAACAAATTAACATGTCTTTTATGCCAGACAAATCAGCCAGACGATCAGATCTAACATCTAATCAGCATGATGCGATAGTTAGTATTCTATTCTATTACGTTATACTGTTGTAGGTTACAGGCTTCTTCTATTACGGCTTTCATTGTGGGAAGGATGTGCAGGACTTTGCATTACATCTAACTAACATTATAAAGGGGTAAAGTGTGTAGGTTTGTTTTTTGTATGTACTCGTACGTGGAAGGCAATAGCTCTTTCACCAATAGCTAGAATAGAATTTCAGGGACCCAAATTTCTAAAAATAAAGACCCAACGCTTTTTTTATTTTATTTAATAAGGTACTCAAAACAGGACACTGACATTAAATACATTGAATAGATATAAATACATTGAAGTGAACTAGACAGAGGCCCGGCTACCGGCTAGTAAGTAGATCATACTATCGATAAACTCAGAGGTACATTCATGACCAAGATTCGTACCTGCATCTGTTATGTTGGTAGCCAAGCGTTTCTTCACACTGATCTATCAGTGCGTCAAATACGTGAAAAACATTTGATTTTAAATTTCCATTAACATAGTAATGTTTATTTCATTTGAAAGTAAATTGGGTCACCGAAGTTCCCACATAAATTAAATTATAGGCAATATTAATGCGCCTCGTTTGACCTTAACGTATTGCCTCGCCCAGTTCGATGCCTTTAGGTTTCTTGTACAAATCTGTGTCACAAGTGCCTTCGTCCAATGTAGTTAATCCAGTGCCCTTTAAGGATATTATTTAGATTGTGAGTCCTTTATAGAGAGAATTCATTAGTCAGGTCTTACTAGATAGTTATACGTACCTATAATACCAATGTGTGTATATATATTTTTGATGTAAAACTTCGTTGCATTCGAGGGTAAAATTTCGAGGTCTTGGATGACGCTTCTTGTAACTCTGACATCTACCGCTTTACTAGATGTATATTTTGATCGCCAAAGAAGTTTCACTGTTCTGACACTTTTGTACTCCGTACAAAATAACATTGTATTGTAAATAAAATTAGAATATTTGCTGCAAAATTTATTTTCTTCATATATTTATCATTTTCAATTAATTGATGTTTTTTTTGTACTTATAAATTTTAATATGTCTAACCTTGTAATCTTTTCTGCCGCATGCCGCGATATCCCTTGGCATGCCGCGGGGTGCCGATGTATTGGCAGTGCATTTGGTCTGAGAGCTACTAGATAATAATAATATGATACATGTATAATATTTGCAAATAATTTCTGTAAATAATTACTTTAATATTTTTTCATAATTCTTAAATAATAAATAATTCTTAAATAATGGTATTATTAAATTATGGTAATTAAAATTTTTCATACTGGTAGGAGGAACTTTTAGGTGACATTAAAAGTTGAAGCAATTATAAGAAGTTTCAGGTCTCAACAATTATTATTGTTCGTTCCAATTTGAATCACTACATTTTTTTAAATTTAATAACATAATACGTCATTATAAATTCAGTAAGAAACAGTTGGACTAACACAAAATATAGGGCACCGTGAGAACTTGAACAATTTTGCACAGCTGTTGACATTTTAGGAGCACCTTCAACTAAGGTTATAGTCGTGACTATTTCAAACAGTCAAGTGTTAAGATTTTTTAGTGATGTTCGTGGTTTTATCGATGAGTGGTTCTTGAGCTTGGTCCACTTTTCATATAAACATTTAATCAGCAATAGAAATAAATATTTCAAATCCAAAAACATTTTGAATGTTATTTCATTTTACTAAATATTATTTAAATTAATAGATTTTTTGAAAAACTGCTTTAGGCGCGTTGGGTACTTTTAGTATGGGGAGAAAACACTGAACTCGCGCCGTCTCGCTCTTTGAGCGTCACCCTGAGTGACGTTAAATTGTATTAAATAAGCGCCATCTACCCGAATTAGTACGTACTTCTTGATTCGTAATAAGCTTAACATCGACAATAGTTTGTTAATGCCAATGCCACCCTTACCCAGACATAACAGCACAGTTTCACGGTGCTCTTCTGTAAGGGTCAGATTATGACAAAACTAATGTAATCATTATTATAAAAAAAAAACTATAATATGATTAGATGACAAGGAATATACACGTATTCAAGAATGAAGGTGCCGTAATAGTACAAGTGTAGTTCTACAAGGAATATGTAATACAATATGTACTTGACAAGGAATATGTACATCGCGCACAGAATAAAACAGTAATAATCTATACTAATATTATAAAGAGAGAAGATTTGTATGTTTTTAATGAATAAACTCAAAAACTACTGGACCGATTTTGAAAATTCTTTCACCTATAGAAAGCTACATTATCAGCGAATAACATTTTTATTATAATAATAACTTTTCTTAAAGTTACGCGGGCGAAGTCGTGTGAAACAGCTAGTAATAGAATAAATTAAGTATACTATGATTATAAAAATTATATGAAATCGCTGAAAGGCATCACTCATAATTGCAGCGACCAATAATGATGTTATAGATTTCGTTCGACCTTATTAGTTGAATTTGATAAACTTAACTTTCAAAAGATCTGATGTGCTGTTAGGTCACTGTCAGCATATTCAAATGAGTATGAAAAATGCAAGTGGAACACGTACATTAGCTATTAGCCACTCCTAAGTAATTGCATTTAGTGATGTACTGCTGGTTGTGCATCTAACTGATTATAGTAGTTCTTAAAGGTAAAAATAAAGTTAATGTCATACCTAATGATCATATTTCGTAGCAAGTATAAAGTAAATTTCATATGTTGTGAGTTTTTAAAATTAAAAAAAAAAATGTTTTATGCTAACATACAATATAAGTAACATGTACTAAATCGTGAGACTGAAAATGCCATAGCCTTACACTAAAAGATCAAAATTCCCTGCTTAATTTTGATTCCGTGAGAAAGAAAGCTAACTTTTCTGCTTTTTTGGAAAGTGTGGGTTTGTGATACTGTTTAATAATTAATACTACTAGGTATAATTTGAAAAATAGGTAGTTCAAAAAATCTGCTAAATTTCAATATACTCCTGCAAGTTTTGTTTTCTATATATTAATTACAGTTGTTACTGCTGAGCCTTCGTTGCGACCACTACAATAAAATGAATGACCTGCATCGTGGCCCCTAAGAGTTTCCCTTCTAAGTAAGAAAGTCACTTAGCGATGGGAAAGTGTTTTTCCTCAAAGTCTACGCGATACTCATCTACGCGAACTGTTATTCATCGACATAGCTTGAAAAACATTCTCTTCTACATATTTTCAAATACACAAATGGTAATAAAACTTTGATTAAACCAAAATAGGTTTCGTTGGGAATTTTCATTAGATCATCCTTTATCAATTTTCTTTTAATTCTAATTGGCTTTTTCATTTTAAAAAACCAATTAGAACAACAAAGTGGGCACCTGTTTATATATAATTTAAATTGTAAATTCTTTCTTTTTTTTTTCCTTCAACGATGGGGTGTTATTATGTTCATGTATATTAATACTTGAAATAACGTATAGATTACGAAAGTAAACAAATTAGTATCTATTGTAATGTAATGATTATTTTTAACCGAAACTAGTCTTTAAATAATCACGAAGCGCTTGTCGATGAAATATTTCATTTTATTTGCATTGTATCATATTTTTCATCGACAAACCAGCGTCTAATCACTAGTAATAACCGCAGGTGTGGCGGCCAGTGGCGCTACCATCACTTGCATTTTATAATGAAGTATGTTATTATTGAAATATATCGATTAGTTGTATACTATCGAGTTACACCACACATCGAATAGAAGTGCTTTGCGGTTTTTATTAGTGTACTAACGAACGCCTGTGTGGAATGTTGTTTTGAGAGGTACTTTTTTAAATTATTATTTATTTGTTAAGGTTCTATGTCTATAACTAAAGGAATCAGTAATTTATGCTAAATGTACAATTTTATGTAAGGTAATCCTTCTATGGTCGGCAGCGCACTTGCAGCACCTATGACGTTTGCTTGTGTTATAGGCGACAGTAGCCACCTACCATCAAGTGAACCGTCAGCCTGTGTGTAGACTTTTTTGCTTTTAAGAGACTACCTAACTACAGTAATGAGTACAGTGACTATAGCAAAATGTTACTTTGATTATATGTAATGTGAGAAGAATTGCTTCAAATACAATAATTGCGAAGGTTTATTGAATAAACATGTATCCAATTCAAAATTTTATTGGTGACTAACACTAAATTTGTTTTGTTTATGACATTATGACACACTGAAGCCGAAGCTTATACTTAATACTGTTTTTTTTTAGAAGATGTATTGATTTTTAAGAAGATGTCTACAATACAATATACATTAAATATACAATCCAATATACAAATTGTATATTTGACGTATTTATTGAAAAAATAATCACATGAAATTGAAAAACTTAAATCAGAATCAAAGATTTTTGAATTCTATTTGCAACTTGACACTAATTCCTACATGTAAATACTTGCTATTAGTAGATATGTATATTATTAAACGTTGAAACTCAAATAGGAATCCATTTAAATTTCATTATGTATTTTAACACTATTTGGAATCAATCCGCCATGATTATTGACCTAAAATATACGGAACATTAAACAAAATCGAACCGAGCTCTCGTCAACAAATTTCGATTGGTGTTTTCCGATAATTATACTTACTGAATTACATCGGCGTTTAACTGTGACTGGCCATAAACTTTCCTACATTTAACTTTCGTAAATGCAAATTAAAAAATATTCCTAGTATCCTTTCATAAGTATAATTATTGTTTTTTTTAATAGTATACCTATTAAGTACCTGTAGTAAGAAATAAGAGCATTTCTATTCTAATTCAATACCTTTTTGTAACGGACTGTACAGTGTACATGATGCTATCGAGCGAGTTGTCTAGTGAAATAATAGGTAAAAATCAAACATGATAACTCGCCTGTTCGGGCGAGATAAATTTCGGCGAGTAGTCGAGTTACTGGATTGGAGATATTTTATTTTTGTTAATTATTGTGAATGTTATTGATTTTTAATATAGTAATTTATACTAACAACTTGTTTTATTTAAAAGCAATATCTAGTTTCCACTTTAATATTTTATTAAGTTTTAATGTTCAACTGTATAGAATCACCTTACCTATTTGTGAGCGAGTTGTCTAGTGAAATAATAGGTAAAAATAAAATATGATAACTCGCCCATTCGAGTGAGATTAATTCGGACGAGTAGTCCAATAACTCGAGTAGTCCAGTAACTTAATAAAATATCATATCTCGGAAAACTCTTTTCCTGCAAATTAATTATTTGCATAAAGGTAAGTTTTTTTGTGACTATGTAAATCTGTGTACATGGATATCAAAGTTTTATTTGTAACTATAGACTTTGTTCTGTAACTTATATAATATGCAAAGCTTCCTCGTTTATCGCTCTTTCGATTAGTGAAAATTGTGTTAAAACTCGCTTATCCTTATATATTTTAAAATTTATTCCTCCGCCGCGGATGTCTATATGTATATCTGTACGTATGATCGCGATTATCTCAAAAACTACTGAACGAATTTTCATGCGGTTTTCACTAATGTAAAGAGCGCAGAAAACGCGCGAAGCTGGGAGCGGGCCGCTAGTAATAAATATACCTAATAAAAAACTCGTGAAAAGACAGCTAATATGATCCGTAGATTTAAAAAATAATAGTCACAATTAAACTTACAAATAAGTATAACTCATTCCTTTAATAATTAAATTATGAAGCAATCCGCCAACAACAAAATATTAGAGTAGAGGGTTGGATAAAGCTCCCTAATTACTTTTTCCGAACACGCTCCCGTGCAAAATGTACACCGTAATTTTTATAAGTAACGATTGCGATTTGACATTTATTGTGGCATTAAGAAGAGCAATACTCGTATCACAAATATGGCGTCCATTTTGTGCACGACGTGAATTTATAAAATGGCGTCGTTTTGTTAATTGGTTATGAGTTTTTGTAGCGTTTTACACATATTTTGCATTTAACAATCAGTATGATATCCTTTGTCGAAAGTCAAGCTGTTGGAATAACCGATCGGTGGTAATAAATCTAATATAATTACCCATGTAATACATTGTAAATTATTGTTACGAGTATACAGCAATAAAGGCTTATTTTATTAGCTTATTTATTTATGATACGATTATATATAATCTAGAATTCTAGACAGATAAAATCGTTTGTCCTGAATAACTATTGAACAACGCACAACCAAAACTACTAAGTCTAACTAGATAGCTGAAATTTGAAACATATTATTTTCATAGGTTTATTATATAACGTAAGCATCCTTTCTTAAATCTTTTCTCAAAAGGATTTTTAAAAATTTCAACTCCATGCGAAGTCGGGGGCGTGTCTCTGTAACTGGTATTAACTTGGTGTTTTCAGTTGGTCTTCTGTCTACTTTTCTTCTGATTTTTCTGGTTTTCCAGTTCATGTAACAAAGTAGAAATTCGGAACAAGCAAAGATGCGTGCCATAGAATCCATGAGCATATTTTAATAGGCAACACAATCGCGAATTATTTTCTCCTAGATAACAATTGATAAAATATACTTTTTATCAGGTAAACAGATGGGTGAAGGTCGAGACCTCTTGTCGGATCTTATTAGACCATAAGTGCGCTTGACGACAGAATTGTGAAATCTATACGTCAATGAATCTGTAAACAAAATTACGACAAACATCCAGTGATAATTAAATTAGTTATAATACATAATTACAACTTAAGCTCACTAACAACAAGAAGAATAATTGGTGTCCAATCTTAATTGAGAATCTAAGTGATTTTGTTTTTAAACCTGCATAAATTGCCTCTGAAAGTGAAGGGGAAAATTCTTTAAAGACCTCGCCTCGGCCCGTTTCCTTTGACACGTCTGAGGCTTTGATACAGCAAATGTATCGCTAAAACTAACCCGTTTACACTTGGGGACAAAAATATAGATAAATGCTTTTGCTCTTCCCAGAATACCTATTTGTTTATTGAATATAAACTTGCTAACAAACATTGCAATACTTTGATTATCACTTTCAGTGCTATCCAAATGGTATAAAATAAAATTAAATATCAGCATGTCTATTTGTTCGCTTAGTTCTTCTATTACAATTACTTCCTGATAGGTAGCTCGTTTTAAATTCGAATAAAAGGTATAATAAAAGGAGATTGAATTTTCTTCTTAACTAGATTGTCTCCCTATTATAAAGAGTAGCAAGCAGGTTGACGGTCTACTTGATGGCAGGTGGTCATCATCGCCTAAGGATAAAAGAAACACAGGTGCGCTGCTGACCTTGTAAGAATTTGTTTACAGCACGCTTGAAGAAGCTAACAATGTTGAAACACCTAAGAAGGGAGATTATTCCGCCTCAGAAGAAGAGCTTTTTTAGTAGCTGCAGAGCGCACTGAGTTCTACATTCACAGTTCTACAGTTATATCATAAGCAGAGTTTTTTAATTTTATTGTATCATCTTATAAAAATGATATAATAAATAAAATAAAAAAAACCAATATAAGTATTAAAAATCTATCTAGTAAAATCTAAAAAAAATGTCCCCAAGTATAATAATTCCCGTATCGCATTCGATAATATCGTCAAGTTACGTTGAAGCATGTTCAAAGAGATTCTGCATAAAGATTAAGTAAACAGATGTAAGTTGCGTTTATTTTAATATCCTGTGGAATAGTTTGTTTGTAATATTGCAATATCAGGATAGGGATATGTATGAGGACAATTTTGCTGGGATAGATGTTTCGTTTTATACCTATTAAACCAGTTAGTATTGATAAGTGAGGTTTGTGTTAAACTGCGTTTAAATATATAGTTTACCTGGCAAATATTTACCGAGCTTAACAAGCTTTTCAGAAGCGTTTATAAAGAAGCAACTAAGTAAATTAATAGAATATATAGAATATACAGAATAAGACTAGCATTATACTATTAATAATCATAGTATTTATAATTTGAATTCTATTCCAAAAAATGTCCCACAAGAAATGTCCCATTTGGGACATTTTGGAAATTTCAAAAAGAAATATTTTTATTGTTCCCAAAATGTTCCTCTCGAATTATCTTTGTGTATACTTTCAATCAACATTTAGTTTAATATTTCCAAAATGTCCCATTTTTAATTACAGTCAGGTACAAAACGTCCACAATGGCATATCTCTATAACTGTACTGTAACCATTTCTTTCATCAAAACTTTAAAATCTACATTTATAATTCCTTCATGTCGGTTTCTCTCCCAACTACTTCTAAACCATCCAACGGTGTTTAATTCGGTCTTCACTTATGGACAGAGGGATAAAAGAGAAAGGTTTGTGTATATATAAAAAAATGCATCCCGGGCGAAGCCAGGAGTGGGTCGCTACTTATAAAAAATATTTGTCGGCCTCTATCTGTTTCTTGTCTAACTTCTTCTAAAACCTGATTTTGATACGGCTTTCACTAATGGTAGAAGCAATCGATAAGCGAGGAAGGTTTTTGTATATAATTATGTAATTTGCAGAAATAAAAATACTTCTGTGCTAAACCGGGGACGAGTCGCTAGTAGGTAGGTACATATTATTATGAAATAAAGTCCCTATTAGCCCTATCTGTCTCTCTGCTAACTCCTTCTAAAACACCCAACACATTTTGATACGGTTTTCACTCATAGAAAGAGCTATAAACGAGAAAGATTTGTGTGTATAATTTACAGACAAAAAATAGTGCGAAGCCTGAGGCGGGTCGCTAGTATTATGATGATTACGATGACATTGGTGTTACGTTACGAAGATAAAGTAACGTAACCGAGTGTTACGTAGCAAATTGGTGAGGTAAGGGGACGAAAAGGAAGAGTGTCAGTTATATTGTAAATATGTAATAGGTCAGAGTACGTCAGAGCGTAGGAGGAGTTACGGCATCAAGGTGTATCACCCGATTTTGTTATCGTTTTCTGAATTGCCTCCCACTGTGTAAGCAAATTAAAATACTTATTCACGTTAAAAAAAATCTTTGTATCAGAAGATTTGTATAAGATATCAATGTTTTCTTTGCTGCAAAACTTCTGCGTATCGGTTTTATTTTTATCTCGATTCTCGGACCGGCTTTTGAATCAGGTTTCGAGTATCCAGTTGAAAAGAAACAGCATTATAAAAAGTGGCACGGTAGAGCGGGACAAAAGATGTCGCGTGGCTGCAAAAACTCGATAGTATATAACTTTTCCATACTTGTCTCAAGTAATTATCGCGTATGGATTATGAAGACACGCACCGGTGTAGTGACAGCAAAAACGAGCGCTCATACAAATTGCATTGAGAGTCCGTTTAATGGTTACAGCGATTTAATTTTTTTTGTCAATTATATAAGCAGTCATGCTATGAACAATTTGCCAAACTGATTTATGTTAATGGGCATTTATTATAATTTTTAATGTTTTATATGGCGGACAGGTAAACAGCTCTTATACTAGATAACTTTAGTTACCAATGCTTTTAATATAGTCACAAATGCTATTTAATCTTAATGTTAAATTATTAAATAAATAATTATTTATAATATTTAGTAGTGGTAGGGCTTTTGTCCGTTACTTCGTCCACGCCCCTTTTTCTTAGGTTTTGAAACATATAACTATTTAATATTTATTTCTCATATAATTATTTTATTTTATTTTTAGATGATCCCTCGGGAACAGTACTAATTTCTTGATGAAAGGTACCCTATGTCCTTTTCTGTATCTCTGACAACGTGTAGGTATGCCAAATTTCATGATGATCGATTCAGTAGTTAAGTTAATCGTAACTCACAAACAAACTCACTTTCGCATTTATAATATTAATAATAATTAAGATGCAACACTCACAGTCGATACTAGGGTCGCAAAGACCCTAGTGACCTAGTCATAGAAAACAGGGTAAGTAAAGGTTAAGTTGATAAGTGCAAGATAGGAAATGTTTCTATTATTTTTATCCTATAGAAGTTTCAAACACTGATAACAAATTTAATGAATAAAATTTATAAAATTATTTTTTCCTTTATCCCAGGGTTTCCCAAACTTTTAAGATAACTGAACACTCACCAAATCCCTCTTATTTTACGGGACCCATATCAAATTATTACAAATAATTATGAAATTTCCGCGTTTTACGCAACCCGTCACGCTTCTACATGTATATACCTGCATACTTATATAACCATAGAAATTACGCTATTTCAAATAATATTTGTTTTTAAATGTCGTATCATTTAACATCCAAGTAGTGGCGGTTTAGTAGAGGTTACGCACAATTTTGTTTCGTAGGAATTGTGCGAAGAAGTGACTTTAAAATTAAATATATTTTTAGTCGCTGTTTCGCACAAATATTATTTTCATAAAAAAACTTGAATCAAAAGTACAGTACCGTACAAAAGTGATATCTATCGGGGAATATTTTTAATGCAGTAAAGGCACACAAATGAATCAAGGCAGGACACGCTGCGTTACGCAGTCATTTGGGCAGCCCGTCTGGCGGCAGTAACCACACATTACAGAAGACCACTGTGAAATAACAGCATATGTGCTGTTGTGTTTCGGTGAGTGAATAAGGGATGCTATAGACCCCTGAAATTTCCTCCGTAATAAAAAACTCTTACATGAAAAATCCTCTACATAAAATTTTACCTCCATATAGTTATCTCTACTAGTGATGTGCCGGATATCCGTATCCATATTTGCGAATATCCGTATCCGTATCCGTTACTTTTTGGCGGATCTTTTTACGGATCTTTTTACGGATCTTTTAGCTTTTTAATTTTTAATTCATAGCTGAAATTCTACATATAGGTGATTAGGTAGTAATGAAAAACTATTAATTTCCATTCAGATTATCTTTTATTTCTTAAAATCAAACATTTGACACCTTTATAATGCAAGCGTCAAATGGCGGCCGTCAACTATCGTTTCAAGGTCACGCGCACGGACACCGATTGAGTAAGAAAGTTTAGATCTGTATCCGTATCCGTATCCGCGGATCTACATTTTTAACGATCCGGCACATCACTAATCTCTACATAAAAGGTATTTTATTTTGCAAGTGAAAATAAATTCGAGAAATCTTTCGATATTGGTTATTGACTCGGCAAAACTAAAAAAAAAAACGAACAACAAGAACCTTTCGTTAACTGCAAAACCGCGCTAATTGGGAAAAAATCATTTCCAATTTGTCTCAATATTATTTCATGTTTTATTCAGGGCTGTTCGCTTCAATATAAGCCTATTGCAGTATGTACTGTCAGTTGTATAAAAAGTTAAAAGACACAGTTCAGAGCATTTGTTTTCCCTTCAGTTTTTTTTTAGTTGCGAAGAAATTCATAAGAAAGACGTCGAAAACGTTTGCGCTGTAGTAGCGCCAAAGGACACAGAGCAAGAAAACTTCGTGCAAACAAACATGGAAAATTCACAGCGCGTTTGAGTAACGGTACACGTTTCGTTGTTCTGTAGCGGAGTGTAAGATAAAATTCCAATACCGAACGTTCAGAACGAATACTACAACGCTAGTGCCTCGTTTTTGAAAGCTCTGCAGTGAAGGTGTGAAAGAGATAGATAGATGAGGCTATCGTGCATCTGAAAGAGAGAGAAGTATTATTGCACCGGTAGTGAGGAGTGAAAGAGATCAATAATGAGAGGCACGAGGAGTTGAAAAGGGATTTCAGATTAAGGTCGTTGTCGAGTCAAAGATTAGATAACGCTGAAAGTTCAGACAAGTCGCTTACCCTTATTTGAAACCAGGAAGAATAATCAGAAAAAATATATATCGCATACAAGCGCTCAGTGTACAAATATTGGTCGAAATGAAGCCATTAATGTTGACGATACCTAATATCACTTTAGTTTGGAAAAAATTCAAAAATTGCATTAATGATTTCCTTTTAATAATATGAATAGGAACCGTGTTTTAGTTTAATATATTAGATAGGCTTCTTATAAATTATATTCATCTACAATATTAAAAAATCAGACACGGATAACCGGCGAAATATTTTTATTTTTTCAAAAAAATCTTGAAAAAATAAAAAATATTTCGCGTCATCGATTACTGATTTCTGAACAAAATACTTAATACTGCAATACGGCTAATTCAAATTATAATAGCAAATGAATCTGTTCTGTTTATAGCATAATCTTTGACCACCAGGCTGGCCGGGCGAACGGAGCTTCATACAACCCTCAGTTACCTACCGACGGGCATTGCGTGTGGTGACGCCTGAATTTCTTGTTTGCCACGCGCCTTTCTTACGCGACGCGATTCAATATACGAACTCGAATGTAAAATGAAAATCTTCGTTCAGCAAAAACGTGATTTAAAAAAGGAATTAAATCGAAAAGAGGTGTTATTACTTTTGAATGATATGTCGTTCTGTTAATACAGTGTTGCCATATAAAACGCTAGACTTACAGTGCTTTTGATATTGACCTGAAAGGATTTGTAGGTGTGATTCCGTGACTAGTTAGTTCTTTTTTAATTTAGTGCGAAGGGTGTGTTGAAAGGTTTATTTGGACGAATTGCGCGCCGGCCTGTGCCAGCCAATTAGGTACCTGCTAACAATACACGTTTCTAGGTAAGTAATGCTAGGTCGTAATTATTAAATTATGTGCTATTTCTGTGTCGTTATTTTTTGTTATCAAATATTTTAGATTTTCTGTTTGTGGCTCTAGTGGGCGTTTATATTGCGAGAGCGTAAAATTTTTATTTGGTAAATTGTCAATTAGACATTGACAATTTACAATTTTCCATACAAATATTTTACGCGAGTGCGGGCATTATAAGCTCATACTAGAGATAGAGGTACTGTGATAGCTTTTTAGTGCGATTTCAGCCAGTTTCAGCCAATTAACTTTCCTCACATATTAACAAAATTTACTTTGGAAAAATGGTTCTACGAACTATAGTGGATGTTAATTATGAGTATTGTTAAAAATACCCAATTAAAGCCATTTTTATTTTACTGAAACTACGCTGGGATTAAAATGCATAACAAACGCTGAAAATTTTTCTTCTGGCAATGAATTCTTATTAAAAGCGCATAATCAGGTGGGAAGTTTTATTTTTTAATTCTGCGTTTCGTAATTTGAATTTTGATGAATCCGTGGTACTTATATTATAATTTTATTTATTTTAGGAAGTTTCCAATAAATTAGTTTTAAATGAAAATTACGAAAATTTATAATTCCATATGTACAGTAATTTTTTAACCCCCGACGTCCTGCGAAAAAGAGGGATGTTATAAGTTTAACCTGTATGGCCGTGTGTCTGTCTGTGGCATCGTAGCTACCAAAAGGACGGAGCGATTTTGATCCTGTTGTTTTCTTTTGAAAGCTAACTTCATCGAGATGGTTTATAGCTATAACTTATGAAGATTTGTTCAGGCGTTTAAAGATCATCAGCTCATTTTCCAATTCACGAAGGGATTTCACTAACTTCCACATGTTCGATTGATGTAAAATTTGGTTCGGTACTTCCGTGGTATTTCCATGACATGATAATGATAACCTTGATCTGATGCTGTAACATCAAGTAGTATGCGAGACACCCAACTCCTCAGCAACTTACAGCAGACTCAATAGAAAGTCGGTCGTTAGTTTATAATTTTTAATTATAGCTTGTCTTTTATAAATACTTAGGTTAAATTAATAAAAATAGTTTGATAAGTTAAGAGTTTAAGCACATTGTAGGTATAAGGTTTCACAAGAAACCTTTTTTGAACGTCATATTCTTTTAATAAGGGTTGTACAAAAACCTATTAAAGTAATAAAAATCTTGAGAATAAGAGAAACCTTTAGGGTTTCTTTTCAACTAGGCATCGACATTCTTTTCTAATTAAATGAAAGTGTAGTAGGTATATCTAGGTAATACAGTAAAATACTATAGGTACCTATAGTAGGTGTGTTCATATAACACCTACTATAAGCTCTGAACTGCTTACACCCACACTTGATTTATCATTTCAATAATCTGATTATTCCGGAAAATTTATTATAAAATCACACACAAATGACATACTAACTAATATTATAAATGAGGTGAGTTTGTTTGTTAAGGCGTGAAACTCAACATGTGACTCAACCGTTCATCGTGAAATTTTGCATAACTATACGTATACTATACACGTTCTCAGTGTTACAGAAAATGACATAGAATATCTTTCATCCAGATAAAAGTATCTCTGCTGTTCGCTAAGGGACATCTAAAAATAAAAATTCAACGCTTGACCAAAATGTGGAAAAGTATCCTTACTGGTTAGGAAGGATAAGTGGAAAAAATCCACTTATCCTTACCAGGGGGGATACTTAGAAGGGACAGGTGAAACGGGCGAAATATTATATGATCTATAAAAATTGAATAAAGGTTTTTATAACCAAGAAAAAAAAATCACGACCAAAAGCTAATATCTATATACCTAAGTATATATATAAATTTCGTGTCACATGTTTGTCGCCGATGAACTCCTAAACTACTGAACCGATTTTGATAAAACTTCGTAACTATTTGTAATTTGGTCCAATTTAAAAGATAGGATAGTTTTTATTTTGAACCTGGGCAAAGCTGTGAGCGTGTAGCTAGTTGAATTATAAAAGAAATTAAGATCTCTTAGTGGAATCGCTGCCCAAGTTATAGAACCCACTCACTTATAGTTATTATAAACTTAACTTTTGTCCGCTACTTTGTTCGCGCCCCTTTTGAAAAATATATTATTTTTATTTTTAAAATATCAGGAACGGTATTTCTTCTAGACAAAAGGTACCCTACATCGTTTCCCGTATCCTTGACTATGTGTATGTCAAATTTAATGACGATCGGTTGAGTAGTTAAGGCGTGAAAGTGTCACAAAAAAACTCTTAAGATTACTTCGACTTCGCCCGCGTAACTTTATAAAATATAGCCTATGTTATTCGCTGATAATGTAGCTTTCTTTAGATGAAAGAATTTTGAAAATAGGTCCAGTAGTTTTTGAGTTCATTCATCACAAACATACAAAAATAAAAATCTTCAAAAGTCACACGAAACCATGTGAAATGCGTTAGTTGAAATTTCCCGCCTGTTCATTAGCATGAAATATGACGCGAAGCCGACAACACATTCCGCTAGTCACGGAAAGAAATTATCTTCCACTGAGTTCAAAGTAATTTTACACATACGACTTACAAACATACATAGGTACTTCGTTGAAGTATACACAAGTTCTATGCTTATGCAAATTATTCTTTTTTGAACCCCGACGCAAAAGATTTTATAAGTTTGACCTGTGTATCTTTGTTCTATCTGAGGCATAATTGCTTCCAAACGAATAGTTAGACCGATTTAGATCAGTTTTTTAAATAAATGATAGGGGCTGGATGGCTGAGAGTCCTTTTGATTGTAGGTGACACAGGCTTCTAACTACAACTACCATGACGATATCAAAGCCTATAACTACGAGTATATTATATTATATTATATTATATTATATTATGTTATATTATATTATATTATATTATATTATATTATATTATATTATATTATATTATATTATATTATATTATATTATATTATATTATATTATATTATATTATATTATATTATATTATATTATATTATATTATATTATATTATATTATATTATATTATATTATATTATATTATATTATATTATATTATATTATATTATATTATATTATATTATATTATATTATATTATATTATATTATATTATATTATATTATATTATATTATATTATATTATATTATATTATATTATATTATATTATATTATATTGAATCTATATTGAAAAGCGCTTTAAAGATACTTTAAAATGTTGATTTTTTTGTTTGGCCCAACTAAACGAGTTCATAATTATATGTACACTAGCTGTTGCCCGCGAATTAAAAATATAACACCTGCGTGTGACGACAATAGTGTCACCATGGCGAAAATGGCGCCCAATTTTTTATATTTCTAGACGATCTTGGTAACCTAACATTTTTCCAGGATAAAAAGTATCCTATATATTAATCTAGATAATAAACTATCTATGTGCTAAATTTCATCCAAATCTGTTACTTCGTTTTTAAGTGAAACAGTAACAAACATCCATACATCCATCATAAATTTTCGCATTTATAAATTCCCTTTAAAATTTACTCACCTATATGATTTAAAATGTTGACGTAACGAACGAGTTCATATAACTACATTTAGATATACGAGTAAGTAATAAAGTTCAATGTCTAAAAATAAAAAGCAACCTATATTCCGTGAAGGATATTTACTCACATTTGCCTATATTAAAAGATGCTTCAAAATGTTGACTTGCTTTGTTTGCCTTAACGAAACGAGTTCACATAACTAACTACATTTACATATAAGTAATACAGTTAAATGTCTAAAAATAAAAAGCAACATGTATCCCGTGAAGGATACACAAAAAAATCCCAAACCTTGCCCTTGGGTGAACCAAATAAACAACGGTAGCAACCACACCACCTGTTGGACAATTATCCCCGACTGGCTCTCGATGAAACCCGTTTCGAGTCGACTGTGTTACCATGTGAAAAAATGTTTATTTTTTTTTTTTTTTCAGTGCAGCAGTAGTTTTAATAACAAACGTATATATATAGTGAAACTGTATATATATACGTATATTATTCCACGCGGTTTTCACTGCGTTTGTATGAAGTATTACTTGCTGCTCTATTGCCTGATTATTATTAATATTTTCTCTTATGTTAAGTTTGGCAGAACGGTTGCCATCGGAATAGTGGGAGGTTTTAGTCCGTATATCATCGGAATATCGGAATAGGGGGAAGTTTTAGTCCGTATATCATCGGAATAGGGGGAGGTTGGAGTCGGCTCCACTGGGACTCCAGTGACTATACTGTACTGACTGATGCAAAGTTCGGAAAATAGTATCTATGATTTCCTCCTCCTACAGACAAATAAAGCATTGTGCGGTTTTATGAAACCACGATGCAAGTGAAACTTTTTTTCTACACGGTCAGCTGATGCGAGCCATGGGCGCCGCCATATTGGCATTGGCTGCTCTCCCGAGCGCCTTTCACTTTACCCCCACTCTGCGGCCGGCAGTAATGCGACATGCGATAGATGGACGAAAAAATTTGAGGCGATGGGCTCTGGCATCCATTACTCACTCACCGAAACACAACAGCACACATGCTGTTATTTCACGGTGGTCTTCTATAATGGGGTGGTTACTTTCGCCAGACGGGCTGCCCAAATAACTGCAAAACACAGTAAGCCTAATTTTAATGTTAATTAATGTTAATTATTAAAATATAAGGTGTAGGTACTTATTATTAGTGCTTGCTTAAATGACAGCTCATAACAAAATTTTGACGTATATTTTGTCAAGTGTTATATTTTTCATTTACCAACGCGAACGAAGTTGCGGGCACTAGCTTATATATAGGTATTCTACTACACAACTACTACACAGCCTATCTGTATATACAAACTACACAAGGTGTACTTAGCATCACGTTAAAAAATACATCGATTTCATTTCGACTAACAATAGTAACGCATCGAGTTATTTTGATACTTGTTCAGCCAGTGACGATTTCGTGATATTGTTGGCTGAGCTGAGATGTATTTAATATATATTTAAGTTTATTTTCGTACCACACTCTGAAGGGTCGCTAAGAGCAATGCGTGGGTGTCGTATAGATACAAGCTTTACCTTATTATAATTTTATGCCTAAATATTTAAGTATCTATTTTTGAATGAACATTATAAAGGTTATTCGAGTGTCCGAGGCTTACATGTTAATAATAGAAACCTTTAAAAATGTACATTATAGGAATACCGTTTGTTAATTCGAAACAGCTAATAGAAGCAGTAGAAAATCTAGGGTTAGATGATGATTTAGATGATGTCTTTGGAACAAAAGTATAACTCAATGTATTGATGGATCATAAATTTATACAGCTAAAGGGATAACTACTCATAAAACACTGCACAGTATAAAAATACTTTTATAATTAAATACTATTTTTAACCCCTGACGCCCGACGCAAAAGAGAGGATACTATTATAAGTTTAACCGTACGGGTGTATATCTGTCTGACATCATTTGGACCGTTTTTGATCTGTTTTTTTTTTTAAAGCTGATTGATCGAGATGGAAATAAACAGATCTATAGATACACTCGTCATACACAGATACACACATCCACAGACACACGTCGAACTTATAAAACTCCGTTTTTACGACGGGGTTTAAAAATAAAGACTCCTACTCTGTAAACAAGTAAGAAAGGAAACATAATGGCGTAAATTGAAACTATAAATCATATCAGTAAGTAATAAGGAAATATTAAATCTGAGTTATTAAGTTTTTATTGCACGATTAAAAGCTATGAAAATTTTAATACACAAGTAATAAGATTTAAAATTTTCAGGCGTTTTCAAGTAGATTAAATGAGTATCAATTTAATTATATTTTGCAGAATTAAAATTTTCTATTAAATTGATTATAAACAAATTTAATAATTTATTAAATTGTTTTTACTGAACTTATCACAATTTGATGAGCCCGCTGGATGTGAATGGTTAGGGTGCCAGAGTTCCCGGGTTCGATTCCCGGCAGGGTCAATTTTAGAAAATAACTTCAAATTGCTGGCTCTGGCTTAATAGATAAAATCCACATAACTATTCAACCGACAAAAATTATTATTGCAATTATTGGAAGAATTATTAAAATTGAAAAAATAATAAAATTGTATTTTTTTTTTAAATGTTTTTATTCCAACGAACAGACCACTCACTATCATTATAGTACTTACAACTAAATGAGTTTATTAACCTACAACTGCAAACAATGCACTACCATTTAATATGCACCATGCACTTTTGATAAGGTAAAATTACTTCATAAATTGTTGTTACCTGAGCAAACGAGTTATCGGTCACGTAACGTTGTAAATGCGAAAGTCAATGTTAACTTTCGCATTTATTACAATCACATTAGAGTTCAATTACTTCAACATTTTTTAAAGTGATATTGATTACGTTAAATTGGCATTCTTTAAATGTTCAAATCTTTAAAATCTTGTAATTTCAACATTTTGTTTTTAATACTGCATAGAAATAAAAGGCTTTTTTATTTTTTTATTTATTTATTTATTTATTGATTACGTGGTTTTGTTCACTTGTGATTGTTTATTATTTTTATTAGTATCTAACCTGGTGTATAAATACCCATGAATTTGTATATTTATTTAAATTTTATTATTAACGTAATAAATTATATTAGCAAATTAAGTAATCCGTACTAATTTTATAAATGCGAAAGTATGTTTGGATGTATGGATGTTTGTAACTCTTTCACGCAAAAACTACTGAACCGATCACCATGAAATTTTGCATACACGTTGTCTGAGACACCAGGAAGGACATTTCATCGTTCAACGCGGACGAAGTCGCGGGCACCAGCTAGTATAAAATAAGTACGTGTCTTAATTTAAAAAAAAAAGTACAAATCTAAAATAATCAACAAGCCTTAGGTGGGCCAAGACCGTGTCGTGATGTAGGGCTTAAGGCAATCCGACCTGATGCTGCAGCATCTAGTTGTCAGCGGTATACCTAACTCCTCAGCAACTTACATTAGATATAGCGTGTTTGGGCTCAATAGAAAGTGTGGGTTAGTTTATAATGTTTAATTATAGCTTATCCAAATAGCATCTTAGGTATTCGTTACATAATTTATCTGTTTAACCACATTCCCATCTAGTGAATCTATAATATACAATTTTTTTGCATAGTTAATTTTCAAGATATTCCGCTCCTGTGATACGAGCAAATTGCTTATGCATTCCACGTAACGACTTGTAATTCTAATACAAGAACGTGTAGAAGTCTGGCGTCATTTTCTCATCATATTATTATGACCTTGTTAGGTTGTAATTCGTGTCAAGCCTGCTTCTGCTTAGTTTATGCTGCGATCTTAAAATGAAAACCGGATGGATTTGCTTTATCCTATGGCGTTGCTTGCTGGTGCATTTCAAACATTAGAAGCCGGGGGCGGGTCGCTCGCTTATGTATAGACTAGCTGGTGTCTGCGACTTCGTCCGCGTTAAAAAAAATGTAAGCAATAAACGCAACAATTTGACCAGGCTTTAGTTTTTTTATTTTATTTTGGCTCAATCGCATAAAACCAGACTCGCAAAGTACAAAATTCACAAAAAACCAAAATCGCAAAATAACTAGATTCGCAAAATAACCAGATTCACTAAACACCAAAAGTCTGTTAAGTCTGAGTTATTAGATGATCCCTCGAGAACAATAACTTTTTTCTGGATGATAGTTAATGATGATCGGTTGATTAGTTGAGGCGTGAAAAGGTAGCAGACAGACAGACAGAGTTATTTTCACATTTATAATAATAGTTAGTATGGATTACACAGAATATATTATTAATTAATTAGAAATATCTCGTCTATCACTTAAACAAATTTTGCCTTAACTAATATTAAATTGCGAAACTGGGTTTGTGTATTTGTTACGATTTCACGCCTTAACAACTCAACCGATCGTCATGAAATTTCGAGGATACAACAACAATCAAGGATTCTTGGAAATAGTTATAGTGAGAGGCCTCTAATTAGCGAGTCACACTATAATTTGACTTAAATTTGCCTGTCAGCTCCGCACCTTAGCAAATACTATCTTGACATTTTAAATGCAGACTATGCGCCAGTTTTGAATGGTTAAATACTTTTCATGTGACAGAAAAGGATTTCAAATTTTTTTTACTACCTTTTGCCTGCGACGTGTCTGCGCCCCTTTTTCTTAAAAAAAATTTCATAAAAAATTTCAACACCTGACTAAAATATATGAGCAATAAAATTTACAGGGAAACAAAATATTCTGTGATAATAATTTTATATTTTGTGTTTCCGAGCTCATATATCTTCTGATATAACCCAAATCTTTTCAAAGTTCGAGTGAATAAAGCCCGTCACACACGTAGCCATAAAATACATATAATATCAATTATAGCAAGGCATATTACGATACATTTCCTATACAAATATTGGAGTGACCACATACGCAGCTATAATATATATATTTCTATGACGTCACCAACGTATACCGTAATATATTATATATATTATAGCTACGTTTGTGACAGGCTTAAGTATCTTCTGGGTGTGCTCGCTCCATCTTTCTCAACGTTAAAAAAAGGCTAAATGCTGGGCAAGAGCAAACGAATCTTTATTTTTTAGTATAGTTAAGGTTATTTTTACATATTTTGTTAAATTATATGGAAGTATATACTTATTAAGTTTACCTTTAAACATTTACAGAATGTTTTATGTATTTGGCCTCAGTTTCCCGTCTTAAAGTGAAGAAATGCAAATATTGCGTCCCTTGGTGTTGTAAAGTTTTATAGACGACTGGAATGTCTAATTCTAATGCGACATTTGTTTGTACATAATTCATTACTTAAAAAAAATTCTTCAACCCATTCTGTATTTTGACAATGTTCATATGTTCAGTACTAGCCGTGCCCGCGACTTCGTCCACATTGAAAAAAAGGAAATATATGAGTAATATAACGCCTGATCTTTATCGCTATGACAACGGTGGCGCCACCAAGATGACAGTGGCGCCATTTTTTATATTGTGAAACGATCCCTCGGTAACCTAACAATTTTTCAGGATAAAAAGTATCCTATATGTTAATCTAGGTAATAAACTATCTGTATGCTAAATATCATCCAAATCTGTTGAGCCGTATTTGCGTGAAAGACTAACAAACATCCATTACATCAATCCTCACAAACTTTCGCATTTATAATATTAGTGGGATGTATCACTCTAATGAGGGTTATAAAATATTTCCTAACAATGTCCTTAGGCATTTGTGAAAAATCACCAAGAAGAAGTTGTATTCATAAATCAACTATAAAAAAACTTTTGTACAAAATTAATGTTATTCAGAAATAAAAGGCGACAATGGTGAAATCTATGGTTTATGACCATAATTATCATCAAAATGGCTGCCTTTCTAAAATACTCGCACAATTCGACACAAACTTTATGTATCTTTGAATCAACATCGCTTCTGTTGCTTCGTGGAATTGTTTGAGATTATCAAGTTAAGCGTGATTTCTTTTGTGTTCTAGTGGTTCCGTATAATAATATAATATTAATATACATTTATTTTAAAATTTGAAGTTTTCTCGGCTGTTAATTCATTTTATATGGTTGTTATTTTTTAGTTTTTTAAATAATCAGAAAAAAAAATCTACATATTAAATAGTTTTTTCAGGGCCATATTGATGAATGTTTAAAAACGATGTTACATCAAATCATATGTTTCAATACGTTCAATTCCATTTACTTAATGTTTTTTCACTTTATTACAGATGAAAAAACACATTAACACGAAAACTATTATTTTTATTAGATTTGAATACATTTGTATATTGAATCAAGTAGAAATGCATTTATCAAAATATAAGAAATTGATTCATATCACTATTTATTCATCATTTTTTTTCCTAATATAAATTTAATACAGTGCACATTATGATTGATCGCTCCTTCTGGTTTCGTCTATATTTTGATTATACATTATACTGAATATACTATGTGAACATATATTTTAAAGACTATTAAAATAAAAGCCTGTTTTATTTATTATTATATTTTTACAGAATGTATATGTAATAATAGAATGTAATAATATGTTTAATTATATAGTGTTACAAGCAATAAGTAAACTACCTCTTATCTAACACCAGCGAGACTAGTAAAAAGGAAAATTGGTTCATTTTTCCTTAGTATTTTTGTCACGGAACCCCAATCCTGTGAACATATTGTGAGCGTGGGCGGACGAGATGTTTTCACTCGACGCGCAGCTAACGGGGCCGTCTTTTGCAATGCTACGTCGAATGAATATATAGAACTCTTTTATAGCGACCAACAAGTTGACGACTACGCAGATGAGACTTGAAAACCATACGACTATGCTAGCTTACATTACTTATATGCCCACACATGCAGTTCACACAGCGCTCTAGCTAGCATCAAAGAAAGTATGTAGGTGTGAGCTATGTACTCATACTCTGTTGTAGCTAAAACTGTAGGAAGCTTAGGCGCGATTTTACCATACTCTGTTAGTTATATGACAATGGTGTTAATTTAACGGACTGTTATAGTTTGCGAGTGTCCTACCACGCTCCATCGAATGTTAAATGCCCTAATCAGATGTTAAACTTTAACAGCTGCTCTAGAGGTCCGTTAAATCTTTAACAAGAGTGTTAGTCCATCATATTTCTATCATATTGATATTATTTTTAAAGTTGTGTGATTGTGTGCTGTTTTTGTAAACCGAATAAATATAAAATAAAAATAAATAAATATTGATTTTAGTAAATTATTTATTTATTTGAAAATGCTTACCAACTAGAGACATACTTAATCACAATATACAACACTCACAGAAAGGAACATCACAAATATGAATTTAAATTATAGGAAAGCACAACATTATTTGAGATTAATTAAATTTATTCTATTTATTATTTATTTTATTCTATTATTTTTAGATATTTACATACAAAATGTTCAAATAGATAAAATCGACTATTTGACATTTGAAGTTTCAACCAGCAAAACGAAATGTAACACAATTTCTATTGAATTCAAAATATTAAAATGTGTTTTAAATCAGTCGCCTTACCAAACACAGAATTTATTAAGTACGACTTAAGAGAAGAGATATAAGCTATATTAATTTGTTTTTTTGGCGACTTTCTGCTGATATTTCAATTGTTCTGTGTTTCTTTAATATGTGTTGCAGAAAACCCTGACTAATTGGGTTATTTGCGGTAGGTGTACCTATAAAATGTATGTAATTTATACATAAAATAATAATGATATATCGTCCTTAAAAGAATAAAAAAAACTATTAAAGGACGATAAAACGACGGTTATTTATTATAGTCGACTTTTACCCACGCAAATTCTTATGTGGCCGAAATTGCGACACACTGTCTGTTTGTACGGCAATCATTTAAAGCATGTGATGTTTTAATTATTGTTTAATTCTTCAGCCCAGACTTGTCCTGATTTTATGTAAACTAGTGTGCTGTTTACATAAAATCCAGCTAGCGACTTCGTCCGTGTTGAAAAATAAATAATATTTAAGCAATCTAACGCCTGACATCTGTATTGCTATTAAACTTTTGCCAGGCGTTATTTTTTTAATTTTAGGTGATCCCTAGGGAACAGTAGGTTTTTCATCTAGAAAAAGAGTACCTACTGTTCCCGAGGTATCTTTTTCTGTATCCCTGACAACGTGTATGCAAAATTTCATGATAATCGGTTAAGTAGTTAAGGCGTGAAAAGGTAACAGACAGACAGACTTACTTTCGCATTTATAATATTATGGTATGGATTAACGCGAGGACTTAGCAGAAAAGCGCTATTTTCGTCGCCTAATTTGATTTGTTAGAGTAAAATTAATACTTAGAGAAAAATATTTTCAAAAAAGTTTTTATCGAGCAGATTTAAAAAATCGCGAAAATCCTATATTATAATAAATATCAAAATATCCGACATTATATCTATTGGGTTATGGGAAGAATAAATGAAAGATTTAATTGCAATTTCAAACATAATACACTGGCCATCCGTAAAGTCTGTGTGACACAATGTTACGCAAAATATACGCTCACCTATTAGAAACAAGCGCCATAATTAATATAACGCCTTCTCCATCATTTGTATTGTTTAATTGTCCAACAGAAAAAGAGCTCTATAAAAATGATAATAATCTTCAAGTGTCAGAGGTCAACACTTTTTGGATTTGTTACCATTTCGCTTAGACAAGATCTTTTAGATGCTTATTACCCATTTGTATTTGTCAGTTAGCGTCGTTTCAAAAAGAATAGTTACTTTTTGAGACCATAAAAAGTGTTTTCCTTAATTGGAAAAGTTAAAATACCGTCTTAGTCTATACTAATATTATAAATGCGAAAGTACATTTGGATGTATGGATGTTTGTAACTCTTTCACGCAAAAACTACTGAACCGATCACCATGAAATTTTGCATACACGTTGTCTGAGACACCAGAAAGGACATAGACCTTACATCCAGAAAAAAATTACTATTCCCGAGGGATAAATATAAAATAAAAAACCAACGCCTGGCCAAAGTGTTATAGCAACACGTGGTCAAGCGTTATATTGCTTTTTTTTTTAATTTTCAACGCGGACGAAGCGCGAGCACCAGCTAGTCAATAATAAATGGTCAAGAATATTTTTAACAAGCTATAATTTAAATTAAATTAACTCCCGACTTACTATAAGACGCAAACATTACCCCAACGCTGTAAATAATTGGATGTCCCAAAGACTACTTGGTGCTGAAGCGTCAGGTCAAAGTTTACCATTTAATGGAAATACCGCCGAAGTAACAGTATACCAAATTTCACATCAATGGAAGGAATCATCAATGAAATCCTTTCGTCAACTAGTCAATGGATTGATGATCTTCAAATGCCCAGACGATCTGTTTGTAAATTATAGCTAAGAACCAATCCCGATCACGTAAGTTATTTATTTTCAATCAGTCCTAAATTATCTTAATTTATCGTACACAACATAATAAATATCGCACGCTATCTTCTGAGAGGCTAGAACACAAAAAAAAACCGCAAGACCGCGTTTATTTTTTAGAAAAACTTTGACGTTTATTGGTCGTATAAATGAGTTATCGTCGTTCATACCATTTCGGGGAGAAATAGGTTTACAGAAATATGTGAAATCTATTATATAATACAAGTTTCCCTCTATAATAGAATATTGCTATTATGATATATTATATTATATAAAAATTGAAAAGTCTATATGAAATTTATATGATATATTATTTTTTATAATAAATTTATTAAAAGTTTAAAAATAAAGACATATTTAATGACTCGCCTCATCGTCCTCGTTGTAAAATGAAAAATATAACGCGTTGAGAAAATACTCATATCTTTATCGCTGTGACGACTGTGGCGCCACCGCGGCGACTGTGGCGCCTATTTTTTAAATATTTTTACACGATCTCTCGGGAACCTAACATATTTCAAGGATAAAAAGTATCCTATATGTTAATCCAGCTAATGAACTATCTTTGTGCCAAATTTCGTCCAAATCCATGAAGCCGTTTTTGCGTGAAAGAGTAACAAACATCCATCGATACATCCTTACTTACAAACTTTTGTGTTTATAATATTAGTAGGATGTATGTACAAGTGATTTCAAGGTTTTTCTAATTAAAATAATTTCTTTACCCTGCGTGGTTATATATATAGAGTGGTTATTGCATGCAATAACCACTATATCCGTATGAACTCGAAGCGTCACTTGTTACGTTCTTCCATTATAACAATTTTCGGTAATAAATTGTTAAAAAGGAAGTTACGATCCCAAAGGATTCTTCGATGAAACTTTATTTCTAAACAACGGATTTAATGTAGTGAAAAGTTTTGTTTTAATGAGTTACCTATTTGTAACAAGTTTTTATTGGGCGAACATTGCCAGTATCCATACTAGTCCATACTAATATTATAAATGCGAAAGTAACTCTGTCTATCTGTCTGCTACCTTTTCACGCCTTAACTACTCAACCGATCATCATGAAATTTTGCATACACGTTGTCAGCGATACAAGAAAGGACATAGGGTTTTATCCAGAAAAAAGTACTGTTCCCGTGTGATCGTCTAAAAATATAAAAGATTGGGCGCCACTGTCGCGTGGCGGCGTCACCGTCGTCACAGCGATTACGATATCAGGCGTTATCCGTACTAATACTAATACTAATATTATAAATGCGAAAGTATGTTTGAATGTTTGTAACTCTCACGCAAAAACTACTGAACCGATCACCATGAAATTTTACATACACGTGGGGGACACCAGAAAGGACATATGGTACCTTTCATCGTTCAACTCGGACTAAGTCGCGGGCACCAGCTATAGTGTATATATAGTCGCAGTCGCGAGTCGCACACTCCCCGTCGTCGACTGTCCCCGTCCTAAAAAAAGGTAAAAATTAGTGTTACAAAATACTGTTTATTTATGAAGCATTGTTAAATCATTTTTACAAGCCAGTAAAATTTTTATTCAATCACTCACCCACACAATACAATAAAATAAAATATAAAATTTTCGTGAAATACTTTCGTAACTCATATTATTTATTGTCTTAATATTTACAATGTCGTTGGGCGACTTATGATGATATGATATGATTTATTATATGATGCTTTCAATTGTGTAAGGAGAAACAGAAAGACGCGGACAGTTTCGGCGAATTGGTTGGCTTGCAAAATATTGGGTTTTGTTTTTTTACATAAAAGTTTAGTTTACATAATGCGTGGTTAATATACAGACAGACAGACAGACAGACGCAGCCATCGACTTCCAATTTATAGTCTATGTTACTCGCTGATAAGGTAGCTTTCTATAGGTGATTTTTTTTTTAAATCCGTCAATATTCTTTATTCAATTAGTCAATTTAAATACAAATATTCTGTCTTTATAATACGAGTATTAATATAGATAAAGATGTATAGATATAGTATATGAATCACTATAAGGACGAAGCTTATAATTACCAAGTATTAATGATAAATAGAATGATAATAGGTACATCATCGATCGGTCGCCAGTTCAAAAGGTCAGAGACAAGGTTGTTGAGAACCTTGAAAAATAAACTTTTAAGTAATTGTCTGTAATCCAAGAATAATTGTCTAACAATTATTAACTTTGTCACAGTTGAAATAATTATCACGGAATAATGAATACACAATATTTTAGATCCATTCATTTTTTAATATCTATCAACTCGCTTTTGCCCGCGACTTCGTCCGCGTTGAAAAAAATTGAAAAATATATAACGCCTGACAAAATAATTATGTAATATAACGCCTGAAATAATGTTTTTGCCAAGCGTTGGATCTTTATTTTTAGATACATAGCTGGTCGCCACGGCTTTCCGCGTTAAATATTTAACCTATGTCCACCCTGAAAACTATTCTAATTATTGTTGAAATTTTTAATTGAATGAACAGTTTCTAAGATGAAAATACTACCGAAGTAACAGTACGCAAGCATGTTTGTTTTCTGCAAAAAGGAGCCCCTTTGATTTGGTTTCAACCTTCCGAGGTGCATCCGTACCTGTAGCCAATGATCTCGACCTTCTTGGCATGAGGTTGAGCTCAAACCTCAACTTTGGCACCTCTATCGAGTCCAAAGCCCAAACAGCAGCCAAAAAGTTGGCCATCGTAATTAGGGTGAAGCGATACTTTACGCCTGGATAGCTCCTATCTTTATATAAGGCGCAAGTCCGATCTTGCATGGAGTATTGCACCTTTGGCATGGCTCAGCCAAATACCAACTTGCCGCACTTGACTTGGAACGCAGAGCTGGTAGCAGTACGCTTTTAAAAACTAATATGCAGAGCCTGGCACATAGACGCAAAGTTGCCAGTCTATTTGTCTTTTATAAGATGTACTTCGGAGAGTGTGCTCAAAAGCTGCATGAGCTTATACCGCCTTCCCCTTTCTTCCATCGGACATACAGACGTAGTACGGCTGGTTATTATCCTCATCTTGTCGAAATCCCTCTTTTAAAACATCCTTTATAATGCGCACTGCCAAGGTTTGGAACTCCCTGCCGGCGTCTATGTTTCCGAGCTCATATAAGCCAAATCTTTTCAAAGTTCGAGTGAACAGGCATCTTCTGGGTGAGCTCTCTCCATCATAGGCCTCATCTTCGCTACACAGCTGGACGTTGGCCAAGAGCAAACCCATCTCTAATAAAAAAAAAATATACCAAATGTGGAAGTTAGAGGAATCCCTTCGTCAACTAGGAAATGGGCTGATGGTCTTATAAACACCCAGATCTTCCTAAATTATAGGTAAGAACGATCCCGATCACGTAAGCTGTCAAACAAACAAAAAACCGTATCAATATCATCATTTTAGGCGCTACGATTCCACAGACAGACATACGTGTCAAACTTATTAAGCACCCTGTTTTTACGTCGGGCGTCAAAAAAAGTGCATTCATGTTAAATTTTCTCCTGTGGTCCATCGGATGATTCAAATTTAAACAAGAAACTGACAGTTTCTATACATTATTATAACGAAGTAGTCATGTTTAAAACATGCACTCTTTCCTGTTTGTCTCTGTTCGGCCGTTCCCCTTTTAAACGAGTGTGACCAGTTGCTATTTTTTTTTATTCCCGCCCAAAACCCACGCAACGTTCATTGAGAGAATTTATGCCTTTTGCGGATCGGAATTAATTTAAATTCTGCATTTTTAAAAGCAATTTAAAATTATTTATTTATTTTATTTTGGTTGCAATGAGTCACCGTCCAACGAACGTGATATCCGGAATTTACTTTATTTTATTCGAGTGAATACGTTTTTAGTTTAAGTTTTTTTTTTTTGTAGTTTAATTAAAACATTGACAAATATAAAGTAAATCCGAATTAAAATAATGGCAAACAATGCGCTGCGGATATGATATGACTTATATATTTTGTTTTTGAATTGACAATATTTGATTTCATTTGAAATTTTAGTTTTACGATTTATTGGTTTTTATTTGCTCTCTTTTCTGTCTACAAAGAGCTTGTTGTTTTCTAATTAAGTTTAACTATTGATTTTTCATTTTTCATACAGACATGCTGATGGACTTACTTAGTTCTGTAACAGTTTGCACTCTATGGTGTTACTGATTTTCTTTTGGTTAGAAGAGGCTGAGATAGTACGAAATTTTTATTTTTATCTTAATCACACAAACACAAATTTATACACCATTTTAACACATTTTTAAACTAATTGTAAATGGCATTTGGTATATTGTATACTAGCTGGTGCCCGCGACTACGTCCGCTTTGAAAAATGAAAAGAAAACATATAACGCTTGACATCTTTTTTGCCAGGCGTTAGTTTTTAGATGATCCCTCGCGAACAGACAGACAGAGTTAGGTACTATCATATTTATAATATAATCTAAATATTAAGAAAACTAATGCCTGGCAAAAGTTTAATAGAAATAAAGATGTCAGGCGATATATATTGCTTATTTATTTTCGAATTTTTAAAGCGGACGAATTCGCGGGCACCACCTAGTATGATGATAATAAACGCTATAAAGATCCATAAGATAGTTAGTAATTAAAGATAAAATCATAGTCCCCTATACCTCCCCTGACGAATTTCTATAGAACATGCCATATGACCGGCGGCGTTTACCTGTTTCTTGTGCTAATAGCGGTGAGATGCCATCTTTTCAGTTTATTTAAAGTGAGGCCGTCGAAGGAATTGCTTTTCTAATGAGTCCTCGCCTAAATTTGAAATTGAAATTACTGAAAGCGTATACATAGTTCAGATTTTTTTTTTATTAGAGATGGATTTGCTCTAGGCCAGTATGCAGCTGTATAGCGAAGAAGAAGACGCATATGAAGGAGCGAGCTCACCCAGAAGATGCCTATTCTCTCGAACTTTGAAAAGATTTGGGTTATATGAGCTCGGAAACAGAGACGCCGGCAGGGAGTTCCAAACCTTGGCAGTACGCATTGTTAAGTAATAGCTGATGCCCGCGACTTCGTCCACGTTGAATGATGAAAGGTACCCTATGTCTTTTCTGGTGTCCCAGACAACATGTGTGCAAAATTTCATGGTGATCGGTTCAGTAGTTTTTGCGTGAAAGAGTTACAAACATCCATACATCCAAACATACTTTCGCATTTATAATATTAGTAGGATGTTTTAAAGCGCTTGGTCCGAAAAAGAAAGATTTCGACAAGATGAGGATGTAACCAGCCGTACGTCTGTATGTCCGATGGAAGAAACGGGAAGGCGGTATAACCTCATGCAGCTCCTGAACACAGCACTCTAACAAAATTTGAGTCCCTTAGGGGAATTTTTGGTACAAGTTTCTGAAAATGTAATATTGATGGTTGAAAGAAATTTTAGATTCCAACCTGTAGAAGGGGTGGAATAAAAAATATAAAAAAACCTTCAAATTATACAAAAATGGTAAGATTTTCATAAAAATGTCTGATATAACTTTTTTTTTGCTAAAATTTAAATTAATGGAGTTAGGGAGATTGATTATTTTTGACTAATTCTCACAAATTTTCGCATTTATAATATTACTAGCGGCTGGCTCCCGGCTTCGCACGGTGCAACGCTTGACACATTAAAATCTTATTTTAAAAGATCTATCCGTACAGAGGGACAGATACTATATTTTATACTATGGAAATAAGTAGGCTATTAGTTAGGTTAATGCCGATTAGTATAGTGGCAGAGCACACTTGTGTTTCGCAGTCATTTGGGCAGCCCGTCTGGCGGCAGTAACCATCCCTTAGAAGGACCTCATCCTAGTAAAGTCGGCAGCGTACTTGCAGCACCTGAGGCGTTGCTTGCTTTGGCGACGATACGTTAACATAAAATATATATACAGAAGGTTTAATTAGATACATATAACTTTCTATTTAACGAGTTTATTTCAAAACAAAGTCCCTTTTAACCCACTTAATATTTTTTATACAATATTTATAGAGGCAATCATTCGATAGCTACTTAGTTTTATATTTCTTAAGAGATATTGCCAGGAATTGAATTTCATTGTGAAACGAGTTAACGCACTCCAGTAAAACTGGTAGCCGATGTCCTGAATCAATGCAATGTAACTTTCAAACGAAACAACACCTTATTGCACACATCACTTGGTTCATATTAGATTGAGTATGTTGATATAGAGGAGGTATCACTGCGCCACGCGAACATCCCGCACTTGACGTCAGAATAATCTACACCTTATTGCTAACGCATTAAGTTTCAAATTGATTAATGTCGCTTAATACGTTTCGAGCCTGGCGAGATGCAGCCACGCGCAATGTAAGTTACTCACGGCGGATTTTGCTTTTTTAGTCGCCGCGTCTCTATCTTCATTACTAAATAGTATAGCCATAGCCATTGCGTGTTAAGGGATATAAAAATAAAAGAGGATTATTTTTATCAGTTGAAAGTGTCATTCGTAAAGCGTGGGAATAGTCTGGAGATAATGTAGAATTATATAACGTAGTACTTGCTATGATTCAAACATTGTCAAAATTGACATAAATAATACTCAAAATAACAGTAAGGGCCTCTTTCACCAACTGCAAGTAAAGTGTTGATTAGTTACTTTTAGAAATAATTTTATGTTTTATAAAATTATGCACTCGGTTTATTGCATTCTTCGATAGGCGATTTTTTTTTATTATTTTCTTTTTAATGTTTGGGACTTTTACCGTACAAACAAAGGTGAGATACCTATATCATCTCCATAATTTCCGGTTACCGGTGACTTTAAATGGCGGTTAGCCTACTTGACACATGGTGAAAGAGGCCCTTAGTTTTATAATCATAACTCGTACAGTGATGGAAATAGGGTTTGTTTTTATTTTTAATATTTAGGTCGTCAGACAGACTGAATTGATGGTAGGTGGCTACCGTCGCCTATAACACAAGCAACTCCACAAGTGCTGCAAGTGTGCTGCAAGTGTGCTGCAAGGATAGGATGTAGGTAGGAAGATACTACATAAAATTCTGTTATTTAATTTTGGAATCAAAAACTGTAAACCCACTAATCAGAAAAAAAATGACCAAACAAAATATACCCAGGAATAAGAATACTTACGTCATAAATAAGAAATATTAATTAAAAATGCAGCGGCCATCTTTATTTAGAACTTGTTGCGAGATCAATGCAACCGGTTGCATATCCGCTTATGCACCTGTCGTATACTTACTGAGTCTCTCTACGGGAGGCTTACTTAGTTCACTTTAAACAATTTCTATGCTCGTCTCAATATATATTAAATTTGTTCAAACACACACTTCATACAAGTTGAAAAATACTAAAAAAAAATTTTAAATAATAGACAAAAAAATAAGAAATTAGCTGTGCGATGCGGTTTCATTCTGTATCGGCTTCTAAGTGTCATAGCGTGATGATAAATAACGATAATAAATGGCCCAAAATCACTTATTTTCTAAGAGACAAAATATGACGAATCAAATAGTGTTCTTCTTTTTTTTAATGTTAAGGTCGACTGACAGGCCGACGGTCCACTTGATGGTAGGTAACTATCGTCGCCTATAACACAAGCAACACTATACGCCACCGTTTAAATAAAAAGTAGTATAAAAAATAAAAGTTAGAAAACCGTGGACTTCTTACGATAAGTAAGTACATATAATCTACTGCAGCTGATCATGTAGGAGAAAATACAAGTTAAAGCAAGACGGACAGACAACGTACTTCCTTGCTCTAGAATCTCCGCGAAAGGTACGGCCGAAGTACTGGAGGGTCTAGTGCGAGTTTTACTCGATCAAACGCGTTGAACGCGTAAACGTCAATTTGTATGGGAATAAGCAGACCTACACATTAGACACACTAGGTGGCGTTGCTTCATTGCCATACAAATTGACATTTACGTGTTCGACGCGTTTGATCGAGTAAAACTCGCAGTGGGCTCTCAGATCGCTGTTTTGAGCCGCCGCCGCCTCGAAAGTTACGATAGCTATGATGGTAGCTGACCTTCGATAGAAGATGGCACTAAGAGAAGAGAAGAGACAAGACAAAAAATATTCTAAATTTAAACATATGGAAATATATTCCACCGGATGTTAGTAATCGATTTTCTCAGTAATCTAAAGAATTGTCTCATTTAAATATTTATTAAACTAATAAATTAGCAATAAATCAGGAATAGTATTATAATTACCCTCAATTCAAACATTTTCGCGGTTCGGCTAATTAAAAGAAAGATAACTTTATCTAAATTTCCGTATTTAATAGTTATTAATTTATTTTGCGAACGATAAAAATGTAAACCAGTCCTGGGGCATGCTTAGCAACATTTTTGGTTGTACAGCGATTAATTTTCGAACGATTTAAACAAAATAACATTTTTTCACTGTCTCTTGTGTTGTGCTATTACGAATACTAAAGTTCTTTGGTCACATCTCTACGAAAGAAAACTCGATGGAACTGCTTATGGTTCAGCCCAAGAGCTAGATTGCTTACCCGCTAGATACACCTAGTAAAATACACAACTTAGATCTACTGTGGTACAATGTGCTCGTGACGCTACCAACAGAAAAAAATTGAGCATCTTTGGGGCGGCAATGCGCATGCGCATTCCACCAGGGAGGGCGAACACGACCATCCTCCGTGTACTTTATCCGCATGACTACGACCGCTCTGACAAGATGTTTATAAAAGTATATTTTATATGTATATGGTACTTAAAAATTATTTAAAAAAAAAAAAATTTTAATCTCTGTTTGTTCCGACTAATCTCCGAACGGCGGGATCGATTTTGACGCCACTTTCACTAGCAGATAAGGAGTAACTTAGGCTACTTTTATTTTTCAAAAAAATAATAATTTGAAATTATATCGTATCAGCAGTGTCCGCAGCGAAGTGGGGTCCGGTTCAGCTAGTTCTTAATAATTTGGCGATTTAGTTTTCAAACAAAATAATAAAACAGAAATCGAAGTAACAGGTTCGTTTTGAGTGTATTTATTGAGTACAAGCGGTTGGTGGCGTTGAAAAAATAAATCGATTCGACCTCAGTTTAAAAGTGTAACTTTTCACGGTCCGATTTAAAATGTTCGTTTAACTGATTCCAATTCGAAAATGGAATGTTTAATTAATTAAAAAAATCCGGTAGCCTTTCGAGATCAGTGACCCGAAAGTTGTTGGGTGCTGGGATTTGTTTAATATGTGTAGGTACATCTACTTATTGTCATATATTTTTTTAATTAAAAGTTATTTAAGGAGAAAATATTGATTAGTAGTACTAACGAAGGTGTCATTTCATAGCCCTTATAGAAGACTACTGTAAAAATATCAATATGAAGCTCAGATTAGTTGTACGCTTCCCCGAGACAATTTAATCTGTTCCTATAACTAATCATTTATAAAATAACTAGCTGGTCCCGCGACTTCGACCGCGTTGAAAAATGACAAATATAACACATTAGGAAATATCTGACATCTTTATCGATGTGACGAGTGGCGCAAATTTTTTTATGCTAGTATTTGTAGACGATTCCTCGTGAACCTAACATGTTTTCAGGATGAAAAGTATCATATATTATAATACAGGTAATAAACTATATGTGTGCTAAATTTCTTTACGGATATGCCGTTGAGCCGCTAAGCGTACGAAGTCGCGGGCACACCTAGTGAATAATATTGATCGGCACAGTGATAATAATTGAGAACATTAAATGCACTTCGCTGCTAATTTTTTTTTTTCATTCGTTGAGTACAAGAATATTATTATATTATACTTATATACTAATATTTTAAAGAGAGAAGATTTATATTTTTGTTTGTAAGGAATAAATTCAAAAACTACTGGATTTTTTTACCTATAGAAAGCTACATTATTAGCCAGTAACATAAGTTGTATTTTATAAAGAAACGCGGACGAAGTGTCATGCAACAGCTAGTAATTTATAAACGACGTCAATACATCCCAGGGAGCTTAGAACAGCCCTGGTACTAAATACAGCAACGCCGTATTTAATGGTAAAAATGTTAATAGCCGTCTGTTGTTTGGTGATGGCAGTCATACACTCTCAAGTGTATCGTCCAATCGGAATACTTTTAACTTGAGGCAACTTCTAATGACAAGTAATGGGTGTCATGCAAAATGACACCCATACTTGAGTAGGAATGTTTTTCGATTGCTAACGACTCGACGATTTATAATTCTCGTTCATTAATTCAGTAGGTACTACGTGATTTTTTAAGTAAATACATGCTTTTTTAAATAATAATGTCAATAATGTTTCACAATGTAATTTTATCAAGTTATTTAGATTGACACCTCGTGGCGTGGGATTAGCGACTTTTGGGCAAATTTACATAATTATTTTTTGATTCCGTTGGGGGAAAATGTTTGGAATTTAAAAAAGTTTTTTAATCCATTAAAACACTGGAAATCTTAAAGGTGTATACAAAGAGCGTATATGTTTTTAAAACGTTTGGGGACGCTCGGGGGTTATGCAGGATTCGTACCAACTAAAACCCAACTACCTAGATGGGCGGGGTTCTGGGTACTTAATGACACGACATCGGTGCCCTGTCAAATCGCAAATCTCAACTACAATGAGGTGGCATATCTAGGGCATAACCGCTCGGAGGACAGGAACTAAGGATCTCTAGTAAATAAACAACCATAGTGCTTGAGAATAGGTTAGGTAGTCCATTTTAGGCGCCAACTAAACTATCTAAGTCTACCTTTCCGTAATAACATTGACATAAACAAATAGACAGTAATCAATTGAAATTAACAGTCATCAAACATGGATTCAAATATTAAATGGATACATTTTTTCTTGAGTACATTAACGTAAGTGCATTCGTTCACTGAATAATCCAATGGTTCATTAGCATATTAAAATATTGATTGAAATACATTTCGGTGGCTGACCTCCTGCTGTCACTAGATCAAAACACATTATTCAATGTGCTATCAATATATCAAAAGTGGGTACAGTCGGTGTTCAAATAAGACACACCTATGGTATTGTAATAGTAGTATGTAATGTAAATCCTCCGGGTAACCCGTAAGACTTGGCAATACCAGGTTACTACACGAGGAGCCCGACTCTGAGAATCACGAAGTTCTTCTCGTCCTATATGGTACTATATGTTTTTTCTTTTTTTTTTTAATGTTAAAAACGTTAAAAAAACGGACAGACAGGCTGACGGTCCACTTGATGGTAGGTGGCTACCTTCGCCTATAACACAAGTAAACGCTATAGGTGCTGCAAGTGCGCTGTCGACCATAGAAGGATTAAGGATAAGGGATAAGGAAGGGATGGGGTAATGGGCTTTGGCATCTCTTACTCACTCACCGAAACACAACAGCATATAATATTCTGTTATTTCACGGCGGTCTTATGTAAGGGGGCATTTACTGGTGCCAGACATGGACTGCAATCCATATTCATAAAATCTTAAACTTCAGATCTTAACACCCAACTCTGAAGTTTCAACCCGATGAGTCCAACTCAACTAAACGAAGTATCTTCTTGGCCTATATACTTACTTAAGTTCTCAAAATCTAGATTTCTAGATGGGCAGAGCGTTTGTTATGACTTTGAGTATGTGACTGTTATCCACAGAAATTAAATGTAGATTTAAATGGTTAAATAAACTCTTGACCCCTCGTAAAAATTAACTTTTTCCTTTTAATCATTTGAATCCACGCGAACCTAGGATGGAACACTAGTTCAGAATATGAAATTGTTAGATGCAGAATACAGATTTGTATGTGGCGAATATGGCGCTATTGAACTCTGTAACAAAAGCGAAATTTTAAAAGCAAAGTGTTGAAATCTGAAAGAGGGGTGAGAATAGATTCTATTATGCAAGTTCAGTCGCGCATATGTCTTATCTATCCCTTCCTGTAGGTATAGCATAGTACTTTAGTCTTTTAAAGAAAAACAGCCTGAAATATGTTTTTAAAATTCTTTATATTTTTTGTCTCCTTAATCCAGATTGTAGACGCATCTATTTTTAACGAGGAAGTATACCTACCCTATCCATCAACCCACGCCCCTATGTGGACGATGAAGCCATTATAAAAACGCATACATGCATAAATTGATGTTAGATTCTTAGTAATTAGTTAACTTAACCTAACTTAACCTATTACGAGTCCGAGGATCTTAAGGGCGTGCGTAGATGAGGGACTTCGTTTATTAAAATTATATAATTTCAAGCGTAATGGTGCATTTTTGGAACTCCCACGTTCTTTTGTGCGGGCCGGTCTCTCGATGTTTTCGGTTATTTTAATACACGGTACTTTTAGTCCCTCGTGTGGTGTTATTCGATGCAGTTGTAAGCGATTTATTTAAACGTACAAAAAAGTACCACGAGGACTGTCCCCTGTCTGCGCAAAACTAAAAGTGAATCTAGCAAGCTTGAAGCGCTCAACCCTTACAAGACAAGCTTACAAACTTACTGACATATTAATTTAACTTAAGGTATTCAGGTGTAATTTTTTTTATTTTTAGATGACCCTCGGGAACAGCACTAAGTATTTTTCTGGATGAAAGGTCCTTTTCTGTATCCCTGATAACATGGGTTTAGGCCCCATTGGCCGGGGCGAATTCATTATGCAAATATGCAAAATTTCATGACGATCGGTTTAAGTAGTCAGGCGTGAAAGCGTAGGTAACAAACATACTCACTTTCGCAGTTATAATATTAGTTAGGATAATAAGAGTATGTATAGATGCCAAGAATGAAGTAGACAGTCAACCTGTTTTTCTTTAACAAATATAATATATTATAGCTGCTTATTGAAAAACGGAAATCTAGCGCGAGTTGTTTACAAATACCAACAAAAGTCCTCTTGACAGGAAACGCATTCTTAATCCCATTTTAGTAATGAGATAATAGCAATAATCATTTCTACAAACAACATAATTGAAAGACTTTCGAAATTACTATTATACTTTTATAATTATACTCATAACTCGATAATAATACTTTACATAGCATACTAAGAAAACAGGCAAATCATTTCAAAGAACAATAATAAATTTGGGCACCCATTACAAATATGTGAGCGGCATGAAGAGAAAACAATTATCCTTCTTCTGACGTATATGAAGAATATCGGTTTTCTTTTACACGCTGCTTCTTAGTTTGGCGCACATGTTGTGTTAAAGACACGTTGTACGAGCGTGGGAAGTCAGTATTAGGTAATTGGGAGAAATTGTTGTCTCAACTTACTATAATGCGAATAACCGAAGACAGAATGCGAAGCAACACATTCACGCCACTTATTGAACTCGCGAAAATAATAAAAACATACGCCAGTAATTTCAATATATTAGAAAAACCTTTATAGACGTTGACTATTGAAAACCCAATTTTAAATGTACATTATTAGCCAGGATGTTTTTAGTGGAAATACTTTTTGGTTTTTAGTCAGTTATTACAAGAATTCAACTCGAGATAATGTCACAAATTCTGCACGTTTTAAAAATTAATTATACTACATATAAAATTAGTTTCAGTTTTTTTTGTTTCCATCCAAACCTTCATATTATGTTATATATGTCATGTTTTTCTATAAGTAATCATGGAATTACGTACTTATAGTATATAATTTATAAGCTGCTCGATTTGAAAAGTTAGCTCTTAAGTGTAAAGCTTGCATCTTTTTCGTATCTTTTGCGTACTCATTGAATTGCGTACCTTTTTTTGTATTAAATAAGTTCTATATAGTATTGCTACCTTAAAACGTGTACGCCGCATATCTTCGTGTCGCGTTTCGGTATGAACTGACGCCAACATATTATACCAAGTTAACTTAGACTCAGGGGAGTGTTTGAAATAGCATCATTTATGTCGTAGCGAAAGTAAACAGTGCGGGACTAACATAAAATAATTTTGTAACTCTTTCTTCTTCGGGTTAAGCATACAACTCCATATATATTTTTTTATAAAAGTCCTCAGACAGGCTAACGGTCCACTTGAAAGGCTTATCAACATAAGCAACGCCACATGTGCTGAAAGTATGCTTTCAAACCAATTTAGTAATTCAGGTTAAATTATAATTGCTCCATTTGTCTTATTTTTAGGATTGTAATCCTAAAATTTTATACCTTCCCAGGTACACCCCTAACAAAAAAATATTCAGATATGCATGTTAATCTACAAAGTAACCTTACAAAAGACTACAGTGAAATAACAGCATGCGTGCTGTTTTGTTTTGAAGAGTAAGTTTCGGAGTGCTAGAACCCATTTTCCTATTCCTTCCTAATCAATTATCCTCAATCCTGGCTAAGTTCGGCAGCGCATTTGCAATACCTGTTGTGTTGCTTGTCTTAGGTGACGATAGCCACCAATCATCAATAGAACCGTCAACCTGTCTGACGACTTTAACATGAAAAAAATTCAGATACATTTTAATCATTAAACAAACACACGATTCCTTTCACATTAAGAGAAGATAGACAGTTTTTGCTTGTTCTAATCACTTAACTAACAAAAAACTATTCAAGAACTTGCCACGAATTTAATTTAAAAGTTCTAACTCCAATTAACGGAAGTAAAGCATCAGCTAAATGAATTTAAACAACGCTATAATGCTAAAAAAAAACAAGTTACTACAAAGCGAGCAAAAAGCAAATCTGATAATCGTTTATTTTTATCAATCAGTTGGTGACAAAAACAAAGATTGTTTGTTGAACGAGCCGTCTGTGTGTATCGAGATTTTTTTGTTCCCTTTTTAAATCTCCAATCTTCTGGGAACGGATGTTACTGGCATCCGCTGAATCGTACTGTCCGCTACTAAAGTGTTGAACGTTATTGTGTCTTATGCTGTATGTAATAAGATTGGAATTTGTTTGGTTTTTTCCGGTCTTTAAACAAATTCGAACGGGTTTTAATCGCTTTAATCACATGTCTAGTGGACCAAACATAACATATGATCAAAATACAGTTAATAATATAAGTGTTATTGAGAGGAAAAGAAGTATGTTTGTTCTGATGAATTGTCTACATTAAAGTTTACACAAGATCATAAGTTTACATAAGGAATTTTATATAAGACTAGATGTTGCACGCGATTTCGTCCGCGTAACTTTATAAAATATAGCCTATGTTACTCGCTAATAATATAGCTTCCCAACAGTGAAAGAATTTTTTAAATCGGTCCAGTAGTTTCGGAGCCTATTCAATGCAAACAAACAAATAATCAAATCTTTCCTCTTTATAATATTAGTATAGATAATTTGAATATATTATTTATTTTATTTTTCTATAGGTGTGTACCTACTATTATTTTCTTTAAACATCGTCAAACACAAAATGCACTAGCCGAACAATTGGCACGGAAAAAAAAACAGAATAAATGAATTTTAATATTACATAATTTGTGTAAAATGCGAGCTATTTCCAACTCGAGCAGCTTACCATTTCAATTCTACGTAATTCCATGATCATTTGTTACTTATTGGTCGTAGTAATAGGTACATAAAAAAACTGACATTTCTAAGACATAATATGAAGGTTTGCATGGAAACAAAAAACTGAAATTAATTTTATATATAATATAATTTTATTTATTCTAAAATGTGCAGTATTTGTGACATACGCAGCATTCCCCCGGTGTTGCTTGTGTCCTTAGGCGACGGTAACCGCCAACCGTCAAGTGGACCGTCAGCCTGTCTGCCACCCTTTATAATATAAAAAAAATCATCCTACTGTTGCTTCGCTTATATAAGAAACTTAACGAATGACGATTGTCTCGGGTACAATAAAGTCGATGAGGCGCGATACCGATTATGTCTCGATTAGTTCCACTTGACGCTTCGTCCGATCCATGTTTACCTTATATTTCGATACAATCGTGTTGAAAGTCGATAAATTGAACGATGTTACGGTCGGGTTTGGAAATTTCATTACAGAGGGTCAATTTCGATATCCGCCACATTTTAGGGTTGAATGATGGTGATTGACGATTTTCTTCAACACCCAAACTTGTTGCCAACAGATTGAAGATGTCTTAGGCGGACTAAAAATATTAATAATAAGGGGTTACTCCCCTTATTATTACACAAAAAACAAACTAAGTGTGAACTTAGAACATGGGGACATTCTAAGTAAATAGGTAAGTACTTGGTGTGACATCGATTCGACAATCATTTTCTAATATATATAGTTGTTTCGGCGAACTGTCTCATGGTCTCATAGCGTATAGAAGATCCTCTGTTTTCTACTTTTTTTTATAAATATTCTAAATGGTTGCAAACAGATACATTAGAGCCTTCCTATCCTGGCTGGATAAATACAGAAGCTGGTCCTAGGAGTACCTACTGACTATAGGAGGTTCCTCACTCTGCAATCCAAACCACCGCTGGCTTGAGCCTTCCCTGCTACCTGCGGCACACTTAGTTTTTTTTTATAATATTTTTTATTTTTATAATATATTTTTTTTATTTAAGATAACAAAATAATAATACGTCCATATTATTTATAATATATTAAATATTTTATAGGAAAATTATAGTATTCAATAGATAGATATAATATACTCTTACATAAACAGTTTGTCTAATTAATATTCTTGGTTTTATATTATATTCAACTGTATAATATACGGCTGAACAATTTCTGATGCTATTTTAACATATTTTATACTAGCTGTTACACGCGACTTCGTCCGCGTAACTTTATAAAATATAGCCTAAGTATGTTACTCGTTGATAATATATGTAGCTTTCTATAGGTGAAAGAATTTTTAAAATCGGCCCCGTAGTATTTGAGTTTATTCATTACAAACGTACAAAAATAAAAATCTTCTCTCTTTATAATATTAGTATAGAAGTATATATAGTAATCTAGAATTATTTGGAGAAATCAATAAACTTTTTCTCAGAATAAAGAAAATATATAAGGAAATTGAATGCGATTGCGCAGGTTCTAAATTAAGTTAAATTGTTCATCGTTTATTAAAGTTAATTAAAATAATTAAATACACGCCGTTTGTCTAGTCTATGGTACTGAGAAACGACGCCACATATGTTGATAGCCAGCGATCAGAGAAACTGGATTGACAACGGTGTACAGTCGACCTCATAAAATATTGAAATGAAATAATATTTTTATTTTAGTATTTATACAGCACGATATTAGATTTGCATTAAGGGCCATTTATAAGCGTAGAAGATTGAGTATTGTACTAAGGACATTGTACTGAAAGTCTTCAAATATGTTGAGGATGTTCAGTTGCGTTTTTGTGGAAGCTCATTGGGGTATCCTGGCGTTATTATATTTTTTTTATAATAAAACTATATTGATACTATTTTATTTTATTTATCTTTAATAGGAGTCGGCATATTAGTATTTATACGAGGTTTAGACATGAATAATTATGATTTTAAACACTTTTTTTAAAGCCATCAGTTTTTCAATTGGCAACATTAACAGTATATTATGTCTACAGCTGATCACAAAAATATGTATTGTTAAACTAGCTTTTTACGTGCCATTATTTCTATATAATAAAAAGAAATTTCAATTAAAATTTGAACTAGTTTAAAGTTTTTTAAATGTAAGTTTAAAAATGTGGCCAATACATTATGTGTACCCACAGAGCTTGGATCCTTTCAGCTGCACAATTACGCAGCTTAGAGTGCAGTTGAGGGGTCTTATTTCTGAGCTTGAGGAGTCACACCTGCCTGGTTGTTTTATTTAATTGTTTCTATTATATTGATTGATTGCTTTTTTTTTCTTAAATATTTGTTTTAATCTTCGTTCGAATAATACGTTGTTGACTGTACATATAGAATGCGCTCCATTTCCGGGCTGCCAATGGGAATTAGTGTACACATAAAAACTGTTCGGGTTTCATTATCAATAATATAACAAGTTAATGAATCAGTATTTAATTTGAAATTTTACGATTATTTTCAACTATGAGAACGACGGACTCTTTGAAATCTTCTAGAAAAGGCCAGTGTTTTTTTTAATGTTAAGGTAAGAAGACAGGCTGACGGTCCACTTGATGGTAGGTGGCTACGGTCGCCTGTAACATGAGCAACGCCACATGTGCAGCAAGTGCCGATTACAGTAGGATTGGATAAGGGATGAGGAAATGGGCACTGTGTTTTTATACATAAATTTCTTGGTATGAATGAATTTTTTTCTGCAAGTTATATACATAAATTTTTCCTAGTTTATGGCTCTTTTCATTGGTGTAAACCGTATCAAAATCTGTTTGATAGTTTAGAATAAGTTAACGAAGAAACAGACAGAGACAGAGAGCATCTTTAACTCTTTTGCGCAAATTATAAATTGATTCGTGCAAAAAGGTGTAATTTTTTTTATTTATTTTTTTTCCACTTTTTTGCACCCGGGAGAAGCCGGGAGCGGGTCGCTAGTCTAAACTAATATTATAAAGAGAGAAGATTTGTATGTTTGTAATGAATAAACTCAAAAACTACTTTACCGATTTTGAAAATTCTTTCACCTATAGAAAACTACATTTTATAAAGTTAGGCGGGCGAAGTCGCATGCAACAGCTATTGCTAAATAAAAATAAAATTGTTACTATAAAATTCTCCATTAGCGAGTAGCCAGTATTAAATTCATTCTAAATATAAAATCCTAAACCAAAGTTAATGGCAGAAGACTGAGACAGTTCAGTAACAGACATACAAGGGGATCGGATAAAAATACCCACAAATGGCTCGATAGTCTACTCAACAGTCAGTGGCGTACGTCGGCTTGTGTTGAATGGTTTACGAAACAAATGTCTTTAACTGTTCTAAAAATTTAACTCTATTTCTAAAACTCATATATATACTTTGAATGAAAAAGTGTTTATTTAAATAGTGTTTTATTCTTAGGTAAGTTATTTATTTTTAAATTTAAATTGCTGTTTTTTTTTTCTTGTCACATTATCGTAAGTTGCTTCTTTCTTCCGCCCCTGTTATACATGAGAGCATTCAATAAATTCTTGCATTCCATAAAGGCTCTGTTCATAACAGAGTACCACAACCACACCACATCACAGCGACAAAAAATTGTCAAACAGTGGTTACGTGTGAATCATAAAGCTAAAAAATACTGTTTATTTATTTATTTATTTAAAAAAGGCTTACCAACTAAAGACATACTTAAACACAGTATACAACACTCACAGATTGGAACATCACAAGTATGCATTTAAATTATAGTAAAGCACAACATTAATTTTGATTAATTAAATTATAAATAAAACAAATGTCAGAGATCAAAAATACAAATACCTACATATTATTATAATTAATTAATAACATAAAATCAATCAAGTCAATAAAACACAAATAGCAATCAATAATAGAGAGAAACAACTCAACATTGGAAAAATAAGAAAAAATAAAAATTATTTAGCATTACAACGGTATACTGTATATATATATACACTGTTGCTGTCGCTTTGTGGTACCTACAAAATGTGAATATATGCGATGTGGACAGCCGCTAGTTCGCGATGTCGCTGGTGGTTGCAACGTGGCTGCGATGTGGTCGGTATCACACACGCGGTCCATATAATGACAGTAAAATGTGATCAGTGTGAATGTACATATTAATTTTCATACAAATCAGCGCCCGCCCACGTGTTGTGGTTGGTAAAAGGGCATTCTATTCCTCCGGCGAACATTTGTACTTACTTGCTTACATAGTATAAAATTAAAGTCGCTTTCCTTGTCTCTGTTCTATATATATACGATAGCTCCGCCTGAATCATGCAACGGATTTTTATGCGGAACATTAAATAGATTATTTTTCACAGTAGTTTTTTCAAAAACTGTCTTAACTTGTGCAAAATGCAGTAGGTTGTTTTTTTTAATAGGTAAGAATACTTTTCTTTGTAATAACTACTAGTAATGTGCAATTGTTTGTTTTTCTAAATAAAATAAAACAAAAAATAAAGTTACAAAATACAAAAAATACCAAATAGTTTATTGTCTCTCTTAAGCCTAAGTAAAAAAAGGTGTAGGGGCACTCCTATTAAGTATAAAAATACTTGTATCAGGCGACCCCGCTCCTCCATCATTGCACTTAAAACTTATTCTAAGTTATTATAGAAAAAACGATATGTAGAAAAATAAAATAAAATGTGTAAGTGTATGTGTGTGTGTGAATGTGTATGTGTATATGTGAGTAAGTATCTTTATAAGTTAAGTGTAGCTTTTAATTAAAAAATTGTTTAAAAAAAGTAAAAACATTATTTTAAAAGGTTACAAAACTCAACACAACAAAAAAATATCAAAATAATCTTTATGAACTTTCGTATTGAACGATCAATTAGCTTATCAGTAATAAAATTAAATTCCCGAGAACTAAAAAGTTTAACCCTCGCCGCTTTGTAGATAAATAATAATAATTATAAAGTATATTGTATACTAATTAAGGCGGGAGAAAACGCTTTTTATGAGTTTTAACCGACAACTTAAACTTGGTGCATCACGACTGATGGTACTATTCTTATTATTTGTTGTAAATGAGCCAATTGGTCGAGTGGTTAAGGTGCTTGTCTTAGCGCTCTGACTCAGGGGTACCAGGTTCGATTCCCGGCAGGGTCAACTTTGGAAATGAACTTTCCATAAAATTGTAGATTTTTATTAAACACATCGAAGACTTATAGAAATGTTGTAATGTTTAGTGTGTTTACATAATATATTTCTACATGGGTACAGCTTCTTTTACAGCATAGTATGTTGTACAGGTGTGGTGTATGTAGCATATAGTATGTTGTAAGGAAAGTGTACCTATGTATGTATGTATATGTAGATTATGTATATGAATAGACAATACAGGCTGGTTTTCTTAAACAAACTGACGATTGGCGCTGAAACTAACGGGCACCCCGCAACCCCGTAGTTCGTTTTTTGAAAATCCCGCGGGAACCTAAAATTTTTCCAGGACTATAAGTATCCTATGTAATCTTATGTAATCACCAATACATATAAGTGAAAACCGTATTCAAATTGATCAAGCCGTTTCTGAGATTAGCGTGCACAAACAGACAAAAAAATCTAAAAAAAAAAATACGACCCTCAAGCCATCTCAATACGGCCCGCGACATATATTAATTAATTAGGTGATTTAATTAGACTAAATAAATAAAGTTTTCAAACTAAAATGTCTTTTAGTTTTAAATTTTGAGTCTGGCTTTAGAAAAATCGTAACGTTATACTTTCAGCATGCCTGTCTCCATTCCGAAGGATACATTTTTAAAACTAAAACAATGTTTAAACGCTATTTTAAATTGTGTCTGTTGTTCTACTTTTAGTCTTAATTCTCTGTGGGATGCAAACTTAATCAGTTTCAATCCGTTTAAAACGTAATTTGCAGTTTTCCACTGGCGTAACTTTGAACAGTTATACTTAAATTTCAATTTATAAAGTCTATACTTGCGGGAATTTTTACAAACGTATTCATAAAAGGAAAATAAGGTATTGTGAATTGTGGCAGAGTGAGCTTTAGTAAAAACAACCTTCGCTCGAGCTAAATTGAGTTTTTTTAAAGTTTTTTTTTTTTTTAATTTAAGTATACTTAATAGAGCGTAACGTGATGCCTTTATTAATATCCGGATACTTTATTTCGACAAACAGTTTAATAAGAAATTGTGTTTTTTTTTGGCTTGGTTAATGAGAATTTTCGTCAATATTTGTTAAGTTGGTTTCATCTTGCAATATTGTCCCACAAAAATACTTTTTTGTTTGTCACGTTTTGAAAACCAAAAAATAAAGATCAGCCTGTTGGTAAACGTTCAGTGTCGGCACACATAATTATCCTACTTCCTATTAATATATATTTTTTAATATATAAATCCGAAAGTTTATTAGAATTTATATTTGGATAGATGTATATTTGATACACTTTTACGTAAAAAATTCCTGACGAAATTTGACACATAGACAGTAATAATCTAGAGCCAGATAATAATCTGGCTCTGTTTTAGAAACTAAAAATAGTGGCAAGGCACACTTGCGTTTCGCAGTCACTTGGGCAGCCCGTTTCGGCAGTATAACCACCCCCTTACAGAAGGTCACCGTAAAATATCTGCTCGTGTTCTGTTGTGTTTCGCTGAGTGAGTAAAGGGATGCCAGAGCCCAATTCCCTATCAGTTCCTAATCACTTCCTAATCGTTGTTTGTGTTATCGGCAATAGCAATAGTGACAATAGTGACCAACTATTGTTGTTTTAACATTGAGATATCCTCATGGATACACGACAGTGTAGGAGAAGCTGCGGGTTATGCCGGACTCGTACCAACGACTCTCTAACGCGGCCGTAAGATGGGCGGATTCGCAGGGACGTTATAACACGATATCGGTGCTTGTCAACCGTCAGGTTGTCTGCCGATCTTAGCATTAAAAAAAAAAACTTTTTCAAATAGTTAAAACAGTAATGTTATCTTTGTTACAGATAGTTCCCGTTCACCGACACTTCGAAGCAGTAAGAGACAACTAAATTTAGACATGAACCATTGCGGTGGGCGCACAAAAATACAACAACTATTGACCGGGGGAAGTTGAACATCCGTTTGAAAATGTGACACTAAAAATACATCCGGATATCCGTGTTATGTTGGCCAACGGAAACGGAACTGTGTACATAGTGTTGTGAGTGAAAAATGTGGAACTTCAAATGTAGATGGCGCACAACAAGTAGGGGAGTGACACCTCTGTTTCTTTTATTGCGGACTCAACAGATTGTGTGCATATTTGTTTTGAGTTTTGGTGTGTGTGGTGCTTATCATGAACAGAAGTTCGCCATGGAGCCTCAGGATCAGGTAATTTTATGTTTTTTTTAGTATAATAGGCAGCAAGATGTAAATAAAGGCTAGCGGACAATCCTTGCCTAGATTATATTATTATAAATGCGAAAGAGAGTTTGTTTATTACGTTTTCACGCTCTAACTATTTAACCGATCATCATGATGCACACACGTTCTCAGATATAATATAATTTTTATGTTAAGATCGACAGACAGGCTGAGGGGTCACTTGATGGTAGTTGGCTGCTGTTGCCTATAACACAAGCAACGTACATAGGTGCTGCAAGTACTCTGCCGACTATATAGAAGGGTTAAGGTATATAGATATATGTATATATAGATATAGATACTGTCAATCAAAAATGTCCCAAATTGACCAAATATTTATAATATTATGTATCCACACTCCTTGTACGTAGTTTAACTTGTCTGTTGGTGTTCAAGGTGATATTTTTTAGTTTTATTTTTATAATAATCATAGTCGACAGACAGGCTATTTTGTCGTTTGGTCGATATTCGACTGTAATCACTTCGAAGGCGGAGGCAAAAATTAATGTTTACAAAATTTTCAAAATTAGAGTCAGTTCACACCGGAATACGCGGCGCGCACTTTTTTTAGATAGCAATAGAACTTTTAAGGTAGCATTTATTTTCTACATTAAAAGGTATACAGTTCAATGATTCACGTGAAGTCTCAGCGTGAAGACTCTACACGCGTACTCACTGAGTATACCTTTTAATCTCCGACGCCCGACGCAAAAACGGGGTGTTATAATTTTGACGTGTATGGCTGTGTAACTGTGTACCGAAATGGTTCTTAGTTATATTTTATGAAGATCTGTTCAGGCGTTTGAAGATCATCAACTGGTTCGATTTATGGGAAATTTATTATACTCTTACTTCGGTGGCATTTTCATCATATGATGCTGCAGCCATCATGTAGTCTGCAGGATACCCAACTCCTAAGCAACTTACAGCAGATATAGTGTGTTTTGGCTCTATAGAAACCCAATAGTTTAATAGTTATTGTATTGTAAATTAGAAATATTAGATATTAGAAAACAAGCTAAATATGCTTTATACTCGTGCGCGTTTTTTTATATTGTTATTTAAACTTAAGTATTTTTATGATGTAAAGCGCCTGGTGGTAGGCTTTCGAACCACTTTACAATGGTATAGGTATAGTATATATAGATTACTAGAGTTACGAAACATTTTTAACTATCCTTTCAAATCCGGTGTGTAACGCTTCAGTGGAGAACATACCTATGTTTAGGTATGTAACATGATTATGTTTACTTTAATGTGGAACATGTTATCACGAGATGTTAAAACTTGCGAAATAGGGGATCTAACCATATTCTGTGTAGGACTACTGAATGCGGCCGCATTACACGCCAATCTAAAGACTTAATAACACATACTATCAGAAACAGGGTACAGTAGGGTTGGGTGCAACTCATGATTACTTTATCGACATTACAGGTGATTTATGCATGCATCATTTTATTATTGACTACAAGTTTTAAGACTACGGATAATAGCGTGATGATAAATAATAGCCTACCTTTCCCATGAATTGGGCTATTAAAAGCAAAAATATTTTTTTAAGTTCCGACTGCTAGTTTCAGAGTTTAAAGCGTTCAAACAAACAAACTCTTCAGCATTATTATATCAGTATAAATATGTACCTCGAAAAAGTTGGACAATCATAATTTTATATCCATTTACTGGTATATAAATACGGCTTATACACAGAAGTTTCATAAAACGGAATTACTTCTAAATAAGGGCAGTATTCATTATTTGAACTTTAGACGTAAGAATTTATATTGTATGCATATATATATACATAGCAAGCTGACTTTTGTGCAGGAAATACTGTTAGGCTGCATAAAGACTGGTCATTTTTATACATCCTTATCTACTTATTACTTTATTATCACGTTCCCTAACCCCATATATATATTTTAATAATATAATTGCTTATTTATGGTTTATATTTACGATATAAAGTAATAAATTTCTAGAAAGTCATATTTTTTAACTATTTAATTTATTTATTGTTACTCTACGTCCTTATATTTATTTATATATTTTTTTACACTACGTTTAACAAAATTATAGCAATACAAATCTGACGCTAACGTGACTATAATATGATCTATGAGCTTGAATCTACAAGTCACGCACGTTGAATCATATGTTCACAATTATCATACAATCTTAACTAGCAAATAATTTATTAATATTTTCGCAATGATCAATATTATGAGGCTGCTGAAACTATCGATAAACTAAGCTCCCATCACTAGTAGCTATGTACAAGCTATTTGCGCAACGAAAAGTTTAAAGTGGAAATTTTAACACTACAAATAGGAAGCACACGTACAAAGTAGGTACCTGCTGTTGACTGAGCTTATGAATATCATATGAAGCGAGCTCGTGAAACTAGCGAACACAGGACCGGTAAATAGTTGAACGTAGCGAATAGTCTACGGCATTACTTAGTCGATTGAAACATTAGTATTTCCTCCGTAGGCAAACATGTATCCGGCCGTGTTTGCTTTGGACTGGATTGAATAGGTACTCGATGAATCGAAGCAAGTTATTGTGAACATAATGCCGTTGTGATTTGTTTTGATTTGTAGGTAAATATTAGGTTTTATTACTTGTTCTGTGGCCCTCTCACAGTCTTGTATCATAATATGTCAAGTGTATTTTTAGTTAGTTTAGTTTTGTTATGATAGTAGACCCTCATAGTACGAAAGATGTTTTTTTTTATGCCAGGAAATGATCTAACTAAATTTTAACTCCGAAAGTCATTTTCAATAATGACCCTAAAGTGCACTAAGAGTAGCATTCATTTTATGTCAGTTCGATTTAATTTATAATTTATTGTTTTCATTCTATAAACTAATAAAACAATTTAGCACTCACAAACTATATTACGAGTATGTTTTATTAAGTTACTGTTTACACCTTACATGAGGAGAAACTCAGAAATACCCATAGAAGCGCCAATTTTTTCAACTCAAGGGAATGGCTTAGTATAAAGTATATAAAAAGCCATTCCTGATTTTGGCATAAATGTATGAAGTTCATACGTTTACCTATGCCAAAATCAGTATACCCCAAAGCAGAATACTAATTTATAATACATAATTTTTTTTACAGACTGCAGTTATAGGATCAAGAGTAACTCTGCCTTGCCGAGTTGAGAAGAAATCTGGGCAACTACAGTGGACTAAGGACGACTTTGGGTTAGGGTTGCATAGGGATTTGAGTGGTTACGACAGATACAGGATGATTGGAAGTGATGAAGAAGGTAAATATAATATTTTCAGTTATGTCGACATCATTATTTTTTTGATTGTTTTACACATGTTTCGTTTTTGTTACAATATAAATCTCAAATTATTCATAGTACCTACTCTGATTTATATTAAATAAGGCCCTTCGTCGTTGCCATGGTAAACATCTCGTCTAATTGTTATTTCAATTTCAATATCTTTATTACAAAATTCTTAATTCATTTAATACACCGTTCCTTAATAAAACGCTAAGAACTCTTAAATTATATTCTCAAAGCCACTCCTTTGACTCAGGCTTTAATTACAAACCTATCTTTAAAACTAAACATAGCGTCTTTCATCTTCACTTCTCAGAGTTAAAAGATAACTAAGTATTATAAATTTAAATAAAGCTTATTTTAATTAATATAATTTTTATAAAAATCTGTCCAAAGCTATTGAAATGTGACAGATGATGTCAGCTAGGATGGGAATCGGAATGTTTTTACCTTTTTCCTGGGTAGTTTTTACAATTTTTATTTTCATATGAACTTTCCTCGGACTTTGACGAATATTTGAAAAAAGGAAATTAGTCGAATTGGTCTAACTGTTCTCGAGTTTTTATTTATATAGAAGACCAGCGACACTCGTTACTATCCAAATTACCGACTTTTCCCGTAGATTTTAGTAGAGGCAGTACACATTGCGTTTTGCAGTCATTTGGGCAGCCCGTCTGGCGGCAGTAACCACCCCCTTATGGAAAACCACAGTTAAATAACAGCACGTGTGCTATAGTGTTTCGGTGAGCGAGTAGGGGATGTCAAAGTCCATTTCCGTATCCCTTCCCCATTCCTTATCCTTAATCCCATTGTAGTCAGCAGCACACTTACAGCACCTGTGGTGTTGCTTATGTTATAGGCGACGGTAGCCACCTACCATCAAGTGGACCGTCGGCCTGTCTGCCGACAAGTAACCCCGGTAGCGGGCTGCTTGTTATAACATATACCTAAATAATTATGATTTAATTTTTTAGGTGATTACTCGCTCGACATCCGAGATGTTACGTTAGAAGATGATGCCAAGTATCAATGCCAAGTCAGCTCTGGTCCTAGAGGTATGTAGTGTGCTCATTTTTTATTAAATGTTAAGTTCCACAGAGAGGCTGACGGTGCACTTGATACGTTATTTATTGCTGATTTTTTTATAAGGCAAACTAAATTACAGAAAATTAAAAAACAAATCTTAAACATAGTATTAAAAAGATATACCTTAAAATACTTGTGAAGTAAAGGTCATTCCAGTGAAATTTTGTTCGACACACCATCATCAGTGCTCTGGGTATCAATTTACCATATACCATATAATTGCTATTACAAGGTGCTAAAATAAAATTCTTTCTCACTTGAATGTGAGAAAGAATTTTATTTAAGTCTTAGTTCCATAAGTTACTAAAAACTACTATTAAAAATATATTTAAATATAAAGTTGGCTTTTTGCACATTTAGTACGAAAAAAAATTGTGCGAGACGACTAGTAAACCAAAGATTTAAATTCAACTCATTGTCACTTCCTTGATCTTTACAAATATTCTATTAGAAAATACTTTACGTGATACACACTATCTATTACGTTACCCAACCGGAAAGTATCAGTAATGATTTTCCGAAAAATTACTATAATTTTGTGTACCAGCCAGATCTGGCGATAAGGCGAACCTATAATTTTAATAGTAAATCACTGGAAGTTGCCTACTTTATTAAAACTAGAAACGTGTTTCGTTACCTACATACTTATACAGTAATTTTGATAATCGGGCACACAATCTTTGAATCTATTCTTATTACTTTGAATCATGTAGACATATTTAGGTAGGTATAGGTACGCTTTACGCTTATAACTTGCCGGCGTTGCGACATCTGTCGTCGAAAAAAATAAACGTTGTCTATTTTGCATTGAGGAACGAAACGATAGTGCGTTATAACCTACAAGCGCTACGACAACTGTCGTCGAAAGATAAACTGGATTTTTTTTTTAAACCTAAGTTTTCACTTCTGACTGACAATTTTTGTTATGTACTTAAAGTTCGTCAAACAGGCTGACATTTCGCTTGATGGTAAGTGGCTACCGTCACCTATAGCACAACCAACGCCGCAGGTGCTGCAAGTGGGCTGCTGACCATACCACGATTAATATGGGAGTAGGAAAGTCTTGGAAAATGGGCTCATGCCCTAATAACACTAAAAGGCAGTAGTATACGCTACCATTATTTATAACTAGTGAATATAACTAATGTTTTTAATTTATCTATTATATAATTTTATGAAAATCGTTTGTAGGCCATCAGCCCATTTCCTAGTAAACGAAGGGATTTCACTAACTTCCATGTGTTCGATTGATATGAAATTTGGTATATTGTTACTTCGGTGATATTCCTATGATATAGACCCTTTATCAAGTAGTCTGCGGGACACCCAACTCCTCAGCCACTTATAGCATATATGGAATTTTGGGGCTCAATAATTTCTAATTTTAATTAATTATAGCTTGTTGCACAACGATTACTAATTCACACGATATCTTCACTAATGGTTTTAAAGTTTATCCTTGAAATCCATTCCTCGGTTAGTAAAAAAATTATTCTTCAAATAAAACGTTTACCTGGGACCTGAAAGTAGAAAACAATTTCTCTGTTCAAGAAAACAATGTTTCCATTGTCGGAGTATCGCCGGTGGAACGTCCCGCGGGAACCAGCCTAAGCCTCACCTAAATTAAAAACACTTAACTGTATACGGCCAGCGTAAAAATAACGTCTCACTCTCCCCAGAAAGCGTTGGAAGTCTCCAATTTATCGAGGCAGACATAGCCATAAATTCAGCCATTAAATTCCCGCTCCGCGTCCCGTTTAAAATAAGATCAAATTTACTTAACGGCTTAAAGGCAGCGATCAAAGAAAATGTACGGGCTCTCGATTACTTAAGAAATACAAAGTTAACCCAAAATCCTGAAACAAAGGGCCGAATGGCCTATAAGAGCCCGCCCTAAGACGAGATAAGAATATTCTTAACTGTTCAAAGACAGTGGAGAAATTTATCAAAAGGTTGCCAAGACGTTTACAGGCACAAAGGGCAATGTAAATTAATTTCTGGGGCCTTTTCGTTAGCATCTGAATGCAAGCCACTCGAAGCCAACGGATCGAACAGTCTGTTCCTGAGGCTTATTTAATGATATTCTCATAAGCGTCTTATTATCATATCCTTAGGGATTTCATTTGGTTGAATAGTCCCAAGTGCTATGGAGACAATTCCACTCGGTAATCCACAACGGGCGTGTTATTCAAAGGCGTTTAATATGGAATTAAGAGAGTCGCTTTCTTGATACGGCCTCGTGACTTTTGACAAACAAGATTGCTTACTACAAAGGAATTATCCGTTTCACTTTAGCGTTGAAAGAAAATCGTTGATTGAATCCGGTGGCACAGTTTTGCTGAAAATTTTTGTTCCTATCTCGAGACGATAAAAAAACGTAGAACTCATTTTAATGAGCTTTTTCCTAGTGTATTTCCATTGGATTATGATTTCAAAATTAAACAGAGGAAACTTGTCGCTGCCACATTGTAACTTAATTGGGTGTACGTTTGCCTTTCAAAGTCGGAGACGTATGCTCTATGCCAACTTTGAGTCGTTTCAAACTTGTGTGTGAAGTTTAAGTTTATCAATAGTAGATACCATAATATTCTCGTATTATACTCGTACTAGCGACGCGCCATCGGCTTCGCACGGATGCTTTTTTTCCGCAAACTTCTTACACAAAGCTTCCTCGTTTATCGTTCTATCCATTAGGAGATCCGTTGGGTATTTTATAAGTTAGCGATGAAACAGACAAAGGAGGACAGCGACTTTATTTTATAAGATGTACCAGGTTTATAAGAAGTTGCCATAGAAACAGTTAGAGGTGGCCAGCAACCATATTTTTTAATAGGTATAGAAACTAGCTGGTGCCCGCGACTTCGTCCACGTTGAAAAATAAAAATATATATAAGCAATATAACGCCTAACATCTTTATTGTTGTTACACTTTTGCCAGGCGTTAGTTTTTTTTTTTATTTATTTTAAATGATCCCTTGGGAACAGTACAGTAGGAATGCGACACCCCTGATTTCAATGATTTGAATATTTGTTTTTAATTATTTAAATGTTTATTTTAAAATATACATTGTCACATTTATTTTGTTTCTTTTTTGCTAACTTCGGGGCACCTTAAAATGTTATTTCACTTAGTAAAAATGTTATGTATAGTGTCTAAATACATTCTTCGGTTTAGTTGTCATTTCACACGAATTTATTTCGTACGAAATGCCAACTTAAAAAAAATAGTAGTCATCTCGCACATATATTATTTCCTTGCGGGCGACACGACACTTTAAGAAAATCGATACAGGGCTCGTCTAACCAATTTATTGTACTTCTTAGTAGTACTAATGATATATCGGGAAAAGCTTTTATTAACATTTCTGTAAATCCCTTAAAAATTACCTTAATGTACTAGTATCAAGTAGAGTACGGCCGCTTTCATGATACCGGCGCGCATTTAATCAAACATGATTAGATATAATTTCAAAGAGGAAATATTAAAGCGAATTATGTGAGAGCATACGAAAACTTCAATGGGGAGCCATGAAAAAGTCCGCAAAAGGCGAAAGCAAAGAATAATGTTTGGCCGCGGGCCTGAAAGAGCAGCGCACCAAGATTTTCAATTTATTAAAAGCAAACACAATTTTGCGAGAGTCGGCTCAAGAACGAAAACAATTGTTCGTTGTATAGGAAAAGGGAAATTTGTATTTGGTACAAGTGATAAGAGAGTGGAGATTTTTAATAATCCTATATATTTAATACACTTATATATATATATAAAAGGCAATGTGTGTATGTATGTTGCCCATGGACTCCAACCAAAGCCGCTGAACCGATTTTAATTCGATTTTACTTATGGAAAGAGAAATAAACGTGTAAGGTTTGGTAATATAACAAATTGCATCCCAGACTAAGCCAGGAACTGATAACTAGTAAGCAATAGACACAAGGCCAATGCCATTGCGCTGCTTACTCTACAACAATTTCAAGTACAGCCTTGTAAGTAAAGAAGATGAAATCAAAATTTTTCAACAAGTTAAATCCTTTTCAGTGGCTATAGTGAAATAAAGACAATGGCGCTCGGAGTTCCCCTCGAATAGTTTCCTATGCACAGAAGTTTGGTTGCGAAGTTTCCAAGTTAAATAGTGCAAAGTTGTACCATTTCGCCCCAAGCCACTTCCTCCATTGTGCCTTCAAGGTTGATAAAAAGCAAAGTTTCCCTCCGTGATTAGTAATGTAAATCGTCTTTTTCTCTTCCCCTTTGTTGGGGCCATTAGTTTCTTTTATTAAAAATTATTTAAACATTCATGAATTCTCGTGTCATCTAATCTTCTAGTCACTAGTGTATTTATACAAATTAAGGTTCGAAACTGTATTTCGAATATGCCTCAAAGGTTGTAGGCCGTTATAAGGAGCAGAGGTGGCAATATGCGGGTTATTAGCACACACACACAACCTCCGCGTGGTACGTTTTGGGTAACGCTAATGCAGGCGGTTTTTTTTTTTTTTTTTTTTTTTTTTTTTTTTTTTTTTTTTTTTTTTTTTTCAATTTAATGAAGATTAGAGCGAAAATCTTGCTCCTTCAATTTTTTCAAATATTCTATCGAGTGGGACAAAAAAACGGCTGAGTGGATGAAATTAAAATTATTTTTTTGGTAGATATATTGAACTGTAAGAGGCACACTTAACATTTATGTTTTTCTCCATATTTTTGATTCAGCGCTTGATTTTTCAAAAAGTTATCAGAAGCCCTTTTTTATGATTTTTCAAATTCATGTAAAGTATGAAAAAATTTTTTTTTAGAAAAAACAATAAATAATTCTTGTAGAAAATTTATTCAAGTTTTCAAAACCCACCTTGAATTTTCTGTGCAATCTTTGGTTGCTGAAATATTGATGATGGTCAAAGACGAAATGATCCTTTTCCATTCAAAAACCGATATCTCAGCGGAAAATGGTCGTATCAAGATTTAAAAAAAAGCAAATCTGAATGAACAAGTTATCCAGTCCATATAATGGTTGACAAAAATTTTTTTTCAAGGCCGTAGATAAAAAAAACCAACAAAATTTCGATTTTTTTTTGTCGTTCGTTTTCTCAAGATAATTCCATAAAAAAATTTGAAATAATAAAATATTTAAAGTAAGATCCAAAAACTACAATCTGGATCAGTCAGATCAATACAAGTCAGATCCACTTGGAGCTACAATCTGCATTTTTTAAATATACTCTACGACAATGTTACAGCCTGTTGAAAATAACCTAAAAATTTGGATTTTTTTCTTGCTCCCTTAATTTTTGTGAGAAGTATATAGTATATGAGACACTACATTGCACCCCATTTCTCAATCACCACCTAGTTCCTTATTTAAACAAGGTAGATAGCGTTTAGTTTAACATTACAGCATACATTTTAAAAGTAACAAAAACACTTGAGACCTACTTTAAACACAATAATGCAAGTTAATGAAAATTGTAACTAATAACTATTTTATCTATTTTATTAAAGGCTCTACAAGTGTTTTTGACAGTGGTTTAATATTTTGCTACATTTCACACATCTCAATCAAAAGACTTGTTACTCTTCAACATTGGAAGCAGTATCTGAAGAAGATTCATTCATTTCATTACCAGTTTGTAATATTTAAAATTGGTATAATAATTTCTTTTCAAATTGCCTCATTAATGGTCAATAAGCGAAGCAGAAATGTCTTAATCCTGGCTTGTATTTTAATTGGGGTTAATTAGCGTGAGTAAGGAATTTCAGGAATTATCGATTCTCCTAGTCTTATTCCATTTGTCAGCCTGTCTGCATTCATTTCTCATTAAAAACACAATACTGGTTGTGTTTTGCGAATCGTGAATGAAAGTAGACCGCAGCCCCACCCAGTTATCGGAACAAAAACTCACGATATCAATTTGCCATGGCTCCGTATATTGAAATGAATTAAAACACTTTTGTCCAGGTGAGGCCGCAATTAGGTCGCGATACGCCCGCCTCACCGTGCTCGTCCCACCGGAGCCGCCCAAAATACTACAAGGGACTTTCCTCTCTACCACCGAGGACAGAAACATCAAATTGGAGTGCGTCTCCGTCGGAGGCAAACCACCGGCTGAGGTAAGGGACGTGCGACCGCTGGATTGTTTTATTTGCTGACATTTTTTAATTCTTTTGGTTGTATTTTATTTTGGTGTGTTATGAAGGTCATGAAAACCATTTTTGTGTTTAGATGCGTACGCCATCCTTTCAGATTTCCGAGTCTTTCAGCTTTTGCGCCAAATTTTCATTCAACACTTTTCACCATGTTTCTGCTTATTGGATTCTTGCCTTCACAGCTTTTATCACTACTGGAGTCCTAACAGTGCGAGTCCTAACAAGATAAACGAATCTTTTGGCTGTATTCAAATTTTTCAGTAGTTCGAATATCTGATTTTGCAGATCTGATTTTGCAACGATGCAGCTCGACAGTAGATACTTCTTTGAGCGTCCACTCCATATTTATAAAAATAAATAAATTCCGAAATAGTGCACATTTTTATTTTTATAAAAGATCAAAGATTCAATAAATATTTCTGTGGCCAACATTTTAAATTCAAAAGTTTTGACTATTTGTTACAAAACTTATGACCTGACTAGGTGTATCAAAAAGCTACGCGGTCGTCACGCCATAACGCGTCGTCGCTCACGTGACAACCGCGTTACTTTTTGCTAGGTATTATAATACTAACTGTTGCACACGACTTCGTCCGTGTAACTTTGTTAAATATAGCCTATGTTAGTCGCTGATAACGTAGCTTTCTATAGGTGAAAGAATTTTTAAAATATGCCAAGTAGTTTTGAGTTTATTCATTACAAACATACAAATCATCTCTCTTTATAACATAAGTATAGACTTATGTATGTAGAATTGTATCAAGACCGGCAGCGCATTTTTATCCCCAATTGGGGTTGTTTGTATTTATAGGCGAAAGATCCACATATATATATTAAAAAAATATTTAGGAGTGCGTTTGTCTAAACATTTCTTTACCAACCTACTGCGAGACATCTCCCCTGATAGATGTAAAATCTTCTATGTCTGCAAGAAGAATTAGTTTAACAAATTATAAATCGTCTGAAAGCTTGAGGTCTCCAGGGCACCCTTCAGTCTCGACGCGACATGGTTTTCAATTTAACTCCTAATTGTGTACACCCCCGGAGTAACATAACCCATTCCACTCCACCTGAACGGATTAAATGGAATATTGGACTTAGCACCGGGCAAATAAATTGGCGTGTGACATAAATAACTCTGTAGAGAAGTTTTTAAGAGAGTTCACTCTTGAACGCTGTAAACACATTTTTCTAACTAGCTTTTTTCCGTGATTTCGTCTGACAATCTTTAATTATTGCCTATGAGTTATTCTGACGTACAAACGGCAATTGCAAATTCTCCATAGTGTAAATAAAAATATTAAAAAAACAATGGCCTGGTTTTGAATAATGTCATTTCCTTTTTTTCTTTCAATATATATTAATATTATAAAGAGATAAGATTTGTATTTTTGTTTGTAATGAATAAACTCAAAAACTTATGAATCGATTTTAAAAATTCTTTCACCTATAGAAAGCTACATTATCAGAGAATAACGTAAGCTATATTTTATAAAGTTACGCGGACTAAGTCGCGTCCAACAGCTAGTTTATACTTACGATTACAACTACACTTTGTCTCCCACTGTTGAGTGTCTTCTGCATATTAACTGCATCTATGTAAAATTAACTTCCTCTTACCAATGGAAGCAAAAACAATTTAATTTCTACTGAAATAATTGGTTCCAAACACTGTTGTACTCCAGGGACTAAGAACCAAATATATAACGGTGAAGTTAGCCGAGAATTTAGCCGAAAATTCATCTTGCTTTATTACCGTAACTCGGTGCAGAGATATTTTACATATTATTAATAATCTTCTGCAAGCTCGTATCACTTTATAATCCAGCTAACACAAGTAGTTTAGGGGAAACGTTACCGAGTTCAAAATTTTCATATAATATGCTAAACAAATGGAGTTGTAGTACAATGAACGTAGGCTCACGTGGCGACATGGCAGACACAGGTTCAAAACCTGGTTAAACATTATCTGTGTTAAGTTTTTAAACAAAAATGTTAATAAGTTTTATGAACTTCTAGTTAATACATATATATAAGTCGGTCCATTTTGATGGTAGTCTTGATAGTCGCTTATTAAAGTGTTTTCCATGATTCTAAGGAGTAATTTGACAGGTCCTAATGTCAAATTTTAAAATAATGTTACCAGCGTTTTCTCTCCGTAGTGCTGTTACTAATATCGGTTTTGTTTGAATAGTTATATAATATTTTAAGGTAAAAATATTTTTTATCCTGTTTTATTGATTTAACATTCGTATTATTGTTGTTTTCTGGTTTGAATTTCGTTTAAATCTGAATTACCAATGACTAGATCGATTTGGAATGAATAAAAATAACGATTCAAAATTTATACGTGAAATTAAATAAATATAATATAGTATAACATTGCTGTTATTTTGTGGCAATTGTAAGTATATCAGTTGATAAAATATTCTTATACTCGTATAAGAAAAGTTATAATAATCGAAAATAATTGCAACTCATAAAACAGACTTTGCAAAATTACAAAAATATTTTTTACAATTAGGTAAATACAATAATATTATTTTCAATTAATTTTAAACTAATTAATGTTCTCTAGAGCATTAGTTACGGTTTTATATAATCGAAAGATTTTAATAAGTCCGATTAGGTTACATCACTATTTTTGTATGGTCAAAAATTTCCAACACACTTTACATAAAAGCCACGCTGTATCACTCTCTGTTCGATAGCTCCGAGATATAATTAGCACAAGAATTAAAGATTTATTAGTCGAGGCTCTTCGTTATTAGTCCGTTCGCCGAGACAACTACCGGGACGATGATTGTCGAATCGACATCCCACATGGCGGTCACTACGTGAGCCAAATCTCCGTACATTTACTAATTATTATTATTATTTCCAGATCACGTGGGTTGACGGTAACGCTGGGGTGTTGACACAAGGCGTAACGTACACTGTGGAACCATTGCCAGACGGACAGAGGTTCACGGCAAGGTAACTTTGCACAAAATAATTATAACAACACTAGGACATTTGCATAGAGTACAAACTTGATGAAACTTTTCCTGTATAACTGCAACACAAAATTACTAAGACCCATTTAGAGTGAAAAGAAAACGGCTAGAGATTCCATACTCTTTTCACATCATCAGATTCCATAGAGTACCAGATTCCATACTCTTTCCAGATCATCAGATTCCACAGAGTACCAGATTTCATACTCTTTTCACATCATCAGATTCCACAGAGTACCAGATTCCATACTCTTCACATAATCAGATTCCACAGAGTACCAGATATCATACTCTTTTCACATCATCAGATTCCACAGAGTACCAGATTCCATACTCTTCAAATAATCAGATTACACAGAGTACCAGATTTCATACTCTTTCCAGGTCACCAGATTTCACAGAATATTTGATACTTGGGATCAGAGCTAACTTTGAAAAGTTCACTTCCAAAGTTTCCAAAATTGAACCCGGGACCCTTGAACTCGTACTACACACTCAGATAGGAGTTATAAATTTTAGATTTAAACTCTTTTTTATTAGTCGCACTTTAAAAAAAGAGTATCCAATTTGTCATTTTAAGCTCATTTCTCCCTTTTCTGATCAATAGAGAAAAGAATAGATTTGCTTACTATGTGCATTAAAATTGTATAAATCAATAAGTGATATTTGATCTATTTGGTTTTTTGTCTGTATACTATTATTGACTTCAAATAATAATAATAATAATTTATTATTTGATTCTCTTCAAGAAATTAATGTCGCATCTCGTGTTTGTAATAAAGATATTTTATTTTCCAAATAGGTCAGTGATAAAAATGACACCGAAGCAAGAACATCACAATCAAACATTCACGTGCCAAGCTCAGAATACTGCTGATCGAGCATATCGGGCTGCCAGCATACAGATTGAAGTAAGTATTTTTATTTGATAACTAGCGACCCGCTTCCAGCTTCGCCCGGGATGCATTTTTTTATATACACAAACCTTCCTCGTCTCCCATTTATGCATAGATAATTATGCATTTAATATATATTTAATATAAACGACTAAAATCTCTGTACAAATAAAATATATCGAAATATCAAGCGTATGAAAACCGCGCGTACGAAGTTGCAGGAACAGCTAGCAATAAAATAAATAATATCCACAAAATAAATGTCACATCTAGTCTTTTTTTGAAAAGAACATATTATCTACATACATACCTTTGGGCAGCTCTCTGAAAACATACTATGTTTATATGCATTTATTACGAAGTGCTATATTTGTATTAGCTTGGAAGGGAACGTTCGAACTCCTCAGCCATTGTTTTGTTGCCTCCTTATTTATTCCGGTCTCGCCTCACTTCGCTTCGCATCGTCGAACCGTTTCTTTTGTCGTAGTCCGAGAGCAAAGAAGTTTCGGCGAAATTCAGTTATTCCTGAGTCGGAATTAGATTGTTAGTTGCTTTAGAAAGTTTAAGTTTCACACTTAACTTGAAAAGGGGATATGGTAATGTTCTCTTTCAAGTTCTAAATGGCAATTTGTTTGTGTTTTTAAGGCAATTTTTGTAATTGCTAGACATAGTAAGTTTACATTTGTAAGTATATGTTGCGAAGTATATCCATACATCCAAACATACTTTCGCATTTATAATATTAGTACGGATAAGATAGTTTGGGTATAGCCGAAAATTTTCGTGTCATTTTCTGCAATTTTCCGCCGCCTGTAATGTTGAAATGTTTGGGGTTATTATTTATGTACCTCAGACGCGCCAGGTCCATTATAGTCTAGGAGTCGACTGTGAGGATTCATGATTCTTTTCACAATTTTCTTGGCACATTTGGAATATTTATTTAGGGTGAAAAAAAAAAGATTTTTTCTTAAAATAGCGTTGTTGAATCAACTTTCATTAAAATCATAAATTCATAGTATAAAAAAGTGTGGTTTTATTTTACAAAAGAATTTTAATACCTACATTATAATGTTTATTTATTCCTATAGTTTTAAAAAAAAATTACAGTCGGGGTAAGAAAAGGTTAATCACCTTAAACTCGAAATTTGTTTGCACCAGAACCAAATTGTCAGTTATCTGTTTAGTGCTTTAGTTTCAAAGGGGTCTATGAGTCAACGACTTGATAAAGGAGAGGAATTTGAAAACTAACGAAGGTTTTCGCAATCCGACTGAAGGCAATTAATTCAATAAAAATGTATCAATAAGTGCCATCCTAACTTAGTGTAACTTTAGCATTGTGATTATAGAAATAAAACGTTATGTCATATCAAAAAACGGACGACCTCGATCAAATACGCTATATAAACCGAGAGAACGGTTATAAAAATTATTGTCATTCCAAGAGTATGTTAAAAGGAAATTGCTGTTCCGCTACGGAAATACACTTTCTGGATTCGACATTGGTTACTCAAGAAATAAACAATAAAACAGTTATTATTAACTCGTAAGTAATCACTTTGTAAAAAAAATCTATTTATATATTTGTTTCAACACAAAGGAGTATGTATATTGGTACTCATTTGGTATACTATTTCCTTTGTTATGTAGTGTATTTTTAGTTAAAAATTAAATTATAATTTATATAAGAAATTATAAAGTAACTTAATTTTTATAAGTCCTACCCTGGTCAATGTGCAATAGAACAGGTCAGGTCAAATTTACTAACAAATACGAGTAGAAATAAAAAAAATATCCAAAAAAATATTACAAAAATTTTAATTTTACATAAAAATGCATAAAATTAAAATTACTATAGTTAGGTTTGTATGTTTGTATGATAATGCACCCTATATTTATACATAAAAAGTTAAGTTGTTTTGTGTACGCTTCAAAAATTTGAAAATGGGTAGACCGATTTTAATTCAGTTTTTCACATATAACTTTTTATATGACACATTTAACTTTACAACTTTTTTTTTCTCACATTCAACTTCTCCTTTGAGAAGGTTTGTAAATTTTAATATACCCTTATATATAAAAATTACACCCCGGCCGAAGCCGGGAGCTTGTCGCTGGTTATTTATAATAATATATAATAGCAAGTATGTTATATCCAGTGAAAATGAGGTCCGCGACGAGATAGAGGCTGGTTTTGTTTATCATGTATTTTTTTGGGGACCGTAAAATAAAAACCCTTTTTACTGGCAACCCAATTACATTTTATGATCGGATGGGACGTCGATATTGCTTTGATATTGCCATAGTCGCCATTCGTACACGGAGTACCGGCGTGACAGTCTTTTTTATGTTAAAGGATATTATCAAACAGTTTAATGGCGGTGCGGTGGATATAAATTTTCATTACTCCTCTAGACCGAGCCCTTATGTTTTTTTTTATCATTTTTAAAAAAACGATTAGAAAATATACAACTTATTATACAATAAGTGGATTATGCATTTGTTGTGTTTTTTAACCCTCTGTTGTGTTAACATTTTTTTTATATACTTATCTCAACACACATAGCTGTACTTCATAACAGGAGCAACCCCGATTCGATGAATCAGTTTGCCCCTTACTAATAATAATAATAGCCTTTTATTTTCATATCTCTAAAAATATATACATGTAGGGTACAATTTAAGTTAGTGAAGTTCTAAATTATGAAATATGGATCTCTTTTTGGGTAAAGGCCTCCTCCATCTTTTTCCACGATTCTCTATTCAATCCTGCAGTCATCCAGTCCTTCCCAGTGATTTGGATAATGTCATCAGCCCACCGGCTATACGGTCTGCCAACATTCCTTTTGCTTGATGGTCCTTTCTATCGAGTGGTGAATGGTCCATCTGTTGTCGTTGCTACGTGAAATGTGACCCACCCATTACCATTTTAGTTTGAGGGTCTGAGTAAGAGCATTTCTTATTTTTAGTATGCTCCTTTCCCTTGCTCTTTGAGTGGATCTGATTTTTTGTTTAACTTTGTTCGTAAATATCCATGTTTGGCATCCATACAATAGACTAGGTAGGAGACACGTGTCGAACACCACGTTTTTAAAAAATTAGACTAAAGTTTCCTTTCATTATTTTCTTTAGTGACCAATACTTTTCCCAAGTTACAATCACTCTACGTTCTATTTCTTCTTCGTTCCTTGTTTTTGCAAGATACTTTTTTCCCTAAATAGATATAGTTCATTTGCAAGCCTACTTTTAAGCTTTCTTTGTTAAGTGAGCGAATCATTTCTTCAAGTTCTTCTGATTTTTCTGATAGCAACACAATGTCGTCTGCGAACTGAAAATGGCTTAGGTAGGGGCCGTCTATTTTTATTCCTGTAGTTCTCCAATCTAGATTTTTAAATATTATGTTCTCCAGCACAGCTTTAAACAGTTTTGGTGACAAGGGGTCGCCTTGTCTAACTCCCCGTTCTATTGTCATCTTACTTCCTCTAGTCTCCAGTTTTACTTTGCTGCTGCTGTTAGCATATTTACTTCTTATTATATTAATGTACTTCCTATCGACTTTGGAAATGTTCCAGCGCCTTCCAGATTGCGTCGTGGCTTATGCTGTCGAATGCTTTAGTATAGTCTATAAAGGCTATATACAATGGCCTATTAAATTCCTTGTATTTGCTAATGACCTGTTCTAGAGCCTATATATGGTCAATTGTGCTAAAGCCTGAGCAGAAGCCTGTGCTATTGTTAAGGAGTCATCGATTTTTTGTGTGATTCGTTTGTGTATGTCTGTGAATTTTCTCCAGAAAAGCATACGAACTTCAATATTAGCGTTCGTCAAAAAAATATCCTTTTCTGGCCAAACGAATATTCATTTATGGCGACGACGGAACATGAACACCTCTTTATTGCAAGAAGAAAATGACACCTATTCTGCTCTGACAGAACTTAGCTCTAGGTTCCATCCATGTCTCCCAAAGACAATTCAACTGCCGAGAGTTGAGACATGGCACACCTTTTTTTTACAAGAGGAATCCATCATAGATGGATACCCACCGGCCTGGGGACAGACCGGTGGGTTATGTCGGACTTCCGCCCCGAGATGGTAGTGGGGTAGACCTACCGACTAAACCTCTTGGTGTCCTCCGCGTCCGCTATAGGCGAAGTTTCGAGGTCATGGCACACCTAGAGGATAGGTGGCGAAGATAAAGAAGTTGGCTTCAAATTTCTTATCATTAATCTCATGAAAATGAAGATATCAAAATATCAAAATATTGAAATAAAGTTTTATCAAAAATAAATTGTTATGGGATATTTTTGATAATAATTATTAAATATTTTAAATAATATTTCATTAAAATTAGAAAAATAGTCGCAGTAAAGAGGTGATAATTGGCGCCAATTTACGACTGCAGAACGAAAATGTTCTACCACGACATCCCAAACGTTTTCTCTTAAGCATCCCCAGGATAATAAAGCAAATATAGATCGCTCAGCAAAGCAATAGATCATTGTCAAAACCCGATCCCAATAACACATTTTCCAATCTAAAAGACACGCACGCTTTTATTTCTCTTCTTGTGTGTATATGTGTACAATTTTTCCTCTCAGGTCTATTAATTTTATTCTGTGTGAATATAAAAATTGCTACTGATTTTTCAATAATGCATACGCTAATTCGTTGAGCTTTAAAAAATAATATAGGTAACACTTGATTTGAAAATATAACATAGGTACTTTTTTGCAATAACTTGGTTTTATTTTAACTAAAATTCGTTCACTGGTCGATTTTGTTTTATGTAAAGGTCGACAGACAGGCTGACGGTCTACTTGATGGTAGATGGCTAAAGCTACCGTCGCCTATAACACAAAGCTAAGATTAAGAATAAGGGATTGGGAAGGGATAGAGAAATGGGCTCTGGCATCCTTTACTCACTCACCGAAACACAACAGCACATATGCTGTTATTTCACCGTGGTCTTCTGTAAGGTGGTGGTTTCTGCCGCCAGACGAGTTGCCCAAATGACTTCTAAACGCAGTGTGTCCTGCCACAATTTAAATATACTTAAATATGAGTTATACCTGCAAATTTCTAAGTTGTAACTTCTCGTTACAAAGTTATAAAGTGCATTTTTGGAACATCCAAAAAATTATATCGCCTTGATCTTTGAGATAGAAGACAACATCTCTACTATAATATGTAAAGATTTTTCCAAACAATTGCAATAAAATTGTACCTACAGTTCTTCAAACCTAACGGTCCGACCGCTACATAGGACAGAATTTTGTTCAAAAATATCACTAAAAACACAAGAGAAGCGTTCAAAAAAGCATTTTTATTACATACATCGTCGGACCAACTATGAAACGAATTTTCTAGTCTATTTTTTTGGGCAAATTTCGACCATAGTTTATCCCGCAGAGGCAACAATAAACGCGGCGGAGTTTCAAAAAAGTGTCTGTCGTCTATTTCCAAAGTTTATTTTACGGTCCATTATTTATGGAATATTTTTTTAGTTTCCGTTAACGGTCTCGTAAATGTCGTGTATGTGTTTTATGTCGTTTCGTAGAATAACCTAAAATTCGTACCTACAACATTGCAGATAGCTTCCAAAATTGAATGATATCTCTATATCTCTCTTTTTTTTCTCTATCTCTATCTTCCATACTGAAGATGGGCCGTAAACTCCTTGAACCTGTCTCTGTCAAGAGCCAAATGGAACAGTTGCTCGACTGAGACAATTCCAGTCCACACCCAGGTGTTCCGTAACCACGATTTCTTTCATCGCCTTGCGCGTCTCTTCCTTTCTTCGTTACCCATAAGTTCAATTCAGTTTTGAATTTGAATTGAAGTTTTGGCAAAATTAATAATGAACAAAATTGTATTTATTTTGAGAATCCTTGTAATTTATAGAGCAAACATTTCAAGCAAATTATTAGTATTTTTAGCGCCCCCCTTTACTCTTTGTATGTCAATAAAATGCATTTCTAACAACCCCCTTAAGGGGCTCATTCAAAGGGTTCTCAGAAAACATCCGTTTTGCAGAACAGTATTGTAAGGTATTTTAAGAGCAAAGATAACCTTAACCTTAGCAAGAGCAAAGATTGTGAGGTTATAATTACATATTACTTTAACTACACTCGCGTGCAACTGAATCGACTCAACCCCACAGCACGCACGAAAAACAGTTTTCCTAAAAAATGGTTCAATTATGAATCATGAAAATCGGTCTAGTACTTTAAAAGTTTCTGAACCGAATATAATGGAAATTGCACTCAGTACGGTTCGCGCGTTACTATACTACGAGTTGCGCTTCGAAATCGCGTATAAAATTCCCCGTCACTAGTTAATTCTTATCAGTCGCTAATCAGAAGTTGACCTGAACACATCTCCGCCAGAGACCAACCCATCTCCGCAACCCAAGCTCATTTTCACAAAACTATGGATACTACGCCGGAAAAACTGTATTAACCATAAGTAATTAAATATTTATTTTGTTCGCAGGTGAAATATGCTCCAAAAGTAAGGATACAGATAAAATCAAGCACCAATGGAAAAATACCGGAAGGCCAGGACGTTACTATAGGTAATGTATTGTACTTAAAGTTCTTCAACTTGGAATTTTTCCTTTAGTGTTCCCAAAGACCATAAGTAGGTACTCCATTCATGTTATGATCAAAGCTTCTGTGGCACCATTCCCGACAAGATACTTTCAATAAATAGTTAATTCAGTCAATTGCCTTGGGGTTACTAAATCCGTTAAAACCACACCATCTGTGGTTCAAATATCTATTTCTCCAATGATTTCAGGCTTGTTATTAATACAAATACTGCCATCTGCCGTCAGCGTGATAGGCTATCGCCTAAAAACTACACAAACATCACCGGAGGAATCAAGTCTAGCTTCAAGCTAAACTGTTGAACAAATACTTAATTTTTATGTAAACGACTCTCCAACTCCCAGTTCCTATAAAACGGCCTACTTTAATTTTTATGGTGGCAGAAGTTCAGAGTGAACATTTATTGACATCCAACGTTCTCGGACTCCTGAAAACCTAGATAATAGTACGATACTAGCTAACTTATTAGCTATTGCAGAAAATAGAAATGTGTTGTTTCTGAGCGTGAATAAGAGTTTTCAGAGTCCATTTCCCTAATGAGAAAAATTCAATAGTACCTGTATTATAGCAATTGTAGCCATTTACCCTCAAATGGTACTCAAACTCTTTTTTTAACGTTGGGAAATCCTCATGGATACCCTGGTAGTTATAGGGGACGCTGCAAGTTTATGCCGGACTCCTACTGGCTAAAACGTTATGACGCGTGGCTATAGATGGGCGGCTATAGCGTGGTTATGACACGACATCGGTGCCCCGCCACAGCTAACCAGCGCGGGGAGGGCTCCCCGTCGGAACCTCGCCTATCGAACTTTGCATAAAAACATTTTCTCTTTTCGTAACTTGTTTCAAACAGCAATCTCTCAATTCTCCTATAACTGGTACGAAGCAAATATAAACCGTAACTTCCAATTATCCCAATGATAACTAGACATTAACAATTAATTGATTTGCAGTGTGCAAAGCCGACGCAAACCCAACTAATCTCAGTTACAAGTGGTACATGAATGATGAACTGATCCTTGGCAATTACAGCACTGAATTGGTGAGTAATAAATTAATATTATCAAGCACCCGTTGTTGCGGTAGTGTCCGACGGTTAATTGGTTACTGCATATATCTACACTGTAATGTTTGATGATTGTAAATACCTTAAGAGGTAGGTAGCTTAAGGGCGCACTGTACGAGCGAGTGACTAGTCAGTATTTGGGACGATAAATATTTGTTGTCTCAACTTACTATAATGCGGATAACCGAAAACAGAATGCGACATTCGCGGCAGTTATTGAACTCGCGAAAATAATGAAACATACGCCAGCAGTTTCAATATTATAGAAAATCTTTTATATCGATGGTAGTAGTAGCTATTGACATTGCATTGCAGGTAAAATGTTTTCATTGAAAAACATTATTGGCTTTTAGTTAGTTATTACAAGAATTTAACCTGCAAAAATATGTCAAATTCTGCATATTTTAGAAAATAATTATAGGTACTAGCTAAAAATTAATAAATTTTTTTTTTTATTTCCATGCAATTTTTTTTTTTCTATCATTCCCAATGTCTCAACTATACACACGTTCAGTGAAATTCATACAATCTATTCGCCTTTAGATTTTCATACAATCATATACAAAAACGCCTTCTATGTCATATTACAATACAAAACGAGCATATATATGTTTACATGTGACTTTTGTAAAATAATACACTCTTTGCAGATAATACAAAACATAACAAGGAAATATAACGACGCCATTGTGAAATGTGAGGTTTATAACGAAGTCGGGAAAAGTGAGGAGTCAGAAACACTGGAGATCACTTGTGAGTTATCTGTTTACTAGTTATTTTTACGCGGAAACAATGAAATTTGAACCGTGTCCTTAAAATAAAAATTGATTTCATATACACAAACTTAACTTAAGAATTATATATTCTCTTAATAATTTCGATTTGTATGAAACATTAGATCGAAAATATCGAAACGTATAGACCTGATAGGGAACCGAACCTGCCTCTACTATTTCACAGTATATCCTTCTCTCTACAGGAATATCACTGCTCATAATTATGGACAAATGTACAGTCGGGATACGAAAACCTTTGACATTTTTTCGAATTCATTCCTTTATCAGTTCGTAGTCTCTTAGTACCTTTTGAAACTAAAGCACCAAGCAACTGACAGACGTTTGAAATGAAATTTTGTCATAACTGATAACTGCCCTTGTGCAAGTAAATGTCGACTTTAAGGTGACCAACCTTTTCTCATCTTGACTGTACAAATACAATTATAATTATATTTAATAAGGATTTCCTTACAGACGCTCCAACGTTCAGAAATTATCCCAAAAATGTGGAAGCAGAAGTAGGCACAACTGTCACGTTAAGTTGCGATGTGGAAGGATACCCTCCTCCAGAAATCAGATGGCTGCATCACGAAGAAGACCAAACTATAGTAAGTCTTAGGATATAGTATAGCAACTATATAATGATGTGTTAGCAACTATATAGCGATTTGTATCTCGATATCTCTTAGTAATTACCACAGGCAGACTTTAATATTTTATTTATTTATTTATAATTTTCACAATTTAAAACCTAATATGTGGTTATATTATTAGGTACACAAATTTTGTTCTATAATTTTAAATTATAACTAAATTGAATTTATTATTTAAGTAACTATATTATAATTAAATACAATTTTAAAAAGTTATTAGGATTTATATAATCTGTTTTCTTTAAAAAAAAAAAAACAATATTATAAGTGTATGTACATTGTACAAAAATTTATTGTTTATTACATATATCAACATTATAATTGAACAGAGTTGCAGCAATATTAACAAAAATAATTTTACAGTATTTACAATATACTGTAAAATATACATTGTACATATATATTTAATTTGTCAACAATAGGAATACTTGTTCAATAGAATTTCTTTTTATCTTGATCGGTTTCTCCCTACATGGCTTTATTCAAAATGGTAAAAATGTATTGCCCTTTCTTTGTCTCTTAGTGAAGTTGTCAAAACCTTTATTTGTCGCGCACCTTTTTCATATGTTTTATTATTTGGTCGTGGGCGTTCGTTTGGCGTTACCAATGGTTCTAGAATTATATTCACCTTTTACGTTTTACGTACTTTTACTATTTTGTTTCAAATAATGTTATTCACGTGTGCATAATATTTCACTTTAATCATTACGTATTTAAGCGAAAATTCATTGAGCTATAATTAAACTATTTTAGTTGGATGTATTTATTAAAATCGTTATTAATCGCTTGATAATGTTATAATAATGTTTTTTAATAATGTTAGAAATATTATACAAAGTTTATTATTAACATGAATGTTTTTATTCACATCCCCACGCTAATTATTCCTGAGATATAAGATTTTTTTTTTTATTAAAGAACAGAAATATATATATATAAAAATATAATAAATAATTAATAAATATCTTCACACATTCCACACAGCACCATCTAGTTCCACATTAAGCAACTAATGCTTGTATTATGGATACTAGACAGTTGATATACTACATACATTACTTTTTTTTTTGTAAATACATACATATTATAAATACAAAACATCCATGACTCATGCACAAAGGTAAAATGTTAACACATAAACATATGCCACTAGCGGGATTTGAACCCGCGACCTTTTGGTTAACACTGTTATTTTGTAAATATGAAACTAACACAATAATACACTTTTAATAAGCCAAATGTTTTAATTTGCTCCTTAAATTGATTAAATTCATTAAACTTCAAATACTAAAACCGCATTTGAGGTTGTTTGCTTCTATTTAGATCTTGTTAATTTTTTCGAATTGCAATCTAATTGCTGGCTAACTATATGCTAGCAATTACCCCATTACTGCCTATATTTACAATTTATTATATCACTAGCGGCCCGCCCATGGTTTCGTACATATTTTTTCTGCAATTATATATAAAAACCTTCATCGTTTGACGCTTTTTCCATTAGTGAAAACTGTATTAAAATCCGTTGCGTAGTTTAAAAGATCTAAGCGTAAATACAGAGGGACATACAGTGGCTCGACTTTGTTTTAATACTATGTGAAGATGAGTGATAAAATAGTGAGTTTTGTCAGTAGTACCACCACAAAGTCTGTTTTCTTTTGTCGTTTATGTCCCGTTGTTCTTTGCGACGTGTGTGCCTTTGTCTCGTTTAATGTCTTTATTAATGTTTATATACCCTTTTCCGTCTTCAGATTTAGACGATACAAAGTACAGACTGCTTTGTGTAGCTTCTTTATACTTAAGTATACTTACATTTATTTACTTTCCTCATTTAACAATTTTATTCGCTTGTAGCTTTTACATATTTACTCTTAAAGTAATGAATGCCCATGGGAAACGAAAGCATTTCTCCTCGGTCATACATTTCTGACGGAGTGTTCGTAGTCATGGAACGTCTACCTGTCTGTGTGTCTGTATGTTGGCGATAATCTCAAAAACTACTGAACGGATGTTAATGCAATTTTCACTAATGAAAAAAGCGTTAAACGATAAAGGTTTATATATATAATTTGCATAAAAATTTCGCCCTGCAATATAATACAAAGAGATGCGATATCGCAATCTCTGCTAGATTTCTCAATCTCTCTCTATTAGTGGCACTGCGTGTACACTCAGTTATGTACTTGCTAATATATCTCAAATATATACTTGTTTACTTGTACTTAAGTACTGTCTAGTATTTACTTATTTAATTGCTTATTTTTGTACTAACTTGCTAGTAAGTGCTGTCTACGTGTGTCACTTGCCATGAATTAAGAAAGCAACAATCTCTTAATTAGGTATTAATACAAGTAATATTTCAATTGAACATTTTTTTCGTGTTTAGATATTAAGTAGCACACTCTTTGTCAGAGACTCTGTGCATTGCCGCCCCTGTGAATTTCATCCTGTGTTACTTACACAGTAATCCTGTGTTGGATGAACTTATTTTCGTGCGATACTGTGTATTCATAGATTTTTCGTTTGCAGCGTGTCGGGAGAACAGCAAATCTAACCCTGAATATAGACACACATACGGCCGGCAGGTATCTCTGCAAAGCCAGCGTAGACGGTTACCAAGAAATAGAGGCGGAGGCGTCTGTGTTTATAAAAGGTAATTGAAATCCCAATTAATATTAGGATATTTTCTTTCTTGGGGCATTCTTGGGGTCATCGGTGAGGACTACACTGGTCCCTTTCAAAAGTATTGGCTTGGTGTTCACACGAGCGCAAATATTACTGTAAATTGCATTGTGTAGATACATAATTATGTAGCTTAATGCGTTGTATATATATATATTTTGATGTAAAATAATTTTATGGACGAAAGTCTGAAATAAAAAAAAATATATTATAAATTCGACTATGTTTTGTTTATTACGCGTTCGCGCTTTAACTACTCAACTGATCATCACGAATTGTCAGGGATACAGGAAAGGACATAGGTACATTTTATCCAGATGAAGAGTACTGTTCGCGAGGGGATATTGTTACAAAAAAATCAACGCTTGACATTTTCGTTTTTTCTTCTATAAAACCCAATGTGTGCCAAGCGCCTACTACGATTTTCAGAAGGTGTCATGTCGCACGCAAGAAAATAATATGGGTGCAAGATGATAACTAAAAAAATATGTAAATTTAAAGTTGGCTTTTCGCACATTTTGTACGAAATAGAATCGTGCGAGATAACTACTAAACTGGAAAAAAAAAAAAAAATCAATAACTAAGTAGATTTACTTTTTTAAAAAAATAGGCGCGGACAAAGTAGCGGACAAAAGCTAGTAATTAATAATTTCATGGCTAATAATTAACTTCTATTATAATTATTACTTGTATTAAATATCACTTGTATTAATAATTTAAATAAAGACATCTTTTCTATACATATACTTCATGTAATGTGGTAACATTACATGATTTTATAAAGTAAAAAAAATGTTTTTAGAATTTATGTTTGTCTGTGCGTTTGTGCACGCTAATCTCAGAAACGGCTTACCCGATTTGAATGCGATTTTCACTGATGTATTGATGATTACCTGGATTCAACTATAGAATAATTTTTATCCTGGAAAAATGTTAGGTTCCTTTGGGGGTTTTTAAAAAAACGAACTACAGCGCATACGTAGTTGCTGGAACCAGCTAATGTTAGCTATATTATGTTAAAAAGTTCATACTTCCTTTATATTGAAAATAATATTTTTGGTAGAACACGTTTCTGCCCTTTACAAGGGCGTTGTCAAGGTTTCCATTGAAGAGAACAAATAAACTTTCAACTTTATTACGCTTATAGAATTTCGTATTGAATGTACAGCAAAGATCCGCCTTAATAAAGGAATAATATTTAATTCATCAGCAGGAAATCTTTTTTTTTTTCGACTCTCTTTCATGTTCCTTTTGAAATAATAATTACAATGTCTTGCCTCTTTCTTTAGATAAGACTTTTTTAATATGCCTACACATCAAAATACTAAGTATATTTTTATCGTATCACACTTCTATCACTGAGCTATATATATATATATATATATACTATATATTTTTTATTCTTAAATTTTTTTTAGTATATAGTTACACCACCCCAGTGGGCCGGTTAATTAATCTCTATGAAATCATTGTAACACTGCAGCGACTCCAAAAGGCTAAATAAAAGGCTAAGTTCAGAATCAATGGGCGAGGTTAAGTCAAAAATTGACGTCATATTATGGATTCGGAAAATTATTAGATAACGCTAAATGACTGTATATAAACATTTAGTATCTATACATAGTATAAATAAAAAACAAAATCGCTCCCCATCATCCTGTTCCTCCGAATGTACGCTTCGATTTTTATTACTGTGATGAGAAAGTTTTTTTTTTGGGCAGAAATTATTAGAAAAAATGTTTAATATTGTTCTCTTTTTATACTTTTTAAAATAGATTAGGAATTATTATCTTGTAAAGGTTGTTTGCCAGACAAGCTTCCGGTCCACTTGATGGTTGGTGTCTACCGTCGCCTGTGGCTTAATAATAGCAATACAAGCAAAGTCACAGGTGTTGCAACTGCACTGCCGACCTTAGCAGGATTAAGGCTAAAGGATTAGGAAGGGATAAGGTTAAGGGCTCTGCTATCCCTTACTCACGCAGTGAAACGCAACAAGTGTAACGGTGAGTGAGTAAGGTATGCCAAAGCTCACTTTCCTACCCCTTGCCTTACCCTTATCCTTAATTCTAATAAGCACCGTGGCCTTGTTTGTGTTGTAGGCGGCGGTTAACATGAAGCGGATAGTCAGCCTGTCTGATAACCTTTACATAAAACAATTTTTAGAACTAGATTCATAATTTGAGACTCTTTTTAATGAACTACTATTTGAAATCGTCATAATTCGTCGTAATTATTTTAAAATATTAAAAAACTCCAATAGTCAAAAGCTGTATTACTTTGTAAACTAAAAATTGTGTAAAGTTTGATGTTTTCGTGTACTAATTTTGAAAATGAGTATAAAAATATCCCTGAGACCGCGATGTGCCTCCATTAATTGTATAACATTGTTTGTTTGACAGAAAGCCACCATTTCAAATTACCAGACAATTATTAAGTCCAATTTTAATTGCCTGTTCAATTTAATAGACAATAATTACGCTAATAGCTGTTCTCAATGGAAAATATCAAATTTTCAAACTAAATTCTCTATCCAGTATAATGAGAGCTTCAATCAATAAAGGAAATATTATAATTTGTGTTGTATTGTAATGGCAGCCATACACAATTTAGCCTTGATCATTTTGCATCATCGTCAGCCTGTGTCTACACTGCTGGATGTAGGCCTCTTCCAAGCACGGTCTTCTGTTCTTCGCATGCAGCCGCTTACTGTGAAGCTCTTTAGGTCGCCTGTCCATCTGGACGTATGGCGTCAATTATTTTTCAATCATTTCATTTTCAATGCTGAAATTTTGTATTTTGCATGATATATTTGAAGACACAGTCGAATTTCTTGGTCCTTTTGGTCAAGTGGTTACGGTGCTTGCTTAAACGCTCTGCCTCAGACTCCTAGGTTCGAATACTGGCAGGGACAACTTTGGAAATGAACTTTTCGTAGTATAACCACCACCTTACAGAAGACCACTGTGAAATAACAGCATTTGTGCTGTTGTGTTTCGGTGAGTGAGTAGGGGATGTCAAAGCCCACTTCCCTGTCTTTTTCTAATCCCTTATCGTTAATCCTACTGTAGTCGGCAGCGCACTAGCAGCACTTGTGGCGTTGCTTGTGTTATAGACGACGGTGGCCGCTTACCATCGAGTAGACCATCAGCCTGTCTGCCTACCTTAACATAAACAACAAAAAAAGATTGTTTCATTGAACTAAACGTATCATGCCGATAGAGCAATAGACGTTACTTGATCGTATATGGCTGCCTTAAAAGTGAAAACTTAGTTACCAAATATTGAATGTCACACTTAAAATATGGGTCATTTAACAATATAATAAAGATTGACCCCATAAGGAGATAGTAAAGACAATATAGAATTATCATTAAAGTTCATAATTTAATTTAATTTTTAAATGCCATATTTTAATGTTTACTGCAAACATAACGCGTCAATGCACTAGTTAAGTTTACAAAAGATAACGGTTTGGTTCCCCGACCTTCTGTAATTATACGCTGTTAATCTTTGTTTACTCTATTTACTAACGGAGTTATGGGAACACTGGTTTGCGGATCTGCAGACAATGGGAATTATAGTTGCACCACATTGGAACATTTAAGTGAGAATTTAAAAATATTTTTAAATTAAAAATTTTTAAAATTAAAGACCATCTTCCTAGCGGGCGCCAATTAATTTTTTTTTTAAATTTCATCTCTATTTTTTTAAGACGATTAGAAAATGAAACTGTGATTGGTCAATGATGTAGAGCTTATCTGTTCTGGTTGCTCAATCAGCGCATCCGTCAGTATAATTAACGTTCATTTCGGCCAATCAGAGCTCAAGACTTATGACAGATGAGCGTTTATTCGCGACTTACTTAAAACTGGTTGGATTTTTGCAAAGATCCTGAAAGTACCTCGGATGATAACAATATTCGTTGTGAGTTTCCTACTATCCGCCCCTTTGCAATCTACTAGGATTTTTGCAAAAATCATTTTTTTTTTGCGATTATACTACGGCAATAAATATACAAGAACCCTTCCTCGTTTGTAGCTCTTTCCATTAGTGAAAACCGCATTAAAATCCGTACGCTTGGTATTTCGGTATACATTTTTTGTTGTTAATCAATTGGAATGAAACAAACACTATAGATTGAGTCCTAATGAATGAATTCTTTTTCGAGGAAATATGTTTCACGCCTAATGGCATTTGTACGTAGTCATTTTTCAAATTGATTTATCAATGATCAAAGACAATGTAAATCATGTGTAATAAAATTAAAATGTATTTACATTTAAATGAATCCATTGATAATGTGATTACAATTGTCATTTTGATTTTAGGTCCACCGAAAATAATATCCAACCAGACACAGTTCGGTACTCAAGGCGATGGTGTTAAAGTCGAATGCGCTGCGTTCGCAGTGCCCAGAATCGACAATATTATCTGGAGTTTTGAGGGGAAAGAAATAGATTCGTTGCATGATCAGGTAATTGTGTTGACAAAATTTTTATATCTAGAAAAAGTTTAATTATTTTAGTTAACTTTTGCTCCAGAGAAGGTCTAATATAACTGTCAACGCTACTGACAACTTTATTTCTGCTTGCTTTCTCCAGCAGTTGCCATTTTTTTAAGAGAACATGTCACTGCATCTGAAATTGTTTTGATTTAAGTATAAGCCTCACAAATTGCTAAAGCGTCAGGCCTCCATTTTGGTGACGTAATTTCGTGCCACACTCACTTGAGACTCTTTTATCAGTTGTATTTTTAATTGCGGATAACGTCATGTGGATATTAATGCTACTTCTCACTGCTTGTGTGCGTAGGTAGGGACTAGAGTCTGTGTTATAGTTTACTAAGCTATCCCGATGTAGATTGGCAGGATTTTCGCCTGCAAGATTCTTACACAACCATGTTTCATTGCAAGGTTTTCCTTCGCCATCAGAGTAAGTAATCATCATTCATAATTTAGGATTCAGGACTACGAGGTATTGGGACATCTGAAATTCATCGTTACACCTCTATTATTAAAAAAATATTATTATTTTTAGTTTTTAATTATATAATAATGTAATATTAATGTAGACATTATCACTTATAACATTAATTTTTGTAAATTTTAAAAAAGTTGACTTAAAACGTGATTTTTTTACCAGGATTTCGTCTTTCAAGAGGACATCCAAACTGGTGGCGTAGTAAATTCGACCTTAATAATCAGAGAGAGCCAATCAAAACATTTTGGCAAATATAAATGCAATGTGACCAATGATTATGGTAGCGACGCGATGGAGATCACTTTGAGGCCTAACAGTGAGTACTAAATTTATTTTTTACTAGCGCTACTTGATATCTATTGTAGTTAAAATAGAATTAGGTGAAGAGATAGATGGTCACGCGACATCTATCGGATTTGGGTAGAACTGCTTGGTGATATTTTTAGCGACCCGCTACACGGTAGATAGATGTTATATTTTTTATTTTTAATGCGGACGAAGTCGCGAGCACCTGCTAATATATAGAAACCTTAGAAATACGTAGAACCTTAGAGTGCGGATTTTATATATAATTTAACGCGGACAAAGTCGCGGGCACCAATTAGTTTATAATATTAGAATGGATAGAATTTTGGACTATTAATAATTTCTGTCCATTCCAACCATTTTATGACCATTCTGATTTCATCATAATTCATAAAGCTCAAATAAAATATTTATAAAAACAATATTGATGCTATTGTTGAATACAATAATAGCATCAATAGTGTAAAGTGTTACAAGTAGGATTTATTAAAAACGTAATAGCAAATTTTCAAAGCTCTTCCTGAACTTCGCCATAGAAATGAAAAATATGTCTAAATCCTTAATGTTTTGTTATAACATTGTTATATATTTTTTATTTGTCAATACAAAAATCAAACAAAGGTAGGCAGGTAATTATGATTTCAAGGCTTTTTCATGTTACCGGCTTCTTGTTGTTACCACGTAATATGTATTTACAAAGAATAAATATTTAGCCTCATCAATTTTCGGTTATATAATATTCTTTCCTTTAAGGTTGATTTTTAGCTAGCAATTTTCACGCTCAATTCTGTTACGGCTGACATTATTTATTTAGGTCATATTTAGGTGTAATACTTATGTATTGAAAGTATATTATTATGGACAATCAATAATCAGTTATCTTTGAGTATACTTATTGTTAATCCTTCATTACATAGTATAATTTGTCGGTTTCGGCGTCTGTCTGTCAGTAATATCCGCTAACTCCTCCTAAACTACGCAACGCGCAGTTAGTTAAATTTTTAACGGAATATGAAACCTAATTAAGTTTTTATTTAAGTAGAAAAAAAAGCAATACTTTGCAAACAAGTCGCCAAAAAATTAAATGGCTTACGTAGGCTAAACCTTAAGAGAAAACATTTCTGTCAATAAAACTGTTGTAAGCGTTCTGAAAAATCTGTTCTGTCTATTTATATTATAATAGCTGGTGCCCGAGACTTCGTCCGCGATGTAAAAAAAATACTTACCTCTTGTTGCTATAACACTTTGCCCAGGCGTTAGTTTCTATTCGATTTTTGATTATCCCTCGGGATTAGTCTTTTTTTTTCTGGGTGAAAGGTACTCTGTCCTTTCCTGACAACGTATATGCAAAATTTAATGATGATCGATTGAATAGCTAAGGCGTGAAAAGTTAACAGACAGACAGACAGACATTACTTACACACTTATAATATTAGTATAGACAGAGATGTTATCTTATAATATGTATAGAATACATTCATATTAAATATATAAGCAATAAATATGACCAACAACTGTAAAATTGTATGTAAATAATAATAAAAAAAAAACTCACATAAACCTGTCAAAGACACATTTTTTATAGTTTCATTTATAAAGCCGCCATATTTTTTTGGGTACAACGACGACGTGTCGCCGGAATATCACTTTCATCGCGCGCGAACCGACGCCATTACGTCTCGCAACGGCCGAACATTATCGTAAATGTATCATCATTCCAACTTCACCTCTTCACATGTCAATATTGTCCAGAAGGATATAAAAATGTTAGTGTATATAAAAAGTAGATATACTTATATACATGACTAACTTATTCCAGCGACTTTGTCCACGTCCTTTTTTGCTTATGTGTTAAAACGTTAAAATTGGTTTAATTTTTAATTTTTACGTACGAATTTTTCTGTACGAAAGGTCCTTTTCTGTATACCTGATAATATGCGAAATTTCATAATGATAGCTAACTCTTGTGAGCGTAACAAACAAATAAACGCTCTTTGGCTTTTATAATATTACTAGCTGTTGCATGCGACTTCGTCCGCGTAACTTTGTAAAATATAGCCTATGTTACTCGCTGATAATATAGCTTCCCAACAGTGAAAGAATTTTTTAAATCGGCCCACTAGTTTTTGAGTTTATTCATTTATTTATTTATTTATACTCACACGGCCTCCTCAAGCAAAATCGTCGTCATCTAAGTCATCACAAACAAAAATACAAATTTTTTTCTTCTTATAATATTAGTATAGATATTAATATTTATAATTAAAAAACAAATATTAATCTATTAGTTTTTGTTACAGAAACATTCCCACTACTCCTCTTCCTGTTCGGTGTGACATCGGGCGTGATAATGATAGCTGCAGTGATCACAGCCGTGATACTCTGTCAGAGTAAGCAGAGGAAGAACAAGCAGTCGCAGGTCACCGAGAAGCCAGATGTCACCGTGGCAGCCGAAGAACTGTTTAAAGAAAACGACAGGAACTCTAACATAAGCGATTTGAAACTAGAGTTGAGACAGAATAATGGGGCTTGTGAAGTTGTGAGTATTACTAACTAGAGATATTCTATGTATTAAAATAATATTACTATAATACACAAATATATTTAATTTTAAAGGTAGCTTTTCGCACATTTTATATGAAATAAAATCGTGCGAGATGCGACTAAACCAAATACACTACATACTGAGGTCCAATCTACTCCCCCTCTATGTGGCAGCCATTTTGTTTTTGTTTTTCTTGATATATAGGTACTTGAGATACTTGTGTACATAAAAAAAATTATATCTCTCAAAGTTTTGGTCTCGCTGAGATAAAAATAGGCTTATTCGGAGGGCGACAATATTGTCTGTCGTTTACATTACGAAACAATGGGTTCACATTTTTGTAACTTAAAAAAATATTGAATAATATTGAAATTCAATAAATTACTGCAATATTGAATTGTTAAACTTGTTCTCTTGTGACATAAATAACATTTGTTTCAGGATTATTCTAACACCGGCTCAGATAGCACTCTATGTTCTAACGCTAAATTGGGAAGTGGTATACCGTTGTCTGGTACAGCGCCATTGACCATCAATCAGACAAACAGCTATCCGGCATACAGATATAGTAATGATTATACGGATCCAGCATATCAGGATTGCTATAAAGTAAGTAAACTTTTTATTCTAACTAAGTATAATAACTAAATTGATGACAAGCTATAATTAAAAATTATAAACTAACCGCCGATCTCTCATGTAGAAAGAGATTGGCCGGTTAAACAAATTTATGGTTAAATGTTATCTTGTTATAAGTATAAATTTTCACAAATTTCAACCTTTGAACTCGCGTATCTGGTTTACAAATTCTGTGTTTCCGATTAATTTTGTTGCGGTATCCAAGGTTGCTTTAAATTTCCCCAGGGATTCTGTAGAGCCGTGTGTTTCTCTGGTCACTGGAGATTCGGATGGATAACTCTAGCTTCGCGAGGTCCTTCCGTTCTGTTAATTTCAAATTGCCTTTATTAAGACGTGGCGTATTAATTTTCAGCTATTACGAGTTTAATATAATCCTACTAATATTATAAATGCAAAAGTTTTTGTGAGAGTAACAAACATCCATACATTGATCTCACAAACTTTTGCAAAAACACGCAAAAACAGCTTAAAGGATTTGAATGAAATTTGACACACAGATAGTTAATTATCTAGATTAACATATAGGATACGTTTTATCCTGAAAAAATAATAGGATTGTTTAAGAATATTAAAAATTGGGCTTGGCTATCGCCATGGCGGCGATACCGTCGTCATTGCGATGAAGATGTCTAGCGTTGTAATATTTTCTCAGATGTTATATTTTTCATTTTCCAAAGCGGACGAAGTTGCGGGCACAATCTAGTATAAGTTTTAGTACACACATGCCTTTTTCAATAATAATTTTCCAAGACGTCGAAACCAGTGAAAATGCTACACTTAAGGTGATATCTCGTTTAGACCCCGTCTCATACTTAGGTACGCCCACGTACCTACCAATCTATTTCAGTCGTCGATCGTAGCTCGAAACCCATCCGGTGTGCAAAACGAACAATATCAGATCATTTCTTTGTTCCCTGTAGAACAAAGAAATGATCTGGTGTTTGTTTCTCCGCCAACTTCTGCTAGTTCATCAAACGGATTTTGATTGAGTTTTCACTATGGAAACAGCATAAACGAAGGTTTTTATGTTTCTGTATATAAATTGCACAAAAAAGTTGTATCCTTCCGAAATCGGGGCGGGTGGCTAGTATTATTTTTAGACTCTGCCGTTAGTGATAAGTAAAATGTTGATAGCCCCCAGTGTGTCAATGTCAATATACACTGTAAGTTAAAATCATTGTTAAATAAATGAATCAATTAATTTGTGTTTTCTATAAAAGATGCAACTTATGTTAAGTTTTTCTTGTTGAAACAACTTCTAGTAACTGTCTTCTTAAAACAGATGAACGGCTTCAGCAACGGCTATCAAACTTACGTTCATTACGGCCACGATTACACTCCGGGCTCTTTACGAGTACAATCGCCAACGCCTGGAAGTGATAAATTGACACCTAACAGGTAAGATATACAGGTGAAATTAGCTTAACAAGATATTATGAGGAGACTGTAAGGCTGAGGTTACGAAACGAGCGGAACGGGGTGAGGCGGAGCGGACCGGGTGGTTATGAAGATCGTTTGTTGTTGAGCGGGCGCGAGCTACAAACACATACTGATTTGAGATATCTTCCCGCTCCGCCGCCCGCTCCGCCCCGCTCGAATCCACCAAGCAAAATAGTAGGAGAGCCCAAAAGGCCATTTTAGGATTTACTCGAGCGCGTCAGATATTGATAATGTATATGCCCTACGTGTCTCCGATAACGGATACATTTAAATCTGCCGGTTTGTATAGCGTGGGCGGCCATACGGAAGGGTTAAAAATGACAAAAAAAATTATAAATCCTACTCGAGCGCGTCAGATATTCAGAGGGGATGTTAAGTAAACCCAAACTAAGCTCCCGTTTAAAAGACTAACGAATTCAAATGTCAGCTCAAATGAGCGCGTCAGATTTTTATACAGATGGTTCAGCTGAAATTCCTAATCTTGCTGATACATAATCAGCTGATTATTTGGAAGCTTTTTCTAAAGCGTCTAGAGGCTTTTGAAAGCCTGTAGAAATGGCATCATATAACCTTTTTTTCTACTATCTAATCTTCAAAATCCAATAGGTCTACAAGACGCTCGAGTAACATTTAGCATTTAGCATCGCGTAAGTTCCATAACCATAAGTTCCATACATTTCCACCTCGCTCCGCTCCGCCCCGCTCCGTAATCACAGCCTAACCCATGGGCAGTACAGACGATTTTCTTATAGCACTGCATAATTGAATTTATTGCAGTTAACATAAAGTGTTAAACTAAACGCGCGAGTCCGCATCGTGGAGCATTCCAGACTAGCAGTCATTGTTTATATAAATTTGCACTTTATGTCAATAGTAATAAAGTGAAATATTCAATGGTATAGGGGAAATTATTTCTGCGCTTCTCCTGGGGGTGTATTATGATCTCTTAATCCCAGTATGATTCGCGCTAGTCAGTCTGGGGAGAATCTGTATATCCATTGTTATTAAAACTAGTTTTGTGTTTTATGTGGTAATGAAAATTTATTTTATTGCCACAAATTTAATTTACCTACTTATATAAAAATGCCTATCTTACATAGATTAATTTATGATTTCTTACATCATAAATACATTTTTAGTATTTATATAATAAATACAATGAAATAATGAAAATATTTTAACTATAAGGAATTTAATAGCATAAAATATAGAAATATACTTTTTTATGTAAAATTCAACAGACAGGCTGATGATCCACTTCCCGGTAGGGTCATAATCTTTGTACATAAACTTTTCTGATCTGGATTTCGAAAGTATTTGCAGAGCACATTGCACTTTGAAGTCATTTGGGTAGCCTGTCTGGCGGCAGTAACCACTCCCTTACATAAGACCACCGTGAAATAACAGCATGAGTGCTATTGTGTTTCGGTGATTGAATAAGGATGCCAAAGCCCATTTCCTGTCTCTTGGCATTAATATAGGAAAAGAGTAAGTTTTTATCATAAGCATAGACTTCAAAAGCTAGTTAAATATAATAATTACAATTCCAACAGATCTGTCAATGGTAGTCTACCGAGAAGCGTTGAGAAATCATCATCCATACAGTTCAATCCAAGTGGAAATGGGTCCCAAAATAACTCCCTACAGCGCTCTGTTAAACGTCAAGAGAGCAATAGTGCTTTGAACAATCTCGGATTACCAACAAACGAAGGTAAATATATTATACAAAAATAATACAATATATTAAAAATCTAATTAAAATGTAACATGGTTGTAATTATAAATAATTATTTGATTTTAACGTTGAAAGTAATAATGTATTTGAGACTGACGTTTAAAGTAAATACTTTAAATATTTATATTAATGTTTAATTACATGGTAAATATTGTCAAGTTCATTAGAAGGTTGTGTAGTACAGCATTTTTTTTTTGGGGATAACTAAATTTTTTTTGGCAAATGTTAACCTAGGTTACTCTTGCCTAGGATATTTAACCTAGTGTTAAATATCAATGTAGGTACACTAAGCATTACTAAATATAGTGCTGTGACAAGAATACGACGTACACTCAAACCTAGACGAACTTTGTAAAGTTTGTTTCCATAGTTGATCCTATTACGAATAGAATTGTGGTGTTCAAGTCAGAGAACTTACACCTTAACTGTTCGACAAACGGGATAGTTTAAAATAGATAAACAATTAATTTCATACAATTCAAAGCTGTTTTAACGCCCGACGCAAAAACGGTGTTTTATATTTAGTTTGACGTATATGTTGTGTATCTGTATGTATGTATGTATGTACGTATGTATCTGTGTGTCTGGCTGGAGAATCGTAGCTATCAAACGGATGAATTCCAGTTCCAGTTTTGTTTTTTGTTTAAAAGCTGATGTGATCGGGATCGTTCCTAGATGAAGAACTGTTCAGGCGTTTGAAGACCATCAGCCCATTCCGAGCCCATCCCAAGGGTTCGATTGACGTGTAATTTAGTATACTGTTACTTTGGTGGTATTTGCATGACATGGTAACCTTGATTTATGCTGCAGCACCAAGTAGTCAGCAACTTACAGAGGATATAGCGTGTTTGAGCTCAATAGAAAGTCGGGAATTAGTTTGTAATGTCTTTGTTACAGTTAACCGAATACCAAACGGTGGTATAATACAAGGAGTAGATGTGAGATACGCAGCAACGTACGGAAATCCGCATTTGAGAACTGGCGGAGGATTGGGTTTCGCTACAACAGTGAATACAGCAAAACCTGCTTCCACTCCAGCGCCACCACCTTATTCTTCTGTTAGAAGTTCAGTTGCTTTGCCGTCAGGTACGTCTCATTCTCAATTAGGTGTGTAAACGTTTTCAGATGTTTTGGTCTCAATCAGACAAATTATTTGTCTTACAACATTATTAATGTCTCCAATCGAAAATATCCAATCAACAAACATTATGTTTAGTATTATGCTGATTAAATTACAGATGATGAATACGATAGTGTTTTGAAACGATAACTCGATTTCTTTATGGTCTTGTGATAAAATATATTTAACATGTCTTCTTTCCTTCTTATTTTCAAGGTTATTTATTTTTTATTTTGCCTTATACGAAACAGAGCAGTTCAGGTCCTGTAAAATTATATTATATATGAAGATTTTTCCAAAAATATACATGACGATTCACTTTGATTAGAATTATATTTCACTTGAGTTCTGTAATTTGTCTAAAAGGTACATCATCGCATTCAATAACTTCACCTACGAGTCTGGCGTCTCCACAATGTGCGACCAGTCCAATTACCACATCAACTATGTCAACTGAGAGCACTCAGCTGGCGGTAAGTTTTAATCTTTAAATTCTATCTCTTATTGAGTCATTAGAAAATTATCTTTTAAAATTAATATTAAGATATTATTTATTTTTATTACCGCGTTACTGTGTTAATTGTCTGCTTATATTTTTCGAATATCATTGCTGATAAGGTCAGTTGTTTATTGCCCACTTTCCAACATTGTTTCGTATGAGTAATTAAGGCGCTTAGTGTCGTCAAATCAAAAGTACCCAACTTTCCTAACCCTACTCCTTGCTTATGGCTTAACTGAAAAGCTCGAAAAAAAAAATTATGTTTTATTAAAGTTTAGACAACATTTGGTACATTTTTTTTGTATCACCAAAACTTCTATATTTAAAAAAAATGATAACCAAACAAGTGTTTTGTGGCTTCTCTACTGCTTCTAAGCTGGTACTGCGATTGAATATATTTACACGCTAAAAATAAATAATATGTTGTACTTTTAACATATTAACATAGCATATATGTAAATCAATCAAAATGTTCATTCAAAACATCGAGATATACTAATTCCGCTATGCAGCGTAGCCCGCCCAGACGGTCAGCGTAATTGACTACTCCAAGCGTCCTAAATAACTCAACATATTTTTACAAGTTATGTTCGGCGTTACCTTGAGAGATGGAATCAGAAATCTGGAGATGCGTAGACGGACTATGAGAGGCTAAAGGCGCATTGAATAGTTTGACAAATGTTTTCTTTATTTCTTAGGTGGGTGTAGCGACTTCGTCAGCGACGCCTCAGTCGCCGAGCGCCCATTATATTTTAGCGCCGTCGAACAGAACGATAAGCAACGCTACCGTTACTAAGAAAGGTAATTTATTATCGATCTACTAACTAATTAGCCTTTCGCCGTATCGCGTTCTGTAGTCTCCTTGAACTAGTTTTTTTTTTACATTGTATATTTTCTTTTATTTGCTATGTCATTCAAATTGCCAGTTCAGTTAGTGGCCGTGTTGAAAGCTAACAAGAGATGTATTGAAGGGACTTTATTTCAGTAGTTTTTAAGGGAGAAATATAGGCAAATAATAAAAGATTAGGTATATAATATTATTCTAAGCCTTCTAAGGCGGAACTTCGTACCGCCTCAGAAAAAAAACCCGTTCCATACAAAATACATGAGAAAATAATTTTATTGATAATTTCAAAGGTTATATTTATTAAATATTTATGATTTTTGTACGCGCGTCGACTGCGCATGAAAAAAACGTCTGCATGGGCCCTAAGTATAGAAGATTCCAGTTACATAAGCAGCAATTAATTTACTTTTCAAAGTCTTTCAAAATAGATATTGAGGATGCATTTAGTCTTTGTCATGATTTAATCAATTTAGAGATATTAGGTAGCAGGAGTAATATCTCACTAATATATCGGGTAATCTGCATTGATCAAAGGAAATGTTCACGTCAACGGATGCAGGTATTACACATTGTAACATTGTGATGAATATAATCTTCAAAGGCAACATTATCAGGTAACCGCAGTACGTCTCAAGTCTACGAGTAATGTAGGATTACATTGTCCTGTGATATTAGCAATGTTACAATTATGGCTCGTATTTGGAAACTGGCGAGTTGTGTAAATTTTATTTAGGGTACCTTCAAATTACTTGTAGACGCTTGAAGAATTGCTACTGTGGCGCTGCCTGCCGAGGCGCGACTACGACTTTTCATACAATTTCTAGAAGCGTTGTCGCGGCGCCACTGTCGTGCCATGCGCGCGCGCATGCTCTATGCAGGTCTGAACTAGTGAGGTAGTTTACATTGAAGCAAGTGTATCGCGCCACAGTGGCGCCACAGTAGCGCTTCGTCAAGCGTCTAATTTGTGGGCACCCTTAATCTGAAGGTCATAAAAAAATTTATGAATACATCATAAAAAAATTAGGCATACATTTATTTAAAGTTAAACATAACATAACTTTAAAAAAATTTAAACATTAGACCAAAAGTTTCAAAACAATGCGAGTACATTTAATTTTTCTCTTTCAGGTAATGTCCTGCAACAGCCGCTGGCAACTCATGTATAACTAAAGATTAATTTAGAAACGTTTTTCTACAAACTTTTGAACTATTTTAAAAACAATTATCAAGTGAACAGTGCGAGTGATAAGAGAACGGAGTGTTTTTGTAACTTTCTATCAATTAATTTGTGATAAAAAAATTATTATCAAATTATTATTAATTAATTATCTATGAACTGTTTCTTGTATTTACGCACACAATGTCCGCGCATAAATTTTTAAATATGTTTAAAATATTTTGTATAATATATTATATATTTTTTTTAAGTGTGGAAATCAATTTAAACATTTATCTAATGAAATATAGTAAACATAATTATTTTATCATGTCCGATCGATCGTACTATGCGTTCGAACCACGGCGCCTCAGCCCATTTTACTATGTATTGTTTTATTTGTTAAACAAATTAAAACAATAATATTTTTTTCATGGATTTTGAAGTCTTATTATCAATTATTTATTAATATCCAATCTAAAAATCAGATTAACATCAATCTGTCCATTGACATTGCAGTCACGGCTATAAATAAGGCCAATACACACATAATATTTAAAACTGAGTTTCTATTATATGTATATTAATATTTAGATATTACATTTAAAATCTAAATTTACATTTTTTTAAATGTACATAAACTAAATGATTATAAGTACCTAATCCAATAAAATTATTTATTTCCTCGCCCTCAGTGGGAACGCAACAGAATGGATATTTTTAAAATACATGAAAAAAGAATTGGTCTCAACTGCGATACTTAGTTGACAGTACTTTTGTCTATTCATATCCTATAAAAAGAAGTTCATCATATCATATAAAACAGGTGACGTAAATAGACTTTTTATAGAATACCTAAATTTCTTGATAGTAGTTTTCACTGCTAAGGGTAGTAAATTGAAAGAGATCTGTGGCTTTATTTATACGTACCTACCAGTTGTAGCCAAGATTTGAGTACAGTGCACTCAGATAAAATAAGAACTAAAGATACATAGATCTCTGTCGACGACAGAGTGAAGCCGGTAAAACTACGCCTCGCCTTATTAAAATACTAGCTGTTGAACGAGACTTCGTCCGCGTAACTTTATAAAATATAGCCTTTGTTACTCGTTAATAATGTAGCTTTCTATAGGTGAAAAATTTTTTAAATCGGTCCAGTAGTTTTTGAGTTTATTCATTACAAACAAAAATACAAATCTTTTCTCTTTATATTAGTACAAATTTACTAGTGAAAATGCAAACTGTGTAAAAAACAGTCTTCAAAAAATAAAAAAACAGGAAGGGATAACATTTCACACGTAATTTAACTTGAAAACAATATTTTCAGTAAAAAAATAACGAAAAATTAATTATTATAGGAACATTAGTCTACGAATTACATGTTCATAAAACCGGCTTCACTGTTTTTTCCGCGAAACTCTGTCTTTAGTTTTTATTTGGTCTGAGACAATGCAAGGAATATTTTGTTCTGAATGTTACTCATTAGAATCAAATATTAGGATGTTACATATTGGATAAGAAATTAAACTATTAAAATAATATAATTTTAGAACGAAGCAATATATAATTTTCAGTTATTTAACTTGACTCATATATAATTTTTTATTCATTAAAATTGTCAATTTTGAAATTATTCAACTGAGACTGTTTCTTCGTTACTATAAAATGTGAATTTAGAAATACTTTATACTGTGTATACCTATTATAAATAGATTTTAAAAAAAACTTATTGAAATCATAACCAATTATGTCGAGATAAAAAATTTTGGTCTTTGAATGATAAAATATTACAGAGATATAAATTTAAAAAAATAGAATAGTTTTAAATTATGGCCTAAAATACATACGAAATTTTCTTAAGATTTGTTTTGTGACATACAGTCTTGACAACAAATATAAAAATGATTGTAATTTTTTTTAAACATAATTACTTATTATATTATTTGAGTAATTTGAATATATTGTATAGTGTGTCCGGTCATGTTCTGGCGATATTCTAGGTACTTAAATTACAACTATTTTAATACATAAATACACTTCCACTTGAGATACACAAGTACATAAAAAAAAATCATTAGTATCTCTCAATGTTTTGGTCTTACTGAGATGAAAATAGGCATAATCGAAGGACAACACATTGTCTATCGTTTACATTACGAAACATGGGTTCACATTTTTGTAACTTAAAAAAGTATTGAACTTCAAAAAATTACTGCAAAAATCGTTTTTAATTTTTTTACTAGTTCTACAGATTTTAAGCTGTGTTTTGTATTAAAATAGTTGTAATAATTTATGTGTATTAAATATCGCTAGTCCAGACATTCTATATTATTTGAACCTATCTTGTATCAATGAATACTTTGACTTATATTGTTTGAAAGCAATGGCTAATATTTCCCAACGAAAAATAATAACTACCTAATAATGTTTCTATGTAAATATAATTTTTTTTTTATTATTACAAATCGTGCCATTTCATATCTCGTGCATATCTTTATTAAATTATAAAATATTAACAATTTGCACATTTCTTCCATAATATTATGTACAATTAACATTCGTTTTTATATTCATTTTTATTTTATTTTAAAAGATAGACAAAGTTATTTTGTGTAAATATTTGAAAGTTTAAACTAGAGAAGCATAATGCCTAATTATTAAAAAGATAGTAAATTGTTTTAAATTCATATAACATAATAATAAAAAGCTTATCACTAAATGCTCAATGTAAGAATATACTAAAAGAAAAATACATTTCAATCTCGATCTAAGACTGATTAGACTTACATTGCTATTTTTTCTTTAATAGAAATCATCGAAGTATAACTTACTAACATATTTACATTAGTAGAAATTTTTTAAAAAATATGGTTTTTTTTTAGAAAGCTAAATTAGTATTGTAAAATATTTATAGTCCGTGCGCGATCTCCGAGGAATCTTTATGAACATTGATGTGTAGGAATGTTAACGACATAAAGTAAAAATTAAATTAAAATATAAGATTTTTGAATATCAAATTATATTATGAAAAAACCAGAAAAATATAATGATCAGATATTTAAAAGAAATGTGAAAGGAAAGTCCTTTTAAATACAATAAGAATCAATACAGAATCGTGTCAGCTGAAATACTCTGTGAATCATTATATCATAAATAATTTTAAGACATGTATCTTAATTAATGGTGTATCTTAATTTAAAAAAAATGCCATCAATCAATCAATCATCAACTAGCCAAAGTTTCTTAAAAATCAACTTTGGCAGTAGGGTTCTTCTAATACAAATGATATGGTCATCACAGCCACACCAATATTGTTTCGTGACTTAAATGAATAGAGCTTGTTCATTCGTTCTTTTACTCAATTCAGTGAATGGTCAGAGGTAATTAGAAAAGTAATAAAATAACATCGAAGGAAAAAAAAATACAATATGTAAATAATTGTATAACATATAGGTAAGTGTGCTTCTTTCTACCTACACAGAATCTATACTCTATACTAATATTATAAATAAATGCGAAAGTATGTTTGGATGTATGGATGTTTTGTAACTCTTTCACGCAAATACTACTGAACCGATCACCATGAAATTTTGCATACACGTGGTATGGGACACCGGAAAGGACATAGGGTACCTTTCATCGTTCAACATGGACGAAGAAGCGGGCACCAGCTAGTGGTATATGAAGCGACACCTAGGAGCTCGGGCGCGGACTATAAATATCGCATAATCTTTATGGACAGCCCAGACTTTTGTCTTTTGTCCGCGGAAGACAAAAATTCCCAGTGTTTATAGAATTTCGTTTATTAAAATCATTAAATCAATATCGTGCATGTGGCATGTGTAATTCTCGAACGATCAACGCGGACTAAATTAACTAATGCGGACTTAGCACGTTAATTTTGTTCTTATCGGAGACTATCCCGTACTTTTGTACGAGCCACGTACTTTTCCTCGATTATTATGAAAACTCTTTTAGCACACGATAATTTTAGTCCCCTGTGTGTGTGTAATGTGTTATTCGATGCAGTTGTTTATAAACGGTCTAACTTTTCCAACACTTCGCAGATTTTTGTCTTCCCCGTACTAGTCTGAACGGGCCCTTAGATTGCAAGAAACCAAAAACAACTAATTTTAGTGAAATATATCATTTAAAACTATCAAAAATCGTTCAAATCTATCACAAATAAAATATTTTTTATTGACGTCTAATATGTTACTTCAAGATGTTCTATAATGTGAGTACTTTAATACTTCGATATTAGAGAACTTACCTACGTACAAGAGTGTCGTAAAATCGTTATACGCAAATTTGTTTATAATGTATACAACCGTTCTTCGTCATCCATAAGTTTGTTTGATTAATGAATTTTATTGTCAAAGACCCAAACAAATTAATACCCATCATAAGTTACAAATGATCTCAAACGAATTGTTTTCGCCAAAGTTTTGTCTCATCGATTAATTTTACTTGTGTTCTCTACAGACTATATAATATTGTGTAAAACAATGAAATGTTTAATAATTTTCCGGTTATATAAGATTATATAAGAAATTAATTATATTTGCTAATGATCTAATTTTTTTATTAAATGTTTTTATTGACAAAAATATCATTTTAAATATTTTATGATCAATTTTTTCAATTGATGTCTTTTTATTTTTCTAATAATTATACACTGGCAAACATTTATTTTTCCTTACAAACCTTTTAGTAAAAGTGAAAACAAAAAAAAAAAAAAATTAAAATCGGTTTGTTTGGCGCTTTTTTTTTGTGTATCGTAATTTACTAACTATTCTATATTAATATTCACTTTATATAAATTTAAACATTCATATTATGTTTATTACTTTTTTATATTTAAGTAGACGACCCTAGAAATGTTTGTTTAATACATTGCAGATATATATATATATATAGTGTTTTTTCCACATTTTTCATCTATTTAGTGAAAATATTGCTTCAACCGTGACTTAATTCATTTAATATGAACTTATATTTTTTGTGATTTCATCTTGATTATTGGCTTTTACTGTGAGAAATATGTAATGAACTTTAAATACTACAACACCAAGGATATTTCCAAAGTTGCATCACAAATTGATGAGAAATTTTAAATTAAATATACATATAGAATAATTAGCGACTCGTCTATAAATTATGTATATACACAATTTTTCTGCAAATACACTCCAAAATTCCTTCCTTATCTCTCTTGCTATTGGTGAAAACCGTATTAAAATCGGTTGGATGATTATTATTTCATAAGTTATTTTTTTATATAATTCTTTATTGTTTTTAAAGTTCATTACCAATGGTTTTTAAATCATGACCATATTTTCACAAATATTTTTCAACATTTGACAAATGTCAAAAATATCACAAAAAATATAAGTTAATATTTTTCTACTAGCTAACAACGATAGGACTTTGTAAGCCTAATTTTAATTTAAGAAATTTGTAAAAAGCTTTATACATTAAGAATTAAAAAAAATCCTTCTAAGTAACTTACTACGTTACACTAGAAATATAATTATTTTTTCTGTGATACATAGAATAACAATGGTTTTTGTAAATATATTATTGCTATTACAAGTTAAATAATGTAATGTATAGCTTCGAACTTTGAACTAAGGGACGATTCAGACCTTAAATACATCTTAAGACAAAAATGCGACTTTATCTTAATCGTTTTAATATAGATAATGGATTAACAAAATAACTCAATAAATGTTTTCTACAAAACACTTTATTTATAATCTAAATCTAAACTTAGAAGGGAACCAGGGAGTTATACAATATCACAGAGCAAAGAATCGCCAGTTTCTATTTGCACATTGCGGAGTAAGCATTATCCAAAAAAGCGATGGAAATGACACATTAAGCTGTGATTTGGTGGAATAAAAAAAAATCTTTAATTTCGCGTTTACAGGATTTCAGTTTATATCAAGTAAAATAATCAAAGTAGAAACGTGAATAAGCTAGTTTCTGGTGTATCATATCACAAGTAAGTAATTTAGAGAAATTTTGAGCCTTTAAAAATGAGAGTGGATATTGTCTTGGAACACAAAACCTAAACAATTCGTGCGTGTACTAACCTGGTTTGAATAATCATCTATGCCCCCTGGCACGCTGGATTTGCATGAAAAGCGTCTAGAGCATGTAGTCTCTATTAATGGGTGGCGCTGCGATTCTTCGCTCTGTGTATAATATATAAAATTATACACAGAGCGTACGAATAATATATAAATTTTAGTTTTTTTTTTTAAATCCTTTTTAAAGGCGATAACTTTAAATATTTTTAGTGTTTAACGTCACATTGAGTTTTGTGGCCTATCTACTGCGAGGTCTGAGTCGCGCCATACATCTAACTTTATATTAGTTAAAGAGAACGTTTTTTGGAGTGAGAAAATTATATAACTTAGATAGAAAAGCGTAAGTGAAATGTAGATAAATCTACTTGAAATTTGTAATACTAGTTAATTGTACAAATACTTTTTCTAAATAAAACGAAACTTTGGTCTACGTATTTTTATTAATTTTATTTTGACACCTTCGTATTCTGTCCCATAGTTTCTTTAATAATGTCTTTATCTTCAATGACCATGGTTATTCAAACCGCAGGAGCCTTTGCTGCATCTGTTGAGGTTGCTTGTGTTATAGGCGACGACGATACCTAACTACCAGCAAGTGGACGGTCAGCCTTTACACAGGGCTGATTGCTAATCTTCTCAGACATGGCGGTTTTCTTAAAAAAATTTCCTTCGCCATTGGAACAATTGACTAATATTCGCACTTTCTGGTAAATTGGAAATACACTGGACCCCTCTTTTTTAACGTTGGGAAGTCCTCATGGATACCTGGCAGCGTAGAGGACTTTGCGAGGTTATGACGTTCTAGCGCGGTCGTAGATAAGTGTCCAACGCGGGATTATACTGGACCCAAGCGTTCTGTCTCTTTCAAAATATGAGAATTTTAATCTGTGAGAATTAGAAGACGCTTTACTTAACATTCATGGGTGAATCGACCCACCGTTGTCACAATTACTTTCGTTATTTTTGATGGTAGGCTGACGGGTTACTTAAAAATCTAAATAATACTAAAAAAAATATGATTAAATTTTTTGTTCTTTTTCTTGGTCTGATATCGTTAAAAGGTAGCTTTTATTAATACGAGTATCTAGTCGTGCTCAGCACAAGTTATTGTTTAAAAAAAAACTATTAGGAACCTTCCCGGGCTTACGCAATAGATACAACACACTAAAATTTCGTCAAATTCTGAAGATATAGCAACCCATTTAGGACACACATACAAATATTTCTTTTTTTTATTTATAAAGATGAAACTTATACTCGATTTTCTCCAGATTGAACTTTCAAATTTATAGCAAAAGCTGTAAGAAGTAGGTATACTAGACAAGGAACCTAATTTCACCACAATAAAGCTAACATCTAACACAGTAATTGTGCATTCGAAAGTAAAGCAGCTTCCCTTTGCGCTCCCTTCTATTCTCGAGGTATCTTTTGTTACGATGAAAATAACAATCAGCCAAGAAGTTATTTCCGAAGTGCAGATTGGCGCTCGACTTCTGAAACTTTAACGCGAACTTGCAGCAAAAATAAACCGCTTTTCAGAGAAACTCAAACGAAACAAGCAACTTGGAAATGTTGCGAATATCTTTACTTACAGGAGTTCCGCCAGCGGCTTTGTCTGTATTTAAAAGGATCTTGGATTTAATCTTTGGACGGACCTAAAACCCACTGGAGTTGCACATTTAGGCGATTTGTTAGAACCACTTAGTGGCAGCCGTGTAACAAGGCATATCTCAGTTTAATTTAAAGGGCTGCATACCAAATCGGGGGTTAAAAAGCTAGTTAAAAATATCGAAATTTGGTCATTCATTTATATTTAAAAACTATGGAAATTGTGTTTGACCTTGTAAAAAATGTATTGCTTGAAAAAAGTTCGTTGTAAGTACGAGTAGTACAAGTAGGTATGCGTATATGATTTCTCAAATAGGTCGTTGGTGAGATACTCGTAGAGATCGAGTAAATATTATTATGTAATCTATACTAATATTATAAATGTGGAAGTAACTCTGTCTGTCTGTCTGTCCTGTCTGTCTGTCTGTTACTTTTTTACGCCTTAACTCAACCGATCCTCGTGAAATTTTCCGTACACGTTGGATACAGGAAATGACATAGGGACAGACCTTTCATCCAGAAAATCTTATCCAGAGTAATAATGCCTGGAAAAAGTGTTATATCAATGCCGATGTCAGGAGTTATGTATTATAGCAATGCGGACGAAGTCGCAGGCACCAGCTAGTAGGTATGTACATAAAAGTAATGGGTGTAACTCACTTAACAAGGAACTTGGCCCGACAGAAATTATTTCTACTACGCGTAAAGAATTTTTACGACCCTTAGCGAATATAAGGCAATTGTGATTCATCTGCTCTACGGACATGCGCATAAATGTTTATCGCCCCTGTTAATGTCGGGCCACTAAAACTGCGATAGCGGTAATTTATTTTTATAGAAAATACGGTATGCTAATGGTCTACTGTATAATAGGTGTCTGCTATCGCTTAAAAACACAAGCGATACCAGAGAATAAAAATAATTTTCTAACCCTGAATAAATAAAGAAAACAGATGTTTGTTTGTGTACTAGCGACCTGCTCTAGGTATATCCTATCTTTTTTTGTCTGCTTCCAATAAAGGTTACACGAGGAGTAGTTTATTCTTCCTTTTTTACAATGATAACATACTTCTCATGTCAATTAATGCTTACATTTACAATATTAACAATATTATCGATATTAATAATTTATATATATGATCAGGAGGTTGAGGGTGGAGAGAAGAATGATCGGTATCCCCTAACGTAATCAGTCATTTCTTAAGCGGATGCTGAGAAATCTATGTTCCAAATTTCAGATTTCTAAACTTAGTAGACTTTCTAGACTTAGTTTTAGTTGTGCATTGATAGTCAAGAAAGGTAAAGAAATATTGTGTCTCATCGCGCGTTTAATGGCCTCATGCTTATGAAAGGGGATTGGAGCAAGCGGAAAGTATTAGGGATCCGATGTTCGCGCCACGCTTTGGATATCGGTTATTACTAAGGCCATTGTTTTTTTACGGAACATTGACGGACATGCCTTACATCTGTTGTGTGGGTAAATTTGAATACTTTTTAGATATTAAAAAACAAGAAAAAATTTGAATTTTTTCGCATTAATAGAATATGAATGATTGGCGATTCAAGTAAAACGTCATAATGAGGATTGGTAAATTTTCTCGCAAAATCCCAAAACGAAACAAAGAAGTCTTTGTTGAGAATTTGACAATTTTTTTATATGGCTATTTTTTTTATATTGCTCGTTGAGGATGATTTATTGCCCCATTATCCATTTCAAAAACAATAATTTTCTATAGAAACAATGGCAGTTAAGCGTTTAAAAATAGCTATGTTTCAATTTAAATTGACAATTGATGAGTTAAATTCCAGTCTTAACATCTCGTCTCGTAATGTCTAGCGCTTTACTCTCTAGGTCAGGAGAATTCATTACGTAAATTGCGCGAATTCACATTTCCACATCTTTTGTTATCTTCTAAGAGTTCAGCTTTTATTTAAATTTCCATTTTCAAAAGTCAAAATACTCTTAAGAAGTTCTGGCCACGGAACAGCGATGAATCAAACTTGTAAGATCTACTTCGAAGATCTTTTCTTCGTCTTAAATTCACCGAAACTGGTATCACTGTACAGTTGGAGAAATGGTTGCATTACAGAATCAAGTGATTCGAATAGATATTTGAATACCTTTCAGAGATTAATCACCTGTCGGTGTATGTGATTATGATAACATTAAACTTTCTGTAAAAGCGCCTACACACGGCACTAAAATCGGTGGCAATATCGGGGCAGTAGTATCGCCTATCACCTCAATATCGCCTCAAGGCAAATTGTAAACACAATTAGAGGAAATCTAGGGAGCGATCTAGGGGGCTCCCCACTACTGCCCCGATATTGCAACCGATTTAAGGGCCATGTGTAGGCGCTTTAAGAATAGAAATCAGCACAGACCGAAAGAAATATCCATTCTATGAATTTGTAATGGCACCCCGTCTGACAGCAATAACCACCTCTTACAGAAGACCACAGTGAAATAACAGCAATTATGTGCTGCCCATTTCCCTATCCCTTCCTAAACGACACACTACATAGACATAGGTCCTCTAAGTTTTTCTATGCTGCCGAAAAATAAATTTTCATGGCTTACGTAGGCTAAACCTTAAGAAATAGATAAAAGTTATAGTTCTAAAATCGAAAAGAAAACTTCGCTATGTTTTTCCTGTTACAGTTGACTTACAATAATTATCTCTTTCATTAAAACTGAAAGTTCAGTTCAGTTCAGTTATCAGAAGATAAGTTTCAGTATTAAATAGAAATATCGACAAATTTTACCCATTACCCCACGATACAGTCTAGTGTGGGGACCGGATATAATGTGTTATGGTAAATAATAAGTTATTTGAATTTGAATATGAATTTGAATTTGAATATGAATTTGAATTTTATCAGTTGCCCTCAAAAACTACCGCACCGATTGAAAAAATTCTTTCACGTATAGAAAGCTATATTTTATAAAGTCATGCAGACGAAGTCGCGGCTAATCCGTTATAAGTTCGCGAGGCTTCTCCATAGGTAAGAGATTCTATCTCTAAGCTTTCCTATTCTATGTTTATATGTACTAAAACATTTAACCACGTTATATTTTGGTCGGCTTTATTAAGCCAACACCAATGAAAGCAGTTTTCGGTCTGAAATACCATTTGAAAGGTCTCACATATGGGCTTTGTTTTCTAAACTGCCTTCGACATTCCAACGTTTCCTTCCGGCATTTTGCATAATGGTAAGGCAGTTCCGAGATTGCCCTTTTCACAGGATTTCATCTAGGATACCTTTGGGGACATGAATTTATATTGTCGCCTTTCGGGTGATATTTGGAGGGAATGTAAGAGGTTTTCCGCCGTTACGTTAAGTTGGTTCCGTTGTATGAGGGCTGTTTATTGTTAAATTTCGGGGCAATTTGGTTATTTTTCTTAGAATTTTCGCTGTTCGCTAAATATTGTTCGACTTGGTATCCATTTCACCGGCGATTTCTTTCTTATGAGCAGTCCAAATAGCTTTAGACTTCATTGTTTTAGATTTTCCTGACAATAATTTTTTTAACAATATTATGGCATCTGTACAGTAACACATTAGAACAATATCATAAATAATAAACAATTTTTCATTTCTGTACAGCTTTTACTACATTCGCGTTCATTCATTAACGAAGTAAATGAAAGAATTACAAATGGAGGGCGGCTGTAAACACAAATAAACTGGAAGTACGAACATCAAACATTTTATTATGATTATAGGAATAAAACAAACACGCCCGTGTATTCACAGCGCCCGGAAATATTATAGGGAACAAAGAAATGATCTGATATTCGCTTTGAACATCATAATTCTCTCTTAGATTTAATGATTCCAGATGTGTTCCGAACTATGACCCAAGTGACGACTGAAATAGCTCATACTTAGGTCTCATACTTAGGTACGTGGGCGTACCTAAGCATGAGACGGGGTCTAATCGAGATATTACACCTTAAGTGTAGCATTTTTACCGGTTCCGACTTCTTGAGATATTCTTATAGAAAAAGGCACGTCAAAACTAATACTTATATTATATTAGCTGATACCCGCGACTACGTCTGCGTTGAAAAATGAAAAATATAACACCTGAGAAAATATATGAGTTTACAGGGTACAAAGAAATTATCTGATATTCGCTTTACACATCACAAGGCTCTCTTAGTCGGATTCCTACCGGCTAAAACCCAACGACTTTCTAGCACGGCCACGCTAATCCGCGCAGGGAACGTTATTATATGACACGACTTCGGTGCCCCCCTTTTTTTTAATGTGGGGAAATCCTCTTAGATACCAGGCGGTGTAGGTGACACTGCGGGGTTATGCCGGATTTCTACCGGCTAAAACCCAATGATTTTCTTTCAAGCGCGGCCGTTGATGGGCGGGGTCGTGGGGACGTTATGACACGACTTCGGTGCCCCGCTACGGCTGTCCAGCGCGGGGAAGCCTACGCTCCTTGTCAGAACCTCGGTGTACCCGAAAGTGGAGGTACGCTGGCCATCTCGGGGGACCTTACGACGGGCGGCAGTCTCCCCCAAGACTACCGCCCGGGTCCCGGTCAGGGTGGAAGGCGGCTAACATACAGGCCAGCCACCTGCGCCTGAGCTTCCTCCGGCGGATTGGCTGAGAGAGGGGATCCTCTTCCCGCTGCTATCCGCCGCTTCCTTGAGCGACATAACGTGCTCACAGAACATGAACATCGCCTGCCACGCAAGGTCACTGCCAACCATCGATTTCCCGATGGCCGGCAGCGAGAGATCCGTGTCCACGACGAGAGACAGAGCGACGGCCCATTAGGGGCATTCAGCCAAAGTGTACTGCGCAGTGTCAACCGCGCAGCCACAAAGGTGGCATTCCTCCGTCACGACTTCGGTGCCCTGCCACGGCTATCTAGCGTGGGGAAGGCTACGCTCCCTGTCAGAACCTCAACGTACCCGAGAGTGGAGGTACGCCGGCCATCTCAGAGGACTTAACGACGGGCAGTAGTCTAATCGGTATAGTAGAGATTTCGCACAATTTTGTTTCGTACGAATTGTGCGAAGAAGTGACTTTAAAATTAAATATATTTTTAGTCGCTGTTTCGCACACTTTGATTTTTATAGAAGAAAAAAATGTAAGTACTGTCGTGTACGACAGTGAAATAGGTAAAGTAGGTAAATCGAAATATAAATAAATTAGTATTCGGTAGTCTGCTCTAAGACGGCCAAGGGGAAAGGTGGCGGACATACGCCACCTATCTATGCCTAACTAACTATGCAGTGCATGCCCTAACTAGACACAAGTTGAACTTATTGTTATTAGAAAGCGAAAACCTTATGTACCTAAGTGAGTACAAGAAATATCTCACTTTCATATTTATATTGTGGTTTACCTCACGTTTTTATCTTTTCCAATGTTTCTTCTGACTCGTAAACTTCTTTTTATGTGCAAATACAGAACATAAAGATACGACGTGACATTTGTGTAGACAACAACTTGCCTCGTGTTTAGGTGAAACGTTTAAAAAATTCACTACAACGGATGATTTGGGAAAGATAGAAATATGGAATGTGCAGACTAAAATATATAAATAACTAGCTGTCCAAAATTTTTAAAGTTATATAGATAACTTTAAAAATAAGTTTTAAAACAACTGTGAGTTCCATAAAATTCTCACAGATGGCGGTGTAAGGTAATTGATAACTCTTTCTAATATAATAAACAAATAATTTGCAATAAAAATACTATAAATTGAGATAAAAACTATCATATATTTTAAATTGGACAAAATTACACATGGTTACGAAGTTTTATCAAAATCGGTTCAGTAGTTTAGGAGTTCATCGAGGACACACAACGTGACACATAATTTTTATATATGTAAAATTTTAAAAAAAGGTAGAAGAAAGAAAGAAATTATGTTGACTACCTTTTAAATAATTATAGTCGAGTTCTTAGACATAGAAATAATGGACTGAGCAATACAAGCAATAAAATTGCTTTCTAGGGTTGAAGGTACATTTTTATCACGTTTTTGTTCATATCGCGAATAACAATAATCGCAATATGAGTGTAAATCTGAAAAAATTCCAATAGGCTGGATGGAATATTTAGCCTTTATTCTGAAATATTTTTTTAAAAATCAGATTAGTAATTTTGAAGACTTTCTCCTACATACAAACTTTACCATTTTATAATATTAGTATAGATAAGTTTCGTTATCAGACACATTGCACCAAGCTCTATTTGTAAAGAATTAGTAGGTACAAGAAGTATCAAAATAAACGTAAAAGAAAAGGGTTCTACCGAAGCACCATTTGAAGTTAATATCAATAAAAAAGGAACTCGTAAAATTTAAATATACTCACTTTTGAAAGTGCAATAAAATACTTTACCGTTTTTTTTTAAATTGTTGACTTTCCCTTAATGTTACTTCAATTGGATTTTTCACGACTTTTTTATTTCTTATATAAAATTCTATTTGATACTTCAATAAAATTGCTATTATTGATTACTATATAATTCTTTTATATAGTAATCTTTTAGCTAGTAAAAACTAGCAAACCATCGGGTACAATTTTGCACAGCAGCGGGTAGTGAAACATTGCGTCGCGTTGGTGCGAGACCGCTTGAATTTAGTGTTAGTTTAAAATTTTCGATAACTCTTAACTAAGATTTTAATTTGAATTGTATGCTGTAAAGGTTTATACAAATATCAGTATTAAACTGCGTCTAAATTAAATAACATATGTTAAATAACTTTATTGTACATTGTTATATATCATGGCAACGAGACTTTAACATGTTAAAATATCAGTGTAATATAACACTGATACATAACAGTTATCTAACGTCTCTACAAATTGTTTCGGTTGCATCATGAGTAATTCGTGATGAAGTGACTTCGCACAAATGTTATATAAGTATGTTTTATAACAGTCATATTATCATCACAGTACTACAACTATGCAATTTGCATCAGAAATGCCAAAGCGGCACATAAAAAGTACGCCTAAAAAGGAATCATGGCGGAGTCTTGCCTTCGCGCGTCAATGGTAAAAGGTATATTGTGTGGGGGGAAAATCGCAATTACCCCTTGCGTAGGCAAGGGACCTTGTTCATCAAGATTGTAATAATCTCTCTAATGAGACTAGTGCCTTCTATTTAATTTTTATTCGCCCTGATCGACACCGTTGCCACTTTGTGGCAGAAGTCTAAAAATTTTTTCAATATCTGTTCGTTTTTCAAGATTAGGTGCAGATTATCTGCACTCAGATTCATATCAATCTCATGCTCCAGCACGAACCTTGCTCGCGCGAACCTGGGACAGTCCACTAATAAATGCGGAACGGTTTCGGCTACCCCATGTCCGCACAAGCAGTCCGAGCTGGAGATCTTCTTAATTCTGTGCAGATAATCCGCAAACCCACCATGACCCGTGAACACCTGTACCAGAGTTGGTGACAGCTGTAGTTTACGTATCATCCTGTACGCGGCCTCCGCATCCGGTAAGAACAGTTTGGTGCCCGCAGCTGTGGTGCCATCTCTGTACATTTCTCCCCACAGGGCGACGGTCTCCCTCCTTAGGTGCCCCTTAATATAAGATAAGGGATACTTGTCATAGCTTTTAGCGACCTTTAATTTGGTCGCCGCAAGCTTGGCAAGATGGTCAGCCCTCTCGTTTCCCTATGGTAAAAGGTATCAACGACCAAGTTCTACTTCAATGTGTTTTAAACTTCAATGTGTTGAAGTAAAGTCACATTTTCTATAAATGACAGATGTTTGGTTAGTTTTAAATGACAGATGACAGAGTTCATGCTCTACGTATATTAAGTCACTTTTAAATGTTCCATAAAGTTTGTAGTGTTTTGTATGGCGTGCGAAATCCATAGTTTTAGTATATTGATGCATATTATGGTAAATATAGTTTTGGATTCACCTTTATTCTTTTTCTTAAGGAGGAGTTCCGAACAAAGTCGGTAGAGCGATAAAATTCTAATCATAACACAAGGCGATATACGTAACCAATGGATTGCGTATATCGCCTTGTGTAGTGAATAGGATAAATGTTATGAAGTATAAACCAAGGTGAGATTCATAGGCTTCTTTTTATGTTGAGTGCGATAGACAAGCTGACAGTCCACTTGATGGGAGGTGGCTACCGTCGCCTATACACAAATAACGCCACATGTGCCGCAAGTGTACTGCCGATCATAATAGCGATTAAGTATAAGAGATTAGGAAGGGATAAGGTAATGGGATCTGGAATCACTTACTCACTTACCGATATACAACAGCACATATGCTGTTATTTTAGGGTGGTCTTCTATAAGACCAACTTTGGAAATAACTAATTTATCTCCGATGGATTAAATGTACCGATATTAATGTTAGTTATTAAGTTCTCATAGCTTAAGTGGACAACTTGTTCTTTTCTTATGAGAATAAAATTCTTTAAACCGAAGTCGCTGTCAGCCTCTATCTGTTTCTTCAGTAATTTTTTCTCAACCATATAACTGTTGTTGATACGGTCATTCGTTAATGTTATAAATTATAATTATAAAAGCAAAAAGAATGCTACCACACGAAGCCTAGAGCAGGTCCTAATTGGTATAAGTAGAAGAATTGAAATCTAAAAATACTACTGAAAATTTCAGTCAACAATTTAACAGGAATCCGGAAATGCTTCAGACTTTTGATTAGCTAACTTTGAAAGAAAATTCCTTGATTAAAACCTCTAAAGGGAGAGAGTGAAGTGATAATGAAAATAGCAAAAAAACTCAAAGGGTGAAGAAGTCATTTCAACGATAAGGCAAAAAAGAAACAGTTGAAACGAGAGTGCCGACAAAAAAATCTTTAATGAAGATGGGTCAGACCAAATAAGAACTAAAGATAGAGCCCTGTTAACGTCAAAGTTAAGCCGATAAAACTACGCCTACGCTGTGTACATACACAGTTAAACGCACACAAATACAATCAAACAATGCCTCGCCTTATTAAAATATTTAGTAAGGCCAGACATGCCAAATTGCGTAGTGATTGTGTGTGAAATGCGGTTTTCAAAAAATAAAAAGCAGAACGGAATCACATTTCACACGTAAGTAAACTTGGAAAACAATATTTAAAGAAAAATTGAGGTTATAGCTTAGAACACAAAATCTCAATACAGTAAACGCCATACGCACATACATATGTTTATAAAATCCGCTCCACTATTTTTTTGGAAAAATTCTGTCTATATTTCTTATTTGTTCTGAGGAAGAAGGGAGCAAAAGTAATTTAAATTCGTTAGTTGTTGGGACACCATCTGTTAAATGCACTTCATTAACGTGCTAACTGTAGGACACCGGCCAGACTACTGAGTTAGTGACGCCGACCGAATTCGAAATTCAAATTGCGCGCTCCTTTTTCGAATTCGGTATGCGCGTCTTGCTGTAGTTGACAGTATTCTCTTTTTTCAAATTTATTAAAAACCTCTTACGTGAGCCCTCTTTACTTTTCGCTGCTGTCATGTCGTCATGGCCGTTTTGATGTCTTTTTCGCGGACATTTTTACATTTTCTCCTTTGAAGTTATAAAGAGGACCTGTCTGTCCGTTATGGAAAGTCTGAAAGAGGTTCTTTTGATTTTAAAAATAGTTATAAAATAGAATTTTCAATTTTCCGATTCCGTTTATCGTTTTATTCTTACTTCGCTAGATGTTACGTCTTAAATATTTTCTTAATGCACTATAATCACAGATATTGAACAATAACAATAAAGATGTCAAGCGTTATGTTGCTTATATATTATATATTTTTATTGTTCAACGCGGACGAAGTCGCTTGCACTAGCTAGTCTTAAAAAAAAAAAACTAACGCCTGGCCAAAGTTTTATAGCAACAAGTGGTCTAGCGTTATGTTGCTTTTTTAATTTTTCAACGCGGACGAAGTCGCAGCACCAGCTAGTTTATAATATTAGTATGGATATACCATATACACATTTCCATTCTTTTTTTAAATATATTTGCACGAAACCCCTGAGAGGAGTAATAGAAATGTAAGCTTAGTTATGTTCTTTGTTGAAGATCAAATAATTGTTGCGTAACAAACCAATGCCCGGAAAATAGTCTATTATACCCCAGTAGGGGTTCGAGATGTATTGAACAAAATCAATTATCTAACGTCTGCGGACCAGCGGGTTACCCCGCAACGCAATACGGTGGGTGTTACAATCCGACATTTCCTTTTTCACAAATACTAGCATACTGTGTGTAGTTACGAAGCTCAGAAGAGTCTCTATTAACGCATATGTACAGTCGGGGTAAGAAAAGTTTCGTCACTTAACCCTTTAACCGCTTGGTTTTGTAGGACTTGTCAAGCCCATAAACCTTTACGCTTGACTCGTAAATCGATATTTTTTAAAATAGAAAGCAACTCTATGATTAAAAAAAAAAACACATTATACAAATAGAGGAATTTGTCGTATATATACGGCTCTGGTGAAATGGACACGAAAATAATTGTCGGATAAATCCGGCTCTTGCGGCTAAATTATTAAAGTCGACATTTGCTTACGCTGGGGCAATTATAAAGTCATGCCAAAATTTCATTTCAACTTGCAACTTGTAGCAAATGTGGCATTGTTTGAGTTATAGGCGACAGTAGCCACCTACATACCATCAAGTGGACCGTCAGCTGTCTGTCGACCTTAACAAAACATCACTAGCTTGTGCCCGCGACTTAGTCCGCGTTAAAAAATAAAAAATATATATAAACAATATAAACGCTTGACCTCTTGTTGCTATGACACTTTGGCAAGGCGTTAATTTTTTATTTTATTTTAGGTGATCCCTTGGGAACAGAACCTTTTCAGTGGATGAAAAGTACTCTATGTCCTGTTCAACGTGTTCTCTCTATCCCTGATAATGTGTATGAAAAATTTCCTGATAATCGGTTGAGTAGTTAAGGCGTGAAAAGGTTACTTCACATTAGAACAGACAGACAGAGTTACTTTCACATTTATAATTTTATATTAAGTATGGAAGTATGGATAGTATAGAGTAGTATGGACTAGTATGGACTAGTATGGACTAGTATGGACTAGTATGGACTAGTATGGACTAGTATGGACTAGTATGGACTAGTATGGACTAGTATGGACTAGTCTGGACTAGTCTGGACTAGTCTGGACTAGTATGGACTAGTATGGACTAGAATGGACTAGAATGGACTAGAATGGACTAGTATGGACTAGTATGAACTAGTATGAATTGCTGGATTCCCGCGGCTTTTTCCATGTGAAATTAGTTGTGTGAAATTACCAAGACTTGAAAAGCGGATTAAAATTTTGATTTGTTAGGTAAATTTTCCTGTAAATCGTTAAGCAGCAAAATGCATTCACTGGCTATCGCTGTAAAATCGAACAACGTTCTTTTTGAAAATTATCTTCAAATAATTCAATGTTTTAATGTTTCTAAACGGATTTTCTTTTTATTATTTCATCTTTTAACATGAATCGGTCTTAAGACCCTTCAACAATTCGAATAGACCAAAAGGTTCAAACACGAAGTTAAGATCACGTAATAATTCAGCCGCGTCCGTATACTCTCTGTTTCCTTTACAATGAATAAATAACCCTTCTAATTAAAAAATCCACCCGCCAGCCACATGCACCTTTAGCACAGTTGCAAAACATAAATTATGTGTATAATAATTAATTCATTAGAGGGAGGCTAGTGCGTTGAAATATAACGCACGGTTTCACGAAGCTTCTCCTATTTTTCACTCGGCTGAAGCATAAATAATTTAACTAGAAAAGGTCGTGAACACAGATGTACGAAGTAAGTTTTGGAGGTGGCACTCGCTTAAGAGTGATCGCATTAAGAGCACACTTTCCAACTCGAGCAGCTTATCAATTCCACACTATGTAATTCAATGATTACTCATTAGTTATAAAACATGACATAATATCTGAGATATAACATGAAGTTTTGGATGGAAACAAAAAACTTATATTAATTTCATATTTACTATTATAATGTGCAAAATTTGTGACATCTTCGCGGGTTGAATTCTTGTAATTACTGATTAAATTAAAAGCCAAAAATATTTGCCATGAAAACATCTTAGTTAAGTATAATGTACATTTAAAATTGTGATGTCAAAATTTTTTCTCTTTATTCAGGTAAAAAACAGTGATAATGATACATATTTTTTTATAATATAACACAGGTAACACACAATACACACAATATAAACAAAATAGATACACAGGTACAGTACTGAAATAAAATCCTACACATAATACAAAATACAAATAGATAATCAACATTTTAAAATTTAAATTAAGAAAAACACTCAATAAATACATTCAAGGTACCATCAAAAGCCTATTACGTATCTAAATCCTATAATTAGTCAAACTGCCACGGAATACATCCACATCAACAAATTCGCTAATTGTATGCGTCAACGCTTTATTATTTTCGCAAAAGCAATAAGTGACGCGGATGTCTTGCGTTGAATTGTCTTAGATTATTCCCATTTAAGTAACTTGAGACAACAAATTCTTCTAAATACCTATCACAGACTTTGCACGCTCGCACATCGTGTCCTTAATATTCGAAGAAGGGCAGAATGTATAAATATTCAATATACGCCCTAAAATATTTAATACAATGATTTTTTTTTAACAAATTCTACACGCAATCATTAATTTCAATAGAATTAAATAATACTAATAGAATATGTAATGTGAGAGTGGCAAAACACTGCACAGAGAAGCCTTAATGAATGGATCATTGCCGCTCTAAAAATAGTAATGTTATTATAAATGTGCAAGTAACTCTGTCTGTCTGTTGACTTTACGTGAACTACCTACTCAAACAATCGACCAACATTATGAAATTTTGTATACACGTTCTCAAGGATACAGGATAGAACATAGGGTACCTTTCATCCAGAAAAAAAGTACTATACCCGTGGGATCATCTAAAATTAAAAAAAGGAACTAACGCCTGTCCAAAGTGTTCAGCAACAAGAGGTCAAGCGTTATATTGCTTCTAATGTATATATTTTTTATTTTTCAACGGATTTTTCAATGGATGGATGGATGGATGAAAGGTAGCGTTTCATCCATCCATTCATATCTTTTCATTCAGAAAGTACTGTTCTCGTGTGATCATCCAAAATTAAAAAAAAACTAACGCCTGGCAAAAGTCTAATAGCAAAGCAGATTGCTTATATTAAATATATTTTTTTATGTAGGCCTACTGGAGTTTTTGTAATATCTTACAAAAATATAATTCTGTAGTGATGTGTGTATATTTGTATGTTGAATTAAAAAAATATATAGAATATAATTATAATAATGTATATATTCACATCCAATTATGAATTGCTTCTAGGACTTGACATATTTTGAAGAGTCTATTATATGATCTATTTAAGGAATTTCTATTTATAAGGCATATCAATTTACAGTTATATCTTAAAGGGCAATTCAGAATTATAAGAATTAGCTAGGAAAAAATAAAAATAATTTATTACATCATCGTTATTCCAGGATAGTGAAATAAGAATTTCTTCTTATTTCACTATGAAAAGTAACTAAGATATATACTTGCTTACATATAGTACGTATAAAGTGGATATAGAAAGTCCATTTAACTAAGGCAGATGTAGTCGCAGGGCACACTGCGTTTCGCAGTCATTTGGGCGTCTGGCGGCAGTAACCAACCTCTTACAAATAAACCATAGTGAACCCTTCTACTTCTAAACCACCCACAAATGGGTTTTCACATATTTAAAGAGGGATGAACAAGAAAAGATTGCGTATATAAAAAAAATTGCATCACGGACGAAGTCGTGAGCGGGTTCTATACTAATTTATAAGTAACTAAGTATATCAGTTGACTGTAACTTGTAAATATTGATTTAAAGTTAATTATAACTTTACAAAGAAGTTTTTGTACAGAAAGAATTTTTAACGAAAACAGTAATTATAGTAATTAAATGACAAAAAAAGTTAACAAAAGAGAATAATACCTTATTGTCGATGTTTTTTTTTTGTAGTAAGTACATTTGAAAACATTTCGCCTCAAAGAAAACAATGAAAAAGTAAGCAGAAAAATTCTTTCAGAATTCTCCGTAGGAACGATACCGACGTAGTATTAACACATCAAAAGCTTCTCACGCGATGTGTCATATTGTAACATATGTGTTGGTTTCATTCGTAGGCTACTTACTTATGTTACTCAACTTTCAAAGATCCCTAGACAATAACAAATGATAAATTCCTCTATAGCTAAGAACATATTATATGTTTTGTTATAACAAAACATTAAAGGATTTAGATTTATTTTGCATTTCTATAGCGAAGTTTAGGGAGAGCTTGAAAGATAAATCTTTCAAGCTCTCCCTTACATTCTAATTTTGTTGTATTCTTTTGAAGTGGCCATTTGTACCACTTGTAAATGATTTTATTAATCTATGGTAATATAGGTCTTATTGTTTCTATTTATTGTAAAATAATTTTGGTTTAATAAATAAATAAAATATTTCTTAGAAAAGAACTTAAATACAGAAAATTCATGAAAATTCAGATTTTCCGCTGTGAAGGTAGTATCAGTGTAGTATCAGATGAACTTGAAATTCCTACTCGGCGCTTCTCTCTTCATTCGACCTCTCTTTTCTTAAATATGCAAGAGATCAATAGTCCAAGCGGCGATCGTATAAAAGGGTGGTGATCCAGAATAAGTACAAAAATGGACTTTATAACTTTTTGGATATTAATAAGGAAGCAATTGTCTGGTGACCTATAACTTGACCATTTTTAAATATTTTAATATTTGTTTCTATTTTTTTTTTAAATAGGTTTTAAGACATAAGTACAATGTTTTACTATTAGAAGGAGTTTTGATAAATATAATATAAAAATTTAAGACTGGCACCCCGATTCTTGGACACAAAATGTTTGCCAGACCACCCTCAAAATATTTGTTACAATGATAAATTTTCTATATACCTAAGGTATAAGAAAAAATTAAACGTCAAAATTTTTGTTTTTTTTATGCCTCCTTTGAATAGAATTGGTCTGGCACATTAATACTTGACCAATGTTCTGCCAGACCACGACTAAAAAGTTTTTTGTTGGTCAAAAAAAAATTGGTCAAGTTATAGGTCGCCAGACCATTGCTTCCTTATTTGTCTAATATCCAAAAAGTTATAAAATCCATTTTTGTCCTTATTCTGGATCACCACCCTTTTTTATTAGAGACCTCACAAGAGGCGATTATTAAATTTACTCAATTTTGTTTTGTTACTAACACGACTATAATATCAGAATGGAGGCTTCAAGAAAGTATTTTTTAGTTAAAATTTAGAACTTCGCCGAGAAAATGACTTTCTACTAGGTCAGTCACTGATGGCCTTTGTTTAAGCCATTCTGAAAGTCGAAATACTCTTAAGAACTTCAGCCTGCGGAACAGTATTGAATCAAACTTCTCCAACAACTTAGAAGATCTTACTTGGGCGTTGGTAATTTGAACGACATTCTCAGTATGGACATTACTTAGTTTAAGTATAATTACTTTTATACTTACATCTTGTCAACGGTAGCCACCTACCATCAAATAAAGCGTGAGCATCAGTTCTAAATAATATAAGAAATACGAAGATGACTTTGTTTGTTTGTTTGTTTTTTACGCTTTCACGCCTTAATTACACAACCGATCATAATGAAAATTTTCATTACGTCCAGAAAAAGTACCGAGGGAAAGTACGCGGACGAAATTACTATCCTTTCATACATTCCTTAGCCTTCCATTAGGCGAATTAATCATATAATTTGTTAGTATATGAAAAAATATTCTTTGATATAATACGCTGATAAAGGAACCGACTTCCGCTACTCGTCAAATAATGAAAGTACTCAATCAGGGCTATATTTTCTCATCATATTTACTCAATAAATCAAATAAAAATCTGATCCTTTGAGCTTCGGTTGAGGAAAAACGTTGTTTACTTATGAGATAACCTTTCACGTTAAAGTATTGTTCTTTAATAGCATTCATGTCGCATTTACATCACATGTTCCTTATTATATATACAAAATGATTCTAATTTTCTTCCGAATACATTATTGTTTATTTTGATGTGTAAGAAAGACTTATCTTTTAGAAACATTCAAATTACGAACTCACCTTTTAGTCGAAATAGAGGCAGAAAATATTAATGTCTAATCAATAGATTAAATTTAAGTTTATCGGACGCTAGTATACAAGTATATCTATTTCTACACTTTAATATTATAAAGAGAGATGATTTGTATGTTTGTAATGAATAAACTCAAAAACTACTGGACCGATTTTGAAAATTCTTTCACCTGTAGAAAGCTACATTATCAGCGAGTAAAATAGGCTATATTTTATAAAAATTACGCGGGCGAAGTCGCGTGCCACAGCTAGTCTAAGATATAATCACGTAGAAGTTTAAATTAAAATAAAAGTCTTAGACTAATGAGTAATAAAACGTCCCTTTTGGATATATTAAAAAAAAAGTACTTGTAGAGTATTTGTTAAAGAACGGAGAATAACATTTAAAACCGAAACTAAGAATATAGCAACACTAATTCGAATTACACTAGAAAGTAGGAAGCAAAGAAACAAACAGTCACTACATTTCTCATGTTTTTTTTACTGATACAAAATGATGATTTCATTCGCTGCGACCGCAGACCTTAATGACTGTATCTTAATTCAATTTATAATATGTTAGAGGTAATAACTTTGTTGTGGTCCGATGTAGGTACTGTGTACGGCCACGCGAAAGTGTAAATGTAAAAAGAAATGTATTACTGCTATGTCTATGCTAATATTAGGTCTATACTAAACGTGGCATGCCGTCTGGCGGCAGTAACCACCTAATTTTCTATTTTCTACGCAAAACAATATTTATAATACTTTCTGAAATTTTTGACTAATTCCAAACACTTTATTGCACATCACCTTCATCTATTCTAATATTAAAGGAGAAAAATATTTTAAAAATTATTTCACCTATAGAGAGCTACATTATCAGCGAGTCACATGGGCTGTATTTCAATTTCAAAAAAATTTGAAATCCCTATGAAAATTACAAGCATAATTACAACAAAATTACATCATAAATGGGACTACTGTAAGCAGGCCTCGTTTACTTTTTTTAACAAGATTAAAAAATAAAAATAATCACCATATGAAAGTTCAATTTTGTGCATATTTATGAACTTTCGTCCACCTGATTGAAAACTCAAAGAGCGCACGGTCCACCGCATCAAATACGTAATAGGTAGAGTAATGACCTCTTCGGAACGGTAGCTGTCTCGCATTCATTGTTAACTTTACTATTGGCTCGATTCTTTACTTTAATCAAGCGTTTTTTATTTATTTTAAATTAAAATCACTAGAAAATCAATAATATTTTTCCTCAGTTTTCGAAGAAGCGCTTTTCAGTATTGAAAATTTAAAATAGGCTATTTTGCCAGGCAACTACATCCTGTCTGAGTGACACAGAAAACTTGTATTATTATTAAATATAATATGTATTATTACTCTGATAATAATAAATTATCATTATAATAAAATGGTAAAAGAACCGTCTCTATTATTTTAAATATTTTGTTACATTGTATATTACTTATTTCAACTAGTTCAAAAATAGTTTTTTATAATTTTTGTCTGTATATCTGTGCGTTTGTGCATAATAATTTCAAAAAATAGCTTTACCAATTTGAATGCAGTTTTCACTGATGCATTTTGTGTTTGTTTCATTACAATCGATTCACATATTAAAAAGTTATACTTACCTAATACCGAAAAATCGTACGTACGAAGCTGTGGACACAGTTATTCAATAATATTTATTCAATATACTAGCCGGTGCCCGCGACTTCATCTGCCTTAGTTAAATGGACTTTCTATATACACTTTATAATTCTATATACACAAAAGCTAAAAAAATATTATTGCTGTTACGAAGGTTTTTTTTATGTTTTTAAATGATCCCTCGGAAACAGTACAATTTTTCTGGATGAAAGGTACATGATGTCCTTTCCCGTATCCCTGCCAACATGTATGTATACAAAATTTCGTGATGACCGGTTGAGTAGTGAAAGCGTGAAAAGGTAACAGATCGAGTTACTTTAGAAACTCATTATAAATAAATTTGTAGAGATATCTGTTTTGAATTGTCCATAAAACTGACTTTTGGCTGGCTAGCTTAGTCCGTATTCAATAGCTGCTGGGTTAAAATGGCATATAATTACGATATATAATATCCCATTCTAGAAATTTTGAATTCACCTTTGACATGTGTATAAATCAAGCAAAGAACTGGCCATGCGCCAGAGTTGTCAAGTCTAAACACCAGTTAATCTAGCTGGGGACCAGTTGGCGGGAATTCAAGTTGGTCCTTTTTTTTTTTCAAATTTGGCACTGGCGCAAAATAAAAGCACCCCTAATTGCCTTGGACCAAATTGAGAGTTCTAATTAAAAAAAACCAGTTTACATTAAACATATTTGAAATTGGAATAGTATGAAAGGTGCCAGTTTTTTTTTTTTACTTACAAACTCGATCATGTCTTATTTTTTCTTATATAGTTCTTACGTAAGATCACAAAAATGCGCACAGTTAAGAAAACTTTAAAAATTAAACCAAAGTTACTTATTACAAAAAAATAAATAAATACTAAAACCTTTTCCTAAAAATTGTTTCTTTGAAAAATTAAAACAAACCAAACGTGTGTATACTTTTTTCCTTTAGATTTTTACGTAATAAATATTAAATAGGGGGGAGAGGTTTGGCCTATTCTTATTTTTCCTGACATAGGGGTGCGAAGGGCCAAAAACTGTCAAAAATCATCTTACATAATAATTATTCTCGTCGAAAGTTGATTCGTTGAAGGTAAATTCACTCTGTACGACAATTAGCCTACATTCAAAGATTTTAAGCAACTCAACTGTAACAATAAAATAACAATTTTGTTGGCATCCCATTAAACAACAATTAATAAATTGGTAATGTTACACCGCAACTACAAAGGGTTGCCAACTCTCCCTCGATTATTACACGGTCATAAAGTTCCTAGATGTGACAAATATTATAATAAATACTACTTTCTTTAGAAATGTAATTTATTAGTATAGTATTAAATGATCCATATTCATAGCTATTTTGATAGTAAAAAAAGAAGTCCGTTATTGGCAATATGATTTAAACATAAATTATGTATTTACTCTTATATTATTCTTGTTGAGTGCTGTGTGACTGTGTTTCAATAAAATAAAAAAAAAATAGTTTAAGGCAAATCAAAGAGCAGCTAAAGTTTGAATCAAGAGTGTACGCGAAAAATAAAAGCTTTGTTGACTTATGACAAAATAATTTACGCATTTTTCGTCAGCCTGCCTGTCGGAGGCAATGTTATTAATATAATACTAGCTGTTGCACGTAACTTCGGCCTCGAAACTTTATAAAGTATAGCCTATGTTAATGTTACTCGCTGATAATATAGTTTTCTATAGATGAAAGAATTTTTAAAATCGGCCCAGTAGTTTTTGAGTTCATTACGAACATACAAAAATACATATCTTCTCTCTTTATAATATTAGTACAGAAATACAAATAAGCACTAAGGCGTATCCAGTAATTCGACGATTCTAATTCTTCGACAACTTTAATAAATTCCCTTTGTAGAGAACTGGCGATCGTTTGTATAGCCCCGTAATTGGTGTACTATGAACGACAGAGACAGCAATATGAGTGAAAGAGAGGACCGGTCAGTTTCCTGTTCTCTCAGGTTTGAAAATTCGAACGAGTAGGTGTCAAATTAATTAACGCTGGTAGGTTTACGATTATTTGCTATTTCAGCAGCAGCTAGCATGAAATATAATTATAAAAAGTTGCCTGATTATTTGTAGATAAAATAAGATTTCTATTAAAAAAAAAAAACATTCTCAACAAGAAGTGTTTTAAATTCAAATTCGACAAAAAGTAAAGATGGCACACTCGCGATAAAACAAGTTTTTTACGTAAAATTTGTCTTTTGATCTACTACAAACGATTGTAACTGTAATTTGAAAGAAATACACAAAAACATGGTTAGCGTGTCTGTTGATAAAGTCAATAATAAGAAAAATGTATAAAAATATAAGAAATATAAGAAAAATTAAGGAAAGTCGTGTACCTACATAATTCGTAAGTAGTTACTAGAAAGGGTGTTTTAATAAAGTCTATACTATTTATTTATTTATTCATTTATTTCCCTAAAACATGGTAGTAGGTAGCTAAGGTGTTACAAATAAGTTACAAAAGAAACATCATGTTTAGTCTTTTTATCGCAGGCATGCAAAAATTCATTTAACTAATTAACTAACCAAAGAAACAAAAAGTTTTTTAGAATCGATTCAGTAGTTTTTGAGTTTATTTATTACAAACAAAAATACTTTTCTCTTTATAATATTATTATAGACTATAGATAATGCCCTGCTTTTCACCATACTAATATCAAATTGCATATAAACTTAACTGTTTATGGTTTTATTTTTGAGTAATTTTTAACATTTGACTTTTTTAATTTTTGATTTTTATTTTTTAACTTTTAATTTTTTTACTTTTGACATTTTTTTTAACATTTCACATAGTATTCTAATTTTTTGTTTGTAATTAATTTTGTTTATTTTATTTTATTATTTCGAATTTTTAAAATTTATTTATTTTACTTTATATGCCAAAGTGAATTATGTGCTCAGCTCTAATTGGCTTGCACACTGGACCTAGATGTTGAGCGATAGGGTTAGAAGTGTGCTAAGCTGTTGCTGTTTTGAATAAATAAATAAATAAATAAATAAAATAGTAAATAATAGTATTATACCCATTAGAAGTATAGACTAAATAAAAAAATAAATATCATTAGACTAATTTCAACTTTTTAGACTTAGTAGTTTAGGCTTTGCGTTGATAGTCAAGACAAATGATTTTAAATTATGATTGCCGAAAATAAGACAGAGCCGAAGCTTCCTTTTCGTTTTCCTTTCCTTTTTGCTGAAAATCTATTTTCGGTCAAACACTAATAATTACCAACCTATACGACGTTGATTCTCTTATTAACTCTATGTCCTTAACGATGTATCTCATCTGTACGTGTGACAGTCTTTGCATAATAGAACAACAAACAAAAAACTTTACTCAAACGAAAACAGGCTTAACTAATTTCATCCGCCTCTCATTATCACTAAATTGAATCTTAAGACATACCCCAATAAGGTGCATTTTGAAATGGTTACAAAAATAATACTTTATATTCCATTCCGTATGCGTAAAAGGCCCGGTTCTGTTAAAAGTCCTTTGGGCACTATAACAAAAACTCGTCGGCTCTTTGGAAATTAAAAAAAAAAAAGAAAAGTTTATCCCGCTCCTGCCCGGCTAATTACGTCCGCTATGTCGCCTGCGAAGTCGTTTTGAGCAATTATTTTACAGGGACCTTTGTCTGTGAACGTACATTCTATGAACACTTCTAAACAAGATGAAATTTGTAAAGTTTTCGCGTGTTACAGCAAGCATGAAATTAATTGTATTACAATAATAGGATTTTTTTTATAAAAGATGGGTTTGCTTTTGACCAACAACTGTCTGTGTAGCAAGGATGAGGCCTAAGATGGAGCGAACCTCATTCTCGACCCAGAAGATGCCTATTCACTCCAACTTTGAAAAGATTCACGTGATACTAACTTATTATATCGCACACCTAGATCTAAACAGGTATTAACTCAAAAAATCACTTTTTTCAGAAAAGACGAAAAACTTATTACCGCATCCCTGTGCACTGCAGAAGTTTTCTGTATACATCTATACTTTTTATATGCAGTTAAAAGAAAAATGTTGTAGGAATTTTGTGTTTTAATCATTGTATTGAGACTGAAAATTGAATTTTAGTAGTTATATCCCTATTGTTTAACAAATGTATGTATATTTTTTTATGATTTAGAGTTGACCCTGTGTTGGTGAATTGAGTTTTTAGTTGGCTCTCTTTTAAAGAGGCAACATAAAATAAAAGCTAATAGCATTTTATATTATTTATAATTGGTCCAACTCATAGAGCGGTCTGTGACCAACAGTAGGGGTATATTGGCTGATGAATGAGTAAGAAAACACTACAAGTACTGAAATCAAATAAATATTTTAATAATAATTATATAAAAAGTAACTAACGACAGCCTCCTATGTCCTTTAATTATAAAATTACCACAAATAAAATGTTCTTATAAATTCTTACAAAACATAAAAAATATAGGAAGCTTCCGTTCTGCGAAAAACAATTTTAAATCACATCTAAAATCACATTTGACTTATATTTAAGATATTTAAGTATGATCTACGAGTATGTCTGGTAATTCTTATTATTAGATTTTAATAACATCATTATTACAGAACGATACTCGGGTCTCGGTTAAACCCAAAAGCACTCAGATTTCCGAGTTCAACTGATTATAGTATTGAGTATCGATGAGTACTATGGGCACGGCAGTAATCTACTAAGATAGTCTTGATTTCTAACTAATGAATATAATTTAAATACTAATAATGGCAGGCACTTTGAGATCACTGTTATTGAAATTACAATTAAGTAAATATTACTTATAACTTTACATAAAAAATAACTGAACAAGTTCGGTAATTGAAATATTTGTTGTGTAATCTTAAGAATGTAAACATTTTAATAACAATAAAGCAGTTAATTATCACTATCGCCCAGAACGCCTTTATAATAAACATCATAATAGGATTTCGGAATAATGTTCTTATCAGTTCCTGTATGTCTTTTTTTGCTCTAAAAGAAGTTTTAAGAGCTCTAAAATCTTGTGTGCTTGAGTATCGATATTTAGGCTTTATTTCTTGTGAGTGTCGTAGGTACTACAAATTCTCTCTGCCTTTCAAGATTGCCGAGTCCCCAAAATGCATCAAAAATCTGTTGCCTTGACGTTTAATTTATCTTATCTTTGCATTTTAGCCGACATTTTTCTACACCGGGTGGTCCAACTTTTCTCTGTGGCACTCGTTTCTTCGATTTTGACAATTTGTAGGCTTTGCCAGAATTTCTTAGCACTTTTGCGACTTTTGATTTCCATTTCGCTGGTTTGCATACTCTCTTTTTACTCTTTTTTTTCTATGATAGGCTCTGGGGAAGTAATTTCAGCACCCATAGCATTTTGAGGACCTACTTGCTCACTATCATCTTCTGTGTCTGACGAACTATTCGATTTTGATGAACTCGAGCTGCTACTGCTGGTGCTAGACGATGCATTAGGTAAGGCCTTAGACGACGTCTTACTTTTGTTAACCAATCGGAAATTGGGATCCTCACCGGAGTCGTCAATGATATTGCTTCGGATTGATGAAATGTAATAGTTTGGTGTACAAATCTTCTGTTGATTAGACGTGCTCAGAACAGATCTATCAACCAAGGATAAGGCGGTATAAGTTTTCTTAGATGAGACTTCATCGCCTGATGACATCTTGAAAACATCTTCTAGGATTTCATGTTAAGTATGATAGGAGTGATGTTTCCTTTGTTCCTTTCTTCTACCATATTTAATAAAAGCTGTCCACTTTTCACCGTTATTCTGAAATGGAAAATATTAATTTCATCAACTATAGGGTTCTAAGCGCAAAATTGATATAATAAGCCATCGATATTATAAATTTTCAATCTCACTAGCGATGTAGTGAATTTTGATTTGGCAGAGCCCATCTAAAGGGATCTAACTTAAAAAATTACCTGTAAAATCGGAACACTGTGTAGTTGCTAGGATGAACATAATTTATTATTTAAGATGAAAAGACTCCAATCACTACTAGCAAAAAAGTTCTATTTCATTTGATTTTTAAAGAGATATAGGCGTTTAAAAAATGACTCAACAAAACAGACTCAACTAATAATTCAAAAGTGTTTCAACAATACGGTAACAATTTTAAATAAAAACAAAAACTTTGCTCACCTTGCCAGCAATACTGGTTCAACTCAAAATGTTGTATTAATTCCCTCAGCACTAACCATCAAAATGGCGACAACTCGAAAAAATACTGCTTCAATATTCAACAATATGGATAAAACTCAAAATAACTCCAATTTGTTTACGATGGTCACGTATGTTCCGCTTGTAATACTGATTGCAACTGACTATGTCTCTGTTTTGATGGGGGAGGAACGAGGCTCTTTCGTTCAACAAAAGGGGATTTTGGTAACATCTAGCGTCGAGTAGTGGACATATTTTGAAATCTGTCATTATGGTCGTGTGTAGTAAGATTTAAGGAATTCGATGGTGTTCTTAACTCAAAAATTGAGATTTTTGAATTAGCTCCCTTTAGATCTAGGTGTGCGATATAGCTGGTGCCCGCGACTTCATCCGCGTTGAACGATGAAAGGTAACCTATGTCCTTTCTAGTGTCCCAGACAACGTGTATGCAAGATTTCATGGTGATCGGTTCAGTAGTTTTTGCGTGAAACAGTGACAAACATCCATACATCCAAACATACTTTCGCATTTATAATATTAGTACAGATAAAATATACGGATTATGTAGGTAAAATATATTTTAATATGTTTGTGTATTGATTCACAAACGGTGCTGGCTGAAAATAAGCGCTGCAGGTGTTTGTCCAGCATCTCAGCATAATGCTGAGCCAGTATCCGATTCACTGCCTCGAGGACACACATACATATCTTTTTCCTGTTTTTTTTATTTATTTCTGTCTTGTAGTTTTTGTATTACATTTGTGTCTTTGTGTTGCGTGAATAAAATTATTTCATTCTTTCTTTAATTATGGTATTACTAGCTATTGCCCGCGACTTCGTCCGCGTTGGAAAATAAAAAATATAACACCTAAGAAAATATATGAGTATTATAACATCTGACATCTTTATCGCTGTGACGACGATGGCGCCGCCATGGAGAAAGGGGCTCCTAATTTTTTATTTACCTAAGATTTCGTCTAGGACCGTCTAAAAATATAAAAAAAAATGTGTGCCCACTGTCGCCGTGGAGGCGTTACCGTCGTCACAGCGATAAAGATATTTTCTCAGGTGTTATATTTATCATTGAATGACTGAAAATTTGATAAAATAACACGATGGAGATCGGAGCTAAAATTGGAGGACGTCAAGGCAAGGTAGTTAAAATTTTCATTGTATTTGGCATCTTATGTAAAATTTCATTGTAACATGTTACAGCACGACGATTGTTGCGGTAGCATGATACAATTAAATTTGAATTATATTAAAAGCAATTAAAGTACAAAATACTATGAGAAAAATTCAATACTCAAAAAATTCATACGTGCCGACCTCCAAAATTGCGCCGGGCCCTAAGGCGTAACGTCTTTTGTTTCGGGACGTTTGAATTCTGAACATAAATAAGGAAAAACAAGTAGGCATGATTTAAATTCAAATATTTGCTTAGCTTCTAACAAGCTTTGTTTGGATGCTTGTATCCAATTTGTATCTATAAGAATATAAGAAAACCTTTTAGATTCAACTCAAAATTCCAAAGGAATGTTTCATCAATAATTACTCTCTTAAAGTAGCCATAAAAGAAACTGTGCCACGGTTTCTGATACGTTTAAGTGTCAAAGAACTCAATATCCGGATCAATTATTAACAGGGGCTTCCAAATTTTTAGGTTTTAGGGTTCCCTAAGTTTTTTAAACTATGGTTCTGCGTACATGAACTTTTTTTACGAGGCGGTACATAGCTAACTGTATTTCAATAAGACTATAAATGCGAAAGTATGTTTGGATGTATGGATGTTCGTAACTCTTTCACGCAAAACTACTGAACCGATCACCATGAAATTTTGCATACACGCGTTCTGGGACACCAGAAAGGACATAGGGTACCTTTCATCGTTCAACGCGGACGAAGTCGCGGGAACCAGCTAGTATTTCAATAAGACACCTAAAATGTTATTAATATAATACAAGCTGATGCGTGACTTCGTCCAACCTGAAAAATTATCTGACATCTTTATCTATCGATGTGACGACAGTGGCGCCAAATTTTAATTTTTTTAGATGATATCTAGAGGGAACGCAGACGGAACACCGTCAATGAATGACTTTTAAGACAATGCATTATAATATTTTTGTTTCGTAACTTTCAGCACATCCCTGTTCACTATACAAAAGAATGACTGAAATAATTGAAAGCGAACTCTCATTACCTACAGAACCTTTTCTAACAAGGTTCAAACGACGCATTCCTTAACCACTATTGTCACCAGCTTGTTAACCGAAGCGTGTACCAAACAAAAATATATACGATAAAAATAGTAAAAGACAGTGGGGAGCGATAAAAAATGCTTTTAGTTGAAGTTTAAACCTGCGAAGTTCGCACGTAGCTAATTATTGTAGTATATGTTTAGTTCTCAGATAATAAACAGTTCTCATAATTTTATTTGAGGACGCTCATAATATTATTATTATTTATATTTAATGGGTTTTCTCTTGGCCAGTATCTAGGCGTGCAGAAAAGACGAGGCTCATGATGTAGGGAGCTCATCCAGAAGATACCTATTCACCCGAACTTTAAAAAGACTTGGGTTATGTGACCTCGGAAATACAGACGTCGGTAGGGAGTTGCAATGTTTGGCAGTGCGTATTATGAAGGAGTTTTCAAAACATTTGGTCCGAAAAAGAAAGATTTGGACAAGATGAGGACAGTAACCTGCCGTACGTCTGTATGTCTGATGGAAGAAAGGGGAAGGCGGTATGAGCTCATGCAGTTTTCTATAGTTTTCATTTTTTTCTGTATTCCTTTTTTCAAGTTCATTCCCCGGTCACAAATCTTGCTATATTAAGTAGTTTCTTTTACACCTATCTTAGAGTATACGGATACCATTCTTCTAACCCAATCCCCTCCCATTTCCTGTATACTCTCGTCTCGGAGTATCATGCATAAAATGCATCAATTCTGGTGTTAAGTACGTATACGCGACTGTAGCCACCAACAATCAAGTATCCTTTAACATAAAAAACTTAAGGCTTAGTTCTCACCAGAAAAATCACCAATTGAATCAATTTGAAATCAAAGTAGTATAGTGGCAGGGAACACTGCTTTTCGCAGTCTTTTGACGGACTGAGTCAGGCGACACCCACATACAGAAGACCATAATGAAATAACAGCTAGTATGAGTAAGGAGTGCCAGAACCTATTTCCCTACTCCTCCCTAATTCCTTATCATTAATCCCACTGTAGTCGGCAGGGCACTTGCAGCACCCGAGGCGTTGCGTGTGGTATAGTTGACAGGTAGCCATATCTAATCAATTAGGTCCAGCCTCTCTGACGTCCTTTACATATAAAAAAAACCGAAGCACCTATTTCGATACGATGATCCGGTAGGAGATACCACCAAAAGAACAAGAAAAGAACGGCTGACAAAAAGAAGGCTTGAAGTCAAGAAAATAGTTCAGAAAAATGTTATCTGAAAACCAAGAGTATACTACAACGACAATGCAGTTAAATTGTACTTCGTGACAGAGACAGCTATATCAACCAACGCTTTGTTAGAAAGAGACGATACTCTCCGCTTAGTTTCCCTGTCGATCATAGCACATAGTGTCACTATATTTGGTGGTAATTAATTAGTCGATGACCCGATGGACGATTTGTAAGCTTTGTGTGGGATATTTTTTTCACATTCAACACCATGGGAGAGTGATTATAATCTAAGAATATATTTGGATCATTGACTGCATCTTTATCAAGTCATAAAACAATATTTGTTTTAATCCGAAGCTACGCACAAGACAAAGTTAATTCCTCATTTGCATACGTTTACAAATTCTAATAATATTATAAAAATACGAAATTATTCGAGGAGCTGCTGCAGCATCAGGTCGAGGTTACCATGTCTTGGAAATATTACCGAAGTAACAGGACACCAAATTTCAAACAAATCGAACCTGTGGAGGTTAATGAGATCCCTTCGTCAACTAGGAAATGAGCTGATGATATTTAAACGCCCGAACAGATGTTCATAAATTATAGTTAATAACCAGGAAAGGGAGTTGTAGAGCAAGGAAAAAGTATCTTATATTTATGTAGTTAACTAGCGACCTGCTCCTCGTTGACACTGAGAAGCAGATGACAATGAAATATTATGAAAATCCCATTGAAAGGCGAATTATTATTAGAAAAAATTTAATTGTATAATATCTTCTTAGTACTCAGAATACTAATGAACTTATACGTATTTTTTTTACCTAGAATTCTCGAGTATAATTGTCTGATTTCAGGGAATTGGAGCAACGAAGTTATCTAATGAAAAGAGATATCGTCCTAAATCTATTTTCATTAGATAATTTCGGGTGCTTATATAAGGTCGATAAAACTTTATTTACTCTTGATAATTTTCCTCTTACTCCATCGCATTTGTGTAAAATGTAAAGTGAAACTGTCTAGTAGGACGTAAAGTCAGGATTTGAATTATCTATTCTCATTTAAATTTGAAAAACTTGTATCAATTTTATTTGTTTTGTTATCTTTAGATGTATTCTATCTATCTATTTACAGCAGGGCCGAGTCGCTAGATAATTTAAGAGAGTATTAGTATTGGTATTGGTTGAGAAAGCTTTCACATTTAGTCCATTAACAATATATCTGCGTCACCGTTTCTTAGTAATCTCGTATTAAAATTATGGTTAAAATAAAGAAAAATTTGTACATATTTTTAAAATGACTCACAATCCTACATATTTGAAGAATTCCTCAATATGTTTGTTAATAATCTATATTTATTTTACTTCTTCTTATGGTGTCACTTCTCTACGATACGAAAGTTGGTTACCACCATAGCTATCGTAACCTAGGAAATAATTGTTGCACGAAAAATTGAGCGAGTACTCATACCAAACCACGCTTAAATTCTTCAACTTCAAGCATGTCTTTACGGCCTATAGTGTTATTTTGTAACTGATAAAAAATTCAACATATTTTTTTCATATAAGTAAGGCTCGACAGGTTGGTAGATGGCTACCGTCAGTGACATAAGCAGGGTATAGGGTACCTTTGTAGTGGTAGAGCGCATTGCGTTTTGGAGTCATTTGGGCAGTAGGTAACCACCGTCTCACAGACCAGTAAACGAACCCCAGTTCGTAAAATTTATTCATTTATCCATATTTTCATTTTATATTCATTCATTTATTTGTGTTATTCATTTATTTTCATTTTATATTATTATAGACTTCTATACATTACTAGCTGACCTGACAAACGTTGTTTTGCAATATAAATTTTTTTTTGGCTTGGGCCACCCTTATCACTTAGGGGTTATAAAAAATAGTTTATTCAGACCTACCGAATATACACAAAAAAAAAATCATAAAAATCGGTCAAGCCGTTTCGGAGGAGTTTGGTTACAAACAAAGTGACACGAGAATTTTATATATATAGAAGATAGACTCTAGTGGATAGAGGCACTGGTGCATGCACTGGCAAGTATGGTGCGATATTAAGATTGTTCTCATTAAACTTGTATTGTATGTGCTATTTGTGTTTCGAGCTCAATAAAATTTCTTTTCTTTCTTTCTAAAAAACTTACATGTCTAAACTAATGAAATCACAAAATCTCAACGTTTAAAACGTCGAAACACTTTGACATGATTAAGTTACTCAAATATCTTCAAACTCTTTTATGATCCTATTATTTCCACTTACAGCGATCGCGTAAACGAGAGTCGTATTTTCTTTACACGCTTCATTTTTCTACAAATTGGCGCAAAAAGTCGTAAACGACAAATTGATATGATGTGTCGAATATTGTATTGATATGTCTATTACCGAAATAGAGTTAATAAAGAGTTGGCTATCTTTCAAATTAGCTTTATGTCGCGCGCTGTTGGAGTAAATTCGTCATGAGTATGTGTACATTCTTAAGCGGTCCCTAGACGATCATGCAGCATGACATGCGTTACGTGCTGTCATGCATGCATGATCGTTTAATTGTATTGATTGATGTGGATGATATGCAACTACGTGCTGGCAGTTGATTGATAGTTCCTTTTATTTTTCATCCTGCAAGCTATGACTGACATACACGCATGATCGTATAGCGTGAATTATCATGCAGCAAGACATGCAACATAATTTTTATTCTAATTTCCCTAATAGTACACCTAAAAGACTTGGTTTAAAAATAAAAATCGGTTTAGTAGGCGTTTCGCACAATTTTATTTCGTACGAAATGTGCGAAAAGTAAACTTTAAATTTAAATATATTTTTAGTAGTAGTCTGGCACACATATTATTTTCTTTAAAAAACTAAATAAAAAAGTACAGTACCGTACAAAAGTGATACCTACCAAGTACACAAGTGAAGTAAAGGCACACAAATCAATCATAAATATATCTTTATTAAAAAATTATAACTTAAATAAAAATAAAAAAAAAAACATTAATCAGCCTACCTTTAGTTCAGTAGCCTCGATTGAGATAAAACAATACGAATTTACCTGTGAATCCTACTCTGTCCAGTCCCATAACTTCACGTTCAATCAACAAGTGTAAAGTAATACGTGCTAACAAGATATCTGTTACTCGTCTGCTCTTAAATTCACAAACAAACGCGAACAAGCGGAAAATAATTACGAAAATTCGTCGGAGCAATTTTCCCACATCTCGCTATATTAGATAATTTGAAGCGTGACTCCTACGCCACAGTATAGTAAACAGAAAGTAATCAAGCTGTTTCTTTAAACAACTAAAAAAATATATAATTTAGTTAATGTATCTATTTTTAGTTAATAGTAATATAAACTCGCCATTAAAGCTTCATCATCTGCTTAATAAATACTTAATAAGCCATTAATAAGTATTAACAGTTATTACGTATTAAGTAAAACAAGTTAAATGTTATTCATTTCATGTTGTTGTATTCAAATTACTTAGGTATACTTACATTAAATAATATAATAAAATTATTGTTTGCTTTTCAGTTTTTTCGGCGGTTTAAATTACGGCGGTTTTTCTACTGGACCGATTTTAAAAATTCTTTCACCTATAGAAAGCTACATTATCAGCGAGCAACATAGGCTATATTTTATAAAGTTACGCGGACGAAGTTGCGTGCCACAGCTGTTATAAAAGGTAATAACTATGTACACGACATTTAATTTATACTGTGGCCCCGACCTCTGTTGTATTATTTTCATCAGACGTCGGAACATTCTGTGTAAGTCTGCTAAGAAAGTAATCAAAGCTTTATATAATGTACAATAACATATTGTATTTATATAGTTGTCATGAGTTGTGTTCATATTTTCCTTATTGAAATCTACATGATATTTTTATGTTAATTTCGCATGGATAAACAGATGGATGGGATTTAGCCTACGAAACTTACAAATGTATGTAGGTAAAGAGATTTACCGCTAGGCAAAATATTTGATTTGTATGTAATAAGCATGTTTTCATGCAAATTCAAGAATAACAGAAGATGTTATATTCGTAATGCGTGACAGTTTCTCTTACAAGGTACCTAAATAACTTTTTAAAAACATCTTCAAATTCTATATTAGAATATATAGTACCATCAATGTACTACAACTATGGATTTCGCACGTCATGCAAAACACTACGAACTTTATGGAACATTTAAAAGTGACATGCATTGAACCTGAACTCTGTCATTTGTCATTTAAAACCAACTAAACTAACTGTTATTTAAAGAAAATGTGACTTTATGTCAACACATTGACGTTTAATATCAATAGTAGAACTTAGTCGTTACTACCTCTTACGCGCGAAGGCAAGACTCCGCCATGATTCCGTTTTAGGCGTACTTTTTATGTGCCGCTTTGGCATTTGTGATGCAAATTCCATAGTTGTAATACTTCAATGGTTTAGTACGAATAGTATTTTCTCCGATCTAATATTAGGTGTCTTACATACATCGGCTTGGAAATGACAGCGCTTCTATGATTTATTATTCAAAACAAATTACATCCGCTTACTTATGTATCCGTCACGCGAACAATGAGTATTCGCAAGAGATCTTTATATGTATGTAACTATACCAATAAGTATAAATACTCGAATACGCTAAAGCTCGTTGGATTTAAATAAGACAGTGTACAAAGAAGCCGAGAGATTTGCCTGTGAAACAATAATGCACAAAGCTAAAAGAGATACAGGCTTAGGGAAGATCCTTTGCTCAGCCGCTTTCGGAGAAGGTAGTGCATATTCCTTAGTTTTATGGTAGGAAATTTTACAAAGTGCTCTTGCGAGTTTTCGAGTATTACTATATATTTTTTTAAGTTGCTTTATTACTCGCTTAAAAAGACTTATAGAACTTTTATATAACTAAATCTTACTGCGGGAAGCTTCTCTAAGATTTTTTTTGGATTATTTTGTAGATTTTATGAGCATTTTATTGTTGTTTTTATACGTAATTTATAGTAGGTATTAGAGGGTAAACAATAAAATTATAATATAGAGTATACATTTTTTATTTCTTAAACTAGATTATAGTGTAACACAATTCCGAATGTCGTCTTCATTGCTGAAGGTCGTGCCCATTCTGAAATGCCTTGGTGGCATCGAGTACCATCAGTTTCCACGTAAAACAATACTTATCTATACTAATATTATAAAGAGAATAGATTTGTATTTTAGTTTGTTTGTAATGAATAAACTCAAAAACTACTGGACCTATTTTGAAAATTCTTTCACCAATAGAAAGCTACATTATTATCGAGTGACATAGACTATATTTTATAAAGTTACGCGGGCGAAGTCGCGTGCAACAGTTGATCGCAAACCTTCACTAGTTGGAAAGGCACCGCAAGAAGAAGAAGTAGACTAAAATAACAGAAAGAGCATCTTTGATATTTCTTTCCGGATTCTTAATTATTATTAGGTTCATATGCGGATAGTGAGTCACTAATCTTTGTATTTATTCCAACTTAAAAAATTAGAAAATATTTCTTTTACTTATGATCTGTTTTGATGAAGAATAAAATTTATATTGTCTTCTCCAGTCAATGGTAGTTTTAGAAGCGTTCGTGAATAAGGTTCATACCTAATTCCTGAGAAGTGTACCTTTGTGACTGCAATTTGGTAGAGAGAAGCAAAGTGCATACATTTTAGTCTTAAAAGACCTACAATGTATAAAGACAGAAATATGCTAAACAATATTTCCATTTGGGGTTCCATTCCATGTATGATTCATTGTTTTATAAGGCTATACAGCACTATCTAAACTCTAGAAACATTATTAAGTTTTTATATATAGTCGGGGTAAGAAAAGGCTCGTCACCTTAACATTTGCAACATTTACATTTCATTTCAAACGTCTGATAGTTGTCTATTTAGTGATTCAATTTCAAATGGTACTAAGAGTCTACGACTTGATAAAGGAATGAATTTGAAAACTAACGAAGGTTTTCGTACCCCGACTGTATCTATCTTACTACTCGCCTGTGACGTCATTTGATCCGAGATCATCGCACAACAAATCACTTACTCGTAGAGTTATTAGTTCGCCGTCTAAGTCAAGTGACGTAACACTCTTGATCGCCGCGTGTAAAGAAATTATTCTTGCTAGCGCAACTTTAAAGTCTTATAACTTTTTCATTTCTAGATATATTTTAATAATTCATTCAACATTTTTGTTTCATTTAAGTTAAATTTTTATAAATTATCCTTAAAAAATTTAATATGCTAACATCTGTTTGCACAACAATAATAATAATAATAATAATAATAATAATAAGCCATTTATTCTACATAAAAAACATTTGAACAATTTAAATAACGCAGATACATGTAACATTTCTTTCTTTTCATATAAAAATAGAAGCGTCCACTTTATAAATATGTCATTGTTATTATAATTTTATGTAGTCGCCTCATCGGCGTAGGCCTCCCCCCATTTCCTCCATAATTTCCTGTCTCTTGTCTTCCTCATCCATTTCTGTCCATATTTTGCTACGAAAACATCTGCCCACCTTCTTTTTGGTCTTCCTCTCTTCCTTCTTTCCTCTCGAGGCACCCATTCCGTTATAATTTTGGTCCATCTTCCGTCGTCCAATCGACATATGTGTCCAGCCCATTTCCATTTTAGCAGCTTTATAGTTTTCAGAATGTCTCGTACTTTTGATTGTTTTCTGATTATTTCATTACTAACCTTATCAGACAATTTTAGGTTTAGCATACTACGCTCCATCTTACGTTGACATCTTGCAAGTTTTTGTTCTTCAACGTAATTCAGCGCCCAAGTCTGGCAGCCGTATGTAAGGCAAGGAAGAATGGCAACATCGTATAGCTTGCTTTTAACTTTTCGGTCAATATGTTTGTTTTTAAAAATTTCTTTTAAGCTCCAATACTTGCTCCAAGCTAAGGAAATCCGTCTTTGTACTTCTTTCTCTGTCAAGTTGTCAAAAGTCACCGATTGCCCCAAGTATACATATTCCTTGACGCACTCTATCTCATTACCATTCAACACGATTTTTGCTTCACCATCACTTGCCATTACCTTTGTTTTGCTGTGGTTAATAAGAAGGCCTACCTTTTTGCTCTCCCTGACCAGTTCCTCTAGCATTCTTTCTAGTGAACTTGGATTTTCCGCGAAGACCACAACATCGTCTGCAAACCTCAGATGACTTAAGTATTCACCGTTAATTTTGAGTCCTTCATTTTCCCATTTTAAGTTGCGGAAGACAGTTTCTAAGACTGATAAAAAAAGTCTCGCGAACAAGCACAACAATAATGGTGACATAATAAACTTTACAATTAGATAGTTTTTAGAGAAATTAAGTCAGCTTAATTATAAAATTATTACATTATGTTTATACTTAGTGTTTCACGTATGTAATGAATTATTAATTTATAATATGTTAATGTTGTTTCACGAAAGGTATTTATGGCACCTAAGTGTGGTTATATCTAAAACAGTTTAGCATTAAAGTACGTCTCAACATAATCTTCAATGTGTGGTGGATGGTACAAGGCGTAAAAGAAAGCGATATCTCTTCGTATCTAAGTGACGAATACGACTTCTCTTTCTATGGCCTGACAATTCAGAGGTCAGAATTCAACAGCTTTAGAATGGATGATATTTCATATACTTACGTGAGAATTCAGTAATAAGTATTTGAGAGAATTTGTTGTATAAACTTACTTGTCTTCAATGACCGAAGACAGAATGCGACGCAAGACATTCTCAGCCCTTATTGAAGTCACGAAAATAATAAAACATATGCCAAGGAATTCAAATATTTTTAAATTTTTAAAAAATCCTTTTTTAGCAGATGCTTGTGTTATAAAATAAACCTATTTTCCAAATTTCAGCTTTCTAAACTTCGTGGTTTTGTCAGGACAAACGATTTTATAAGTATAGATTGACAGATAATGTATAGATATTAATGACACAAGTTTATATAATTTGCGAATTATTTTTGTAAATAAAAGAAACTTCTGTACAATTAGAATGTTTAGTAAAATGTGAGAGATTTCAAGTGAGCTGCCGACCCTGCAGGAATTTGTTTACGGCTCGCTCGAAGAAGCCCATATTGAAGCTACATCGAAACTCCTCAGAAGGGATATTGCTCCAAAGTTCAGGCGGATAAACTTTCTCCTCATCCGGACTGTGCGCAGTTTATTATTACTTATCCTGTATCCAGTTAGTCCTTCTCTATAGTTTTCTATATATTTATTTATATTATTTTATTTTATTGTTATTCGTTACTTAATTGGAATTAGACCCCAATTATGCTAAAAGCTTTTAAAGTGGGAACCATTGTTTTAAAACCGATGCGGTTATTGTGCTCGCCAATCAATTCTGAAACCTCGCTTACCAAGTAATCATAAATTGTAGAGTGATTGTTCAATTATTATTTTATAATCCATATATTCATACTATGTTACATTTTAAAGATTTGTTAATTTTTGGAATAAAATTATATATTTTTATTCTGACTAATCTAATATAGGGAATGTGAACTATATGATCTATTACGGAAAATATTTTATATTTATTCAATTAGAATTATGGACTATGAAAATCATGGTTGATATTAGTACTTTTTAGTTAGTTAGTATTAGAAAATAAATTATTGCCTATATTATATCATTCGAGAGACTCATACTTCCCGCTCGTTGTTATAAAAATATTACAAATCAACGCTTGACAAAAACATATGAGCAATAAAGATTGAATTTAATAACGCCTTATAAATAAGGGCGCGGACAAATTTTTGGGCTAAATTTAGTTTGTTATAATACAGGAAAGTCTCGTCTCTTATAACACTTACGCCATACATAACAGTATAAGAGAACTATCGCAAGTGAAGCCGTTTACTGCCCACATGGGTTTTGCTATGCGGGCTAAGGAATTTGAATTTTACTATGTAGACGGGAAATAGCGTGGAGAGTGGTATACTGTTATTGCTGCATATTCCGGTTTATATACGTTTGACAAGGAAACGTTTTTCAATTTTGTTTCACAATATTTTTAATAATATTTATTTATAGTTTTGTGATTGGCAATTCATGGGAAAAATAATTTTAATGGATATATATTATGAAATCTGTCACTTTTATTATATTTATAAGTATTTTATGCCAATGCTGAGCAGTTAGAATCTAATTGTACACTTGAAATATATTACTAAAGTTCTGTCTGTCTGAGCTGTATAAATATTTTTTCCACCATACTCACCAGATTCTGGCTGCCATTACTTACCGAAACACAAACACATGTTGTCATTTCACAGTGGTTACTGCCGCCAGATTGGTTGCCCAAATAACTGGGAAACGCAGTGTGCCCCACCACTATACTTGCCAGATCCATATCATAATAATACAGACAGAGATTTGTCTTGTGTATAGAAGTTACTGCTTCCAGAAAATCTGTCCAGTTTGTAATTACAGAAGGCAGGCTAGCCTTTTCCGGATTCGTACCGGCTAAAACCCAACGACTTTCAGCATGGCCGTAGATGGGCGAGGTCGTGGGGAAGTTATGACACGACATCGGTGCCCCGCCATTGCTATCCAGCGCGGGGATGGCTACGGTCCTTTTCAAAACCTCGGCGTAACCGAAATTGGAGGTACGCCGGCCATTTCGGGGGACGTTACGACGGGCGGCAGTCTCCCCCAAGAAGGCAGACTACCATTTAACCACCGTATGAGATGGACAGTTAACCATTTATAGATAAGGATTGGATGTCTTCAGGCTGATGACGACACTGAAAACCTGTAGGTACGCCACCGTAACAGAATATTGCTGTGAATGTATCGCTTTTATTAAGAATTTAACATGTTTGCGGTCCGGTCGACCCTTCCGTCCCACGAGAAATCATCCAACACTCGAAGAAAAAGGTACAAATTGTGGAAAGAGATTTTTTAGTTGCCACGTGAATAATTGATGGTGTAGTGGCTACATTACAACAAAAAATCTCTGATGGTTCCTTAACTATATATTTTTTAGATAACAATATGTTTGTTTTATGTTACTTAGAACTGCATGTATTTTACCAAAAAATTATTATTTTTTATGTTAATTTCGATAGCCAGGCCAGATAATCTATGTTATATATATATACAGATTATCTTATATGCTATATAAAATATATGTAATATATCTTATCTTATATTAAATACATGATATTATCGGTGATTTTATAAAATTGTTAGTATATGGGGTTGATATAAATATGTGAAAAGCTTAAAAACATTTAACTAAAGTTCTATAAAAATTACTGCGCTTAATATTCTCTAGGAGACTATTGGACAAAGCTTCATAAAAGGCATTAAAAGTGGTAATAAATATTATAAATCGGTCCCACTTGGACAGTTCCCTTTATTATAAATTTTGTTAAAGCATTTTTACTATTATGCATTATGTATTAAGCGCTAAAATAAAGTATGTAATAAAATAATAATAAAGCATGAAAATACGTACTTTATGTGGTGTTTAGATTTAAAAATTTATTGAAACAAAAAATGTGCTAAGTAATTGAAATTTACAAATTTAAAGACAAACTAAGGCAAACTAACTAAGTTTTAAAAAAAAACTCTATTATCAGCATTTTTACATATCAAAATAGATTGTTTATATGAACATTTATACTAACGAGATAAATACATACTAAATTATTATTAGATATAAACTAGCTTTTGCATGCGACTTCGTCCGAGCCTCTTTTATCCCAATGGGATTGGATACAGGTTGTTATTAAACTTTTTTACAGTGAAAAAGACACATGGAAGAGCTGACCCTATAAAAAATATGTACCTAGGTTTAATAGTTGAAAACTATTTGAAAAGTTATCCACCGCGTAATTAGTTTGAACCATCATTGTTGATGGTATGTATCATATGAGCCATTAATATCACCCTAACACTGAGTACAACAATACCACCTGAAACCAAAGGGCCATTGTCATATAAAATAAATGGCTCACTCGTTCATTTGTAAAAGACTATTCATCTTTGTTGTTATTCTGGTGACGATATTAAAGCGATAATGAAACTAAATAGAAAAAGAAGCGACAATTCTGAAATAATTTTTGTCACAAAACCAAGATGATCGACAAAGCCCAAAAGAAGTTGAAGGTTTAATGGGCGGTACATGCCTGTCATGGGTCACAGTCGAAACGCCACTGGAACCGATCAACTGCAAGCGTTGACGATAACTTTAAGAGGTCGGCTTTGTAGTCGTCTTGCACAATTTTATGTCGTACGAAATGTGAGAAAAGCCAATTTTAAATTTAAATATATTTTTATTCGCATATGCTGTTATTTCACGGTGGTCTTTTGAGGGGTTAATTTTTAAAATTTTAATGAAAAGTTTAATTGTATAGAATTTTAGTAAAATTTTATGACAATTTACTCTACACCGTATTTTGAGAATATTATGTGTTTTATATTGTTTTTAAACATTTTAGTTGGGAATTTAAAAAAAGGATAAAAGAGTTGGTATTATTCAATTACAACTTGTGAAAAGCAATTTTCAATAACGGCCATGAAAAGCATTTTGTATGAAGACTTCTAAGTGACTGAAATTTGGCCCTATACTCGTAACCAATACAAAAGTTTCGACTTTGACTTTTTAAAAATCGTTTTGCCTGAATACGACAATCTTTCTACGTTCATTCTTTTGCCGTCTTATGAATATTTATTACAAAGATAGTTTTATGAAGGACTTATAAATTACAACTGAAAATGCCTCAGTAATGAAAATCTCTTGGTTCAAGTATTTGAAATGAACTTGTAAGGACATTTTGTTCGTGTTTTCTTTAGTAGGTACCCATTTAACTTCTACAGTAGTTCCGTTCATATTATAAAAAGTAAAAAATAGGGTTCAGAATATTTAATTGCTCGTGCGTTTGTCTGTGTGTTTGCTTGCGAACCCCCTTTACTCCATGCACGAAAGGTATATGAAATTCAAATGAAATTGATGGTTATGGTTAATTTTATTTTTATTTATTATTAGCTGAACTCGGCCCCGCTTCGTCGTAGTACACTGCTTTTACATGAAAAAAAAAATTTTTTTTTAATAGAAGCAGCTTAAGTTACTTCTTATGACATCCGCTCTTTGAAGTCCCGACAAAATCGGTCCAGCCGTTTCGGAGATTAGCCGGAACAAACAGACAGACAGACATTATTTTTTAAATTGTTTTAAAAATGGTTTTAAATACCATAAAATGTTTTTTAAACGATGTTATTTTACTAACAAAATAAAAATGTCTATAGTATATACATAATAGATAAATATACTTTGATATACATTTAGTAAAATGCATTTATTTGGACATTACAGACATTTCAATTTTATATATTAGTATAGATTTATTAATTACTATCATAATATCATAATCATAATTTTTAAGACCACGAAGTCCTCGTCAATATACAATCCTTTCACTAAAATCTAAACAGGTAATCTAAACAGTACTCACAAAGAAAATGTTTGAATTTCATAGGTAAGCCAATAGCGCGTATTTTTGTCGCGTGCACCACTTAGTTGATTGGACATTTTAAAAGCAAACTCATGCATCAATATTACTTAAGAGTTTTTTTCGGTCAAATTTTTTCTTACTAAGTAATATGTATGTGTATGTGTCACACGTGTGTACCTATTAATAACATTTAACTAAAAAATTTGGCTTCGAACCCTTTTGACCCATTATAGTTTTGACCTGCTAAATAAAAGTGACCGTAGGACCCACTTTTAAATGCCCGCCTGACTCCCTGTGGGTCAGAACAATATTTTATTAAATTTATTTATTGATTTTTAGTGTGTTTCTTTGAATGGAGCAAATATATAAAAAGAAATATTTTTTTTGTTATTTCGGTGGTATTTTCATGACATTGTAACCTTAACCTGATGCTGCAGCATCAATAGCATGCGAGATACAAAATTGTTTAGTCATTTTATTTTATTTTATTTGGGAAAAAAAACAATGATGATGGTGATGGTGATGATTATGATTATGATGATGAATGTGCACTCATTATCACACCCTTCTACGGTAGGATAAAGCTAAAACTGGAAATAATAGTGACATTTACTCCACATGTTGGCCCATAAAATAAATGTTACTCGTGTTTCATTTATTTTATGTCCCCTTGATGACAGGATATGACTTAGGATACCTAAAAGCCTGAAACACTAATGTCACAGATGAAATAATTTTCCTTTCACATCACAACTTCTCACATAAATAATATATAACTGCTAGGTACCCAATAACTGAGTGTCCAATAATACACAATATAAGGAGGTAACAGTAATCTATACTAATATTATAAAGAGAGAAGATTTGTATATTTGTAATGAATAAACTCAAAAACTACTGGACCTATTTAAAAATTCTTTCACATATACGAAAGCTACATTATCAGCGAGTAACATGGGCTATATTTCATAAAGTTAACAGCTAGTCAAACATAAAATCGAAATATTGTAAGACATTTTAATATTGAAACATTTATTTATACGGGTAAATAAAAACAGTAGTAGGTCTGTCCAATTTGTGTACATATAAGTTATTAGTAACAGTCAAGACTTGCATGTATTTTTTTAATATAAATAAATAAATTAAAAAAAAAACCCAAAACTGGACAGGGATAGGGAAATTTGTTCTGGCAACCCTTACTCACTCCCTCACCGAAACACAAAAGCACACATGCAGTTAATTCACTGTAATATATTCATGTCATAATATGCAAATTATAATATTCATGTCATACAAGTAGGTAAAATTTTATTTATAAATCAAATTAAAATATTATCTTCAGTATAAATAATATGAAAAGAAACTGAGTCTGTTCACTGCTCTTCATTATTGTACTGTGAATAAACGTCCAAAAAGTAATAGGATTATCTCTAAACATAATAATGATCTGACGGTTCTCTAAGGAATAGAACACCGAGCCACGAAAATTGGGAAGGTTGCGATCGTACAGAAAAAATAAAAGTTATTTCTATATTTGAAACTATCTGTTGCACGCGACTTCGTCCGCGTAACTTTATAAAAGATATCCTATGTTATTCGCTGATAATGTAGCTTTCTACGCATGAAAGAATTTTTAAAATAGGTCCAGTAGTTTTTGAGATTATTTATTACAAACAAAAATACAATTTTTTTTCTCCTTATAATATTAGTATAAATTCACAGAACGCCATTAATTATTATTAATTACTAGTGACCCGCTCCCGGCTTCGCCCGGGTTCCAGTCAAAGTCAAAATATGTTCATTTGTTATGTTAAAGTCGACAGACAGGCTGTCGGTCCACTTGATGGTAGTGTGGCTACCGTCGCCTATAACACAAGCGACACTTACTTTTCAGTAATAGTATTGAAATACTAAAAAAAAAAAATATGGATATAGATCCGTATTGGATATAGATCCGGTGCCCAAACCACATTAACTAAGCTTCACAAAAAATATTACATTACATTACACGAGTTCTTTTTTTTTAAATTTTATTTAAATAAAATTTAAGCACAATATCTGAAAATATATAGAGGATTCGGTTACATTACATTACATGACAGTGTCGCGAGTTCAATGGTTTTTCCCAACTCAATAAAATGCCCAATGCGCCTAAAGAAGTTTTCACTTCAAAAAATGAGAAAAATATTTAAAAAAGCCAATTTATAAAATACCTTAATGTTTAGGTTTTTATATATTTGTAGTCTCGCTGTGTTATGTAATGTTTACGAGTAAATTTGTGTACTTATTGTATACCAGTTCAAACACATAAAACAAAAACTAATAGTACAAAATAAGTTAAATTAAATAAAAACAAAACGTACTTAATACTTCGAGGCCTGACATAAAATAAATTCCATGAGAATTGACCAAACGAAATTCGTATTATAATTCTTATTGTGCTACATTTTAAGGTCCTTTGAATAAAACGAATCACAAGAATCTGAAAAAATCATCTAAAACATGTAAACAATGGAAAATTAGAAAGAAAAAGTCACCTCAAAAGAGAAATGCGTCAAATATCATCCGGAATCGAGGAGGAAAAAGGAAAATATTGGTCTGTGCCAGACTTGCTGACATCTGGCGGTTCATTTATCAATGTCCGTGAGAGGATTGGAAATATTAGCGGCGACAAATGGACGATCGGTTATCTATTAATCTGAGATCTGTACGTGTTAATATTGTGAGGTTACGCTTCGTCTGAAGATGAACTGACATCGGAGACGCCTTCGTGAACAATCAATATGGCGATGTTATAACCTTATTGATGAACAGGAATGTGACTAAATTATTAGGGCCTAATTAATCAAATTCTTGAAGTTTTTAGCTAAATCCAAGCCAGTATTACTGTGACTCATCTCAGCCGGAGGATATCCACTGCTGGACATAGGCCGTCCCTCATAATTTTTCAATAGGACCGGTCAAGAGCAGCCTGGTGGCCTTGTACACCAGGCTGTACCATCAGGTCGTCTGTACACCTTGTGGGTGGACGCCCTACGTTGCGGTTGTCAGTCCGTGGCCTCCACTCAAGCCGTCGGCTCTCTATACTATGTGTCCTGTCCACTGCCACTTCAACTCACTGATGCGCCGGCTTATGTCGGTATCTTCGTAGGTCTACGGATCTCCTCATTTCCGATTCGATCCCGCAGTGCAACTCCGAGAATAGCCCTCTCGATAGCTCGTTGAGCGACGTTGAGCTTTCTTACAAGGCCCATAGTTAGAGACCACGTTTCAGCGCCATATGCCATTACTGGCAACACACATTGGTTGGAAACATTTGTTTTGAGACACTGAGGAATTTTGGACGGGAAGATGTCTCGGAACCTCCCCAACACTGCCCATCCGAGCTGGATCCGTCAGAATATCTGTCGAGCTTAACAGAAAAAAATAAAATAAATAAGAAACGCTTTTAGGCGCTGTAATGTAAAGTTGTGCAGTATTAATACATAAACGCTAAGCCCTGCGGCTTAGTGTGTGTTAACAGCGAAATCGCTCTCGCATCCGCTTCCTTGTTTAGTCGCAAAGTCGGCGAGCGTTGCTGCGGTTTGTTAATCTTTTAATGGAATTAACCCGCGGCCGACGATGTCACTGGCAAAATAGCTATGCACATTATACTATAAAGATTCTGGAAACGATCATTTATTTACAAAACAAACGGTTACTTTTTAATTGCTCTTTTGAGCAGTGGCAGGGATCACTGCGTTGCGTAGCACCTGCTGGCTGCCGCGAATGACCGCTCTGTCTTTCGCGTGGGCGCCGATCTCTCACTGCCGGTAGTCGTGAAAGCGATGGTCGCCAGTGACCTTGCGTGTCAGGCGATGTTAGCGTTTTGTAAGCACACTATGTCTCCCAAGAAAGCTGCGGAAAGATAGCACGAAGAGGATCTCGATCCGCCGGAAAAGGCGCGGGCGCCACCTTCCCTACCGACACTTATTGAAGATAAGTTTAATGTAAAAGCGACATAAATCAAACACGTTCGAATGTATTTTTTTATTTTTATTTTTTTATTTTGGAAAACAAACAATTACACCATTATATTATTGTAAATTTAAAAAAAGATAAATAAAGGTAACAGTGCAATCAACATTTTCCACGAATTGGTAAACTAATTTTATACAGAGAAGACTTTATACATAACAAAAAGAATGCACCAAAAAACAAAAACCAAACAACACCATAAAACTAAATCAATTAAACAATATTATTTTTATATTCCCGTGATCTAGTAGAAAATGTATTAACACCTGTAAATAGACAGTTGCATAACACGATATAAAGGCGCACGTTCACCAACGTTAGTTTTGCAGTACTTCGGCATAAATAGTTTATGCGTATAAGAATCTCGTATTCATTGCGAACTGCTTGGCAATCGATATTCAATGTGGTTTAGAATCGATATACAATGTATTAATATATACAAAAATAATCTATGTGTTAAAATAATTTACAAGACAAACGACGACCTTAACATTGCGATTGCTTCCAGAAAATCTAACTCCACATAGTTGCCTAGTAGATTGTTTCGTTCCTTGCATAATTACTAAGCTTTTGTTACTTAATTATGGCACGAGGAAATGGGGTTTTTACTACAACGAGATGAACGGCAAACGGTCTGATTTATGTTTTCTATTCGGTAACCGCTTGTGTTAACACCGACATTAAAGTTCATTTCGTCTTGACAGAATATATTGTTTCGCGTTAACGCAATTTTAAAGTAACTAATTGCTGAGTTAAAGTATAGCTTAAGTTGTATGTAATTTTTTAGTTAATTATATCTTTTTCTATTTTGAGGGATTTTTACTGCAATTACTTGTGCTATATTTTGAGGGCTGGTCGACTTCCCTCACGTTTATTTTCCTTCATCGTATTTGGATAACCATGCTAATAGTATAATTCAATTTGTAGGCAACTGGACCCATATTATACATTTTTATACATTAGTTATACTAGACAGGAATACTTCAATAATTATATAAAATAAAAACAAATTGTTTATATGTACTATATACTAACAGAAATAAGATATAATACAAGCTGAAAGAAAAGAAGAAAAATAATCGTCAAAGAAACTCTGTCTATCTGTCTATTACCTTTTCACGCCTTATCTACTCATCTGATCACAGGTACAAAAAATAGCATACAGTAGCTTTCACTACTGAAAGAAATTTTTTTTAACGAATCCTTAAAAAAATTGATAGAACATCCTATATGCACCAGAGCAATTTCAAAAAAACGGTTACGTACACAACGCTCCAATAATACGTACGGCGAAAGAACTACCGCTTACATTGTCCCACACCTTATCAATAATCTACCTTCAGATCTATGTAACAATATAAAAATTAAAAATATTAAATTTAAGTTAAAGCAATATTTTTTAAACTGTAATTAATAGTATATAGTTAGATTTTATTAATAATTACAAATGATAACACGAGATTAAACCTCAGTGGTTTTTAGTGTTATCATTTTACATGTTATTTTATATATTAGTCTTAAAATTGTTAAATATTATAAATAAATAAATAAATAAATCCAGAAAAAATACTATTCCCGATGCATCATGTAAATATAAAAATCCAAAGCCTGGAAAAGCTATAACAGCAATAAGCGTTATTTTTTTTCAGCAATAAGTCGCGGACACAAGCTATAAAAATAAACCTAGAGTACACCGAAATATCAAAATCGTTATTCGGTGTAAAAGGTTTAAAAACTTTCCAGAAACGAATGTGTGCATTACTTCATTAATCATTAATTACAGAGGCAAGTAAATAGACAAATGAAAAAGTTAAAGCCTGGGGTCTCATAAGACCCCTCTAATTAAGGGGCATTTGTAACCGTGACGGACCACGCGTCACAGTTCAAGGAGAACAGTAGAAAATAACTTTTACATTTGGTTTTACATCTGATAATAAATGTTATGATGATGATGATGACGATGACGACGACGACGACGATGGTGATGATGATGATGACGATGACGATGACGACGACGACGACGACGGTGATGATGATGACGATGACGACGACGAAGACGACGATGGTGATGATGACGACGATGATGATGATGATGATGATGATGATGATGATGATGATGATGATGATGATGATGATGATGATGATGATGACGACGACGACGACGACGACGATGATGATGATGATGATGATGACGTCATACGTGTGCAATTTTATATTCTTTAATCTTAACTTCTAACTTTAAACGCTATTCGTTCATCGTCGGCGGTGGGACAATTGCCTTTGAGATATCCCACGACAGGCACTACATTGATAATAGTACATTCCACTCTGCAACATATTTCATCTGTGGGTCAAAGACTCACAGGAGAAAATTAATTCGTAAGGTCGATGGGTGCTACTGCGACACGGATGCCATTCTAAGCTCTTCATTTTGCTCGGATTCGACAAATATGAAAGTGAATTCAATTGAATATTGTTATTAAGAAAAATATTTTTTTTTTTAATTATATTTTTAGACGTACCCTCGGGAACCTAACATTTTCTAGGATATTATGTTAATCCAGGTAATACACTATACTCGTATGTGTGCTAAATTTCGTTTTAGTAATCATCTCGCACGATTTTATGCGTACGAAATGTGCTAAGAGCCAACTTTAAATTTTATATTTCAGTAGTGACAGTATAAGACAAATGTAAGAAAATCCTTAATAACCTCTTTCATTTCTTTATTCCCATTAGGTTAAAATATTGCTGTGTAATAAATACTATGTAAAATTTTATAAAATGCAACTAAATGCAAATGCAACCTATAATATATAGAAGGGTTTTTCTATTTTTATCTATCCCTACTGGTAGGTATAAGCGGAAAAAAATTCAACTTAGCCCTAACAGTGGGGATACATTAGGGATAGGTGGAACGGGCGCTAATCGTCGGTTAAGAAAAATTAATTGCAACTAACCAACTAGGTTATCGGTTAAGAAGAAAAAATACTAACGGATCAATCAGGTGGACGGCAAAATTTGAATCCAAAATTTTTTCTTCAAGATTAACTTAAGAACTTGTTTGTGTCTTTTATTAAATTTTTAATCACCTTAAAACTTTTGACACGTCCTAAATCTGGTAACCATATGGTTTCTATCTGATATTAATTAAGGGGAAAATGTCGAACAATTTTGGGGTAGATTAAACGTCAATCAGAAGGCGAAATTTAATTACCAAACACCGTCTGCTAGCCGTCGGAAAAAATCTGAGGTTTTTTTTTAAAATCAAATCTTTTTAATATATATTTTTTTGTAACATTTTGTCAGAGTATGTATCAGAACATTTAGAAATGAATTATCGTTTCATTTCAGGTCGTCATCGAACATAAAGATTTTCTTATAGTCTTCTAGCTACTAACAGACCATAAAGATTTAGGTTATATGAGCTCGGAAACACACAATTACTTACCTAAATTATAACATACCTCTAACAACTATACTTCGATAAAGCATATTAAAGAACAGTGAGTTGAATGAATGCTTAAAGAAAAACAATGGCCTGGTTTTAAATGATGTAATTTTATTTAAATATACTACTTTAAATTGTATTGAAAAATGAAGTAATATTTCAAAACAAAAAAATATAGGTATTCCAAAACGTACAAATTTAAAACGGAATCGTGCTCAAATTTCTCTTAAAAACAAACGAAGCTTGAAGCAATTTATGAATTATAAAACCACTATACAATACTAGACATAGATGATGCAGATTTTTTCCAGCCAGACAAATATGTGTTCTAGCGTTACCTGTTTTCGGCCTATTTCTGTTTGCACCGACAAAAATCATGGTCCATAGCAGATAACAAAGCTCGAATTTGCATAGAAATAAACAAGGGATGATTTCAGACGATTTATAGTCGTGTCCTCTGAAATAGGCTTTGTTTTGATTACAGTAACTAATGTTTGTGGGCTTACGTGTTGTCTAAAATCGAATGCCTTGAATGTGGCTGGCCAATTTGTGAATGTGCCAAATTGCCACACAGATGGCCTATTAAAGAATGTATTAATTGCCTTTGAATGAATATTTCTCTCAAATGCCAAATATATTAAGTTTACTGCATAATCAATATTATAAATACGAAAGTCCGTAAATGCTAGTGATTTGTCACAAAGACTTAGGTACTATAGGTAGATATACTTCTTTAAGTACGCATTCACACTAACATAGTACGACGACTTACATAAGATTTTAAGATGACTTACTAAAGAAACTTCTTTAACAACGCAGTAACATTACAAATTACGACTACTTACTAAACGAAATATTTTTAACTACGGAAGCACAATAACATAATAACGATTTATTTAAAAAACTTTATAACTACTCAGTCAACTTCAGAGACTTCTTAAGAAACTTTTTTTACCAACATGGTACGTTTACTAACCAAAGAAACTTCTTTACTTAAGAAACTACTTTACTAACATGGTACGGTTACTTACTAAAGAAACTTCTTTAGCTACGCAGTCACACTTATAATCTTCTTATTACTTGACTGTTTTTTTTTTATGAAATTAGTATAGATTTAAAGTAAAGATTTGCCCATGTGTATAGAAAATCACTGACTATAGCTATAGAGTTGTCATAACCGAGTTTCCATCAATGCGAAGTCAAACAAAAGTCCCGTTGGAACGAGCGTGTATAATTTAAATCCCGTTCGTCCTAAATATACATTCATGCAGAGAAGGGAAATACGAATAATGAAGGTTATCGATTTATTTCACTTCGGGGGAATATTATTATTGAAATGAAAATTAAAAAATTCCTCAGACATATAAACAAATATTTATGTATACAAGAAGCTCTAGCTATATCAATGAACAGTTTCGTTTAGTAATTGGTAAACATAGACATTCGAAACATAGACATTCGGAGTAGTGGCTAACGAATCAGAAAATATTGAGGAGTGCTAGCAAAACTATAATAAACTAGAAGCACTATCGGAGAACCCAGGGGAGTGCTATCGAATTTGAAATTCAGGAAGATTGTTATATATTTAGGCAATTGGAAATAAAATTATTTTTATAATAACAACAAAAACCGACTTCAAGACTACACCTTTCTTTTTTAACGCTGGGAAATCCTCTTGAATAGTGGCAGTGTAAGGGACTGCAGGGTTATGCCGGATTCGTACCGGTTAAAACCCAACGACTTTCTAGCGCGGCCGTTGATGGGCGGAGTCGCGGGGACGTTATGACACGACATCGGTGCCCCGCCACGGCTATTCAGCGCGGGGAGGGCTACGCTCCCTATCACCTCGGTGTACCCGAAACTGCAGGTACGCCGGCCATCTCGGGGGACCTTACGACGGGCAGCAGTCTCCCCCAAGACTAATAGTTTAAATACTTAAACTAAAAAGTCGAAAATAATATTTGATTTTACACATATTATGTTTTAATGTCTTATACCCTATTTTATTTATCGGCATGTCATCTAGGTTTGGTTGTGTAAACCGTTTGTAGATTGATGATAATCATGATAGTGTCGATAATATACAGGACATCATGACTTACTGGATTAGTCAATGAAATGATATCACTTTTAATACTGATTTAATTGCGGTTAAAACAATGCGACGTCGTAAACAGTTATTTTCAAAAGAGTTGTAATAAGCAATGCTTGTAATTAAGAGCTCACTTTCTAACTCAAGTAGCTTACCAATTACATAGTATGTAATTCCATGACTACTCATTACTAATCATAGATGGTAGCAATACACAAAAAAACATGTCATTTCTAAGATGTAATATGAAGGTTTAGAAGGAAACAAAAACTGTCATTTTTTCATATATAGTACGATTTATTTCTAAAATGTGCAGAATTTGTGACATTATCGCGGATTGTATTCTTGTAATTACTGACTAAAAGCCAAAATGTTTTTCCATGAATATATCCTAGCTATAATGTACAATTCAAATTGGGTTGTCAATATCAACCATCTATAAAGATTTTTCTAAAACATTGCAATTGCAGGCGTATGTTTTATTATATTCGCGAGTTCAATAATTGGCGCGAATGTGTTTGCCTCGCATTTTGACTTCGATTATTCGCATTATAGTAAGTTGAGACCACACACTCTCACAAGTTCCCACGCTGTCCTTAAGTCTAACATTTTATACGCGAGAGATATCTAATCCAAGCGTTACACAGTCCGTGTAAACAAAATATAAAACATGGAAGTCTGTTAGGTCGATAAATGACATTATAAATCTTGTACTCTTTCTACAACGCATAGAACAAATTTGAAGCTCAAATACTCAATACGTGTAATTATCACGGAGCTATGACTTTTTAAATGGTTTAATGTGTAATCTAATTCACATCTCTTCCGATCCAGTGCCCTTTTTTTTTATTAAAGAATGTATCGATTAATGTATCCATAGAGTTTTTTACACTACATAAAAGAGATTTTTTTTTAAATAGAGTCAAGGCTCAACCGAATGCACACAAACGTACAGACAAACGGACAAAAATTCTAAAAACAATTTTTATAAAAACGTATGCCTGACAGTTTTGTTATGACAATGACAATGTGTTATTGTTACAAAAAAATAAAATAAAAACTTATACATACTTACACAATACACAATTTTTGTGCTTTATAACTGGTTCAATCAAGCTAAATATATATAAATAATGTTTGGCTTGATACAACGAGAAACTTGTTAAAGGTACTCTGTAATATTAAACATAACGATCAACACTTAAAAACAATTAAAACATTGAAACAAATGCCAGCTTTACTATTTGAACAAACATCAAATCAACAATCATAGTCAACTTATTAGATTCCATTTTTGCACATTGAATTTTCTTGAACGCCATTTTATTCGGTACTAAATATAGTTTCAAAAAGTTTGGCACTTAAGTTCAATTTAAGTACAAGGAAAACACTATTAAAAGGTGTTTTTGAATATCTTTACTTATTCATTCGAATGCTCTTCTTAAAATAATTAAATGATTTAGTCTTACAATTTTTTCGTCAGATCATGACAGTTTTACAAAGAGCAACAGAAATTAGGGCAAATTCAATAATGTTTACCGAGGTTTTACAACCGGCCTGCCCTGAATATGCGCACAAAGAAAAGTTGCAAAAAATATGATGCAAAACTCGTAAACATCTTAGAGAAGGGCCTCAAATATGAGGGAGTTCTAATATAACTCTCTCATATAACGCCTGCATGACATCTTATCGCTATGATGACGGTTGGTGGCGCCCAATTTTCTTATATTTTTAGACGAAACCTCGGGATCCTAACATTTTTCCAGGATATAACTTTATATCCTGGAAAAATGTTAGGATCCCGAGGTTTACTTATTTTTAAAGTACTTATTTTTCAAATAAAATATAAAAAAAATACTTATTTTTAAAATAAAGATAAAAAATACTTATTTTTCAAGTGATTAATTATTTGTGTGCCAAATTTCCTCGAAATCCGTTAAGCCGATTTTCCATGAAAGAGTAACAAACATCCATACATTAATTATTCTCACAATTTTTCGCATTTATAATATTAGTAGCACATAATTGGCAGAAGAAAGAGCTAATTTATTTCCTATTATGTTATCCTATGTTAGTTAATCTGGATGCACATTAAGACAATCCACATTCGAAGACATTAGAAATCTTTTCAATTTGCATTGGGCTGCTAGAGAGTTGTTTTTCCTCAGGCAAAGAAGAGGCCAAGTTTCATTGAGCCATTACTGATATGAGGAGGTAATATTCATTTGAGGGACACCTCAATTGTGGAAGAGTAACAACACTATCCAGAAGACAAATGAAGCTTTCAATGTTGAAAGGAACAGCTCTTTTTAGACATGACAAAGAGGTTTATGTGCTTAAAATGTGAGGCCGCAGAAAATGGCGCGTATTGTTAGAAATTCTCTTTAAACGGGTAAATTTTTAAAGCGAAACACAATAACTTTAGAATGGGGCATCTAAATAGCCATTAAGGTTAAATTGTGCCTCTAAATTTCAATAATAATACAATTTAATATATATATGTGGCCTAGCAAAGAGGCCTATGATGGAGCGAACTCTAAGATGTTTATTCATTCAAACTTTGAAAAGATTTGGGTTATACGGACGCGAAGGGAGTTCCAAACCTTGGGCAGTGCGCATTATAAAGGATGTTTTAATGTGCTTGGTCTGAAAATTATATTAATCAGATAAAATAATATATTATATTTTAATTTTAATTTATACCCAAGACGTATATTATGATATTTTACAAAAATGAGTTATAATACTGACTTCCAGAATTTTTCATAAATTAATTTTTCTTATAGATTACATATGGTACTTTTTGAATAAATTATTTTAACACATATAAAATAGGAGCGCAGTTGAAGTCGCGAGCAAAAGCTAGTATTAAATAAAACGTTTTCAATAAATTTATTATCTTGCGTAACTAACAAATCATTTTTAGATTGACAGTTCAAATATTTAATTTTATTTCATAGGATTACTTTTTATTCTTGGAAAGCTTTATTGATGAAGCAAAAATGCCTGATGTTTATTTAGCAGCGCGCGTGTCTATTACGTGCCGAAGATAAGTAATATTACAACATAGATTTTATCGGAAGTTGAGTTTTGACTGTCATTCTAACCACGCGACCTGTAATTTGCCGAACGGAAACGTTATCAAACTGTGCTTCCTGCTTTTTGAACGTTCATACTGAGATACTATGACAAAAATAAAAATATGTTCAATTCTAGAAGAAACGCACATACGAAGGAGAAAGTTGTGGTCAAAAAACAGCCGAGAGTAGACCTCAGTTGAGCAACTGTCATTTCGCTGTCATTTGGGCAGTCCGTAACCATCAGAAAATAACCGTGAAATAATAGCATATGTATTACCGAAACACAACAGGTGTTTCGGTGAGTGAGTAAGACAGGCTGACGGTCCACTTGATGGTAAGTGGTTACAGTCTCCTGTGGCATAAGCAACACTTTCAAGTTTCCACTTATTATCACTTTACATCGGGTACATTTATTATTAATACCATTTTATATTATGTTTAGTCCCAATACTTTTAATGTCCGACCGATATATCAGAACTACAATTCCAACGACCTATCTTCGAGGACACATTCGTTAAACGGTCAGATTGCCTTTTTAATATCATGCCACAGAGTACTTTATATTGTAACGTCACAGTACTTTATACTGTACTTCTGTCGACATAAATAGCAACCGCTAACACACTTTAATATATAATATATACGATATATTTAGTTTTTATTTCAACTGTACAGAATCACCCATTATGAGCGAGTTGTCTAGTGAAATAATAATTAAGAAATAAACATGATAACTCGCCGGTTCAAGCGAGTTAAATTCCAGCGAGTTGTCTGGGCTACTTGTACTGGGATTTGTTTTTTTTTTTGGTTCGTGTTGTCTTAGTTCTTGGTTCCTTAGAAGGTAAAGCGTTCCTTGGCTTTACTTGTACATAATTGGTTGTCATTTACAGAATATGCGGTGGACGGTCTCATCCAATAAATTCAAGTATCCCAGTACGTACACGTGGCGTATCTGCATTCGAGTCACGTGACCGCTGACTCGGCAAGAATTCCTCCAACCCTCAGCGGTTTCTGTGTTCGGTTGCAAGATGCCTGCTCCTGTTGAGTTCGTCGCTTCATGCCTTTGAGAATGCTTTTTGAGGGTCGTTAGAAGAACCTGAGCGTAAACGGTCGGTAAGCACACTGCATTTAAATTCAATATGACTTTTGTCATAAGACTGCAAACCTCTGTCTATATACGAGTGCATATATCGTCGTTGTTAAAGAAAAATCTGAAATTCCAACATTTTGAACTCAGTGATACATTTAAACTCTAAATTTTAAATAAAACACTTTTCTAAAATTTATGGTATAAAATTTGTCAGAAAATCTTTTTTTGTCAATATCTCAAAAGTATTCTTGTTTCTTATAGCACATTTTGGTGAATAATAATAATAATTTATTTGTTGATAATATGTACATAATTGCTATTTTAATTAATATTTGATGTATATGACATACCATTATTGGCATACAAAATCTTTATCTTAAATCTAATTTATCTAAGTATTATCAAGTTATAATAAGACTTAATTTGGTGAATATTTTTTTAAAATTATTGTATATTTAAAAAAAAAAATTAGCAGCGACACCGTCGTCTCAGCTATAAATATGTCAGATATTGTCTCAGGTATTATAATATATTTCATTTATCAACACGGACTAAGTCGCCAGCAAGCTGATAATAACAGTAGCAGTGAAAGAAACAGCAACATTTTAATAGCATTTGTGCTGTTGCGTTTCGGTGAGTGAGTAAGGGAAATCCCCAAAGCCAATTTCTACTACAGTCGGCATTACACTTCCAGTGCACTTGCAGCGGTGCTTGTGTTATAGGCGACGGTAGCTACTTACCATCAAGTGAACAGTCAGCCTGTCTGTTGACCTTACCAAAAAAAAAATTGCAATTATTTAAAAAATATTCTTATAACTTTTTTTAAGTTTAACTACAAAGAGATCATAGCAATAAACGATTCGAATAACGCCTCAAATTAAATTCCCCAAACAAAGCGAGGAAAAAATCAGAGGTGAACCGGCTCGAAACGGTTTACCTAGCCCGCTGAATAGAATCACAATGTACAAACGGAAAAATGCAATTTTGTATGATATTAAAAAAAAAAAAGAATAAAAGCAATGCCTGCATATATCGAAGTTCATTTGAAACAATTTATTAAATACTAGGGACGCGACCCCAGCTTTGCACGGGTACAATTTTGAACGACAGCGCGTAGTGGAGATCGGGCGGGTGTGTCTGCATCAAGCGAACGAGTCTCGTCGTCACATCGCGATAGTGCGAGACCGCTTGGATTCATTTTCTCGCGCCTAGTTTTTAATTTACGATAACTCCTAATATATTCTTTTAAATTGTATGGTGTCTGTGTGCATGGTGCAAATTGTATATCTATTATAATATGTATGAAATGCTTAAAGTAACTAATGTATTAAATTTGAAAATGTTACATTTTACCAGTTTACACAAGTTATTCATTTATTGTCCATAACAAACTTTCCCACTATTATTTGCGGAATAAGAAGGAGGATGAACGCTGTGAACAGCAGCTAGGAAGGCCTAGTACCGCGAAGTAATGCTAACGCGGTCCTGTGGTACTAGGTACTAGAGGGGAGGTTTTTAGTGAGTAAAAACCTCATACGGTCATTTGGCCGATGTCTTTTATAAGATTTTCCTCCTCTCTCTCATTAAAAACAAACTTGCGGCGCTTGAAATCATTGTTTTTTCAGACTACTATTACTAAAATTATATATTACTAGTGTTATAAAAAAATTGTTTAGTCTAATTTGATCCGAAACTATGCTATGTATGTTGAGCGTAGTTTTATACAGTATTTCCTATACTTTTTATATAGCGAAAATACCCTCCTCCGTCATTTTATGTACCCCTGACAACGTTTTTTCATGGTGATCAATAAAGTACTTTTCATGATTTGAGTTTTAGAACAAAGAAACATTAAATATTTATACATAGATTTTGTGATCGTACCAGATTGACACTACCAAACAATTGGCAGCAGCTCTCCTTTAATCTCGGCAATAAATTTCTTTTATCGTTCGTACCCGCGGGCCGCAAGACGTTTCCCCTAAGAGGAAATTCTCTCTGTATAGCGATTAACTCGAGCCGGTCAAAGTAACGAAAAAAAGTTCCTTTGGATTTTATGACTTTTCTACAATTTTATACTGCCAAAAACAACTTTATGTGTAAAGGTTTAAGAGTCACGTGTCACATATATAACATTAAAATATTCTTACAATAAGAACTCCAGTTAGACATATTACAGTATGTTTGATGGTTGATTTATGGTCGTGAACTTTGAAGGAAAATATTGTAAATTCTTCTTTATTTTAAAATCATATGCTGAAAACTGATTGGACATAATAAAAGAAAACGTCTAATGCAATCTAATTAAGAAAATAGAACATTTGTAAAAAAAAAATATGTTAAGGTCGGCAGACCGGCTGGCGGTCCACTTGGTGGTAGTTGGCTACCGTCGCCTGTATCAAAAGCAACGCTACAGGTGCTGCAAGTGAGCTGCCGACTATATTCTAAGTTGAAGAGTTTAAAGAGTCTGATTTCTTCAAGAAGGACATATTTTATATACTGCGACTGCGTTGAGTGATTACTTTGATTAATAGAAATAAAAAATAGAAATGTTAAGGTTGACAGACAGGTTGACAGACGGCAGCGACTACCATCGAGTGGACAGGACTGACGGTCCATTCGATGGTAGTGGCTACCGTCGCCTATAACGCAAGCAACGCCATAACACTTATAATACTTTTGCGCCATTTTGGTGACGTAATCTAGTGACACACTCACTACCGTTAACAATACTGGTATAGTTTTTAGTTGCGGATGACGTCACTTGGATGTTAATATAACAGGGTTCCTGCGCATTAACAATTGGTAGGGATTGTTACAGCAATTCTCTCTTTAATCACAATTTCCAAATGAAAAATAAAATAAAACCACGTATACAAATACGCTAATTGAAAATTCTTATCAAAAAGCGCTTGTCGATATTTATGCATACAAAAATGTATTTACATTTAAATTGGATTATTGAAGAGGCCGAAAAAATACCGCCAAAATATTTCACTGATTGTGTGTTTAATTAATTTCAAACAGAGCAGTTAGTTGTTAAAAGTGGAGACCGCTTTTGTACTTAAACTTTCTGCGTTTAAATTTGCTGTATTTTTTGTTATATTTCAAAAGTATTTTAATAAAACATTTGCATAATTTATCACTCCAGCTACAGATGATAATATTTAAGGTCCTATCGGGCTTGATTATAAACTGTTAAGGATACGGTCTCCTATTAAATGTTATATGTGACGTGTGACTTCGTCGTAATGTTTCGCTCGACGTCTAAACGCTCGATACAGCATCAGAGGTCAGCGAATGTTATCTCAGTGCTTGTCCCATTTTCCTACCCCTTCCCAATTCCTTATCCTTTAATCCTACTATAGCTTGTGTCATTTTGGCTGCTCGTCTGGCGGTAGTAACCACCCCCTTACATAAATAACAGCACGTGTGCTGTTGTGTTTCGATGAGTGAGTAACTGGTGCCAGAGCCCATTTTCCTATTCCTTTCTAATCCCTTATAGCACAACCTACCAATTATTTTTATAATAGGCGACCTTTTATTTAACCATTTAACTGTCCGTCACATATTCTCGTAAAAAAGTCTGTACAGAACCGCATATAATATATTAGTTGCCAGTGGGATTAAAATATTTTATTTTTATTTTCAACAACAAAACAAAAAACAAATATAAAGAAGTGTATCTAAGTACTGGAGAATATTATACAGCATGCATTGAATTCATTCTTAACGTTTTTAAATTATCTGCAATATATGGTACATTTACTTAAACATTGCCTTTATTCCATTCAGACCCCGATTGAGATATCCTACATGAGAAGTTTAATGTTAAATTATTTAAATGTCGCCGCATTAAGGACCCCCACGTCCTCAAATTCTTGGACAAAAAGATTCTTTAATGTCAACGTCGGTCATAAATTTCATTAAAACATTTGCATACCGTTCTCTTCAACATTTTCTTTTGGTAGAATGAAAATACTTTAAGTTTTGATAACAAAAGGTTCAAGAAGATATAATGTTGCAACAAGATTTCGAAAATTCAAATATTTACAGAAAATGTAGTTAATTTTTTAACTTTTAATGGGGTAATGGCATCCCTTACTCATTCACCGAAACACAACAGTACATTGTTGTTTCACGGCGGTCTTCTGTAAAGGGGTGGTTACTGCCGCTAGACGGACTGCCCAAATGCCACTACTTTCCAAATCCAGACCAGAGGCAACTTTGAAAAGTTTATTTCCAAAGTTGACCCCGCCGGGAATCGAACCCGGTGTCCCTGAGACGTTAGGCAAGTACTCTTACTAATCATTCAGCGTTACGCTCATCAATTATTATCTTTATTTAATTACAAATATTAAATAACATAGTGCAGTGTGTACTAAAAACAAACTGTGAAGAAATGAAGAATGTTTAAGCACCAAAAAATATAGGTAATTTTATAAAGACGTCCCTAGTGTCACATATAACTCTCCCATCTGTGGACATTACTTATTTATGAGCAAACTTCCCTTCCCCAAAATATCCTACGCCATTATTGTGAACTTCCTAAAACTATGATACATAGTTGATATAAATCAATTTCCTTACACGTGCTAGTTGCGTACGCGAAAACATACGACATCCATATATCTTAGTAAAGTAAGTGTTAACAATGGATAATGTGTCTAAAACTTTGCAGCACAGAGATCAGTTTAGCTTGTAATTTGTGAGGCATTCCAAAAAAATCTATGGACTACCCGCAAATCTCTTGTGATAAGAACATAAATAATGTTCCTCCGCACTAATTCAAGTGATTTTGACACGGGATGTTACTCATATGCCAGTGTCTAGGGTTATTCCAAAATAGAAATGTTATATATATATAGATAGATATATACTCTTAGAAAATATAGGACGAAACTATTGGATCGAATTTAAAAAATTAGTTCTTAAAAGTAGTACTGTACATACTGATACCATCTTGATAAGTTACAAAAAATATATAAAAAATCCAAAATTTTCTGTTCTTCTAAACTACCCAACTTCTAACAACCCAATTGTATCCGTGCGAAGCCAGAGGCGCGAGTAATATTAATGGATGGATATACAATAATGTCATATTATAAAAGTTTTGATAATACCGTTACTTGAATGGTTAACGAGTTCTCACTCATAGGTTCAATTTCTGGTAAGTAAACCGTAAAATGAAAACTATAATTAAAAAAGTACATATTTCTAAAATATGTAATTAATGTTAAAAAAATGCCCCTGCTATAGCAGGGGCAATAATAAAATAATAATAATAAACCTCTGCAATAATAAAATAATAATAAAAAAATCTGATTGTTTATAAGTTATTTGACTTCATTGATGTTTTAGCATGAACCTAGAAAAAAACATTTTTTTTCAAAGCAATTGCGTTGTCTATTTCTTGTAAAAACCTTATTAAACAATGCACATTTTTTGTATTTAGCCTTTGTTTCTACATTTATATAATAATAGTGTATTAATTAAATTTTTCGTCTATGAATTGTGATTTGGATGTTTGAAAAACTATAAAGTGTATGGATGTTAGAGGTTGGTTTGTTCTATGGTTGTCTGTCTGTTAGTCCCACATAGCTGGCTGCCCATCTTCAGGTCTATTCCAAAAAAAAGAAATCCTGTCCTCCCAATTCTACTGTCACTGTAATCTACTGTAATCAAGTTGTAAGGAATCCCAAGACAATTTCTAATCCACCGTTTCAAGTTATTTACCAAGTTTTATAGGTTGCCAAAACACAAATCCTAGTAGCCGAAAACTGTGGCCGGTTAAGCTGCGAAGTTTAACCTGGTTGGCGGGTTAACCGGGCCGTAATCCAGGTGGATTCTGGGCCATATCCGGATATACTAGACTCTACAGGTTGCCTACTTAAGTTAAGAAAATTTACTTGAAAAGCATTGTAAGTTAAATTGTTTTCTTGTATGTGATTCTGAAGAACATTCTACTGTGCAAATATATAATACAATATTTGTCGACAATAATCACGGTTAGGCATCGTTGGTAATATAAATATGATAATGATGATTTTAATTTGTTATTATAATTATAATTTAACAATTTAAATTTTATTTATTTAGACAGATACACCAGTGAAAAAATCAGTACAAAAATGTTTTAATTTTCCAAAAGTTTAGTCTAACAGATATGCCTTTACAGGTGAATATAACATTGTTAAAATCAACACTAAATAAAAATAATAATTTAAAGCAAGGAAATGATTACATGTCAGGTTCGAATCTCGGCAGAGTCAACTTTGAATGAACTTTTCAATGAACCTTTCAAAGTGGCCTCTGGTCTGGATGTAAAAAGTAGTGTCAGGACACACTGTGTTTGGCAGTCATTTGGGCAGACTATCTGGCGGCAGTAACCATCCCCTTACAGAAGACCACAGTAAAATACATAATATTTGTTAGACAAACAAATTGATGAAGAAAGAAAAATAAATTATAAATTTAATTCTTACAAATCAACATAAAATAGATGCAAGGAGAAATATTATCAATAAATAAATTCTTATTTAAAGGATTTACAATCCTTTTCAATTTGAGATCGAGAACTCGTCCTAAAAATGGAAATTGGGGAGAAATACGACAAACATCAAAATTGTCGTCTCCGAGACGAAACGAGACCCATTCCCAATTTCCATAATAGCTCCTTCCACTTCATTAGGGTGTGGTACAAGGGATAAATAAATTACTTATAGGTATAATTAATTATCCCTTAAACAATAACCATAAATAAGTAACCTAAAGATAGTTGTAGATTTAAAAGCCTAATTTAGTAGTTACTCGAATTTAAATTAATTGAATATCGATTTTTTTATTTTTAATAAAACAAAGTCACACAGCACTTTATTCCACAATAATATAGAAATAAATACATAAGTATGTATGCTTCAAATCCTAATGCCTATAAAATAGCTTATTATGCTAAAACAAAAGCAACATTCGAGCATAAAATAAAGTATAATAAATATTCCATTTGTAAGTAGCAGTATCATAAATTTTTATGATACTGCTACTGACAAATGGAAAAACGCGTCGCTTGTGTCATTGTGGCACACACCAAATCGAGTATTTCTTCTTATTTGTAAGCGTGAAGCCTAGCAGGGAAACATCAAAAGATTTGTATTTTTTTAACTTATTTATACATGTCTTCTATAATGCTGGCAAACATAATCTTTTTGTTAAGTATATGATTTGTTTAGCTTTACACAATTTGTTTTCTGCTAATATAAATTTATTTATTTACTCGCTTTGTACGCGACTTCGCCCTTTATAAAATATAGCCTATGTTACTCTCTGACGCCTATTTTACTAGAAGATAAAGATGTCGACCTGTTCCACAGTTCCATAGTTAAAACTAAAAATATTATAGCCAATAAATTCTTCAATGGCATACCATAACTTAAGTATAAATTGTAATCACACATGAATTGTTATTGTTATTATTATTATACTAATTTGTAATCCTTAAACTATAAGTGGAATTTTTTTGTTAGGTGTAAGCTATCTATTCAAACTGTTATCATGTAATAATACCTGTAAGTTTCCCTAAAATAAAATAAATAAATAAATAAATAAATAAAATAACCATCTGGTGACCGCGAGTTCGTCAAAATTTCCATTTACCTATATTAAATATTTTTCAGATTTATTCTAGAGTAACCATTTGTAATAAGTCTGTAAGAAAAATGAACTAAGTAGACAAAACATCAAATCCCTTTGTCTTTATTAAATTGCATCTCCAAGCTGCGATTCTTGTGGAGAAATGTGTAATTTAGCAGTGACGTTTGTAGGGGTAAGACTCGCCAAATTAAATTGTGTTCATACAATACTACAATTCACAGTATAGAAAATAAAACAGTGATCAACTTTCATACGATTAGAAATTCATAGGCCTTCACAGAAAAGGTTACCTATTTGTGCTTTGGCGTATATGAAATATCTGTAACTGATTTTTCAAAATTAACAAGTAATTATATATTAAAGTAATAAAAATAATTATAACTAGTGTTCGACTTCTCAATATTTTATTGATAAATGATTTTTTTATTACCTATTAAAATAAAGAAAATTTGTTCTTTTGAACATTTGATGGATTCTAAAATGGTTTTAACTTATGGAAGTTCATCAGGACGGGGAAGGTTTGTGTGTATAATTTGTGAATATAGATATCGATTGATCTATCTATACGTATTATTCTTCGCTAACTTCTTCTGAACCACTTGACGGATTCTAATAGGGTTTTCACCAATGGAAAGAGTGATAAACGGGGAAGGTATTTGTATATAATTTGCAGAAAATGTTTGCATCCGTGAGAAGCCGTGGTCGGGTCGCTAGTACATTTTAAGGCAGCACTAAATATTTCATATACCTCTTATAATCGTGTTGACTCTAGATTACTTACTGGTATCAAACTGAATTGTGACAAAATTGTGTGTATCATTATGTGTTGTATTTGCTTCGTCTGAAATAATAGAGAGAAGTTTATGAACGATGACCGAATAAATGTTGACTAGGAGAAAAATGTGGGCAAATTGTGTATGTTCGCTAGCATATCATAATCGCTGTTGGAATAAGGGGAGATTTAAAATATACGTCATTACTCTAGACTATTTCAATATGGCTGTCATATTTATCATATTATATTAGCACCTTACCATTCCCCGTTTGTAAGCGAATTTAAATTACTTAACCATGGCATCCATACGTTTTTAGGGATACAGGAAAGTTAAACCTTGAAATTTTACTGTAATCACTTGAAAAGAAGCTTCACTTCAATAAAAACATCTGTCACGCAGAAACGTTACAAGAAGCGTCATGTGATAGTTACACTGAAGCGTCACATAAAATTCCACCTTGAAATTTCACTATCAACACGCGCAAAGTTTCACTCAAATAATATATGTTTTCGTGTCATATTTTGTGGTCAGCGTGTCCAGTGTTTGGCTCATTTATTACAGAGGAGACAAGTCGTCACAATTAATTTTGTATATCCCTCTTAATGTTAGTGAGGATACCCTAAACATCTAAAGCAGTTGTCTTTCCATTTAGCCCGTCCCACTAATACCTTCCAGTAATAAATCAGTTGAGCTAACGTTCGCGCGTCGAGAGAATTTGTCACGGCCGCCATTTTGGCCGTGATTTTGCGCCAATCGAGCTCATTACCGCATCTCTTGTCCCTTTCTGATTGTTGCGTTCGCGCGAGACAAACGGCGCCGGTGATTTACGATTTGAAAATAGAGGTTGAATTTAGTGTTGACTTTGTAGATTCTGTTTTTGGGATGCTTAGTTTAGATTCACTCTACAGTCGCGTCTGTGCGACTCTCGACGGATATTAGACTCGTATTTGAAACAAATCTATTTAGAAGCTTTTATTGAGCTGAAGAAAATAAGGTTATAAAGGTGCATTCTCATTAAATAACATATTATACCTAATGTTATATAACCTGGTTGTATAACAACAACATAAACGTGGTTTTATTGCAACATTAAAAAAGTCAGCCTTAGGACGCGCGTCATAAGTGAATACTTCTTAGTTTCACACACTGAAACATTATTTTTGGACGCACACACACTCTTGAATTATATAGTTAGGCTAGTTCAGTACTTTTCCCAAATGTGCCCAAAATTCCCAAAAGTGCCCGACATGCCTAAAGAATTTTTTACTTCAACAAGACTGGGTCGCATCATTAGTACACGACGTGATGACGTGACTCACGCGCAATAATGTTATATAACTTTGTTTTATTAACACACTAGCGAGCCGCCCCCGACTGCGCACGGATTTTTTCTGCAAATTATTTGACCTTCCTCCTTTAACGCTCTTTCCATTAGTGAAAACCTTGAAAACGGCGCAGTCATGGCGCCATGTTATAAATGTTTAATTTTACGGGGCTTTTAAGCCAAATAATTCATTACTTTTAGTTAAATTAATATTAATGTCATATGATTATAATATTCAAGATTTCTAAGAGGGTTTCAACTTATTCTAGAGACTGTTTTAATATAAATAAATAAATCAACAATACAGTATATGAGGAATAATTATTTTTTCTATCTTTATTGCTCATATATTTTGTCAGGCTTTTTTTCTGGATGGAGGGTACCTTATGTGATTTTTAATATTATAAAATACTATAAAACTGTAAAAATAATCTTTGTCATACAAAAGTCTACTTTAAAATTGAGCTGAAGAGTAAATATTTTTTTATATGAAAATGCAATTTTCCCATGGAAGCCTTCCGAAGCAATACTGATAAATTGAACTTTCGCATCGTGAATAATAACTATATAAATATTGGGTTTCAATCACTCGTAAGTATAATGGATGGATTCCCGTAAAGGATATTTTTATTAAAATAAACTTTTATTTTACTCTGTTAAATAAAGATTCTCTTTACAGCTTTGAGAGTGGAATGATTGGATTCCTGCCTGGAAAACATAGGTTCAATAGTATAATCTTGATAGATTTGTAATAGTTTTACATACATAGGATTACATAGAGCAAACCACTGTGCTTAGCTAGAGCCTCAGAAGCTACACAAAAGCATGCCTTATAACACCGTCGCTTATAACACAAAAAAACGCCACTGGTACTGCAAATGCATTTCCGACCACTGTAGAACTAAGAATTAGTAAGGGGGATAGGGAAATGGGCTCGGACATTCCTTAATCTCTTGCCGAAACACAACAGCATACATGCTATTATTTCAGGGTGGTCTTCTATAAGAGGGTGGTTACTGCCGCCAAACGGGCTGCCCATCTTGTGACTGCTTGCCTGATACAGACCAGAGCCAATCTTCTATAAGTCCCTTATTCCCCGACATTGGCGCACACCCTCGAAAACTTTTCAAAATTTTGGAAATGACTTGCTGCTGTGTTCTAATGTTTTTAGATAAATGAGATAAACCAGAGACAAAATTTATAAAAGCAATAAAGACTGAATGAATGCTTGAACACTGAAATAATTATATGTATTGAGCTCGTAGTGACGTGTCGTCACGTGACGACGCGTCGCCGTGACGAACTCGCCGCTCTACGATTAAAATATACTTACATTCAGATTCGACGCATTTTATTAAATAAAATTGATAGTTTAAAAGCAAAATAGCCCATATTTCGATTATTGTATTTTAACCCGCAAATGTTAGCAGTTCATTGTTATTTTAAATCCATTATCGCATTAAAATAAATAATTAATGTGCGAATTATTTCGGCTTTTCCATTTTCTAGTGTACACACATAATATAAATTAATTGCACTTGTATGTATGTTTTTATATTGTGTTTTATGTGTTTATTGGGAATTTATTGTATTTGTTATGTTCATTTGTATTTTATCGCAACGGATTATTGTAAATTTCTGTATTATTTATGACTTCTTACGTCCTGATAACCACAAAAAACACATCCAAAAATTTCCTCTTTTGTCCCATAACAATATTCGATTCCTGGTTTGTCCAAAAAACCTAAAAAGTTTTTTGTTTTAATTTTCCAACTACATACTATTTTCTAATATTGTAATATATAATTTCTCATATAAAACTATTATTAGGAATATATTAAAAATATTTTTCTTAATAAATCTATTAGTATTAAATTTGGACATCCTTAATTTTCTATTTTACTAAAAATATAAGAGCAAAAAAGATTTAATAAAATGTTTTAACACTTAAGAAAAAGGCGTTCGGACGTAGTCGCAGGAAAAAGCTAGTTTTAAAATAAACCATAGAAGGCATTGTGCCCATTTCCCTCGTACTAATCTAACCCCGTGAGACTTCCCACTGACTTGACATGTTACGACTCGTCTCAAGGGAATTGTGGGCCAAACCCTTTATATTTTCGGAGAAATACCCCGCAAGGGGTTCGAACGAACTATTGCAGGGCTTTAGTTTTCGCTTGTAGCAATATTAGATGAATTCCAATGGGTTTCTATATTAAATTTATTGTATATTTTTACCTTTTTCTGGTCGTTTTATCTCTTGTCCTTTTAAGAAAGGACTATTTTTAATTGATTTGGAGTCCTTTCATGTTTCTGGTCGTCTTAAATCTAAATTAATTGAAATATTTTCTGTATCTAAGTATACAATGTAGCTTGTTCATGTGAAAATAGTATTTCAATGAGATTTTTTGGTTAATCATTTCAACCTTTTAAAAAATTATCCTTTTAAGAAAGGAATAGTATTATTTAATCAATATTTAAAGTATTACAATACAATTTTCGAAATTCATTTTTCTTGTCGTCTTCAATCTAAAAGGATTGAAATATTTTCTGTATCTAAGTGACTTTTTCGGTTTATAGAATTTAAAACACAAAAACAATAAACTCCTATTAAAAGGATGTTGTTGACAATATTTGGTACAGATATTATTTATGATAGTCACATCTTGCTTTCTCACATTTATGATTAGATATTTATTTACTGATTTCCAAATAACATCTTTAAATATTTTAGTTCCCATGCCATTTTTATTTTGGCTTCTAAATTCGCACTTATATTAATCATCTATTACCCCATTACCCCATCCCTTCCTTATACCTTCCTTCTATGGTCGGCAGCGTACTTGCAGCACCTATGGCGTTGCTGGTGTTATAGGCTACGGTAGCCACTTACCATCAAGTGGACCGTCAGCCTGTCTGTCGACTTTAACATTAAAAAAATCGCTGTGTAGAGAATGAGAGGTAAAACGCTTAATGACCAACATTATTAACAGTTTGTTATTCTGAACGCTTCTAAAGTACCTACATTTTAGTTAATTAGTTTAATTAAAGTTTTCATAACAATTCATTTGAATTGAAAATGGCCTGCCAATTATGACGCTCACAATACGTTAAATGCACAGTATTTTCTAAATGATATAGAAAATCTCACTATGATAAATATGTTGGGAAACTACTGGGGAGAAAGATACATTATTAGCGAGTAACATAAAGCTATATTATATAAAGTTTCGCGGGCGAAGTCGCGTGCTAGTATAAACTGATAGAACTTCTCAAGCTTCGAAAATAGTTAATTTTCTCAAACCCTCAAATTTATATATAATATATTCATTATTCCGTTCTGGCTCTCTATGAAAATTTTAGCCCTGGAAGTACACACAGCCTTTCGCAGTCACTTAGGGATAATTCTTCTCGCGATGAAGGTCTTACGCGTTTTGTTCAAAGCCGTACTAAAGATGGTTATGTCAGTAACTTTCGCACGTCAACGGATATCCTCATTTTTGATTCGATCTCGTAGTTTAACGACGTTAAGGTTTCTTATGAGGCTCATATTTGCGTTTCAGCACCAAATAAATAAATACTTCTAAAAGTGTATTCGTATGACGTAAAAAATAAAATTATAGCTGGTTCAAATTTGACATAGTGTAATGAAGATGAACAAAAATCAATAGAGCGGGCACCCCGCTACAACACAAAAAGAAAGAAAGGATGACAGTATAGGAGATGGTCTGATGACCTCATGAAAATAGCCGGCCCTCAGTGGCCCACAATAGCACGAGATAGACAGGCTTGGAAAAACTGGAAGAGACCTTTGTGTCAAAAGGACAAGCTAAATAGAGGAAGGCTGTGCATGAATGAATTTGGTTTTAGTTTTCGAATGATATTATATATATAAACTGACTGACTAAAGCTAAATTCAACTTGACTGATCGTGGCTTGTGGTACAAAATCGTGGCGGTAGCGGGCAGCTTGTTCATGCTCATAACTTGCACCACAGAACATCTTTTCTCTGGAGAGGCAGAGCGCGTTTGTCACTGTCATTGTATCTTCTTATTATGATTTGAACAATTCCCGAACAGAGCGTTATCTCGGCGAATCTCTCTGAATGTCATTTTGTTTGCTTATTGCCATTTGTTTACTCGGAAACAGTTGTTGCCGAGTTTTATGTATGTTAATGTGAGATTTGTGCTAAGTGGATTTATAGGAGGAATGTTTTTACATGGTTTTGGCCTCATTATTCGATGTTTGTCTCGCGAAATGCAACGTCATTACTAATATTATTCGTAAAATTTAGGATAAGATCGGTCAGATATATAATTTGACTAGCTGTTGCACGTGACTTCGTCGCGAGACTTTCTAAAATTTAGCCTATGCTACTTCCTGATTATGTAGCTATCTAAGAATTTTTAAAATCGTTCTAATAGTTCCAACAAAAATACAAATCTTTTCTCTTTATAATATTAGTAAAAAAAAATAGAAAAACAAAGAAATACTGCCGCGAGGACACACACATCTTTTACCTGTTTATTAATTTCTGTTTTGTGGTTTTTGTATTATGTTTGTGTCTTTGTGTTGCGTGAATTTCTTTCTTTCTTTCTTTCTTTCAAATATCCTGAAATCTTTCCTTTATGGATATGTAGGTTATGAACACACACTCACTCATAAAAATACATCAGCAGGCACATATAAAACATAAAAAATTGTCCAACTTCGGAATCGTGTCCACTTTAACTCGTTTGGTATCGTCTGTCTGTCCGTTAACTAATAAAATAAATGGGTGGGTGCAAAAACTGTGTTCATATCGGACTCTTAGAAAAAAAAAAATCAGCAAATTTTGTAATTTCTTCACTAATATATTGCTAATTTATAAAATAAATAACTCCGGCTATCCCCAATCTATCCAAACTGAGCTTCAAGAAGATATATGAGCCGCTCTTTTAAATTGCGATCAAAGGGTTTCAGATACCAATCGAGACTCATATCGGTTGACCATTAACCCTTACTATTGAATTTCAAAATGAGAATGACATTAGGAATTGGCGTTTGATATTGAAGCATGTGAATTTTTTGCAAATGTTTTCCAGATTCTAGAATAAATGGTCTACTTTCCATTCTCACTTTATTATAAAAAGGCGAATGATTTCTAAACTTTATATCTTTAAATTTATAGTATTCAATGCTACGATGTTATGACCGATATTAAAATAAGTAAGTTTTTGAAAAAAAAATTCAAGTAGTTTTGCCTATTATACTCGTACATTTACATAATAATAAACGTTTGTAATATCAAAATAACTGCTTTTTACTAAATGTTTATCAAAGTATGTATATACGATTATTAATTTTTTTTTTTTATTATTTTCTTTTTAGTGTTTGGGACTTTTAACGTACAAACAAAGGTATATCAGCTCCATTTATCCCGGTGACAGGTGACTTTAAATGACGGTTAGCCTACTTGACAGATGGTGAAAGAGGCCCTTAATTATACAAATTGCAGTAATTTTACTTTCAAGTTTTAATACTTTTATTTTCTTACCTAAAGATGACCTAGTAACGCTTTTCACGCTGTTGAGGTGAACAGTTGTATGTTTAACACGAGAGCAAATTTTTTTATGTCTCATGCCTTTAAATCACTCACTTCGCTTAGTAGTCTATATAAGAATCACTCGCTCCTCTTGTGATTCAATTCTACACTACTTCGCTAGTTCGTGATTTAAAGTCGGCACTCGCAGGAAAAAACAATTCTGCTCTCTAGTTGAACAAATAACTATTGCATTGCGTTTAATCGACAGATGGTAGGGGCTACGCAATCAGCCGGACCGCACTCACTTTTATCGTCGATAGATTTTCCAAACGATTTCGGCAAACAAACGCCTACAATTTCACGTGTAATGTGAACAACGGAGATTTATGTCTGCCTAATGAAAGGTTAATAATTTAAAAAGTGACATTTTTCTGTTTGTTACCCTATGAAGTAACATAAAAACGAGGTAGGTATACTACAAGACACTTCCAACTGATGTTCCAGAAAATAGTCTTTGTAATTTTTGTTTTTATTTAGGTTTTGTTGCTAACAGTAATACTCCTGAATGTTGTATTCATTTTAAACTAGCGAATTTATATAAAAATGTTAAGTTGGTTTGTGTACGCTTCATAAACTCAAGTTCTGCACCGATTTCATTTCGGTTTTAGCTTTTGTACGGACTAAAAGGCGTGACCCCTTTGAATTTTCGATTCAATGTTTGGTAAACAAATATGGCAGCGTCGATAAATTTTATAATTAAATATAAAATACTCTTAAATTTCAATAACATGTTCGCAAAATAATCGAAACATTAAACACCGTACTGTAAACAAAAAAGTACTGTCGACAAAATACTGACAGAAATGTTTACCTTCGATTGGTTTGTTTAGTCTCAATTCACAAGAGTTTGCTAGCGGCGACTTTTGTTATAGAAAACTAGCGACCCGCTCCCGGCTTCGCCGCAATTTTTTTTTAATTTACACAAACCTTCCTCGTTTATCTCTCTTTTCATTAGGGAAAATCGTATTAAAATCCATTGGGTGGTTTAGAAGCAGTTAGGGAAGAAACAGACATAAGCAGACAGTTTCGACGATTTGGTTACAATTTTTTTTCTACTTACATAAAAACTTCATTAGGATTTACTATAATATACATATTTATTTCACTAATTAATTATACTTTGGGTGGAACTTCCTACTGTTTTTACTATTATTATATTACTGTTATTATTATTTACTATTTTTATAAAAAGCAGTTATTTTGACGCTGAACAGACACTTCAATTTTATTTATTAGTTTAGTAATTCAAGTATTAATTGAAATCTTTATAATGTTTATTATTTAAAAACATAAAATATTTTTGCTGATGTTACTTGCAAACAGTGGGTGTTTTAAGTAGCACAATATGACAGTAAGATGCCAGTTTTATTAGTACTCTCATGCTAATTAGGAATTTCCAACAGGAATCTGACTTCAACACACAGGTTTGTATTGAGGAGGCGTTTTCGCTATAAAACCTCAAAGTTATTTTCGTTCCTCTGTGTGTTGCGATGGTATGTTTTTTTTGCTGTATTTTTATATGTAAATATTAACTTGAGAAGTTTCATACGAGTAACGTTACAAAAATTACGAGGAACGTTACTTTGTATCGGTTTTGCAAAGCTCTTTGAAGGCTAAATGCTAAATCAAAAATATCAATCTTTAGGTAGGTACTTATATTATAAAAGGGTAAAGGTTAGTTACTTAGTTTATCTTTCTATATTATAATAAACTTAAACCTACAGTGCCGCAAGTAGCGCGGCAAGGCCCTATTAGCTACTTGTGGTTAGGGTTGCAGAGTGAGGAACCTCTTAACGATACGCCTTCTGTATCTGTCATAATTATAATAATAATCATTAAAATTAATAGCATTATTGTGACTCTCGATGCTTGATATAAATTAAACTAAACTAGTACTTTCTGATAAATAAACACAAAAAACTTATATTAGTATTTGTTTCTTGCTTGTTTTCTGTAAATCTGTTTTCCTTCCAATTTCCATTTTGATCTTTCCTGAGCCACTCTGTATCACATCACTCCTGCCACTTCTCTGATATCATCATCCCACCTTTTCTGAGGTCTACCTCTCTTCCTTTTACCTTCTCTTGGATACCATCTTGTCACTTTCTTACTCCATTTATTATTGTAGATAGTATTTAACCACTTTTTACATTACTTGTATACATGTTGTATGTATGTAAAATATGTGGTTTTAGTAACAGATATCTACATCTGTGATAGCTGTCTATTTGCACCCGGTAAATTGCAAGGACGTATTTATTTATTTGAGGTGTTGTGTTGTATTGGTTTATTTTTTATTATTATTTACATAATAACTACATAAATTATAATAAACTATAATTTACTTAAATTGATCTCTTATCATGTGTGTGCCCAGCCCATCTCCATTGTAGTCTTCTAATTTTCAGCCATACACAAGGACCGATAAAAATGTACATTAAAATCTATTAGACGTCATTTGTTAAATTAATGTTGAGTTAACTGAGTAAGAAAATATAACAAAATTGCTACCGCATTAAATTAAATCGTTGCTGTAGGTGTTTAAGAATATCCATTTACAATGGTTAAAAGTGTCTATAAATAATGCATTTTATCTTTAATCTGTGACAAGTTTAAAGGTTTATTAACACTGCGTTTACGCATTGGGTCCACGTGATAATAATCTCGGTTTAAGGGTACCGCATTAGGGAACCCTTTTGTTCTAATTTAGTGCTAATATATATCTGTAAATTTTGACCCACAAGATTTTTTATTTTTATTTTCTATGTCAAGGTCGACAGACAGGCTGACGGTCCGCTTGATGGCAGGTGGCTACCGTCGCTTATAGCACAAGATGGGACAAGGTAGCGCACAAGGTAGCATAAGATTAAAGAAGGGATAGGGAAATGAGCTCTGGCATCCCTTACTCACTCACAGAAACATAACAGCACACGTGCTGTTATTTCTCGGTGTTCTACTGTAATGTGGTGATTACTGCCGCCAGACGGGCATATGCAAGATTAAGAATAGAACAATTTATTAGATTAATAATAAAATAGGATTAATATTTAATTGAAATGAGCACAAAATTATGTAGTCTGAGGTAAAAGGATTACTTAGATTTAAAAAAAAAATCAATAAACAAAAGTTAATATCGATTTCCGTAAAAAATATCCCTTAATACAAAACAAGTAATTATTTTGAAACTTTAAAGGTATTTGAAAAATTCATCCTTATGCCTCAAAGCTTAGAGTTCACTTTAATTAGGTGGATGCTTTAATAAACCACAACAAAGCTATTAGGTTTCAAAGACATTAGATCAGCTATCAATCGAATTAATGTTACAAGGGGTTTAAATACGATACCGTGCTTTTGTTATCTCGTTATCTATGATATTGTTAATCAATTTAAGTACAGTCGCTTTGAGAATAGGTAAATAAAAGTACCTAACTAGTGACCCGCTCCCGGCTTCGTCCCGGGTGTAGGTAATTTTTTCGTCTTTTTTGTATATACGTCTTCAAAATTAGGAGGGCATTCACTAGGTAAGCGTGGTCAACATTTGGCCGCATTTGCAACTCACATTTGATTTAATATATAAAAAAGTGAGCGTTCCAAAAAAGATATATATAAAAAAATTAAGTAATCATTAGAGAAACTATACGTGCAACATGTATCTGAACGAGGTATTTTCCTTTTAAACGAGGTCTTTTTAACAAAGGGGTATTTCCCCCCTTTGTTAAAAAGACGCAATAATGATCCATTATATTTATAAATAAAATTAAAAAAAAATGCATACTTTAAAAACGTGTTAAATGACAGTTTAGGATGTTATGTAAAAACTTTACATAGATTTAAAATTAATCTCATGTAATTAATTAATTAGTAAGTATGTATGACCTAAGCTCTAATTTTCCTAATATTGCCAGTTCAAGGAAGGATTAATTGGAATAATAACCGCTGATTGATTAAATGCCTGGAGGATATCTTCAAAACTGTTTTCCTGTTAAGAACAAAAAATGAAACCATTTTTCTACGCCATTGACTGTTCGTAAAATGGAGAATATTCGAACAACGAGCGCTAAACTATTCCATTCTCTCCAAAATTAATCCCTATTCAATCAACGAAGTCCATTCATCGACTTTCCAAAATAAAATAATACTTCGATACAGCGGAGCGCAGTATGAAAATATCCAGTAACAACATTGAATGTTGTTACCATAAACCATAAAATTTAGGAGAAAATTTGGGATTTTTGATGCTCTCGGTAAGCAGTATTTTTTTATTACCTAATAAGTCAAAGTAAAAAATAACAATATACTAACCAAATTATAACAGAAATTATTATAACAGAAGGGGCGTGTCGCGCTGCGCCGCCGCCGCGCATCATGTATTACATAATTAATTAATTTGCTTGTTTGGCGCCGACTCAAAATTACTTAGGTATACTTACATTAGTTTAAGAACTTTGTTATTAGGCTTAAATAAAAAAGGTTTATTATTTTTTGCTTTTCACTTTTTTCGGCGGTTTAATTTTTTTGTTAAAAAGTTTTTTATTTAAATTAATATCAGCGCCATCTCTGTTCGCATTGATGTATTATTAAATTCAATTAATTTTCGCAATGATGTATTATTACGTAACATATTCTAGTTTCAGTGATATTGTGTAGATGACGCAATATCTAAAAATATACAAAGGTGTCGGTTACACGGTTATGGTAACAGGTCGCGAGTTCAATGGTTTTTTTCCATCTCAAAAATGCGCAACGCGCTTAAAGAAGTTTTCACTTCAAAAATCACATTCAATATTGCATTTTTAAATTTGGAATTTAAAGCAAATAAACCATTATAACAAATAAAGTAAGAATACATCAGATTTAAAATTTTAGGTAAAATTTAAGGTAATAACTTAAATATTTATATAATAATATATATAATATTTAAGTCGATGGTAGCCGTTATAGGCGACGGTGTCCACCTACCATCAAGTGGACCTGTCAGTCAAGTTTAATTTATATAAAAAAATTAATTTAAAAAATTAACTTTAAAAAATGAAATAGTCGCTGAAATTGACTGTATTTGTTACAAAATGCCTCTCTCTACTCTTAAAATACTGTGCCATTTGCCCAATGGAGAATTCGCGAAACCATTTTATTTGCGAGAGAGCATTTGTTATTGTTAGGATTAGTCTATTAACAAAGTTTTTGGTTACTTTGAAACTTTGCCCCCCTTTGTCTTTCCAAATGATAATGTATTCGTTTTTGTTGCTTAATACTTAAACAGAAAGTTTCACAAGGAATTCTCGTACGAATTGCCTTTTTGTGAATTTTATGCAATAACGTAATACTGCTCGATTTTCATTGCTAGACACTCTAGTATCGCTTCCAATTGCTTATAGATATGTAGAAATTTTCTAACATAAATCTATAGACAATTTTAACTTAACTTCTCAATTTTGATGCTTAATTTATCAGGTATTAGGAAGATTATTAGATGTTATATGGCTCTATCGTCACTTATATTAATATTATAAATGCAGACATTTGTAAGCGTGGATATTTGCTACTGTTTCACGCTAAACGGCATAACAGATTTGAATAAAATTTGGCACACTATTAGTTTATCTTGGAATAATAAATTAGTTTCCTGAGAGATCGTCTAAAAATATAAAAATTTGAAGCGGCGCCACTGTCAGCAGTGGCTGCGCCACCGTTTTCACAGCGATTAAAATGTCAGGCATTATATTATTCATATATACGCAGACGAAGTCGCGGGTACCAGCTAGTAATATTATAATTGCGAAAGTTTATATTGCTATGTTTGTTACTCAATCACACAAAAACCGCTGAACGGATTTGGATGAAATTTCGCTAGCAGATAGTTTATTAACTGGATTAAAATATATGATACTTTTTATCCTGGGAAAATATTAGGTTCCTGTAGGATTTTCAAAAAACGATCTACAGCGTGTACGAAGTAGCGGGCATAGCTTTTATTATGCACTTAGGGCTTAACGCTACTTAGGACAACTTAAAAACCAAATGACAATTACAATATGAGTAAAGAGAAATCCCTTTTGGTCATCTTTAGACGCAAAACGCCTTTTAGTCGGACTGAAAGCTGAAATATTCTTCTAACGTAAGTACTAGAATTCCATTTCCCAGACTTGACGATGTCTAAACTCTTAGTGAACCGTTTTAAGCTAACTTGACCCAGTTTTCTGAAATCGGTGTAGAACGAGAGGCGTACTTTAGCTGCACTTTTACGCCATCAGTGTTATGCGATATGTGTAAAAGAAACGCTATTTTATTTCAGTGAGAAAATTTTGAGAAAACATAATTCTCAGTTATCTGATCTAATTACATATAAAACGTGGGTTGAAATTAATTTTTGTTATTGTTCGTGAACAAAATATCACCGCCCATACGTGAATAATTATTGACCCTTATATAAGAACAGATAAAACTATACCAATAATAAGTATGCAATTCCGATAATATTTCTCGTGTTATAGATGACGGTAGCCACACACAAAAAGGGAACTTAAAGTCGACAGGCAGCCTTCCTCAACTCTTAGTACAGTTCTAAGAACGATAATACATTTTGTCTACGTATTTAAGTATTAATATTAACCTTTTTTATAAGTTTATGCACTTCATCCTGAGTGCTATATACAATCTACGGCTAATATGTAATAATATAATTTCTTTTAGCAAACATTTAACATTAAAAAAACTGAGAGAACTTAGAGACATATAGACAATCTAACTACATTTGATTGTAAAAGCAACAGCTTGTATAAAATAAAGTCACTTCTTGCGTTCGTCCCTATTAAGTTTTAAACTATGCAACGCATTGTACTTAATGCGGTTTTCACCAATGGAAAATGTTGAAGTTTTCATATTATATAAAAGAACCTGTGAAATGTGGGACGTGCGTAAAACTAACGATTCGTTTTGAAGTCTTCAAAAAATTTTTTTTTGTACACTACTCGCAGCAAATAATGTAAATACAAATAAAAGCGTACTCTATACAAGTTACAAACTAATTTGGTGATATAAGGATGTATTTGAACACACTCGGTCACAAAATGTCCGCCATCTCTTGAGACTTAATGAAAAATGACACTTGGAAACTTTCCGTTGGCCGCTTCTAACTTCGCTTTTAGCGTTTGTTGTTTTCCGCATTTCCTTTGTTAATATTTTTCGGTCCGGTTGTTGGTAAGTGGCTACCGTCGTCTATAACACAATCAACGCCACAGGTGCTGAGTTTGGTAGGGTTAAAGATAAGTTTTGAGAGTTGTATGCGAATGGTATGTGATAAACTTATATGTGTATATTGTGTGTGTATATGTTTGTATTTATTTATTCATATGTAACATGTGAAAGTATGTGACTTAATTGTATAGATTGTTATTTTTTTTTTTTTTCATATTATTATTTTCTATTATTCCCGTTGTACAAATGTAAAATCCTTAATTGGCTGTCAGGTATGTTTTTTTTGTGTGTAAATTTTATGTTAAGAGCTGTGGATTTTGAGTTAATATATAAATAAATAAATAAATTAATTAATTAATTACAATAAATAAATAAATAAGGGATTAGGAGAGGATAAGGAAACGAACTCTGGCATCCCTTAGGCCCTTCGCACATTACGAAATCAAAGACGACAAATATCCTATGCAAGTCTAGAGGTTGAGTCACCATATTAAATTCAATTTTGCACATTTCTGTGGCAAATCACGCACTTCGCTACCGGTTTCCATCAAGTATATTCAAATGGCTGCAAAATCAAAAACTTAACAAATACGATATAAATTTATAATTTCAAATTTATTGCTCGCATCTGACCGCTTTATGTTTCCATTTAAATCAATTGATTTTAAACTTCAAGAGTCAAGACATTGGGTTGATTTAAATTGTTAAAATTTCGAATTGTAGCCATACCAATTATTGTATTATGCCAGTACGTTTCGGTCATTTCTATGGCGATAAAGATTTATTCACGCTAAATGCTATTTGCAGCTTTTTTTAACGTTTCGTTATAAATTTTGAACGTCGCATGGGGTCATTCAGATTTAAGAATGAATTGCCAAATAGATCGGGAGCAAATTGACATAGCGATTGTTTGGAAAATATGGTATTGTTTGTGAGGATATTCAGATCATTTTAGGTGGGCATTCGAAATTTTATGTCACATTCTCCTAGCTTTAACGAGGTATGAGAAAGTAAAAAATAAAGTTATATAAATACTTGTGTTTGTATTAATAATATCTGCACGTGGGTAAGGCACATTTAATCTTAGTATTAATTTAATCATAATATTAATCATCTTCTTTACATAGTATCATTTAGAGTCACTTTAGTCTGTCTGTCTGTAGGTAGGTATAACCGCTAACTCCTCCTAAACCACGCAACTGATTGTATGCGATTTTCACCATCAGTTAGATATTTTTTCACGAAAGATTTATAAATATACATAATAAAACCTAATTAAGTCTTTATATATAAATTAAAAAAAAAACAATACGACTACAGAAAAAACAAACAAACTAGAGAACTGTAAGTAGTTCTTCTAAAGTCCCAAAAAAGCACAGGGGTGGCATATTAGTCCAGTAACCTTGAGTTATTCCTCAAATGCCTGAGCAGATCTTCATAAATAATAGCTTCGAACTATCCCGATCACGTCAGCTTTTAAATAAGAAAACTAAATCAAAATCGGTTATTCCATTTGGGAGCTACGATTCCACAGACAGACATACTCGTCAAACTTATGAAACCCCGTACTTGCGTCGGTCGTTGGGGATTAATAAAGGTGTAATTGACGCAAAGGAAATAGGACCTTAATGTTACTATGAAAAATGAAAACAAAACACGAACTGGAACCAAGAAAACTCAACATTATTGTCGGGAATGTATCACAATACATAATGTATCTCGGATGTCTACACACTGTGGGTGACTCTAAAAAATGTCGACAGAACCTCAGAGGACCTAAAACAATGATATTGAGAGCACCCCAGAGAGTTTTGAGGCTTTGTGTGTGATGATATTCTAGTTACTAACGACGTGTTTGCTACTGAACGTCATTACTTTTTTTAACCTAAAAGTGGGCAGGCAGTACCTAAAAGTATGTGCCAGTGATGACATATGGTGCTGAAACGTGGTCTCTAACTATGGGCCTCGTAAGAAAGCTCAACGTTGCCAGGCAGTACCTAAAAGTGTGTGTCTATGACGCTGAAACGTGGTGTCTAACTATGAACTCAACTAGCTATGGAGGGGGCTATTCTCAGACACTGCGAGATTGAATTAGGAATAAGAAGATCCGTAGACGAACGAAATACCGACATAAACCGGCAGATCAATAGGTTGAAGTAGCAGTGGAATGGACACATAGTACAGAGAGTCGAAGGCAGTTGAGACCGGAAGGTTTTCGATTGGAGATCACGGACTGGCAAGCACAGCGTAGGATTTCTTCCCAGAAGATGGAAATACGCAGTTCGACGGTGGATCCAGGCTACTTCTGACTGCTTTCTGCTTTTGGAAAATTTATTTATGTCTTTTTATTTTTATTTTTAGATGATCACTCGGAAGTATTACTTATTTTCTAGATTTCCTAGATTTGAGAAAACAAACTTATTTTCCCAATTATAATTTCTAAATGTATGAAGCTTAGCATAGATCACTATACATTTTGTTGCAAGTAATTATTATGATTTTATGTGGATTTTTGTGATCTTATTGTGAACTACGAGAAAATAAATATGTTATAAAATATTTTTTGACAACTTCCACCTGAAGTTAACAAAATAGTACGAAAGTTTAAAAATGCAATTCACAAGGCAGAAAATGTAATTGAATATTCAGGTGGTAGAGCGAACAATTAATTTGATGCATTACCGACTATTAATTTATGAATCGTATCAAATGGAACAACAGTATATTCTTTATTCGAGAGTAATGCAACTCTTAGTTGTGCGATAAAAATGCAAAAACGTCCTCAAATTTTGTAGCAGAAAATATGAAAGCTTTGCGCATCTTTGATTAAATTCATAGTGAATTTATTTTGATAATTTTACGCAATTCGAACCTAGGACATTTTTATTAAGCGAGTTTTTAATTCTTTAATGCTATTATTGTTACAATTTCATTATAGTTTGTATATTTTCAATTATAATAATAATTCAATAACTTTTGATTGTAATAATATATTGAGTTAACGTACATATATATAACTTCTAAGTAACCTAAGTATTTGTATAGTTAAAATAAGCTTAAAAAAAGGTATAATGCAGGACGGTCGACTTTTTAACAATGCGGGCTTACGGGACTTCCCCCTAAGAATTTTTTTAAACAATCCCAATTTAAGTAAACAAATTTTACATACGACTTTAGATTCAATGCAGTCATTACATTCAATGGTGCATCATATCCATCCAGTCCTTTCTTATTTTGTGTAGTTGCTAGAGATTGCTTATAGATAAGAAGATATCCATGAGAACATATTCACTGTATATTTTTATACTGTGCCCATGTGCCATCAATTAATATATGAATAATATTATGCATAGTAGTGGAATTAATAAAGTGCGGTCTAGACCAATAATAATTGGAGGAGACATTTCTGTGTCGAAACTAGTTTATACTCTAGCGTTGTATTCATCCTGTAAAAATAAAGTTTAAAATAACAATATTTTTTTAAGTGCCTTTGCTGTCCACTCGATGGTAAGTAGGTACACAAGCAACGCCACACGTGCTGCAAGTGCGCTGCCGGCCAAAGTAAGATTAAGGATAAGGGATAAGGAATAAGGATAAGGATAAGGATAAGGATAAGGATAAGGATAAGGATAAGGATAGGGAGTTGGGATAAGGCTCTGGCATCCCTTACTCACCGAAACTCAACAGCACATATGCTGTTATTTCACAGTGGTCTTCTGTAAAACACAAATTTGTTGTACAATATTACACCTTAATTCATAGGTTATAAGGTTGCGCTCATTTTCTTTAAAAAATGTGTTCGGTCTGAGGTCAGTCCTTGTCTTGATTCATACATACAAAATTTACATTAATTCAGTAGTTCAATTGACATAAATATAATACAAATTATAATTATGTCAATTGAACTACTGAAACTTTTTAGTTTCGATAGTTTAATTAATTAATCTAATTGAACTACTGCGACTAAAAAGTCCCAATAGTTCAATCAATTAAACTCCTAATTGGACTAGTGGGAATAAATCATTCTAACGGCATCAAATACACGTTCCATATTAGGAGTACGACTCCGAAGGGCTGTGACATCCGAAACTTATTGACATGTGACGACAAACGTATTGACATTAGTCTGTGTCGTCTTGCCTGTCTCCGTATATAGGCAATAACACATTACTCCTACAGGACGGAAAAAAATGTTACCCTTGTCCCGAAACATTTTAGACGCAAAAGTGAGTTGACATCTTCTTGATAATCTATCCACCCTTTTTAAATCTAAGCCTACGTATTTTAGAATTTATTCATTACATACAAATCTTCTTCTCTCTTTATAATATTAGTATAGATACCTACTACTAATATTAGAGAGGAGAAAGTATGTTTGTTTGTAACGATTTCACGGCTCAACTACTCAACGGATCATTATTAAATTTGCATACTTAGAAGGACATAGGGTACCTTATATATTTCGTCCAGAAAAAGGTACTTTTCGAGGGATCATCTAAAAATATAAGAAATTGGGGCGGCACCACCTACTGTTGCCGTGGCGGCACCACCTTCGTCACAGAGATAAATATGTCAGGCGTTATATTACTCATATATAATTTTTTTAAATCCCAAAAAAAAGAAGAAAAAGTCATAGAGCGCTTGGTGGACGTGGCCACAGTAATTTGTCAAGATGTAGACATTTGGGGGATTATTGACAGAGTCTATTGGATAGAGTCCGCTTCGTTATTTATGGGTCACCTTATACTTTTTCACAGTGAGTGAACTAATAAATATTAAAATTAAGCAAAGTTATCAGCAAGCAAACCTTCAATAATTTGGAAATTATTTCGTAAATTTGATAACTGAGTAATTATTGAGTATTAGTGGCCATACAGACATACGCGAAAAGCGACTTCAAATGATACTATGTAAAGATTTGGTTATAGACAAACAAAATTTTTTTCATAAAACGCAACAGCAAAGTCAAATTGTATTAAACATGAAATATAAATAAGTATCTTACTGTCAGTTTTCTCTACTGTGCTTCTGTCGTAGCCCGGCTAATGGAAGAGAAATAATTTTTTTCATTTCTACTGTCTTGTCACTAACTAGTTGGAAAATTATTACGACTGCCTTTGAGGAAAGTTTTAGACGAGAAAGTCTGTAGAAAATGTTTCTATAATTATTTAATATGTAATTTTATATTGACATGTCTATCTGACTTTAAGATTAATATGCACTTTAATATTACTTGTAAATAATACTCGGTATTGAAGGAAATATCTTGCATTTTTTTAATATTCAAAATATTTAAAGCTTAGAGCAGAATTCTACATATTTGCCTCAATCTAGCTAGATAGTTCATCAAAAATATTATAGTAAAATAAATGATTTTTACCTTAAACGGTTTACTAGTCTTTCTCCTGTCAAAATTGATTCCCTGCAGGTTTTAGTGCATTTATAATAATATAATAATAATAATAAGCCATTTATTCTACATAAAAAACATTTGAACAATTTAAATAACGCAGATACATGTAACATTTCTTTCTTTCTTTTCATATAAAAATAGAAGCGTCCACTTTATAAATATGTCATTGTTATTATAATTTTATGTAGTCGCCTCATCGGCGTAGGCCTCCCCCCATTTCCTCCATAATTTCCTGTCTCTTGTCTTCCTCATCCATTTCTGTCCATATTTTGCTACGAAAACATCTGCCCACCTTCTTTTTGGTCTTCCTCTCTTCCTTCTTTCCTCTCGAGGCACCCATTCCGTTATAATTTTGGTCCATCTTCCGTCGTCCAATCGACATATGTGTCCAGCCCATTTCCATTTTAGCAGCTTTATAGTTTTCAGAATGTCTCGTACTTTTGATTGTTTACTGATTATTTCATTACTAACCTTATCAGACAATTTTAGGTTTAGCATACTTCGCTCCATCTTACGTTGACATCTTGCAAGTTTTTGTTCTTCAACGTAATTCAGCGCCCAAGTCTGGCAGCCGTATGTAAGGCAAGGAAGAATGGCAACATCGTATAGCTTGCTTTTAACTTTTCGGTCAATATGTTTGTTTTTAAAAATTTCTTTTAAGCTCCAATACTTGTGCATTTACTTATTTTTAATTCTTCGAAGCACTCTCGTGACATGGGAAAGTATCGAAAAAGCGATCTTCGTGTGATAAAAGCTCCCGGCAAAAACGAGTTTACCTATTATCCAAATTAGTTTCTTTCTCTTATTAGTATCATGCACTAATATTTTATTCTTTTGCGAACGTGATGATGCATACAGAAGTAACATCTCATCTTCATCCCAGTAGCTGAACATCTTATAATGACTGAATTACGTCGAAGTCGGTGCTACGGCGCTATAGCGCTGGCCCCTTGACGCGCGCTAGGTAAGCTTTTTGTTTGACCAATCCTATAGGTCTTAATGAAATTATCAAATACTACCCTTAATTTTTTAAAGATTTTTACGATTGCAATGGTACATAGTAAGTTGAATCGCAAATATATTTTGGACAGTTTCCGTCTATTCAATATGTTAAAAGATTCATATGAAACGAGAGTATTAATGTTTTTTTTTTTTTTGACATTATAATAGGAATTATAACCGTTAAACCAGCAGTACTTCTGCGTGACATTAAGTGACAGATCGATACTTAGCGTGCCCTCCTACGTAATAGGTAACAACGAAGGGTTACCGTGAAAACATACGGTTTCATTTTGTGTATAATGTGTTTTTTTTTGTTTGTATAATTAATTAGTTTATATTAATTAATTATATAGGATTTAAAATACATATTATCATCATCATTAAAAGTCCTCTGTTGTATAACCAAAGAGATAAAATCAGTTAAAAGATCTATTAAAGGCCTTTTAATTAAGCGCTCTCTTGAGGTCAACAGAGATAAGGCAGGCCTAAGGTCTCAGTTTCCTCAAATGTCAACCTCACCTGCACATGCGGTACCACTACCTGACTATCTAGGTATTGGCTTGACTCCAAATATCAGAATACCAGTTAAAGAGGGCCTTGCCCTAAGGTCTTTAACTGGTATCCCTTGTATCCCTTGCTTAATAATGATTGGCATCATTATTAAGCTCAGTACACAGTATGCTGCAGAAAATTTAAAAATTATTTGTAAAATGATTACAGCTTGAGTCTTCGTTTAGGGGGCGTTCAAGTATTACGTACCTAACGCAATTTTTGAAGATTTTTGACATGTTACGTTTAGGACCAAGTTTACCAAGTAACCACTTATACCAATGAAAAGGGTTGCCAACTTGGGAGAACAAAATAAAAATGACGTACAATACACTCGAGGGATTCCTCTCCTACTCCTGCAAAGCATCGTAACGTTTTACAAGAAAAAATTGCGTTACATAATAGTTGAACGTCCCTTTAGATAATTTTGAAGTTTTTATGGAATATTTTTGTTCTAATTAAAAATTAATTAAAACAAACAATAGACATGTATTTCTTAAGAATAGCATAAAAATTGTTTAGTAAAAAAGAGTACCAACATCGCCGCCTGTAATGATTGGCTGTATGTTTACATTTCTATGTAAATGAAGGGTCAAATATAAACTTGTAATATTGAATAATTGTTTCCGTAAGATGTGTCAACGTCGGCTCAAATTGTGCGCAACTAAGGTCTGTATTTCTGATTGGGGATTAAATAGTTCATACTATATTGTTAGATGGTTTGACTTTAGAAACTGCCTTAACAAACTATTTTATAAGTGTAGAAGTTGAGCATTGATTACAGAAGTGGTAAAATTTTAATTTATTATTACAAAGCACATTACAAAACACATGACAGGAATATTTGGATATTTGCGCAGTGCATAAAACATATTTTATATCAATACGATTGTGTTAATAAATGAAAGAAAAAATTAATTTTAAATTGTTTGTAGCCACCTACCTACGGTAGTAGACCGTCAGCCTGACCTTATCATAAAAAATATATAATAATATATAATGAAAATGTCTCTGTTCCAGCAAAAGCAAGCAACATTGAGTAAATGGACATTAGCACCGCACGCTTTACATTCAAAGCGGTCCAAACGGCCGGTAGTAATTAAAATAGAAAAAAAGTAAAAAAAAAAATAGACGAAACACTCCGCAACAACGCCACCACAGTATACACAATAAAAACACAAATAGAAACAATTTAATATATTCGTGTTTTACGTGTACGCATATTTTTAAAATTATATTTTGTGTGTTGCTTATTTTCTCATACCAAAAGTGGTCAACAAAGTAATGAAGTTTTTACTTAAAAAATAATATTGATTTTCGTGACCCTTGTTCTCCTGAAAATATTACAAAAAATTAGATAAAGTTTTTTTTTAAACGAACATTAAGTCTTCAATATACATATATTTAGTAAGAAAAGAAAAACTGGAAAAGTATTATGGCGTATTACATAATATTCCATACAAAGCGTTTTGTTTGAACTTTTCACACCGTAGGGAATTTTCTCGTATGTAAAACTGAAAATAGCATATTATGTCATAACACCTGAAGCGATCTCAGAATATGGAAATCGTTTCATTTTGTAGTGGTTCCTATAAGGTTTTTTTTACATAATAATACCCACATTATTTTAGAATGTGTATTTATATAAATATATATGATCTATCCTAGTTACTTACATTCATGTCTGCAGATGACTTATATTTTATTTAATTTTTACTAGCTGTGCCCGCAACTTTATATTTCTTTTTTTTTAAATGCTACAGGAACCTAACTTTTTTTTTTTTCAGGATAAAAAGTAACATGTATGCTAATCCTAACTGGATTAGCATACAGGATACTGTGTGTCAAATTTCAAGATAATTGATTGGAAATAACGATAAACGAGAGAGATTTGTGTAAATTAAAAAAAAAATTAAATTCATTTATTTTCAGGCAAGTGAACTCTTGCCTGAAAATAAATGAATATTATACATTAACTAGCTGACCTGGCAAACGTTGTTTTTCCAAAAAATAAAAAATAAATTGATGTTGGTGGGCCTCCCTTTATTACTTAGGGCCTCTTTCACCAACTACAAGTAAAGTGTTGATTAGTTAAGTTACTTTTAGAAATAATTTTATGTTTTATTAAATTATGCACTCGGTTTATGCATCATTCGATAGGCGATTTTTATATATTATTTTCTTTTTAATGTTTGGGACTTTTACCGTACAAACAAAGGTATATCATCTCATTCATTCCCAGTTACCGGTGACTTTAAATGACGGTTCGACTACTTGACACATGGTGAAAGAGGCCCTTAGGGGTTTAAAAATAGTTTACTACCATTCTCAGACTTACCGAATATACACAAAAAAATTTTATAAAAATCGGTCAAGCCGTTTCGGAGGAGTTTGATTACAAACACTGTGACACGAAAATTTTATATATTTATATACTAGATTATTCTAGCTAGACAGTACCGTATTAAAACAAATAAGTAAAACAAAAGCATTTTTTACTTATAACTTGTAGAATAAAACAAGAGTAGCTCATAAATTAATAGTACTATTCGAGAACAGCCACGAGAGCTTCTCCACTGTTTATAATTTTCTTTCTTATACCAGTGCAAGATCCCGAACTTCGGGTAACTTTTTTTTATTTCACTAACATTCAGTAATTACTTCTGTATAATGAGACTTGTTTCGTATTTCATTCAGCATGAACCAGTCCGCTTTCAAACGTTATCTAGAGGAGATCACAGAGGGGTGACTTGCTTTTTTAACTAACAGGACGTTCTCCACTCAGTCGAATATTGTTTTGTCTGACTTTGCCAAAATTTAAAATGTCCCGAAAAAGCTCATATATAGGGGAAGGTGGACGTTGAATTTTTCTTATAAGGCGAGGACTAGCAGAAAAGTAATTTGACTTCTTAGAGTCATAATACAAGTCATACATAAGAATACAGTGCATAATAGACAACATTTAAAAAAGTTTGAAAAGGGCAGATTTTTTCTCAGAAAATAGATTTTTCTGAGAAAAAATATGTAAATTGTAAATTAGGTACTTCCCAAAAAAAACTAACGTATCATTTAAGTTAATTAAGCTTATTAAGGGCCTCTTTCACCAACTACAAGTAAAATGTTGATTGAATTTTTTTTTATTAAATTATGCACTCGGTTTACTGCATCCTTGGATAGGCGAATATTTTTTATTATTTTCTTTTTAATGTTTGGGACTTTTACGAGGAAGGTATACTATCTCCTTCATTCCCGGTTACCGGTGACTTTAAATGGCGGTTAGCCTACGTGACACATGGTGAAAGACGCCCTAATTAACTTAAGTTATAATAGTTACTAAAGTTTTGTTCGGCTACTTTTATTTCTTTTTTCATATTTTACACAATATATAGGAAAAACTTTCCAATTTTAAATCTGTTCAGCTATCTACGAGAAGCTACAATAAATTCCAGGAATGAGTTTGTTATCAAACAATTACACTACTTATGAGCAGTAATATTACTATATTACTGCTTATGAGTGTCTTTTTTACCGCCCCCTACAATAATACAACAGCCGTTGCATGAGTGGTAATGGTGCTTGCCTAAAATCTCAGGGGTCCCGGGTTCGATTACCGGCGGGGTCATCTTTGGAAATGATATTTTCAAAGTTGGTTATGATTTAGATTTTGCGTTTCGCAATCATTTGGGCAGCCCATCTGGCGGCAATAACCACCACCTTACAGAAGACCACCGTAAAATAACAGCATATTACGTGCTTTTGTGTTTCGGTGAGTGAGTAAGGGATGCCAGAGACCATTACCCCACCCCTTCCCCCTCATCCTTTATTCTTCTATGGTCGGCAGCGCACTTGCACTACCATCAAGTGGACCGTCAGCCTGTATGTCGACCTTAACATTAAAAAAAAAAGAATAAAAAAATTCAACCCTGTCTGGCTCTCATTAGGTGATTAAATAACTACGAAAGTTTGCTTCGTAACATGTTATGCATTTATACTGTACACAAAACTAGAACATTTCATTTAGTATGTCGCCTCAAGGAGTTGTGTAATGAAACAATACGCCGTTAAATTTCGACACGCAAATTTGCTCGTTGCTAAGCTATCATACACCCAGTAAGATGAATACTCAACTGCTGAGTCTTTTCAATTTAACTTGTATGAATTATTGAGAATTAATTGTGTTAACGGTAATGGAACTTATCGTTAGAAAACCTGTATACATGACAAAACAGTAAACCTGCTAACTCTTCACATAGAGGGCTGGCTTGTGAGTGGAAAGAAATAGTATTCAAGTTTCCATTAAATTAGCAAAACAGGATAAAAGTTTTTGAATGGTGATTAAGTATGATCCCTGGACGGCCTCCAACTAGCTATACAGACGATATAGCTAATCTAGACTCAAAGAGTAATTTGATTTCTTAATATAGATTTTGACCTCTGTTTCCATGGAAGCGGCTCATTATTCTTTTTAAAGTGCCTCTCCAATTAAATTATAAAAGTCCTAAATGTCCTAAAGATCTTAAAATGATGATATTATTTCGTCTTGCACACTGGGTTATTTCTCATACGTTCGCCACTTGGCAAGCCGTAATATCCGCCCGTGAGTACACGTTCATTTGCTTGTTTGCTGCGGCACAAAACTTGAACTTGCTTTAATAAGGATTAACTTTGACATGGACTGCACATGAGTATTATGTATGTGAAATTAATTTATTTGCTCGCTTGGGTTCTGCTACGCTCTGCTGCACTGGTCATACTCAATGCAGCAAAGCGTAGACCCTCTCGGTGGAGTTATGAATTATTGTAAGTACTTCTAAATGTATTTATTAGGAGACTTCATGAACTATTTTTGAAGTAAAAACTTCTTTAGGCGAGCTTAGGCAGTTTATAATGAGAAATTCGCAGAAAGGTAAAACAGTAAATGCGACACCCCCGACACCGTCAGGGTGGTTTTGTAAACAAAAATTACACAAGGAAATACCAGAGGGTTTAAAGGGAAAAATTAGGGATCTTGTATGAAAAGTGTAGTTCGTGTTGAGGAACGAAATGATAGCGCGTTATAAATTTTGACAAAATTGATTTCCTACTCGTATACCACTAATTAGTGAGTACATTTTTGACATACCATAAATTGATTCCCTTTTTAACTAATTAGTACGTTGTATTGTCACAAATAAACAAAGGTATCACAAAAAGCGCAGTTTTGTTGGATACTATTTTTAGCGAAGTTACCTCAACACCAAAATTTCCCAACCAAAATTGTTACATTACGAGCTTATATAATATAAATTAAAATATAATTAATAGTTATACAATAGTTACATATAACATAAATAGTTAGAGCCAGGGCGGAAAGTGTCCTTGTTTCATAATGTTAAGTTAACCTTTACGCCCATGTTACAACACGTGACCTTAGTCAATTCTGTTACGAGAAAATGTAGGTTAATAAAATAGAATAATTATTACATAAGAGAAAATTGCTTGAACACATTTTCAAAGAACGATATGGTTTCAGTCACAGTTTAGTAGTGGCAGGGCACACTGCGTTTCGCAGTCATTTGGGCAGCCCGTCTGGCGACAGTAACCACCCTCTTATGGAAGACCACCGTGAAATAACAGCACGTTTGCGGTTGTGTTTTGGTGAATGAGTAATGGCCCTTTCCTTATCTCTTATTCTTAATTCTTCTGTGGTCGTTAACGCACTTGTAGCATCTGTGGCGTTGATTGTGGTATAGACGACGGTAGCCACCTACCATCAAGTGGATCGTCAGACTGTCTGGCGACCATTTTATAAAAAAAATATATGTGAAAAACTCCTTGTTAGAAATTTGTATAGAAATTATAAAACTTAATTAATTTTAAAAGCCAATATCTAAACATAAAATAAGAAAATAACTTCTACTTTTATAAAATAAGAAAATATATACATAAAGTAATATAACGCTTGATCTCTTGTTACTACGACGCTTTGGCCAGGCGTTAGTTTTTTATTTTATTTTAGATGATCCCTTAGGAACAGTACTTTTTTTCTGCATGAAAGGTACCCCTATGACCTTTCTTGTATTTCTGAAAACGTATATACAAAAATTATGTGATAATGGGTTGAGTAGTTAAGGCCTGAAAAGGTAACAGACAGACAGATATTATTTTCACATTTATAATATTAAGTATGGAGAGTAATTATAAGATATGTAAATAAGTAATGAGTATGGATTAGCATGGATAGTATGGATTATTATATGGCGTGTATCTTTCAAGTCAAATTAAATTCGTGTTTTTAAAAGTGAATATTTGAGCAAAAGAATTGAAAGATTAGCAATTGAAATCTAGTTGTTTTCATATATTATTTCGCCTTAACAAGGCCCGGATTTCATGTTGGTATAATCAAGTAAAACAAACAGGGCCTAAAATCAAGCCATAAATATTTTATTACCTAATCGGGCTCTGCCCTCCACATAAATAAATCACTTCGACGTTTACCTGCTGCTAAATTAAGTCTCATTTTTGCACAGAATTCTAGGACACAATATTGAAATACTCTATTCAGATGAATTTCAGTTTTCCTCTTAATCAGAGACTTCCTGAAAATATTACACTTTTATATACATATTAGGATTGTGAGGTACCTACGTTCATAATACTAGGAGTAAATTTTATGTGATTTTCTCTTGATTTTCCCTTACGGAACACCACCGTAAAATAACAGCATGTGTGCTGTTGTGTTTCAGTGAGTGTTACCCTACTCGCTCGTTCATTAGGCTGCAGTGACTATCTGCCTAAAGAAAATTACCGTGAATTAAAAGCACATTATGGACAAACAGTCCAGCTTTGAGAAGAACGTCAATCATTGAATCTAGCGTTCGGGAAGCTCTTAGACATCTTCTCGTCCAAAATCCTCAATGTCTCAAAACAAAAGCTTTCGACAAATGTGTGTTCATACGAGTCTCGTACGAAAGCTAAACTTCGCTCAGCAAGATATAGCGGGATCGAATCAGAAGTGAGGAGATCCGTAGACATACAAAATTTGCCGACATAAGCCGACGGATCAGTAAGTTGAAGTGGCAGTGGGCAGGACTCATTGTACGAAGACTGACTCATTGTGGACAGATGACCTGATAAAAGGGCCACGGGTCAACGGTAGAATCAGGGTGCTTTTGACCGGTCTTATTAGAAAATCATGGGACGTCCTGTTTGTGTGCCTGCCCATAGTACGCTCATTGAAAACAATTTCTTCCTATTCGTACCTTTTATTTATTATTTATTGAGTAAAACGGAATAATGTCCAGTGAAGATAGGAGGCGGTCGTATATAAATCATTTTCTATTAGATTCACTATCTAGTGGTGCGTCGAGCCAGACCCTTGTCACAATCTCCGGACAGCACCAACATATTGCAGATTTTTATCTTTTTGTTCAAGATTATGGGGGCAAATTGCTTTTTAGACAAACTTGGCCTTCCAACAGGATTCTACACATTTTTCTACACTTGAAAGTTATATCTACAATTTACTATTAACTGGGTAAATTTTAGAATGATTCTCGAAATTGAAGCAAAATTATATATAAAAATCAAACTTTAGAAAATAAGCAAGGCTTTTTTATGTTGAGGTCGACAGACACGCTGACGGTCCCACTTGATGGTAGGTGGCTACCGTTGGCTATAACACTAGAAACACCACAGACGCACTAGAATCACCACCACACACACCATAGAATTATTAAGAATAAGGTATAAGGAAAATAACTGTGAAATAACAGCACACATGCTGTTATTTCACGGTGATCTTCTGTAAGTAGGTGGTTACTGCCGTCAGGCGTGCTGCCCAAGAGACTGCAAAACGCAGTGTTCCCTGCCACTACTTTACAAATTAAGACCAGAGCCAACTTTGAAAAGTGTCTAAATAGCAATTGACAGTGGTGCCATTTTAGTTACAGATAACAAATTCGCTGGCGTTAATATTATAAAAATGAAAATCTTGAACGTGCTCAAAAGCACTTTTTTAAAATCAGACACTCGACTTAACAAACGTTTATCAAACACTAAAAAATATCTCCGAGCTTGGTTCCTTTCCACACTCGAGGTCATTCTCGAAATGGAAAAATGTATTTTAAAGCAAAATTCTCACTGCAGTGAGGACGAGCCCCGTCACGTCTTTAATGAGGGTTTCTGTATTGTAAAATCAAAATTTTCTAGAAATTCTTATTATATTTTCGTTCTAAGAACTTAAAATATATGTTATATTTATTTTGTAAAAAAATTACGTCCTACATTTTTTTTTTATTTTAATTTCCGTCTATATAACATATATAATAAAATCGTACCTAAATGAGCCGTTTCTGTACATTAAATATTAAAAAAAAAAAAACAATTTTCACACGTTGTACTTGTACGTTGTAAAATAGTTTTTAGAATTTTGCCTGTTTGTGCGTTTGTGGACATACCCAAAACCATCGTGAGGTAGGAGTCCAACATAATGCATCGGTCTGTCTCAGACCGTTTGGTATCCATGATGGATTCCTCTTGTAAAAAAAGCTAAATGGGTTTACTCGATACTCAAAGATTAAATAAATGAGCGCCAGCTGTCCAAAAGTAGAGCAAATAAGACACTAAATTGCTTGGTTAATATACATAAAGTAAAAGAATGTTATATGCCACAACCCATATATATATATATATATATATATATTTTAAATTTTAAATAAAACCGAATGCTAATCACTAGTTGCCTAATTCATTGAATTTGTAAACATTTCGCTGGGATACAATTCGGAAAATTTTGCAGCTGTTTTGTCCCATAAGTAATTAAAACTTGCTCATTAGCCTCCCAGCGGGCCACGTATTTGTTTTCAATCAGGACCAAAGTGCCTGCTAGACGAAACTTAAATTACTTTCTACATACCTAATATCTAACGTTGTAAGGAATGTTCTCCAGTTTCGTAGCGAAGCTAACGCTATACTATATTGCTATTTTATGAAAAATAAGTGAAATATTAACAAAAAAAAAAATTCACCTTAAATTTAGGTATGTAAACGTTATACCCAAAAGCATATTTGTCTTACAAATGAAAAGTTTAAATTAGAGGTTATAATTTTGTTATAATTACTCTATATATTTTTTATTACTTATATTATGATTATGACAATTTGTATTATTTATTTACAAATATCCCAACCAGCCATGTGCAAGTCACGACTTGGAAAATTTATGTCCGTCATAGGTGCCTACTTAATTACAATAATAATAAGTATGATTATTATTATTGAGAATAATTGGGTACTGTAAAATATTATGGCAACACCGGCCTACGCACACATGTTTATAAAACCGGTTTCAACATGTTGTCTTAGCCGCAAAATTATGTCTTTAGTCCTTATTTGGTTTGAGGTTTCGACGAACAAGAAGCATTTCATAGTTGACTCTCGTTTGGATCTAACAAGTAGTAGCAGGGCACGCTGCATTTCTCAGTCCTTTCATCCTTAATATTCATTCATATGATCGGCAGCGCAATTGTAGCATGTGTGGTGTTGCTAGTGTTATAGGCGACGGTAGCCACCTACGCCATCAAGTGGACAGTCAGCTTGTCCGATCACTTTAATATAAAAAAGCCTTTTTTATTGCCATTTATCGCCTTCATGGTAACCTTGCCCTCATTCAGCAACTTACAGCAGATAGCGTGTTTGGACTCATTAGAATGGTCTCAACATTTAACTTTCATTTAACATTTAACAACATTAAACTTGGGGCGAAATCCTTTGGCTGAAACAATTAATTTTGTTTGTAATATACGCGAAGCTCTTAATTACATTTGGATAACATAACACACAGTCTGCAATTGTAAACTCGTCAGTTCAGCATTCATCAGTCGTCTGGCTGCAGCGTCCAATCTCATAAAAACAATCCTGTGGTCGCCAGCGCACTTACAGCACTTGTATTATTGTATTACAGGCGACGGTAGCCACTTGTCATCAAAGAAATCGTCAGCCTGTCTAATGACCTTGTTAAAACACTAGAATCCAGAGCTTCGCGGATTATACTCGTAGATTCTCACACAGAGAATTAGCATCAAAATTATTGTTTATATTACTTAGATTTAGACCCATAGATTAGTGAAATAGCTAATCTTTTTTATAATTATAAATTGCTTTTTTACAGTTAGTTCGAAGATCTAATTAATATGCTATTACCCACGTTTAGAACTCAGTGCCAGATAAGTATCTACATAAGTGTCGGAAAACCCAAATCTATAATCAAATTCAATCTCGAGAATACTTTAGGAACACTCGAACCTGTAATACCTTATTATTTATAAAATAATGGAAAGAGGGTCCGTGTCCTCAATACTTGAGTTCATTTTATAAGTCTCTTAAAATTGATATTTAGAAATACAGACTATCATTCATAACAAAATTTAAAAAAAATACTCTTAGTATTTTTTTGTGTTTGAGGTATTATTTTTTTAAATAAAAAAGCCTCCAATACGCATAGTTATGATTTTTTTGTTTGTGACATTGTTTCGATGTAGTCGTTTTCATTTTATCGAACCTTCTTTATATTATAATAATAATAGAAATATTAATAATCTTTATTTGTACAAAACAGGATCCTAATTACGCATATTGAATACAAAATACAAATTTTAAAATAGATAAAGCTGGTTCCCTAATTCCCGAACTAGGTTGAACACCTGTATACTTTAGGTTGGTGATTTGTAAATATGAAATTACACTTAAGGGCCCCACCCGATGAAATTGAGGGTATAGTTAAGCCACTGCTAACTAGTCAATCATCCGATATATCTTCTGGGATATAAGAGGTTACCATAACTTAGTTGGAAGTAGTTTGGACACTTTAATAACTGATATATTAAATATCAAGTTGTAATTCATGCCAAAACGTCAATTACAAGTTGATATTAAATTAAGCAACTCTCGAATAACTTTCGCGTCTCCAACAAAGTCACCTGAACTTACAACCTTGAAACGCTTCATCAATGTACGCGACAGAAAAGAACACCCCAAATAATTTTCTCGTGACTCACAAATAATAAATTACCTGAAAGTTTTGTAGGGAAAATGAATGACTTTTGTAACGTTTACGCACAAGTTTACGTTACGCCGCCGGCGTGGCACAAGTTTTTTGGTGTTGTTCCTACATACACAATTACTTGTTTTATATGTTCCATATAAATCTGTATGTAGAAGAGTTTTTTGATTATTTACTTACTAAAGACCACTTTAAAATAAACCCCTCGGGCCTCGTGTTCCCCTCTGCTGTTATGTTACGGTAAGTAAGTTCGGGGTGCCAGAACCTATTTCCCTATTCCTTCTTATCCCTTATTAAGGTCCCAATTAAAGTCGACAGCCTTTGCTGCCTTGCCTGTCTTAAGGACCACTTGTCTTCTGTTAATAGGCAAGTGGTCCCTAGGCCTGTTATATTACGTAAAAAAATTGTAATATTCCTGGCAATTGGATTTGGAATGGAATAAACGAATATTTATTTATTATATATATCTTTAATTTCTGAAATTTGTTAAAAGTCCATTAAAATTTTACTTACAATATAAAAATATAGCAAATAAAATAATATAGCAAATATAATTTAAGTAGTGGCTTGGCAGCCAATCTGGCCGCTGTAACCACCCTTCAGAAGACCACCGTGAAATAACAGCATATGTGCTGATTTGTTTCGGTGAGTGAGTAAAGGATTCCTGAACCCTTCCTTATCCCCTATCCTTAAGCCTTCTATTTTCGGCAGCGCAGACACTTGAAGCACCTATGGCGTTGCTTGTGTTATAGGTGACGGTAGCCACCTACCATCAAGTGGAGGTCAGCCTGTCTGCCGAGCTTAACATAAAAAAATTAAATGAAAATTAGTGCATTTCGGTGTCATGTGTTTCACTTAATTTTAACTACCGTCAAACGGGGTAACTTTGACTTTGACAAAACGGGCTAAATTGACAATGGGTTAGAACAGGTTTATTGGTGTCTTTTTGGTTTAAGCAAGTACTCAATACTTTAATGTAAGTAACTGTACCTTTAATTGTTCGTTATAACTGTAAGAATCTCTATTCCTAAGTTAATTTCTTAAGGTTCCCATTGTTACGAAAAAATATGGTTCCTAATAAAGAAATGTTGATTATTTTGGCCTTTTTTTATTCAATTTTCATGCTTGTTATTTTCAAAATGATGAATCACGCTTCTTATTTTGGTAGAAAGCTTTCAATGTAAGCTTTTAAGCGATTACTTTGACTTGCAGTGAATTTCAATGGTATGTCAAAATAGCACTCTGGGTAACTTTGACACCTACAAAAATTAAAAAAAATATATAGAACAATTCATTTTTTTCTCCATTTGAGCATTGGACTGTATAGCCAAAAAAGGACTAATAGTACTATAGAGATAAAAAAATATCAAATATCGCAGAAACACGTCGTAGGAACAAAAAAAAACCCTTAAAACAATGTCAAATTAACCCCGTTTAACGGTATTTAATTTAAACAAGCACTCAATCTAGTAAAATTATTAACTCTCACTTGATTTATACTAATTAATCATGTCGAGTGTTTTTACAGCTGATTTTATTAACATTGTAGACTGAGGTTTTAATTTCTCATTTATCGTTAAAATTTTGTAAAAAAATTAAACTTTATTTTCGATAAAATTTCTTAAAACAAACCTCTTTTTATTCCACACAAAATTAAAATTTGAAAGTAATATTTACATAATGTTAAAGTTAACATTGTTTGAAACTCATTTTAATACAAAGTTAAAAATTAATTGTGGTATATTATTATCCAATTATACTTAATTATACTAATATTTAAATGTGAAAGTAACTCTGTCTGTCTGTCTGTTACCTTTTCACGGATTTACTACTTAACCGATCATCATGAAATTTTGCATACACGTTTTCGGGGATAATTTGTTTTTCGATATATTTTTATACTATTTGAAAAAATTATAGTGCGTTTTTTTAAACTAACCATTCAAAATTTTCCTAAGTTTCGATATTCTTTTATACATATTTCACACAATCTGTATTTTTCTAATAGACACCTTCTGTGATTTATATCTTCCTCGTCACATTTTAATCAGTAAAAGAATAAACCAATTTACTCATACTTAAAAGAAATTTAACTTGACCACATTACATTGTGACGTCTATTTAATACTAATATAATATAATATACTTTTGTATTTCTTACGGAATTGAGCGGATTAGGGACAATCGATTCATTGAAGATTGATGCCTCTAAATGGAAAGAAAACAATACAAGAAGGAAATTGGATTCAAACGTACTTCTTAAGTGTAATATTTTTTTATATGAAAAATGAAGCCAGTCAGGATATTGGGCCTTTTTTATGCAAAGCAAATAAATGTCTTTAGAAATCTGAATTGTTGAAGAATGAATTATCTCATGTGATCGATACAATTGTAATACATATGTATAGATTTTTATAATATCTATCAAAAGAGTGACTGTCCATTTGGTAGTATCGGTCGCCTATTTATATAAGCGAAACCACAGGTGTTGCAAGTCTACTGGAGACATTCGTAAGATCAAAGATAAAGGGTTAGGAAGGGATAGGGAAATGAGAAGGGATAGGAGGGTATAGAGAAATGCATAACGCAATGTGCCCTTTTTTTTTAAAGTTTGGGAAATCCTCTTGGATACCCGGCAGTGTAGGGGACACTGAGGGGTTATGCTGATTCGTATCGGCTAAAACCCAACGAGTGGCGTTTGATGGGCGGGAATGTGGGGACGTTATGACACCACATCGGTGTCATCCAGCGCGAGGAGGGTTACGCTACCAGTCAGAACCTCGGCGTACCCGAAAGTGGAGGTACGCCGACCATCTCGGGGCTATGTACCCTGCCGCTATTTTAAAACTCATATGTTTTCTTTTTCAACGCGGACGAAGTCGCGGGCACAAGCTAGTAGGCTATAATTTATAAAGATAAGTGGACGAGGTCGCATGCGTAAACTTGTATAATAAACGAAAAAGTTTGTAAGTATATTGAACAGATTTTTATTAAAGTTTAGAGTAATGTAGTTTATACATCAGAATAACAAATTATTTACAAAGTTAAGAAGTCAAAGTCGCGTGCAAAAGTTAGGCATGTAACAGCACAGAAAATAGTTCGGTACCTACGAAATGTGATATCAAACAAACGAAAACTCATAGGTAAAAAATGAACGTTTCACATATTAGTGTGTGACATATAAAATATACTTTCACCTAAAAAGTAGCAATTTCGGTCGATTGGCAATTTCTCGTAGCGTAGACGAACCGTATTGATTCCTCCGGTGTTGGCCTACCGCCGTTGTCACCTATGAGTATGATTGATGATCTACCTACATGCCACCTGGGGTGCTTTATGTGTGGCCCAATTCACTAATGACAAGCGTTTACATGAAAATTCTGTCGTTTCGTATTATAATAATTATCGCTGACTAGAGAAATTGGGATAGTTCGAGAAATATACAAATTTGAAAATAGTGCGCCTATAAAAGGGACACCTTTCTCGAATACCAATAAGTCTTTATACCAATTTTTTTTTTTTTCATAACTACGATTTCTAAAATATAGATTATACACACACATCTTGAAAACGCCTTACCCCATCCCATCATTATTCCTTATCCTTAATCCTTATATGGTCGGCAGCGTACTTGCAGCACCTATGGCGTTTGCTTGTGGTATAGGTAACGGTAACCACCTACCATCAAGTGGATCGTCAGCCTGTCTGTCGACCTTAATATTAAAAAAACGCTATTTTCTTACAACTTGAACTGAATTATCAAATACTTTACGTTCAGTATAGACTAGCGACGACACACTGTATTGCTTTTGTATAGTGTTTGTTGAATACCATTACACATTTCTTTAATAAAATAAATCATAGCCAAATTGAATCGATACCTTACATATTAAAAGAACGTTATCAATTAGAACTCATAAAAACAAAAAAAAAGTTCAAAGAAAGTTAAGAGAGTTAATTAAATCGCTTAAACACTTGCGCTTAATTGCTTAAATTTTTTATACCTTATGTTCCATGCGACTGTTAATTTAAAAAAACCTGTCACAAAGTTTTAACTTTTCACTTCGAAAATTCGAAAGCCTACTGTTTCGAAAGGCTCATTTATGGTTAGACTAAAAAGTTTGATAAAAATAATATAATATGAACATTTAGTTTTTTTGGTTGGAATTTAATCAAACAGGTTTTTTTTTTGTTGGAATTCCCTACTGTTAAGCGGGTACGGCGATTGGAAATATTTACAAGCTAAAAAATAAAGAATCTATTATACTTTAAACAAAACATAGCATTAGTAAATCAATTAACATTTTCATTCAAAACATCGAGTTTCGGTATACTAATTCCGGTATGCAGCGCGCCAACGCCTTTGATGACTCCAAGCGCTTTAAAGCCACAAACGTAACGCTTCCGGACATACAGACAGACTATATGATATTTTTATTTTGTTATGGAAAATTCCAAGCTTCTCCAGCGCAGTTAGAGCTTAAAAGAGGTTCCTTTTTATTGTGTGTTTCGTCCGCAAAGTGGCCCCGAGTCCCCGAGTGACATCTCTTTGTACCCGCTATTGTCTACATACTTACATACCACTAAATAATGCCAAAGAATATTCTGTTTTTAAAAAGCACACTGACACAACATAGCTTTTCTGTCTAAGCTTCGTTCAAATTTCATTAAATTAAAATATTAATAATAATAATAATAGTCTCAAGGGTTAACCTTGATATGAACTTTTAAAAATTGGTTCTGGTCTAGATTTGGAAAGTAGTGGCAGGGAACACAGCGTTTCGCAGTCATTTGGACAGCCCATCTGGCGACAGTAACCAGTTATCCCCTTACAGAATACCACCATGAAATAACAGCATATTATGTGCTGTTGTGTTTCGGCGAGTGGGTAAGGGATGCCAGAGCCCATTACCCCATCCTTATACCTTATCCTTATTCCTTCTATGGTCGGCAGCGCACTAAAAGGTGTTGCTTGTGTTATAGGCGACTCCAAATTGTGTTCCATAAATACACTAAACTTGTAATGGGCTTTTGCGGCCTATTGAATTTTCAAAATGTTCTAGCTGACAAAAATATACTCTTATGTGAAAACAAAGCAAGCTTATAAAGAATCAACAAACAAATCTGATTGAAGACAATCACTAAGAAAAATTCCTTACACAATTCCTCCAAGAATGTCTACAAGAAATCAGTGCCTTCGACATTTTCCTGGAAGCGTTTCGTGGATTGTTCCCAAAGAGAAATAGCCGCGATTTATAAGGAATTCCAGTAACCCCGTGCAATTGTAAGAAAGTTGTCGGATAAGAAATGGCAATCGGAAAAAAGTTTTGATTGAAGCGAATCCGTCACCAATGTACTTAGAGGACGATCATATTTTGCCTTGTTGTGGCTTTTCTTCTTAATAATATTAGAAAAAGTATTATATATAGGACAAACAACAAAACTTGAGCAATTCCTCATAATTACTGACATAATGGTTTTTTTATGTTATAAATGGTAGTAGCGGGAAGGCTGGCGGGACACTTGACGGCAGGTGGTTACCATCGTACGTTACCGACACTGTCTTGTGTCTCAGTTGAATAAACTAATATTATTATAGTTGGTGGAAACATCCCAGAAGGAAATCTGTTAGAAAATTCCGCAGCGAAACGGTACGGTGGTACGAACTCGGGGTAGGTATTAACTGAAATAAATCGTACACACTCGTAGAACCGTTGTACAACAGGTAGAACACACAAAGAGAAGCCAAATTTGTTCTTAAACTAAGGCGTTGCTGTGTGAGTAACGGATCGTCAACAATTCGACACCACAAGTAAATATTGCCTTATAAAAAACTAGGCGCTGCTCTAGCGTAGTAGGTACTGCATTGCTTTTTTCGACACGCCAATTATCTTCCAAGTGATACCTAAATTAGACTTTTGTCGAGATGTCCATGTTCTTTGAAGAACTTAGAAATGTGGGTGTCCTGAAATGTGGCCCTGAAATTATTATATAATGTATTTCAATAATTATTATTTATTTATTTTTTTTATAAAATATTTCAATAAAATCTGAAAACTAATTTGGATATGTATGACACAAAAAAAAAGTTCAAATATACAATCGAATTCGCTTTATAAATTGACAGTAAAGCATAGTACACACTGTTGTGGATTGGACATACAGAATTCCACTGACTGCAAGAATAAATGACAAAATATTTTTTGTTCGTTTTATTTATTTATAAAAAAAAAAATACTTTTATTAGTTTATTTCTATTTACCTTGCGCAGATGGAGAAGACTCGCGCAGGCAGAGATCAACTAGTCAGATTCAGACTTTTCATAACCTCCGTCGGGAGTGTACTACTGAAGTGACTATAGTATCCTGCCCATGGGTTCAACTCACTGACTTATGTCGGTAACTTTCATACGTCTACCGATCTCCTCATTGCTAATTCAAGCTCGCAAAATGACCCAGAACATATCCCTCTGCATAGCTCCCTCGTTATGTGTATTCCAAAGCTGTATACCGCAAAATACAGTGTGTATATGCCTCAAAATAAAAACGGCTTATCGTTTATTTGTTCCATTTGACCCCTGTCACGTCGTGTCACGAATTAAAAATGGTAGACATTAAATTTTACAAAATTAATAGGACAGGTGAGAGTCACGTGACATTCATTTATTTCGCCCACTGAATTAATATGGCGTCTGTTTTATTATGAAACATTAATATTAACGCATTTAGTGGTATTCGCATCGCCTAGTGAGGTATTTGTTTTAATTTAATCTCTTACTAGTTTTTGCCTTCGACTTCGTCATGTCCTTGGGGAACAGTAGTTACTGTTTTCTGAACGAAAGATACCATATGTCATTTTCTGTATCGTTGACAATTTGTATACATAATTTTATGATGATCAGTTGAACAAATTCACCTCGGTGATTGGATAGGTAGGTATCCAATCATTTCATTGCAAACTATCAATTTCAATCAATACCTACTCCGAATGATTGGTACACATTTCGAATTTATTTGCTTTAACATAAATATAAGAAGCGGTTTCTGATATATAAAAAAAAACTAGATTTTAGCGCATTCTAAAACTTGATTGTCCTTTGTATTTTAAATTACTGTTGAAGAGCTTTTTACATGTATAGTCGAATGTATTTAGGTTTAGTCGAATGTAAATCTTGACATCTTGACAAAGATACACCCTTATTGGCTGTGTAATAATCACTGCATTTTCAAAGCGGACGAAGTCGTGTGCACCAGCTAGTACGCTATAACTTATAAATCCGTCTACGTCGCGTGAAAAAAACATTAATTATTTAAATGAAAAAGGTTTTGAGAATAGTTGTAGGGACGGTTACATTATTATACTAGCGACCCGACCTTTTTTTAACGTTGGGAAATCCTCTTGGATACTTGGCAGTGTAGGGGACACTGCTGGGTTAGGGTTATGCCGGATTCGTACCGGCTTTCTAGCGCGGCCGTTGATGGGCAGGCTCGCCGGGACGTTATGACACAACATCTGTGCGTGGCGGCTATGCAGCGCTTGGAGGGCTACGCTTTCTGTCAGAACCTTGGCGTACCCGAAAGTGGAGGTACGCCGGCCATATCGGGGGATCGTACGACGGGCGGAAGTCTACTAGCGACCCGCCTTGGCTCCGCACACATGCATTTTATCTGCAAATTCCTTTTATACCGACACAAACTTTCCTTCTTCCTTCTTTTATCGCTTTTTCTGTTAGTGAAAAGTATCAAAATCCATTGGATGGTTTATGCATAGGCGGAGGCGGAACTTGACTTTATTTCATAATATGTACAGACATAGAATAGAAGAGAAAAACCATAACAATTGTTAATACAGAATACCAATAAGAAGAACGAGTCCAATTCACCAGTCAGTTATCAAGATTCCGGTAGGTCCCGAAGAGCAAAGTTGTGCATGCCTTGAATTGATAATGAGAGGGTCACGTGACGCGATAGGACGCCATTTTGTCCGGATCGCTCCGCTTTTATCCGGTTATCTCCGGTTTCAATGATAAATGGAGGTGAATGGTGGAATTAAAAGCAATTCGGTGGAAAAAATATCTTCCGATGAATCGGTTTCCAACGATTAGGTTTTGTGATTGTCTGAACATCTAAAGTAAATAGGTATTACAGTCACGTACATACGTCGATTTTGAGATCATTTTCTGTACGAAAAATAATAAAATTCCTATTCCATTGAATTAAGGTTAAAATTTGCAAATTAATACATTTACATGTCTATATTATTATATGGGTTTGTCCATTATTAATACCTTCTGATCTTCATAACATCAGATTTATAAGTCTTTATTTTAATTCTCCAATAATTTCCAATAATAGCAAATAGAGAGAGTTTGTTCATCATTATAAACTCATTCTTCTTTTTCTAAATTTTGCATATTCTTTTTTAGTATTTTCCCATGACGAAGTCATTTTTATAATTACTTCTTTGAGATAATATTTTTTTCTTTTTGTAAGCCTTATTTCCTTTACACATTTCCTTGTGTAAAGAAAATAAGTGGCACTACTTAAACACACCTAACTGACTACCGTTACATTAAAAAAGGTACTTAAAAAAAAAATATAACAATATAGAAAAAAAATTGCAATGACATAGAATACAGTCTAAATGCTCTGAGTACAGATTTATCTCCTACCAGAGAGTGAATGGACAACAGTCCCCACACTTACCTAATGAGAACTTCACCTGAACACGGAGAATTCTCATTCAAATCTGAAATCAAAAAGACTCATAGGTACAGATAAAATTGGGATTCCTACCACTAGTGACTTCATTGCTTTATAATGATAATTCAGTAATCTGATTTGCCAATCTGAAATCGATTCCCTTATTAATAAGGTAAATTCAATAACTGTATAAACAGTAGACAAGAAATGTTGGTAACAAATTACTCGCTTCACTAGTATTTGGTGATCGAAAGGATAAAACAGGAACTGGGTGTAAATCTCAGTGGTTGGACAAGATAAATAGCCACCTACTTCACAGTTGTCTGGTTTGACTTGATTTGCGACTTGTTTATTTAAATGGGGAAGGAAAACTTGGTGTCGTAATAGTGTGAAGTAGGATAAATTTAATGTCATTTATTTGGCTGAAGGAATTTTTTATTAAAATTTAAAATTAGAATAAATCTTGCCCCAATTTGAATCGTGTCTCGCGTTTCGCTTATTAAATGATCTGACTTCTGAGATACGGGTTTCCAACATAGCTCAGAAGTCAAAGCTTTGCAATCATTATTTTATCGAAATAGAACCCTTAAGGGCCAGTTTATAAACGACATACCTATTTCCCGTTCGTTACAGTGCTGGTAACGAACGATTAACGGTCCGTCAATAACGTTTACTGACGGTGGTTCTATAAAAGAAATTAAACATTCGGTAGCTGTCCATAAAAAATACGCCGAAGTTTATGAATATTGTCGACGGTTTCGTTGTAGTCTGTCAAGTGTCGCGTCACAAACACATTTATTTACAAAAATAACGTTCAAAAATTTCAGACTTTAATATTTTCTAACCTCAACGTGTCACTTGTCAAAATAAACGATACGTAAGAAAAACCAACCCTATCATAACGAGCCAGTAAACGCTAGCTGTCATATTATACTGTTGACTAACGAACAGTTGTTTATAATACATATTAGATCATTTTTTCGTCTATTTGATATAAAATTTAACTAACGGATGGTTATAAAACTGGCCCTAAGCATACCTTTCAGAGGTATTTTTTTTTAAATATTATGTAATAATTGTTTGAAAGATTATGGAAAAATTCACAAAAAGATATAAAATTGTCATTAAGAACTCTGTGGTCGATAGTTCTCTGTAGAACTCATAATGCAGGCACCGCTCTACAAATCAGTATTGCCATACGCAGCCATAATGTTTGGTAAGCAGTCAAGTAGAACCAATCCTATTATTAATTACATTTTCATTTATGATTTTTATTCAGTAGACATTAATAAATATTATTATATCTATTCCATTTACAAATGCTATAAAAATATTATAAAAAATAAATATGCCATGAAAAGAAATATTATTTTTTTGCAATTTATTCAACATTTCAAAGGAATGTTCGATTCAGGTTACCGAATAATCCGAACGAGATTGGCTGCTCTAATGGCCGCTTCCAACAGCACGAATCTAAAGCATTTGAGGACATACCCCTGAAATCCGAATTAAAAGTGTGACCTAAGTTGTAAGATGTAGCTATTTTATTTTTCAGTTTTTCGTAGCTGTATTGGCATTCGATTCCGCATGGTTCTCAGTCTAGTAAATCTAAATCTATATGTATACGTAAAGGTCTAATTCTATTAACACATATTAAATAAATTAATTTCGGTATAATTTATTCTCATAAAACAGAACAAGTTGTCCACTTAAGCTATGAGAACTTAATAACTACATATTTCGGTACATTGAATCCATTGGAGATTATTAGGTATTTCCAACATCATACGTATTCTTTTAATGTTTCTTATTCAGTTAATAAGAATAATGTTAATGTTAATTAATTATTTTATTAATTATTTAATGTTAACTAATACTTAGTTAACATTAAATAATTAATGAATATTAAATAATTAATATTTTCTACGTATAGGCTGATTTGTCTGAAATAAATAAATAAAAAATTAAACAAAAATGCATTAAATAAATTAAATACCTACATAAATACATTTTAAATATGTGACCTAATGTTAGATATGTATAACTCCAATCAAAAGTGCCTAACGTGCCTAAAGAAGTATTCACTTCAAAAACCTACAATAACATGTCATTCGTACTAACTCAGCTACGAGCACAAACGACCAAGAAATGTTTGAAAATCGCTACTGCTTCTTAGATGAGCCAAACGCAACCAGCGACCATTATCCCAACAAAATCCGCATAATAAGATTATTATACCGTTCGTCTGATTTTGTAACACCAACGCTGGGAATCCTTCGGCCCTGATGCCAACACGATAATTGTGTTGTCTTTGGATATTTAAACGTTTAATCGGACTAATAATGATCAAGATCATTTGGTGTGTTTATTCAAATAATTCTGGCTTTGAAATTATACTCGCTACTTACGCTACTACATACTTACTTACTTACGCTTAGATAGCGACTTACGTACATACGTACAAGTTCAATAACTTGTACCTTATTTTAAAGCTTCAATTTTTTTTATCTAGAAGGCGCTACTATAAATTATTGTTCATACATTTCCATTAAAATCCAGTCGACGCGGCGTCAAAGCTCTGCATTTAAAAAAAAACACTTTAACACCGGACGTTCTTGCTTGACTGTGGTTACTGAAAAGTTATTTAGAGTTAATTTTATCAATTTTGAGAAGAAAAAAAGGTATGCAATTCTTCGAAGCACTCTCGTTCATGCGAAAGCAGTTATTGAAAAAAGCGATCTTCATATTTATGATAAAAGCTCCTGACATAAACGATGATATTCTCTAAATTCTAAAATATAAATTTAATGTTTAAAATAACAACTCATTTTCATCGGAGTTGCTGGACATTGTTGGACGACACGTTTGGTCCTGTGGCTAGTAACCCTAGCTGTTAACCAAACGGTCGCGGGTTCGAATCCCGCTAAGGGCAAATGTTTATGTGTTAACATTTTACCTTTGTACCTGAGTCATGGATGTTTTATATTTATAATATGTATGTATTTACAAAAAAAAAAGTAATCTATGTATTATATCAACTGTCTGGTATCCATAATACAAGCATTAGTTGCTTACTGTGGAACTAGTTGGTGCTGTGTGGAATGTGTGAAGATATTTATTATTTATTATTATTGTCATGAAGGCTGAAATTGGTTGAGCATCAAAGCCGTTCAAATACAAAAGTACGCAGCGTTACGACGCTTTGGCGCTGTCGTCCTGACGTGCGCTAAGTACGCTTTCTTTTTGAGGAAGCGTTATCACAAAAAAATAATAAAATAATATAAAATGTTAAATTCCTCAAATCGTAACAGCTTACGGGTCAAAGCTTTACACTTACAAAAGGAAAATCTCTTTGGAATGTTATTTTGATGTTTAAAAGCTAAAAAGTTTCAATACTCCAGCAAAACCATTAGCGTCATAAAACCCGACGGAATGCACCCACCGAGTCGCGGTGACTAATTCTACAAAAGTAGTTTCCGTGTCGACAGCGCTCTATGTCAAAAAGTTCCGTTAAATTTTGTTGGACTAACACATATAATATTACACGATCAGTATTTAAACTGAATGTGCGTTTATTTTTATGTTAAGGTCGACAGACAGGCTGACGCTTCAATGGTCGGCAAGTGAACTGCCGACCATAGAAGGATTAAGGATAAGGGATAAGAATCACTCACCAGCAGCACATTATTCTGTTATTTCACGGTGATATTCTGTAAAGGGTGGTTACTGCCGCCAGACGGGCTGCCCAAATGACTGCGATACACAGTATGCCTTGGCACTACTAATTTTACACACAATTTTAAGATATTTTGACAATAATGAATAACATTAAATTACCGCATCGGTGACTTCACATGGTACGGTAATTGTTTTTAAATTTATTTATACGTATCCATTTCCCATGGATACCCCATGGATTGCGGGGTTGTGCCAGACTCTAATGCCACAACCTTAATGCTCTTTCCATTAGTGAATACCGCATGAAAATCCGTTCAGTAGTTTTGAGATTATAGCCAACATACAGACGTACATACAGATAAATGCGGCGGAGGACTTTGTTTTATAATACGTAAGGATTAAATTAATAATTGATTTGGAAAATTTGAACGTTCTACACTGCTGATTCTTTACACTATGTCACAAGTCTGTGTTTGAGTTGTAAAAAACTATTTGCAAACGGGATCATACGCTTTTCAATTAAACTAAATATGTGTTTCAGGTTTGAAAAAAAAAAGCAAGACTCCTATAAAATAATATAACGCTCTCTATATTCCAGTCAAATGAAACAAAAGGCGAGTTGATTTATAAACTTTTATATTGAAGTAGTGACCCGCTCCCGGCTTCGCCTGGGATGCAATTTTTATATATACAAATCATACCTGCTTATACTTTTTTCCATAAGGGAAAACCGAATTAAAATCGGTCAAGCCATTTTTGAGGTTTTATGAGACCAACGCACGACGATTGATTATTTTTTATTTACAACGTGTTTGGCACAACGATGTAAACTTTTCAGTGAGTCATAGCTGAGGTCATTTACAACCATTATGAGCAAAATTGTCCAAACAAAAATCTAACGGTTTGAAAAATTTAAATTTTTAAATTTAAATCTGTTGACCTTAACTTTTTTTATGTAGGTAAAATACATAAAAAAGTAATCTAGGTAATATTACAGAATAAGTTACAAACTCTACTTCTTTAACAGAGAATTTAGCATGAAGGTATCTTCACCGCTCTGTGTGATTGAGCTAATTTACACCAATCCTGAAAACTATCGACCAAAAGTGTGTCTATGTTATCCAGTAGTTATGAAAAAAAAAGCTATCGAGCCCACATTGAATGTCATAACAAAAAAGTAAAACCACTCACAAAGATGTAAGTTTATTTCTGTACAGCTCTAACGAAATCGAACCAAATCCAGTAGACCGATCATTCGTACTGTACGGCCCGTTCAAAAACAGTCCGCGCAAAGTTCGTACCATTATTTTGCTTTTTGCAAACTTTAGTTTGGCGTCACGCCAATATCGAGGCTCTGGCCTATGTGTAAAAGTTAGTGAGATTCGAGAAACTTCCACCTCTATATCTCACTCGATGACTGGTGCAGCGTTTGCGGATAGCGCTCTAGCGGCGCAGTGTCGGAAACACACGGGGATAAAAAGGAACCGGAACTGTTACGATTCAAGCAACGTTTTCTGTTTTTAATCCTCAGCTCTTATATCCGGTGATGCCAGGGAGCTGTACAATATTTTCTACTGTAGAGTTAGCGTTAAGTTATAATTCAGTAAAGTAGTATTTTAGTTAAGTTATGATTTAGTAAAATAGTCATTTATGTACGACTTTTCCCAATTACTCATTATAAGGGTAATTAAAAAATCTAAACATAATATACATAACACGGCTTCGTTTGCGTTTTTATTAATTTTTTTTTCAAAAAACAATGTTGTACTTATGTTGCCGAGATAAAATATTGTTTTTAAAATTTGTGATTTTTAAATTTTGATGAATACAAAAGAAGGTTCAGCTCGGTCCAAAATTCTCAGTGTCTCAAAACAAAAGTTTTCAACCAATATGTGTTGCCATTTAATAACATATGGCGCTGAAACATGTTCTCTATGGGCCTCGTAATAAAGCTAAACGTAGCTTAATGAGCTGTACAGAGGGCTATACTCGGGGTTACATTGCGAGATCGAAACAGAAATAAGGAGATCCGTAGACGTACGAAAGTTACCGACATAAGCCGGCAGATCAGTAAGTTGAAGTGGCAGTGGGCAGGGTACGAAAGGTTCTCGAGTGGAGGCCACGGACCGGCAAGCGCAAAGTAGGACGTCCACTCACAAGGTGGACAGAAGATCTGATAAAGGCCACGGGTCGACGATGGATCCAGGCTGCTTCTGATCGGTCCTATTGGAACATTATGGATGAGTCCTATGTCCAATGTCCAGCAGTGGACGTCATGCAGACGAGATGATGATGAAAGAATGTTGTCTATAAAGTTCATGTATTAATAAAGCTGAATCCAAGTTAATGAAATCATTAGAGTTCCTTTAAAAAATTAGCTAATGAGACATCTACCTTAATCCTCGGTCCTAACCAAACATCCTGTGCAAACTTATCAAGTTTACACTCCTTATTATGTAGTTCAAGGTGTCTTTGTTGCCTTATGCTTACAGAGTATTAGCCTAAGAATTAAATTGTATAACCTCGTTAATTTTAATTTTAGTTTAATTTTAATACTGGTAAACAAAATTAAAATATGTTTGTACTAAAAATGTGGTTTTTTTTAATCATATGAAACCTATAATATCATGTTAGAAAAATAATTGAATATAACTTAATTCTATTTTAGCAAAAAAAATTAAATGAGCATTTTTTTGTAAAATTTAACTACAATATTTATCTGGAACTTTTTCCAACTTTGACCATTTTGTATAATTTGTAAAAAAAATACCAATTTTTATTTTTTTCCACCCTTTTATAAAGAATTAAAATTATTTTTGGTCGAAATTACACTATTATTATATGGTGTAACCAAAAATTTCTTTCACCCATGAATATGACATATCTTCAAGCAACTTATATTAAAAATTCCCATGAGGAACTCACATTTTAGATTATCATGTAGTTGATAAAAATATTTATTTAAGTCTAAAAATTCATATTTTTATAAAAGTCAACCATTGAATTACTTTGATGTTTTGTTTTATTTACAAAATCCCTGGAAAGCGATATCATTCGCTTTAGGATAGGTAATTTATAAAATAGATTGTAACAAATATACGTGTAAAAATACACGTATATTTCGGGCTTATGCAAATTTAAAACCATTCGGAACCCTATCGCAGGATAAAACACCTACAGCGTTTGGTTTCACACCTAATGTTGATATAACTAGATTTTCAAAACAAAATTGTTATCCCTAGTACATACTATAACAGTACCTAATAGATATGTATTTTTGTTTGTAATGAATAAACTCAAAAACTACTGGACCGATTTTATTTTATTTTTTTCACCTATAGAAAGCTACATTATCAGCGAGTAACATAGGCAATTTTTTATAAATTTACATACTTCATCACAGTGGAACTCTGTCTTTGTACTAGCGCATTGTAATTTTATGTTCATCAAAAGACACTCTTAATATAAAGCAATAAATTAGTATTTAAGGTAGTTCACTTACTTTTATTTAATAACGTTGTGCTCTTCAAAAAAAATCAAGCGAGGTTGTTATGTGAGATCTGACATATTCATGATCGGACTGAAGCCTATCGACACGGGTAGTGGCTATAAAATGCTGCATTAAATATTGTTATCGATACGTATCTATGTATAGTCAGCATTATAATAAGTATTTAAATTAAGTATTTTGCAAATATGTGTTTTGTTTAACATAGTTGAAGTAATTAATTAAATATTTTGACTTTAATGGAATGAAGGATAAAGTCCTTGGGAGTTGGGAAAGGAACTCTGACATCACTGAACCATAAAACACACGTGCTAAAATTTCACTGTATCTTCTTTAAGCGGTGCCAACTTCTACCAGATTAGTTGCCCAGCTTGTGACTGTGGAGTGCTTTAATTTATTTATTATACATTTATTTGACACACGTTTGGTCTAGTGGCTAGTAACCCTAGCTGTTAACCAAACGGTCGCGGGTTCGAATCCCGCTAGGGGCCAATGTTTATGTGTTAACATTATACCTGAGTCATGGATGTTTGTATTTATAATATGTAAGTATTTACCAAAAAAAAGTAATCTATGTATTATATCAACTGTCTGGTATCCATAATACAAACATTAGTTGCTTACTGTGGAACTAATTGGTGCTGTGTGGAGTGTGTGAAGATATTATTTATTATTTATATTTATTTTACACTATTTTATAGTAAATTATTTTCAACTTTATTATATTTATTATATGGTTTTATTATATTAATATAGCACCAGAACCAGAAAACCAATAACTATTTAATATTAATTGAGTATTAGAGTTCCATTGTAAAATTTTAAAATTTAAATTAAAAAATATTAATATAGCATTTGTTAACATCATAATTTTCAAATAGTCAATTAATCCAGTTGCTTAATTTTACTGACCTTACTTAATACTACTGACATTTACTTAACTACCTTATTATTACCATGTATTTATTTATTTTCTTAATTTTAAATTTTTTACAATATAATTATATAAAAGCAATAAATATTATAAAAACATTAAAAACTAGTAAACTCCAGGTTGCGGGGCAAGGCCCAAGCTACCGTTGGTTTTTTTTTATTAATATATTTATACAGCATAATGTTACGTTTACTTTTAGAATGGTGTAAACATGAACTCATTAGTGTTTTACCGCACACCATGCTCATATTAAGAATATATACATTCAGATATGTATAAATATATACAGACAGATATTATTAAAATACATACAGATAATATAAATATATACACATACTTAATTATTCCTATTACGCTTGATTAAACCTTTTGTTGACGCTCAAGCATACTTTCGATTCTTCAAAAATTACTTTAGAATTCAAACATAGGTCTAAGATAATAAGTTAATTTTGCTTGTTTACGAATAAATGTACTTACTGTTGTTAAAAATTATATTTATCTGTAGTTAATTGTAGAAAATATGTTTTAGCTTACATGTGATGTTTTTGGATGTTTGGATGTTATTAGGGTTCCAGAGTGATGAACCTCCTGACAATATGTGCCATGTCAAGAAGTACCGCCTTCTGTATCTGTCCCTTGACCCAGCCATCTAGTGAGAGCCTCTTGAGGTGTTGGTCGAGGCTCTTGACTATCAGACCCTAGACCACTATCGGGACGATGATTGATGAATCGACAGCTCACATGGCCGTCACCTCGTGAGCCAAGTATATATATTAGGTAAGTATTATTATTATGTATGTCATTTTTGTTGCGTTCATAAACTAGAAGTCTAAACCCTAACATGTATACTGAAAGTGGAACATTCCAACAGACTGTAACGAATAATTTATGGTCAACCATTTGCAATTTAATCGCATAATTTTTCTTGCTGCAACGCGGCATTTTATCGGCCCTAAAGGCTATCTGTACACACAGAGTAATGTATGCGCATACATTTGTTACGTATGTCATGTAGCCCCTATCGTAATAGTGCGGGACGTAGCATACTTTACACGCTATACGATTTTTAATGTATAAACTTATTTTTACTATACTAGTTGTGCCGAAGAGTTCGGTTTTTTTTAAAGACCCCACAGGAGCCTAACATTTTTTCAGGATGCTTTAATTTAATTCAATTAATAAGCTATCTGTGGGACAAATTTCGTTCAAATCCGTTAAGCTATCTGTGGGACAAATTTCGTTAAGCCGTTTCTGAGATTAGCGTGCACAAGCAAACAAACAGACAAAAATTGTAAAAACATTTTTTTTTTATCTGGGTAACATAAGTACAACATTTAATGAACAGACACGGCTAGTTTACGATTGTATTTTATTTATGCAATACAATACAATTCAAAAATTATTTTTCAACGCCGATCAAATACGAGCTGGAAATGCTGTTCAGAATCTCGGCCTAGTTCAGAATCTCCAGAGCACTTTTTATATACTCACATTTTACTCAGTTTTTTATTTATTTAATTGAGCTACAATGTCACTACATTATTATCTCAATGTGCATAAAATTTCACAGAAATAAGAATATTTTGTTAACAACAATGACATAGGTAAAGTTGAAATTAACATTGTATTGTTTGTACTCGTTACAACAAACTTTAATTGTTATGGCAACACTAAACGTAAAACAACAATAACTTTGTTGCGATTACCGTTCGGTACAAGTTAAAAACTAGAGCGGGAAGTTTAAATTTATCTCGTCGATTTCTTTCATATTATGTCCCAGAAAAGTCATGCTTTATGTATTTTATGTATTGCTACGACCATCAACTAATGAGTAATCACGGAATTACTTAGTCTGCTTGAGTTAGAAAGTGAACAAGTTGATAAAAAAATTCTCTATTAAATCATGGTTCAGTAGTTTTTGCGTGAAAGAGTTATAAACATCCATACATCCAAACATACTTTCGCATTTATAATATTAGTACGGACGGATAATAATATGTAAATATATATCATACTTAGAATTATTAACTTAGAATTAAATGAAACATTATATTGTATTAAAAAAAAATTAATAATAAAAAAAATTAACCGTTAAAAATTGTGATTCAAATTGGCAAATTTACAGTCTAAAATATTAATGGTGATAGGCCCGTATAAAATTCGTGTAGTCACACTCTTGTATGTAATACGCTACCTCTTTTATATTGTACCAAAAATTCAAAACGGACATGAAATATTTTATGGTTTTGATATGTTGCAACTATATGACCTTTTCATAGATTTCTGTTTATCTGCAAAACGTTTAATTTTATGTTTGTCTCGCAATCAAACTATTAATATGAACTTATAATCTAACTAACACTAGGCCATTTTACTGTTGCTTATGCTCAAAACCATTGCACAGTAGCTATTTTAACTAGCATAAAACAAATTCTGTCTAGCATACAAAAAATTCGGTTATCTGTCTATTTGTTTTTTTTTTTTAATATGTAGTTATTACTTAAGTCTTAAGTCGGTGGACCAGCATTCGTCTTTCTGAACCATCACTGTTTTACACTGCGCTCCATAATTACAAAGTTACACTCAATAGAGGGTAATATTCATATTGTGTCCTACAACCTACAAGCGTGTATGAATTTTGAGAGTCCGTGTAATATTGTAGGTGCTTATAGAAGCGCGCTAATGTGGATTATTTACCAGAGCAGTGTTGCGATAAAATTAAATTTTGTTAATTATACCCAACACCAAGTTATCTGCGTTTCTGTGTAATAACGCACGCAAGCCGGAGGAAATTAGAGGAACGTAATGTTTGCTTTCATTAATTTTACAGTCGAGCTGAAATTAGAAGTCACTTGTTTACTTGTAACCACTAGTAAAGAGCCCTGTCTTCGCTCGAGTAAGTGCAATTTTGATTTACATTTAAACAGAAGAATATCATGATAAAACAGGCAGTAGGTTGTTGGGTTTTGGTGAGTTGGTATAGGGGATGTTAGAACCATAATGTTAAAGACTTTATAGGGGCTGAAGAGGGAAAAAGACTGATAAAGTAAAACCGAATCTATTTACACTGCAAAATCTAAAACGATAATGAACAAAACATAATAAAAAACAAATTGACAATCCAAAAAGGTCGTTAACATTATCCTCTTCTCGTCACTTATTCTTTATTTTATAAAGACAAGGACTAACCTCAGACCGAACACAATTGTTACCAAAATTTTCGCTATCTAATAACCTATGAATTATCTGTTCCTAATCCCTATCCTGAATCCTACTATGGTCGCATTTGCAAGCCTACAGCACTTGTGGCGTTAAGTGTGTGTGTGGCCATCTACCATTAGATGGACACAAACAGGTATAAAACTGTCAAAGATAAACTAAGTCTCCAATTATGTTGGAGGATTATAACTACAATCCCATAACCCACAAATAATTTGCCATTCTTTCGATATTTACTAGCTAGTCAGCCTGTCTGTCGAGTTTAACGTAAAAAAATCTACGTGTTTACACTAATAGTGAAACTTTTACACTAATAGAGAACTAAAGAACTTTTCAAATCGGTCCAGTTGTTTTTGAGTTTATTCATTACAAATAAAAATATAAATCTCGTTATAATATTAGTATAGATTTAAAACTAAAGAAGTCCTGTAAAATCTGATAATAAATTCAACTCATGCCACTCAGTAATAGTGGTAGAAACGGTAGAGTTAAGAAGGGATTAGTCCTCGGCCCCTATTGTACTTAATAATATCAGAATAAGATGCGACTGTAAACTAGTTATAAGAATAATCCGTTTCCTCAGTCAGCTCTTGAAGGGTTCGCTACTTGAAAATTCCATTTCCGTCCGTCTTTGTGTACGCCCTCAACAAGCAATTGTCCAATTGTAAGCAATACTTTTACAATTGAGTTGGAAAATGTCATAAGTGTACTTTTTTTAAAAAAAAAATAGTGTAATAAATTTACACGTAATATTTATAAATTTAATGACTGCGTGTGATTCGAGACACAAAATGAAATTTATTAGGTATTTCAATTCTTTAATTATAAATATTTCTTTATTGATGTTCACTCATAGAGCCGAGTGCATAAATGTTATTGTAATGGTTTAGTTTAGGAGATACATATTTTTACATTTGACTGACGATATATATCAATTAGAGTTTTTCAAAAGACGCTTACTCATTACTTAATTAATTATCATAAATATTAGCGATTTTGGTATAAATAACCTTTACGAAAAGAGTTCGGATTTTATAACACTTTTACTTTCGTCATAAGTTTCCTCATTCCTTCGTCAAGGAGTCTTCGCTTCCTTTGTTTATTAAGTATTAAGTATTATTGAAAATTAAGTATTGAATATTAAGTAGTAAGTAAATGTACAATTTAAAAATATTGCAGCTACATGCATATTACTCGTAACCGTCACAATAAAGACTCAGCCACACTGACTGTGCGCCACGCTTATGTGACTCATTATAAATTCTGTCTTCACTGCGCGTATTTACTCGTACCCTTCTGCGGGATTTTTTTTTAAATGGGTACAACAAAAATGTTTAAAAAGATCTTTAAATAAATATTATTTTTTGAGCTCAATTTTTGATAAAAAGAAAATTCTCTAATCATAATATCTAGATTTTATAGAATTTTAATGTTTCTTTGTAAAGCCTATACCTAAAGTTCAAATCTGCATAAATCAATGTAAGTGTGTTTGTCCTTCATGCGGTAATATAATATTTCATTTTACTAAAGAACAAAATATGTATCTATATTATTAATAATACTAATAAATAAAAAATTTATGTGTCTATTTGAAATGTCAAAATGTCAAAATTAAAAAAATATGGCCTGTATGTTCCGGTCAATCTCCGAAACGGCTGGACCAATTTTGACGGGACCTTCACTAGCAGATATTTATTGTTATAAGGAGTAACTTAAGCTATTTTATTTTATATAAAAAATATATAAGCAGTGTCCAAATACCACGCACGCCCTATACACACTCCAAAGCGAAACGTGTGGCCTTGGTCAGCTAGTAATAAATAATAATATGAAATTCTTAATTATCCTCACAGACTACCATTTTAATATTTATTTGATGAATTACATAAAACTAAATCAGAGCTCCTTTACTTGCAAATGAAAATCTAGTAATGAATTAGGATTTATCGTTCAGAACCAAATGAGTTTTCTAGTTTTTATTACAGTAAGTTACAGTCTGGGGTGAGTGGCGACCACCAACTTCACAATATATGCGACTTGTTTGTTGAGTACACTTTGCGTTTATAGAGAACCACTACTGTTAAATACGTAACTGAAATTTATTGCATTTTTGGTGAGAACACAGACCAAATAATAACTATAGACAGAATTTTGCGAACAATAATATAGTGAAACTGGTTTTTTAAATATATGTGCGTAGGACACATACCTACAGTATTGAAATTTTGTGTTCCAAGCTATTAAAAAAAATTGATATTAGAGGAACTACTCATACTGATGTTATTTCATTATTTTCTATGTTTGAATTCAATAAAGCGGCGATAAGCCACTCCGTCCAAAAATCGTAAAACATAAAAAAATTCAATTCGTTTTTATTTATTAAATATCTTAAAAGAATGTTTTTTCTTTTTTCTTTTTTTTTTCAATTTTCAATGAAAAACCTTACCAACTCGCAGAGCTACGAAAAGCGAAGCGTTTGTCTCCTGCTACATGTGCTACGAATGCTACGAAGAAATAGCCCTCCATTCGTCGTAGCGCGTATATTTTTTTTGCAGCTACAGATTTTGATGATGATTTATTTTTTAATATAATGAAATTCAAATATTATAACATACACACACACACACACACACACACACACACACACACACACACACACACACACACACACACACACACACACACACACACACACACACACACACACACACACACACAGAGAGAGAGAGAGAGAGAGAGAGAGAGAGAGAGAGAGAGAGAGTAATAAAGATAATTCTACATATTATAAAATATAGTTGTTTTCCGCGCTGTCTGTCTGCCTATATATCTGCTAGCTAAGCCACGCAACGTGTTATCACCATCAGATAGTTCAGTTATTCAGTATAATTTTTCATGGAAGATATAATGTTATAGGTATGTATAATATATACCCATCGAAATAATATATCTTTGCAAACAAGTTCGCTGTATTGTTTGTTTTTTTTTTTCTACTTAATTAGGTATACCTAATTAAGTAGAAAAAAAAAAAACAAACTTTAGCAACAAGTCGCCGAAAACTAATTTACATTTCTTACGTAGACAAAACATTTAGAGATATATAAAAATGATGTACTAAAGAATTGTAGTTCTTTTAAAATCCTTAAGAAAACTCCACGATGGCATATCTCTATCTGTTACGGTTGAGTCACTGTAACCAATAATTTCATTAAAACATTAATCTAAATATATTATAATTGAAATGACTATCCACGTCTGTCCATTTCTGCGCTAACAACTTCTAAACCACCCAACAGATTTTGATAAAGTTTTCACTAATGGAAAGAGCGATAGACGAGGAAGGTTTGTATATATGATTTGCATAAAAAATGCATCCATTCGAAGCCGAACGAGTGTCGTTAGTTTTATATAATACATATGTATCTCTTAATTGCTCAACCAATAGGCTGCTCAAATCAGTGGGATTCGTGTTTATTTCAATATACGGTTAACTCTTTTTTTTAAAGAACGAAATAAATAAAGAACTTTTTTTTTAATTTTCACACTTCACTTTTACTTAGAAATGTAAAAATAATAACTGTAGTTCCAATTAAAAAGTGGGTCAAATTCAAAACTAGAAATGCGAAAGAAGTAGCTCGTAACAAAGCATTTCCTCCTTCTTATTTTTTTTTCTCAATATAAAATAAATGGACCTGCTGTAGTTTCATTCTCAACAGTATTACAAAATTCACTTAGTTCAACCTTTTTGTATTACATTTTCTTCCAAAAATGGAAGTCTGTAAAGAATATTTATCCAAATGCAATTACTATGTACTTTGTCTTTTGGATTTAAGTAATGTATTAATTAAGAGTGTTAGTAGCGGCAGGGTAAACTGCGTCTGGCGGGGCACCGAAGTCGTGTCATAACGTCCCCTCGACCCCGCCTATCAACGGCCTCGCTAGAAAGGCTTTGGTTTTAAGCCCGTATGAATCCAGCATAATTCCGCAGTGTCCTCTGCACTGCCGGTTATCCAAGAGGATTTCCCAACGTTAAAAAAAAGGGTACACTGCGTTTCGCAGTCAAAAAAAAACCAGAGATAATGGAAAGTTTATACTGTTCGGTTATCTGTGTAACTTGTCATAGCGTATGTATGTGGTCTGTGGGGCTATAGCACCACAGACCTTTCCGAAAACTGGCCAGTTTGGGAGGCTGAAAGTGATCAAATATGCTCTGATTTGAAATATTCCTAGAAAATTGCTTGTAAATATCGCTCAGAAGCGTGATGGGTCTATAATTATTTGGTTTTATCGCGCTTTTGTAGAATAGCACCACCATGCCCCTGATTCCGTCGTCGTCTCATACAGACTGATGTCCGGGATATCTTCGTTGTTGTGTCGGTATGATTGGGCTCTAGAGTCTTTGGCCGAACTTTTAAGAGATTTTGTAATTGAAGTATACATTACCAACGAATGGTCAATGATCACACTTGGTGTACCATTTCATTTATTGTGGCGATGAAATGAGCAACAAGAATTTACCAGCTCTTAATTCAGCGGAAACCGAAAAGAACTGTATAATTGACAGAGAAAAAGATTAAAAACCAGCCTTAAAACGAACAAAAGGGTAATAGGAGGTACAATTAGGGGTTAATTGCATTAATTATTTTGTACCCAAAAACAAACCGCGATGAATTATGACACTTAATTCTTCACTTTGACACGCCATTTTGTTTTGTATTTTTGTCTAAAATATTTTACTTTGCGGAAAAGGGATGACACGTTTATTTATTTACAAATAAACAGCCTGCCCTTAATTAAATACACTCTGATATTTTGATACAATTTTTCTAACACAGTGTTATAACTTTTGCTAAATGGTCCGACTACCTTATGTGGGGAGGTCGAATTACTTCTGAGAAAAGTTCCAACCTCTTCCTTATTAATAATAATAAAATAGAAATAGAAATCACATACAAAATAACTTGTTTATATTTTTATAGACCGCATTGGCGCATTCAGTCAGAATCAGTTATCAGTTGAACTAAGTTCAAACCACTACAGTTAGTAATTACACTTTGAGGCTAGATTCTAGTTTAATGCCCCACCTTATCTCTTGTATGGTATGGTCGCACTGAACGCAAAACCTAAATACATATTTGAAAAAAAAAAGTTTTTATACCTACTTTATTGTTGTGTTAATCTATACCTACTAATATGTGTATTATAAAGAGAGAAGAAATGAATAAAGTTAAAAACTACTGGACCGATTTTGAAAATTCTTTCACCTACAGAAAGATACATTATCAGCGAGTAACATATGATATATTTTATTGTTAAGAGGCCGAAGTCGCATGCAAGAGCTAGTAAATTATATGAAGTAATAAATTAATATAAACTACATAAACAACAAAGCGGTTTAATAAAGTTATACTAATAATATTCTAAATGCGAAACTTTGTAGATTTGGATGTTTGTTACACAATCACGCAAAAATGGCTGAACGAATTTGGACAAAATTTAGCACACAGATAGTTTATTACTTGGATGTAGCATACAGGATACTTTATATCCTAGAATAACGTTAGGTTCATGAATAATCGTTTAAAAAAATTCGGCGCCACTGTCGTCAAGTCGCGTTATATTCTTCATTCTTTCCAGTGAAAGAATGAAATTCTTCCAGTGAGAAGATGAAATCTTCTCTATCTATAGAACTGTCTATCCGTGTACCAAATTTCATCTAAATCTATTCAGCCGTTTTTGGATGAAAGAGTAACACACATGATGGATGTTCACAAACTTTCTAACTTATAATATTAGTAGAATTAAGACGCTTGTGAATTTCTGTAGTTTATTTTTTTTTAAATGTGGATAATATAACGAATACTTCGATTTGAAATGAATAATTTATGTACGTATGTATTTAAAAGCGAATTTCAATACAGATATATTATTTCTATGGTATGTACAGAGTTAGGGTTTAGTTGATAAGAGCGTCAACCCTCTCGCTCTAACTCTGACCATAAGCTAAGTAGGAAAGGCTTTGTTTGATAACGATCTCCAGTTGAATTTATTCAGTAGACCGTGCACTAAACGATACTCGGCTTAATTTAACATTTTTACTACTAACAATATCAAATTAAGTATAGACTTTATGATATACTAGCTGGTGCACGCGACTTCGTCCGCGTAACTCTATAAAATATAGCTTATGTTACTCGCTGATAATGTAGCTTTCTATAGGTGAATGAATTTTTACGATCGATCCAGTAGTTTTTGAGTTTATTCATTACAGAATACAAAAATACAATTCTATTATAATAATAATATAGACTAGATATCTAGGGAACAGTTTTTTAATTTTTGGGTAAAAGGTCATTTACCCAGAAAATTCAAAAAATTGGCACCACAACACCGTGGCGGCACCACCGTCGTCACAGCGATAAAAATGTCAGGCGTTATATTATTATATAATTTCCTTTTACAAAGCGGAGGAAGTCGCGGGAACCAGCTAGTATTTTTATATACGATCCATTTCTTTATATATTATTTGTTGTAGCTTAAATGTATGAAGTAAATAAACCATTGTACTTATTTTCTATTTCGCATTTAACTTCTTTCATCCCCATACTCGTATAATAATATGTAAATCGATTTCATATGACAACACTACTCATATCACTGTAAAGTTCAATCCCAGAAACATTTGTGAAGCAAACATTAAGCATATAACGCGTACACTCGCCAAGAAAACTGTTAACTTGAACTTAAACTTGAAAGGGTGTGCCCGCGACTTCGTCTGCGTTGAAAAATAGAAAATATAATACCTAATTAATGCGTGACATCCTTATCGCTCTGAACGCACAATTTGTGATCGATAGGCCTAAAACTGCAAATGTTATAATTTTATCACTGTAGTTAACTAACTTTTGCCCGCGACTTCGTAAACGCTGCTTTATCTTTGCTGCTCATATGAGTATTATATTTTTAAATATATATATATATATTTTTAAAGATACAATTAATTAATTATTAAAGATAACATAAACAAAATAATAATCATAAAAATTATACTCACATAACATCGAAAGAAGATTTGTATGTTTGTGATGAATAAACTCAAAAACTACTGGGAATATTTTAAAAATTATTTTACCCATGAAAATTACATTTTCAGGAAGTAACATAGGCTATATTTTATAAAGTTACGCCGACGAAGTCGTGTGCAACAGCTAGTATGGCATAAAAGTCATGCGTTCGTGCCATTGCAAAATAAACGCATTATTTTCAAGGCTCTGATCATCTTTTTCGCATACCTACTTGAATTATATTAAATTTATTTTATTTTTGATGATCCCTCGGGAACTATACTTTTTTCCGGATGAAAAGTACCCTATGTCCTTTTCTATATGCCTGAAAAATTTCACGATATCCGGTTGAGTAGTTAAGGCGTGAAAGCGTACCAAAACAAAATCACTTTCTTATTTATAATATTAGTTAGGATAAGTTAGAATTGTTACGTACCTTAGTCCATACTTATTTCAGTAATATTTCTTTGATAGGGGTTTGCAAGTGACAAATGAAGTTTCTTTCTTTGTGCCCGGCTAATGGATCTAAGAGGAAAATTATGTTTTCTTTTTTTCTTTCTTTTTTTTACGGTTCACACGAAAACTATTGAACCGATATTCATATACTATATTTTACCTTGTTAACTTACGTTGTACTTATTACTTCATATTAATGTTATTGTATAGATTTAGAAAAAAATGTATTTTCACATTTAATTTAACAAATTCTTTGTGAGAATAAATATATTTCTAAACAATTTCTAAACCAAATTCAAGATTTAGTTTAGATAGATATAGTCCGCTATATAACAAGTTAATTAAGCTCCTTCAAAATTACTACAGCCATTAACTAAATTTTGAGAGAATGGCTATGACAAGTAAACTAACAGACAAACAAAAAATGCAATATACTTATTTTTCATATACTCGCCTGTTAAATAGTAACTCTTTTTAAATATAGTTAAACATTTTAGTGGGAGGATAGCATGTTATCGATAGTCTCCAGTTACGAAGTAAATGTAGAAGAACATTTTACATTAATATTTGTATTGTATTGTAGGACAAAGTTTGTTAAATTAAACTATCAAGTCTTACTTTACCACATTTTAAACTTTTCTACGCGACTACTCCCATCATGCATTCCTTCACAATCGAGTAAACATATAGAGAAACTGCAACGGAATATCGGTATTTACAGAAATACAAATGATGCCAACTAAAAAGAATTAATGTATAAAAATAATATTTAAGAATGGAAATTTTTTTAAAAACATTTTGTTCAACACTAGCGACCCTCTGCCGGCTTCGCACAGGTGAAATTTTCAAAGTAGCTTCCCACCGTCTGTCCCTCTGTATGTACACTTAGATCTTTTAAACTACCTACACAACGGATTTTAACGTTGAACGAGGAATGTTTATATAATAATTTGTAAAAAAAAAACGTGCGAAGCCGGGAGCGGGTTACTGGTAAATTATAGACGAAATATGTGAGTTAAGTATACAACTTGCTTATTATAATAAGACTTATGTACTTACATAAAATTATAAATGCGAAAGTTTGTAAAGATATATATGGATGTATGTTTGTTACTCTTTTACTTAAAAACTACTGAACATATTTGGATGAAATTCGCACACAGATAGTTTATTACATGGATTAAAATATAGAATACTTTTTATTCTCGAACCATGTTAAGTTCCTGTGATATTTACAAAAAAAAAAAAACTAACTACAGTGCGCACGAAGTCGCGGGCATAGTTAACTAATATATTAATAAAAAAACCATGTATTACCTATTATTTATTTATTTTAAGAGAAAAAACAATTGCAGCATAAATAAACATTATTTTTTTTTATAAATATTATGAAAAATATATTCGGCAAAATGTACAATGTTCGGCTTGCCAGCGGACCTGTAACATAAAAAAAAAAAACAAATGGAGCATCACAGCCACCATAACAAGGAAATAATTTCGCAACAACAAAAAGTAATAATTCCAAAAACACATACACAGGTGGTTTATTTAAGGGGGAGTCGCAATAAACCGAGCTTTCCCCACACCGCGGGTCGTACAGGACTATTTAGGTGAGGAAATACGTTCGATTTCCTTTATTGCCAGCCATAAAGGTGTTAAGGCTAGTTGATGTATAATAAATGGAGGTTATGTAAGTACTCGTTTCTAACCGCTACTACTACTGGGCTTTATTTTTATGAAAACTAGCTGGTGCCTGCGACTTCGGCCGCGTTGAAAAATAAATATATATATATACAAGAAATATTGACCTCTAGTTGTTATAACAATTTGGCTGGGAGATGGATTTTTTTTAGACGATCATTCGGGAACAGTACTTTATTTCTTAATGAAAGACACCCTATGTCCTTTCTTGTATACCTGACAACGTGTATGCAAAATTTCATGATGATCGGTTGAGTAGTTAAGACGTGAAAAGGTAGCAGACAGACAGACAGAGTTACTTTCGCATTTATAATATTAGTATGGATAATAATATATTAGTATAGATAGTATATTTATACTATCTATACTAATATTATAAAGAGAGAAGATTTGTATGTTTGTAATGAACAAACTCAAAAATATTCTCGTATTCACGTAAAACATTTTTTTAAAAAAAAAAAGGTCTTAAAACAGTGAGATGTTGTAAGTGAGAACTCATAGTAGGTACAAAAATTTTCTTTACGATATCGTGCCGTAGTCGTAAAAGCAGATTAATTACATTACAAATCTGTTAACCGGCTATTATCGCCTATTATAAATAGGTTGTAACTTAATTTAAAGTAGTTTACCTATTAAATTGACAATAAATTGACAACTGATTGTTTTCCTATATACACATGTATGTATGTAAAATGTAGATACCAAGTTGGTTTAATAAATAAAAAATTGTGCGAATAGATCCAATGATAAGGATGACCTATCATCATCTCAACCGTAGGACGTCCACCGCTGCCTTCCACCCTGACCGGGGCACGGGCGGTAGTCTTGGGGGAGGCCGCCCGTCGTAAGGTCCCCCGAAATGGCCGGCGTACCTCCACTTTCGGGTACGCCGAGGTTCAGACAGGGAGCATAGGCCTCCCCGATGCATATGGATAGCCATGGCGTAGCACCGAAGTCGTCTCATAACGTCCCCACGTTGGGTATCCAACAGGATTTCCCAACGTTAAAAAAAAAGGGACGTCCACCGCTGGACTTAAAAGTAAGTAAATCCCATGTGTTATGTGGAAAATTCAAGTGGGCTCCCGACTCCGTTAGTTATTTGTTATTAAATAAAAATAATATAGCACAGTTTGATTAATATAATCGCACCAACAGGAAAAAGCAGTCTGCGTCGTCCGATCCATCGGACGAAGCAGTCGGACCACGCGGTCTCAGGGGGATAATGGATAACGAATAAGTAAAAGATGGTGGAATTGGCCATGACATCCATTTATGTGAATATTGGTGAAATTGGTCAAATTTTAAGCAAACATTGTTTTATGGAAATGTTGAAAAAAATCGTGGCTGTAACAACGCCTCTACTCCTATCGCTAAGTAAATTAATCCTGTAAGTCAGGTGGGTATTTCTGTTTGTTTGAGAAGGGTCCGCGTCACGATAAGGCCAGTCTCAGGTGCCCCAAATTATGGTCTTAGCGATTCGCCGCTGGGGAATGTCAAGTTCAACAACTTGAAGACGGATTTTTGATACAATTAATCTTTATTTATTGCTAGTGGTATTTTCGGCTTTGTTCGCCTGTAATTCGATTTGTAACGAAAAAAAAACATTGAACAATGTGAGATTTGAGCAATTTTGAGGTTTAGTTAGATAAAAAAATGGTTTTAAGATATCAAATGAATCTTTGCCCATTTCAGTTTAGACGTATCCAGTAGCTGGCACCAATGTCGCTGGTGAGTTTCGTATCACACTGAGTGAAAATGTGATTAATTTTGTTCCCTTGCTAATGATGATGTCATTTAAAAAAAAACTTGACAGGTCTGAAGTGTTACGAAGTAACAACCGCACCCCATGTACAACACAAAATCGAAATGAGTTATAACCGAGCTAAATTTCTAGCCCCCACAAGTGCCACTTCAGATGAGAACAAAAGCCTTGCACAAGAGCCTTCGAGAGCAATCCGGGGACTCACCAACAAAGCACACAAAACTCATAACACCCCCATTCCAATATAGCCGTTACTCGCTCACAATAGATGTCAAAATTGATTGCGCTCGGATAGATGAGATGATTTGATACGTGCTTGTTCAGTAGATGCACCCGGATGTTTCGTTAAGACGAAATATCATTTTCCATTAAAAACATTTACTAGTAGATAGATTACAAAAAAATTATGTTGTTCTGGTTCTAATACTCTATCTATATCTATCTTTACAATTATAAATACAAAATATTTGTATTTTTGTAATTTTTTTTTGTATTGAATAAACTCAAAAACTACTGGACCAATTTTAAAAATTCTTTCACCTATAGAAAGCTACATTTATCAGAGAGAGGCTATATGTTATAAAGTTACGCGGACTAAGTCGCGTGCAACAGCTAATAGTTAAGTTATGTATTTTTGCCTACGTCTGCTTTCATGATTGCTTAATCGCCTCTAATTTTTCAAACTATTTGGTCCAATTTCGTCCAAGCCGTTTTGACATAATATTTTTTTCTTTAAGTGTGGATCCTTAAGAAAATTTCAAATTTTCGACCCAAAATTCGTCTGTTTTATATACCACGATGGTGGCTCGAGGCCATGAAAAACTTGGATTTTTTTTAGGGATCTGTGACTAATTAAATACTTTGAAACCGTTTCTACTGCACTAATTGTAAGGCAATTTGTGTCCCTAGGGATAGTTCTGCAGTGTGTCCTGCCACTAATTAGGAATACCTGTTGTTTTAGGAGGAGAAATGACGTTTACGCACTATCCTTCGTTGACGGGGACAGTCGACGAGAGGGAGTGTGGGAATCGTCCGGTGAAGTGACATATCGCCGGGAATACCCACTAAAATCGCCCCGCTTTCCAACATTAGCGATGTGTGGGTCCGAGATCACAGCGAAGCTTTATCCTCGAATAATTAGGAACATACCTACCTACCTATCTAGTTAAAAGCAATTTAACAAAAAGTCATAACTAACTACCAGTATGGAATCCGTTTTGTTGGAAGCTTACAAAATGAACGAAGCGTTACACGCGAGATAAATAATTAAACGTTAAGCGATGAAGCTTACCGCACCGCGTGGTTTCTGACGTGGAAATAGATTTTAAGTTCTTTGAGGCTTTGTCGTCGTTGAGACCGAAATTCTGATATAAGGAAAAGCGTTTTAGGTACGTACCATGCTTACAGGGTTTCGTGGCTTTTTAGGTCACAGTAAAACTACCTCTTAACCTATTTAATGCCGTGAAAAGGCATTCGCTCTTCTTTCAGCAGTAAACTGAACATTAGGCCACAATAATATCATAACAACAATTGTTATTGCTTATTACGTTCAAGACCTTTTCTAGCTGGACATTTATTAACTCTGTAAGCATTTCTAAGGTGTTTCTGCAATAAAACTAAAATAATTATGTACTAAATTTTTATTGCGTTTAGTGCCTTGTTATGTTAAAGGTATAGGTCAAAAAAAATTATTTATACATGCCATTAAGGCCGAGTGATTAAGGTGGTTGCCTTAATGCTCAGTCGGGGTACATGGTTTTATTCTTGGAAAGGACAACTTTGGAAATGAACATTTTAAAGTGGACTCTGGCAAGTTTTTAATTTTTTTATGAATTAACTAGCTGAAATGTAATGGTTTGGTATGACTTTGGAATCAACTCTAATACAACATAACTACAACATGTAGATTTTTTTTTCTTTTATATATTTAATGTATAGTATACGCGCTTTTATATAGCACACGCGAAATTATACAGTACTTACGTTAATAATACTAATACTACGTAGCTAGCAGCTTGAGGACTTTTAGTATGTTTATTCTGGATACCGCAAGGTATAGCTGTTACCAATTTACAAAACTACACGAATTATTTCCCCTGATTGCCCATATTCGGCTTATTTGACCGAACTACAAGGGGCCGTGCCAAAACAAGTGCATAAGAAAAACTTGAAAATACATTTTAAATAAGAAACGTGAAGCTAAATAAATCAATACAACAGTGTCGAGTGACTCGTCAAACTTCTAATTGAAATGTTCGAAGCGTGGGTTTCATAAATCATGACTTTTCGCCAAGACGTAGAAAGTAATGGAAGAGGCACTTTAGCTGCGGAATGGTACGATTCAAAATTTTGCGTAAATTCTTGTTGGAATTGGTTGGAAGACCTATTTCCAGCAGTGGACGTCAATACGTTGATGATTATGAAGATACGCAATGAAGCTGCCTGCAAGACGTTTTAATTATATTAAAAACTAGCTGTTGCACGCGACTTCGTCTGCGTAACTTTATAAAATATAGCCTATTGTTACTCACTGATCATGTAGCTTTCTATAGTTGAAAGAATTTTTAATATCAGCCAAGTAGTTTTTGAGTTTATTCATTACAAACAAAAATACAAATATTCTCTCTTTATAATATTAGATATAGATTTAAAACTAAAGAAATCAATCTAACCATGCCATTTATCGTATCCAGTGCATGAACAATTTTTATGTCTTTGAAACCGCAAACTCCCTTTACTATGAAAGGTGAAAAATGCTTTGAGTTGTCGGTAATTTTTCACTTGCCTGTGGGTTTTCTTCCACTATATACGGTTGTAATATGGTGTGGCTTATTTGTACATTGCTTATTGTGATCTTAAGTGATAGTGAATGAACATTTTGAAAGAATACTTAGATATATTACATATAAATGTACCTGCATGCCGATGGTAAAAAACAATATATTGTATATTCATTTCTCAGACAAAGCGTTTGGTTTATTTATTCACTTGTCATTCTTTTAGAACTGTATCACTCATTTAAATAATAACTAGCGAACCGCCCCCGGCTTCGGAAGGAGATGATTGTTGTTCCCTTGTTTCCATATTATGCAAATGAAAAATCCATAATTCGCTATATGTTAAGAATTTTTTTATCTGTAAATTGAAAATTGAAGAGCTGCGGATTTTAAATAAATAAATAAAATAAATAAATAAATGAACACAATCATCACTCCATTTATATATATACAGATCTGAAGAAAGTATAAAAGAAAGTGCTGATACACCGCTTTGAGTCTTGAATTGGCCAATAGAGTCACAGAGTTGTAGACACTCCACAGAATCTCGCTCTTACAGGGTGGATGTCCTCTGCAATATTGCAATTGTATGATATACATAAGAGCACTTGGGAGTACACTCACATACAGAAATAAAACTGCATTCTGTACTAGATAGCCCTCTGCTTTGCTTTATTGATATTATTCTGACTGAAACTTTTGTATTGTTATATTTTCATTCATAATTATATTTGTATATTAAAAATAATTAAACTGATATCTACTTATGTTATTAGTTTACTAATGTAATATAGACGATTGGCTTAAAACTAATATGTTATTATTTTTTTTAAATAAATAACTATTTTCTTATTTTGTACAAATCAATAAATTTTCATTAAAATCATGCATGGGACATTTAAGGAACAATATATATTTTAATGTTTGAAATTGCCTAAATGTCTCAAATGGGACATGTTTTGGGGATATGTTGAGAATAGGCCGCCGTTAGTTATGGCGTGGCGCCACCGTATCACAGCGATAAAGATGAGATATTTTCTCAAGTGTTATATTTTTCAACGCTGACGAAATCGCGGTCACCAGCCAGTATGGAAATAGGATTTAAAAAGAGCCAGAACGAACAGGAGCCAAACGGTCATATAAGAAAGAAAGTGTTAATACACACAATATTCGTGTCGAAATATGTCTGTCTGTATATGCCCATGACGCTAGTTAGGTACATTGTGAAGTGAACCATGTCCCACGACAGCCATGTGGACGGACAATTTGTGATGTGAACTCGGCAATAAACAGGGACGAACTTGAGACCGATTTTTAAAAATATTATTTAAATTTCAAAAAATTAATTATTTATTTAATGTATTTATTTTTTAACACCAGTAATAATAAAAACACCAGTAATAATTGTGTGTGATTTGTACAAAAATTATTCGGAAAAATACAAATGCCCATCGCAGGATGGTTTCGTTTTTCGTGGTTTTTTTTTTTAATTTACGTTGTCAACAATTTCTAAAAAAATATAGTATACGCACATTACGCACTTACTCGGCTTGCTCCTCGCGGTCCGCCGCCATTTTTTGGTTGAGTAGTCATTGTATGCGTAAAATTAGGACGCCCCCTAAGACTATCGCCTAGATCCCGGGTTAAGGGGGAAGGTGGCGAACATAGGCCAGCAGCCTGCGCCAGATCGACTGTGAGAGGGCATCCTCTTCCCGCTGCTTTTCCGCCGGTTCCTTGCGCAACACAAAGTGCTCATAAAGTTATAATTAGTGCTATTAACTATAATATAATTAACGTATTAAAAAAGCTGTTTCTTTCCAAACGATTCCAAAATAAAAACTGGCTCTGTATGAAAATAGGGCATCTAAAGGAATAAATAATTTCTTCAAATTTAATTACATATTTAAAAAAAGACAAATATCGATGAGCGCAATGCGGGCCTGGCTCAAATTCAGTAGCGCGGAGGTGTCGGCGTGGACAAACTTGCAACGAACCGAAAATTGCAACTACAATAACATTTTGTATTGTTACATCTCTCTAGTACAGTACACCGTGTGTTACATTATAGGAATCAATATGATTCTGTTACTGAACATGTTGTCTGGTTTATATTAATACTAAATAGTCATTAGTTACTAAGCACATTAGCCAGTAACAATCAACTTCTTGAACTTTATTATCAATCAAAAGGATATGATCTAATCTATACTAATATTATAAAGCTGAAGAGTTCGTTTGTTTCTTTGGTTGAACGCGTTAATCTCAGGAACTATTGGTTTGAACTACTGGCTTTAGGCTATATAACATTTTGAACGCGGACAAAGTCGCGGGCACCAGCTTGTTTAATACAATCATCAGCATCATATCAGCAGCAGGACGTCCACAACTTTTCCTATAAGCATTTCCGACAATTTTCCTATAGGATCGGTCAGAAGCAGCCTGGATACACCTGTCCGTGGCCTCCACTATAGAACCTTCCGGCCCCAGCGGCCGAAGGTTCTCCGTACTATGTGTCCTGCCCACTGCCACTAAAACTTACTGATCTACCGGTTTATGTCGGTGTCTTTCGTACGTCTACCGATCTCCTCATTTTCGATTAGATCTCGCAGTGTTTTTTTAATAGTGTGAAACGCAGTGTTTTTTTAAACACTATTAAAAATACACGTCTGTGATACTAAGAATATTTTCATTTTTTTTTTTCTATCCATCGCACCAAATTTTAACCAATTAAATGTTCACAAGAACCGAGAACGATGTAAGCAAATCTTCTTAGTCGCAAAAATAATAATTACCACCTATTTAAACGCCACGATTTTCTCTCTACAATTTAAAGAGAAATCTGCGATATCAAGAAATTTCAAAAGAACAACGTACACTTAACTTCATAAACATTTTTGTTTTCTACTTTTAAAATTTGAAATACATTTTTTTATTTTAAATTAGTTTTTATTCAATGTGAATGAAAAACTAATTTATAATACAAAATTGTATTATATATCTAACTACATTTTTATTTCTGTATCGAAAAGGATCCACAAAAAGACACTGTTCCCGAAGGATCATCTCAAATTAAAAATAAACATGTCAGTCGTTAGACTGCACGTCAGAAGTGAAAGCTTAGATTAATAAAAAGGATAAATAGTGTCAACGACGTCGAAACGACAGATGTCGCTGCGCCGGCAGGTTATAACGCCCTATCGTTTCGTTCCTCGATGCGAACTACACTTTTCATACAAGATTTCTATCTGAGCGAGACGCTCACCGAGTGGTATGCCGCGTGTCTTGTGTCGCATCATAGAACAAATAGCAGAACTAGTTGGACTAACAAAATAAAAAATTCATCGCCTTACAAAAATATATGAGCAATAAATATTGAATAAATATTTTAACACTTAAGAAAAAGAAGCGCGGACGATGTAGCTAGGCAAAAACTAGTTACTAATATTAAGATAGCTAAATAAAATCAGCTTAGTGTGCAATGTGCCTTAGTCTCCCCACTTTAATGTCCTCATTTGCTGGCTGGCTGGAACTATGGGGTGACGAGTCACTTCCAACTGAATATTCAAATTAAAATGTAGCTTTCACTCTGCTGTTCAGCACATATTTGACAGCATATCACGCTGAACAAAAGCTGTTAACAATTTCGAATAAAGCTTTATACAGCGTTGCTTTATTGAATACCAACTAGTAACTAAAATTAAAAAAAACCACTTTAAAAAATATTTATTTTGGAACTTAAATTTCTTACTATTTATGCCTGAAAGGCGGAAAAATCCTGACTGAAAGGCGGAAAGTCTGCAGAACATCTGTTTAGTCTGGCACAAGTTTTCAGAGCTGAAGACCAAACTTCAATAACGGAGAAGCACTTTAAGAAGAAGGAGGTATTTTTGATTGATAAATGGTCTCATAACGCCTGTGTTTCCCAATCTTTAACCCAAATCCCAATCTTTAATTTAAATTTTTGATTTAACCCAAATCTTTTTAAAGGAATAGGCATTTTCTGGGTTGGCTCTCTTCATCGTCGGCCTCGAATTTTCAGCACTGCTATATGCTGGCCTAGAGCAAACCTATTATTAATAAAAAAATAGAAAAAATATATTATTATTATTATTATTTTACATTTCTAGAGATTTTTTCCCTAATGTTAAAAATGTGAATGCTTGTAAAAATAAACATTATTTTTTAATCAATTGTTAAAAGTATTTGTATGACATATAGGTACCTAATCCGATTATAGGATATTGGACACTGTGACTTTGTTCACAAAGCAAAATAGCACTGATACTGTTATTTTAATGTATTACTATTTCACTGTTGTTTAATAAACTTACTCCATATTCAAAATTGCATACATCGAAGTTTGCAATATTAAGTTAGTGCTAGGAGGAATAATTTTGACATCAAAGGTAACCACGCTTCATCATACATATTATAAGTTAGGCTGGAACAAGGTATTATCTTGAAGAGATTATTATGTTCATGCATATGCTTAAACAACATTTCATTTTGAGAAAATTGTCTTGACATTATCATTTTCCTCTATTGTCTCGAAGTGTTGTTACGTTATGTAGCTCCTATAGGTGAAAGAATTTTTTAAATCAGTCCACTAGTTTTTGAGTTTATTCATTGCAAAATAAAATATAAAAATACATATCTTTTCTCTTTATAATATTAGTAATATACAGGGTGGTAATTTGAAACGGGTCAGTGAGGGCAGCTACCTAAACCATTATAGCTAGAACAAAATACACTTAAGAGACTATCCATACATTTAATAGTTTTTCCTATCGGCATTCAAAGATTTTGAGAAAAAAAAAACAGTCAGCAAGAAAAAGGACAATTTTCATATTTTGTTTTTATGGCGCCAATCGATTCTGTTAATTATAAGGATAAATTGACCATATGGGACCAACTGAGGTTAGAGTATTAGAAACGTCAAAAATCGCCAAAAAAAAAACTACTTGCGTGCATTTCTTATGGAATGAGATTGAAAAATAAAATAAGTTTTTTTTTTTATTAAAAATAGTCATATGTATGCAACGGTTTAAAAAACATTTTTCATTTTTTAAACTGGACGAAGTCGCGGCCACTATGTAATATATACCAAACCATACTGCTGATATAAAAATGTTAATAACAATATCCTTTAAAGGAGAATAGTGAAAGGCGATTTGCTTGTATACTCAATTTTTGTTTTTTTTTTTTCATTAAGTAGACTGTCAGTCTGACTGCCACCTTTCATAAAAAGAAAATAATACATTCTGATTTAAAATGATCAGGGTACCCGTCTTCTATGTGACGTCATAACCAACGGAACGTAGAATATTCTGACAGACTATACAATATGTCCATTACCGAACCTTTTTCCGTTTCAATAGTTTTTTAAGCTCCGCATCATAACGGTACATTGAGTTTTGGGGTTATTCTATTACTCAATAAAAATATTACTGTATCCGTTTGGAATTGTAAGATTCGTAATATTGAATGTGTGTACCTACACATTATAGTATAATTCATATTATAATATTATAAATGCTAAAGTAACTCTGTCTGTATATCTGCTACCTTTTCACGCCTTAACTACTAACCGATCATCATGAAATTTTGCATACACGTTATCTAGGGATACAAGAAAGGAGATAGCGTACCTTTCATACAGAAAAAAAGTACTGTTCCCGAGTGATCATCTAAAAATATAAAGAATTGGGCGCCACTGTCGCGTGGCGGCGCCACCGTCGTCACGGCGATAACGGTGTCAGGCGTTATTACTCATATATTTTCTTTTGCATCGAGGACGAAGTCGCGGGCACCAGCTAGTGATGTATATAAAATGAATATAATTTTAAAATAATAAATAATAGTTATGTCCTCGCCTCGTTCCTTTTATCGATTTCTTTTTAAAATCATGAGAATAGACCACCAACTTGTAATATGGAAAATAATGTAGATAAGATTGTTTAATGACACTTTATGTTTAGGGTTTCCTTATCAATTTACTACAACAAAGGATTTCGCATGCCATACAAAACACTACAAACTTTATGGAACATATAAAAATGACATATGCGTGGTGCATGAACTCTGTCATTTAAAACCGACCAAACATCTGTCATTTAAAGAAAATGTGACTTTACGTCAACACATAAAATGAATAGTAAAACTTGGTCGTTACTACCTTTTACCATCGATGCGCAAAAGCAAGACTCCGCCATGATTCCGTTTTAGGCGTACTTTTTATGTGCCACTTTGGAATTTGTGACGCAAATTCCATAGTTATAGTACTTCGATGGGTTTTCTTCATAACTTGCTTAACATACATAGTTCTTTGGCATTGGTTGTGGCACGTTCTAAAACTTTTAGCTCTGTTAAAATAACTGTTATATTATTATGGAAAAAGACCTTTTGCTTGCTGACCACACGAAGTCAAAAGAAAATTTTGTCAATCGACACTAAAACGCATATTAAGCTACTAGTTGTGTACCGCGGTTTTACCTGCCTTTTAATTTAAATTATTTTTCTTCTTGCCGTGTCTCTCCAACTAATGAAATTTGTCGATCAGCTGGAACAGTCCTCTTTGCCTTTTGTTCTTCGGAACAGCTCAACTGCGATAGCTATTCCGGTCCACTCTCCGATGTTCCTCTTTATTTAAATTAAATCAATCAATTTTTATTTATCAATTTTAAAAAAAATATATAAAATTAAACATAAATGAAAAAGTAATAGCAAGAATAAAAGTTACAAAAAGGTCCCATAAAAATAGTCAATATTTTTCTGGCACAAATACCCTATTACCTAATACCAATACCCTATTTTTTTTTTCTTTTTTTTTTATGTCATCAAGGTAGCGCTTGACCGCGATCTCACTTGATATATTAATGAACTGACAAAGGCATGCACAATTCGGTTCTTCTCGGTAATTCTCGTTTCTTGTCGGGCGTCCGGTCTCGATCTATGCTATTTTCGCTAACAATTTTTTTTCTTCTCTCTGCTATAAAGGGCCATAGCGCAATGTCATTGTAAAATTGTATGCGAACAAAGTCGCAAGCGATCAGTGGTCCAAATAAATGAAACAAACGGCATTGCGTGTCTCCTTGGGTGCGTGTTGTGACATAACTAAAAATATTGATTCGAAAGAAATCAAATCTTTCACGGCATAAATCATGTTTGTATTTTTTATTTTATTTCCGTACAATTTCAAATATTCTTTAATATTTAATGAGAAAATAAATGTTGGGCTGGTTCGAAATCAACACCATATGAGGATATAGAATAACGAAGATATCGGTTAAAAGCGTCCATCGTATTTTATTATATAAATGCGAAAATAAGTTTGTTTGTTTGTTACGCTTTCACGACTTAACTACTCAACCGATTTTGCAAACAGATGTTTATAAAAAAAACAGTGGTAGTTTTCACCTACAGAGCTAGAACTGATTCGACAAATTATTGCTCATAATTATCTATACTAATATTATAAAGAGAGAAGATTTGTATTTTTATATGTTTGTAATGAATAAACTCAAAAACTACTGGACCGATATTGAAAATTCTTTCACCTATAGAAAGCTACATTATCAGCGAGTAAAATATGCTATATTTTATAGAGCTACGCGAGCGAAGTCGCGTGCAACAGCTATAGTTATAAATAACCTTTATACGTCTTTCGGCATTTTGTCAAACATTAATTTTTAAACGACTTAATAAAAATGGTAAAATGTTAGTTTTAAAAAAGCCACTTAATAAAAAAGACAAAAGCCAAATCGAGCTGTACAACTTAAATACCAAAAAATCAATAGTATCGCTATAAAAATACTCGATTAACCTTCGGTCGCTGTCGTATCGTATCACCGTAATAATATGTTTCTTTCCGAGACCTGTCAAAAATACCCATGTACCTTCAAGCCCTCTACTATGGAAACTCATTTCAGTATGCAAAATAGGCGGAGTATTCAGTCGACGCATACCTATCACGTTGATGGATTATAAATTGAATTCTATACGTGGAAAGAACTCGATGCGTCGGAGATGTGTCTCTATAGGTGTGGAAAATGTGGTATGAAAATGAAAATAGGGGTAATGTTGAGGAAAATTTATGCAAACGAGCCTTTATCCTGGTGACGTATTATTTGTACGCTACGAAAATTGTCTTGTGTTCGGCACCGCTTGTGCTCAATTATCGAGTAATTAAATAAAAGAGAACAAAGAGCTCGTTGGATGTTCGAATGACACAGCCCCCCGGGGTTCGAATCCCGGCGGGGTCAACTTTGAAAATTAACTCTGATCTGGATTTGGAAAGGTAGTCAGGGCACACTGCGTTTCGCAGTCATTTGGATAGCCTATCTGGCGGCAGTAACCACCCCCGTTCGGAAGACCACCGTGAAATAACAGCATTTGTGCTGTTGTGTTTCGGTAAGTGAATAAGGGATGCCAGAGCCCATTACTGTATTCCTTCCTTATCCCTTATCCTTAATACTTCTATGATCAGCAACGACGACGTGACGGATTTCTTTATTATGTATTATGAGTGGAAGGTATTGGTATTTATTTAAAAAAGATAATCAACTTCTTTCTTATTGATACTTGTTAATTAATAAAATTTACTGGCACTGTTAACGAAAATGTCACTGTCAGAAAACTATCTGTCAGACTGATATTTAATGTATAAGTATATTAATTAATATGTATGATATCAATATATTTCATGCTGTAAAATAAAATTAATAATAAATGTAATACATTATCAAAATTGGCAAAAATAAATCGAAAGTTTTGTCATTTAGAAAAATATAAAACAAAATAGGCAACACTCAATAGTTTTGTGACGTTTCAACGGTTGAAGGTTTGAGAGAGAATATTATTATAACATGTATGATTTGTACGTGAATTATTAAAGAAAAGAACGCAATCAAAACGAGTACAGATAGCTCAATGGAAAAACTAACAGTCTTAAACAACATTTCTTCATTGTTGGATAGCGTAATAAGAAAAATAGTCAAAGAACTGAAACTACATGGTATTGAAGAGTCAGGAGAACGGTTTTTACTTTATTTAACAAGACTAACATTTGACTGTGGTTTTCTACCAATTTGCGAAGAAAACGTTATAGACAATCCCATAGAATCAGCTAAGGACCAGCTGTCGATATGGAAATTGAAAGAAGGTGCTCATGAATTGCTTCTCGTAGTACGTGGGTTTGAGAACATTCCTATAAAATTATTTGTTATTACCCTAGGTGCAACAGTACTGGTAAACATGGTCATACAAAGTACAGAGAAAATTGAACCGTATTCCCTATGCATACAACTTAACAAGTATATTGAAGATACTAATGCTGATTTTCGTGACATGAAAGACTTAGAAATTTCTATTAAAAATAATATATTGAATCCAATTAAAAGCAAGGTTCTGAATATTTGTGGTTTTCCAAGCGCAAGTTTGATTGGAATACCACATGAATTGTTTGTGGAAATAATGAGTTACCTTAATGTGAAGGATATTGTAAATGTTTCGAAAACTTGTAAGAGATGCAAAGAATTAACTAGTAATATATGCTTGTGGCAGAAATCACGTCCTGCCACAAACCTGCCACAGAAGGTATCTGATTCAGGGGATAGTACTGGTAGAGACGAATTGGACATTTTTACATAGTACTAGAGCGAACAGGACTGGCATAGTACGAAGATACAATTTGGTGGCAAATTAATCGCTCAAAATTTGTTTTTTATTTATTTATTTTAAAAGGGTAATTCAATTTTTCACATTAAATCTGGTTTTTAAAACGATAAACATAAATGTAAAGTAAAAATTTTTTAAAAAGAAATTGTTTAACTTTTAATTCGATGTTCTTTATCTTAAAACAGTAGTTTACAAGTAAATTCTGTACGTTTTCAAAAAGACAATATAAATGTAAAAATGTTGTATTAGAAATCGCTTAAAATTTTAAACAGTAATACCTAAATAAATTCCCTTTTCTCACTTAAAACCATGTTTCCAAAAAGTTTTTTTTTTTTGCATTTAAGAAGAACATTGTAACCTCTCTAGTGTGCTTTGCTTGTTTTTCGCTGTGTAGGAGTACAGGTGCTTGTTTACCACCGACTAGGGTTCAGCAGGGTAAGAGCACAAAATGGGGCGCCTTTGATTGACATAAATAAGGGAGTCAGACTAACAAATTAAACACGAGACTTACCACAACACAAGTTTATTAAAAATAAGATATGAGAAGTAAGTATTACAAAATAAATAAGCAAGTATGCTATTAAACGCTTCTCACTTTTAAAAATAGGCAGTTGTGCAGGCACTTTGTACACAATTTATTACGACAGACGTGGACGTTGACAGTGCCCCGAGGGTGGCTGGTAATAAAATGTAAAATTGAACTACTCAGCTGTATGAGCGCTCCACTGGACCAGTTGAGAGGGTGTCCTCGGCAGCCGCAATCCGTAGAAGCGTGGCGTAGACCGTTGATGCCCGGTGAGCGTGTAGACGCGCGTCGGTATGAAGTGGATATCGGAAACCGATGACAGTACGTGTATGGTAGGTAACACGAACTAGATCCTACCGTCGTGAAGTCCAAAACGCCCGCGCAAAAGTCTCGCGGGGACCTCGGCGACTTCCTTCCTTGCAAAAGCGTCTTCAGGGATCGTGGCGAAGCAATCACGGTATTATCCGTGATGGTGCAATAACTTTGATGATGGTGGGTACTTTGTTCCCAGATTTAAATAAACCACCAGGCTTATCTTTAGATAACGATAATATGGTATGGTCGTCCGAGCGTGGCCCTTAGGCCTCCGCCCCTGCTTTTATAAACTCGGTACCTCTTCCACTTTTACGTCCCTACTTCCCGACAGTTGAGTGGTGCGGTGACGTGAATTTGGCATTGACATGCTGTCACTACGGTCAATACACTGATATTATGCCAAGTGTAAATTTTATGCCTTACAACATTTATTTTTTTAAGTTTCCCCTCGGGGGTTACTCCACCCCTGCGGGCCGTATATTTCAGTTCTACAAACTTATCTTCTATTATTTCATACGATTAATTATCTTATTAGGTAGGGGGGAAATAAATGCTGGTACCCCTCGCTTAACGAGGGACCTTATTATAATTAAAATTATCTTATTACAGTATCTCGCTGTTCCCATGATAAAAGAAGACACAAAGCGCTTCGTGCGAATAGGTGGCATGTACACATTCTAATGGTGAATTGAATACCCTCCTAGTAGTCTTCGGACTACTAGGCGTCGGCCTAGTACTCAATGTTAGTATTATTAGTAAACATTGTTTTAAACTGTTGGCTGTACAAGAAGTAAGTATATAAATAGAATGTGAATAGTTCAAAATATTCACAAGTATAATCTTATGAATAATTTGAATACCTATTTAAACTAAGCACTTACACGTGCTTACATAATACATTGACATATTGAATCACTAATTGGTAATGAGCGATTTCATAAATGCTAACTAGGCGGTTAGTAACCTTGGTTCCACCATATTGTCCAACTACTGTTATACTATTGAACTGAATATTCAATAATATCGCGTGTGTATATCTAATTACATGTTAATCTTTTTTTAATGACTCAACTATTCCATGCAATTGGATAAAATAAACTAATATGTTTCAATTATGTAAAGGTCGTCAGACAGGCTAATGTTATACTGGCCCGAGAGATGGTAGACATTTCCGGGTACGTATTTGTATTGAGGCAAGCTGAAAACTTGTCCTTTAATACCCTAACACAGAACTACAGACCTGGCTGGGGAGTAGTGGGGCTCTCCTCAGTTGTAGGAAATGTCTACCATCTTCCGGAATATACATGATGGTAGGCGACTACAGTTGCCTATAACACAAGCAACGCCACAAGTGTTGCAAGCGCTACAGTACTACAGTAGGATAAAGAATAGGTCCATGTTTGAGGGTGTTCATAACTCGAGATGTGTCCATTATTGGATGTTCATTACTGGTTTTTATAGCTGTCCATCACTGGTGCACCCGGCTTGATTTACTTTTATATTTTTTATACATTTATTACAAAGAATTATAGCTTTATTTATGTCCTTATATGTGGGCTATGAATTTATTTACAAATTGAAATATGTTGCACTCAGAGGCGTCTTTACCTAGTGTGCATAAAAAATTGATATCCTTTGGAATTTTGGAAAAAAAGTCATTTCTCTGTTTAAATGCAATATTGTGTAAAAATTTCAAGTCAATCCGTCGGCTAGTTTTCGAGTTTTTGAATCATACACAAACCAACACAACATAAAATTACCTACATTTTTTTGTTTTACGTATATAAACAATTGGTTACAAGGGATAATAATTTTATAAATGGCATGAATGGTATAATATTGAAAAGGAACTTCTGTAAAGTGAATTGAGACTCCTCATAAAGTATGAATGAAGGAATAAAATTAATTCTTGTTGAGTGCTTTCATCAATTAATCACCCCAATTTCGTTTCATCAACGTCGATCGGCTTCGGTCTTATAAATGACAGCACGTCACGGTACAACCAAGAAAATATTTTAGATAAATTGTTACTTTTAAACAATCCTATTTTGACTTGAATCGAATTCTGCCTCGATAATAAGAAACGCCCTAATAGTCCTCGACCTGGCTTTAGTCCTGTGGGGAAGTTCATGACTGTATGGATGGAGGGTTCAGAAAAGTTTTCTAGGCGTCTCAGTAAGTATTTTAGACTTGGATGGATATCAGTCACCTGGTAAATTTTGCAGTTATGACGTCATCAATTTTTTTTTTAATAAAAAAAATTGTTTTCTTACTTCCTAATATAATAACTTCCTAATATTTTTAGGATTAGGTAGATTACCTAAATAAGATTTAGATTTTGCTTAGTTAAAAATTAGGAATTTTCATTTTCAAATTGAAAATTTCGACAAACTATTTAGGCCTTCTACCTTATGTGCTTCTTATATAATATTATGTACTCTTTATTAAGATTTAAGTTGCCATATTTAGTCTAATTGACGATAAATGGCTAGAGTCGTCGAAGAACATCAGAAAAAATTCCATGGGAAACTTAGTTGAGCTAAGTACCCTGATATAATTGACAATAGGAGAATGGACTCGGGTATTCCTTATTCCATATACTGACGTCAATGTCCTGTTATTTCACTGGGCCGACGCGTGCCCTAAATTACTCCTAAAACCACACTGTTGTCTAATTCCGTTTCAACAAATTTTAATATTTATTATCTCATTGCTAATTCGATATATTATAATATTATATTAGGTGCCGTACAATTTCATCACTCCTTGTCACACCTTTGCAATTACTTTACCTCTTCTAAATTAATATCTTACAACACTCGAACCCACGTTCAAGTCCTTTGACATTACGTACAGAACTAATGACTTACAGAGGTACAAAATACAGACTTACAGGGTACTCGAGTGCTAGAACATGTTCATTCCATTGTGCTGCTTCTAGACTACTATTATGTTCAGACTGCCTCGTCTATACTTACCTGACTGATACCTGACCTCCTGATATTCCTGACAGCTAATATGGAATGTTATGTCTGAGGCTCCTTTAAGTTGAACCACTGTCATATAAGAAAGCTTCAAACTTGAAGAACTTCATCTCGCTCAAGATGCATTTCTTGTAAGGACTCTAAGGAGTACTGAATTACTGAATCCAGACAAGAGCAAGGAATACCAGACAAAACGTAGCAGATATAGGATAAAGACGTCTGAAGCACGAAGGTTTAGTCTGCAGCACTCGCTCGCTCTCTCTTTTGTGCAGCAGTTTCCATGGTTAAGATAGCCATGATGGTCGCCAACCTTCGTAGAGGAGTGGCACATAAGAAGAAGAAAAAGAAGAAACATTTTAATATGGATAATTAGGGAATGAAAGAGCGACCAATTTCGTAATTAAAAGAGCCAACAGTAAAGTCAAAGTATGTGTTTTGAAGCTTATAAACAAGATGTTGAAAGTTCGGTCGGACGGTAAAAAGGAAAAAAAAATTTTGCTTTTCAAATGAAGGTCTCAACCTTGTTACGGTGGGCCTGACCCCACCCCCTGAATTAGGTCACACGCAACATTTGGACATCACATAGAGTTATATATACCACGCATTTTACTTATAACCCTCGATGCAAAAACGGAATGATATAAATGTGTATGGGTGTATCAGTGAATAGTAGCTCACAAACAGACGGACCTATTTGAGTCTGATCCTAGATTATTTGTTTTCAAGCTGACGTGATCGAGATGATTATTAGCTATAGTTTATGAAGATCTGTTCTTATACTATAATGGTCTATCTATGGCATCCCTTACTATCGCTTACTAAAACACAACATCACACGTGCTATTATTTTATGGTGGTAAGGGGGTGGTTACTGCCGCCAGACGGGCTGCCTAATTGACTGCGAAACGCAGTGTGCCCTACAACTACTTTCACATCCAGACCAGAGTCAACTTTGAAGAATTCATTTCTTAAGTTGAACTTGCTGGGAATCGAACCCGAGAACCCTGGAACAGAGCGTTAAGTCAAGCACTTTAACCACTCATCCAACGGGATTGTCAAGCACGTTGGATCTTATTAATATAAATTCAATCAATAGGTATAATCAATATAAGTTAACGATATAAGTTGTATCAATATATTTGCATAGTACAAAATAGAGTCGCTTCCCACCGTCTGTCACTCTGTATTTAAGCTTAGATTTTTATAACTACACAACGGATTTAGTGCGGTTTTGACTAATATAAAGAGAGTTAAATAAACATTTGCACACCCCGAAGGGTAGAATGTAGCGAGCCTTATTTCATTGTAAAATCATTGTAATTACCTATATTCAGCAAATAAATTATTATTATTATTATTATTATTATTATTATTATTATTATTATTATTATTATTATTAAAAGGTTTTATATGTAATTTGCAGAAAAAATACACCCGTGCGACACCGGGAGCGGGTCGGTATTAAAATATAAATAAGTAGTATCGTCTCTATATAAATCTCGCCAGACGAGAACAAGAATTCGCCCCTCTCAATTACGAATTTTAGGAAGAGCACACAGATGCCTAAAGAAATAGAATAATTTAATTCTTACCGGCTTTTGACCTCGACCCCCGACTCGCACTCAATATTTCAATGAAGATATATTTATGAACAATACAGTATCACGTCTACATCGAAGATCAAGTTACCCACAAAAGTATTGTTAAAACTTTATTTAAATAGCTTTAAGATATTCACTGAGACGAATGACATTGACGCTTGTACATTTTTACTATTTTCGTATTTTTACAATTTGTGCATTGTATTATTTTACAATACATTTTACCCCAAAATAAACCCCAAGTACATATTTAAAACTCACTTCAACGTTTTAAATATGAAATGTTTCATACAAGCTACCATTAAAACAGTATACAAATGAATTAAAAGAAATGATAATTTTTTTTTTAAACTGACATTAACTTATTAATCAGTGCAGAATTCATATGCACGCAATACCTAAGCCTTTTTCGAAATAATTTTAAATATTATAAGTCAAATTTTTCTTGTCTTGTAATTTTTTTGTGGAGTTTCTATTACTTTAACGAAAATTCCAAACAATGAAATTTGTCTTTACATATATTTAAGTATAATATAATATATATATATATTTTTACTCAAGTACAAAAGTTGACAAAATGTTAACACATAAACATTCGCCCCTAGCGGTGTTTAGTTTGGTTAATAGCTAGGGTTACTAGCCAATAGACCAAACGTGTCGTCAATTAATATTTAGGTAGTTTGCTTATTTGCTTGAATTGTAAAAAAAATGTTTCACCAATAGTTACAAAAGAATTTCTTAATAAACATAGGCTCAATATTTCACAAGAGCGTAGCTTCTAAAACTAAAATTCCAACGCTTTCCAAAAGTATGATCTGTATGTCAGGCGTCAATGTTGCTATATTGCTGACATATTTCGTCAGGCTTTAATTTTTCAACGCAGACGAAGTCGCGGGCACCAGATAGTGAATATTAAAATTAAAAAACATTATTTCCTACTGGTAAAAAAAATCCACTGTGACACAGAACTTCCTTAAATTTGAGACATCTCGTATTTCACGAATAGACGTTTATTGAATGGACGACGTCTCGAATAAAATGTCTATATTAAAATTTCGGTGTAAAATCATTTTCCCTCGCATAATTTATCCTAAGCCCCCATTTTTGACAAATGAAATAGATTTTACTTTGACCCAATGGATTATCATTTCATTATTCTTGTGAAGGTTTTTTTTAAATGAAATATCTTTAGGTATATATATTACTAGCTGTTGCGTATTGCGTTTATACAATACTAGCTGGTGCCCGCGACTTCGTCCGCGTTCAAAAATAGCCTAAATCCTTTCTCGATAATTGGACTATCCAAAACAAAAAAAAATTCAATTCGAACCAGCAGTTCCTGAGATTAACGCGTTCAACCAAACAAACTCTTCAGCTTTATAGTATTCGTGTATACGAATATAGGCTATGTTACTTGCCAATAATGTAGCTTTCGATATGTGAAAGAATTTTTAAAATCGGTCCAGTAGTTTTTGAGTTTATTCATTACAAACATAAATACAAATCCTTTCTCTTTATAATAATATATCTGTAGTATAGACTAGTGACCCATCTCTGGCTTCGCACGGGTCCATTTTATCATGCGCATATTTACTTTCGTCGAATTTAAGACACAACGCCACTTTATTAGCACGTATTCAGAACAATTCCGTTTAACTAGAATTAGCAAATATTCCCGCTTATAATACGGGCGCTCGTTAAAACTCGACGGTAATTAAGGCCCTGCGATGTTTCCCCCAACCTTTTTTTTAAACAATCGGCATTTTTTATTCATTTTCCACTCGTAATACTCGTCCGAGAGTGATGGCCGAATCGATACCAATTACCATTTGGAACGAGATGTTTACGTATTCATGTGGCGAGGCGGTTTATTTTTGTTGCAGAATTGCGGGGGGAATATTTGTGTTTACTGTTTCTTTGTTAAAAAAAAAATTATAGGTTACCTAGCCGTCATCTACTATTCAATTCTTTTTATTATCCCTATACAAAAGTTTTGATAAAATCGGCTTAAATTATTAGACCTCGTCACCTCGTGACCCAAGTTTATATACTTACTAAGCTTATTTATATTATTATTATTATAAAATGTCATCTACTATTCAATTCTTTTTATTATCCCTATACAAAAGTTTTGATAAAATCGGCTTAAAATCAGCTTAGACCTCGTCACCTCGTGACCCAAGTTTATATACTTACTAAGCTTATTTATATTATTATTATTATAAAATGTCATCTACTATTCAATTCTTTTTATTATCCCTATACAAAAGTTTTGATAAAATCGGCTTAAAATCAGCTTAGACCTCGTCACCTCGTGACCCAAGTTTATATACTTACTAAGCTTATTTATATTATTATTATTATAAAATGTCATCTACTATTCAATTCTTTTTATTATCCCTATACAAAAGTTTTGATAAAATCGGCTTAAATTATTATCGGTTTAATTAGTGTATGAATGAATTTAGTAGAAATGAAAAGCTTATGTAATAAATGTTGTTTTGTATGCTTATATATAAAGTACATTACAAATAACATTGGTTCAATACATTAAACGGAGCTAATTTCCTGCTGTATCAAAATTACAGTCGACTCAAGGGGGAAAACTATCTTCCGTGTGGTACAAAATTATAAGATTTAACTTATTCTACACTGGATAAGTAGAGATTATATATATATTTATATATAATCTCTACCTGATATATAGATTATATAGATCTGATATATAGATCTGATAATATAGATTATCATTATAAATGATAAATGGTAAATTATAGATGAGACAAAAAATTTAAGCTTATTTCAAATTGTGGTTCTAGAAATTTCTCAGTCATCATCAGACTTTTATTATATCCGACGGTGGTTATTTTAAAGGAAAATATTAAGATTTTTTTAACCCACTGGGAACAGAGTTCTTAGCTCAATTATCAGCTTATTTTCTTATTTCAATTATCAGAGAAAATGAATAATAAATAACTACGATAGTTTTCTCACAGAGATAAGACTCAACAGAATCGCCGATCGCCAGTAACTTGTCAGAAACGAAGCACCATACATATCTTCTCGTACATAAATACACAGGCGTTGTTTTATTGTTATTGGCACTATAACCACTAGTTTACTGTGACGTAGCCGAATTAACTACGGGTGTAGTGTTTAGTAATTGTTCTAGTTTTTATTGCCAACCAACTAAGACGTAGTATCATTAACTGGTAATGAGTTGGTTCTTTCTTTCGGCGAAGAATTATGTAACAACCTTAATCGGAATCATTTCAAGTTGCTTTTGGTATTACCTCTCGCAAAGACCGAGACCGCGATGGGCAGTCGCGAAAAGTTTACTGTCAAATGACAATTAACCCGTAATGGTAGGGGAGCCCACGATGCTAAATGTGGAGTCACTCGAGCGTCGTGGGGACGTATTGGATTTTAAAGATTAGATGGTAGGATGAAAAAAAGGTTATGTGATGTTTTTCTTTTCAACGGTGGGGTGAGCGTCTACAGGTGTTCAAAAGTTTGTACACGCTGTATTTTAAAAAATCGTCAGATTAAGAATCAGCACGATCAGGAATTCAGGCTGAACCGTTTATATGAAAATCTGACACGCTCGAGTATTACAAAATGGCAATCGCCAAAAATTTTTTTTGCATTTTCAAAAAGCTGCCACGAGCTTGCATTACATCCGAATTGTCTATATTTTAAATGGGAGCTTAATTTGGGTTCACTTAACATCCCCTCTAAAAATCTGACACGCTCGAGTTGTATTTAAATTTTTGCATCAACCCCCACCAACCCCACCATCCAAACCGGCAGATTAATACATATCCCTTATCGGAGACAC